>CP106727.1:116925592-118175592 GCA_025506655.1 Gossypium rotundifolium | reverse complement strand
ACTTTGTGTATTTATTCATTGTTTTATAGATTTTGAAAGCTAGCTTCGAGCTCGGGGATCGTCAAGGAACATCGTCACACTATCGACCAATATTCGGTACTTTGGAATATGTAAATATGACATATGGCATGTATAAGCTATTTTGATATGTGTGGTTTTGAATTTATATATATATAGACATGCGAAAATGGCTTGATTTTGATGTTAATGTTTGTGTGTATCCGGTCATGACATAAGTTTAAGTTAGAATTATATCTCATGATAAATATATATATATATATATATATTTGTGGTGTTTGGTTTTATAATTTGGCTTATTAATGAGGTAAAGATGAATGCATTTTTGATATATGATATGTGAAATATAGGTTAAGTGATGGTATGTCATTATTTGTATTTGGCTATTTAGGTACGATTGGTGAAGGCACGTAATGAATATGTTTCATGATTATTTTGATTGATTGTTTTGGTACGGATCTAAATGGTGAAATTGGTGTGACTTTTGTGGTTAACTTGGATAGTCAAATAGATAAAGAGATGAATGGTTTGGTATATGTATTTTAGGCTGATTATAGAGCATGCGGATTTGGTATGTTATGAATTGTTCTTCGTGTTCATAAATGTTTAATGTGACTATGGTGAGATGTGCATGAGTCTGGTTTTTGGTAATATTTGTTTATGTTTTTATAATTATGTCTATTAAGCTGTGTGGGTTAGCTTGATTTTGATTATTAACCTAATGCGTATAATATGTGAATTGGTATATTCATTAATTAGTTAAAGGAATGGGTTTTGTTACAGTTTGGTATTCGTGTTTAGAAATGGCTTTTGCTTTAAAGTTATATGCGCATGTTATAATAGCACAAAAGGCATATTTGGTTGTGTTGTAAAGTTAACTAAAGTTTTATATGTGAAGGAATATTAGGCTGTGTTTTATGATTTGTCTTGTTTGAAATACGCATGTACATGAGCTTATTGAATGAAATGTTGGATATTTAGCCAATAAGATAGATGTATATAATTGAGTAATGCAATGCATATGTTACATATATGACATTGTATAATTTGATTATTTGAATGCCATGATTATAGGTCTTATGTTTCACTATTAAATTTTATAGGACATTGGTAATATGATTTGATATATGTTGTTGGTTCGAATATGTGAATAAATAAATGATACTGATATGATTAAATTTCGAAGCATAGTTTGTTTATGTGAAATTATTATTAAAGCCTGTTTGATTTTTAATTAGCTTTATGCTGTATTTATATACAAATTTGACTTGTATAATTATGTGAATGTTTGAAACTGTGTTATGTCCGGTAATGCCTCTTAACCCATTTCAGTGATGGATACGAGTTAGGGGTGTTACATACCGCAACTAACTATCCTTAAAACTACCACCCTTTTTAACTCTAAACCTTACCCTCAACTACTTACCCACTTCCCCAAAACTAAAACCACCCTCAACAAATTTCCTAAGTTTGATGCTGAGAGTCCCTTTATCTAGCACCATTCCATGAAGTGAACAGTTTGGTATAATAGCAAAGCTGCAACACATGTAGTTGCAACAACAAGATTACTGGAGATACTCAAAAATACAAGATGACTCAATCAAATATGCATTTAAAATATATATTTCATAACCCATTTATTTTTTGCCTGAATTTCCAGACTTTATACTCGAACCATGGACTCTAATGTCGAGGAAGGAAAAAGATGAGTCAGATTCTGAGGGATCTACAAATAAATAAGAAAGGGGGATCTTTACGTTATTTCATATTCCTAGGTTATTTAATGTTTTAGGATTAGGTTATATTAGGATTTTTATTTTTCGTATACTAAAATAAGAGGTGGAAATCATAAATAAAAATGAACAAGTTGAAAAGTACAAAGTGTGGCAATACATATATACATGTCTAGGATTGGATCTAGAGAGAGGTTGGTACTTAAGCAGTCAAATTGACTCACCTCCTCTTATCTAGAATCGTACATGGTGTATAGTATCTATGCACTTCTAACAATGAGGACATTGTTCATATTAAGTAGGGGGATCGAAAAATTGATATTATTTCCTCTCAGAATAAATTTTTCTTGTAATTATAAATTAGGATATATTTTGTTCAAAAATTTGAAATTGTGTTAAGTATGCTAAACTTCATTATGAATAAAATTCTATTATTTCAATAATTTCTATGTTGGCTAAATTATGACATAAACGTACTCTTAATAAAACATGCAAATCATACCATAAAATTTTTAGATCCTTAAGAAAGCTAGGCATGGATGAAAGTTTAAGTCTCTAGAATTGACTTAGTAATTTCTTGAGGTGAAATCCTAGGAAGCATAGAATGTTGAAAATGATTTAGGCAACTTTTGTTTGGACCGTTTGAGCCTTTCAAGCCAACCTTGATGAAATTTTATCCCTTGAAACCCAACTTTGAAACTATATGGCCTAATTTTATTTGAACTCTTGCAATATTTAGCCATCACTTTTCTCTTAATTAGCTTTAAATTGTCCCAAACACTAAACTCAGTGCTATTCAAAACATTCTTTGAAAATAAGTTTGGGGGAGTTGCGTAACATCCCAAAAGTTAGGGGTTATAAATTTTTGTATAACTGCATGTAGTGGTTGTTCAGTGGGTTATTTGGGTGTGTTTGGGGGTTTTAGGGAGGCCTGGGTTCGAGCCTGAGCCCTTGGAAAATTTTGGTTTTTGGGCCTTTTAGTGGAGAGGGCTGGGTGATGTTGGACTTATGTATAATTGGGTGTGTTTTCCTAACACAAGTGGAGCACATGGTGGAGTGGTGTGGCGTCAAGTGGAGAGCATGGAGGGAAGGGTTCGAATCCCACAGATGGCAACTAGATGCTTTTATTTTGTGACTTGGGAGAGCAAGAGGTAGAATTGGGATCAAACTCTTCAAGGTTGGTTGGAGACTAGGTCTAACAATTCAAACGGATGAAGGGGAGCAAAGTTAGGAGGGAAAAGTGGAGAGAATCAAGGAAGTGTGGTGTGAGGAAGTGTTGGCCATGAGTGGGAGTGTGTGATAGGGGGAGTTTCGGTTGGAGAGGGGTCTTAAGTAGCATATTCAACGTTGGGAGAGGGAGAGTGTCGATTTTCACAAGTTCTCTTTTGAAAGATTTTTTTCTTTTTGTGTTTTCGACTATAGCATTTTGGGTCTTTTTCCTCAATTTTCTTTTGCCGAAATCTTAGCTTCTCTTATTCTCATTTTTTTCAAACATTCTTCTTTACTGGTTAATAGTCTAAGCTTTGGTTGGCTGAACCATTTCTTTTCATTTCCTTTATGCTGCAACTAGCTTCCTTTCCTCTTCATCTACTATGCTACAAATAGGGTGGCAATCAGTGAGTTGTAGCTCTTGTGTTTGGTAACTCTATTCCATTCGGTTTCTTCTTTAATAACCATATGTTCATTCTTTTACTCTGAGGCTAAAAGTACGTTCTTTCTGTGTTTTGGCCATCGTCGAGTTAGGGGTTGTTTCAAGGCAAAGAGGAGCAAGTAGTGGTGTTAATCAAATCTTAATTGTGGACTCACCATTCAAGGGAGGTAAGAGTGTTGTCATATTACTGGGTTTGGCCGAATGTGCCATGTGTTGTGCTAGGTGGTATGCAGATTTCAGTCACACTTATTGGAGTAGTTTGGTACAGGTTCTTGTTAAGGACGTGAAGCAAATCAACCGTGCCTAGTAATCTTGGTGTTTAGGGCCGTTTACTCAAACAAGGTAAGGTGAACGTTTTGGGTTAGTTCTCTAGGTGATTAATCTTAAGCAATGTTTGGTTGATAAGGTAATCTGATAGTGTGTAGGTGATATGAAGGGCTAATCGTGCGGCTAGCTAAGGTGTGTAATCTCACACCATGATTTGTGATAGTATGTGATGTTCTGTGATTTGGCCATAAGACGAAATGTAGAAAAGCTAAAGTATCGACAACCGAGGCACTCGAGCGTGCGAGCGCTCGTAGTGATAAATTGAGCCGCTAGTGATGGCGGTAGATTGTTGAGAGTGTCACGAACACTCTCGTGAATTTGATGTTGTAATGGGCCTCATTGAGCCAAAACGGCTAAGTAGACCCAATGGGCTAACGGGCCCACATGAGCAAAACTAAAGGAAAATTGTTGAATGACTGATACGACTGCGAAGTCTAAAAAATCAAGACTAAAATGTGTCAAATGGGCCACACGAACATGTGGGCCCATTTGGATCGGAATGGGATTTTTAGGCCCAATTACACCGTAGAGACCCAAAAGGGGTCTCGTGTCACTCGAGGTGATAGTAGGCCTCTGGAAAGGCTGTTAGATGACTGAAATTACCAAAATACCCCCAAAGCGATAAAAATTACCGTTATACCCTTAAGTGACAAAATGACCGTTATGTTCGTTATGGTAGTTAAATATCGTGTATGTGATTTTATTTGTACTATTTATACTTGTAATACACTGCATTCATATCATGATGCATGGGTTGGGTTTGATGATTGGAGGAAGTACCGTTTTAGTGGCTCTGCCACATACCACTCGAGTGGCATCACCACCTACCGTTTTAGTGGCTCAGCCACATATACCGTGATTAGTAGCTTGACTGCAATATTAGTGAGGTTTGGCTGGATGGGTTGACATGGCCTTCACATGGTGCGATTGGTTGGTACAGGTGGAGAGTTAGTCGGCTGGTAGGTTTGGGGTGGGCACATATCCACATACATGGAGATAATCTTGAGGCTCAGGCCCAGCTTATTACCGAATAGGGCTTAGGCCCAGACCGATAGCGTATGGGCTTAAGCCCAAATAGGGATCATTTTAGGGGATTACACATTGAGTTCTTATAACTCACCCCTTTCTTTTAACTGTACAGGTAATCCCTAGCATTAGAGGATTTGGAGTTGTGGATGACTCGAAGGTGGCCATACATTGGATTTGCTTCTTGGCTATATTTAGTAAATTTGGGTTTAACTTATTTTATACTATTTTTAGGTTAATATTTTATGTAATAAGGCCATTGGATTTTTTTTCTTTTAAACTTTCATTTGGTAATTCTGCTAGTTATGAACTGTTAAATGATTAAACACTTTTTTTTTAAACAATAACAACCATTATCAAAATAACACGTTTCCGCAATTCTTTAAGTCAGACTTCGAAAACAAACAAAGTTTTCAAAATAATAATATCTTTACAAGAATACACTTTAGGAAAATCTTATTTCCAACAACGGAATTCAGAGTTTCAAAAAGGATACAAAGTTTTTAACAAATGCGTAGCTTTTCAACAACCCTTTGATGTAACATGCTAGATTCGACCATAACGCCTAGGCTAGGTTTGGGGTGTTACATTTTATGGTATTAAAGCTAGGTTACAAAACTCAGTTGTGGAACATGTTTGAAAATTTTTCCCAAATCTGTTTAAACTTTGGTTTAGAAAAAGTGATAGTGTTATTGGAAGTATGGCACACCGAGTCTCTGGGACCAAATCAGTAAGTTCCCTGATCTTATCCTTGGTTATATGCTATAGTGACTGTACTAAAAAATTACTAGGGATAGTAGTAGTATACAGAGAAACTGAGATTATAGGGACTGAAACTTTAGTAAAATCGATCTTCAAAACTACTCATATTACTGCTCTTTCATAAAACATTTGTTAATAATTACATGAACGATAAGCTGATCCATAAAACTCGTAAACATATTAACATGTTACACCGATATGAGTATAAGAGGATGCGAATGGGGTACACGTAGCCGTGGTAGAGGCCGAGGTGCTACGGTTGGATCCTCAGCATCAGGACATGTGCCTAAAAGGGAGGCACCGGCATTTTTAGTGACTAAAATGGGGTCTCAAGATCGAGTCGAAGGGATGATGCTTTGTCTCAAGCGATGTTATGGGTTTTGGAAAGAGTGGCTGGAGCAAGTACTGGGTCGATGGCCCGAGGGTCAATTGCTGAGCGACACCAGTCAAACGGGGTAGAAATCTTTAGGGGATCTCTGGTATAGTCCCAAATGTAGCAGAGTATTGGTTAGAGGCGGTAGAGCGAATCATGGATGATCTGGACTGCACAGTAGAATAGAAACTGAAAGGAGCAGTGTCCCTACTATGAGATGAGGCATACCAATGGTGGCTTACAGTAAGGGAAGGTACGCAAGCTGACTGTGTGACTTGGGATTTCTTCAAAGTGGCCTTCCAAGGAAAGTATGTCGGGGCAAGTTATGTGGACGCCTATAGAAAGGAATTTTTGAATTTGGTTCGGGGCAAAAGTCCGTTGCGGAATATGAGGTAGAGTTTCTGCGCTTGAGCCGATACGCTTGGAGCATAGTTACAACTGAATGCGAGTGCTGTGTGCAGTTTGAAGATGGTTTTCGGGATGAGTTGTGGGTACTGATAGCCCCATAGAGGAAAAGAGACTTCACTGCCTTGGTAGAGAAGGCTAAGATTGCTGAAGATGTGAAACGCCCGAGCGTCAAAATCATGAGAAGGAAAGGGGCAGGAATAAGAGAGATTTTGGTTCTTCAGGTTCTTTAGGGGGATTTCATAAGAGGCCTAGGTTTGATGGGCCAGCCCGAGTTGGGATTCTAGTTGCTGTTGGTCGACCGGAACCATACGTTGAGTGCGAAAGACCATATTTAGGAGAGTGTTGGAGAAGAACTGGTGGGTGTTTCGATATGGGTCCAAGGATCATCGGTACAAAAACTGTCCTCGGGAGCCTGTTCAAACGGAAGTAGTAGGTCAGGGCTATGTGTAGTCAGGGAGAGGTGGTTAGCAACCACCGGAGGTCATGGTCCACTCAGAGGGGAAAATGGGTTAGGACGAGGTCGTGGAGCACTGGGTAGAGGTGCTGGTAATACAAAGGTAAGACAGCTAGGGTTGGTTTATGCTGCTCGACATTGAGAGGATGGCGACGCACCTGACATCATAACTGGTACGTTCTTCATTTATAATGTCCCATGTGTTGCTTTAAGTGATATTGGGTCGACGCACTCGTATGTTGCATGTACTGTGTTTGGAACTTTGGGTATACAATTCAAACTTACTGATAAAGAGATGTCGGTGATTAATCCTTTAGGAAAGTCTGTTGTAGTGAATAAGTTGTTTAGAGATGTGCCTCTCGAGGTTCAAGGGGTTGTTTTTTCGGCGGATTTGATAGAGCTGCCGTTTGGTGAGTTTGATCTCATTCTGGGCATGGATTGGTTGGTGAAACACCGTGCAAATTTGGATTGCGCTGCTAAGCATATGGTATTAAAGACTTTAGAGGATGAGGAGGTGATCGTGATAGGGGAGAAGAGGAACTATTTGTTCAATTTAATCTCATCAATAAGGGCTGAGAAGCCGGTTCGCAAAGGTTGCAAGGCGTTCTTTGCTTATGTCACCACATCTGTTGTTGATAAACCATTTGTTGAGAATGTCAGTACTGCGAAGGAATTCCCAAATGTATTTCCTGAAGAGCTTCTGGATTGCCTCCAATTTGTGAGGTCAAATTCGGCATTGAGGTGTTACCGAGAACGACTCTAGTGTCCAACGCCCCTTATAGGGTGACACCGAAGAAGCTAGTGGAATTAAAAGCTCAAGTCCAGGAGCTTCGGATCGAGGATTTATCTGACCGAGTGTGTCTTCGTGGGGAGCACCGGGTTTATTCGTGAAGAAGAATGATGGGTCAATGCGTATGTGTATTGAATACCGCTAGTTAAATAAGCTAACGATTAAGAACATGTATCCACTACCAAGGAAAGATGATATGTTTGATTAGCTGCGAGGAGCTTCAGTTTTCTCTAAAATAGATCTAAGGTTGGGGTACCATCAGTTAAGGGTTAAGGAGGCAGATGTGTTCAAGACAGCATTCAAGACTCGTTATGGACATTACAAGTTTCTGGTTATGCCTTTCGGATTAACGAATGCACCAGCTGCTTTCATGGATATGATGAACCCGGTCTTCCAACCCTATTTGGATTGGTTCGTGGTGATGTTTATAGATGATATTCTAGTGTATTCAAGAATTGAGGAGGAACATGATTCACATCTCCGGTTGTTCTGTAAAAATTAAGGGAAAAGTAACTCTATGCAAAATTCAGCAAATACGAGTTTTGGCTGAAGAAGGTGACATTATTGGGACATGTCGTGTCTGTCTAGGGGATTAAGGTTGATCCTCGAAAAGTTGAGGTTGTATTAGATTGGAAACCACCGAAGTCAGTATCAGAGATCCGAAGTTTTTTGGGTCTGGCCAGGTACTACTGACGGTTCGTTGAGGTTTTTCATTGATTACGGCACCCCTAACTAAGTTACTACGTAAGAGGGTACCGTTTGTTTGGACTGATAAACAACAGGAGATTTTTGAGAAACTAAAGAAGATTTTGACTAAAACTCTGGTATTAATACAGCCAGAGGCTGGGAAAGAGTTCGTTGTCTATTATGATGCATCACACACAGGTCTAGGATGTGTGCTGATGCAAGATGGTAAAGTGGTGGCTTATGCATCCCGTCAGCTTAAGCCACACGAGGTGAACTACCCCACTTATGACTTGGAGTTAGCTGCGATAGTGCTCGCACTAAAAATATAGAGACATTATTTGTACGGGGAAAAGTCAATCATCTCCACCGACCATAAGAGTCTAAAGTATCACCTTATCTAAAAGGAGTTAAATCTTAGGCACCGAAGATGGATAGAGTTGCTGAAGGATTATGACTGCTCGATTGAGTATTATCCGAAAAAAGCTAATGTGGTAGCAGATGCACTGAGTCGTAAGGTGGTATCTGATCTAAGAGCAATGTTTGATCGTCTCAGTCTATTTGAGGATGGTAGTTTGTTGGCAGAACTGCAAGTAAAATTGACCTGGGTTGATTAGATTAAAGAGAAGCAGTTATTGGATGAGTTGTTGGGTTCTCATTTTCAGCAGGTGAAAAACGGAGAGACTGTGGATTTTGGGTTGAATAGTGAAGGGGTATTATGTTTCCGTTGAAGAGTTTGTGTACCGAGGGACTCTGAGTTAAGACAATTGATTCTGCAGGAGGTGCATAGTAGCCCATACGATATGCTTCCCGGTGGAAATAAATTATACTTAGATCTAAGTGAATGGTATTGGTGGCCAGGACTTAAGCGTGAGGTGACTGATTTTGTAAGTAAGTGTTTGACATGCCAGCAAGTGAAGGCTGAGCATCAACTGCCTTCTAGATTACTACAATTGGTGAAAATTCCACTTTGGAAATGGGAGAGAGTAACCATGGATTTTGTTAGTGGGCTACCCCTGATGCCTACTAAGAAAGATTCGGTGTGGGTAATTATTGACCGGCTGACTAAACCTGCCTACTTCATACCGTTTCACACGGATTACTCGTTGCAGAAATTGGCAAAGTTGTATGTGGCAAAGACTGTAAGATTACATGGGGTGCCAGTGTCTATCATCTCTGATAGGGACCCTAGATTTACATCTCGATTCTGGAGAGTGTTACATAAGGCTCTGGTTACAAGGTTGGATGCAAACTGATGGTCAGTCAGAGAGGGTAATTCTGATTTTGGAAGACATGTTAAGAGGCTATGTGATTGATTTTAAAGGCAATTGGAAAGACTATCTACCCTTAGTGGAATTCGTTTATAACAATAGCTACCAATCCAGTATTTAAATGGCACCATACAAGGCATTATATTGTCGTAGGTGTCGTACCCCTACTTGTTGGACAGAAGTGGGTGAGCGATGAATGTTGGGTCCAGAGCTAATTTTGAAAACTAAGAAGAAAGTGAAGTTGATAGGGGTCGGTTAAAGGAAGAATCTGGTAGGCAGAACTCGTACGCTGACTTAAAGTGTAAGGAGATAGAGTTCACTGTGGGGGATTATGTTTTCTTGAAAGTCTCACCTTGGAAAAAGATCCTGAGATTTGGACGAAAGGGCATGTTGAGCCCTAGATTTATCGGACCTTACTAGTTATTAAAACATGTTGGCCCAATCGCCTATCAGCTTGAGCTGCCTTCTGAGTTAAACTGGATACATAACATATTCCACATCTCTATGCTGAGACGCTACCATTCGAATCCTTCTCATGTAGTGCCAGTGGAGGAGATCGAGGTAAGACCTGATCTGACATTTAAAGAAGAACCGGTGCAGGTTTTGGACCGTGATGTTAAGGTGCTAAGGAGGAAATTTGTTCCATTAGTCAAGGTACTGTGGCGTAATCACGAATCAGAGGAAGCCACATAGGAGCCTGAGGAGGCAATGCGACATCAATACCTTCATCTCTTTTGATTAGGTAAATTTTGAAGCCGAAATTTCTTTAAAGGTGGTAGAATTGTAACATCCCAAAAGTTAGAGGTTATAAATTTTTGCATAACTGCATGTGGTGCTTATTCAGCGAGTTATTTCGGTGTGTTTGGTGGTTCTAGGGAGGCCTGGGTTTTAGTCTGAGCCCTGGGAAAATTTTGGTTTTGGGCCCTTTAGTAGGGAGGGCTAGGTGATGTTGGACTTATGTATATTTGGGTGTGTTTTGCTAACACAAGTGGAGCAAATGGTGGAGTGGTGTGGCATCAAGTGGAGAGCATGGAGGGAAGGGGTTCGAATCCCACAGATGGAAACTGGATGCTTTTATTTATTTACTTGGAAGAGCAAGAGGTAGAGTTGGGATCAAACTCTACAAGGTTGGTTGGAGACTGGGTCAAATAATTCAAATGGATGAAGGTGAGCAAAGTTAGGAGGGAAAAGTGGAGAGAATCAAGAAAGTGTGGTGTGAGGAAGTTTTGGCCATGACTAGGAGTGTGTGATAGGGGGAGTTTTGGTTGGAGAGGGGTCTTGAGTAGCATATTCGGCTTTGAGGGAGGGAGAGTGCCAATTTTCTCAAGTTCTCCTTTGAGAGAGTTTTTACTTTTTACGTTTTCGACTATAGCATTTCGGGTCTTTTTCTTAGTTTTCTTTTGCCGAAATATCAGCTTCTCTTATTCTCTTCTTCTCACTTTTTCAAACATTCTTCTTTACTGGTTAATAGCTTAACTTTTGGTTGGCCGAACCATTTCTTTTCTTTTCCTTTGTGCTGCAACTAGCTTCCTTTCCTCTTCATCTACTATGTTGCAAAAAGGGTGTCAGTCAGTGAGTTGTAGTTCTTGTGTTCGGTAACTCTATTCCATTCGGTTTCTTCTTTAATAACCATATGTTCTTTTTTTACTTTGAGGCTAAAAGTATGTTCTTTCTATGTTTTGGCCATCGTCAAGTTAGGATTGTTTCAAGGCGAAGAGGAGCAAGTAGTGGTGTTAATCAAATCTTGATTGTGGACTCACCGTTCAAGGGAGGGAAGAGTATTGTCATATTACTGGGTTTGGCCGAATGTGCCATATGTTGTGCTAGGTGGTATGTAGATTTTAGTCACACTTATGGGAGTAGTTTGGTACAGGTTCTTGTTAAGGACGTGAAGCAAATCAACTGTTCCTAGTAATCTTGGTGTTTAGGGCCGTTTACTCAAACAAGGTGACGTGAACATTTTGGGTTAGTTCTCTAGGTGATTAATCTTAAGCATTGTTTGGCTGTTAAGGTAATTTGATGGTGTGTAGGTGATACGTAGGGCTAATCGTGCGGCTAGCTAAGGTGTGTAATTTCACACCATGGTTTGTGATAGTATGTGATGTTCTGTGATTTGGCCATAAGCCAAAATGCTGAAAAGCCAGAGTATCGACAACTGAGGCACTCGAATGTGCGAGTGCTCGTAGTGATAAACCAAGCCACTAGTGATGGTGGTAGATTATTGAGAGTGTCACGAACACTTTCGTGACTCTGATGCTGTAATGGGCCTTATCGAGCCGAAATGGGCTAAGTAGGCCTAATGGGCTAACGGCCCCACATGAGCAAAATTGATGGAAAATTGTCGAATGACTGATGTGACTGCGAAGTCTACAAAATTGAGACAAAAAACGTTCTACATGGGCCACACGAGCGTGTAGGCCCATTAGAGCCAGAATGGGATTGTTCGGCCCAATTACACCGTAGAGGCCCAAAAGGGGTCCCATGTCGTTCGAGGGGACAGTAGGCCTCTAAAAAGGCCGTTAGATGACTGAAATTATCGAAATACCCTTAATGGGTAAATTATCGAAATACCCTCAGTGGGTAAATTACTGAAATACCCCCAAAGGGGTGAAAATTATCGTTATACCCTTAAGTGAAAAAATGACCGTTATGTTCTTGATGGTAGTTAAATATCGTGTATATGATTTTATTTTTACTGTTTATACTTGTAATACACTGCATTCATATCATGTTGCATAGGTTGGGTTTGATGATTGGAGGAAGTATCGTTTTAGTGGCTCTGCCACATACCGCTCGAGTGGCATCGCCTCCTACCGTTTTAGTGGCTCAACTACAGATACCGTGATTAGTAACATGACTGCAATACTGGTGAGGTTTGGCTGGGTGGGTTGACATGGTCCCCACATGGTGCGATTGGCTGGTACGGGTGGAGAGTTAGTCGGCTGGTAGGTTTGGGCTAGGCACATATCCACATGCATGGAGATGATCTTGAGGCTCAGGCCCAGCTTGTTACCGAATAGGGATTAGGCCCAGACCGATAGAGTATGGGCTCAAGCCCAGATAGTGACCGTTTTAGGGGATTACACACTGAGTTCTTGTAACTCACCTATTTCTTTTAACCGTGTAGATAATCCCCAGCGTTAGAGGATTTGGAACTGTGGAGGACTCGGAGGTGGCCATATGTCAGATTTGCTTCTTAGCGATATTTAGTAAATTTGGGTTTAACTTATTTTATACTATTTTTGGGTTAATATTTTGTGTAATAAGGCCATTGGATTTTTTTTTTCTTTTAAACTTTCATTTGGTCATTCTGCTAGTTATGAACATTGGCATCTGAGGGCTCACGAGCGTGCGAACGCTCGTATGGTAAATTGAGCTCACAAATCGTCGGTGACAGACTGTAGAGGGCCACGAGTGTTCTTGTGGGCTTGGGTCGTAAGGTGCTTCGTTGGGCCATGTAGGCCTAATGGGCTCATGGGCCCCACATGGGTAAAATCCACGATAAGTGACTAATAATGGATTGGGCTGCGAAGTTTGTATAGCCGTGACGAAATTTGGGCTTAACGGGCCACACGAGTGTGTAGGCCCACTTGAGCATAGTAATGGACCTTGGGCTCAATTACACTGTTTTGGGCCATATAGGTTATCTGAGTCGTTCGAGACGACTGTAGACCTTTTAATGGTCGTCTTCTATGATGAGACCCCAAAAGTAGTTAAATGAACAAAATACCCCTGAGGGTTGAATTTATCGTTTTACCCCTAATAGACAAAATGACCATTATACCCCTAGTGGTAGTTTAATTGATGTGTATATGATATCTATATGACTGGTTGTGAATATGACATATTGCACACACGTAATATTTATGACACGACATTGTACATTGGGGTTGGGATTTTGGTTTGGAGGAAGTACTGTACTAGTGGCTCTGCCATGTTTTTACTGTTCTAGTGGCTTCGCCATGTATTCTGATCTTAGTGGCTAGGCCACGATTACTGTTGTTAGCAGCTTTGCTATGTTACTTGTAGCAGCTTTGCTACGATATTGGTGTGTTGGCAGGATGGGTCGACTTAGTCCCCACATGGTGTGTTGGTTGGTACAGGTGGTGTGTTGGCTGGACTAGGTTGGGTTGCATCTCTATTCTGTACTATTATTATTTTGGGCTTAGACCTATACTGCTATTGTATAGGGCTAAAGCCCAGACTAATCTATTATTGTATAGGGCTTAAGCCCAGTCTGTTTTTGCTTACAACGATTGTTATTTGGCTGTTAGGGGATTACACACTGAGTTTTTGCAAACTCACCCTTTCTTTTATCTATACAGGTAAGCCCCAACCTTAATCGATTTGGAGCCGCGAGGGACCCGGGTGGCCACGTGAACATAGATTTTCTAGTTGAGACTTAAATATTTTTAATTTATACTTAGGTTTGATTATGTAATAAGGCCATTTGAGGTTTAACTTTTATATGGTTTTAACTTCTTACTTCTACCTACTAGATTAGGAAAAACAGGTTTTTCAAAATAATAATTGTTTCCAAAGAAAATCACGCATTCCAAATTTTAAGGTTTACAATTAGAAAAGCTTCAGCGATTTCTTTTTATTCTGAGTAATAAACTGGTAACAAGTGATATGACCAATAATAGGTTAACAAGTTTTGATTTTACAACACCAACATTTTCAAAAGATATTAATTAAAAGGGATTTAAAACTTTAGTCACGAACTTTCATCGACAAGATTATTTTTTAAATCAAAACTTCGATGTGACATGTCAGATTTGGTCGTAACGTCTAGACCGGGTTTGACATGTTACATTTAGTGGTATCAGAGTCAGGTTGCAAAACTTGACTTTGGAATGGGCTCTTGAAAATATTTCTAAAATTGCTTAAAATTTGGTTTTGGAAAGAAAATTGAAAGGTTGTTACTAAAGGTGTGGCACCCCGAGTCTCCGGTGCCAAATCTGTAAGTTCTCTAACATTGTTTATAGCTATAAATTGAAATGTTATAGAGAGAAATTACTATAGATAGTAGTACTATACAAAAAACTCTTTTGTTAGGTAAACTGAGATTGTAGAAGTCTAAAAACTGTAGTGAGATATCTCGATTGGTGAAAACAATAACTTTAAATACTGATTTTCATAAAACATACATTAATAATTATTGGAATTATGAATTAATTCATAAGACTTTTAAAAAAGAAAATATGCTGTATCGATATAAGCACAAGAGGTACTCACGGAAGGGGTACACGAGGCCGTGGTAGAGGTCGAGGTACTAGGGGTTGGTCTTCAACATCGGGTCACATGTCTGCTAGAGAGGCACTAGCCTCACCAGTAACTGAGATGGGTCTCATGATTGAGCAGCTAGGGATGGTGTCCTATTCCAAGTAATGCTCCGCGTTCTAGAGAGGGTTGCTGAAGCAAGTACTGGGTCAGTGGGCTGAGGGTTAATTTCTGAGTGACTCTGGTCTAATGGAATAGAAATCTTCATGGGTGTTTCTGGTGTAGCCCCAAATGTGGCAGACTATTGGTTAGAGGCTACCGAGCGGATAATGGATGACATTGACTATACTGTAGAACAGAAATTAAAGGGAGCAGTGTCCTTACTGCTAGACGAGGCATACCAGTGGTGGCTCATTATGAGAGAGGGTATGTAGGCCTACCATTTGACGTGGGATTTCTTCAAGACGGCCTTTCAAGGGAAGTATGTGGGCGCAAGTTATGTGGACGCCAGAAGAAAGGAATTTCTAAGCATGAACCAGGGGAATAAGACAGTGGTAGTATATAAGGCAAAATTCTTATAGTTGAGTCATTATGCTCGCGGCATAGTTGTAACTGAGTATGAACGTTATGTGCAGTTTAAAGATGGCCTCTGGGATGAGTTACGTGTGCTGATAGCTCTGCAGAGGGAGTGAGACTTTGCTACCCTTATTGGGAAAGCAAAAATTACTAAGGATGTGAAGCACTCTGAACACCAGAATCGCGAGAAAGATAAAGGTAGATTTAAAAGGATTCAGGCCCTCAGGTTCTTTTGGAAGGCCTATAAAGAAGGCCAGATTTGATGGGTCAGTCTGAGTAGTTCCTGTTACTATAGTTAGACCGCAGCCTTGCGTAGATTATGGGAGAGCTCACCAGGGTGAGTGCTAGAAACGAACTTGGGCTATACTCAGAGCCTACTCAGATGCAAGCCGCAGCCTGGGCCATGTTCAGCTAAGGAGAGGTGGTCAGCAGCCACCGAGAGGTCGTGGTCAGGCTAGATGGGGAAATGCTTTGGGAAGAGGACATGGAGCACAAGGTAGAGGTGCTGGTGATAGTAAGGTGAGACAGCCAGCTTTGGTCTATGCTGCTCGTCGCCGAGAGGATGGCGATGCCCCGGACGTCATTACTGGTACGTTCTTAATTTATAATGTACCATACACTACTTTAATTGACATTGGGTCTACACACTCATATGTTGCATGCACTGTGTCTGGGACGCTTGGTTTTCAATTTAAAATTATTGATTGTGAGATGATTGTGTTAAGTCCACTACGATAGTTAGAGGTGAATAAGTTGTTCAGAGACGTGCCCATAGAGGTCCAAGGGGTTGTCTTTCTGGCGTATTTTTTGGAATTTCCATTTAGTGAATTCGATCATATATTGGGCATGGATTATCTAGTGAAACACCGTGGAATTTGGATTGCACTACTAAGCGTATGATGTTGAAGTCTACTGAGGATGAGGAAGTGGTTGTGTTCGAGAGCAAAAATATTATCTGTCTAATTTAATCTCAACATTAAAGGCCGAAAAATTGGTTCGCAAGGATTGCAAGACATTTTTAACTTATGTCAGTCAGTTCTGATTCTAAAGGTCCTTTTTTGGAGATGTCAGATTTGTTAAGGAGTTTTCGGATGTATTTCTTGAAAACCTTCATGGGTTGCCCCCAAACCGTAAGGTTGAATTCGATATTGAGCTCCTACCGAGAACAGCTCCGGTGTCCATCGCCCCTTATAGGATGGCATTGAAGGAGCTAGTGGAGTTAAAGGCTCAAATTCAAAAGCTACTGTACCGAGGATTCATTCGATCGAGTGTGTCTCTATGGGGAGCACCAATGTTATTTGTAAAAAGAAGGATGGATCCATGTGCATGTGCATCGATTATCGTCAACTGAACAAACTGACTATTAAAAATACGTACCCTTTATCAAGGATAGATAATATGTTTGACCAGCTGTAAAGAGCTTTAGTTTTCTCCAAGATAGATCTTCGATCTGGGTACCATCAGCTAAAGGTTAAGGGGACAGATTGTATAAGACGGCGTTTAGGACTCGTTATAGTCATTACGAGTTTTTAGTAATGCCGTTTGGGTTGACGAATACACCAGTTGCTTTCATGGATATGATGAACCAAGTATTCCAACCCTATTTGGATTAGTTCGTAGTTGTGTTTATAGACGACATCTTGGTGTATTCTAGAACTGAGGAGGATCATGATGCACAACTTCAAATTGTTTTGCAAATTCGAGGAAAAGCGACTATCATAAAGTTCAAAGAAGTGTGAGTTCGTTTGCGAAGTGGCATTTCTGGGTTACGTGGTGTCTACCGAGGGGATTAAGGTTGATCTTTGAAAAATTAAAGCCATATTTAATTAGAAACCACCAAAGGCTATACCTAAGATTCGAAGCTTTCTGGGTCTCGCTGGGTATTACAGACGTTTTGTTGAGGTGTATTACTGCACCTCTGACTAAGTTATTGCGTAAAGGGTATCGTTTAATTAGACCGATAAGCAATAAGAGAATTTTAAAAAACTGAAGAAAGTTCTGACTGAAGCCCCTATGTTAATACAGCCAGAGTTTGGGAAGGAATTCATTGTCTACAGTGATGCATCGCATACCGGATTGGGTTGTGTGTTGATGCAATAGGGTAAGGTAGTTGCTTATGCATCTCGTCAGCTTAAGCCTCATGAAGCGAATTACCCCACTCACGACTTGGAGTTAGCTGCGATGGTATTCGCACTAAAGATTTGGAGGCATTACTTATACGGTGAGAAGTCTATTATTTAAATAGATCATAAAAGCCTCAAGTACCTCCTTACTTAGAAGGAGTTATATCTTAGGCAACGAAGATGGATAGAGTTACTTAAAGATTATGATTGTTCGATTGAGTACCATCCTAGTAAAGCTAACATAGTAGCCGATGCACTAAGCTGTAGGGTATCTGATTTGAGAGTAATGTTTGCTCGTCTCAGCCTATTTGAAGATGGTAGTTTGTTGGCTGAACTCCAAGTGAGACCGACCTGGATTGATCAAATTAAGGAGAAATAGTTGTTGGATAAATCATTGGTTTGTCGTTTCTGATTGGTTAAGAAGGGGGAAACTGCAGATTTTGGGCTGAATAGTGAGGGAGTAATATGTTTTCATGGGAGAGTTTGCATACCGA
The DNA here is from genome assembly GCA_025506655.1 of Gossypium rotundifolium. Taxonomy (NCBI): domain Eukaryota; kingdom Viridiplantae; phylum Streptophyta; class Magnoliopsida; order Malvales; family Malvaceae; genus Gossypium; species Gossypium rotundifolium. Next base: position 118,157,679 of record CP106727.1, on the reverse strand, counting down.
GAGATTCTTATTTTAGATAGTCTATCCTACAAGAGGCGCATAGCAGTCCTTATGCTATGCATCCTGGTAGAAACAAGTTGTATCGAGATCTGTGTAAACTGTACTGGTGGCGGGCTTAAGCGCGAGGTTACTAATTTCGTGGGTAAGTGTATGACATGCCGTAGTTAAGGCGAGCACCAAGCGCTTTTACGGATTATCGCAACGATAAAGATTCCACTTTGGAAGTGGGAGGCGTAACCATAGATTTTGTAAGTGGGTTACCCTTAACGCCGACTAAGAAGGACTCGGTATGGGTTATTATAGATCGACTAACTAAATCTACCCACTTTATACCGGTTCGCACTGATTATTCGCTGTAGAAGTTGGCTAAGTTATACTTGGCTGAGATTGTAAGACTACATGGGATAGTAGTTTTTATCATTTCGAACAGAGATCCTATATTCACATCTCGATTCTGAAAAAAGTTACACGAGGCTTTGGCTACAAGGTTGGACTTCAGTATTGCATTTCATCCTCAGACTGATGGTTAGTCGGAGAGGATGATTAAGATATTGGAGGACATGTTAAGAAGCTGTATAATTTATTTCAAAGGTAGTTGAGAAGACTAGTTGCCGCTAGTAGAGTTTGTATATAACAACAGCTACCAATCCAGTATTTAGATGGCACCGTACGAGGCATTATATGTTTGTAGGTGTCGCACCCCTACTTGTTAGACAAAACTTGGTGAGCGGTGAGTTTTGCGGCTAGAGTTAGTTTTTGAAACCAAAGAAAAAGTTTAGTTTTTGAAACCAAAGAAAAGTAAAGTTGATTTGAGATCGGTTAAAGGAAGAATCTGATTGGTAGAAGTTGTATGCAAATTTAAAGTGTAAAGAGATAGAGTACTCTGTGGGGGATTATTTCTTTTTTAAGGTCTCACCATGGAAGAATATTCTGAGATTCAAACAGAAAGGCAAACTGAGCCCAAGATTCATCAGACCTTACCGAATATTAAAGCATGTGGGATCAGTTGCCTATCAAATTAAGTTGTCTCCTGAGTTAAACAGGATACATGATGTGTTCCACGTCTCCATGCTAAGGCGATACCGCTCTGATCCCTCACATATAGTGCCGATTAAAGATATTGATGTTAGACCTGATCTGACTTTTGAGGAAGAACCGGTGCTGATACTGGATCGTGATGTTAAGGTATTAAGGAGGAAATTTGTTCCTTTGGTCAAGGTGCTTTGGCATAATCATGGTACCGAGAAGGCCATGTAGAAGCCGGAGGAGGCGATGCAACAACAATATCCTCACCTATTCTGCCAGGTAAATTTCGAGGTCAAAATTTCTATTTAGGAGGGTAGAGTTGTAACACCCAAAGATTTAAGGTCGTTGTTTTTTCAAGATTGGACGTAAATATCATGATTGCTTGTGGGCCAAGCAATTTGGGCATGTTTTGGGGATTTTAGGAAGCTAGGGTTCAAGTATGGCCTTTGGCAAAAAATTTGATTTTTGCTCTTTTGGAAACCTGGATTTAGCTTAAAGGGCATATATTAAGTTGTATTTGTTTTGTGACACAAGAGATCTTGTGTTGTGGTGGCAAGTGGCGTGTTGGGGCATTTAAGAGGGAGTGGGTTCAAATCCCATGGCATGTAAAAAGGGGTTTTATTTTATGTCTCTGTGGCATAAGAGGTAGAGTTTGATTCAAACTCTGCAGAGGTGGTCAGAGATTTGGTCATCAGAATTTGAATGGATTTGAATGGGGGTTTGGAGTAAATCTAGGAGAAATCGGAGGAGATTTTTAAGGAATTGGGATGTGAAGGGAGTCATAGCCAAATTGGGAAGAGAATTCATTTGGTGCATTTTCGGCATTTTGTGAGAGTGTAGAAGCCGATTATCCTCTCTGTTATTTTAGGTTTTTTCCTTTTTGCATTTCGGGTTTTACTCTCCTTGTAGTATTTTATGCAGTGTTTTTGCCCATTCGGGTCTTTTTCTTTTCAACTTTATTTCTAAACTATTGTTCACTTTACCTGAAACACAAATACCAAGTGCCGAAATCTCCCTTGAAGCTTTTCTTTCTTCTTTACATTTTCTCTTTGCCAAGTTGGTATTCTTTTTCTTCACTTTGGCTAAATCAGATTTAGTTTCTTATGTTTCCTCTCTTCTTGAGTAATAGTTGAATACCTTGCCTCCTCCTCAAATCTTCTAAAACTCTGACAATGTAACATCCTAAAATTGGGCCTAGTAGGATTGAGCTCAATTGGCCTTGGGCGTAGTAGCGTTTAAATTTTTTTGGAGAACAAGAGATCGGCTTAAATGCAAGTTGGACCAATTAGATAAGTGAGTTTGGAAGGTTAGGGGGCTTCTATGAAGTCCCGGGTTCAAGTTAGGCCTTAGGAAAAATTTTGGTTTTAGGTGAAAAAAAACCTTAGAGGTTGGCGGGTAGGCCTTAAGAATAAAATGTGGACGACAATGACACAAGTGGAGTGTGTGGTGTAGTGGCAAAGTGACGCCACTTAAGGACAAGGGAATGACGCCACAAGGAAGGAAGGAGGTCCAAGGTCCTAGTTCTAGCGTTTGCATTCCTTTTAGATTATTTTTTATTAAATAAATTTAGACCTTGGCCATAGGGTTATATTTAGTTGCGAACGGTTTAAGACACAAGAAGCTGGTTGGTAAAGTGGCAAGTGGCGTGAATTGGATGATGGGAGAGCTTGGGTTTGAATCTCATGAGGAGCGAGGAGTATTTATTTTATGATTAGACGATAAGAGTTTCATTTGAATTTAAACTCTCTTGTGAAGGATCCCACATAGGAAAGATATAAGGAATGAAAGTGAAGGGCTAGCTATATAAAGAGCATGCCGGAGGAGGTTAACATACCTTGGTGGGCATTGGGCACGGGAGTGGTCGCAACGACGTTTAGCACCGAGTCTATCAAGTGTGTAACTCTCTCTACTCTAGTTATAGAGCGGCAAATGCTGAAGTGCCGGTCACGGCATTAGTAGCCACACGAGCGTACGAGCGCACGTGTGGGGCTTCGACGCGATAGTTGAGGCCATCAGTAGTATTCTTGTGGGTTGAAATGCTTAGCCGCGATGGTCGAAATGGGCCCAATGGGCCCGTGGGCCATGATGGAATAAATTGTATGATGATATAGTATATAGTGAACTAGACTAGGTGGAACCTATATACGTGGCTAGATTTGTGTTAGGTGGGCCACACGAGCGTGTGGGCCCGAATGGGCCAAAATCGAGTTTTAGGCCCAATAGTCTGGTGACGACCGAAAATGGTAGCTGAGTCGCTCAGGGTAACATTAGACCTCCGAGAGGGCCATTATAGGTGTGAAATTACAAAAATACCCTTGGTGGGTAAATTACGAAAATACCCTTGGTGGGTAAATCACGAAAATACCCTTGGTGGGTAAATTACGAAAATACCTTTGGTGGGTAAATTACGAAAATACCCTTGGTAGGTTAGATCGATTATGCTGTATATTATTATTCTGATTATGATGGTAATTCGTTTCATACGTTATTTGATATATGGTTGAATACATGTCATACTGCATACACGAATTGTAATATTATGTATGTTGCATGGGCATATGGGTGATAATGATAAAGGGGAAGTGTTCTAGTGGGTTTTACCACATTATCTGGTGACCTATGTCACATATTATGAATCTGTGACTCTGTCACATTATCTCGTGGCTATGCCACAATTATAAGTGGCGATGTCTGCTTTGATCGCAAGGCGTCGCCTTGATGGTGTGTAGCGATGGAGGGTCGATTTAGTAATCCCCACGGTGTGACTGGTAGGTATGGGTGGTGTGTAGAGGTTGGATACTTAGGTTGGGCTGGGTTGCATTGCATACATGCTTAATATGTTGTATTTGTATGGGTTGATACATGTTCTTACTATTGGGGTTGTACACACCGAGTTTTCGTAAACTCACCCTCTTTTAAATGTTTCTGTAATCCCTAGTTTGAGGACTTGGAGCCGAGTGGACTCTGTGGTGGCCATGCACTGTTTTCTCGTAAACTTTTAGTTTCTATTTAAAATTACTTTCTAATTTTGGGATTTTGCAATGTAATAAGGCCTTGGTATTTTATTTGGTTTTAGCTTTTAATTTGGTTACTGCTTGTTATTAAATGTTTAATACGGGATTTTCCTAAAATGTTAATAAACCGTTTCTTTTTCAAAATTACTTACACTCGATTTTTTCACAACAAATATAACGAACACGAACTTTTTAACGAACACACAATTTTTAGACATTCCTTTCATGTGACATGCCAGATCCGGTCGTAACGTTTAGGCCGGGTTTGGGGTGTTACAATTTTGGTATCAGAGCCTAGGTTTCAAAAACTCGGCTGTGGGTTATGGGGTTCAAAAAAAAAGTTTTCAAAAGTTTGTTTGAAAATACATGTTGTCTGGAAGTATGGCACCTTGAGTCTCCAGCATCCAAATCCGTAAGTTCTCTTATTTTATGTTTGTTAATACAATGTTATGATTGTATTTTTGGTATTTATTTTGTGTGTGTTGGTTTGGATATAGAAATTGTATGTATAAAAATCGATTTGCTTTTGTGTTTAGATATCTAGTTGTGAGAAAGAAGTTTCGAGATTTGGTTTATTAGTGTTATTAGATCAGAGTGCGCAGCATGAGCGTAGTGTGGTAGGTTAGAACGTGTGACTATTAGTTAGTTGGAATTTTGAGGACGAAATTTCTTTAAGGAGGGTAGATTTGTAACATCTTGAAATTGGGCCTAGTAGAATTGAGCTCAATGGGCCTTTGGCATAGTAGCGTTTAAATTTTTTTGGAGAACAAGAGATCGGATTAAATGCAAGTTGGACCAATTAGATAAGTGAGTTTGAAGGTTAGGGGGCTTCTATGAAGTCCCGAGTTCAAGTTAGGCCTTAGGAAAAAATTTTGGTTTTAGGTGAAAAAAACTCTAGAGGTTGGCGGGTAGGCCTTAAGATAAAATGTGGAGGAAAATGACACAAGTGGAGTGTGTGGTGTAGTGGAAAAGTGACGCCACTTAAGGACAAGGGAATGACGCCACAAGGAAGGAAGGAGGTCCAAGGTTCTAGTTGTAGAGTTTGTATTCCTTTTAGATTATTTTTTATTAAATGAATTTAGACCTTGGCCATAGGGTTATATTTAGTTGCGCATGGTTTAAGACACAAGGTGTTGGTTGGTAAAGTGGCAAGTGGCGTGAATTGGATGATGGGAGAGCTTGGGTTGGAATCTTATGAGGAGCAAGGGAGTATTTATTTTGCAGATTGAACGGTAAGAGTTTCAGTTGAATTTAAACTCTACTGACGAAGGGATCCCACATCGGAAAGATACAAGGAATGAAGGTGAAGAGCTAGCTATATAAAGAGCATGCCAGGAGGAGGGTTAACATACCTTGGTGGGCGTTGGGCACAGGAGTGGTCGCAGCATAGTTTAGCACCAGAGTCCGATCAAGTGTGTAACTCTCTCTACTCTAGTTGTAGAGCGGCAAATGCCGAAGTGCCGGTCATGACATTAGTAGCCACACGAGCGTGCGGCGCATATGTGGGGCTTCGACGCGATAGTTGAGGCCATCAGTAGTATTCTTGTGGGTTAGGGCGCTTAGGTCGCGATGGGCCGAAGTGGGCCCAATGGGCTCGTGGGTCCAATTGGAATAAATTGTATGATGATATAGTATATAGTGAACTAGACTAGGTGGAACCTATATACATGGCTAGATTTGTGTTAGGTGGGCCACACGAGCGTGTGGGCCCGAATGAGCCAAAATCGGGTTTTAGGCCCAATAGTCTGGTGAAGACCGAAAATGGTAGCCGAGTCGCTCAGGGTAACATTAGACCTCCAGGAGGGCCATTACTGGTGCGAAATTATGAAAATACCCTTGGTGGGTAAATTACGAAAATACCCTTGGTGGGTAAATTACAAAAATACCATTAGTAGGTTAGATTGATTATGTTGTATATTATTATTCTGATTATGATGTAATTCGTTTCATACGTTATTTGATATATGATTGCATACATGTCATACTGCATACACGAATTGTAATATTATGTATGTTGCATTGGCATATAGGTGATAATGATAAAGGGGAAGTGTTCTGGTGTTTTTTACCACATTATCTGGTGACCTATGTCACATATTATGAATCTGGTGACTCTGTCACATTATCTCGTGGCTATGCCACAATTATAAGGGCGATGTGCAGTTGACTGCAGCTACTGCATTCGATGGTGTGTAGCGGATGGAGGGTCGATTTAGTAATCCCCACGGTGTGACTGGCAGGGACGGGTGATGTGTAGAGGTTGGATACTTAGTTTGGGCTGGGTTGCATTGCATACATGCTTAATATGTTGTATTTGTATGGGTTGATACATGTTCTTACTATTGGGGGTTGTACACACTGAGTTTTCGTAAACTCACCCCTCTTTTTAAATGTTTCAGGTAATCCCTAGTTTGAAGACTTGGAGCCGAGGTGGACTCTGTGGTGGCCATGCACTATTTTCTCGTAAACTTTCAATTTCTATTTAAAATTACTTTCTAAATTTGGGATTTTGCAATGTAATAAGGCCTTAATATTTTATTTGGTTTTAGCTTTTAATTTGTTCTTGCTTGTTATTAAATGTTTAATACGGATTTTCCTAAAATGTTAATAAACCGCTTTTTCAAAATTACTTACACTCATTTTTTCACAACAAATATAATGAACATGAACTTTTTAATGAACACACAATTTTTAGACATTCCTTTCATGTGACATGCCAGATCCGGTCGTAACGTTTAGGCCGGGTTTGTGGTGTTACAGAAAAGCTAAATATTGGGGTAAGTGACTAGGTTATTTCTTGTTACTTTGCATTTTTCCTTTTTGGGATTATCGTTGTTACTATATAATGATCTTCTTTCGGTTTATCCTCTTAGATCAAACTCAATACTCCACCCACGTATGCTGCTCCTTTCGGTTTGAGGGATTTGGTAAGTGTTTTCTATCTTGCTCAAGTTAATGTGTATGGATGTAAACTACATCCTTAATCAACCCTCTAACGGGATTTGTTGTTATGCAGTAGGTGGTAAATCAACAATTTTGGGAGTCTAGCCAAGCGATTTTAGGGTGAAAGGCTATACCCCTATTTACCAAGGTTAGTGGTAAGGGTAGTATAGAGATTCAGGGTTTGTAAATCTTATTAACGATTTAAGGACTGGTTGAAGTTTTTGATTGAATCTAGGTTGGTGCTCTTGGAATTTCACAAGTGGTCGCTAAAAGGTGTGTAATCATACACCCAGTATTGTTACTATTAAAACGATGGACAATGGTGTGTATTCACACCCCTCTGTTACTGTAAATCAGTAAAAGTCGAAAAGCCAAAACTTTGACATCTGGGGGTTCACGAGCATGCGAACACTCGTATGGTAAATTGAGCCCACAAATCGTCGGCGACAAACTGTAGAGCCATAAGCATTCTCATGGACTTGGGTCATAAGGGGCCTCGTTGGGTCAAGATGGGATATGTCGATCTAATGGGCTCATGGACCCCACATGGGTAAAATTCATGGTAAGTGACTAATAGTGGATTGGGCTACGAAGTTCATATAGCCGTGATGAAATTTGGAAGCTGGCTAGACGAGCGTGTGGGCCCACTTGAGTCGAATAATGGACCTTGGGCTCAATTACATTGTTTTGGGCCAAAGAGGTTATTTGATTTGTTTGAGACGACTGTAGACCTTTTAAGAGTCATCATCTGTGCTGAGACCCCAAAAGTAGTTAAATGAATGACTATTATACCCTTGGTGGTAGTTTAATGGATGTGTATATGATATCTATATGATTGGTTATGAATATAACATACTGCACACACGTAATATTTATGACACGACATTCTGCATTGGGGTTGGGATTCTAGTTTGGAGGAAATACTGTACTAGTGGCTCTGCCATGGTTTTTACTGTTCTAGTGGCTTCGTCATGTATTCTGATCTTAGTGGCTGGGCCACGATTACAGTTGTTAGCAGCTTTGCTGCATTACTTGTAACATCCCAATTTAGACCCTAGTCAGAATAGTGGTTCGAGACCACAAATTCGAGGTCAAAATGTTAATTTAATATTATTTTCTGTGTGAATAGTATGTGACATAGTCTGCATGAAAATTTATGTGTGATGATTTGATCGTTTTAGTGTCGAATTAATGAAAAAAGACTTAACCGCATTAAGAGTAAAAGCTATATGTTTATTTTTAAGTACCTAAGTGTGATTGTTTTTATAAAGTGAAGACCTTATGATGCAATTAGGCTATTTTAAGTGATAGTGGGTGGCAATGGACTAGAATAACGTTAATGTTCAAATGTTTTATTTATTAATTAGAAGGTTAAATTAGTAAATGGCATAATTATAATATATATGTTTTAATAAAACCAAGATTATGAATAAGTGGGTGTGTTCATCTTTTTCCATCGTTTACAAAAGAAAGAAAATAAAGGGTTTAAAGTTTTGAAAGATTTGGCCACTTCAAGCTTCAATTAGTAAGTGTTTTATGCTCAGTTTTTGATAATTTCTACGTTTTCGTAATCGTTGCTTCGTGCTCTAGCCAACCCATATTGTAATTTTGTGAATTGATGATGGTTTGTGATGAGTCATTGATGAATGTTTGAGCTAAGTGCTAGTTCATAATAAAATATGAAAACTTGGTGTTGGATAAACATAGTTTGTATTGGGATTTTTGATGAAATTGAGTATTTTGGGCTTAATTGAGAAAATGAGAAATTGAGGGACTAAATTATAAAATAAATGAAATGTGTGGACTTGTATGAGCATAGTAAGAATTCAGCTAGGCTTGAATCCAAGCAAATTATGTGTATTTTGTGATTTGATGAATTAAGGACTAAAGTGTCGAAATGTGAAAATGTGAGGGCTATTTTGTAAAATGCCATAAATATGTGTGTTTGGACTAAAATGAATGATTTGATGATTGAATGAATTGAATTTGAATGTGTATGGACCAAGAGAGGAGAGGTTCGGATCGAGATCGAGGCAAAGATAAAGTGTTCAATTAATCGACCGTAACAATAGTTAGACGTCCGAGGTAAGTTCAGATATAATACAAGTCTTTGAGATGTGTTTTAGCAATATGAAATGAATATGTATATGTGAATGAAAGTGAGTGGCTATGTGCACGATTCTAGTTGATGGCACTAAGTGTGCCAAATTGAAATCGAAATAGAAATGAATGGCACTGTGTGTGCGATGATATGAAAGCTTCGGCTTATTGAATTGGCACTGTGTGTGCGACACCGAGACAAGTCGGTTAAATGAATAGGTACCAAGTGTTCGATAATAATTATGCTTCGATAATGTATGTAGCACTGAGTGTGCGATTAAATTAAACGAATATCAAAGGATGACCGACATGTAAAACCGAGCAATGAATAGCTTGGAAGTTAATTAACTAAGTGTTAGCTAAGGTATGTATTGAACCTTTGTGGTTGATGATTTATAAACAAGTTATAATTGAATGAATAAGAATTTTAGCTATGGATGAGATGATATGAATATGAGATAAGTGATCTATGTGATTGTTTATTATGTACATTGGTTAGATTAATGAGATATTTGTATTGTATGTCGAACTTACTAAGCTTTGGAAAGCTTACTGTGTGAAATGTTTCTCTGTCTTGCATTGTCAGTAAAGCTAGCTCGGATCTGGGATCGTCAGCTTCTCAATCACACTATCAGTATTCTAATTTGGTACTTTTGAAAGGATGTATATAGTTAGAAATATGGCATGTATAGGCTAGTTATGTGTATATGTTTATGAAGTGAACTTAGCCATATGTTTTGGCAAGTTTTGAGTTGATAAATGCTTGAATGAATGAGTTATATGATTACAAATTTTGGTATGGTGTGATGCATATGAAATGGTTAAGTTTTGGCTAAGCAATGAATGATTAATTCTTATCATGATATGAGTTTTAGTCTTTGAAATTGTCATGGTAGGAATTGGTAATGAATGCATGGATTGAATTACTATTTTGGTATGTTTTTTATGGTAATATTTGCATAAGATGTCTTGGTTAATTTGGCTTGTAGGTTTGACCCTTATGGGTGGCATTTTGGCCCTATAAATGGCCTATAATGTCATACAGTTGTGGCACACGGGCGTGCCTAAAGACCATGGGTGAATTGGCAGAAATGTAGCTTAGTAGCACACGGCCTCGACACAGGTGTGCTTGGTGGCTGTGTAAGAGATGGCAGTATATGATCTAGTAGTACATGGCCTTAGCACATGGGCGTGCTTGGTGGCCGTGTTAATTTTGGCAGTATATGACCACGGGAAGGACACACAGGTGTGTCAAGTAGCCGTGGGTGAGGCACGGCCTACCTCCTCGGGCGTGTATCCCCTATATTTTTTTGGTTAAGTTGTTATGTTTTCGAGAACTTTTGTATATATTCGGTTTAGTCCCGACCCCCCTTTAGCATGTGATAAAGGTTTCATAGACCTTGATAAGGGATAACATGATTGTAATTGAGAGTGATTAAAGATGGTTGACTTTGGGTTGTAAAATTGGATGTTAAATTTTTGATTGATCGATAATGCCTCTTAACCCTATTTCGGCGGTGGTCTTGGGTTAGGGGTGTGACATTACTTGTAGCAGCTATGCTGCGATATTGGTGTGTTGGCTGGGTGGGTCAACTTAGTCCCCACATGGTGTGTTGGTTGGTACGGGTGGTGTGTTGGCTGGATTGGGTTGGGTTGAATCTCTATTCTGTACTATTATTATTTTGGGCTTAGACCCACACTGCTCTTGCTTAGGCCCAGTCTGTTTCTGCTTGCACCAATTGTTATTTGACTACTAGGGGATTACACACTGAGTTTTCGCAAACTCATGCTTTCTTTTAACTGTACAAGTAATCCCCAACCTTAATCAATTTGGAGCCGCGAGAGACCCAGGGGTGGCCACGTGAACACTGATTTTCCGCTTGATACTTAAATATTTTTAATTTATACTTAGGTTTGATTATGTAATAAGGCCATTTGAGGTTTAACTTTTATTTGGTTTTAACTTCTTACTTTTACCTGCTAGATTAGGAAAAATGGGTTTTTTCAAAATAATAATTGTTTCTAAAGAAAATCACGCATTTCAAATTTTAAGGTTTACAATTAAAAAAGCTTCCATGGTTTTTTTATTCAGAGTAATAACTGGTAACAAGTGATATGACCAATAATTGGTCAACAAGTTTTGATTTACAACACCAACGTTTTCAAAAGTAATTAGTTAAAAAGGATTTAAAACTTTAGTCACGAACTTTCATCGACAAGACCAGTTTTTAAATCAACACTTCGATGTGACACGTTAGATTTAGTCGTAATGTCTAGGCCGAGTTTGGGGTGTTACAATACATATAAGACTAAGCCCAATACAGTGCTAGTATCAGTAACAAAAATGCAACAATGCAATCATGCAACCTATCCTAATCAAGCAAACACACCACCCGTACCAACCAATACACCATGTGGGGATAAAATCGACCCACCTAGCCAACACACCAATAGCAGCACCAGTTGCGGCACTAATCAGTATCTTAGCAAAGCTACTAGTAACCGAAATGGCTAAGAGCCATAAATAGGATAGCTATAATGCCATGAGTACAGTAATATGATTGGCACAAAGCCATCGGTAGTAGTAATATGATCGGCACATAGCCATCAATAACAATAACATGATCGACATAAAGCCATCAATAGTAGTGATATGATCGACACATAGCCATCAGTAGATCATAGCAAAGCTGCCAGCAACGATATCGCAGCAAAGCTGCCAATAACAGTATCGCAGCAAAGTTGCCAATAACAGTATATGTGGCAAAGCCATCAGTAACAGTGATTGTGGCACAGCCAACAATACAGTACTTCCTCCATAACAGTATCCCAACCCCATGCAGTATGTCATGTATGCAAAATGCCATGTTCAGAATCAGTCATACAAATCACAGGCAGATCAATCATTTACATCGTAGACAAATCAATCATTTACCCTCGAGGGCAAAATAGTCATTTTACCCTTTGGGAGTATATTGGTCAATTCACCTAACAAAGGTATTACAGTCATTTTACCTACAGGGGCATTACGGTCATTTTACCCTACAGGGGCATTACAGTCATTTTACCCTACAGGGGCATTACAGTTATTTTACCCTATAGGGGCATTACGATCATTTTACCCTATAGGGGCACTACGATCATTTTATCCTCAAGGGGCATTACGGTCATTTTACCCTACATGGGTATTACGGTCATTTTACCCTACAAGGGCGTTAAAGTCATTTTATTCCTTAGGGGTCTCGGTACAGTTAATGACCTTTCTAAAGGAAGATAGTCAATTCAAGCGACACAAATAACCAATTTGGTCAAAATAGTGTAAATGGGCTCAAAGCTCAATATTTGGCCCAAATGGGCCCATATGCTCGTGTAGCCCATTTGGCCCAAATTCAAACCCGCCAATGCAAACTACATAGCCCAATCCCGTTTCTGCCATCTTTCACAAATTTTATTTGTGTGGGGCCCACCAGCCCATTAGGCCTACATGGCCCAATGAAGCCCATAACGACCCAAGTGCATGGTGACCTCTACAGTCTATCACTCACAATTTGTGGTCTCGATTTACCACACAAGCGATCGCACTCTCGTGAGGCCTTAAATTTTAAAGTTTCAAATTTTCGGCTTTTGCCGATCCATAGTGGAAATAGTGTGATTACACACCTGATTACGAAGTGTGTGAATGACACATGAGAACTCCAACCTCTCCCTTGACTAGATAAGTTGGTTGTGGTTTGCCCACTTATCCAGAGATTGATGCAGCCACCCTGCTGCATCTCAGTAGAAAATCTCGAGCAGTTGACACTTTACACTGCTCAAATTTAGAGGCAGGGGCTACGTGCCCATTCTCAGCTGACACCATTCCTGATCCTCCCTCAGAATTGCTACTACTCGCCACCATTGATATCTCTTTATGCAACATATTATCGAAAATCTCCATTTGGAGTAAAATATAATCTACGCTTATAGTACAGTCGTAAACTCCTTCACTCTTCGTAAGTTTTGAAACCCAAAGAACATATTCATAAAAGAAGGGACAAAGAATCAATCACAAAAGACCAAAATACTTGGCGTAAACCATGAAGTAAACAACAAGAAATAAACAAGAGTACTAGAAGAGAATCGTGTGAACTCACCACAATGCAATAGAGTTGAGAAAGGAGTAGTAAACTCGGCTCCACAAAATTAAGGTGCAATAAGAGGGAAAAAAATGTATTCGGCTTAGGAAAAGAAAAGAGAGAAGAAGGAAAAGAAAGTAAGGAGAAGCGATAGGGAGAGAAAACTAACAAAAATCTGATAAAGGGAGTTATGGAGAGAATACTGAATGAAAGAATAGTGAAGGAGGGAAAAGATATTTTCGGCTAAGCAGTGAAAAGGAAGTGCCAAAACGAAACAATTAAACACTCCACAAAACAAAATGCTACCTCGGCTTTAGAGAGGAAACACAAACAAATCCCAAATGACCCCAAAATGCTCTCAATAACTGAAATGAAAACACCCCCTCCAAAGCTGAAACTATAAGCTCTCCTTAGCAAATTTGGCACAAACACACTCACCCTCAAATTCCCCTTTTTCCTCCTAAAATTTCTCCGTAATCCTCTCCACGATTAGCTCCTAATATCCCTCCATGACTAGTTCAAACTCCTCTCTACAGTGTTTCAGTCAAACACCACCACCTCACCACATAGGTGACAAAAATAACACTCCCTGTGCAGCTCAAGATTCGAACCTCAAACCTCAAGGTTACTCTTCATGCCACCTTGCCACTAGACCACATGCTCTTTTTGTGTCACATTATAACCACAAATATTCTTAAAGCCTACATGCTAAAGCTAAGGTTCACTTAAGAAAAACCAAAAATTTTTGTAAAAGCTAGGGCTTGAACCCAAGACTTCTCAGACACTCCCAAACACTGCTAAATCAGTTAACCACTGAAGCAGACAGTCAATTGTGTCACTTTGTTGCACACATAAATATTTATGTGCAGTAACCTAGCTATTCCCACACTCAAGGCCCATTCCTTCTAGCCTAAATTTGGGGCATTACAATTCACCCCTCCTTAAAGAAATTTTGTCCTTGAAATTTCCAACTGTCAGAATAGTCGCACAACACAGACTTCACCACCACGCTCCCACTGCACACTCTGATTTCAAAAACTTATTACAGCCTCTTGAACCATGTTCTCGTGCATCTCTTGTGCCCATTATCTATCCACATTTTATCATAACTAATAGTTACATGCAAATCAAAGTTTCACTACAGTTTTAGTCCCCTATAGTTTTAGTTTGCTTTATCTAGAGTGGTATAGTCTAATTTCTAAAGTAGTAACAATATTTTCTGACTTACCGCATTTCAATTTCTAAACAGAAAAAAGTATTCAAAAAACTTATGGATTCGGCCGGAGACTCAGTATGCCACACTTTTCAGAAGAAGCATTTCAAAACATTTCACATATTCGAAAACAACCTTTTTAAATCCAAAAACTTGAAAACCCATTCCACAATTGAGTTTTGCAACCTGGCTTTGATACCACTAAATGTAACACCCCAAACCCAGCCTAGACGTTTCAATCGAATCAACGTGTCACATTAAAATGTCTTTCAAAATCAAGGCTTGTTGATAGAAAATCGTTTTAAATAAAACCCTTTTAGTTTCTATTACTTGAGAAAAATTTTGGCAAATTAATTTATTAAGTTTGAAAAAAAATGCTTATTAAAATGATTGCCATGTTTGTTACCGTTTGTTTATTAGTTAATTAAAATTCGCGGAAGCTACTCTAATTAAAATCATCTTACTGTTTGAAAATGCGTGTTTGTCTTCAAAAAAGTTTTTTTTTAAGAACTTGTTTGTTTCAAGTTGGCAGTTCAAAATAAGAAATTAAAAACCCAATCAAAAGGAAAATTAAATCCACCAAAGGTCTTATTACCAAAATCGATATCCCAATTTAAAAGAAACATATAAGTCTAAAACAACCATCAGCGAACGTATGGCCACCTCCGAGTCCCTCGCGGCTCCAAATCGTCTAAGGCTAGGGAATACCTTTACAATTAAAAGGAAGGGTGAGTTTATGAAAACTCAGTGTGTAATCTCTTAACATTCAGTCAGTAATATATGGAGTAACATGCAGGCTGAGCCCTTTTCGATATGTAACAACGTGGGCTTTAACCCAAAACGAAGAATATGTAGTGTTGGCCTTAGCCCATTACAATCTCAGAATCAGAAACAGAATAGATGTGGGCCTAAGCCTAATATGGTGACAGTATCAGTAACAGAAATGTAACAATGCAATCATGCAACCCATCCCAATTCAGCCAACATACCACCCGTACCAACCAACACACTATGTGCGGATAAAGTCGACCCACCCAGCCAACACACCAATATTAGCATCGGTTGCGGCAATAATCAGTACTGCAGTAAAGCTGCAAGTAATCAGAATGGCTAAGAGCCATAAACAGGATAGTTATAACGCCATGAGTACAGTAATATGATTGACACAAAGCCATCGGTAGTAGTAATATGATCAGCACACAACCATCAATAATGGTAATATTATCGGTATAAAGCCATCAGTAGTAGTGATATGATTAGCACATAGCCATCAGTAGCATTGCAAAGAAAGTTGCTAATACCAGTATCGCAACAAAGTCGCCAATAGTATATGTGGCGAGCCACCAAGATCAATATTTCTTCATAACAGTATCCCAACCCCATGCAGTATGTCGTGTATGCAAAATTCCATGCTCAGAATCAGTCATACAAATCACAGACAAATCAATCATTTACCCTCGAAGGCAAAATAGTTATTTTACCCTTTAGGGGTATATCGGTCAATTCACCTAACAGAGGTATTACAGTCATTTTACCTACATGGGCTTCACGGTCATTTTACCCTACAGAGGTATTACGGTCATTTTACCCTACAGGGGTATTATAGTCATTTTGCCCTATAAGGGTATTACGGTGATTTTACCCTATAGGGGCATTATGGTCATTTTACCCTAAAGGAGAATTACGGTCATTTTACCCTACAAGGGCATTACGGTCATTTTACCCTATAGAAGTATTACGATCATTTTACCCTACAGGGGTATTATGGTCATTTTACCTTATAGGGGCGTTATGGTAATTTTATAATGACCTTTCTGAAGGCCTATATTCGCCTCGAGCGGCACAAATAACCCATTTGGTCAAAACAGTACAAATGGGCTCAAAGCCCAATATTCAGCCCAAATAGGCCCATACGCTCGTATGGCCCATTTGGCCCAAATTCAAACCCGGCTATGCGAACTACATAGCCCAACCAGTTTCTGCCACTTTTTGTAAATTTTATCTGTTTGGGCCCACGAACACGTTGGGCCCACATAGCCTAACGAGGCCCATAACGACCCAAGCGCGTGAGAACACTCGTGGTGCCCTCTACATTCTATCGTCCATAATTTATGGTCTCGGTTTACCACACGAGCGATCGCACTCTCATGAGGCCTCAAATGCTGAAGTTTTGACTTTTCGGCTTTTGCTGATTCAAAGTGGAGGTAGTGTGATTACACACCTGATTGCGAAGTGTGTGAATGATGTATGAGAACTCCAGCCTCTCCCTTGACTAGATAAATCGGTTGTGGTTTGCCCACTTTTTTGGAGATCGATGTAGCCACCCTGCCGCACGTCGATAGAAAATCTCAAATAGCTGACACTTTATGTTGCTTAAATTTGGAGGCAGGGGCTACGTGCCCATTCTCAGCAGACACCATTCCTTATCCTCCCTCAGAATGGCTACTACTCACCACCATTGATATCTCTTTATGCAACATATTATCGAAAACCTCTATTTGGAGTAAAATATAATCTACGCTCACTGTATAGTCGTAAACTCCTTCACTCTTCACAAGTTTTGAAACCCAAAGAACATGTTCATAAAAGAAAGGACAAAGAATCAATCACAAAAGACCGAAATAATTGGCGTAAACCGTAAAGAAAACAACAAGAAATAAACAAGAGTACTCGAAGAGAATCGTGTGAACACACCACAACGCAATAGAGTTGAGAAAGGAGTAGTAAACTAGGTTCCACAAAATCAAGGTGCAATAAGAGGCAAAAAGAAATGTATTCGGCCTAGGAAAAAAAAGAAGAAGAAGAAAAGAAAGTGAGGAGAAGTGATTGAGGTATTTGGCCACTTCACAAGAGCAAATAATGTCAGTTCAAAACCGATAGGGAGAGAAAACTAACAAAAATCTGATAGAAGGAGTTATGGAGAGAATACCGAATGAAAGAATGGTGAAGGAGGGAAAAGATGTTTTCGGCTAAGCAGTGAAGAGGAAGTGCCAAAACGAAATAATAAAACACTCCACAAAATAAAATGCTACCTCGGCTTTAGAGAGGAAACACAAACAAATCCCAAATGACCCCAAAATGCTTTCAATAACTGAAATGAAAACACCCTCTCCAAAGATGAAGCTATGAGCTCCTCTTAGCAAAATTTGGCACAAGCGCACTCACCCTCAAACTCCCCTTTTTCCTCCTAAAATTTCTCCATAATCCTCTCCACGATTAGCTCCTAATATCCTTCCATGACTAGTTCAAACTCCTCTCTACAGTGTTTCAGTCAAACACCACCACCTCACCACACAGGTGACAAAAATAACACTCCTGTGCAGCTCAAGATTCGAACCTCAGACCTCAAGGTTACTCTTCATTCCACCTTGCCACTAAACCACAGGCTTTTTTTATGTCACATTATAACCAAAAATATTCTTAAAGCCTACATGCTAAAGCTAAAGTTCACTTAAAAAAACTAAAAATTTTGTAAAAGCTAGGGCTTGAACCCAGGACTTCTCAAACACTCCCAAACACTGCTAAATCACTTAACCACTGAAGCAGACAGTCAATTGTGTCACTTTGTTGCACACATAAATATTTATGTGCAGTAACCTAGCTATTCCCACACTCAAGGCCCATTCCTTCTAGCCTAAATTTAGGGGGTGAGTCCTCGAAATTTCCAACTGTCAGAATAGTCGCACAACACAGACTTCACCACCACGCTCCCACTGCACACTCTGATTTCAAAACATTATTACATCCTCTTTAACTACGTTCTCATGTATCTCTTGTGCCCATTGTCTATTCGTGTTTTATCATAACTAATAGTTTTATGTAGATCAAAGTTTCACTACAATTTTAGTCCCTTATAGTTTTAGTTTGCTCTATTTAGAGTGGTATAGTCTAATTTCTAAAGTAGTCATAGTATTTTCTTACTTACCACATTTTAATTTCTAAACAGAAAAAAGTATTCAAAAAACTTATGGATTCCGCACCGGGGACTCAGTGTGCCACACTTTTCAGAAGAAGCATTTCAAAACATTTCACTTATTCGAAAACAACCTTTTTAAATCCAAAAACTTGAAAACCCATTCCACAACTGAGTTTTGTAACTTGGCTCTGATACCACTAAATGTAACACCCCAAACCTAGCCTAGATGTTTCGACCAAATCTAATGTGTCACATCAAAGTGTCTTTCAAAATCAAGGCTTGTTGATAGAAAATAGTTTTTAAGTAAAAACCCATTTAGTTCTATTGCATGAAAAAAAATTTGGCAAATTAATTTATTAAGTTTGAAAAAAATCACTTATTAAAATGATTGCCATGTTTGTTACGTTTTTTTCTTAGTTAATTAAAATTCACGGAAGCTACTCTAATTAAAATCATCTTACAGTTTGAAAATGCGTGTTTGTCTTCAAAAAAAATTTTTAAGAACTTGTTTTTATCAAGCTGGCAGTTCAAAATAAGAAATTAAAAACCCAATTAAAAAGAAAAATAAATCCACGAAAGGCCTTACCAAAATCAATATCCCAATATAAAAGAAATATATAAGTCTAAAACAACCATCAGCGAACATGTGGCCACCTCCAAGTCCCTTGCGGCTCCAAATTGTCTAAGACTGGGGAATACCTTTACAATTAAAAGAAAGGGTGAGTTTATGAAAACTCGGTGTGTAATCCCCTAACATTCAGTCAGTAATATATGAAGTAATAGTCTGGGCCTGAGCCCTTTTCAGTAACAGAACACTGTGGGCTTTAACCCAAAATAGTAACAGTGTAGTGTTGGCCTTAGCCCATTACAATATCAAAATTAGAAACAAAATACATGTGGGCCTAATCCCAATATAGTCACAGTATCAGTAACAGAAATGTAACAATGCAATCATGCAACCCATCCCAATTCAGCCAACATACCATCCGTACCAACCAACACACTATGTGCGGATAAAATCGACGCACCCAGCCAATACACCAATATCAGCACCGGTTGCGGCACTAATCAGTATCACAGCAAAGCTGCCAATAATCAGAATGGTGAAGAGCCGTAAATAGGATAGCTATAACACCATGAGTACAGTAATGTGATTGGTACAAAGCCATCGGTAGTAGTAATATGATCAGCACACAACCATCAGTAATGGCAATATGATCAGCACAAAGCCATCAGTAGCAGTGATATGATCGGCACACAGCCATCAGTAGCATTGTAGCAAAGTTGCCAGTAATGGTATCGCAGCAAAGTTGCCAGTAACAGTATATGTGGTAGAGCCACCAGTACAGTACTTCATCCATAACAGTATCCCAACCCCATGCAGTATGTCGTGTATGCAAAATGCCATGCTCAAAATCAGTCATACAAATCACAGACAGATCAATCATTTACATTGCAGACAAATCAATCATTTACCTTCGAAGGTAAAATATTCATTTTACCCTTTAGGGGTATATCGGTCAATTCGCCTAACAGAGGTATTACAGTTATTTTACCTATAGGGGCTTCACGGTCATTTTACCCTACAGAGGTATTACGGTCATTTTACCCTACAGGGGTATTATGGTCATTTTACCCTATAGGGGTATTACGGTGATTTCACCCTACAGGGGCATTATGGTCATTTTACCTATAGGGGAATTACGGTCATTTTACCCTACAGGGGCATTACGATCATTTTCCCTACAAGGGTATTACGATCATTTTACCCTATAGGGGTATTACGGTCAATTTACCTTATAGAGGCGTTATGGTCATTTTATAATAACCTTTCCAAAGGCCTACAGTCGTCTCGAGCGACACAAATAACCCATTTGGTCAAAATAGTGCAAATGGGCTCAAAGCCCAATATTCGGTCCAAATAGGCCCAAATTCAAACCCGGCTATGCAAACTACATAGCCCAATCCAGTTTCTGCCATTGTTTGTAAATTTTATCTATGTGGGCCCACGAGCCCATTAGGCCTACACGACCCAACAAGGCCCATATCGGCCCAAGTGCACGAGAACACTCGTGGTGGCCTCTACAGTCTATCGCCCACGATTTGTGGGGTCAGTTTACCACACGAGCGATCTCATGCTCGTGAGGCCTCAAATGCCAAAGTTTTGGCTTTTTGGCTTTTGTCGATTCACATCGGAGATAGTGTGATTACGGACCTGATTGCAAAATGTGTGAATAACCCATGAGAACTCCAACCTCTCCCTTGACTAGATCAGTCAGTTGTGGTTTGCCCACTTGATCCATAGATTGGTGTAGCCACCCTATCGCACCCCAACAAAAATCCCGAACAGCTGACACTTTACGCTGCTTAAATTTTGGGGCAAGGGCTACGTGCCCATTCTCAACTGGCACCATTCTTGATCCTCCTTAGAATGGCTCCTATTCGCCAATATTAATATCTCTTTATGCAACATATTATCAAAACCTTCATTTGGAGTAAAATATAATCTACGCTTACTGTACACTCATAAACACCTTCACTCTTTGCAAGTTTTCAAACCCAAAGAACATATTCATAAAATAAGGGACAAAGAATTAGTCACAAAATACCGAAATACTTGGCTTAAACCATGAAGAAAATAACAAGAAATAAATAAGAGTACTAGAAGAGAATCATCTGAACTCACCACAGTAAAATAGAGTTGAGAAAGGAGTAGTAAATCGACTCCACAAAATCAAGGTGTAATAAGAGAGCAACAGAAATGTATTCGGCCTAGGAAGAGAAAAGAAAGAAGAAGGAAAGAAAGTGAGGAGAAGAGATTGAGGTATTCAGCCACTTCACAAGAGAAAATAATGTCAGTTCAAAACCGATAGGGAGAGAAAACTAACAAAAATCTAATAGAGGAGTTATAGAGAGAATACCGAATGAAAGAATGGTGAAGGAGGGAAGATATGTATTCGGCTGAGTAGTGAAGATAAAGTTCCAAAATCGAAACAATAAAACACTACCCAAAACAAAATACTAGCTCGACTTTAGAGAGGAAACACAATCAAATCTCGAAAGAAAAATGCTCTCAAAAAAATGAAAACTCCCAATTGAAACTATGAGTTTCCTTTAGCAAATTTGGCACAAACCCACTCACCCTCAAACCCCCCTTTTTCCTCCTAAAGTTTCACCATAATCCTCTCCACGATTAGCTCCTAATATCCCTCTATGACCAGTTCAAACTCTTCTCAATAGTGTTTCAATCAAACACCACCACCTCACCACACAGGTGACAAAAATAACACTCCTCTGTAGCTCAGGATTCGAACCTCAAACCTCAAGGTTACTCTTTAAGCCACCTTGCCACTAAACCACAGGGTCTTTTTGTGTCACATTATAATCACAAATATTCTTAAAGCCTACATGCTAAAGCCAAGGTCCACTTAAGAAAAATAAAAAATTTTGTAAAAGCCAGGCTTGAACCCAGGACTTCTCAGACACTCCCAAACACTACTAAATCACTTAACCATTGAAGCAGGCAATCAATTGTGTCACTTTCCTGCACATATAAATATTTATGTGCAGTCTCCTAACTATTCCCACACTCAAGGCCCATTCCTTGTAGGCCCAAATTCGGGGCGTTACACATGGGGGGAGTCTTTGGCTGCTGATTTTGGATATTTTTAGCAGCCTTCTCAACCTATAAATAACCCCCTTTGGCTGCTCATGTAACACCCCTAACTGTATTCATCGCTGAAAAAGGGTTACAGAGCATTACTGAAGTTTACATAGTAATTTCATATAATTCATGTCATTTACTTTTCATATCTGAAATTAATCATGAGGCCCAATTTAAACTTTAGAATCAATTCGAGACTAAATCTGGAACTCAAAAATTTTTCATAAAATTTTAAAAATTTTATTATATATAGGGGTCACGCGCCCATGTGGGTAGGCCGTATGGCTCACACGGCCAAGTGACATACCCATGTCTCAGGCCGTTTGGGCATTCGATGTAAGGCACACGGCCTACCACACGCCTGTGTGCTAAGCCATGTGGTGAATTTAATTTTCACAAATTAGGTGTAGGTTTCACACGGCCAAGACACACTCACGTGTTCTAGGCCCTACATCACACACGACTGAGACAGACGCCCGTGTCTCTACCCGTGTGCCAAATTCTGAGCATTCTGTTTCTAAAATTTAATATGTAGGGGACACACGGCCAAACCACATGCCCATGTGCCAGGCCATGTGTCACACACGGTCAAGACACATGCCCGTGTGTCTACCCGTGTGGACAAAATAAGGCCATTTCCTAGCTTTATTTCTCACCCAAATTTTACCATCAACCTACAAAAATACTTACACACATATATCAACCAATTCCAAGCATTAGACCAAGCAAACATCATTAACCTGTATGATATAACATCACCTAGTTTCATATAGCCAAACTTACCTTTTTGTTAAGGCATATAGTTTATCTTAATTTAATCTAACCATACCATACACATATATATTAACATGATATAACTTTGTAGTAATATACCAAATCAAACATCACTATCCATACCAATGGCTAGATTACAAACATCCATTTACAAGCCATCATTTGGCCAGGTTAACCTATACATGTCATTATAACAAAATAAGTTTATTATTTATACCAAAATAAGCTGGTGGATAGTGTGATGATACTCCGACCAATCTCCAACCTTTGCGAGCTTTTGTGCACTATAAAACAGAGAAAATAAAACCTAGTTGTGCACTATAAAACAGAGAAAATAAAACATAGTAAGCATTTAATGCCTAGTAAGTTTGTATAACAGGAATTAAACTTACCAATCATACCCATTTAAATAAGCATAACAATATCATGCTTCCAAACAAAGTAGCAAATTTTCCAAATCACATATACTCAAATAAGCAAGTTAGTCACATAATTCACATATACATCAAGTAAGAATAGATGAGCTTATCATGTTACAAACTTTCAAGTATTTCGGGAACATTTGAGACATAATTCATTTAATCTCATAGTTTCTCATTTCAGGAATTTATCCGTTGACTCATTGAAATTTTGATGGATACTCAGGTAGTACACTCATGGTGTACTAAACTGTAAACCGTCAACTCATAATCAGGGGTACCCATTATGGCACTTAATTAGGGAGCACACTCTCAAGCCACATATCAGGATGCTCAGATGAGCCATGTAATAGGATACTTATCCGAGCTAAACAGGAAACTCATAAGAGTTTTATTCAGGGAACTCATAGAGCTTAACAGATAACTACGAAGAGTTAATATCAAGGAGAACCGGATAAGGTAACATGGAGTTCAAGCGAGCCATATCAGGAAGCCCATAAAAGCCTATATCAGGATGCTCACTAAGAGCTACGTTTGTGTCCGGATTATATGTTAGATCACAACCGATCGAATCATGTAACAGGACGCTCACACAGAACTGTGATAGTGTGCAACATTACAAAATCACTACCGATCAGGATGCTCGTAAGAACTATTTAATAGGATGCTTGAGAGTGCTTTACTAGGATTGCTCATCCGAGCTATATTCGTTCCACAGCATATGCAAGACCACATGTAATATGGGAAATCACATATATCCATCGAATTTCATTATTCAAACAAAACTTAATATTTTCCAGATATGATTGAACATATGATTATTTCATTTATTTTTAACATATATATAATTCACCCAAATACATCATTCATTTTCAAACATATTAATATGCATAATTAAATTACACGAACTTACCTCGATACTCGTTTATTTATGAAAATCTACTAATCCAAAACTTTTTCTTTTCCTCGATCTAGCTTCAAATTTGAGTTATCCGGATCTATATAAATGAATTTGATCATCAATTTACTACAATTTATATTAAATTGAATTCAATTTACACCCTTGGCAAAATTACCATTTTGCCCTTATACTTTTCATAAATTTCAATTTCATCTCTAGGCTCAGAAATTGAAATTCATGCAATTTAATCCTTATTCCAAGCCTAACAAAAATTTTCATATAACATTTATAGCACTTGTATTTCACAAAATTCAAAATTTCAACATATTCATCCATATAAAATTTCTATACTTTGATATCTTTGCAAATTAATCCCCAAAATAGATAGATTAGACTATTCCGATCTCAAAAATATAAAAATTACTAAAAACAGGACAAGAAAATATACCTAATTAAGCTTGATTAGTTTCTTTTCTCTTTCCTAGGGTTTCCATATCATTTTGGGGATGAATATGATATAAAATGATATTATTTCTTTTTAATTATTTATTATCTTTTAATTATTTTGATTTCCAATTTAGTCCTTAGCCTTTTTTAATTTTCCATGGATGAATCACCAAAAATATATAGTAACTTTTATTCATTGGTCTAGTTACCATATAAGGACCTCAAGTTTTGAATTCCATTGCTATTTGATCCTTCTAGCTACTAGAATTCAACTTTTGCTTTCTATACAATTTGGTCCTTTCTATAATTAAGCACAAAATCGATAAAATTCTCTTCTCAGACTTTTCATACAAAATTCCTACTATAAAATGAACCATGCAATAATATTAAAATAAATTTTCTTTCTGACTCGAATTTGTGGTCCCGAAACTACTGTTTCGATTTCACTGAAATTGGGTTGTTACAGCTCACTCCAAACACATATCAAAACCATTCATTCTTTACTTCTCTCTCACTTTTCTCTCTTCATTGTTCTTCATTTCCTTACCCATTACTTTTTCAATTTCACCTCTTGAAAAAGAGTCGTTCCACCACCATTTGGAGCAGCATTCAAGTGTTCGTGGAAGCATTGGTTCAACAAGAGCAAGCAGAGAAGGAGGAGCGGAGCAAACTAGTCAAGCCTCGAAGAAACACTAGATTTCCTTATTGTTCCTTATCCTTTTAATTTTATTTTTGTTTTTATGAATGTAACTCCCCAGAAATGTAGGGTTGTAATTATGCTGATTTGGCTTAAATCCCATGTGTGCTTTAATGGCTAAGTAATTGAGTGTATTTAGGGGTTTTTAAGAAGCTTGGGTTCGAGTCTGAGCTTTGGAAAATTTTTAATTTTTTCTCTTAAGTGAAATTGGTTGTTAGCAGTTAGGACTTATATTTAATTATGTGTGTTTTTTTGTCACAAAAAGATCATGTGGCTTGATAGTTGCGGCATTATTGAGATGGCAAGGGAGTTGGGGTTCGAATCCCATGGCATGCAAATAGGGGGCTTTTATTTTATGATTTGATGGTGCGAGAGGTAGAGTTTGAATCAAACTCTACATAGGAGGTTGGAGTTATGGAAGCTCGAAACAACTATTATTTCGACAAAGGCAAGCGCACCTATCAAACAGTAGTATAGCTGTGGTGAGTCCGAAATATTGTATCCTCAAGGACCAAGAGTACTTAGTAATAACTATCTTTTTTTTTTATCTAGCCTAATAAAAATGGAATTTATTTTTAATCTAAAATTTAAATAACTATTTAACTAACTTATGAACTTGACAGGGAGTAAATTGGTAAAATACTTTGGACAACTTATATGAGATGGACGACACCTAAGGAAGAATCCACCTAGACTTCACTTATTACTTTTGATTAATGTGATTTATTTACTTAACTTAATCCGTAGAAATCCCAGAATCATATTAATACCTCTTTGAAGGCTACTAACAACTGACTCTAGGTTGATTAATTGAAACCTCTTTCTAATTAAAACCCTTATTGTCGCATTAATTCCATTTATGGATTCCCATATTAGGTTTGACCCTAATCCGGCAGATTTTCGTCGCCCTATTTCTAGGGTTACAATCAACTCCACTTAATTGTGTTGATCTACTCTTAAACAGGGACTTTTGCCCCACTGAATAAGCACATTCGACTTGAATCAATAACCCGAATTATCAAAATAAGAATAAAACTCACAATTAAGAATAAGCACAAGTATTTATCTTATATATCAACTAATAATAAGATTTGTCATAAGTTTCATCCCCTCATATATTTGAGGGATTTAGTTCATACTAGAAGAGGAAAACATCATAAAATAGGAAAAACCACAAAACATAATGAAAACCCAAAAACTTCTAAAGAACTTGATGGGAGATCCTCAGTCTTGATGGAAATCCTTCTCCTAAGCTGTTCCTAATGGCTGTCTTGGAGTATTTTCTCTTTCTACTCGGCGTCTATTTGACATCCTGTCAACTCCCCGTTTAAGTTGCCTTCAAGGGTGTTTATATAGGCTTCCCGAAAGTATCCTAATCCAAATGATACTCTTTTTTACTGCGATAGGACACGCCCGTGTGAATCGAGCCCAGGCTGTGTTCGAGTCTGTTAAAGTGGCACGGCCGTATAGTAAACTTTAGGCCATGTTGATTTCTCATGTAGGCCTGTTTTGTCCCTTTTTGGCCCGTTTCTTGTTCTTTTTGACTCCCTAAGCTCTCTTGAGTATAAAACATGAAATTAAGAGATTAAGAGCATCGAATTAATCAAATATAATGAATATTCATCCAAAATTAAGCCAAGCTTTGGGTTAAATATGTGTAAATTATGGTTTATCAAATACCCCCACACTTAAGTCTTTGCTTGTCCTCAAGCAAAATTCTCAACTCACAATTAAAATTAACTTCCTTCAATTCCTAATCCTCATCAATAATGTTTCATCATAATTCATAGATAATGTATACATGGATAATTTAACTCAAAGAGTCCTAGAGATTCAAACAATCAAACTTATATATTTTTGTAGCACAAAAAATATAGGTGTTTCCCCTTATCTAAATAATTACCTTTCATCCAAAACCAACAAAGATTGACATCCTCACTAAGGATTCACTCAAGTCACTCAAAGTTTTTAGGGTAAAAGATAAGCACTCATAGGTCAAATATGAAAAGTTAATCCCATAGGCTTGCATGAAAATCAAATCTCCCCCACTATAAAATGAGATGATACACAAATCAAAAGGTCTTTAAAGGGTTGTAATGGGGTTTGGCTTAAAGGTGTGGATATAGGCTGAATTAGAAGGTTAGAGTCGAGATTGAATTGACAAATTACCTAACTAGAAACAATAAACTGACAATGAATAATTACATCAATAACTCAAGCTTCTTCTAAAGATGTGAATTTAACTGTTTAAGCTCATAGAATATAGAACTAATGATGAATAAATTTTCTAACATTTTTTTAATAATAAGCACATGTAATAAAAGATGAATTCAACTACTATAATTAGGTAACCGATCAAATCAAATCTCGACAAAAGGGGAGTCAAGATAATGGGGTCAATAAGTTAATAATGGGGTTTTGGGTTAATATTAGTGGCAAATCAAGAAACGGTTGATTAGATTAAAAAGTGGTTCACTAGGGGTTAATTATGAAGGTAGGCTTTTTGTGGAGTGAGTAGGATAAATCCTAGGTGCCTTTATCATCTCAGTATATCAAACCAAAAGAGTGGTCTTGACTTGTATAATCGAAGCAAATTCTAGAAAAACAAATCAATATTGACATACTCATAATCAATAAAGTGAGCACGAAAATATATATGCTCTAAAGGCTCAAAATCTCACAAAATTATGGTTTTTGATGTCAACCTTGTAAAATTTAAATTTCAAAGTAATATTTAGATTTAGGGAAACAACCTAGAAAATTCAATTCCGAAAATAGACTTATAATGCCTAATTCTCTAATATCTTAAAGTTTAAATTATCAATGCACAATTAACTATGACTTAATCCAAAACATATCAATAAAAATCATAGATCAACAGAAGTTTCATTCTAATTAGTAATATGAGAAAATTACTTAAGACAAGATATCATTCAGGATTTGAGAATAATGCAAAAAGTTAAGAAATTTTGAAATTCACCCCCCACACTTAAGATGTACATTGCCCTCAATGTACAAAGATAGATAATAACCATATAGTAAGAAAATCAAAAGAGAGGGAGAGAAGTGAAACTTCTTGAATTTTGGATGGAATCCTTGAGTTGGGAGTGTGGAAACTTGATTCGGAGGTAAAAGATGAGTTGGAGGGGGCGTCTCTAGTGGTGGTACGGTGGCCGCCAACAATCACTGTGCCAGATGAAGAAATTGGGTAACTCCTGAAGAAATAGCCAGGAAATAATAAGAATAATTCAAAATATACTAAATATGTATTTAAAGAAAAGAAATATAAAGAAAAAGAAAATAAAGGAAAAGAGAAAAGAAAAAGAAAAAAAGTAAATGGACTCAAAGGTCCTTGTCCTGTTGAGTTAATGAGGTGGCCGGCATGAACTTATGTAGATTGGTCTCACACAAGGAGACTATGCTAGGATCCTTTCGCTTCTTCGACATGGGGATGATGGTGTAGATGAAGAGTGGGGGGGGGAAGGAAAAAGAGGAAAATGAAAGGGAAAAGTTTAAAGGTTATGGAGAAAGAGGAAATTGGGGAGTAGGTGAGAAGAGGGGGTGGGTTTTTTAAATAGAAATCTAGGATCTGGTACATCCCCACGCCCATGTGCCTTAGCTGTTGATGTAATTGATCTGTACCGTTGGATTTAGGGAGGCTCAACTACAAATAGAGGCCTCTCCTTTCATTGTAAAGGACACTTGAGTTTTGAGTAATAAAAATTCTTGAGAGCATTCACTCAAATTTCTCTCTCTTTTGTGTTCTTATTTTGTTCTTCGCTCATCTTCATTTCTTTTTGAGTTGCTTCCGTTCGAGTTAGTTTTTGGTGGAGGAATTTCGTCGAATCCTCATATTATGAGAGTTAGGTTGAATTATGCGTTTTTTAACTTTTTTTTATTTATCCATTTAATTGCTTAATCATTATTTATTCATTTATTTTAATTATTTTAAATTTATTTTAATTGCCACTTTTTATCCAAAACTTTATTTCTTAAAATAAGGCAATATTTGACATTTGGAGTTTTGATGGAATTGTGCCCTAACTTACTGGGCTTTGAATTTTCTCATTTAGTCTAAATGATCAAATACCTTTTTTGGAATTAAAATATATGATTTTCAAATAAAAAACCTATCTCGAGAATTTAAGATATGGTGTCCTAACTCACTGGATGCGACGTTTTGTCATCTCGAGGCAAGGATTTCTAAAAAGCAAAGGATATTCAATGTTTGGAAAATTCGAAAGATCGTGCTCTAACTTACTAAGTTTCGATTTTTCTTTTAAAATACATATAATTGAATGTCCATTTAAAATTAAAGGACATAAGTTTTAAAATTCAAAAGGATTGTGTTTTAAAATCTTTTCAAATTTTTGACATTAGGACATTAATTAATCAATTAGGTACCAATTTTTGGGGGCTACGAGGGTGCTAATCCTTCCTCGTGCGTAACCGACTCTCGAGCCCATTTTCTCGAATTTTGTAGACCAAAATCATTATTTAAAAAATTAAAATGTTTTATTAAAATGATTAATCTTAAAGTGACCCCATCACACCTCGAAAAAAGATTGGTGGCGACTCCATTTTCATTTTTAAAGTCGACCCCATTTTTAAAAAAAATTAAAAATGGTTTCGACAATTAGTATCCTCATCATTCCAAGTATTCATCCGGGACTTCCTCTTATATGTTCTTATTCATTTTCTCATCAAGATATCATTAATCTTAATTTCATGAAAATAATGTACATTATACATCATAATAAATGATTTAAATAAAAATACATGGGAAGCTTTAAATTCATACAAACTTACCTCGGTACTCAAAATGTGTGTGGAAGCTCGATTTAGTCCAACACTTTATCCGTGCCTCGATTTCTGTTCGGGCTTCATTTTTCTTGATCTATAAGAAAAAAATTACTTATTTAATACTCACATTAATTAAATTGACTCATAATTCATACTTTGACAAAATTATGATTTTGTCCCTAAACTTTCACATAATTACACTTTTGCCCCTAGTATCGTAAAATGATTTTCATTCAACTTTCTTGTATTTCAAGCCTAGCCGAATCATTTTGTTAACTACAGTAGCCCCTAATTTTCACTAATTCACTCATGTATGACCAATTTCATAACTTTTGCAATTTGGTACTTTTATGCATTTTTCATGAAAATCACTTAGAAAAAGATGTTTACCATACATCAAACTTCCATATTCTTCCATAAATCATCAAAATACATGCATGTCATACATGGGTAAATTTTTTAACACAAACCCTAGCTCAAAATAATGGTAGAAATAGCTAAACCGAGTTACGTGAATCTCAAAAATGTAAATAACATTAAAACAAGGCTTGGATGCACTTACTATTGAGCTTGAAAGCTTGAAAACCCTAGCCATGGCTTCCCCCATGCTAAATTCGGCCAAGGAAGAAGATGGATAGATTTTTGGCTTTTATTTTGTCTTTTAGTCCATTTAATTACTAAATTACCCAAAATGCCCCTAACTTAAAAATATCCTATTTCACTTATATAATGTCCATTTTTCTCCAAAAATTTAACCAATGGTCTAATTTCCATTTAATGATCTCCAATTTAAAATTTCATATAAATTGGACACTTCTAACATGTAGAAATCAACTTTTGCACTATTTACAATTTAGTCCTTTTGGCTAAATTGAGTGCCCAAACATCAAAATTTTCGAACAAAATTTTCACAAAATCTTTTCATGAAATTGTAGACCATAAAAATATAATGAAAATAAGATTTTCCTCGAAGGATTTGTGGCCCCAAAACCACTATTTTGACTAGGCCCAAAATCAGGCTGTTACAAAAAGTTGTTAGAGGTCTGGAGTTCGAATCTCTATGCGAATGAGGGAATTATTTTTTTGCTACTTGTGTCATGTAGGAGTTTGAGTTTTAGTTAGATGCTGACAGTGGAGTGGTTGAAGGAGAGAAGTAAGGAGTGTGGGATGGGGGAGTTATCCGAATCTGATTAGTTGGTTTAATTGGCAATATTTGGCTCTCTCTCTCTCCTTCTCTCAATTCTTTCTCTTTTCTCTCTTTTCCTTCTAACATTTTCCCCTCCTTCCCTCACTTTTCCCTACCTATTTTCCCCCTTCTTTGGCTTCCGAATTCTTTTTCTTTCTCGCCTCTTTTTTTCCCATTTGGTTTCGTGTTATTTCCTGCTTGATTGCAAGTGTACGCTAAGCTTTGGTTCAATAAGTTTGTCGCTCTCATTAATTTTTATTAGCTTTCTGGTTGATTATTATTGTTGCTGTCAATCAGGAGAAGTTTTGAATGCTCAAAATCGTTTGTTGAAGACTTAGAATCTTGAGGAAACGTGGTTGTTTTGTCAAAGGTAATTTTTGAGGTTGGTTTAATTTAATCGTTTAAGGGTTTAACTGAGTGAATGCCATTTACTTATAGGTACTGGTGTCATCGAGTGTGTATAATCGGTGAAAACGAACTAGGTGTGTACCTAAAAATACAAAAAATGATGTTTCAGTGAAAGCCAAAAACTCCAATGTCGACACCACACGGGCGTGTGGCCACCCGTGTGGTAGGCCGTGTGTAAGGCTATGTCCCACAACACGGTCGAGTGATCGATGAGCTAGGCCATGCGTGAGTGACACAGCCGTGTAATGGCAGGACAAGGTTGTGTGCGAGACACTGGCTCAACCAATTTGGCCATGTGGGCTACACGTGCATTTGAACCCACATGGGTGAATCACACTGGCGTGTTGGATTCGGGCTAGGCCATGTGAACCACACGGCCAAGGCCGATTTGGGCCATGTGGGCCCACACAAGTAGGCCACATGGGCGTGTGAGCCCATTTTTCTAAAATGTTCTGTAAGGTTACACGGGTCACCCTAATCGACTGTGGACCTACAGAAGGGTCGGTAAGCATAACTTGGACCCCAAATTATGTGATTTGATTATGTGAAATATGTACTAAGTATATTACACTTAACATGTATACTGATTTGAATGTATGAACTGTTATCTGCATTTTAGCACGATATCTTGTGTATGTTACATTGCATCGAGGTCGGTTGATGATTTATTACAGGAAGTGTCTGAAAGGCTCCTAAGCCTGTTATCTGGCAGCTCAGCCTTAATTATATGATTATGTGCCGCATTTTGGTGCAGCATGGTGTGTAGGGATAGGTGGGTTGATTTTATCCCCACATGGTGTATAGGGTTGGACGGAGTTGGTGTGTAGAGGCTGGTGGGTAGGATTCTGATATTATGTTCTGTTTTGTATCTAAGTGGGCTAAGGTTTACACCGATTCTATAATGGGCTCAAACCCGAACTGTAAATATATGACTGTTTTCTAATATTATGACTATGTGCATGTTTTCTATGGGGATTACACACTAAGTTTGCGAAAACTCATCCTTTTCTATTTAATTTGTTCAGGTAATTCCCAGCTTTAGATAGATTGGTGCAGCGAAAGACTCGACGGTGACCACTGTTTCTACTTTACAAAAGACTCACGATTTTTATTTTTATTTATGGTTTTGATTATATTTGGGAAAAGTTTTATGTAATTATGGCCTTTACGGACTTCTGTTTAAATTTGAGATCTGCAGCGTTTACAGTTTTACCGCTAGTAGTAAGAAAACTCAGGTTTTCAATACGAACAAACATTTTATCAAAATACACACAAATTCGTAAACTATTTTTCAAAAAGCTTCCACAATGTATAACATTTTCGAAAATGAATAATGATGGAAACAAACAACACATTTTTTACTGTAGCCTGAGATAATGAAAAATAGTTTTTATCGTAATTATGTTTTCTAAAGCACTATCATGTGACATTGCCAGATTTGGCCATAACGTCTAGGCCGAGTTTGGGGTGTTACATTTAGTGGTATCAGAGCCAGGTTACAAAACTCGGCTGTAGATTTGGGTTAAAAGGTTTTTTGAAATGATTTTAAGTGATTTAAAATATTGTTGGACTGAGTATATGGTTCCCCAATCTCCGGCGTCGATCTTGTAAGTGTTCTAAAATTATGTTTAGATTTTTTGAAAATAGTATTAGCATGCTTTAAACAGCCAATAGGTAGTATACTATACTGAAAACACTCTAGGTAGTGTAAACTGAAAACCATAGTGAGATTGAGACTCGCGATAACGAACTCTAAAATTCTGATATTGTTCTGCATAAAACATCTATTAACAAATATTGGAATTGTAACTAATGGATAAAAATGTTAATATAGATAAACTCCAAATTTATGATGAGCGCATGAGGTACTCGCGAAACAGGTACAAGAGGCCGTGGTAAAGGCCGTAGAGGGGCTCGAGCTGGGTCCTCGTCAACTGGCAATATGCCTAATCTAGATACTAGTGAGACACTGGTATCATCTGCAACAAAGAATGGGTCTTGAGATCGCCTGCTTGGGGACGACGCACTGTCCCAGGCTATGATAAGGATATTAGAGAGGGTCGTTGGGCCCAACACCAGATCTAGGGGCCGAGGGTCAGTTACGGAACGACTTCGGTCCAATGGGGCTGAGTTATTCAAGGGTGTCAGTGGAGCGCCCCTAACATGGCCAAATATTGGATGGAGGCCAGGGAAAGAATTATGGACGATCTAGATTTTACCGCCAATCAAAAGCTTAAGGGGGCTGTTTCTCTACTTCGCAGGAAGCTTACCAGTGGTGGCTGACGGTTAAGGAGGACACTCAGCCTGACTAATTAGTTTGAGACTATTTTAAGATTGCATTCCAAAGTAAGTATGTGGGAGCCAGCTATATTGAAGCTAGGAGGCGTGATTCCTTAATCTCACCCAAGAAGACCGTTTAGTGGCTAAGTATGAGGCCGAGTTCCTAAGGTTGAGCCGTTATACATGGGGCATGGTGGCTACCGAGTATGAGCGATCTATCTATTTTGAGGATAGAAACAGGGACAGTTTGCGAGTTCTGATAGCTCAGTAGAGGGAGCGTGACTTTTCCACTTTGGTTGAAAAAGGCGAAGATCGCCGAGAAGATTAAGTGCACTGAGCGCCAAAACCAAGAGAGAGGAAAGAATAAGAGGGAATTAGAGCCTTCGAGTTCTGTGTTGAGGCCTAATAAAATGGCCAGATCTATAGGCCAGTGAGAGTTGGGCTTCCTGTTGCACCTCCTAGGGTGGCACTTTTTAGGCACTATGGTAGATGCCATCCTGGCGAGTGTTAGAGGACGATTGGGGCATGTTTGAGATGTGGGTCGACTAAGCTCCGTGTTTGGGATTGTCCATTGAGAATTGATCAGATGCAAGCTCCGATTACTGGTGCTACGCAGCCACCGAGAGTAGTTTAGTAGCCACCTAGGGACCGAGGTCAGGCCAAGGGTGGTAATGGCACAGGTCGAGGACAGAGAGCACCGAGAAGAGGTGCCAGATCGATTAAGGCGAGACAGTTCGTACTGGTTTATGCTGCCCATCACCGTGAGGACTGAGATGCCCCGGATGTCATCATAGGTATGTTTCTAATTTATAATGTACCTTATTTGGCATTGATAGGCATAGGCTCTACACACTCTTACGTAGCTAGTACTATGTCAGAAACTCTGGGGATTTTGGTTGATAGTACTTCTAGTGAGGTAACTATTGTGAGTTTGTTGGGGTAGTCTATCCGAGTTAGTAAATTGTTTAGAGACGTCCCGTCGGAGGTTCAAGGGACAATATTTTTGGCTGATCTAATGAAGCTTCTATTCAGAGAGTTCGATTTGATTCTAGGAATGGACTGGCTGGTCAAGCACTGGGTAAGTTTGGACTTTGCAACAAAAAGGGTTGTTTTAAGAACCGAGGACAACGAGGTAGTAGTGATTGGGGAATGTCGAGACTATCTGACTAATGTGATTTATGTGTTGGTGGCAAAAAAATTAGTAACGAAAGGATGTGAGGCATTCTTGGCTTACATCAGAACTGTAAGGGACTCTCGGATGTTTTTCCTAAGGAACTACTAGGTCTGCTTCCGAGCCTAGAAGTAAAATTTGGGATTGAGCTCATTTAGGGTACAGCTCTGGTGTCTATCGCGCCCTACCGAATGGCACCGAAGGAGCTTACGAAGCTTAAGGCTCAAATTTAAGAACTGTTAGATCGTGGGTTCATTCGTCCCAGTGTGTTTCGATAGGGAGCACCGGTACTGTTTATGAAGAAAAAGGATGAGACAATGCAGATGTGCATCGATTATAAGTAGTTGAACAAACTAATAATAAAAAATAAGTACCCACTTACTAGAATAGATGATCTATTTGACCAGTTCAGAGGGGCTTCTATGTTCTCCAAGATTGATATATGATTAGGATACCATCAACTGAAGGTTAAGGAGGCCGATGTGCCTAATACAACATTTAGGGCTTGGTATGGACATTACGAGTTCCTGGTTATGCCTTTTGGGTTGACCAATGCACCAGCAGCATTTATGGATTTGATGAACCATGTGTTCCAGCCTTATCTAGACCAGTTTGTGGTGGTATTCATCGATGATATTCTAGTGTACTCTAAGACTGAGGATGAGCATGATGAGCATCTCAAAGTGGTACTACAGACACTTTGTGAGAAATAGTTGTATGCGAAGTTCAGTAAGTGTGAGTTCTGGCTCTGGGAAGTAACCTTTTCGGGTCATGTGGTTTCTTTGGAGGGGATTTGTGTTGATCCTTGTAAGATTGAGGCTGTGTTGGATTGGAAATAGCCAAAGAATGTGTCTGAAATCTGTAGCTTTTTAGGGCTAGCGGGTTATTATCAACGCTTCGAAGAAGGGTTCTCCTTGATCACAGAACCATTGACCAAGCTTTTGCAAAAGGGTGTTCCCTTTTTCTGGATTGATAAGCAATAAGAGAGCTTCGACAAGCTCAAATCTATTTTGGCGCAGGCTCAAGTTCTGATACAGCTTGAATCTAGGAAGGATTTCGTTGTATACAGTGATGCGTCGCATGTGGGTCTAGGTTGCATACTGATGCAGGATGGTAAGGTGGTATCTTATGCGCCACGTCAACTCAAGACGCATGAGGCTAACTACCCAATGCATGATTTGAAACTGGCTGCTGTGGTTTTCGCTCTATAGATTTGGAGGCACTACCTGTACGGTGAGAAGTGTACTATCTACATTGATCATAAAAGCCTCAAATACCTTCTCACTCAGAAGTAGTTAAATCTTAGGCAGCATAGATGGGTTGAACTGCTTAAGGATTATGACTGCACCATTGAGTACCATCCTAGTAAGGCCAATGTGGTGGCAGATGCTTTGAGCCGTAGGGCTATGGCCGATTTGAGATCGATGTTTGCTCGACTCAGTTTATTCGACGATGGAAGTTGGTTAGCAGAACTTCAGGTTAGGCCTACATGGGTTGATCAGATTAGAGGTAAATAGATAGGGGATAAGTCTCTTGAGTTGCGTTTCCTTCAGGTTGAGACTAGTGATGTTACTGATTTTGGGATTAACAGTAATGGGATACTTTGTTTCTGCGGTTGGATTTATGTACCGTGTGATGAAGAGTTGCGACAGTCAATTCTAAGGGAGGCGCATAGTAGTCCCTATGATATGCATCCTGGTAGGAAAAAGATGTACTAAGATCTTCGAGAATTGTACTGGTGGTCAGGGTTGAAGCCTGAGGTTACTATCTTCGTTGCTCACTATTTGACTTGTCAACAGGTTAAGGCTGAGCATCAGTTACTTTCGGGGTTGCTGTAGCCGGTAAAGACATCGATATGGAAATGGGAATTAGTAATGATGGACTTAGTTAGTGGGTTTCCTTTAACACCCACTAAGAAGGATTCTGTCTGGGTCATCGTGGATTGATTGAGCAAGTCTGCTCATTTCATTCCGGTCAGGATAGACTTTTTCTCCAGAAATTGGCTAAACTATATATGTCTGAAATAGTGAGACTACATGGGGTTCCTATCTCGATCATCTCCGATAGGGATCCTTGCTTCACATTTTGGTTCTGAAAGAAATTGCATGAGGCTCTGGGTTTAAGGTTGGACTTCAGTATTGCTTTCCATCCTCAGATAGATGGTCAGTCGAAGAGGGCGATTCAAATACTGGAGTATATGTTGAGGAGCTATGTTATAGATTTTCGAGGCAGTTGGGAGGAGTATTTATCGTTGGTAGAGTTTTCCTATAATAACAGCTACCAATCTAGCATCTAGATGGTACCGTATGAGGCCCTATATGGCCGTAAGTGTCGCACTCCCTTATATTGGACTGAGTTGGGTGAGCGACGTATTCTAGGTCTGGAATTGGTTTCTGAAACTAAAGATAAAGTCTGATTGATTTGAGATCGACTGAAAGCGGCATCTGATAGGCAGAGGTCCTATGCCGATCTGAAGAGGAAGGATATTGAGTATTTTGTGGGAGACTTAGTTTTTCTCAAGGTCCATGGAAGAAGATCTTGACATTCAGTAGCAAGGGTAAGTTGAGCCCTCGATTTATTGGGCCATACCGTATTTTGAAACGAGTGGGGCCAGTCGCATATCAGTTGGAACTTCCTCTAGAGTTGGATTACATTCATGATGTGTTCTACGTCTCAATGTTGAGACGCTCCCACTCTGATCCCACGCACGTTGTTCCTATTGAGAACATTGAGGTTAGACCAGACCTAATGTTTGAGGAGGAGCTGGTCCTGATTCTGGATCGTGTCATTAATGTTCTACGAAGGAAGTTTATCCCCTTAGTAAAATTACTGTGGCGGAATCATAGTATTGAGAAGGCCAATTGAGAGCTGGAGGATTCGATGCGTCAGTAGTATCCTCACCTTTTTTGATCAGGTAAAATTTCGAGGACAAAATTTTCTTTTAGGGGGTAGAATTGTAACGCCCCAAAAATTTATGTTAATGTTTTAGTGAAATAATAAGACAAATCTGTATCTACTTCAGTGGTTAAGTGTTTTGGGTGTGTGTGAGGTCCCAAGTTCAAGCCATGTCTTGGGTAAATTTTGGTATTTATATGAATAAATCTCTAACTGGGGTCAATAGGTTTTTAAGTTATTGTTGGTAAAATAATATCAGAATGGGCCTGCTGGTCTGGTGGTAAAGTGGGGTGTAAAGGTTGTTAGAGGTCTGGAGTTCAAATCTCTGTGCGAGCGAGGGAATTATTTTTTGCTGCTAGTGCCATGTAAGAGTTTGAGTTTTAGTTAGATGCTGATAGTGAAGTGGTTGAAGGAGAGAAGTAAGGAGTGTGGGATGGGGGAGTTATCAGAACCTGATCAGATGGTTCAATTGGCAAGATTCGGCTCTCTCTCTCTCTCTCTCTCTCTCTCTCGATTCTATTGTTTTTCTCTCTTTTTCTTCTAACGTTTTCCCTCCTCCCTTCACTTTTCCTTACAGATTTTATTGTTGGTTCAATTGGCATGTTTTCTGTGGGGATTAAACACTGAGTTTGTGAAAACTCATCCTTTTCTATTTAATCTATTTAGGTAATTCCCAGCTTTAGACGGATTGGTCGGTGGGGGACTCGAAGGTGACCACTGCTTCTACTTTACGAAAGACTCACGGTTTTTATTTTTATTTATGGTTTTGATTATATCTGGAAAATTTTATGTAATTATGGCCTTTAAGGATTTCTATTTAAATTTGGGATTTGTAGCGTTTACGGTTTTACCGCTAGTAGTAAGAAAACTCGACTTTTCAATACGAATGAACAAATTAACAAACTATTTTTAAAAAAGCTTCCGCAAAGTATATCATTTTGGAAAATGAATAATGATTGAAACAAACGACACGTTTTTTACGTAGCCTGAGATAACGAAAAATGGTTTTATCGTAATTATGTTTTCCAAAGTACTATCATGTGATATCGCCAGATTCGGCCATAACGTTTAGGCCGAGTTTGGGGTGTTACATTATGGGTACGATAAATCGACATTTACTTGTCACTTTATTACTTATTATGATGGTGTACACTTGCACATTTCCGTCGTTCAAAGTTTTTGGCAAGATTATTGTGATTAAACTATATCAAGGTTAAAATGCATTATTACCTCACGTAATCTTTTACTTGCTTATGAAAATTGAATTAATTGTTTGAATTGGCATAGAGATATGTACAAGAGATTTTTTTTGATTTCATAAGTATGTATGTGCATTAACACATTAGCTTATTAAAATTTGTTTAATCGGTTGAATTGACTTAGAGATATAGTCAAGAGATAAATGAATTTTGGTAGGTAAGTATATTCATAAGTTAGCAAATTACCGAGTTTTCGTGAATCTATTTGTAACAACATAAACATGAATTTAATAATTCTAAGTTAACAAATGTAATTAATCTAGCACAATTATGTCATCTTGATTAAAATCATCTTTTGAAATCGTGCATTGGAATTTTTATTTGTTTTACTTAGTTAAAATCCTAATTTTTAATCACCTCCTCAAATCAAAATATTTTTCTTCACCAAAGTGCTTTTAAAATTGCATTCATAAATAATTCTTTTCACAGTCCCTATCGGTACGATAACTCGACATTTACTTTTCACTTTATTACTTGTTGCGATTGTGTACGCTTGCACTTTTCCGTCGTTCCAAGTTTTTGGCAAGATTATTGTGATTAAACTATATCAAGGTAGAAATACATTGTTACCTCACGCAATCTTTTACTTGCTTATGAAATTTGAATTAATTGTTTGAATTCACATAGAGATATGTACAAGAGATTATTTTGATTTCATAAGTCTGTATGTTCATTAACACATTTTCTTATTAAAAGTTGTTTAATCGGATGAATTGTCATAGAGATATAGTCAAGTGATAAATGAATTTTGGTAGGTAAGTATGTTCATAAGTTAGTAAATTACCGAGTTGTCGTGAATCTATTCATAACAACATAAACATTAATTTAATAATTCTAAGTTAAGAAGTGTAATTAATCTAGCACAATTATGTCTTCTTGATTAAAATCATCTTTTGAAATCGTGCATTGGAATTTTTATTTGTTTTAGTTAGTTAAAATCCTAGTTTTTAATCACCTCCACAAATCAAAATATTTTTCTTCACCAAAGTGTTTTTGAAATTACGTTCATAAATAATTCTTTTCACAGTCCCTGTCGGTACGATAACTCGACATTTATTTTTCACTTTATAACTTCTTGCGATTGTGTACACTTGCACATTTTTATTGTTCCAAGTTTTTGGCAAGATTATTGTGATTAAACTGTGTCAAGGTCAAAATACATTATTACCTCACGTAATCTTCTACTTGCTTATGAAAATTGAATTAATTGTTTGAATTGGCATAGAGATATGTACAAGAGATTTTTTTTGATTTCATAAGTATGTATGTGCATTAACACATTTGCTTATTAAAATTTGTTTAATCGGTTGAATTGACGTAGAGATATAGTCAAGAGATAAATGAATTTTGGTAGGTAAGTATGTTCATAAGTTAGAAAATTACCGAGTTTTCATGAATCTATTCGTAACAACATAAACATGAGTTTAATAATTCTAAGTTAATAAATGTAATTAATCTAGCACAATTATGTCATCTTGATTAAGATCATCTTTTGAAATCGAGCATTGTAATTTTTATTTGTTTTACTTAGTTAAAATCCTAGTTTTTAATCACCTCCTCAAATCAAAATATTTTTCTTCACCAAAGTGTTTTTAAAATTGCGTTCATAAATAATTCTTTTTGTAACAGCCCAAACCCGGCCCAAACGTTAGGACCGAATATGGGTCGTTACGGAAAAACTTTTTGAAACCCATTTGAGGGTCCAATTTAAGTTTTGTTGAAAACAATTCGTTTTGGTTATCTTGTTGAAAACCTTTTTGGACTAAATTCGTAAGTTTAATTAAGTCAAATTATTATACAAACTTCAGATGTGCCCGATGGCACGATAAAACATTTTTCGTATTAATTTTATAAAACGCGTGATTTAAATTCATAGTAAAAATGAATATATCCAACATAATAAAAAACTAAAGTAGAGTAAAATGAGGCCTTATTACATCCAAAATAAAACAACCCAATAACCAAATTTTAATAACAAAATCAAAGTCTATTTAAATTTAAATCCACCGCATGGCCTCCTCAAGTCCCTCCTGGCCCATGTCCGCGATCTAAGCATCACTGAAAAATTAATGGAGAAGGTGAGTCACCAAGACTCAAGATGTAACCCTTCCCCGCTTTAAAAATATTTTTCATACACAACATATAACATTTAATATGCAAAATAATGTGTACCCAACCTAGCCAACCATACGCCACTGCTCACCCCTGTTGTGGTACCAAACCACCGGTGGTGCCAAACCACCGGTGACATATAGTCACAATGTGTTACTAAAACACGGTGTCCGTGAGACACAAATCGGGTGATGGGGCCAACCCATCGTGTGATACCAAATCACCGCGATTTATCCCATATCTCAAGTGGGGCCAACCCACTGTGGTGTTAACCACGTGGATAAGTCGCTATTGAGGTACCAAACCTCCGGAGGTACCAAACCTCCGTGACATATAGTCACGGTGTGTTACTAAAACACGGTGCCCGCGGCACGATTAATACTGCCCCCTCCACTCATCAATCCCACAATAGATAAACATACATATGTTTCATGCCATCACATTCTTAAATTTCATGTGTCAATACATCACGCTTACCAAAAGCATTAATAATAATAAATCACATTAACAGGTACTTACCTGAATCACCACTTATACCGATTTGGTATTAATTCCAATGCTACATTAATAAAAATGAGCATTCACAAAGTTAAGCATAGTTAACATATTATATAGTGTGTATGTACACACCGTCACCACCGAGTGATCTAAACTCAATGAAGGAGTCGACCACCCTAGATTTCTTTGTACCTACATTCTACCAACCATGGGGTTAGCCCTATGGCCTATTCGCCAATTCAAGGAATTTAAAGGGTAACCTTTGTATCCGAATCCTTACCTAGTCTCTTTGAATACTAGCCTCGGTGCCCAAATCACGAATCGATTCACAAACTACAATCGGTCAATATAAATAATCATAGCCCTTTTAAATGAACACCAATCTATATGTAACTCCTCATCAAGATTGATTGACTAATGTTGGCGAACTTACTTGCTTATCTCCAAATCCAAGATCCTACAATGGATTAGTTTAATCTGTGATTAGTATTCTTAATCAATAGTTGCCAAACCATACTTATCTTTACCAAAGTCGACATAATAAGATACCAATAATATAGGCATTCTACCAAGATCCTTACCTTCCGAGATCGTCAACAAAAGATGCCTACTTCTCATGCACACAATTCGCCAAGTAGAGTTTAAAGAAAAGGGATTTCGCACTTTGATAGAAGTTAGATTCTGCTAAGGGTGGTTTAAAACAAGGCTGGACTTTTGGTGAGAAAAGAAAGTAGAAAGGTAAATAGGAATAGAGGATTCTTAGTAGGAAATAAAAGAAGAAGGATTAAAGAATTAGGTTTCGCAAGGATAAGTAATGAGGGTTTCTGCTATGGTTTTGGAGAGGATGTAAAAGAAAAGAAAATATAAGATGAGGGGTGTAGAGATTTGGCTAGCAAACTTGGAAAAAGAAAATAAGGTGATCACTTAGGTGCTTATATAAGCATTCGCACCCCCTAGTGTCCTTGCCGTCCCTTCTTCTAACAAAGAGTTCAAGATTCATCAATCTTCCTTGAATCACTCTAGGCCACCCATTCAAACTAATATGATTTAATTTCTAATAATAAGTAATAATCCCTTAATAATCCATGTAATATCCCTATTATCCTTAAAATAAAATCCCTATTATCCTTCTTTTAACTTATTATTTATCATCAATAAATAAATAATAATAAGAGTTTAAAGAGAGGAGAAACTCTCCCCATGTGTCATCAAAATAAAGAACAAAGAGGGATTTCATGACTCGAACACAAGCTCTCCTTGCTCCTTGGTGGCGCCACATGTAGCTCTTAAGTGGGCTTGCTTTGCCACTTAATCTAAGCTCATTTTATGTCCAAATTATCCCCATTTATTCTTATAACACCCTCTTGCTAAGGCTCCCTACCTTAAAAGTTAAAACTAAAATTTCCTACCAAATCGAGCCAACACAAAACTTAAATTGATCATGATTATTCCATAAATAATGCCTCAACCATTCATACATATGAAAAATAATTAAATTCCGTAACCCCATTTTTGGGATGTTACGCTTCTACCCTCTTAAAATAAATTTCATTCCAAATTACATAACTAAAACAGATGAGGTATTGCCACCAGATCACATCCTCGTGTTCCCACGTAGCTTCCTCAAAGACCATGGTTCCGCCATAGCACTTTCACTAAGGGCATCGACTTCCACGTAGAACCTTTATATCTCTATCCAAGATCCGAACAGTGTTCTTCCTCAAAAGATAAGTCCGCTAACTTCGATTTACATCACGGGCACCACATGTGATGGATCCGACCGATACCGTCTCAAAGATTGATACGTGAAAGACGTTATGTATCCGACTTAACTCTCTGCGGCAGCTCAAGTCGGTAAGCTACCGGTCCTACTCGCTTCAAGATCAGATATGGGCCAATGAATCTTGGGCTCACTTCCTTTTCGTCCAAATCTTAACACCTTTTTCCATATGACACCTTTAGGAAGACCTTGTCTCCCACAAAGATACTCCATTTCCTTGCGTTTGAGATCGGCATAAGACTTCGCCTATCTCGATGCTTCCTTGAGACGAGACCGAATCACTTTGACTTTGTCTTCGGTCTCGCTACCATTTCGGGCCCAACACTTGTCGTTCACCCAACTCCGCCCAACACGCCGGAGTTTGGCATTTCCGCCCATACAAGGCTTCAGATGGTGCCATCTCAATACTTGCTCGGTAGCTATTGTTGTAGGCGAACTTCGGCTAGGGTAAGAATTCCTCCCAACTACCTCGAAATTCCAAGACACAACCCTCAAAGATATCTTCTAAGATCTCAGAGGACCTTTCGGATCGCCGTCCGTCTCGAGGATGGAAAGTCAGGTTGAAATCCAACCGCGTACCCAACACTTGATGTAACGCTTCCAAAACCTCAAGTGAACCTTGGGTCCCTATCTCGAGATAACGACACGGTACACCATGCAATCGACTATCTCGCCACATACAACTTTGCTAGCTTCGGAGTGAGTAGTCCATTCTCACCGTATAAAGTGAGTCGATTTAGTCGACGGTCTCACGATTACCCAAATCGCATCTTTCTTGT
The DNA here is from genome assembly GCA_025506655.1 of Gossypium rotundifolium. Lineage (NCBI taxonomy): Eukaryota > Viridiplantae > Streptophyta > Magnoliopsida > Malvales > Malvaceae > Gossypium > Gossypium rotundifolium. The sequence goes on along the minus strand of CP106727.1, from coordinate 118,113,279 downwards.
CAAGCGTAAGGGTAGACCAACGACGAAATCCATAGTGATCCGCTCCACTTCCATTGAGGGATCTTAACCGTTGAAGTAACCCGATGGTAATCGTGTTCACCTTAACTCACCGACACGTCAAACACTTCCCTACAATTCCGTTATCTCACGCTCAACCCGCCACCGTAATCTGCTTCAGTAGATCTCCATACATCTTGCTTCCTCCCGGATGCATAGCGTATGGGTCGCTATGAGCATCCGGAGAATTTTCTCGCCTCAACTCCATATCTTTTGGCATACAAGGCCGTCCTTGAAAACATAACACACCATCACCCGTCACACTATACCCTTCTACACCACCATTCGGAACTTGTATTCTCTTCGCACTTAACCCTTCATCCACTAACTGTTTATCCTTAATCTCCTCGATCCACGTTGGCTTAACTTGAAGTTCTGCCAAAAGGCTTCCATCGTCATAGAGGCTCAACTGAGCAAACATAGCTCTTAAATCCGCCACGACCTTCCGGCTTAACGCGTCAGCCACCACGTTAGCCTTACCCGGATGATATTCGATGGAACAGTCGTAGTCCTTCAACAGTTCAATCCATCGGCATTGCCTCGATTCAGATCCTTCGTGTCGAAGATACCTCAAACTTTTGTGGTCTGTAAATTACCGACTTCTCCCCATAAAGATAATGTCTCCATACTTTCGTATGAAGACGATCGCGGCTAACTCCAGATCGTGAGTTGATAGTTAACCTCATGCGGTCTCAAATTGCCGGACGATAGGCTACTACCTTCCCATCTCGCATCAACACACACCCCAAACCAAAGTGGAGATGCATCACAATAGACTGTGAATAATTTCCCTGCCTCGGGTTGTACTAAAACCGGAGCTTCCGTCAAAATTTTCCTTAGCTTATCAAAGCTTTCTTGCTGCTTCTCCGTCCATACAAATGGAACACCTTTCCTTAGCAACTTAGTCAACGGCGCTGCGATCAGAGAGAACCCTTCCACAAATCTCCGATAATACCTCGCTAAACCCGAAAACTTCAGATCTCTCTACCGACTTAGGCGGTTTCCACTCCAATACCGCTTCAATCTTGCGAGGATCCACTCTAATCCCTTCCGCTGACACCACGTGACCTAAGAAAGCCACCTCCCTTAGCCAAAATTCGCACTTACTGAATTTGGCATACAACTATTTTTCCCTCAACACTTGTAGGACTATCCGTAAATGCTTGTCGTGCTCCTCCTCCGTCTTTGAGTAGACCAATATGTCGTCTATGAACACTACGACAAATTGGTCCAAGTACTATTGAAAAACTCGGTTCATTAGATCCATGAACGCCGCCGGTGCATTGGTCAACCCGAATGGCATTAGTAGAAACTCGTAATGCCCATACCGAGTTCGAAACGCCATCTTGTGAACATCGGCCCCCTTCACCTTAAGTTGATGGTAACCCGACCTAAGGTCTATCTTCGAAAACACTGACGCCCCCTTCAACTGGTCAAACAAGTCATCAATCCGCGGTAATGGGTACTTGTTTTTGATCGTTAACTTGTTTAATCGACGGTAATCGATGCACATTCGCATAGAACCGTCCTTCTTCTTGACAAACAATACAAAGCGCCCCCCACGGAGATATGCTAGGTCGAATAAACCCTTTATCCAAGAGCTCTCGAATTTGAGCCTTCACCCACCAATTCCTTTGGTGCCATTCTGTGGTGCTATAGACACAGTGTCGCTCCGGTAGTAGGTCTATATCGAATTCGACTTCGATGCGGAGGTAGACCCAAGTTCTTCCGGAACACATCAACAAATTCTCCAACGGTTCGGACCTTTCCCACCTCGACTCCTTAACTTCCAAAGCACAGATTTGAACCAAGAACGCCTTACAAATTCTTCTTGACCATCTTCCCAACCTTCAATGAAACCACGTTGGATAGGTAATTCCTTCTATCACCTATCATCACCACTTCATCATTCTCACCGTCTTAAGAACCATGCGCTTAGCCATAATCCAAATTACCGATACTTAGCCACCAATCCATTCCAAGGATCAAATCGAACTCCCAATGGTAGTTCCATCGATCGACCCGAATACGCACCCCTTGGAGTTCTAGGGTACGCTCTAAAAAGTTTGTCTACCACTACAGAGTGACCTAAAGGACTCACTACGGTCATCTCCCTAGCAGCAGCCTCGTAGTCTAGGTTCAAAGTCTCTACCACACCATCGGCTACGCATTTAATGTGTAGACCCCACATCAATCAATGCATAATAAGGAGACCAAAATCGAAACGTCTGGTTATGACATCCGGCAGGCCACCCTCCTCATGACGCCTTGCCAAGATAGACTAAGCCAGTCGCCTAGCCTCTGATTGCTCGAACCTCGCCTCGAAGTTCCTCGACCTCGGTTAGGACCATTGCTTCCTCTGCCATTACCACGACCCTCTGCGGTCCCACATTTCGGCCCCGAGTACAGTTCGCCCCTCGGCTGATTTCGAGCTCGCTCGGGACAATCTCGACCCGATGTTCTAAAGACCCACACTCAAAACATCCTCTATCGCGGTCGAGCAACCTCCCAATGGGACTTCCCACAAGAATTGCACCGAGCCTACCTCGATTAGTAGCTACTGTGCCTTGTCACCTGACGGCCCACTCTGCTTAGCCTTCTTCTCGATCATTACCACTGGATCCAAATGACCCAAAACCTCTCTTCCGATTATTTCTACTATAATTCGCCTCACCGCCTCCTTGATCCCCTGGCTACTTTAGCCTTTTCCACCGAGATGAAAACTCACGAACTTGTCATGGGCAATCAAGAACCTCAAGTCATCTCTGAGGTCGTCCTCAAAGCGGACGCAGCTACTCATGCTCAAGTATACGATTCCTCCGCATACCTACTCAAATTTTAAAACTCCGCCTCATACTCGGCCAATCGACTTAGTTCCTTGTACTAGACCCGGAAAAGCCTTCCTCTGCAAGTCGGTGTAGCCGATGCCCACATACTTCTTCCCGAAAGCGGTTTTGAAATAATCCCAGTCGATCATCTACCGTAGCGCCATCCCGAATCGTCACCACCACCGACACGCCTCATCCTTTAGAAGCGTCATGACCCTTTCACTTTTCCTCCTCGGTCAAAGTCAAGATCATCCATTATCCTTTCCGTAGATTCCACCAATACTCGCTACACTGGTGCCACTCCCGACACACCGGAACACCTCACCATGGACCGAATCCGCGGAACAGATTTTCGAGCTCCTAAATTTCCACCATTGACCACCAATTCGAGGACTGCAACACACCATGAGCATCGCCTCCTCCCGTCTGATCCTCGCTCCTCCGCCTCAAAAGTCAAGGTGGTGGTGGCGGTGGTACATCGCTTAACCTTGTCCCGACTCGACGGGTTCGTATAATCATCATCCTACCCTACCGCATCCACAGCGGCCCACGCCCTCTAGAACTCATCCTATTCATCGCGCTTTTAACTGATTAAGAGAAATTTTATGTATTAGCGTTTGTTCCACTTCATTACTCACAAGAAATTTTATGAAGAAATTTTAATTAGGATTCTTTCGTGCAAACAAGGTTTCATTTTCTATCCTAGTTCACACAAAGAAGTTCTTGCATCCATTCCTTAATACTTTCCATACCTATTCGCTCTTCTGACATTTCGCCATTTCTAACCTGTGGGTATTTTGTCATTTTCCTGCTGGGTATTTTTGTAATAAAATTCGAGAGATTTCAAACTTTGATAAAGAAGTCACCGTGAAATTCCCAAACCGGAGAGCATTTCTAAAAATTTGTAAAATTTGAAGTTATAGCATTGCTTCTAAACCAGGGGGTATTTTGGTAATTTTGTCCATTGTGGTAATTTGTAAATTTTTTTTATAAATCAAGGGTGTTTCAACCATTGTAAAACTCTGAGGGTCCCTTTTGAGAATTTTTTTTCTTTCTTAAAACGGTGATGTTGCAAAAATTTTGTACTCAGGGGCGTTTTGGTAATTTTACACGTTGAGGGCGTTTTCGTAATTTTCTAAAACCAAAGTGTTTCGTTGAGGATTTCCAAAGCTGAGTTGATTATTGGAGAAGTAGTTAAAATTTTGGACAAAATCATTGAGTTGATGTTTTATGGACCAAGGGTATTTTAGTAATTTTACCCCTAAGGGCATTTTCGTAATTTTCCACAAATCAAACTTTTCGAGGGAAAATATTGTAAAAAAAAAGAGTTGTTCTTACTTTTGAAGGGGTGATTTGAAAAGTTTTGAAACCAAGTTTTGTTGTTTCTTTTCTTTTCAAAATCAAGGCTAATTCCTTTCGGGTTTTAGTCATTATGTTTAGCCTATGACCGAGCCCTCTTAGTCGAGTGAACCCAAGCTACGCACTGTGCAGATTTCGTGGAGAGGGGTGAGTCACACGGATCGCTTAAATACCAAGCTCCCACCGAACCTTTCTAGACATGCGCAGAGGTTACCACACCATCGAGCCTCCGAGTTAGGGTGAACCCAAGCTACGCACTGTAGGATACCTGCGAAGAGGTGGTGAGTCACTCGACCGCTTAAATACCAGCTCTTCCTGCCCAATCCTAGACATGCATCTGGGTTACTACACACCTAGCTCAAGGACTAAGTCATAGATTGGTTTAGTTCTTTACATCTTATGTTTAGCTTGTGTGTTTGAGTAATCTAATCCTAGGGTTCAAATTCCTATAAGTCTATCTACGCTCCATGCTTCCTACCCTTCTGCTGTAATATAATTCACAAAGGAGTTTAGAGGTACTTACTCGGCGGATCGGTCTTTGAGACTCGGGCCATGCCGCTTTAAAATCCAAAAATAATTAATAAGGCCTACTAAAACATTTTTGGGCCTTGGGCCCCACAATGAGTATTGAATCTGGCTCGATACTAATTTGTAATACCAAACCCTACCCAAACGTTAGGACCGAATATGGGTCGTTACTTAAAAACTTTTGAAACCCATTTGAGGGTCCAATTTAAGTTTTGTTGAAAACAATTGCTTTGGTTATCTTGTTGAAAACCTTTTGGACTAAATTGTAAGTTTAATTAAGTCAAGTTATTATACAAACTTCAGACAAAGCTCGATGGCACGATAAAACATTTTCAGATTAATTTTATAAACGCGTGATTTAAATTCATAGTAAAAATGAATATATCCAACATAATAAAAAACTAAAGTAGAGTAAAATGAGGCCTTATTACATCCAAAATAAAACAACCCAATAACCAAATTTTTAATAACAAAAATCAAAGTCTATTTAAATTTAAATCCACCGCATGGCCTCCTCAAGTCCCTCCTACCCATGTCCGCGATCTAAGCATCACCTAAAAATTAATGGAGAAGGTGAGTCACCAAGACTCAAGATGTAACCCTTCCCGCTTTTAAAAATATTTTCATACACAACATATAACATTTAATATGAAAATAATGTGTACCCAACCTAGCCAACCATACGCCACTGCTCACCCTGCTGTGGTACCAAACCACCGGTGGTGCTAAACCACTGGTGACATATAGTCACAATGTGTTACTAAAACACCGTGTCCGAGACACAAATCGGGTGATGGGGCCAACCCATCGTGTGATACCAAATCACCGCGATTTATCCCATATCTCAAGTGGGGCCAACCCACGGTGGTGTTAACCATGTGGATAAGTCGCTATTGAGGTACCAAACCTCCGGAGGTACCAAACCTCCGTGACATATAGTCACGGTGCGCTACTAAAACACTGGTGCCCGCCAACACGATTAATACCGCCTCCACTCATCAATCCCACAATGATAAACATACATATGTTTCATGCCATCACATTCTTAAATTTCATGTGTCAATACATCACGCTACCAAAAGCATTAATAATAATAAATCACATTAATGTGTACTTACCGAATCACCACTTATACCGATTTGGTATTAATTCCAATGCTACATTAATAAAATGAGCATTCACAAAGTTAAGCATAGTTAATATATTATATAGTGTGTATGTACACACTGTCACCACCGAAAGTGATCTAAATCCAATGAAGGAGTCGACCACCCTAGATTTCTTTGTACCTACATTCGCCAACCATGGGGTTAGCCCTATGGCCTATTCTACCAATTCAAGGAATTTAAAGGGTAACCTTTGTACCCGAATCCTTACCTAGTCTTTTGAATACTAGCCTCGGTGCCCAAATCACTAATCTGATTCACAAACTACAATCGGTCAATATAAATAATCATAGCCCTTTTAAATGAACACCAATCTATATGTAACTCCTCATCAAGATTGATTGACTAATGTTGGCGAACTTACTTGCTTATCTCCAAATCCAAGATCCTACAATGGATTAGTTTAATCAGTGATTAGTATTCTTAATCAATAGTTGCGAAACCATACTTATCTTTACCAAAGTCGACATAATAAGATACCAATAATATAGGCATTCGCCTAAGATCCTTACCTTCCGAGATCGTCAACAAAAGATGCCTACTTCTCATGCACACAATTCGCCAAGTAGAGTTTAAAGAAAAGGATTTCGCACTTTGATAGAAGTTAGATTCTGCTAGGGGTGGTTTAAAACAAGGCTGGACTTTTGGTGAGAAAAGAAAGTAGAAAGGTAAATAGGAATAGAGGATTCTGCTAGTAGGAAATAAAAGAAGAAGGATTAAAGAATTAGGTTTCGCAAGGATAAGTAATGAGGGTTTCGCTATGGTTTTGGAGAGGATGTAAAAAGAAAAGAAAATATAAGATGAGGGGTGTAGAGATTCTAGCTAGCAAACTTGGAAAAAGAAAATAAGGTGATCACTTAGGTGCTTATATAAGCATTCTAAGCACCCCCTAGTGTCCTTGCCGTCCCCTTCTTCTAACAAAGAGTTCAAGATTCATCAATCTTCCTTGAATCACTCTAGGCCACCCATTCAAACTAATATGATTTAATTTCTAATAATAAGTAATAATCCTTAATAATCCATGTAATATCCCCTATTATCCTTAAAATAAAATCCCCTATTATCCTTCTTTAACTTATTATTTATCATCAATAAATAAATAATAATAAGAGTTTAAAGAGAGGAGAAACTCTCCCCATGTGCCGTCAAAATAAAGAACAAAAGAGGATTTCCATGACTCGAACACAAGCTCTCCCTTGCTCCTTGGCGGCGTCACATGTAGCTCTTAAGTGGGCTTGCTTTGCCACTTAATCTAAGCTCATTTTATGTCCAAATTATCCCATTTATTCTTATAACACCCTCTTGCTAAGGCTCCCTACCTTAAAAGTTAAAACTAAAATTTCCTACCAAATCGAGCCAACACAAAAACTTAAATTGATCATGATTATTCCATAAATAATGCCTCAACCATTCATACATAGGAAAAATAATTAAATTCCAGGTAACCCCATTTTTGGGATGTTACACTTTTCACAGTCCCTGTCGGTACGATAACTCGACATTTACTTTTCAGTTTATTACTTGTTGTGATTGTGTACACTTGCACGTTTACGTCGTTCAAAGTTTTTTGTTGTGATTGTGTACACTTGCACATTTACGTCGTTCAAAGTTTTTGGCAAGATTATTGTGATTAAACTATATCAAGGTTAAAATGCATTATTACCTCATGTAATCTTTTACTTGCTTATGAAAATTGAATTAATTGTTTGAATTGGCATAGAGATATGTACAAGAGATTTTTTTTGATTTCATAAGTATGTATGTGCATTAACACATTTGCTTATTAAAGTTTGTTTAATCGGTTGAATTGACTTAGAGATATAGTCAAGAGATAAATGAATTTTGGTAGGTAAGTATGTTCATAAGTTAGCAAATTGCCGAGTTTTCGTGAATCTATTTGTAACAACATAAACATGAATTTAATAATTCTAAGTTAACAAATGTAATTAATCTAGCACAATTATGTCATCTTGATGAAAATCATCTTTTGAAAGCGTGCATTGGAATTTTTATTTGTTTTACTTAGTTAAAATCCTAATTTTTAATCACGTCCTCAAATCAAAATATTTTTCTTCACCAAAGTGCTTTTAAAATTGCGTTCATAAATAATTCTTTTCACAGTCCCTATCGGTACGATAACTTGACATTTACTTTTCACTTTATTACTTGTTGCGATTGTGTACGCTTGCACTTCTTCGTCATTCCAAGTTTTTGGCAAGATTATTGTGATTAAACTATATCAAGGTAGAAATACATTGTTACCTCACGCAATCTTTTACTTGCTTATGAAATTTGAATTAACTGTTTGAATTCGCATAGAGATATGTACAAGAGATTATTTTGATTTCATAAGTATGTATGTGCATTAACACATGTGCTTATTAAAAGTTGTTTAATCGGTTGAATTGTCATAGAGATATAGGCAAGTGATAAATGAATTTTGGAAGGTAAGTATGTTCATAAGTTAGCAAATTACCGAGTTGTCGTGAATCTATTATTAACAATATAAACATGAATTTAATAATTCTAAGTTAAGAAGTGTAATTAATCTAGCAAAATTATGTCTTCTTGATTAAAATCATCTTTTGAAATAGTGCATTGGAATTTTTATTTGTTTTACTTAGTTAAAATCCTAGTTTTTAATCACCTCCACAAATCAAAATATTTTTCTTCACCAAAGTGTTTTTAAAATTGCATTCATAAATAATTCTTTTCAGAGTCCCTGTCGGTACGATAACTCGACATTTACTTTTCACTTTATTACATGTTGCAAATGTGTACACTTGCACATTTACGTCGTTCCAAGTTTTTGGCAAGATTATTGTGATTAAACTATATCAAGGTCAAAATACATTATTACCTCACGTAATCTTTTACTTGCTTATGAAAATTGAATTAATTGTTTGAATTGGCATAGAGATATGTACAAGAAATTTTTTTGATTTCATAAGTATGTATGTGCATTAAAACGTTTGCTTATTAAAATTTGTTTAATCGGTTGAATTGGCTTAGAGATATAGTCAAGAGATAAATAATTTTGGTAGGTAAGTATGTTCATAAGTTAGCAAATTACCGAGTTTTCGTGAATCTATTCGTAACAACATAAACATGAGTTTAATAATTCTAAGTTAATAAATGTAATTAATCTAGCACAATTATGTCATCTTGATTAGAATCATCTTTTGAAATCGAGCATTATAATTTTTATTTGTTTTACTTAGTTAAAATCCTATTTTTAATCACCTCCTCAAATCAAAATATTTTTCTTCACCAAAGTGTTTTTAAAATTGCGTTCATAAATAATTCTTTTCACAGTCCCTGTCGGTACGATAACTCGACATTTACTTTTCACGTTATTACTTGTTGCGATTGTGTACACTTGCACATTTACGTCGTTCAAAGTTTTTGGCAAGATTATTGTGATTAAACTATATCAAGGTTAAAATGCATTATTACCTCACGTAATCTTTTACTTGCTTATGAAAATTGTATTAATTGTTTGAATTGGCATAGAGATATGTACAAGAGATTTTTTTTGATTTCATAAGTATGTATGTGCATTAACACATTTGCTTATTAAAATTTGTTTAATCGGTTGAATTGACTTAGAGATATAGTCAAGAGATAAATGAATTTTGGTAGGTAAGGATGTTCATAAGTTAGCAAATTACCGAGTTTTCGTGAATCTATTTGTAACAACATAAACATGAATTTAATAATTCTAAGTTAAGAAATGTAATTAATCTAGCGCAATTACGTCATCTTGATTAAAATCATCTTTTGAAATCGTGCATTAGAATTTTTATTTGTTTTACTTAGTTAAAATCCTAATTTTTAATCACCTCCTCAAATCAAAATATTTTTCTTCACCAAAGTGCTTTTAAAATTGCGTTCATAAATAATTCTTTTCACAGTCCCTATCGGTACGATAACTCGACATTTACTTTTCACTTTATTACTTGTTGCGATTGTGTACGCTTGCACTTTTCCGTCGTTCCAAGTTTTTGGCAAGATTATTGTGATTAAACTATATCAAGGTAGAAATACATTGTTACCTCACGCAATCTTTTACTTGCTTATGAAATTTGAATTAATTGTTTGAATTCGCATAGAGATATGTACAAGAGATTATTTTGATTTCATAAGTCTGTATGTTCATTAACACATTTTCTTATTAAAAGTTGTTTAATCGGTTGAATTGTCATAGAGATATAGTCAAGTGATAAATGAATTTTGGTAGGTAAGTATGTTCATAAGTTAGTAAATTACCGAGTTGTCGTGAATCTATTCGTAACAACATAAACATTAATTTAATAATTCTAAGTTAAGAAGTGTAATTAATCTAGCACAATTATGTCTTCTTGATTAAAATTATCTTTTGAAATCGTGCATTGGAATTTTTATTTGTTTTAGTTAGTTAAAATCCTAGTTTTTAATCACCTCCACAAATCAAAATATTTTTCTTCACCAAAGTGTTTTTAAAATTGCGTTCATAAATAAGTCTTTTCACAGTCCCTCTCGGTACAATAACTCGACATTTACTTTTCACTTTATTACTTGTTGCGATTGTGTACACTTGCACATTTTCATTGTTCCAAGTTTTTGGCAAGATTATTGTGATTAAACTGTATCAAGGTCAAAATACATTATTACCTCACGTAATCTTGTACTTGCTTATGAAAATTGAATTAATTGTTTGAATTGGCATAGAGATATGTACAAGAGATTTTTTTGATTTCATAAGTATATATGTGCATTAACACATTTGCTTATTAAAATTTGTTTAATCGATTGAATTGACTTAGAGATATAGTCAAGAGATAAATGAATTTTGGTAGGTAAGTATGTTCATAAGTTAGCAAATTACCGAGTTTTCGTGAATCTATTCGTAACAACATAAACATGAGTTTAATAATTCTAAGTTAATAAATGTAATTAATCTAGCACAATTATGTCATCTTGATTAAGATCATCTTTTGAAATCGAGCATTGTAATTTTTATTTTTTTTTACTTAGTTAAAATCCTAGTTTTTAATCACCTCCTCAAATCAAAATATTTTTCTTCACAAAAGTATTTTTAAAATTGCGTTCATAAATAATTCATTTCACAGCTACTTTTAAATTGCCACCCTTTTCAACTCTAAACCTTACCCTCAGCTACTCACTGACTTGCCCAAAACTGAAACCACCCTTAACAAATTTCCTATGTTCGACGCTCACTGTCCCTTTATCTAGCACCATTCCATGAAGTGAACAATTTGGTATAATGGCTATGCTGCAACACATGTAGTTGCAACAACAAGATTACTGGAGATACTCAAAAATACAAGATGACTCAATTAAATATGCATTTAAAATATATATTTCATAACTTGTTTATTTTTGTGCCTGAATTTTCAGACTTTATACTCGAACCATGGACTCCAATGTCGAGGAAGGAAAAGGATGAGCCAGATTCTGAGGGATCTACGAATAAATAAAAATGGGGGATCTTTACTTTATTTCATTTTCTTTCCTAGGTTAGTTAATGTTTTAGGATTAGGTTATATTAGGATTTTCATTTTTTTGCATAATAAAACAAGAGGTGGAAATCATAAATAAAAATGAAAAAGTTGCAAAGTACAAAGTGTGGCAATAGATATATACATGTCTAGGATTGGATCTAGATAGAGATTGGTACTTAAGTAGTCAAATTGACTGACCTCCTCTTTTCTAGAATCCTACCTGGTCTATAGTATCTATTCACTTCTAACAATGAGGACATTGTTCATATTAAGTAGGAGGGACCGAAAAATTGAAATTATTCTCTCAAAATAAATTTTTCTTTTAATTATGATTAGGATATATTTTGTTCAAAAAATTGAAATTTTGTCAAGTATGCTAAACTTCAGTATGAATAAAATTGTATTATTTCAATAATTGCTGTAACATCCTGAATTAGGGGTTGTTTGCAATTTAATTATTTTTCCCATGTGTGTGTGCTTGAAGAAATATGTATGCTTGATTGCTTGACATATTCTAGGGTCTAGTGATAACCTCGGGCTAGGCCTGACTTAGGGCTAGAAGTTTTTTTTAGCACTAGAGAAGAGAAAGCTAATTGAATGAGGCTTTAAAAATTATTTGGTGCAAAGTAAGACACAAGAACTACCCTAGTATAATGGAAAGGGGGAGCCACTAGAGTGTTAGAGAGAGTGACGCCACATACAGTAAGGGAGTACCTGTGTTCGAGTTGCAGGAATTGCACTCCTGCTTACTCTTTTTCACGCCACAGGTAAGAAGAGGAGTGTTCAGATGGGACTCTCCTGATGGATGAGGTTTAAGAGATTAGATTTTAAATAATGGTGAAGATAAGAGGAATTGAGGAGTTTGAAGTATATCAGGCTCCCTTGGAAGAGTTGGCCGATTGGTCGATTGTGGGCAAGGGGGCTATCGGTTTTAGGGAGTTTCTTTTAGTATGGCCGAATGCCCTAGACTCATTGGTTGTTGTTTTTTTCCCTCTCTTTTCTCTCAAATACTTAGCCGAAACTCCCATCACCCTCATCTCCCTCTTTTCTATTTTGTTTCGAAAGCTGAAAGCCATTGTTTCTCTATCGGTTTCAACAAGAACTTTGGCCGAATACTTGGCTCACAATCTCTTTTTCCCTTCTATTTTTCTATTCACCATTCTAAGTGCCGAAATCAAGGTTTCTTTTTAGGGCAAAGCCAAATCTATCATTAAGGTAAGGGTGCGGCAACTCTTTCTCCTTTCGGGATTTATGTTATGGCCGAATGGCCTTTAGCTATCTAATGATGTAATAAAACCGATTGTAGGGAAGGCTATTGCCGAATTCAGGAACCTTTGAGTTTTGATGGTCAATCTAGCCGAATACAAGGAGGACTTGGTGTGTTTTCGGATTTGGTAGGAGACCAAATCGACACTAATGTAAGAGATCAAACTTGTGTGATTCATCCTTCGGGATTTAGTTACTATGACCGATTAGGCCTTGGTAAGGTTGGCCAAATGTCTTCTTAAGACAATAAGTGATGTGCTCTCTTGTGTGTAGTTAACGTTAAGGTGCGTTGAAGGAGCCTATCGGGATTTGATTATTCAATGTAAGGCATATATACTATTCGGCCAAAGGCCTTGATTAAGCATATGTGTGCAAGCCGATTCTAACAAATGTTTTGGTAGGGATCTCGACAAGTCAAGTGACAATTTCGGGATTTCAGTAAGTTTGGTAAGTGATTAGTCATATTCGGCCAAAGGCCATTTTTGGTATCTATGTATAATCGATTGTGTGCCATGGATCTAGGGGCTAATCGGCCAACGCAAACAAAGGCTTCTGGGATTTAAACTCGCTTTGGGAAGTGATAGTAAGTTTCAGCCTTAGGCCATATTTCAGGTGCAAGTAATCCTTCAGGATTATTAGTATAGCCGAATGGCTATTAGATCTAAAAGTATATGTGTTGGCCGATTGTAGGGGGAAACAACCTCTCGGGGTTTCGCTAGTATAGTTCGAGATTTGCTAGTCTCACGAGTAAACAGGTGTGTAAAACTCTTACACACTTTATTAGTTAGCATTGCTAATATGTTACGATTTAATCATTGTGGTAGTGATTTGTTTATGGACATGAGCATGGATTCCGGGTAAGTCACTTGTGATTTAAAATCTATTATGGATGACATGATGGGTAATATGCTATGCCATGACTTATATGCATGATTTACGATATTATGATTAAGCATGATATGAGCATGTTGGTAATGGGATTGATGAGAGGAGGGGGATTATTCTCTATGGACTGTCACCAGTGGTTTTGACCACAAGATGGGTTGGCCCCATCAGCTTAATTGTGACTTCGTCACCAAAGGGTTTTGACCACACCGCTGATATAAATTGTGACTAAGTCCCAGTGGTTTGGTACCACCAGTGGTTTTAACCACATATTGATAATTGTGACCTATGGTCATTAGTGGTTTTGACCACACGATGGGTTGGCCCCATCACTTGATTTGTGACTCCGGTCACCAGTGGTTTTGACCACAAGTGGTTTTGACCACACGGGGTAGTTAAAAGAGTATGGATGGTTAGTTTGGGTTGCATGTTTGCATGTCTTACTAATATTTTGTGTATGAGTTGCACTTTCGGGTTGGGGATTTATACACTGAGTCTTGGTGACTCACCCCTTCCCATACCATTTTGCAGATGAGTAGATCGCGGAGATGGAGCCGGAGAGGACTCGAGGCGGCCATGCTTGTTCCTTGGATTTGGGATTTTATTTAGTACAGTTTAAGTTTATTTATTTCTAAATTTTTGGTTTGGTTTGTAATAAGGCCGCTAATAATTATTTTGGGTGTTTACGTAGCTATTTTTACTTTACTTATACTATATTACAAATGAAACTATAAATTGTTAAGTGAATCGGTTATAAGTAACATTTTCAAATTAAGTAACTTCTACGAGTTTTCAAAGATGTTACCATCGGGTAGCAAAATTCACCAAGTCAACCATAACTCTGATGTTTCTAAAAATTTAAATGATCAAGTGTTTTCAAAGGAAAAGGGTTTCAACTCTTTTTTTTTTAAGATCAACCCCATTCAAATTTTCACCTGTTTATCGAAATCTTTCAAAGCGTTTTTCCGTGACATACCAGATCTGGTCAAGTCTCATAGGCCGGGTTTGGGGTGTTACATTTTTGGTATCAGAGCCCGATTCAAAACTCGGCTGTGGTGGCTCAGGGCCCAAAATGTTTTTGATAGGCCTCTGTGAAATACCATGAAATGGTTTTTAGTCTGAACAGCATGGCATCGAGTCTCCGGCACCTATCCGCCCAGGTAAGTATCTCTGACTATTCTGTGAATACTTGATAAGGGTAAATGTGTAACTTGGGAACGTAGAATAGAATGATAGGTACTTGAACTCTAGGACCAGTCTACCCCAACTACTACATAAGACTTAATTGCTTAATTAAACAAACCTATGAATAAGTCACCGAGTTAGGTTGTGGTAACCATGGTGCGCATGTCTAGGATTGGTATTCAGTGGAAGCTTGGTATTTAAGTAGTCCACGTGCTCACCTCCTCTCCACTCAAATCCTACCTGGTGCGTAGCTTCAGTTCTTCCTAACCAAGAGGACTTATTCATGGGCTAAACCCTAACTAAAACCCGAAAGGGAACTAGCTGTATTTTCATAAAACACCCTAGTTTTAAAACTCTTAAAATTTCTTTTTAATGTGTGAGAACTATTGTTTTACAACATTTTTCTTAAAAAAAAATTTTCGATTTGTAGAATTACTAAAATACCCCTAGTGGTAAAATTACAAAAACGCCCTTGGTTTATGAAATTCCCAAAGTACCCACAGTTCCAATCAAAATTTTCATTACTTATAAAATGTCCAAAAACCTTAATTTTCAAAATATCAAAAACGTCATGATTTTGGAAATTACGAAATTGCCCCTGACTTATAAAATTACCCGAATGACCTTGATTTTAAGAAAATTTTTGCAATACTATCAATTTGGAAAACAAATTCTCCAAAAAGAACCCTCAAAGTTTTGCAATATTTGGAAATACCCCAATTATAAAACGTTACAAATTTACCCTGGTTTATTACCAAAATACCCCCGAGCTTCAAAATCACCGAAATACCCCTGAATTTCAAAATTTTTCAAAATATCCCGGGAATTTAAAAGTTCCAAAATACTTTTTGACAAAATCATCCGAGAACTTTTATTTTTGAAAAAATTACAAAAATACCCATGTAGGTTAAAATTATGAAAATACCCCCGTAGTGAAATGACAAAATGCCCCTACACGTTAGATACGATCGGTGAATGTTGTTTGTGTGATGGACGCACTTAGAACTAGGAGATAAGCCTGAAATTGAAATTATAGGTAGATTCGATTTCGAAAGAATCACTTTGAAAAAAACTATTCCTCATAAAATTGCTCATGGGTAAAGAGTGAACAGTACTAATAATGCATAAAATTCTTAATTAGATAAACACGAACGAGAAGAATGAGTACAAGAGGTCGTGGACGTCCACCGCATGGCCGTGGTAGGGGTAAGATGACCTTGTCGAAGCCAGCAGGGTCTGGTCATGGGTCTGGAAATGTGATGCCGGATCTGCCAGCGGCGGAAACTGAGTTTCAAGATGTTCTACAAGTTGCCGAGGTAGGCGCAGGTGTAGGAGCCCGTAAATCCGTGGTTAAACGACTCCGGGCTAACAGAGCAGAAGTGTTTAAAGGAGTTTCTGGAGTGGCACCTAGTGCAACGGAGTATTGGTTGGAATCAACTGAGAGGATCATGGATGACCTGGATTTTACAGCTGAGGAAAAGCTGAAGGGTATAATCTCTCTACTTCGGAATGAGTCATATCAGTGGTGGCTCACCGTAAGGGATGGAGCGATGGCGAAGGATCTCACATGGGAATTCTTTAAGGCAGCCTACCAAAAGAAGTACATAGGAACTAGCTACATGGATGCGTAATGGAAGGCTTTCTTGAACCTGGTTCAGGGTAATAAGACAGTGGTAGAGTATGAGGCTGAATTTCTCCGGTTGAGCAAGTATGCTCGTGGTATTGTGGGTACTGAGCATGAAACCTGTGTTAGATTCGATGATAGGCTGAGAGATGAGCAGAGGATGATGATAGCTCCATAACAGGAACGGGAGTTTGCTATCCTAGTGGAGAAGTCTAAGGTTGCTGAAGGGGTAAGACAGTCTGTTAGGCAAAATTAGGATAGGAATTGAAATAAGAGGAGCTCCGGATCTTTGAGGTTTTCTGGTAATCAGTAGAAGAGGATGAGGTATGGTGGGTCAAATCAAACTGCTAGGCCTGCTGCTGCTAATCCTCAATGTCTACCATGGTGTGCTCGGTGTGGAAAGTCTCACACGGGGGAGTGTTGGAATGGTAATAGGAGATGCTTCGAATGTGGATCCAAGGAACATCAAGTTAGGGATTGTCTGAAAAAGGCAACTAGGCTAAGGTCAGAGAGTCAGGATTGTGCACCGAATAGGAGGGATAACCAATAGCAACCGAGAGGTCGTGGTGCAGGAAGAGGAGGTAATGGTGTTGGCAGAGGTCGTGGGGCACAGAGGGGAGGTCCGGTAGTACTGAGGCTAGGCAACCTAGTTTGGTCTATGCTACGAGGCGTCAAAAGGAGGGCGACGCACCGGACGTCATAACCGATATGTTTTTGATTTTTGGGGTACCCTATAGTACTTTAATTGATATTGGCTCAACCCACTCATACATTGCTAGTAGCGTAGTGGAAACTCTGCACTTAGACTCTGAGCTTACTTCTAGGAAGATGACAGTATTAAGCCCTCTAGGTCACTTTGTAGAAGTAAGTAAACTCTATAGGAATGTACCCCTAGAACTCCAAGGGTCGTGTTCTTGGCTGACTTGATGGAACTACCGTTTAGGGAGTTTGATCTAATCCTCGGGATGGATTGGCTAGTAAAGTATCAGGCTAGCCTGGATTGCGCAGCTAAGCGCATGGTATTAAAGACCACGGAAGGAGAAGAGGTGGTGATGATAGGTAAAAGGAGAGATTACCTATCTAATCTGGTTTCTGCATTGAAGGCGAAAAAGATGGTTAGGAAAGGTTGTGAAGCATATGTAGTGCATGTCTGTGCTTTGGAAGCTAAGGGTGTAGCTGTGAGAGATGTCCGGACCATAAGGGATTATGTTGATGTGTTTCCAGAGGAACTCTTGGGTTTACCTCCGGACCGTGAGGTTGAATTTGGTATAGATTTGTTACTCGGAACCACGCCAGTATCTATAGCTTCGTATCGGATGGCGCCGAAAGAATTGGTAGAGTTGAAGGCTCAGATCCAGAAATTGTTGGATAGAGGGTTCATCCGACCAAGTGTATCACCTTGGGGAGATCCAGTGCTTTTTGTCAAGAAGAAAGATGGGACAATGAGGATGTGCATAGACTATCGATAGCTGAACAAGCTAACAATAAAGAACAAGTATCCTTTGCCCAGGATTGATGATCTGTTCGATCAACTCAAGGGTGCGTCTATGTTCTCTAAGATCGACCTTAGGTCAGGGTACCATCAGCTTAAGGTGAAGGAGGCTGATATCCATAAGACGATATTCCGTACTCGGTATGGGCACTAGGAGTTTCTGGTAATGCCTTTTGGTTTGACGAATGCACCAGCCGCGTTTATGGACATGATGAATCAGGTTTTCCAACCCTATCTGGATCGGTTCGTCGTGGTGTTCATAGACGACATCTTGGTGTACTCGAAGTCTGAGGAGGAGCATGACGCACATCTTCATGTGGTTCTACAAGTCTTAAGGGAGAAACAGTTGTACACCAAATTCAGCAAATGTGAGTTCTGGCTTAAGGAGGTAACTTTTCTAGGGCATGTTGTGTCAGCCGAGGGAATCAGGGTGGATCCCTGTAAGATTGAGGCAGTATTAGAGTGGAAACCACCAAAGTCGGTTACGAAAATTTAGAGTTTTCTGGGGTTAGCAGGATATTACCAGAGATTTGTGGAAAATTTCTCCTTAATCGTAGCACCGTTGACGAAGTTACTGAGAAAAGGAGTTTCGTTTGTGTGGTCTGAGAAGCAGCAAGAGAGTTTCGATAAGCTGAAGAGGATTTTGACAGAAGCACCAGTCTAGCCTAAGGCAGGAAAAGAATTCACTGTGTATTGTGATGCATCGCATACTGGGTTAGGGTGTGCGTTGATGGAAGAGGGGAAGGTGGTTGCTTATGCGTCCGGCGGTGAGGCCTCACAAAGGTAACTATCCGACGCATGATTTAGAATTGGCTTCTATGGTTTTCGCCTTGAAGATTTGGAGGCACTATCTGTATGGGGAGAAGTCGGTAGTGTATACGGATCACAAGAGTCTGAAGTACCTCCTGACTCAAAAAGATTTAAATCTGAGGCAGCGGAGGTGGATTGAGTTGCTGAAGGACTACGACTGCTCAATTGAATACCATCTGGGTAGGGCAACGTGGTAGCTGATGCATTGAGCCGTAAGGTGGTAGCAGATTTGTGAGCAATGTTTGCTCACCTAAGTCTCTATGAGGATGGGAGCCTTCTGGCAGAGTTACAAGTAAAGCCGTCTTGGATCGATGAGGTCAAAGAGAGACAGTTGACCGATGAAGTTCTGAGTACTCGGAGGTCGCAAGTACAAAGTGGTAAGGCCGAAGGGTTCAGTGTGGGTAGCGATGGAGAATTGTATTTTCAGGGGAGGGTATGTATGCATAAGGATGATGATTTGAGGCAGCGAATCCTTAAAGAAGCTTATAGCAGTCCGTACGCTATGCATCCTGGAGGCAACAAGATGTATCGAGATTTAAGGGAGTAGTTTTGGTGGCCGGGTCTTAAGCGAGAACTAACCGAGTTAGTGGGCAAGTGTCTGACATGCCAGCAAGTTAAGGCTGAGCATCAATTTCCATCAGGGTTGTTACAGCCGGTAAAGATCCCATAGTGGAAGTGGGAGGGGATTACTATGGATTTCATAAGTGGGCTTCCCCTTGCGCCAGTAAGAAAGATGCAATTTGGGTGATAGTAGACCGGTTGACCAAGTCGGCCCATTTCATACTAGTAAGGGTTGACTACTCACTTCAAAGGTTAGCCAAGCTGTACATAGCAGAGATAGTGCGGTTGCATGGAGTACCGGTGTCCATTATCTCAGATAGGGATCCCCGATTCACGTCGAGATTCTGGAAGGCCTTACATCAGGAGTTAGGCACGAAGTTGAATTTCAGAACGGCTTTTCATCCGCAGTCTGATGGACAATCTGAGAGGGTAATCCAAGTGTTGGAAGATATGTTAAGGGATGTGTTTTGGACTTTCGTGGTAGTTGGGAGAAGTACCTACCTTTGGCAGAGTTCGCTTATAACAATAGTCATCAAGCAAGTATTCAGATGGCACCGTATGAGGCGCTATATGGTTGGAAATGCCGTACTCCTATGTGTTGGACAGAGCTGGGAGAACTTCGGATGTTGGGTCCGGAGATAGTGGGGAGATAAAGATAAGGTTATGGTAATTCGGGCTTGTCTTAAAGAGACATCGGATAGGCAGAAATCCTACGCTGATCTTAAGCGCAGGGATGTGGAGTATGCAGTGGGTGATAAGGTCTTCTTGAAGGCATCACCTTGGAAGAAGGTGCTGAGGTTTGGCCAGAAGGGCAAGCTAAGCCCTAGATTCATCGGGCCGTACATAGTGTTGAAATGTGTGGGACCGGTAGCTTAGCAGCTTGAGTTGCTGGCAGAGTTGGACCAGATCCATAACGTTTTCCATGTTTCGATGCTGAGGCGCTATCGATCAGATCCATCACACGTAGTGCCAGTTGCAAAAATTGAAGTGAACTCAGACTTGTCTTTCGTGGAGGAGCCGGTACAAATTTTGGATTGAGATGTCAAGGTTTTGAGGAGGAAGACAGTGCCTTTGGTAAAGGTGTTATGGCGAAACCCTGGCACGGAGGAGGCCACATGGGAACCTGAGGATGCGATCGGCGAAGAATACCCCAACTCTTGATCCGTAATTTGAGGCAAATTATTTTTAAGGGGGGTAGAACTGTAACATCCTGAATTATGGGTTGTTTGCAATTTAATTATTTTTCCCATGTGTGTGTGCTTGAAGAAATATGTATGCTTGATTGCTTGACATATTCTAGGGTTTAGTGATAACTTCGGGCTAGGCCTGACTTAGGGCTAGAAGTTTTTTTTTAGCACTCGAGAAGAGGAAGCTAAGTGAATGAGGCTTTAAAAATTATTTGGTGCCAAGTAAGACACAATAACTACCCTAGTATAATGGCAAGGGGGCACCACTAGAGTGTTAGAGAGAGTGACGCCACATACAAGATGAGGAGTACACGTGTTCGAGTCGCAGGAATTGCACTCCTGCTTACTCATTTTCACGCCACAGGTAAGAAGAGGAGTGTTCAGATGGGACTCTCTTGATGGATGAGGATTAAGAGATTAGATTTTAAATAAGGGTGAAGATAAGAGGAATTGAGGAGTTTGAAGTATATCAGGCTCCCTTGGAAGAGTTGGCCGATTGGTGGATTGTGGGCAAGGGGGCTATCGGTTTTAGAGAGTTTCTTTTAGTATGGCCGAATGCCCTAGACTCATTGGTTGTTGTTTTTTCCCTCTCTTTTCTCTTAAATACTTAGTCAAAACTCCCATCACCCTCATCTCCCTCTTTTCTATTTTGTTTCGAAAGCTGAAAGCCATTATTTCTCTATCGGTTTCAACAAGAACTTTAGCCGAATACTTGGCTCACAATCTCTCTTTCCCTTCTATTTTTCTCTTCACCATTCTAAGTGCCGAAATCAAGGTTTCTTTTTAGGGCAAAGTGAATCTATCATTAAGGTAAGGGTGCGGCAACTCTTTCTCCTTTCGGGATTTATGTTATGGTCGAATAGCCTTTTGCTATCTAATGATGTAATAAAATCGATTGTAGGGAAGGCTATTACCGAATTCAGGAACCTTCGGGTTTTGGTGGTCAATCTAGCCGAATACAAGGAGGACTTGGTGTGTTTTCGGGATTTGGTAGGAGACCAAATTGACACTAAGGTAAGAGATCAAACTTGTGTGATTCATCCTTCGGGATTTAGTTACTATGACCGATTAGGCCTTGGTAAGGTTGGCCGAATGTCTTCTTAAGACAATAAGAGATGTGCTCTCTTGTGTGTAGTTAACGTTAAGGTGCGTTGAAAGAGCCTATCGGGATTTTATTCTTCAAGGTAAGGCATATATACTATTCGGCCAAAGGCCTTGATTAAGCATATGTGTGCAAGCCGATTCTAACAAATGTTTTGGTAGGGATCTCGACAAGTCAAGTGACAATTTCGGTATTTCGGTAAGTTTGGTAAGTGATTAGTCATATTCGGCCAAAAGCCATTTTTGGTATCTATGTATAACCGATTGTGTGCCATGGATCTAGGGGCTAATCGGCCAATGCAAACAAAGGCTTCTGGGATTTAAACTCACTTTGGTAAGTGATAGTAAGTTTCAGCCTTAGGCCATATTTCAGGTGCAAGTAATCCTTCAGGATTATTAGTATAGCCGAATGACTATTAGATCTAAAAGTATATGTGTTGGCCGATTGTAGGGGGAAACACCCTCTCAGGTTTTCGCTAGTATAGTTCAGGATTTGCTAGTCTCACGAGTAAACAGGTGTGTAAAACTCTTACACACTTTATTAGTTAGCATTGCTAATATGTTACGATTTAATCATTGTGGTAGTGATTTGTTTGTGGACATGAGCATGGATTCCGGGTAAGTCACTTGTGATTTAAAATCTGTTATGGATGACATGATGGGTAATATGCTATGCCATGACTTATATGCATGATTTACGATATTATGATTAAGCATGATATGAGCATGTTGGTAATGGGATTGATGAGAGGAGGGATTATTCTCTATGGATCGTCACGGTGGTTTTGACCACAAGATGGGTTGGCCCCATCGACTTAATTGTGACTTGGTCACCGTGGGTTTTGACCACACCGTTGATATAAATTGTGACTAAGTCCCAGTGGTTTGGTACCACCATGGTTTTGACCACATATTGATAATTGTGACCTATGGTCATCAGTGGTTTTGACCACAAGATGGGTTGGCCCCATCACTTGATTTGTGACTCCGGTCACCAGTGGTTTTGACCACCAGTGGTTTTGACCACACGGGGTAGTTAAAGGAGTATGGATGGTTAGTTTAGGTTGCATGTTTGCATGTCTTACTAATATTTTGTGTATGAGTTGCACTTCCGGGTTGGGGATTTAAACATTGAGTCTTGGTGGCTCACCCCTTCCCATACCATTTTGCAGATGAGTAAATCGCGGAGATGGAGCCGGAGAGGACTCGAGGCGGCCATGCTTGTTCCTTGGATTTGGGATTTTATTTAGTACAGTTTAAGTTTATTTATTTCTAAATTTTTGGTTTGGTTTGTAATAAGGCTGCTAATAATTATTTTGAGTGTTTACGTAGCTGTTTTTACTTTACTTATACTATATTACAAATGAAACTATAAATTGTTAAGTGAATCGGTTATAAGTAACATTTTCAAATTAAGTAACTTCTACGAGTTTTCAAAGATGTTACCATCGAGTAGCAAAATTCACCAAGTCAAAAATAACTCTGATGTTTCTAAAAATTTAAATGATCAAGTGTTTTCAAATGAAAAAGGTTTCAACTCTTTTTTTTAAGATCAACCCCATTCAAATTTTCACCTGTTTATCGAAATCTTTCAAAGCGTTTTTTCGTGACATACCAGATCCGGTCAAGTCTAATGGGCCGGGTTTGGGGTGTTACAATTGCTATGTTGGCTGAATTATGACATAAATGTACTCTTAATAAAACATGCAAATCATACCATAAAATTTTTAGTTCGTTAAGAAAGCTAGTCATGCATGAAAGTTTAAGTCTCTAGAATTGACTTAGTAATTTTTTGAGGCAAAATCCTAGGAAGCATGGAATGTTGAAAATAATTTAGGAAACTTTTGTTTGGACCGTTTGAGCCTTTCAAGTAAACCTTGATGAAATTTTATCCCTTGAAACCCAAACTTTGAGATTATATGGCATAATTTTATTTGAACCCTTGAAATTTTTAGCCATCACTTTTCTCTTAATTAGCTTTAAATTGTCACAAACACTATACTCAGTACTATTCATAACATTCTTTGAAAATAAGTTAGGGAGAGTTGAAAAGAAGTATTAAATGCTCAAAAAATTGTAGTACATATAGAAAAATTCTTGTGAAAAAAAAAAAAAGAAGAGCATACGTACTTGAAAGAAAATAGATGTGCAAAGGAGCATATGAGAGGAACATAAGTTGGTGTGTTGAAGGTAAATATTCTGAAGGTCTGATTGAAGCTAGGTCTCGAGTTTTAAGCCTAAATTTATCTATCTTTTACCGACCCCTATCCTAGACACGTTACAACCTATTTAGAAGACCTATTGATTCAAGTTTCTATGCTACCTACATTAATGGAGAGAAATTGCTATGCTCAACATATGAAGGCATGAATTAAACTTCATGATTGCAGCTTAATCACAAATAAGGGAATAATATTGGTAGGGATTTAACATGTCTTTATTGAGTAAGTGTTTATTCTATTTTTTCTATCATAATAATAATTGATATTAATTTGAATGATTTGTATACCTAAGTAGCGTAAATCTCAAAATTCTTATTCTTGAGCAAAAGTATAATAAATTCAAAATTTTGGGAAGAATGTTGTTCTAAAGGAATATTTCAAAGGTGTTTTCGAGAAATTATTTTCAATTTGTGAATTACTCAAGACGATCAATGAATTAAGTTTGGAGGTGTGGAAACATGAAAATATACACACTTTTCCATGCCCTTTTTAACTCAAATTCATGTATTGTCAAAAAAAATAATAATTACAAAATAATTAAATTGCCCTCAAATTATGAAAATATTGAATTTTAATTAAATTTTTATCAAATTTTTATTATTTTTTATTATTTTTTATAGATTTGTATAAAGGAGAAAAACGGCGCGGCAAACACAAGCACAAAACCAAGAAGCACTTTTAAAGCATCAAGGAGAAATAAATTTTCAGCCTAAGACAGTCCAAATTATATGTTGATAAACCGTAAAAGTAACATATTTAGGCCCACATTTAGTATGCTTTTGGATGATTTAGCCCTTGATTTATGTAAAAAGGTGCTTTTAATCCTTTATTTTCATGTTTATACTCAGGAAAGCACCCGCCGACGAAAAAAAAAAGAAACGGGCTTAAAACGGGCCAATTTGGACCAAAGAAGAAATCGACACGGCCTGGACTTCAAGCCACATGGCCTTGTCTCGTGAAATTACTTCACACGACCATGCCCCGATTTACACGGTCGTGCCTTAATCGAAAGAATCAAGACACGGCCTGAAGTCAATTTACACGGGCGTGTACTATGGCCGTGACCCTGTCGTGGAAAAGAGGAATTTCACTCAGATTTGGATACTTTGAGGCAAAGAAAAACATTCTAAAGCCTATTCAAACACCGAGTAGGAAGTACACTTGAATTTGGACACTTAGAGGCCAAGTAAAGCATTCTAAAAGTCTATATAAACACCCTAAGTGTATCCTGAATGGAGGGCGGTTAGCTAGGCTAAGGAGCCGAGCCAGAAGGCCAGATTT
This sequence comes from Gossypium rotundifolium, assembly GCA_025506655.1. Lineage (NCBI taxonomy): Eukaryota > Viridiplantae > Streptophyta > Magnoliopsida > Malvales > Malvaceae > Gossypium > Gossypium rotundifolium. The sequence continues at coordinate 118,088,223 of CP106727.1, read as the reverse complement.
GTGGGAATTACTCAAAGATAGCTAGTTGATCCATCTCAAGGAGTCAGAATTCTACTCAAGACGGTGGATTTCTCCTTCAATTCCTTCAGGGGGTTTTAGGGATTTACTATGTTTTGTTTTATCTTTTCTCTTGAGATGTTTTCTTTATTCGTTATGAACTAAACCCTTCAGATACCTGAAGGGGATGAAACCTAGATGAATTTTGTTATTGTTTCCTGAATTATATGATAAATACTTAGTTTGTTCTTAATTATGCATGCTTAATCCAAATCTGATGTGCTTAGGAGGAGGAGGAATAGACCCCGCTTAAGAGTAGATCTAGCATAATTAAGCGGAGTTGATCGCATGCCTAGAGATAGGGTGACGAGATTTTACCGGATTAGGGTGAAACCCAATATAGGAGTCCATAGATCGATTTACTGCTATTCTAGGGGGTTATTATTCGAGAAAGAGATTTTCGTTAATTAACCTAGGGTTAGACATTATTCACCTCGAGAGAGGGTTTAATATATGTTAGGGAGTATTACGGATCAAACTAAGTGAATAAATCGTATGGTTCAGTGTTAAATAACAAGTGAAGTCTAGGTGGATTCTTCTTGAGGGTTATCATCGTGACCATTCAAGTTATTTTCCAATTCATTCTTTCTGTCTTTGCATCTTTAGTTTAGTAGTTGTAATTTAGATTAAAACAACTTCACTTATTTTAGGCTAAATAATAAAAAGAAAGCTGGTATTAGTACTTTTAGTTCCTTTGGGTTCGACAATCCGGTCTTGCCTAAGCTATACTACTATTCGATAGGTACACTTGTCTTTAATCCTTGTCAAAGTTAGTTTCCAAGTTCGATCATTCTCTTTATGAATTTTAAAACTTGACAAAATAATGATCAAGTTTTTTGCGTTATTGCCAGGGAACTAAAATATTAAGAAAGCTCTATTTTTATTACTTTAGCTATTATTTTTATTTTTATTTCACAATTTACTTTATTTTATTAATTTTTTGCTAATTTTATTTCCTTTTTTTCCTAGCAGGTACCTCTAGTTTATGACTAGAAGGAACCCGACAGGACCACTAGTGTACGGTAGTGATATTGAAGCTACCGCTCATAGAATCGTAGAGAAATTAGACGAGCCCTAAATTACATAAATGAAGAGAGAGAAGGCAGATCAAATCCTACTGAAGGGATGGACGAGAATAATCCACCACGAGATGTGGCAGAAAACAATGCTCTACGTACTATGTATGATTATGCTAAACTACATTTAACAGAGTGAATCTAGTCTTTATTAGGCTGCTATAGCTGCTAATAATTTTGAATTAAAGCCTAACATAATACAAATGATTCAACAATTTGTTCAATTTGATGGTTTGTAGGACGAAGACCCGGATACTCATATAGCCAATTTTTTAGAGTTTTGTGATACTTTCAAAATAAATGGCGTTTCTGATGATGCCATTCGTCTTTGGTTATTTCCCTTTTCATTAAGGAATAAAGCCAAATAGTGGTTATACTCGTTACCACGAGGGTCAATCACTACATGGGACCAAATGACCGAAAAATTTTTATTAAAATATTTCCCACCGACCAAAATGACAAAATTAAGGAATGATATCTCTTCCTTTGTGCAGATGGATTTAGAGACATTATAGGACGCATGGGAGAGATACAAGGATCTCTTGAGAAGGTGTCCAAACCATGGTTTACCCTTGTGGCTACAAGTCCAAACTTTCTATAATGGTGTAAACCCCTCAATGAGGCAACTAGTCGATTCAGCCACCGGTGGAACCCTAAACAATAGAACTCCTGAAGCAGCCTACAAGTTCATTGAAGAGATGCCACTAAATAACTATCAGTGGCAAGTTACAAGGACAAAACTGACAAAATTAGCTGGAGTTTACAACCTCGATACAGTAACCATGCTATCAACACAGGTAGAGTTGATGAATAAAAAGCTTGATAGCTTGTGTTCTTCACAGGTACTTCTAGTCATGCAGTTTAACGCAAGTGGAACTGTGGCGAATCCTGAGTACCCACCCTATGAACCGAACGTAAAGAGCGAATAGATGAACTATATAGGTAATAATTTCAGATCCAATAACAATTCTTATAGTAATAACTACAATCTAGGTTGGAGGAACCATCCAAATTTTTCATGGGGAGTTCAAGGAAACCAAGAAAATCAAAGACAAAAACCTCCTCAAAATTTCCAAAATCAGCCATATCCGCAAGAGAAGAAGCCAAACCTCGAAGAGATGCTAACAAAATTCATGGCAAACATAGAAAATCATTTCCAAGAAACTGAGAAAACAATTAAAAGCAACAAGAATCAATTTGGGGAACTTACTAAGTCAGTCAAAGAAGTCACTAATGCAGTCGAATGACTCGCAAAGCTAATGTCAGAATGACCGCAAGGACGTCTACCAAATAACACTAAGATTAACCCAAAGGAGAAAGTTCAAGCCATCTCAGCTCATGATAGTAAGGGGTTAGATGAACCCAATCCAATATAAGAAAACAAGGTAGACGAAGTTAAGGTAGAGGTAACACAAGAAAATCCAAAATCGGTAATCAAGGAGTACCAACCTCGCATACCTTATCCCGAAGTGATGAAAAGAGACAATTCAAAGGAATAGTTCGGTAAGTTTCTTAAACTCTTAAAGAAATTACATATTACCTCTTCTTGAAGCACCTTTTTAGATGCTAGACTCGAGGAAATTTTTAAGATAGCTCTTGACTAAAAAATACAAATTAGATGAAGAGCACCACGTGGAATTGAACGCAGCATGCTCAGCAATGTTATAGAATAGACTACCATGGATGCTAAAAGATCTAGGGAGTTTTACAATTCCATATTTAATTGGTAGTTAGCAATTGATAATGCACTAGCTGATTTAGGGGCAAGCATAAATGTCATACCTTATACATTATTTAAACGATTAGGTCTAGGGAAGCCCAAACAAACTAGGATGAGTATACAATTAGCTGATAAAATTGTTAGAATTCCTAGAGGCATTATCGAAGATGTTTTTGTCAAAATCGATAAATTTGTTTTCCTAGTAGATTTTATTGTCTTAGATATGGATGAGGATAATACAATCCCCTTAATTTTAGGAAGACCTTTTCTAGCAACTTCCAAGACTAAAATTGATGTTGCCATAGGAGAACTCATACTTTGTATAGGTGATGAATCAATCAGTCTTCAAGCTCTTGACTCGGCCAGGACAACAATCGATGAAGGTAAGAAAGACAATACAGATTATAATCAATTTGTTCAACCTTTATCGTAGGAAACACTGTAAAGACACAACCTTGAGCTGACTCATAGATCCCAAATCGATAAAGAAGAATCAAACAAGGAACAACACCTTAGGGTCGACAATTTAGAAGAGCAGAGGACACAAGTCAAAGAAGAACCAGAACCGCACGAAGTAAAATCAGAGGAACCACCAGAAGAGCTCATAGGAACATCAAACCACTACAAAATAGGAGACCAGGTACTATTAGACAAAGAAGATCCGCATATCATCACAACATACCTAAATACAAAGGGAGAAACCCTTCTTAAGGTACACAATATCTTCCTACATGCAATTGTCAAGGTAAGTAACCCAACATTTGACACTTTTGAGGTAAATGCTTCTCGACTTCAACATTGTCAAGAAAATAGAACTTTAAGCAAGAGAGAAGATATTCAAACCTTTAAACCTCCTTGATTCAAGTACAAGGAAAAGTCTAGGTTAATACTATAAACGAGCGCTTCTCGGAGGCAACCCAAGCACTAACCCTACTTCTTTTTACATGTGTTTTCATTTTATTTTATTTTCATTCTCTTTATCTTTGTAAACTAACCAAAAGTACATTTCTAGGACACACAAACGTGTCCGTGGTGGTGTGGACCACTAGAATCCCCGTATTGACATAGCAGAGGCCGTGCAAATCAAATCTCAACCACTTTGTGACGTCACGGATCCAACAACTCCCTCACAGGCACCGATAAATTGGCACTATAACATCCTAAATAAGGGCTTTGCATTTGTAATGTGTTATGTGTGTATGTTGTGCTATGTGTGTTAATTTGGTGTGTTCAGAGGTTTCGGAAAGGCTCGAGGTTAAGCCTGAGCCTTGGTAGAAATTTTATTTTTAGGCACTGCAAGGGAGAGCTAGCTGAAATGGGCTTTAAGGGTACTTAAGTGGGGTAGTTGACACAAGAATCTAATTGGTAAAGTGGCAAGGAGGTGCCACCAAGGGTATAGGTAGGTGGCGCCACAGAGAAGATGTGAGGAAGCAGGTTCGAGTTGCATTGACAGCAAATGGGAGTGTTTTTTTAATTTTATGCACCTAAGGAGCCTGAGAGATGGTTTCGGCTGGGACTCTGTATGGGTGAGTGTGGATTAATCCAAATGATAGGAATATGAGGATAAGAGGAAAATGTGGGATAGGATATGAGTGTAGGTGGTGGCCGAATGTTGGACACTAGGAGCAAGGGGAGAAATCAGTTTTGGTGTGGCCAGGGTGTGCCAAATTTTTACTTTGGAGCATAGGTTTTTGTTCTAAAAAATAGTGCATTTTTGGCTTTTGGGTTAGTAGGTGTCGAGATTGTGTTTAGTAAGGTGAGAGTTCTCTTCTTATTTTTGGCATTTGAGGTTTCTTTCTCCTTTTCTTTTTCTGCCAAAACCAAAACCACTTAGGTCCTGTCGAAAACTCTTCTTCTTTACCCTTCCTAGCACTTCTTTCAATCTTGTTCTATTTCTCTTCTCCCAATTGTTTCCTTGTTAGAAGTGAAACCCCTAACCCCATTTTCATCTCCACTTCTATGCCATAGTCGAATGTCCCTTGCCCTAGTTCTCTTCTCTATTTTTTTCCACAAGTCAATCTTCATAGTCTTTATCTTGTTCATCTTTTCTTCTGATCTCTTCCAAAACTGAAAACCCTAGGTCTCATCTGTGGTCTTATTTTCTTTCGGCTTTTCAATCTTCTTCCTATCATTGCCGAATCTTATCTTGTGTGGTAGCCAAATCTCCTGTGTTGAGGCAAGTGTCGACTCTGTTAATCCTCTATGTTCTCTTTTGGTTTTTAGAGGCCAAAATCGAGTGCTCGATCTTGGTAAGGCCATCGTTAGATTGATGTTACTCACTATTTCTTATGTTCCCTTTGGGGTGCTATTAGAAATTAAAGGAGATCAGATCATCTTGGTTTCTAAGCCAGAAACCGTTAATCTCTGAGCCATATCTCTTTTTTCGGGATTACAAGGTAAGGGTGCTCTCTTTGGATTTTATTTAGGTCATTATCATAATTGGTACCTTAACCCTACCTTGTGGTTTGACCACCATATTTCATTATAGTAGCATCTGACAAGATCTTTGATGGAACCCAGTATCAATCAGGCAAAGGAGGGGGTTGGACTCGTAAGCCCAACCCCAAAGTTCAAGAAACGCGGTGTCTGTTGTTCGAGATTGGCCACCAGGTTGTGGGTCGGCTTCTGAGCAGAATAGTAGACAAATAGCATTCGTTCCTATTAGAGATAGTGTCAACATAGAAAGCGTGGTATTGCATGTTATCAGGTGTGTAAACCTCCACACATTTTATTTTATCTGTACTAAAGATTGTATGGGCTGAAAAGTCGAAAAATGATGTGTAGACAGTCGTGGTGCCCTTAGGGGTAAGGCTAGGAATGTCAAGTATGTTACCGCATCATTTTCTTTACATGGACAAATATATGTATGGTGATCTACTGTGTTATGGATAGTATGTTGCATTCATTAGGATATGTATGTAGTTTATGGGGTATGGGTATGATATTGAGGGGAAGAGCATGATTATTTGGTCACGTAGTGATCAGTGGCTATGCCACGATATATATATATGTACATGCATTAAATGGGTCATATCGTGATCAATGGTTAAGCCACGATATATATATTTTATTTGGTCACATTGTGATCGGTGGCTAAGCCATGATGTATTATTTGGTCACCTAGTGATCGGTTTATGACTGGCAGCATGGCTGTCGAAATAGAGTGTAGCGGATGGAGGGTTGATTGTAGAAATCCCCACGGCGTGATGGGCTGGTACGGGTTGGTGTGTAGAGGATGGAAAAGCTAGGTTTGGGTTGGCTTATTGCATTCATGTGTTTGTGTGTTTTTATATATATATGGGCTAAGGCCCAATGTGTGATTGTGGGCCACGAGCTATTTGTATAATGTGGGAGAACTTACACATTGAGTCTCGGTGACTCATCCCTTTCTTTAACTTTTCAGGTAATCAGTAAACCGCGGATGTGGGAGCCAAAGCGACTCGTAGGGGCCATAGTACTCTTTGCTTTCATAAACTCATTTCTTATTATATTTTATTTTTAATTGGGATTTTTGTTACGTAATAAGGCCTTTCTAAGTTAAACTTGGGTTTTAATTAGCTATTGTTTATTCCAACTTCGACACTTAATCATTAAAGTGAAAAATGGGGTTTTCCAAAAACAAACGGCAACCTAAAATAATCAAATCTTTTTTTTTTATGTATCACAAGCATGATTAAATGTTTGATTGGTATAACTCAGGAATTTTCTTAATCTACGTATTGTTATCTTCAAGACTACACTTTAATCAAAAAGTTTTTCAAACCTCCGGTTTTTTCGAAATTCAACAAAACTCGTTTTAATTCACCGTGTAACATACCGGATTCGGTCATAACATTTAGGTCGGGTTTGGGGTGTTACATTTTTGGTATCGGAGCCTAGGTTACAAAACTTGGGCTGTGAAATGGGTTCGAAAAGGTGGTATAAAATCAAAGTGAATAATAAGCTTTTGACCGAAATATGGCATCCGAGTCCACCGGCAACCAATCCACGCAGGTAAGTGTTCTAATTCCTAGTAATGTATGCATGAAATGCTTATTTGATTGGATGGATATCTTGTTAGCATAGGGAAACTTAAACTTTAGGGACTAAAACCTCTAGCTTGTGACATGTTTTGCAAAAACCACTCCTTAAAGCTAAGTTACATAAAATTGCTCGGTATTAAGACAGTGGAAGATACTAACTCATAAAACTTTTAATCAGATAAGTCACAAACGTTAGTTATAAGCACTGGGGGCGTGGTGTGCATGGTCACGGTAGAGGCAAGATTGCTGTGTCGAAACTGGTAGGGGCTGGTCATGAGTCAAGAAAGGAGATGCCAGTGCCACCAGCTGTGGAGGCAGAATATCAGGACCAAATGGGCGGAGATGATGTAGTGTCTTAGATGATGCTACGGGTATTGGAGAGAGTTGCTGGGGCAGGCATGGGTACAGGGGCTCAGAAATCTGTGTCAAAGCGACTCTGGGCTAATGGAGAGAAAATGTTTAGGGGTGTTTTCGGTGTATCTCCTAATACAGCTGAGTATTGGTTGGAGGCAGTGGAGCGTATAATGGATGATCTCGAGTTTACAGAAGAGGAAAAGCTGAAAGGAGTAGTGTCTCTTCTCCGGGATAAGGCGTACCAATGGTGGCTTACAGTTAGGTATGGAGCAGTTGCTGACCGCATTACCTGGGATTTCTTTAAGTAAGCATTCCAAAGTAAGTACATCGGATCAAGTTATGTGGCGCAGTGTAGGGCATTTCTGAATCTGGTCCAGGGAAATAAATTGGTGGCAGAATATGAAGCAGAATTCCTGTGCTTGAGTCGTTATGCTAGGGGAATAGTGGCTATAGACCATGAGCGTTGTGTTCGATTTGAGGATGGTCTAAGGGATGATCTGTATCTGCTGATAGCTACACAGCGGGAAAGGGAGTTTACGATTTTAGCTAAAAAGGCTAAGATAGCTGAGGAAGTTAAGCGGTCCGAGAAGCGAAATCAGGATAGAGACTGGGATAGGAATAAGAGGAGTTTTGGATCGTCGGGGTCAGCGGGGCATTTTCAGAAAAGACCTAAGATGGATGGGCCAAGTCAAGGGGTGTGAGATTTGTGGGTAATAGTCAGCCTTAGAGGTGTACCCAGTGTAGTAGATTTCATTCGGTAATGTTGGATGGGTGACAGAAGATGTTTCAAGTGTGGGTCTACTGATCATCAGGTTAGGGATTGTCCACAGGATCGGGGTGGCGCAGGGCCAGTCGGATGGCTAATGCTCAGCCAGGTAGAGGAGTCCAACAATCACAGAGAGGATGTGGTCTAGCCAGAGGGGGTAATGGTTATGGCCGCGGTCGTGGAGCACCAGGCAGAGGTGCAGGGAACACCGATGTGAGATAGTCGGGGTTGGTCTATGCAGCTAGACGTCGAGAGGGGGGGATGCACCGGATGTCATAACCGGTACGTTCTTTATTTTTGGTTTACCTTTTTCTGCATTAATTGATATTGTATTGACGCATTTCTAGGGAGATGACGTAATTAGCCCTCTAGGTCAGTCGGTATTGGTGAACAGACTATATATGGATGCACCTTTAGAAGTGCAAGGGGTAGTTTTTCTGGCGGATTTAATGGAACTGCCATTTGGGAAGTTCGATCTGATCTTAGGTATGGACTAGTTAGTGAAATATCGAGCAAATTTGGACTGTGCAGCCAAACGTATGGTACTAAGGACTCTTCAAGATGATGAAGTGGTGATAATAGGGAAAGGAGAAATTACTTCTCTAACATAGTGTCCACTCTAAAGGTTGAAAGAATGGTGAGAAAAGGATGTAGGGCATTCGTAGCCTTTGTTTGTGCTCTGGAGGTCCAAGAGTCAACTGTGGGGAATGTTAGAACGGTGAGGGAATTTTTTGATGTTTTCCCAGAAGAACTTTCAAGACTACCCCCGAATCGCGAGGTGGAGTTCAGAATTGATCTTCTTCCGAGGACAGCACCGGTGTCCATTGCACCATATAGAATGGCGTCGAAGGAGTTGGTGGAACTGAAAGTGTAACATCCCTATCCCAAGTCCGTTGCCGGATTAGGGTTAGAAGCGTTACCTAACAAATCAAAACATTTACGGAAATTATCATATAGCCATTCATCTATATCAATCATATTGTCCCTTAAGTAGGTCATCGAGACCTTAGACATGCTTATTAACAGGGTCAGGACTAATTTGAAACACATACAAAGTTTCATAGAAGAATGAAAACTTTTCTAAATACAGGGGATACACGCCCGTGGGAGTAGGCCGTGCTTCTCCCACAGCTACTTAACACACCCGTGTGTCTTCCCCGTGGCTATATACTGCCAAAACCAACATGGCTACCAAGAACGCCCGCATGCTAAGGCCGTGTCCTTTAAGGTCATATACTGCCATTTCTCACACGACCTGTAGGCACGCCCGTGCCATGACCGTGTACTCTTAATGCTAGCTACTGACTTTTACCCTATGGCTACTAGGCACACACATGTGCCATGGCCGTGTGACACAAGAGGTCACTTGCAAGACCAACATGCCACCCATTTTGGGTCTCACCTATAAGCAATACATACCAAATCATAATATGCATATATGGCAACCAAAACATACCAAATTGCTCACTTCATCTATACATTCAATACTAATTCCATTCATACTAACTTACAAACTAAATCCTAGATCATTTCAAGCATATATCATCCATTTGCTTAACCAAAACTTAGCCATTTCATATGCATCAAAGCATACCAAAAAATATGCTTCATATAACTCATTCATTCAAGCATTTTATCAACTCAAGACTAACCAAAACATATGGCTAGAATCATCTTATAATCACATACACTTATCTAGCCTATACATGCCATAATTAGCTATATACATTTTAAAAAGGGTACCAAAATGATTTTAGTAGTGTGATGACGATCCGTGATGATCCCCGAGCCTTGATAGCTTTGACAACCTATAAAATAGAGAAAACACGCACAGAGTAAGCTTTCCAAAAGCTTAGTAAGTCATAACACAAATAGACCTATCATAAAGGCATATATGCATAAAGTACATTGACACATAACATTTACTTAGCAACTATCACATAATGTTTTTGCTTCATATACTTGGACCCAATTGCCACATTCATCCATACTAGGATCATATGTATATATATACAACTCCTTTTTAAACACTCTTGCATCTTATTCTAGTGCTCATATTCAATCATACTTTTCTTTAATTCAAAGTCATATAGGTACTTATATAGGTACTTACCCTTTTATACACCTTTATTGTACATACTTAACATATCTGAAATAAATATACATTCACGTAATTGTTCATAGCTCGGATTTGCACATTGAACAGTTTAGAATCTAATATGATACCTGAAAACTCAGAATAATTATACAATGTTAACGTTCCAGACGTGGTCTTATCGAATGTCGATGCCACTGTCCTAGACAGGGTCTTACTTGCATTTAGATATTGATGCCACTATCCCAGATATGGTCTTATTCATATTCAAATATCGATGCCACTGTCCTTGACAAGGTCTTACACGTAAATAGATATCGATGCCATTGTCCCTGACAGGGTCTTACACGTAAACAGATATCGATGCCACTGTCCCAAACAAGGTCTTACTCATATTCAGATATCGATGCCACTGTCCCTGATAGGGTCTTACACATAAACAGATATCGATGCCACTGTCCCTGATAGGGTCTTACACGTAAATAGATATCGATGCCACTGTCCCAGATAGGGTTTTACTCGTACTCAGATATCGATGCCCACGTCACAGCGGTCTTACACGTAAATGATATTGATGCCACATCACGATAGGGTCTTACACATAAACAGATATCGATGCCACTATCCCAGATAGGGTCTTATTCGTATTTAGATATTGATGCCACTGTCTCTGATAGGGTCTTACACGTAAACAGATATTGATCTTAACTTAAAATTTATGCACACATCATCTTGTAAACATTCAACATTATCATTAATCACATAGACATACATATTCCAAAAACAAATACATTTATTTGCATGATGACTTACCTCGGATTCAATCTGTAAATGGGAAACGGCTACTCGTTTACTTTCGCTTTCCTATGATCTAAGTCTATTTTCCTCTGTTCTTGATCTAAACATATCTAGAATTAACCCTTTCATTCACTAATTCATCCAATTCAATCCAAAAAAAATATTTAGGGTAATTTACAAATTAGCCCTCATACTTACACAATTTATCAATTTAGTCCATTTTTCTCAAAACATCAAATTCACAAAATCAATACACAACCAAGCTTAGCCAAATATATATATACTTCAAACAAGCCCATACTTTTCATCAATTTTTTAATTTAGTCCTCTCAATTACTATTTTCTCAGTTTAGCCCTAATTAACCAATTTCACCAAAATATCAAGAACAACGTATGTTCATCTAGCTCAAATCTTCCATTAATCATCATAAAACATCTCAAAGCTCAACATATCATCAATGACATAACTCACAAACATCATAAATTCACAAAACTAAGACATGGGCTTTATAGTAGAAGAAGCAACGATTACAAAAACGTAGAAATTATCAAAAACTGAAACCAAATCATACCTTAATTTTGGCTTGATAGCAACTGAAACCTAAGATGGTTTTCTTCTTTTCTTTCTTTTTTATTTTCAGCAAAATGGACTAAAAATGGCTTTATTCATGCCATTATTTCATTATATAACTTATAATATTAAAATAATGTTAATATAACTTATAAATTATTCATATAAAAGCTTGATATATATAAAAATACATGTTACCATCCACTTTTTATGATTTTGGCCAAATTTCCACATAAGGCCCTCACTTTTACAAAGCCACAACATATTGATACTTAACAAATAGCAAGCAACTTTCACATTTAATGCAATTTCATCCTTTTGTCAAATTAAACACACAAACGATCAAATTAGTTTGTGAAAATTTAGCACGTGCTTAGTCACATATCAACGGCACAAAAAATACTATTAAAATAATATTCAGACTCAAATTCGTGGTCCCAAAACCACTATTCTAACTAGGGTATAAACTAGACTGGTACAGAAAGCTCAGATTCAAGAACTGTTGGATTGGGGTTTCATCTGACCAAGTGTATTGCCTTGGGGAGCTCCAGTGCTATTTGTGAAGAAGAAGGATAGATCAATGCATATGTGCATTGACTACCGTTAGCTAAATAAGTTGACTATCAAGAACAAGTATCCGTTGTCGAGGATTGATGACTTGTTCGATCAATTGAAAGGGGCATCAGCTTTCTCAAAGATAGATTTGAGATCAGGATATCATCAGTTTAAGGTCAAAGAATTGGATATTCATAAGACGACTTTCAGGACCCGTTATAGCCATTACGAATTCTTTGTGATGTCATTTGGGATGACCAACGCACCGCAGTGTTTATGGATATGATGAAATAAGTATTCCAACCCTATTTAGACCAGTTTGTCGTAGTATTTATAGATGATGTCCTGGTATATTCAAGGTCAGAGGAGGAGCATGATTCGTATCTTCGAGTGGTTCTAAAAATCCTGAGGGAGAAATAATTGTACGCTAAATTCAGTAAGTGCAAAGTTTGGCTAAGTGAGGTTACTTTTCTGGGACATGTTGTGTCGGCGGAAGGGGTCAGAGTTGATCCCTGGAAAGTGGAAGCTATCATGGATTAGGAATCACCCAGGTCTGTGATAGAAATTCAGAGTTTCCTTGGTCTTGCTGGGTATTACAGGAGGTTCATTGAGGGATTCTCCTTGATTGAGGCACCTTTAACCAAGTTGTTGAGAAAGGGAGTATCTTTTGTGTGGGGTGATAAGCAGCAGGAAAGATTTGAGAAGCTGAAGAGGGTGTTGATGTAAGCTTTGATTTTGATTCAAGTAAAGGCTAAAAAGGAGTTCGTGGTTTACTATGATGCTTCACACACGGGGTTAGGATGTGTGTTGATGCAAGGTGGAAATGTTGTTGCTTATGCGTCTCGATAGTTAAGACTGTATGAGCTAAATTATCCCACGCACGATTTGGAGTTGGCAGCGATGGTTTTTACCTTGAAGATCTGGAGACATTATCTGTATGAAGAGAAATCCGTCATCTATACAAATCATAAGAGTCTGAAATATCTCCTTACCCAGAAGGAGTTGAACTTGAGGCAGAGGGGGTGGATTGAGTTATTAAAAGATTACGATTGTTCGATTGGATACCATCCGGGTAAGGCTAACATAGTGGCAGATGTGCTAAGTCAGAAGGTAATCTCGAATCTGAGGGTGATGTTTACCCATCTGAGCCTGGATGAATATGGGAGTTTATTAGTTGAGCTCTAAGTGAAGCCGACATGGGTAGATCAGATTAAAGAAAAGCAGTTGGGGGATGACATTTTGAGTGCTCGACTATCTCAAATGCAACATGGTGAAGTAGGTGATTATAGTCTAAACAATGATGGGGTCCTGTATTTCTGAAAGAAAGTTTGCGTACCGAGGGACATGGGGTTGAGGTGGATGATTCTTCAGGAGGTGCATAATAGCCCATACGCTATGCATCCGGAGGAAGTAAGATGTATCGAGATTTTCGAGAATAATTTTGGTAGTGGGTCTGAAGCGAGAGGTAATCAAATTTGTGGGTAGATGTTTGACATGTCAGCAGGTAAAAGCAGAGCATCAGTTGCCTTCGGGGTTATTGCAGTCGGTAAAGATTCCACAATGGAAATGGGAGAGGATCACTATGGATTTTGTTAGTGGGTTACCCCTTACGACTACTAAGTAGGATTCGATATGGGTAGTCGTTGATCAATTGACGAAGTCCGCTCATTTTATATCGGTTCGAGTTGATTACTCTTTTTAGTAGTTGGCTAAGTTGTATATAGCGGAGATTGTGAGGTTGCATGGAGTACCTATGTCCATCATCTCGGACAGAGATCTTAGGTTTATGTCAAGATTTTGGAGGGCATTGAATCAAGCGTTGGGTACAAAGTTAGATTTTAGTACGATGTTTCATCCACAGATGGACGGATAGTCAGAAAGGATGATTCAGATCTTGGAAGACATGTTGAGAGGTTGCATCCTTGATTTTAAGGGTAGCTGGGAGAAATTTCTACCATTGGCAAAGTTCGCATATAACAATAGCTATTAGTCTAGTATTCGAATGGCACCATATGAAGTCTTTTATGGGCGAAAGTGTCATACTCCTACATGTTAGACAGGGTTGGGTGAGCGTCAGCTATTGGGTCTAGAACTAGTGTTGGAAACAGAGAACAAGGTTGAGTTGATCTAGACTAGGTTGAAGGAAGCTTCTGACAGCCATAAATCTTACGCTGACCTGAAGTGGAGGGACATAGGATTTGCAGTGGGTGACCAGGTTTTCCTAAAGGTGTCACCGTGGAAGAAAATTCTAAGGTTTGGATGGAAGGGTAAGCTAAGCCCCAAGTTCATTAGGCCTTATCGTGTGTTGAAGTGGGTAGGACTAGTTACTTATCAGCTCGAGCTACCTTTGAAGTTAAGTAAGATTCATGATGTGTTTCATATTTCAATGTTGAGATGCTATCATTCAGATCCATCCCATGTGATACTGTTGAGAAACTCGAATTAAGGCCTGATTTATCCTTTGAAGAAAAACCAGCTCAGATCTTGGAGAAGGATGTCAAAGTTTTGCGAAGGAAATCAGTTCCTTTGGTTAAGGTTCTGTGGTGGAATCATGGGTCAGAGGACACTACATGGGAGCCAGAGGATGTTATGCAATAGCAGTACCCTCATCTCTTTTTACCAGGTAATTTCGGGATGAAATTTCTTTAAGGGGGTAGAACTGTAACATCTTGAATAGGGGGCTCTGCATTTGTAATATGTTATGTGTGTATGTTGTGCTATGTGTGTTAATCTGGTGTGTTCAGAGGTTTCGGGAAGGCTTGAGGTTAAGCCTGAGCCTTGGTAGAAAATTTATTTTTAGGCACTGCAAGAGAGAGCTAGCTGAAGTGGGCCTTAAGGGTACTTAAGTGGGGTAGTTGACACAAGAATCTAATTGGTAAAGTGGTAAGGAGGTGTCACCAAGGGTATAGGTAGGTGACGCTATAGGGAAGATGTGAGGAAGCAGGTTCGAGTTGCATTGACAGCAAATGGGAGTGTTTTTTTAATTTTATACGCCTAAGGAGCCTAAGAGATGGTTTCGACTGGGACTCTGCATAGGTGAGTGTGGATTAAATCAAAAGATAGGAAGATGAGGATAAGAGGAAAATGTGGGATAGGATATGAGTGTAAGTGGTGGCCAAATGTTGGACACTAGGAGCAAGGGGGAGAAATCAATTTTGGTGTGGCCAGGGTGTGCCAAATTTTTACTTTGGAGCATAGTTTTTGTTCTAAAAAATAGTGCATTTTTGACCTTTGGGTTAGTAGGTGCCGAAATTGTGTTTAGTAAGGTGAGAGTTCTCTTCTTATTTTTGGCATTTGAGGTTTTCTTTCTCCTCTTCTTTTTCTGCCAAAATTGAAAACACTTAGGTCCTGCCGAAAACTCTTCTTCTTTACCCTTCCCAACACTTCTTTCTATCTTGTTCTATTTGTCTTCTCCCAATTGTTTCCTTCTCAGAAGCTGAAACCCCTAACCCCATTCTCATCTCCACTTCTATGCCATAGCCGAATGTCCCTTGCCCATAGTTCTCTTCTCTATTTTCTTCCACAAGCTGAATCTTCATAGTCTTTTTCTTGTTCATCTTTTCTTCTGATCTCTTTTAAAATTGAAAACCCTAGGTCTCATCTGTGGTCTTATTTTCTTTCCGCTTTTCAATCTTCTTCCCTGTCATTGCCGAATCTTCTCTTATGGTAGCCGAATCTCCTGTGTTGAGGTAAGTGTCGACTCCTGTTAATCCTCTATGTTCTCTTTAAGTTTTTAGAGGTAAGTGGCTTGCTAAGGCCATCGTTAAATTGATGTTACTCACTATTTCTTGTGTTGTCTTTGGGGCGCTATTCTTGGAATTGAAGGAGATCAGATCATCTAGGTTCCTATGCCAGAAACCGTTAATCTCTGAACCATATCTCTTCTTTCGGGATTACAAGGTAGGGGTGCTCTATTTGGATTGTATTTAGGTCATTATCATAATCGGTACCTTAACCCTACCTTGTGGTTTGACCACCATATTTTATTATAGTAGCCTCTGACAAGATCTTTGATGGAACCCAATATCGATTAGGCAAATGAGGGGATTGGACTCGTAAACCCAACCCCAAAGTTCAAGAAATGTGCGGTGTCTGTTGTTCGGGATTGGCCACTGGGTTGTGGGCCAGCTTCTGAGCAGAATAATAGACAAATAGCAGTGGTTCCTATTAGAGATAGTGTCAACATAGAAAGCGTGGTATTATGTGTTATCAGGTGTGTAAACCTCCACATATTTTATTTTATTTGTACTAACGATTGTGTGGGCTGAAAAGCTAGAAAAGGCTGTGTAGACAGTCGTTGTGCCCTTAGGGGTAAGGCTAGGAATGTCAGGTATGTTACCGTATTGTTTTCTTTGCATGGGCGAATATATGTATGGTGATCTACTGTGTTATGGATAGCATGTTGCATTCGTTAGGATATGTATGTAGTTCATGGGGTATGGGTATGATATGAAGGGGAAGAGCATGATTATTTGGTCACGTAGTGATCGGTGGCTATGCCACTATATATATGTGTGTGTGTATGTGTGTGTACATGCATTAAATAGGTCACATAGTGATCAGTGGTTAAGCCACGATATATATATATTTTATTTGGTCACATTGTGATCGATGGCTCAGCCACGATGTATTATTTTGTCACCTAGTGATCAGTTTATGACTGGCAGCATGACTGTCAAAATGGAGTGTAGCGGATGGAGGGTTGATTGTAGAAATCCCCACGGTGTGATGGGCTGGTACGAGTTGGTGTGCAGAGGATGGAAAAGCTAGGTTTGGGTTGGCTTATTGCATTCATGTGTTTGTGTGTTTTTATATATATATGGGCTAAGGCCCAATGTGTGATTGTGGGCCACGAGCCGTTTGTATAATGTGGGAGAATTTACATACTAAGTCTCGGTGACTTACCCTTTTTTTTAACTTTTCAGGTAATCAGTAGACTGTGGATGTGGGAGCCGAAGCGGACTCGTGGGGGCCATGTAGTCTTTCCTTTCATAAACTTGTTTCTTATTATATTTTATTTTTAATTTGGATTTTTGTTATGTAATAAGGCCTTTCTAAGTTAAACTTGGGTTTTAATTAGCTATTGTTTATTCCAACTTCGACACTTAATCATTAAAGTCAAAAATAGGGTTTTTCCAAAAACAAACGGCAACCTAAAATAATCAAATCTTTTTTTTATGTATCCACAGGCATGATTAAATGTTCGATTGGTATAACTCGGGAATTTTCTTAATCTAAATATTGTTATCTTCAAGAATATGCTTTAATCGAAAAGTTTTTCAAACCTCTGGGTTTTTCCTCGAAATTCAACAAAACTCATTTTAATTCACCCTATAACATACCAGATTTGGTCGTAACATTTAGGCCGGGTTTGGGGTATTACAGGCACAGCCGAGCTGCACGACCTTGTGAAGCTAGTGACTTACCAGACACGGGAAAAACACGCCCATGCTACCCAACCGTGCCAACACACTACCTTTTCAGGAACGGGCGTGGCATCTGGAAAATAGGCGTGGGTGAACAAACACGTCTAGACACACGACCGTGTAATGTGACCGTGTAATTCAACACACCTTCGGTGCACGAGTGTGGGAACGTGCCAGATTTGAGGTCCTATTTAAACCCCACAGCCCTTCTCCTTCTCCTCTCCTTCTTTCCTCCTTCTTTTTCTTTCTTTCCTTAGAAAAGGTGTCCAGACTCTAGATCTACACTAGAATCATGCCGAAGAAGCGTAAGAAGGAAGCATTGTCTCCTCAAAGGAGACCTCAACACATAAGTTCATGCTGGCTGCTTTATCCAAACACTAAGCCAAGGCTCTTTTAGACCATTTAAATTTTTCTTTATGTTTATTTTCCCCTTTATCCTACTTATATATACTTCTCTTCTTCTTAATATATATTAATTTCTTTTAGTTTCTTAGTGTCAAGTTCTAAATGCTACTTGGGAATCACGCACCACAACCTTAGAGGTCACACCCACCTCGCGAACCATCCAACAATAAGGACCCCCTAGTTCATTAGTCTTTTCTTTTAATTTCATTTTTCTTAGTCTCATAATCTTTATTTTCTTTATCCTTAATTATAGTATCGGTTTTCTTTATTTTCTTAGTCCATTAGTCTCTTCTTTACTTTCACTTCGCCCCTTCTCTTTTGATTACATTATTAGTTTATCTATCCTTGTACATTGAGGACAATGTACATCTTAAGTGTGGGGGTAAAAGTACCTAACTTTTTGCATTATTCCAAAATCCTGAATTTTAGTCTTGTTCCTAAGTAATTTTCTCATATTATCAACTAGGGTGAAATTTCTAATGATTTATGATTTTTATTAATATATTTTTGAGTAAGTCTTTGATAATTGTGCATTGATGATTTATACTTGAAGAATACCAGAGAATCAAGCACAATAAGTCTATTTTTCAAGAATAAAAAATTTTCTAGGTTGTTAAACTGAACTTGAATATTACCTTGAAGTTTGAAATTTATAGGATTGATGTCAAATACTGATCGTGTCAAACACTCGAGTTTTAATATTTATAAAGAATGATCGAACCTGTAGACTAACTATGACAACGATTGAGGCAAGTGCACCTATCGAACAATAGTATAGTTTAGGCAAGATTATTTTATCGAACCCAAAGGAACCTAAAAGTACTACTACTCACTTTCTTTCTATTATTTAGCCTAAAATATAGAGTGATTGGTTTATAAAACTAATGAAAAACTAAACTAGATGCAAAGACAAAAGAATGAATTGGAGAAATACTTTAGGAAAACGCAGTTGATGAAGATGATACCCTCAGGAAGAATCCACCTATGACTTCACTTATTATTTATCCCTAAACCATATAATTTCTTTACTTAGCTTGATCCGTGAGACTCCCTAACCTATATTAAACCCTCTCTCGAGGTGAATAACATCTAACCTTAGGTTAATTAGTGGAACTCTTGTTCTCTTATAATAACCCCCTAAGGAAGCAGTAAATCAATCAATGGATTCCCATATTAGATTTCACCCTAATCCGGCAAAATCTCATAACCCTATCTCTAGGCGCCCGATCAACTCCGCTCAATTATGCTAGATCTACTCTTAGGTAGGGTCTATTCCTCCTCCACCTAAGCACATCAGATTATATTAATCAACATAATTAAGAACAAACTAAGTACTTATCATATAATTTAGAAATAAAATAACAAAATCCATCATAGGTTTCATCCCTTTCAGGTATCTCAAGGGTTTAGTTCATAACTAAATAAGAAAATATCTTAAGAGAAAAGATAAAACAAAACATAAGAAATCCCTAAAACTCCCTGAAGGAATTGAAGGAGAGATCCTCCGTCTTGAATATAGTTCCGGCTTCTTGAGATGGATCAACTGGCTATCTTCAAGTGATTCCCTAAAAGATGAAAGCTTCGACAAAAGCCTCTGCCAAAAACTGTCCTCTTTAATATCTGCCTTGTGTTGTTTATATAGGCTTTTGAGATGCTTTACGTGGCTCCTAAGTACCTCCTTCAAGTAGAATTACTATTAGGGTGTTTAAGTAGGCTTAAGAGTATGTTTCTTTGGCTTCAAGCATCCAATTCGAGTGAAATTGTTCATTCCTGCGATAGGGGCACGCCCATGGCACACGCCCATGTAATTCGGGGTTAGGTTGTGCCTTCATTCTGTCATTTTGGGCACGGCCGTGGCACGGCCATGTATGTTGAGATCCAGGCCGTGCTTTAGGTCTGTCGATTGGGACACGGCTAAGTAGATCGCTTGACACGCCCGTGTGTGGTAATGAGATGATGTGCGACTGCAACTCGTGAGTTAGGCTGTGCTCTAGGTAATCGGTGAGACACAGTCGTGCAGGCTTTGTGCCAGGCCATGTTGATTTCATGCTAAGGCCCAATTACTCCGTTTTAAGCCCATTTTGTGTTCTTTTTATCCTCGGGTGCTTTCCTGAGTATATGACATGAAAGGAAAGGATTACAAGCACCTTTTATATAAATCAAGGGCTAAATCATCAAAAAGAATACTCAATGTGGGATTAAAATATGTTACTTTTATGGTTTATCAAATACCCCCACACTTAAGCTTTTGCTTGTCCTCAAGCAAAATTCTCAAATTACAATTAGAACGAACTTTCCATAACTTACAATATTCATCAATCATGCCTTATCATAATTCATAGATAATTTATACATAGATAATTCAACTCAAAGAGCCCTAAAGATTCAAATGAGATAAGTCATGATTTTGTAGCATGAAAAGATAGGTGTCTCCGCTTATCTAAATAATTACCCTTGATTCAAAACCGACAAGGACTGACATCCTCACTAAAGATTCACTCAAATCACTCAAAGGTGTTTAAGGTTCACAACAAGGCACTCAAGAGTCGAACCTAAAAAGTTAATCCCATAGGCTTGCCTAAAAATCAAATCTCCACCACTGTATATGAGATGATACACAAATCAAAAGGTCTTAAATTAGGGTTGTAACAGGGTTAGGGTTAAAAGGTGTGGATAAAGGCTGAATTAGAGGGTTAGAATCGAGACTGACTTGACAAATTACCTAACTAGAAACTCTGAACTAAATATGAATATTTACTTCGAATGAAAACTAATAATACCACTATTGATAATTACTCTATAATAAAGAGTATTTTCATCACTTGAAATTTGATAATACTTTAATCTGAGTTTTTCTTCAATAATTGGAGTTTAAATGCTCTAAGCTCTTTTATATACTACTAATATTGAATAAACTTAGATTTTTTTTAAGAACAAACTAAAAAAACATAATAGAAGGAACATTAATAATTGAAATAACCTAATTTGGCAATTAATCAAATCAATTCTCGATAGAGGGGTAGTCAAAAGAATGTTGATAACAAATACAAAGGGTTTTGGGTTAATATCAAATGGGTAATTCAATAAAAAGGGTTGTTAGGATCAAATGGGTTTACTAGGGGTTATTTATATAGGTAGGCTTTTTAGTGGAGTGAATTGGTTAAAACCTAGGTGCATTTATCATCTCAGTATATCAAATCATTAATGTGGTCTCGACATGCATAAGCGAGGCAAGATCTAGAATAATAATTCAAAGTTGACATGCTCATAATCAATAAAGTGAGCATGAAAAAGGGGTATATGCTCTATAAAGCTCAAATTCTCACATAAAAATTATGGGTGTCAACATCAATCCTTATAAATTTTGAACTTCAAGGTGGTATTCTAATTCATTTCAATAACCTATCAAATTTTAATTTTTTAAAAAATAGACTCATCATGCTTGATTCTCTAGTATTCTTTTAAAATTTAATCATCACTGCACAATTATCAATGACTTAAACCAAAAATATAAATAAAAATCATAAATCATTAGAAATTTCATCCCAATTAGTAGTATGAGAAAATTACTTAAAAATAATACTAAATTCAAGGTTTTAAGAATAATGCAAAAAGTTAAGCACTTTTACTCCCCACACTTAAGATGTACATTGCCCTCAATGTACAAAGATAGATAATGATAATTATGGGATAAATCAAAATAGAAGGGGTAGAGTGACACTTCCTAAATTTTGGATGATTCCTGGCATCTTTGGTGGCGGTGATGGTGTTTTCTATGGGCCTGGTGGTGTGGCTACCGAAAAGCAATTTGTTAGATGAAGAAATTGGGTATCCTGCGAAGATATAGCCAAGACATCTAGAGAAATAATAATATACTAATAATATAATTAAAGATTAAGAAAATAAAGAGAAGAGACTAAGAAGAAAACTAAAATTTAAAGAAAAGACTAATGGACTAAGGAGTCCTTATTAGAATATGGTTCATGAGGTTGGAATGATTTCTAAGGCTACGGAGTGTTGGTGATGGTGGAAGTGGCGTGATTCCCTAGCAGCCTTTAGAGCCTAAAACCAAGAAACTAATATGAAATAAAATAAATTAACCAAAAAAGAAGTATAGATAAGGAAAATAAAAGAGAAAAGAAAAGAAAAATAGAACCGAAATGGTTTCGGAGACCCTTGGCATGTCAATTAGCTGAAGCTGCCGGCATGAACTCATGTTGAGGTCTCCACTGAGGAGACGATGCTTACCTTCTTACGTTTCTTCGGCATGATTTTTGTGTTGCTCAAGAGTCTTGGACCTTTTCTACGAACAGAGAGAAAAATTTGAAAGAAAGAGAAGGAAGAAAGAAGATGGGAAAAAGGGGAAGGGCTGTGGGGTTTTAAATAAGATTTCAAATCTGGCACGTTCCTACGCCTGTGTGCTGAGGGTGTGTCGATTCACACGGCCGCATCACACGATCGTGTTGTGGAGTGTGTTGTTCTTCCACACCGTTTGTCAATTGTCATGCCCGTTCCTAAAAGGCCAGTATGTGAGCACGGATGGAATGTACGGGCGTGGTTTGCCCGTGCTCAATAAGTCAGTATCTTAGCACGGTCGTGAGGCACGGCCGTGCTATTTTATCGGTGCTCATGGTGTGGGTGGTTGGATTCGTGACGTTGGGGGTGGGTGGACTTGCTTGCACTATTCTGCCCGGTCAGTGTGGTGGTTTCGATGGTCCACACGGCCATGGGCACAACCGTGTGTAAGGTCGTGTGGCCTTGAAATCTACATTTTTGTGTTAGTTTAAATGTTGAGAGAAGATATAAGGAAAGAAAAGAAAATAAATTTGAAAGTAAATAATGTTAGTGCTCGGGTTGCCTCCCGAGAAGCGCTCGTTTATAGTCTTAAGCTAGACTGTCCTTGACTTTGAAAATTTTAGGGAGGTTTAAAGGTTTGAATATTTTCCCTCTTACTGACAGTTTTATTTTCGTGACAACATTTAGGTCGAGAAGCGTTTACCTTGAAATTGTCGAATATTGGATTACCTACCTCGAATATTTCGTGTGGGAAAATATCCTGTACCTGAAGGAGTATTTCTCCCTTTTTCTTCAGGTCTGCTGAAGTGATGTGAGGATCGGATTTGTCTAACAGCACCTGGTCTCCTATTTTAAGGTGATTTGATGTCCCTATGAGCTCTTCTAGTGGTTCCTTTGGTTTTACTTCGTGTGGATCCAGCTTTTCTTTGGTGTGTATCTTCTGCTCTTGTAAATTATCAATCTTATAGTTTTGTTTCTGGTGTGATTCTTCTGTGATGACTTGGGGGCTATGAGTTGGCTCAAGTTTGATGCATTGTGATGTTTCTGTGATGAAGGTTGAACAATTTGGTTATCTATTGAAATGACTTTCTTACCTCCATCTTCTGTTGTTTTGGCTGAGTCGAGAGCTTAAAGGTCGACTGATTCTTCTCCTACATGAAGTATGAGTTCTCCTGTGGCAACATCAATTTTAGTCTTGGCAGTTGCAAGAAAAGGTCTTCCTAAAATTAAGGGGATTGAATTATCCTCATCCGTGTCTAAAACAAAAAAGTCTACTGGGAAAACAAATTTATCGATTTTTACTAGAACATCTTCAAGAATGCCCCTAAGAATTCTAACAGTTTTATCAGCTAGTTGAATACTCATCCTAGTTTGTTTGGGCTTCCCTAGACCTTGTCGTTTAAACAATGCATATGGCATGATGTTTATACTTGCCCCTAAATCAGCTAACGCATTATCAATAGTTGAACTACCAAGTAAACATGGAATCGTAAAACTCTCTGGATCTTTTAGTTTCTATGGTAGTCTATTCTATAGCATTGCTGAGCATGTTACATTGAGTTCCACATGGTGCTCTTCATCTATTTTGCGTTTGTTCGTCAAGAGCTGTCTTAAAAATTTCCTTGCATCGGGCATCTGAAAAAGGGCTTCAAGAAGAGGTAAGTTAATATGTAATTTTTTTAAAAGTTTTAGAAACTTACCAAATTGTTCCTCTGAGTCCTCTTTTTTCAATGCTTCGAGATACGGTATGCGAGGTTGGTATTCTTTGATTACCGATTTTGGCTTTTTGTGAGCTACCTCTATTTTACCTTTTTCTTCCCTAGTTTCTTGTGCTGATGTGGGATTGTTTACTCCTGCACCCTCTTGAGCTGTAATGGCTTGGATATGCTCTTTTGGGTTTATTTCTGTGTTGCTTGGTAGACGTCGTTGTTGGTGTTCAGAAATTAGCTTTGTGAAATGTCCCACTGACATAGTAAGTTCTCCAACTTTGTTCTCGATTCCCTTGATCGACTTCTGTTGTTCATCTAGTGTTACTTCAGTCTTTTGGAAACGAGAATCTGTGGCCACCATGGATTTTGTCAACATCTCTTCAAGTTTTATTTCCTTTCCTGTGGATAAGGTTGATTTTGGTAATTAGGAGGAGGTTGCTGCCTTTGATTTCCTTGATTTCCTTGTCCTCCCCATGAAAAATTTGGGTGGTTCCTCCAACCTGCGTTATAAGTGTTACTATAAGGATTTTTAGATAAAAAATTATTACCTATATAGTTTGTTTGCTCATTTTTTGCTCTTGGTTGGTAGGGTGGGTACTCAGGATTTGCCACATTTCCACTCGCTTCGCATTGCATGACTGGGTGTACCTGCAAAGAACATAAGTTATCAAGCTTTTTATTCATCATCTCCACCTATTTTGGCAGCATTGTTACTGCGTCTATGTTGAAAACTCCGGCTGATTTTATCGCTTTGGCTCTTGTAATTTGCCATTGATAGTTGTTCAATGACATCTCTTCAATAAAAGTGTAAGTTACTTCAGGAGTTTTGTTGTTCAAAGTTCCACCGACTGATGAATCAATCATTTGCCGCGTTGAAGAATTCACACCATTGTAAAAAGTTTGGACTTGAAGCCACAAAGGTAACCCACGGTGTGGACATCTTCTCAGGAGGTCCTTGTATCTCTTCCATGCATCGTATAATGTTTCTGCATCATTCTGCACAAAAGAAGATATGTCATTCCTAAATTTAGCCGTTTTGGCTGGTGGAAAATATTTTAAAAGAAATTTTTCAATCATTTGATCCCATGTGGTGATTGACCCTCGTGGTAACGAGTTCAACCACTGCTTTGCTTTATTCCTTAATGAAAAAGGGAATAACCGAAGACGTATGGCATCATCAGAAATGCCATTTATTTTGAAGGTATCACAGAATTCTAAAAAATTAGATATATGAGTATTTGGATCTTCATCCTACAACCCATAAAATTGAAAAAACTATTGAATCATTTGTATTGTGTTAGGCTTTAATTAAAATTATTAGCGACTATAGCGAGCCTAACAATACTAGATTCTCGCTCTGTCAAATTAGGTTTAGCATAATCATACATAATGCGTGGAGTATTATTTTCTCTCACATCGTGGATTGTTTTCGTCCATCCCTTGATGGGATTGGATCATCTTCTTTGTTCTTCTCTTTGGTAGTCTAGAGCTCGTCCAGTTTCTCTGCAATTTCTTTGAGCGTAGCCTTAATGTCACTTTCGTATTCTAATGGTCCTCTCGGGTTTTTTCTAGTCATAAACTAGAGGTACCTCGCAAGTCAAGAAAGAAAGAAAGAGAATTAGTAAAAATAAAAATTTAATCTAAAAAAACAAAAAAAAAAGAATAATGGCTAAAGTAATAGAAATAGAGCTTTCTTAATATTTTAGAGTTCCCCGGAAATGGCGCCAAAAACTTGATCGTGTCAAACAGTCAAGTTTTAATATTTATAAAGAATGATCAAACCTGTAGACTAACTATGACAACGATTGAGGCAAGTGCACCTATCGAACAATAGTATAGTTTAGGCAAGATTATTTTATCGAACCCAAAGGAACCTAAAAGTACTACTACTCACTTTCTTTCTATTATTTAGCCTAAAATATGGAGTGATTGGTTTATAAAACTAATGAATAACTAAACTAGATGAAAAGATAAAAGAATGAATTGGAGAAAGCCTTTAGGAAAACTCAGTTGATGAAGACGATACCCTCAGGAAGAATCTACCTATGGCTTTACTTATTATTTATCCCTAAACCATATGATTTCTTTGCTTAGCTTGATCTGTGAGACTCCCTAACCTATATTAAACCCTCTCTCGAGGCGAATAACGTCTAACCTTAGGTTAATTAGTCAAACTCTCGTTCTCTTATAATAACCCCCTAAGGAAGCAATAAATCGATCAATGGATTCCCATATTAGGTTTCACCCTAATCTGAAAAAATCTCGTAACCCTATCTCTAGGTGCCCGATCAACTCCGCTCAATTATGCTAGATCTACTTTTAGATAGGGTCTATTCCTCCTCCACCTAAGCACATCATATTAAATTAAGCAACATAATTAAGAACAAACTAAGTACTTATCATATAATTTAGAAATCAAATAACAAAATCCATCATAGGTTTCATCCCCTTCAGGTATCTGAAGGGTTTAGTTCATAACTAAATAAGAAAACATCTCAAGAGAAAAGATAAAACAAAAAATAAGAAATCACTAAAACTCCCTGAAGGAATTAAAGGAGGGATCCTCCGTCTTGAATAGATTTCCGCTCCTTGAGATGGATCAACTCGCTATCTTCAAGTGATTCCCTAAAAGATGAAAGCTTGACAAAAGCCTCTGCAAAAAATCGTCCTCTTCAATGTCTGCCTTAGGTTGTTTATATAGGCTTTTGAGATGCTTTACTTGGCTCCTAAGTACCTCTTTCAAGTAGAATTACTATTAGGGTGTTTAAGTAGACTGAGAAGTGTGTTTCTTTGGTTTCAAGCATCCAATTCTGAGTGAAATTACTCATTCCCGCGGCCACCCATGGCATACGCCGTAATTCGAGGTTAGGCCGTGCCTTGATTCCATAGTTTTGGGCACGGCCATGTAAGTCAGGATTCAGGCCGTGCTTCAGGTCTGTCGATTAGGACATGGCCATGTAGATCACTTGACACGCCCGTGTGTGGTAATGAGATGATACGCGGCCGTGCAACTCGTGAGTTAGGCTGTGCTCTAGGTAATCGGTGAGACACGGTCGTGTAGGCTTTGTGCCAGGCCGTGTTGATTTCTTGCTAAGGCCCAATTACTCTTTTTTAAGCTCATTTTGTGTTCTTTTTATCCTTGGGTGCTTTCCTGAGTATATGACATGAAAAGAAAGGATTACAAACACCTTTTATATAAATCAAGGGCCAAATCATCAAAAAGCATACTAAATGTGGGATTAAAATATGTTACTTTTATGGTTTATCAAATACACATAATTTTTGTGAGATTTTAGCCTTATAGATCATATATTCTTTTTCATGCTCACTTTATTGATTATGGGTGTGTCAACACTAACTTGCCAAGATTATGCATATTGAAACCACATTAATGATTTGTTATACTGAGAAGATAAAGGCACCTAGGTTTTATCCTATTCACTCTACTAAAAAGCCTACCTTCACAAATTAACCCTTAGTGAACCCATTTGATCCTAACAACAATTTTTTATTGATTTACCCGCTAAATTTTAACCCAAAACCCTTTGTATTTGTTATCACCATTCTTTTGACTACCCTTCTATCGACAATTGATTTGATCAGTTGCTGAATTAGTTTATTTCAGTTGATAAAGTTCTCTTTATTATGTTTCTATTTGTTCTTAAAAAAAATTGAAAAATCAAAGTATATTCAGTATTAGTGAGCTTGTACATTTAAATTTCAATTATCAAAGTTTCAATTGATGTAATCATTTATTTTCAAAGTTCATTATTTTTAGTTAGGTAATTGGTCAGGTCAATCTCGATTCTAAACCTTCTAATTCAGCCTTTATCCACACCTTTAACCTAAGCCCCGTTACAACCCTGTCAAAGACCTTTTGATTTGTGTGTCATCTCATATCACAGTGGTTGAGATTTGATTTTCAGGCAAGCCTATAGGATTAACTTTTCAGGTTTGACTTATGAGTGCTTTTTCTTGAAACTTAAACACTTCGAGTGCTTTGAGTGAATCTTTAGTAAGGATGTCAATCCTTGTCGGTTTTGAATTAAAGGTAATTATTTAGATAAGGGGAGACGCCTATGTTTTTATGCTACAAATTTATGACTTAGAATTTTTTAAGCCTTTAAGAGTCTTTGAGTTAAATTATCCACGTATAAATTATCTATGAATTATGATGAGGCACTTTTTATAGGAATTGTGAATTACGGAAAGTTCGTTTTAATTATAAGTTGAGAATTTTGCTTGAGGACAAGCAAAAGCTTAAGTGTGGGGGTATTTGATAAACTGTAAAAGTAACATATTTTAGGCCCACATTTAGTATGCTTTTGGATGATTTAGCCCTTGATTTATGTAAAAAAAAAGTGATTTTAATCATTTCTTTTCATGTTTATACTCGGAAAGCACTTGAGGATGAAAAAAAAATGAGAAACGGGCTTAAAACGGGCCAATTTGGGCCAAACAGGAAATCAACACGGCCTGGAATTCAAGCCATACGGCCATGTCTCGTCAAATTACTTCACACAGCCATGCCACAAATTACACGGTCGTGCCTCAATCGACAGAATCAAGACACGGCCTGAAGTCGATTTACACGGGCGTGTACCATGGCTGTCCCCCTGTCGTGGAAAAGAAGAATTTCACTCGGATTTGGATACTTTGAGGCAAAAAACTTATTCCAAAGCCTATTCAAACACTGAGTAGGAAGTATACTTGAATTTGGGCACTTAGAGGCCAAGTAAAGCATTCTAAAAGTCTATATAAACACCCTAAGTGTATCCTAAAAGGAGGGCGGTTAGCTAGGCCAAGGAGCCAAGCCAGAAGGCTAGATTTGTGGGAATTACTTGAAGATAGCCAGTTGATCCATCTCAAGGAACCGAAATTCTACTCAAGACGGTGAATTTCTCCTTTAATTCCTTCAGGGGGTTTTAGGGATTTCCTATGGTTTTTTTTTTTATCTTTTCTCTTGAGATGTTTTCTTTATTTGTTATGAACTAAACCCTTCAAATACCTGAAGGGGATGAATGCTAGATGAATTTTGTTATTGTTTCCTGAATTATATGATAAATACTTAGTTTGTTCTTAATTATGCATGCTTAATCCAAATCTGATGTGCTTAGGTGGAGGAGGAATAGACCCTGCTTAAGAGTAGATCTAGCATAATTAAGCGGAGTTGATCACACGCCTAGAGATAGGGTGATGAGATTTTGCTGGATTAGGGTGAAACCTAATATGGGAGTCCATAGATCGATTTACTGCTATTCTAGGGGGTTATTATTCGAGAAAGAGATTTTCGTTAATTAACCTAGGCTTAGACGTTATTCGCCTCGAGAGAGGGTTTAATATACATTAGGGAGTCTTACGGATCAAACTAAGTGAATAAATCGTATGGTTCAGTGTTAAATAACGAGTGAAGTCTAGGTGGATTCTTCCTGAGGGTATCGTCGTGATCAACTGAGTTTCTCTTCAAGTTATTTTCCAATTCATTCCTTCTGTCTTTGCATCTTTAGTTTAGTAGTCGTAATTTAGATTAAAATAAATTCACTTATTTTAGGCTAAATAATAAAAAGAAAGTTAGTATTAGTACTTTTAGTTCATTTGGGTTCGACAATCCGGTCTTGCCTAAGCTATACTACTGTTCGATAGGTACACTTGCCTTTAATTGTTGTCAGAGTTAGTTTCTAGGTTCTATCATTCTCTTTATAAATTTTAAAACTCGAAAAAACAACGATCATATGTACTAATTAATAATATAATTATTTTTAATTTTAAACCAATTTAATTTGGGTTAAATAAATTATTATTAATTAATTATGAAAATGGGCCTAGTTGAGCTAAACCGAGAAAATCGATCCGACCGAGCACTGGGCAGCCCAAAACCATCTCACATGCTGACCTAATCAGCTTATTTGGTTGATTATATGGCTTGAAAATTGGCCCTTGAAGACTCCTTCAATTTGCATTCAAACCTCTCCACTATTCATGCCTTTCAAGATTTGCCCCTACCTAAAAATAACATGTTTGAAATCTTCAAACATGCCACATGAGTGGCCAGCCATGGGGGAGTTTTTTGCTGCTGATTTTGGCTATTTTTAGCAGCCTTCTCAACCTATAAATACCTCCTTGGCTTCTCACTTCAAACACATCTCAACACCATTCATTCTTCACTTTTCTCTCACTTTTTTCTCTTCACTATTCTTCATTTCCTTCTCATTCCTTTTCCGATTTCACCTCTTGAAAAAGAGTCCTTAAACCACCATTCGGAGCAACATTCAAGTGTTCTTGGAAATCTCGGTTCAACAAGAACAAGCGGAGAAGGAGGAGCGGAGCAAACTAGTCAGGCCTTGGAGAAACACCAGATTCGCTTCTTGTTCATTATCTTTTAAATTTTATTGTTGTTGTTATGAACATGTCTATGAATATTTGTGATGTTGATATGTTTAATTTAATTAATATGGCTTAAATTTAATTTGTGTTAGGTTGATTGCATTTCGTCTACTTGACTTATTAAAATTGTTTTTGTATTGTTATAGGCCTCGGTAAGATGTTTGATTAAGTAAAACCATGATTAAGTTATTCTTGCATTACAGTTGTAAGGTAACTAATGGATTAATTATTTAAACAGAATGAAATTGTAATTAATTGACACAATGCTTAATCAGTGCATGTTTAATCATATAAGGTAGCTGAGGGTTAAATTAGCAACTGTATCTAACGATACATTTGCCTTGCATAACTTGCAAGATTGTTGTGATTAAACTGTTTCAAGGTAGAAATACATTGTTACCTCATGTTATTTTTTGCTTACTTATGAAAATTAAATTAATTGTTTGAATTGACATAGTGATATGTACAAGAGATTTTTTGATTTCATAAGTATGTATGTGCATTAACATATTTGCTTATTCAAATTTGTTTAATCGGTTGAATTGACATAGAGATATAGTCAAGAGATAAATGGATTTTGGTCGGTAAGTATGTTCATAAGTTAGCAAATTACTGAGATGTCGTGAATCTATTCGTAACTACATAAACATGAGTTTAATAATTCTATGTTAAGAAATGTAATTAATCTAGCACAATTATGTCATCTTGATTAAAATCATTTTTTGAAATCATGAATTTGAACTTTTATTTTATTTTTATTTGTTTTACTTAGTTAAAATCCTAATTTTTAATCACCTTCTCAAATCAAAATATTTTTCTTCACCAAACTGTTTTTAAAATTATGTTCATAAATAATTCTTTTCATAGTCTCTGTGGGTACGACAACTCAACATTTACTTGTCACTTTATTACTTATTGCGATTGTGTACACTTGCACATTTTCGTCGTTCCAATGACCCCGTTTCCAAATTTTTGTATTTTTTTCTAGACTTTCCAAATGATTTCAATTTAGTTCTGAATTGTTTCTAAGGTATTTTTTGGGCTTCAAGGGCTCGATTTAGGGATAGAATGTGCATGTATGATTGATTTGTGATATGATTTTGTTAGTAAATGAAATATTTTTTAAATGTTTGTGATTTTTTGGTAATGCTCTGTAACCCTAATCCAATATGAATACGGGTTAAGGGTGTTACACACTATGTAGGGCTCAATCATTCATTATTAGATATTACATAAACAATATCGCATTTAACCACTTGAGCAATTCCTTTTTCACTACTTCCTTCACAGCTGGATTTAAACAGAGTTGTGCATCCACCACTAGTTTCTTCCCTTCTTCTAATCTAATTTTGTGTTGACACAATGCGGGATTGATTCCCGTAATATCTTTAATAGTTCATCCAATTACTTTTTTGTGTGCCCTCAATACACTCAATAATGCCCCTTCTTTTTCAAAAGTTTGCCCTGCAGCAATAATTACTGGCAAGGTGTTCTGTTCTCCCAAATATCCATACTTTAGGTGTTCAGGTAGTGCTTTCGATTCAAATTTAGGTGGTTTAATAATAGAAGGAACCATTTTAGTTGTGGTTGGAATTACCTATTTTGGATGTTCTCTACTTTTACACCTCCAGTCAAGTTGAAGGGCTAGCTTGTTATTCTCTTGTTTTGCGTTGTTCATACTTTCCTCCTCTGGTTCATCCTTATTAGGCTCAACGGAATCTAATGTTGCTAATTCCATGTTATAAGATGTTTACTTTTGGAGTGTAAATTCTATTAGGTTAACGTTTTATGTCTCTCTGCTTATTCCCCATGCAAGCTCGTTCCTGCTAACATTTTCCAATATATAGATTATTTATCTTCCTATTTTTGACCAAATACTCCCTCCAGCTATAAAATCAAATTGTCACTTGTTTTGTCCATCCAACCCATCATAAAAATGTTGTAGTTGTATTGCAAAGTTAACACCTCCTCCCAATATCAACCGAATAATCATTTTAAACCTTTCACATGCCTGCCCCAATGTTTTAGCAATATCTTTTTTGAATTTAAATAACTTTTCATATGTGTTGATTACATTGGTCATAGGCACAACTCGGCGAAGGAATACTTACACAAATTAAGTCCAGGTTGTAATCATATCTGAAAGAAGTGCATCTAACCAAGTTTTTGCTTGACTTTCTAAGGTGAATGGGATTAATATGAAACACCCCAAACCCGGCCCACGAGCCTTGACCGGATCTGGTATGTTCCCCAGTGTAAACCGTTTCAAATTATTTTGTTACTTAGGAAAAACTTGTGTGTTTTGAAAGAATGATTGTTTTGAGTTGGGCTTGAGTTGAAAACAAGTTTATTTCATTATTAAAATCCTTTACTTTAGGTGACAAAACATTTAGGGTTTAGTTCATGATAAATTCACTTAGTCTTTTTTTTAAATAATATTTTGTAGCAGGATAAGTAGAAGTAAAATAAAATAATTCAACTATGGCCTTGTTACATCAAATAATTCCCAAAAATAAATTCAAAGTACTCAAAATAATAAGAGTCCAAAACGAAAAAAACTTTGAACTTCACTTGGCCTCCACTAAGCTCCTGTCGACCCGGCCCATCACTGATCGTCAGCTGAAAAGTAATCCCACAAAGGATGAGTCAAACAGACTCAATGTGCAACCAACACTAAAATTTAACATTTTAGGCATATGTTCACATATTACATGCATATCCATATAATAGATGCAACCCAAACCCAAACCTATATGCCATCTGCTACACATCACCCGTACCATCACACACAGTGGGGACTACTAAGTCAACCCTCCATCCGCTACACACCATCGGGCGATCATTGCAATGGCGTGCTCATCGCCTCTTATAAAATTCGTGGTCTTAGGTCACCACATTTAGATATTGTGGTCTTAGGTCACCACATTTAGTTATCGTGGTCTTAGGTCACCACATTCAGTTATCGTGGTCTTAGGTCACCACATTCACTTCCCCTTTTCATATAACCCATATGCCCTATATCATACATATCATGCATTAACATGCCAAATTCTTATTTCACATTCTTATAATGTCATATGTGTGTCGTAACAAATATTTAACATAATCCTAGTAGGAGTAGGAAAGCGTGCACGAGTACTTTGTACCATAGCATGGTACTTTAGCCATATTCACATTCTTATAAACATGCTCATATTAAATTTAGCCATAATTCTTATTAAAAGATAGTGTGGGGTACACACCTGATACACTTAGCGGTTCACTTAAATCCCGAATATCCGATCTAAAGCCTTAGATCTCAAGTCCCTACATTCGGCCAACCTTAATATGTTAGCATAAAGCCTATTTGGCTATAAAACCAAATCCTAGTAGGATTTGTACACTTAAAACCAACCTTATTGCCGATTGACTTAAGAATCAGGTCCCGAAACTTTGTTGTATTCCTTCTTGCATTCAACCAAACATTAAATCACATCACAGGTTAGTTTTCGCTTTTTCAACAATTATGAAATAGATCTAGATATCAAATCCCAAAACTCACTGAATAACTAGGGAACACGCGGCCTATGGTGTACCTTCGGGAAAAGAACTTCTCCTTCCTTATAGTCAACACTTAGTAAATCCTGAAAGATCTCTTCAAAGTTTCGGCAACAAGATATTAATAGGGTTAGTCCTAGATTTTGGCAAATCTTAAAAGAAAAATGATGAAACTGAATGAGATCTTACCCTTACTTTAGAGATCGACAATCCTTGCTTGAACCTTTAACAATATTCGCTATGTAGGCTAGAAGGATCTTGATTTCAGCTTTTGATTGGTATAAAGAAATCGGCTAATGATGGTATCTTGAGGAGTTTATGGATTCGATTTTAATGGAGATCACAAAAGCTATGAAGATTTTGGCTAGGCTTACTTTAGTTTTCGGCTTTGGCTAACAAAAAGAAGAAGAAGAGATGCTCTAGAAAATTCAGCAGAGAGAAGAGTTGAAAGAAGATATAATGAATGGCTCTCTTTTCCTCTAGTAGCCAAAATTACTAGGCCAAGACTCCTTTACTTGGCCATCACTTCTCTTATCTTTATTAAAAATTAATGGAAAATAATCCCTTAATTATCTCTTATCTCTTAAACAATAATTATCCATCATTGATCCACCTATTTAGCCGAATTTTAAAGAGAATTAAACTCTTCCCCAAGTGCCTTGGTGCCGTCCAACTCCCTTGCTCCTTGCAGCAAAATAAAACTCTTTTATTTGCTTCCCACGTTGCTCGAACCTAGGCCCATTTACATAGCTTGTGGTGTCACTTACCTGGACCTTAAGTGGTGCCTCCTAGCCACTACTCCAAGCCCGTTCTTGTGTCAAATTTCTTCTATTAATTTTCTTAAGGCCACCTTGTTTTAGTTTCCTCTTTTAAACTTAACATTTCTAAAACATTTCCTGACATTTCCAAGTTTCCAAAAATGTTCACCATACATTCATAACACATAAGACATGCCATTTCGTATAATTAAATCAAAAATGCATAGGCCCATTTTCAGGATGTTACAGTTCAACCCCCTTAAAATAATTTCATCCTCGAAATTACTTACTAACGAAAAATTTGTACATCCTAACTTACCACACTACACTACTGCTGCGCACTCTGATCTTAAAACTAACACATTTCCTACAAAAATTCACATCCAAGGTTTCATATACTTCACTAGCATTACAAGAACGAACTAACTCTATAACAAACAAGGCAATGAAGGGTATTCCAAAAGTAAGGACTTACCCGTTGTCACATCTGGCACATCACTCTCCTCGTGATGGCCGACTGTATAAACCAACCTTGGTTGCCTCGCATCTGAACCTTCAACACCTCCGCTTGGTGCTCCACGACCACGGTCGAAACCATTTCCTCCATGGTTCAGACCACGACCCTGCTGAGGCTGCTGTCCACCTCTACCAGCCTGATTAACATTTTGAGCTACTGGTTGATCCCCATCTGGTCTCATCGGATAGTCCTTAATCATATGGTCCTTTGACCCACACTTGAAACATCCCCCTGTCTTCTTCCAACATTCGCCTAAGTGCTTTTTCCCACATTGATCACAAGTAGGTATCGCCCTCCAAGAGAGAACTTGCTAACCTCATGACCCTTCAACTCTAGGCCTCTTTTGCTCATTCTTGGATGGCCTTGACGATCCAAATTCTCTCTTTACCTATTTCGATCGGAGTTCTCCTCATAGACTCCTTGATACCTCACCACTTTGGCCTTTTCCACTAATCTGAGAAACTCCCGCTCCATTGCGGGCTATCAATAACCTCGGATCATCTCTTAGTCTATCTTCAAACCGGACGCACTGTTCATGCTCGATGAGACACTATGCCTCGAGCATAAGGGCTCGACCTTAAAATTCACTTCATACTCATTCGGACTTGTTTCCTTGAACCACCTAGGAAAGCCTTTCTCAGGCATCAATATAATGAGTGCCCATATACTTCTTACGGTATCTTGCCTTAGCATACTCCCGTGAGTTCCTCACCGTAGCACCATCTCGCACCGTGAGCCCCCATTGATCGCTTCATTGCGTAGCGGTGCCACCATTCCTTTCAACTTCTCCTCGGGGTCAGATCAAGCTCATCCATAATGCGCTCGGTCACCTCCAACCATGATTCAATAGACTGGGTGCCACACCAGATACTCCACGAACACCTCACTCGTTGGTTCGAGTCGCTCGCATGATTTCCAAGCTCTCATATTCCTCCAACACCACCACCATTTTAAGAACTCGCAAAGATAGCTCGCGATCTGACATCATCCCCGTCAGAGCTTCTTTGCGACACCAACAGCTGGTGGTGGTGGCGGTGGTACTTCATTCTCAGATCCTTGTCCCGATCTAATGGGTTCTGACACGGTCATTCTACAACCGCGTCCTCGTACATTGTGACCACGTCCCCTAGAGCTCATTTCTATGATCGCGCTTTAATCTGGTTTAAGAAATTTTATGAATTAGCCCTTATTCCACTGATTATTCACAAGAAGTTTTATGGCAGGAAGTTTAATAGGGGTTCTTTCGATCATTCAAAGTTTCAAGTATTCTATCCTAATTCACAGAAAAGCACATCCATTCCATAGTATCTCACATACACATTCACTCTTCGGACATTCAATCCGTTCCTATCCCAGGGGTATTTTCATAATTTGTCCTATAGGGGTATTTTCGTAATTTTTCAAAATAAGGTTCCTCGGTGATTTTTTCAATAAGAGTATTCTGGAAATTTTACATTCTTGGGGGTATTTTGGAAATTTTGAAATTGAGGGTATTTTGGTAATTAACCCGGGTAAATTTGTAAATCTTAATAAATCAAGGATAGTTTGGAATTTACAAAACTTGAAGGTTATTTCTAAGAATTTATTTTCCAAATCAGTGTTGTTGCAGAAATTTTTGAAGATCGGGGGTCATTCTGGTAATTTTGTAACTCGGGGGCATTTCGATAATTTTACAGGTTAGGGGTAATTTCGTAAATTTTTTTCTTTCCATAATCAAGGTATTTTGATATTTTGTAAATTTAGGATTCCTTTAAGCAAAGTAGTGAAATTTTGATAAGAACTGTGGGTATTTTGAAAATTTTCATAAACCAAAGGCATTTTTGTAATTTTACCACTAAGGGTATTTTTGTAATTTTTATAAATCAAAAATATTTTGAAAATTTTCCAAAATAAGTTTTTTCTACTATTCAAGGGGTAATTTGGTGATTATAAAACTAGGGTTTTCATAAAAAAAAAATACGGCTAGTCTCTTTCGGGTTTTAGTTAGGGGTTTAGCCCATGTATAAGTCCTCTTGGTTAGGGTGAACCGAGGCTACGCACTAGGTAGGATTCGAGTGGAGAGGAGGTGAGTCACATGGACTGCTTAAATACCAAGCTCCCACCAAAACCAATCCTAGACATGCGCACCATGGTTGCCACACCCTAACTCGGCGACTTAACCACAGGTTTGTTTAATTAGGCATTTAAGTCTTATGTAATTGTTGGGGTAACTAGCCCTAGGGTTCAAGTACTAAATCTCTATTCTACGTTCCATTTCTACCCTTCTACAATTCATAATATAAATCACACAAGAGATCGGAGTACTTACCTGGTGGACTTCGGGTCGGAGACTTAGTGGGTCATGCTAGAAAATCCTGCTTAATTCACAAAAATTCTTTTTGGGCTTAACTTTGAAAACGTTTTGGGCCTTAAACCCAAGGTGAGAGTTTAAAACTGGGATCTAATACCAAATTGAAACACCCCAAACTCGACCCACGAGCCTTGACCAGATCTGGTATGTTCCCCGGTGTAAACCTTTTCAAATTCTTTTGTTACTTAGGAAAAACTTGTGTGTTTTGAAAGAATGGTTGTTTTGGGTTGGGCTTGAGTTGAAAACAAGTTTATTTCATTATTAAACCCGAATCAATTGTCTATGCCTATCAATTTCTCTTCTTTAGCCCTAGAAGCCGAATCCTGCTTTATAATAAGCCAAAAGTGCCGATTTTGGAAAAGCCGAAGGTGAGTGATTAATGGTAGGTGGCCGAATGGCCCTTTTCTATTCTTTTCTTTTTGGCCGAATACCATATGGGCTAATATAATTGAGAATTTTGGTTTGTTGAATAAGTGGAGGATTGCGAATGTAGGTAAAAATTAGGTGACTTGGTTTTTAGGAGGAAGGCGTGAAGTAAGTGAGGTTTAAGAATTTAGATTCATAAAGGTAAGTGAATCGACATTCAGCCAAGGCCCTATTGTGGTATTTAGATCTAATTCTTATTTGTTTAAAAAGTGAAACTAATCAGTTCAATGATTAAGGGTATAGCCGATTGCAATAAAGAAGCATCATAAAGTTTGAGGATTTAATTTTTAATCCAATCGGCACCAAGGTAAGAATTTGATTACAACAATCCTACTAGGATTGGGATTTATAATAGAATGGCTTTTACTAACATGTTAGGGTTGGCCAATATAGGAATTAAAGATCTAAAGCGATAGAATGAGTTTTCGAGTTTCAATAAATTTGATAAGTATATCGGTGTGTACCCACACTATTTCTTAATAAGTTTAAGGCCTTTATTTAATATGCATGTATGTTATCTGAATGTGGAAAATATGGCTAAGTACCATGTTATGGTACACAGTACTAAGGTACGTTTTCCTACTTCTACTATGAGTATGATAAGACTTGTTATGCCATGAATATGAATATGATAAGAATGTGAAATTGGGCCTAAGGCATTATGTTGCATGATTTTGTATGACATGGGCATATGGGATATTATGAAAAAGGGGAAGTGAATGTGGTGACCTAAGACCATGATATCTGAATGTGGTGACCTAAGACCGCGATATCTGAATGTGGTGACCTGAGACCACGATATCTGAATATGGTGTCTCATGACACAAAGTATGTATCTGGTGGCTATGCCATGAATTTTATAAGGGCGATGAGCACGTCGACTCTGAATGACGCCTTCGATGGTGTGTAGCAGATGGAGGTTGACTTAGTAGTCCCACGATGTGATGGTTGGTACGGGTGGCGTGTAGCGGATGGATAACCGTGCTTGGGTCCGAGATTACATCATTTTATTTAATGCTATATGATTATGTATGATTTGATATGCCGAATTTATTTGAGTTTGGTGTTGGTTGTACACATTAAGTCTGTTTGACTCACCCTTTGTGGGACTATTTTTGGTGATGATCGGTGATGGACCGGTCGGCGGGAGCTCAAGGGTGGCCATGCAAAGCTCAAGGATTAATTTATTTTATTTATTTTAAGTTTTAAATTATTCGGTTTTTATTTGATGTAATAAGGCCAAAGTATTGAATCGTTTGTGCATGCTTTTAAATTACTTAGTATGATCGATTATCATCGAATTTAAAGTTTAAAAGTTAATTTTTCCTAAGTATAATTGTTAAATTGTTTTAACACCTTATCAACACGGGTTCTTAATTCGAGCCCAACCAAAATCAAAGACTATTCAAAAATATACAAGTTTTTAGCAAAGTTTCAAACAAGATTTGTATGGATTTTCTTTAGAAGCATGCCAGATCCGGTCAGGGCTTGTGGGCCGGGTTTGGGGTGTTTCAGTTCAATCTTTTTTTTTTAAATAATATTTTGTAGCAGGATAAGTAGAAGTAAAATAACATAATTCAACTATGGCCTTATTACATCAAATAATTCCCAAAAATAAATTCAGAGTACTCAAAATAATAAGAGTCCAAAACGAAGAAAAATCTGAACTTCACATGGCCTCCACTAAGCTCCTGCGGACCCGGCCCATCACTGATCGTCATCTAAAAGTAATCCCATAAGGGGTGAGTCAAACAAACTCAATGTGTAACCAACACTAAAATTTAACAATTTAGGCATATGTTCACATATTACATGCATATTCATATAACAGATAGGAAATAATGATGCAACCCAAACCCAAACCTATATGCCATCCGCTACACATCACCCGTACCATCCTGCACACCGTGGGGACTACTAAGTCAACCCTCCATCCGCTACACACCATCGATGGCAGTCGTTGCAGTCGACGTGCTCATCGCCCTTATAAAATTCGTGGTCTTAGGTCACCACATTCAGATATCGTGGTCTTAGGTCACCACATTCAGTTATCGTGGTCTTAGGTCACCACATTCACTTCCCCTTTTCCCATATGCCCCATATCATACATATCATGCATTAACATGCCAAATTCTTATTTCACATTCTTATAATGTCATATGTGTGTCGTAACAAATATTTAACATAATCCTAGTAGGAGTAGGAAACGTACCTGAGTACTTTGTACCATAGCATGGTACTTTAGCCATATTCACATTCTTATAAACATGCTCATATTAAATTTAGCCATAATTCTTATTAAAAGATAGTGTGGGGTACACACTTGATACACTTAGCGGTTCACTTAAATCCTGAATATCCGATCTAAAGCCTTAGATCTCAAGTCCCTACATTCGGCCAACCTTAATATGTTAGCATAAAGCCTATTCGACTATAAAACCAAATCCTAGTAGGATTTGTACACTTAAAACCCACCTTGTTGCCGATTGACTTAAGAATCAAGTCCCAAAACTTTGTTGTATTCCTTCTTGCATTCGGCCAAACATTAAATCACATCACAGGTTAGTTTTGACTTTTTAAATAATTATGAAATGGATCTAGATATCAAAACAGGCCTATGGCCGATTGTACTTAGGCACTTACCTTGCGATTTCCAAATCCCGAAACTCACCGAATAACTAGGGAACACGCGGCCTATGGTGTACATTCGGGAAAAGAACTCCTCCTTCCTTGTAGTCAACACTTAGTAAATCCCGAAAGATCTCTTCAAAGTTTCAGCAACAAGATATTAATGGGGTTAGTCCTAGATTTCGGCAAATCTTAGAAGAAAAAGGATGAAACTGAATGAGATCTTACCTTACTTTAGAGATTGGCAATCCTTGCTTGAACCTTTAGCAATATTCGGCTATGTAGGCTAGAAGGATCTTGATTTCGGTTTTTGATCGGTATAAAGAAATCGGCTAATGATGGTATCTTGAGGAGTTTATAGTTTCGATTTTAATGGAGATCACAAAAGCTATGAAGAATTTGGCTAGGCTTACTTTAGTTTTCGGCTTTGGCTAACAAAAAGAAGAAGAAGTGATGCTCTAGGAAATTCGGCAGAGAGAAAAGTTGAAAGAAGATATGATGAATG
Organism: Gossypium rotundifolium; assembly: GCA_025506655.1. Taxonomy (NCBI): domain Eukaryota; kingdom Viridiplantae; phylum Streptophyta; class Magnoliopsida; order Malvales; family Malvaceae; genus Gossypium; species Gossypium rotundifolium. Next base: position 118,047,268 of record CP106727.1, on the reverse strand, counting down.
GCTCTCTTTTCCTCTAGTAGCCGAAATTACTAGGCCAAGACTCCTTTACTTGGCCATCACTTCTCTTATCTTTATTAAAAATTAATGGAAATAATCCCTTAATTATCTCTTATATCTTAAACAATAATTATCCATCATTGATCCACCTATTTAGCCGAATTTTAAAGAGAATTAAACTCTTCCCCAAGTGCCTTGGTGCTGTCCAACTCCCTTGCTCCTTGCAGCAAAATAAAACTCTTTTATTTGCTTCCCACGTTGCTCGAATCTAGTCCCATTTGCATAGCTTGTGGCGTCACTTACCTGGGCCTTAAGTGGTGCCTCCTAGCCACTACTCCAAGCTCGTTCTTGTGTCAAATTTCTTCTATTAATTTTCTTAAGGCCACCTTGTTTTAGTTTCATCTTTTAAACTTAACATTTCTAAAACATTTCCTAACATTTCCAAGTTTCCAAAAATGTTCACCATACATTCATAACACATAAGACATGCCATTTCGTATAATTAAATCAAAAATGCATAGGCCTATTTTTAGGATGTTACATAATAACAATTAGATAACCTTTGCTGAAACACTAGCATGCATAATAGTGTTCCATATGTGTTTGAACTGTCAAAAAAAAGCTATAGGGTCCTCATTTTTGTAACTCCCAAGCCTGATATTTGAAGAGATTCATGTTAGCAATGCAAGGTTCAATTTAAAATAAGGATTTTGAATAGCAGGTCGAGTAATACTAGGTGATAACCGATTTATATCAAAAGGAACTACCCCTATTACTTCCATTATTGTGTTAGATGTTAGATAGGATATATTATAAGTCAAATATTATTTTTTTTAACTTCTCTCATGAATGTCTTTCACTATGTGTTCATGTCTTGCAAAAATACCCTGTTACCAAAAGAAACGAATTGTTAGTAACAATTATAATAATAGCAAGTATACGGGTCAGGTTGTAATAAAGTTTTACAACGGAGTCGGTAAGTACTCTGAGGATTTTACCCAAGGGAGTCGAGTACTAAATTAATATTGACATAAATGCAAATATATCTAATTAGTAACTTAGATAAATTATGGTACGATGAACATAAAATGAAAAGAATTGTGTTTTATAAGAAAATAAATAAACATGCAAAAAATACTAAAATGGGAAAACTAATATGTAGATTCAATCAATCTAAGCATGGGAGACGAACTTGCTTTATTGCTTATAACTAATTCCTATATTGGGTTCTATTCAATCAACTAGTCATTCTCCTAGTAGGATCTCTCGATCTTCCACTAAAATAATGAGTATGCAAGAACTACTTATATCTCGACCTTACGGTCTAGACCAATTTGGGGTAAATGTGTTCATGGATAGGAAAAACCAATTTTGAGTTAATTACCACCTAGATGACTTCCTAGGGTTGTCAGACCTAAGGTTTAAGTTCTTCCTATCCCAAACAGTCGATCCACTAAGAAACCCTACATTGAAATTAAGTATTCACACGTCCACTCGCTAATCCCCCAATATGAGGATTAGTTCCTCATGGATCTCGTAAATAGTATAAACTTGATAAATGTAGCAAACATGATGAATAAATTAGGAGTGAAAGTTTAAGAGAAATCTCAATTGTATTAAAGGGTTAAGGCGCAGAAATCCACAAAGTGTTGGCTAAATCCACAAATCAAATTTCTTGAATAACATGAACGAAAACAAACTTAAAATAAATTTGAAGTCGAGAAAGAAATAAAAACTAAAAAATAAATTAAAGAGAAAAGTCTAAGTTACAAAAATGATGATCACTTAATGAGCCTATTTATAATGTTAGGGTTAGTCGTCATCTTTACCTTAGTTCGACTAATGTTTTTATGTTAAAATACATTGTACGAACAAAAATGCCCTCAGCTCATTAATGCTTTCACTTACATGGTCAATGTTGTGACATCCACTAGCTATGTCGCAACATTGAAGGTAGTTTGCTTGGCTCAGGCTCAGCTTTAGGGGTGCATCGCGACATCATCTATGTATGTCGTGACATCAAAGAAAGACTTGGTATTTTGGCCTTCAATTAATTATGTTGTGACATTGAACTCTCGTGTTGCAACATGGAGACCAGCCTCAAGTTCTTATGCCTCTGAATGGTGTCCTATGCACTCACCAAATACGTTACTATTTCTTTAGGCCTCCTTCAGCGCCTAAGGTCATAAAATCATCTCAAATCTCACTTTTTATTAAATTGAAACTAAAGTAGAAAAACTAAATAAAACATAACAAGATTGCTCATATTCAAGCTCCTTAAGTATGAAAACTAGTTTAACCTACTACAACGAATTGTGATAGATCAAAAAGTTAGTTTGTGTTTTGAGTAAATCTATCAACATTTATAAGGCTTCCACTGAAAGTTCATTTTCAATTATGTTTTATATTACATGGCGTATCACTAATTTGATTATTTTTTTCATTCAAAATTTTGGGTTAACGCCCCATTTCAGAGAGTATACGCCAAAAACTTAATAAAAAATATTAAATAAATAATGAATCAAGTTTAAGCCTACTTTCAGCTTAACACCTTAGTCTACCAATTGGGTCTGAAGTGTTACAAGTTTAGTATTAGATTCAAGGTTGAGCTGATTCTTGGAAAAATGAAGGCTAAGTGATGCCCTGATATGCATGTTACATGTTTCTGGTTAGTCCCTTGTAGTTTGCTAAACTATTTTTGTGTGTGTAGTTTAAGAATGTCTTCCAATTCGCATGATGTTGTCGGTGAAGGAATGGAGAGCAATGTTTCTCAGACTTGTGGTCTGAAACCTTTGACTAATCAAGGGGAAATTGGAAATGCTATGAGAAATGCTTTTGTTCAAATGATGGAACGATGGTTTGACATATTTATGGGAACTACTCATCTACCTCCACCCCAACCTCAGTCTCAGCCTAAAGCTACTCCAAAAAGGGTACCTATTCCAGTTGTGCTAGGTACGAGCAGGTTTGAAGAGATCCCGTGAGGGAGATTTGTAAACGAGGTGCAAAGGAATTTTTGCAGGATAAGAGTGATTACCTCACTGTAGCAAAAAATGGTTATCACACACTTGCAAGGTAATTAATGAGTTAAATTGCATGCTAATGGACAGCCTCTTGTATGCAGTCTCCTTGCTAGAAAAAGATGCGTATCAATGGTGGGAAACGCTGATAAGTGTGACCCATTTATGAGCGGATAAACTAGGAATTCTTTCCAGTAAAATTTAGAGAAAAGTATGTGAACCAAATATATGTTGGACAAATGAAGGAGTTTTTATATCTTAGGCAAGGACGAATGCCAATGCTGGAATATGAACGAGAGTTCGTCAGACTTAGCCCACTATGCAATAGATATGTTTCAAACTGAGAAAGCCTTATGTGTGAAGTTTGAATGGGCTTTAAGAGATGAAATTTGCACCCTGATGGCGGTATCAAAATGTTAGAGTTTAGCGGATAGAGCCCAGAAAACGGAGATGATTTTTAAGAAAAAAAATATAGAGCATGACAAAGAAAGATTGAAACATGAAATTTTTGGTCCATCACCCTCGACAAATTTCAAGAAACCCAAAGATGTGAAGGATTTTTCCTACAAGCTAGCAAGATATTCTCAGATGATGGGAGTTAGCCAAAATAGTGACGAGTGTCAGACTACATCTATGGCCAGTTCTGGTAAATAAAAAAGGATGAAGGCTCATGTTTGTAATACTTGTCGAAGAAAGCATATGGGATTTTTTTTTAATGCGTTGAAGGTCTGCCACGAGTGCGAGTCACCTGACCATTTGGTGCAAGATTACCCAATAAGGGTTGAAAGTCAACCTAAATGATCAACCCAAGATATTAGCAAAAATGAACATGATACGAGAACAAAGGTTGCTGTGCATTAGAATCTATTCCGAGAACTCCAATTAGAAGTTCTACTAAGACAAACTCAAAAGCTTGTGATATGAGAACCCAACAGGATGATGTACCTAATAGTAAGAATTTTAAGGGAAAAATTCATTTTTAGGGTGCAAGAGTTGTAACACCCCACCCGATGTAGTACTAGTTGGTTGTTTCTGTGGAAGGATAGTTAGCTAAGTAAATGTCGGAGAAGGTTGATTTGTGCCTTGTTCGTCAGGTTATATAGTGTTGATTATAGTGTTATGATTGGCTCATTTTTTGCTATCTCGATAAGCCTATAAAGATGTGGTATAAGGTTCGTCTCTTGGTGAAGTGTAAACTATTGGATTATACATCCCAACGTGGTTGGTGTGGAGAACCAGCCAATCAGTGGACTCTCTTGGCAAACCTTGTGTTGACGAACCCTTCTGTTAGTATCCACTAGTGACGGATTGTTAGGTCATGGACCCGATAGTTTTCTTTATGAGCATGTGGGTATGTTGTTTATGTTTTACTTGGTTTCTTGTTAAGGATGTGTAAGGTAGGATTTATCTTGAAATTATTATGTCGGTCACCAAAGGGTGCTGAGTCAGCTCTGTATGGTTGGCCACATATAGGGTTATTGGAGAGCCGTGTGGGCTATAAATAATAGTGTGGCTGATGTAGTGGGGATTCTTCTTTTTTTTATTTCTTCTACCTTGTCTTATTCATGTACCCCAAGAAGAGGGAATAACCTCATCCGAAAAGAACCAGTGAGTCACCAAATAACAAGTAGAGGTTGTCGAGTATAGTGAAACACTTTTGGTGTAATTGATAAACAGTAAAAGTAACATACTTTAGGCTCACATTTAGCATAATTTTGGATGATTTATCCCTTAAATTATGTAATTTGGTGCTCTTAATCCGTTGTTTTCATGTTTTATACTCAGGAGAGCACCGAAGGATGAAAAGAACGAGAAACGGGCCTAAAACGGACCAAATTGGGTCAAAATGGAAATCGACACGGCTTGGGCCCAATACCACACGACCGTGCCTCCCTAATTTACTCTAACATGGCCTGGACCCCGAAACACATGGGCGTGTCTCTTCAGTAGACTCGAACACGGCCTGACCACGATTCACACGGGCGTGTGTCATGGGCGTGTCCCTACCACAGCCAAGAGGAGTTTTACTCAGAATAGTATACTTGGAGGCAAAGAAACACATTCCAAAGCCTATTCAAACACCCTAGTAGGAATTCTACTTGAATTAGGATATGTAAGGGCCAAGTAAGGCATCTCAAATTCTATATAAACACCCTAGGGGGCAACTTAAAGGGAGAGTTCGGCAGAAGCCTTCTACTAGGGCTTTTGTCGGGGAACCCAGGGCTTTAGTCAGGGGGCGTCCAGCTAGGCCAAGGAAGGCAGATTTGTGAAGATTTACTTGAAGATAGCTAGTTGATTCATCTCAATAAGCTGGGTTTATACTCAAGACGGAGGATCTCTCCTTCAATTCCTTCAGGGGGTTTTAGAGATTTCTTATGTTTTCTTTTATCTTTTCTTTTGAGATGTTTTCTTTTACAATTATGAACTAAACCCTTAGATACCTAAAGGGGATGAAACCTAAGATGAATCTTGTTATCGTTTGTTGAACTATATGATAAATATTTGACTTGTTCTTAACTATGTGTCCTTAATTCTTGTGTTGATATTTTCGGGATATTAATTCAAGTATGATGTGCTTAGGTGGAGGAGAAAAAGTCCCTACCTAAGTGTAGATCTAGCATAATTAAGTGGAGTTGATTGTGCGCCTAGAGATAGGGTGATGAGATTTTGCGGATTAGGGTGAAACCTAATATTGGAGTCCATAGGTTGAGTTAATGCAATTCTAGGGGTTTTAATTAGAAAGAGATTTCAATTGATCAACCTAGTTAGTTAGTCACCTTGAGAGAGGGATTAATATACGTTAGGGAATCTTACGGAGCAAGTCAACTGAATAAATCATTTGGTTCAGTGTTAGATAACAAGAGAAGTCTAGGTGGATTCTTCCTTGGGTGTCGTCTTAATCAATTAGTTTTTCTTAAGTTATTTTCCAAATTTCATTCTTCTTTGTCTTAGAAGTCTTTAGTTTAGTAGTTAGTTAATTTAGATTAAAAAACAAATTTCCTTAATTCTTAGGCTAGATAATAAAAAGCGATTTAGTATTAGTACTTTTGATTCCTTTGGGATTCGACATTCCGGTCTTGCCTAAACTATACTAATGTTCGATAGGTGCACTTTCCTCCATCGTTGTCTTAGTTAGTTTCCATATTCGATCATTATTTATATAACTTTTAAGATTCAACAAAATAACAATCAAGTTTTTGGTGCCATTGCTGGGGAACTAAAATATTAAGAACGCTCAATTTTTATTACTTTAGACTTTTTGATTGCAATTTATTTTGATTTTGATTTTGCTTTTTATTATTTTTTATTTGTTTTTACATTGCTAGTTTTTCCTTTATTTACTTTTGGTAGATAATTTTAGTCTATAGAGAAGATGGCACTGAATAATTATCAGTGGCAAGTCATGAGGACAATTCCTACTAAAGCAGCCAGTGTCTTCAACCTCGACGCACTCACCATGCTATCAAATCAGGTAGAGTGTTACATAAAAATTTTGATGGTTTATACGATTCTTCGCAGGTACATCCAGTTATGCAGTGCGAAACAAGTGGAGGCGTGGCGAATCCAAAGTACCCACCCTACGTGTAACACCCCAAACTCGGCCCATGCGTTATGACCGAATCTAACATGTCACATGAGAAAAACATGTTAAGTCATTTTTTTGTTCATACTAAAAAGGGTTATTTGTTAAAATCAAGAAAACAAATTTGATTTAAAATATTTGATAAAGTATTACAAACCCCGAAGGTTGATTTTGATAAACCGATAATCTAAACTAGAGATATTATAAATCATGACTTTTGAAAATATTATTGATAATTCGAGATAAAATTTTTGAGATAAAATATTTGTTAAAGCTAATTATGAAATCCCTTTGTTAATCTATTTTAGGAAATCTTTAATTTAATTTTAGAAAAATTCCCATTTAAAATAATTCAAGCAAAATAAAAGTATGTCAAACATATAGCAAAATAAAATACTCCAGAGGCCTTATTACAACATAAAAACCCAAAATAGTAAAGAGAATGGGAATAGAAATTTAAAGTTCAAAATAAAACACCATGTCTGAAGTATGCCCCCCACCAAGTCATCTATGGCCCAAGTCCACGTCACTAAGCATTACCTGCAACGGTTAAGGAAACGGGGTGACTTACTTGAACTCAGTGTATAATCTTCTTACCGTTGTCCACTGGGCCTGAACCCATATTTCAATATCTTGGGCCTAAGCCCATTTACATAACAGAATATGTATATATATAAGCAATGTATGCAACCCAACCCATCCATCCAACACACCCCCGTACCAACCATTACACTTGTGGGGATCAAGTCAACCCACCCAGCCATTACACTGAAACTGTAACATCCTTAAAGTGGGCCTATGTATTTACATGATAGTCTAATATGTTAAATTAAGATTTTAAAGGTTGGGCTGACTTTTTGATTAAATATTTGAACTAGGTTTAAAGTTAGTACCTTGGGTAATTTAAAGTGAAATATTGGGCTTTAAAATTTTGGGTTAGGTAGCTAATAAATGGTGTTAGCTTATAATTTAAGAAGATGGTTAATTAAGTGACAAGCTGGGCTTGTGGCCCAAAGAATTACAGTGCATTAAGTGGGCGTAAGGTGGCGTCATAAGGGGGGAGGAGTTTGGTCCCTTATGTGGCCGATTGGGCCTCAGGAGATGGGTCAAGTTCGGCACTTAAATGGGAAGGAGGTGGACGGCATGTAGGCTACTAATTAAGGAGCTTTATTTCTTTTTATTTAAGTAATAAAAGATGATAAACAAGGAGGGAGGAGTTGGCTTTAGTGAGGGCTCTTTTAAAGGTAAGATAAGGATTAGGGTTATCAGGTGATATGAAGGGTATCAAGAGGGAAAGAGTTGGCAGAAACTCCAACTCTGTGTATGGGTATGATATGCCAAAATTGGGAGGCCAGATATCATCTTTTCCATTTGGTTTTTCTCACTTTCTCATCTATTCTCCTCAACCAAAAATTCTTTCTCTTATGTACCTCTGTTTCTTGTCAAAATTGAAAACTCTCTAGCTCTTCTCTTTTCTCCTAGATCCCTTCTGAAAACCGAATGCTCTTAGTCCATATCTTCTTCATCTATATCCGAATCTACAAGGAAGATCTCTGTTTTCCCAAAGGTGCATTGTAATCCATATTGTCCTTAGTAATCTGGTGAGTTTTAGGATTTCTCCTATTATGTGATTCCTTTATTTTTATCAAATTCCTAATCTAAATCATTGTTTCCAAGGCCCTGTCAATTACACTCTTTACTCCTTGAAGCCGAAACTGTCCCATTAAAGTCGTTTTGGTGGAAAAATTGAAGGTAAGAAGTGGTAAGTGTGGCCGAATGGCCTTCCATGATTCTTTTGGTTTGGCCGAATACTATGTGGGGTTAGGTTAATTGTGTGTATCAGTTGGTTTGATATTTGGAGGATGGTCGGATGTAGGAAGGTTGGTGGAGACAATTTCTAAAAGATATTCGGGATTTGGCTAACTAGGTAAGTGTTCATTTTAAAGGTTACATTTAACTAATGAGTTAGATCTCATCATTTATTTGGTTTAGTGATTAAAGGATTGTTATGGACTCAACTAACAGTCAAGTAGAGAAGGTTGGATCTGTAAAATCGTCGCCCAAATTCAAGAAGCGATTTATTTCGGTAGTGCGAGATTGGCCAACAGGGTGTGGGCCGAAATCGAAGTTAGATCGTGGGCCAATAGTAGTTGTTTAAGTGATAGTAACGTAGACATAGCGAAAGGCTTAGTACGTGAATCAGGTGTGTGATACTTCTCCACCGTCTCAATCTGATTAATAATGAAAATATATATGTATATGTGCTCATAAGATTTATATGTTACATTAAAAGCCAAAATCTCAAATTTAAACGACGGACCCTCAGGTTAATAAATAATCTGACTATATGTTACAAGTAAACTGTTGTACATGTTTTAAATTATTGTGCATGTTGCATGGGTTGGGTGATGAAAGGAGGAAGTTATATGTACATGTATATGAGTAATGGTTTTTACCGTGAATTACTGTAGCGGCCAATGCCATGATTTGTTATACGGGCTTCGGCCAATATATGTTGATGAGCAGCATGACTGCCATCTTGTATAGTAGCAGTGTGGGTTGATTGTAGAAATCCCCAATGGTGTGTTGGTTGGCACGGGGGCGTGTTGCGGATGGAAACCTAGGCAAATGGGTTGGGCTTTGCATATTACTTGTTATCCATGTAAATGAAATTGTTGTTATGTTTTATGAGGCCCAAATCTAGTGGTGCATGAGGGTTGCACACAGAGTCTCGCGACTCACCCCCTTTAAACTAACCTTTCAGGTGACGATTAGTGCATCGGACCGGGCCGGAGTGAAGCGCAAGGTGGCCATGCAAAAGAAGGTGGATCCGACGACAAGTTTCCCCATATTAGTTTTTTTTTAAAAAGTACTTTATATGATGGATTTAAACTACATTGTAATAAGGCCACGGGCCATTAGTTTACATTTTAGTTTTATTATGGGCCTTTATTATTTATTCTCGTTTTAATTTCTTTCAAGGATATGCAATTATTTTTTGGGCTTTCGATTAATAAGGCACATTTTATATAATTCCTATTTGGGCTTTTGTCGACATGATTGATTTTCCTAAAATTTTTCTTAGTGACAAACCGGATCCAGTTGTAGTGTTTGGGCTGGGTTGGGGTGTTACAAATTGGTATCAGAGCCAAATTCAAAACTCGACTTTGGGATTTTGGGCCCAAAATATTTTTTAAAAATGGGTTTTTAAAACATGGATTTTTATTAGTAAAGGTTTATTGGTTCAGCATGTCACCTATGTCTCCGTCCAAGTTCGCCAGGTAAGTACTCTAAACCATTGCATGATATAAATGTGGGCTTAATGGGCTTATGGGACATAGACTATTTAGGTTAGAACCTGATGGACTCTAGGCTTAGGCAAACAAACTCTTAAAAATCCATAAGACTTGACTTCATTAAACAAAACCTGTAAACAAGTCACAAGACTAAAGTGTGGTAACAAACATATGCATGTCTAGGAGTAGATCCAAAGAGCTTGGCATTTAAGCGGTCAGAGTGACTCACCTCCTCTTGCAGAATCTCACCGGTGCATAGTGATTGTTCACTTTAACCATGACAGGTGTGGTAATAGGCATATGCATGTCTAGGAGTGGATTAGGAAAGCTTGGTACTTAGCGATCCTAGTGACTCACCTACTTTCCACTAGAATCTTACCCGTGCATAGTGACTATTCAACCTAGTTACGAGTACGTGTTGACAGGTCAAAGCTACAATTAAAACCCGAAAGGGACCAGCCACCTGTTTTCTCCCACAAAAAAATTTAGAATATCCTTACTTTGAAAAAAAAATACCTATGATTTACGAATATACCCCGATTTACAAAGTCAACAGAATCTTTCCATGGAAAACAAAAACAACAACAAGAACAACAACAACATCAAAATATCCTTGAATTGTAAAATTACCAAATTACCCCTGAGTTATAAATGACCAAAACATCCTTAATTTGCAAAATGACTAAAATACCCCTAATTGGTAAAATTACTAAGACACCCCCAGATTTTCAAAATTTTGAAATAACCCCAGATTTTATAAATTACCAAAATATCCTGGATTTATGAAATTATCGAAACACCCCTAGATTTGCAAAATTACCAAAATACCCCCAAGTTGGAAAATTACCAAAATACCCTTATTTCGCCAAATCACCCGGAACCTTATTTTGGAAAATTGTGAAAATACCCCTATAGGTAAAATTAGGAAAATACCCCTGGGTAGCGAAATGACGAAAATACCCTTAGGTAATGAATGTTGCTTGTATGAACGTTGTGTGTGCATAATTCCTAGAATAGGAAGACTGAAAACTATAGATAGGTTCGAATTCGAAAGAATCACTTTTAAACTATGTTTTATAAGACTGTTGGGGATAATTAGTGGAAACAACTAATGACTCATAAAATTTTTAAATCAGATAAACGCGAACTAGAAGAATGAGTACAAGAGGTCGAGAACATCCGTCACGTGGACGCGGTAGAGGTAGGCTGACTGTATCAAAACCCGTAGGATCGGGTCATGGGTCAAGAAGTGAGATACCGGTTCCACCAGCTGCTGAGGTGGAATTCCAAGACCAGACAAGAGGAAAGGACGTGGTGTCTCAGGCTGTACTGAGGGTTTTGGAAAGAGTGGCCGAGGCTGGTATGGGCAGAGGAGCCCAAAAATCTGTGCCAGAGAGTCTAACAAACAATGGGGCCAAAGTATTTAGGGGAGTCTCTGGTGTATCCTCGAGTTTCGCTGAATATTGGTTGGAGGTAGTGGAACATATAATGGATGACCTAGACTTCACGGTGAAGGAGAAGCTGAAGGGGGTCATGTCTCTTCTTCGAGACGAGGCCTACCAATTGTGGCTCACGGTGAAAGAGGGTACGGCCGCGGACCTTATTGACTGGGATTTCTTTAAGGAGTCATTCCAGGGAAAGTACATTGGGACTAGTTACATGGATGCTCAAAGGAAAGCATTCCTGAATTTGGTACAGGGGAGTAAGTCTGTGGTTGAGTATGAGGCTGAGTATCTACGCCTGAGTCGTTACGCTCGAGGAATGGTAGCAACAGAGTATGAACGATGCGTTTGGTTCAAGGATGGGCTAAGAAATGAGCTAAGGGTTTTGATTGCACCACAACGAGAGAGAATTTTTACGGTTCTAGTAGATAAAGTTAAAATAGCTGAGGAGGTGAAACGGTGGAGAAACAAGAGAAGGATAAGGATCGGGGCAGGAGTAAGAGGAGTTTTAGACCCTTCAGAGCAACTGGAAATTTTCAAAAGAGGCCTAGAACTAATGGGCCAGCTCGAGCTCCGTCGGGCCAGAGTCAAGCATGTTCTATATGTGGGAGAACCCATTATGGGGAGTGCAGAGTGAAAATCGGTGGATACTTTAGGTGTGGATCCACAGAACATTTGATGAGGGACTATCCTCAGGTGGATCGTAGGCAGCCAACGGGTTGAGGTTCTGGTCAGGCTCGGAGGTGATCAGCCTGGACCAAGGGGTAGAGGTGCAGCTAGAGGAAGAAATGGACCCGGTTGGGGTCATGGAGCATCAGACAGAGGTATAGGTAATACAGATGCATGGCAGCCAGGTTTAGTTTATGCGGCTCACCTAAAGGAGGATGGTGATGCACCGGATGTTATAACCGGTACGTTTCTTATCGCTGATAACCCTTTTCTTGCTTTAATTGATATTGGATCAACCCACTCTGAGACTCTAAGTATAGATTATGAGATAACCACTAAGAAGATGACTGTGGTTAGTCCCCTAGGACAATCTAGGGTAGTGGACAAGCTGTTTAGGGAAGTACCTTTAGAGACTCAAGGGTAGTGTTCCCATGACTTGATGGAATTGCCATTTGGAAAGTTTGACCTCATCTTGGGAATGGATTGGTTAACTAAGCATCGTGCAAAGTTGAATTTGTGAGAACAAGCGTATGATGTTGGGTACCGGAAGGCGGGGAAGTGGTTGTGTTAGGAGAAAGGAGGAATTACTTGTCCAACGTGATATCCTCCTTAAAAGCTATTAAGATGATTCGAAAGGGATGTAGTGCATATTTGGCTTTTATTAGTGCACTGGATGCTAAGGAGGTGACTATTAATGAGGTTCGAATAGTCAAGGAGTTCGCGGATATTTTTTCGAAGGAATTATCAAGATTACCCCCGGATCGCGAGGTGGAATTTGGAATAGACCTACTTTCGGGTACAACTCCAGTATCTATTACTCCTTATAGAATGGCGCCAAAGGAGTTGGTGGGGCTCAAGGCTCAGATTCAAGAACTATTGGATCGTGGGTTCATTCGACCGAATGTGTCTCCGTGGAGAGTGCGGTCTTGTTCGTGAAGAAGAAGGATGGATCCATGCGTATGTACATGGACTATCGTCAATTGAACAAGTTGACGATCAAAAACAAGTACCCATTACCAAGGATCGACGATATGTTTGATCAGCTCAAAGGAGCATCGGTCTTTTCTAAGATTGACTTATGGTTTGGATACCATCAATTAAAAGTTAAAGAAGGCGACATTCATAAAACGACATTTCAGACTTGGTACAGGCATTATGAGTTCTTGGTAATGCCGTTCGGCTTGACGAATGCACCAGCGACCTTTATGGATATGATGAACTGGGTGTTTCAGCTATATCTTGATCGGTTCGTAGTGGTGTTCATCGACGATTTCCTGGTTTACTCTAAGTCAGAGGAGGAGCATGACGAACATCTTTGCGTGGTGTTGCAAACTCTAAGGGAGAAGCAGTTGTTTGCAAAGTTTAGTAAATGTGAGTTCTGGCTGAAGGAAGTGACTTTCTTAGGACATGTGGTTTTGGCCGAGGGAATCAGGGTGGACCCTCGAAAGATAGAGGCTGTATTGGATTGGAAACCACCAAAGTCTGTGGTGGAGGTTCGAAGTTTCTTAAGTTTGGCAAGGTATTACCGAAGGTTCGTTGAAAGGTTTTCTCTAATAGCGGCTCCTCTAACTAAGTTGTTGAGGAAGGGAGTATTGTTTGTATGGACCGACAAACAGCAAGAGAGCTTTGAGAAGCTAAAGAGAATCTTGATGGAAGCGCTAGTATTAATTTAGTCGGAGGCAGGAAAGGAATTTATCGTCTACTATGATACGTCACACACGGGTTTAGGGTGTGTGCTGATGCAAGAAGGAAAGACGTATGCGTCTCGACAGTTGAGACCGCATGAGTTGAACTACCCCATGCATGACTTGGACTTGGCAGCGGTAGTGTTTGCCTTAAAGATTTGGAGGCACTACTTATACGGGGAAAAGTCAGTAATTTACACCGACCATAAAAGTCTGAAGTACCTCCTTACCCAGAAGGAGATGAATTTGAGACAACGTAGGTGAATCGAGCTCCTGAATTGTTCGATCGAATATCACCCTGGTAAGGCGAATGTGGTAGCAGATGTGCTAAGCCACAAGGTAGTATCGGAGTTAAGAGCCATGTTTGCTCATCTGAGTCTATTCGACGATGGGAGTTTGCTGGCTGAGTTGCAAGTAAAGCCAACATGGGTAAGCCAGGTTAAGGATAAGCAGTTAGGAGATAAAGACTTGAGTGCTCGACTTTTGCAAGTGAGGGATTGTGAAATAGAGGACTATAGTCTGACCAAGGATGGAGTTCTGTGTTATCGTGGGAAGATTTGCATGCCTAAGGATGATGAGCTAAGACAGAGGATTTTTCGAGAATCGCATAGTAGCCCCTATGCTATGCATCCTAAAGGAGTCAAGATGTATCGTGATTTGCAAGAGCAATTTTGGTGGCCAGGTCTGAAGAAAGAGGTAACAGAAGTCGTAGGAAAATGTTTAACGTGTCAGCAGGTCAAAGCTGAACACCAAGTGCCATCGAGATTGTTGCAGCCGGTGAAGATTCCCTAATGGAAGTGGGAGAGAATCACGATGGATTTTGTTAGTGGGTTACCCCTTACACCCACTAAGAAGGATTCAATTTGGGTGATTGTTGACTGACTAACAAAGTCTACTCACTTCATACCGGTTCGAGTGGACTTTTCTTTACAAAAGCTGGCTAAATTGTATGTGGCTGAGGTTGTAAGATTGCATGGTATGCCGGTGTCAGTCATATTAGATAAGGACCTTAGGTTCATGTCACGATTTTAGAAGGCTCTTCATCAAGCAATGGGAACAAGGATAGACTTTAGTATTGCCTTTCACCCACTGACTGATGGTCAGTCCGAGAGGGTAATTCAAATCTTGGAAGATATGCTAAGGGGTTGCATCATTGACTTTAGGGGCAGTTGGGAAGAGTATTTGCCTCTGGCAGAATTTGCATATAATAATAGTTATCAAGCTAGCATTCAGATGGCACCTTATGAAGCATTATATGGAAGGAGATGTCGTACTCCAACATGTTGGACAGATTTGGGTGAACGTAAGGTGTTAGGTCTAGAGTTAGTTTCGAAAACTGAGGAGAAAGTAAAGTTAATACGAGCTCGGCTAAAGGAAGCTTCGGATCGACAGAAGTCTTACGCGAATCTAAAGCGAAAGGAGGTGGAATTCACAGTAGGTGATCAAGTCTTCTTGAAGGTATCTTCATGGAAGAAGGTAATGAGGTTTGGTCAAAAAGGTCCAAGTTAAGTCCACGATTTATTGGGCCATATCGGCCGATGGCTTATCATGTGGAGTAGAGTTGGGCGTGTTCCATGTCTCGATGCTAAGACGTTATCGATCTGACCCATCACACGTAGTGCCGGTAGAAGAGATAGAAGTAAGGCCGAACTTGTCCTTTGAGGAGGTACCAGTACAAATTCTAGATTGAGATGTGAAAGTATTGAGAAGGAAATCTGTTTCGTTGGTTAAAGTTTTGTGGCAGAATCACGGTGCGAAGAGGCGACGTGGGAGCCAGAGGATGTTATACGCCAAACGGATCCCTATCTTTTCGACTGTAAATTTTGAGGTAAAATTTATTTTAAGGGGGTAGAATTGTAACATCCTTAAAGTGGGCCTATGCATTTACATGATAGTCTAATATGTTAAATTAAGATTTTAAAGGTTGGGCTGACTTTTTGATTAAATATTTGAACTAGGGTTAAAGTTAGTGCCTTGGGTAATTTAAAGTGAAATATTGGGCTTTAAAATTTTGGGTTAGGTGGCTAATAAATGGTGTTAGCTTATAATTTAAGAAGATGGTTAATTAAGTGACAAGATGGGCTTGTGGCCCAAAGAATTAAAATGCATTAAGTGGGCATAAGGTGGCGTCATAAGGGGGAGGAGTTGGGCACTTGTGTGGCCGATTGGGCCTCAGGAGATGGGTCAAGTTCGGCACTTAAATGGGAAGGAGGTGGACGGTATGTAGGCTACTAATTAAGGAGCTTTATTTCTTTTTATTTAAGTAATAAAAGATGATAAACAAGGAGGGAGGAGTTGGCTTTAGTGAGGGCTCTTTTAAAGGTAAGATAAGGATTGGGGTTATCAGGTGATATGAAGGCTATCAAGAGGGAAAGAGTTGGCAGAAACTCCAACTCTGTGTATGGGTATGATATGCCAACATTGGGAGGCCAGATATCATCTTTTCCATTTGGTTTTTCTCACTTTCTCATCTATTCTCCTCAACCAAAAATTCTTTCTCTTATGTACCTCTGATTCTTGTCAAAATCGAAAACTCTCTAGCTCTTCTCTTTTCTCCTAGATCCCTTCTGAAAACCGAATGCTCTTAGTCCATATCTTCTTCCTCTATATCCGAATCTACAAGGAAGATCTTTGTTTTCCCGAAGGTGCACTGTAAGCCGTATACTTCTTACTAATCCAGTGAGTTTCAGGATTTCTCCTTTTCTGTGATTCCTTTATTTTTATCAAACTCCTAATCTAAATCATTGTTTCCAAGGCCCTGTCGATTATACTCTTTACTCCTTGATCTTTGGCTTGTCCCATTAAATGGATTTGGTGGAAAAAAATGAAGGTAAGAAATGGTAAGTGTGGCCGAATGGCCTTCCATGATTCTTTTGGTTTGGCCGAATACTATGTAGGGTTAGGTTAATTGTGTGTATCAGTTGGTTTGATATTTGGAGGATGGCCGAATGTAGGAAGGTTGGTGGAAACAATTTCTAAAAGATATTTGGGATTCGACTAACTAGGTAAGTGTTCGTTTTAAAGGTTACATTTAACTAATATGTTAGATCTCATCGTTTATTTGGTTTAGTGATTAAAGGATTGTTATGGACTCAACTAACAGTCAAGTAGAGAAGGTTGGATCCGTAAAACCATTACCCAAATTCAAGAAGCGATTTGTTTCGGTAGTACGAGATTGACCAACGGGGTGTTGGCCAAAATCGAAGTTAGATCGTGGGCCAATAGTAGTTGTTTAAGTGATAGTAATGTAGACATAGCGAAAGCCTTAGTACGTGAATCAGGTGTGTGATACTTCCCCACCGTCTTAATCTGATTAATAATGAAAATATATATGTATATGTGCTCATAAGATTTATATGTTACATTAAAAGCCAAAATCTCGAATTTAAATGACGGACCCTTAGGTTAATAAATAATCTGACTATATGTTACAAGTAAACTATTGTACATGTTTTAAATTATTGTGCATGTTGCATGGGTTGGGTGATGAAAGGAGGAAGTTATATGTACATGTATATGAGTATCGGTTTTTACTGTGAATTACTGTAGCTGCTAATGCTATGATTTGTTATATGGGCTTCGGCCAATATTTGTTGATAAGTAGCGTGACTGCCATCTTGGAGAGTAGCGGTGTGGGTTGATTGTAGAAATCCCCAATGGTGTGTTGGTTGGTATGGGGGCGTGTAGCGGATGGAAACCTAGGCAAATGGGTTGGGCTTTGCATATTACTTGTTATCCATGTAAATGAAATTGTTGTATGTTTTATGAGGCCCAAATCTAGTGGTGCATGAGGGTTGCACATCGAGTCTCATGCTCACCCCTTTAAACTAACCTTTCAGTGACGATTAGTGCATCGACCCGCCGAGTGAAGCTCAAGGTGGCCATGCAAAAGAAGGTGGATCCGACGACAAGTTTCCCCATATTAGTTTTTTTTAATGTACTTTATATGATGGATTTAAACTACGTTTTAATAAGGCCACGGGCCATTAGTTTACATTTTAGTTTTATTATGGGCCTTTATTATTTATTCTCATTTTAATTTCTTTCAAGGACATGTAATTAAGTTTTGGGCTTTCGATTAATAAGGCACATTTTATATAATTCCTATTTGGGCTTTTGTCGACACGATTGATTTTCCTAAAATTTTTTTTAGTGACAAACTAGATCCGGTTGTAGTGTTTGGGCGGGTTTGGGGTGTTAAAGAAACGCAGAAAATTGCCATTTATAATATTTTATTGTGGTCAAACCGCCGATATCATGTATAAACATTATAATAAATAGTTTACTGTGGCAATGCCACCAGGCTACACTTCTCTTCAATACTTTTCCAACCCATGCAATATATGATAATGCAACATACATAATAGGATGTTCGAATATAAATAGCAACCCTTTATCAAGAATTTATTACAGGGATTAGGCCCATTTAAACAATAATAATCGGCCCATTAGGGCATTCTAACATAACAGCCCATTAGGGCATTTTCATAATTCGGCCCGTAGGGGCATTTTTGTAATTCGACCTTAAGGGCATTTTTGTAATTTTAACAATCTTAATGCTGATATTGTCAAATCTTTCAAAATAGTATACTTAAAGCTTATTCCTCATTTTATGCCAATTTTACAATTTTAGCCGCATAATGCTAACAATCTACAATTCGACATGTTACCGAAACATAATTTTACAAATTTACGGTGTGAGATTACACACCTGATTACGATAAGGATTAAACCGTCTTGATCGTCGGCACCTATGACAACATATCACTCGATTAATCTAACGGGCGAGATTTTTATTAATCCAAAACTACACCAAGTGATCTTTAATACTTACTATTGAAATCGTGAACGACCACGATTTGTCGATTCTCCCTGGATGATGGTCCACAACCCGGGGGAAAATCCCGAACCGCCGATACTACCCTTCGTTTTAATTTAGGAGTAGGGATCGTAGATCCGCTCCTTTTGTGTTCTCCACTCGCTTTCCCTTACAAGTCAGTACCCCTAGCCTCCATCAGATAAAATCTTAGTCAAAACGATATTACGATATATATATATCGATTGTCTAAGGAAAAAGGGCTTGGCTTACCTCTATTTCCGTAGAATCCACAAGTGGATAGATCGAGTGATTTAGTCCCTAAAAGTAAACGTTTAGTCATAACCTCTATTCCATTTAGCAAACTAACCAATCAACGAAAAAGATTAAAAATAAATAAATCATGACGAAACCCTTACCTTAATGGTTATAAAACCGATTCCCACTGAATATGCTTATAGCAACGGATGAATCAAAGGTAATATATATTCAGCCTTCCCACTAAAACTCTACACTAGAAGAAGATCATAATATAAGAGAGAGAAGAGATATATTTTGCTAAAGAATAAAGTGAAATGCCGATTGGTAATGGACATACATAATCGGCTAAGTTGAAAAATAAAAATAAAAAAGAAAAGAGGAATAGAGTCCCTTACCAATTCAGTCATAAAAGAGTGCCCAACACAAAAGAAAAAGAGTTGAAGAAGAAGAGACTTGGTGTTGATAGGTTCGGCTAGTGAAAAGAAAAGAGAAAAACAAGATAGGAAGAAGTGTTAGGGAGTTTCAGTAGACACAAAAATGAAAATGATCAAAATGGTCAAGATGATCAATATGAGATGGGTGTTTCGACAACAAGAGAAGGATGAGTGTAAATGGATTGAGAATTTTGACACAACAAGGGAACAAAATGAACAAAAATCAATTAAGTATTTGGCCAAAATAAAGAGAGTTGAGAAGAGAAACACTAATATGCTAAGAGAGAGTAAACCTCACAAGCACAAAATTTGCCAAAAGACAAAAGAAAATTCGGCTACCCCAAAAATCCCTTCCCAAACTGTGTATAACATAACAAGTTGGTCAAGAATTGACCAACAAAACTTTCCAAAACATTCACCCATGAAAAGGCCAACATGTTCCCTCCTCTTACCTCTTCTTTTGATTCTTTCATTCATTATCCCTCATCCTCCTCCTTACCATATTTCCTTAGCCACCATACCATAATTAAAAAGTCTTCCTTGCCTTAAATGCCACCATGGCCGACACTTATGGAAGGAACACAAAAAACAATAGTCAAAATTTTGCACCAAGGGGGATTCGAACCTCTTCCCCTAAAGCCCTTCATGTGACACCACATCCTCTTTACCATATGCTCATTTATGCTAGCCAATTACTCACTTATTTCCATAAGCATTGATGCCACTTACTATTTCTCCTTCATAGGCTTAAACACCAAATTTTTCTAGGGCCCAATTCAACCCCAATCCTTCATAGAATCCCTAAACATACACAATTAATATTTTTAACTAGCTTAACGCAAGAAATAATGCAACACATAAAATTCTAAATTTTAGGATGTTACAATTCTACCCCCCTTAAAGAAAATTTCATCCTTAAAATTTACCTGATTAAAAGAGGTGAGGATACTGCTACCGAATCGCGTCCTCAGGCTTCCATGTAGCTCCCTCCGATCCGTGATTACGCCATAACACTTTGACTAATGGTACTAACTTCCTTCTCAGCACCTTAACGTCCCGATCTAAAATCTATTCTGCTCTCTTCAAAGAACAAGTTAGGTCTTAACTCAACTTCCTCCACTGGTACAGCATTAGATGGATCTAAAATAATGCCTTAACATAGAGACATGAAATACACTATGTATCTAACTTAACTCGGAGGTTACTCAAGCTGATAAGCCACTGGCCCAACACGCTTCAATACACGGTATGGTCCGATGAATCTAAGGCTTAACTTGCCCTTCCGTCCAAATCTAAAGATCTTTTTCCAAGGTGAGACCTTTAGAAAGACCTGATCTCCCATCGCAAACTCTATATCTTTACGCTTCAGGTCCGAGTACAATTTTTGTCTATCCGAAGCTTCCTTTAATCGTGCTCAATTACCTTTACTTTTTCCTCTGCCTCCAAAATCAATTCAGGACCCAGTAACTGTAGCTCCCCTAGCTCAGTCCAACAAGTAGGAGTACGACACCTACGACCATACAATGCCTCGTAGGGTGCCATCTGGATGCTGGATTGATAACTGTTGTTGTATGCAAATTCTGCCAAAGGTAGAAAATCTTGCCAACTGCCCCTGAAATCGATCACACAGCCTCTTAACATATCTTCAAGAATCTAGATTACTCTCTTCGATTAACCATCTATCTAAGGATGAAATGCCATGCTGAAATTTAACTTTGTTCCCAAAGCTTCATGTAGAGCCTTCCAAAATCGTGATGTAAACCTAGGGTCCCTATCTGATATAATAGACACTGGTACCCCATGTAACCTCACGATCTCTGCTACATACAAATTGGCCAATTTCTACAATAAGTAATCCATACGAACAGGTAGGAAATGAGCAGTCTTCACCAACCGATCCACTATTACCAAAACAGAATCTTTCTTAGTAGGCAATAAGGGTAACCCACTAACAAAGTCCATCATTATCCTTTCCCATTTCTATAATGGAATTTTCACTGGTTGTAGAAATCCCTAATGGTAATTAATGTTCTGCCTTCACTTGCTGACATGTTAAGCACTTGCTCACGAAATCTGTAACCTCCCGTTTCAACCCTGGCCATCAATATTGCTCACGGAGATTTCGGTACATCTTGTTTCCCGGTGCATAGCGTATGGACTACTATACGCCTCACGCAGAATCATTTGCCTAAATTTTGAATCCTTAGGCATACACATTCTTCCGTAAAAACACAATATTCCATCACTATTCAATCCAAAATCCCCTATCTTACCACCTTTCACTTGCTGGAGTCGATAATCCAACCATCTTTCACTTGTTAGAGTCGAGAACCCAATGCTTCATCTATCAACTGCTTATCTTGATCTGGCTTACCCAAACAGGCTTCACCTGAAGTTCGGCTAACAGGCTACCATCTTCATAAAAACTGAGATGAGCGAACATTGCTCTCAAATCTGATATTACCTTTCAACTTAACGCATCAGCCACCACGTTAGCCTTTCCTGGATGATACTCGATTGAGAAGTCATAGTCCTTTAATAGTTCTATCCACCTCCACTGTCTTAGGTTTAACTCCTTCTGGGTAAGTAGGTACTTTAGACTCTTATGATCCGTATAGATAATCGACTTTTCACCATATAGATAGTGTCTCCAAATCTTCAAAGAAAACACCACTACAGTCATATGTGGGATAGTTCACCTCGTGCGGCCTTAATTGACGAGATGCACAAGCCACCCTTTTCCTCATTGCATCAAGACACATCCCAAGCCCGTGTGTGATGCATCACCATAAATAATAAACTCTTTTCCAGCCTCAGGTTGAATCAATACTGGGGCTTCTGTCAGAATCTTCTTCAATTTCTCAAAGCTCTCTTGTTGCTCATCCGACCACACAAATGGTACTCCCTTACGCAACAGCTTAGTCAGGGGTGAAACAATCAACGAAAACCCCTCAACGAAATGCCTGTAATACCCAGCCAAGCCTAGAAAACTCTGAATTTCTACCACTGACTTTGGTGGCTTCCAATCCAATATGGCCTTGACCTTCCAGGGATCAACTCCAATTCCTTCAGCAGACACAACGTGCCCCAAAAGGTCACTTCCTTCAGCCAAAATTCACACTTACTGAATTTGGCAAACAATTGCTTCTCCCTTAATATCTGCAATACTACCCACAGATGCGAATCATGTTCTTCTTCATTCTTCGAGTACACCAAGATGTCATCTATGAACACCACCACAAACCGATCTAAATAGGGTTGGAATACCCAGTTCATCATGTCCATAAATGCAGCTGGTGCATTAGTCAACCCAAACGGCATCACCAAGAACTTGTAATGTCATAACAAGTTCAAAACGCAGTCTTATGAATATCCACCTCCTTGACTTTAAGCTGGTGATAACCCGATCTCAAATCTATCTTTAAGATAATCAAAGCAACTGATCGAATAGATCATCGATCCTCGGCAACAGATACCTATTATTGATCGTCAACTTATTCAACTACCTATAATCGATGCACATACGCATTGACCCATCCTTCTTTTTAGCGAAAAAGACCGGCGCTCCCCATGGTGACACACTCTATCGAATGAATCCCAATCCACCAACTCCTGAATCTGAGCTTTAAGCTCTGCTAACTCCTTCAACACTATTCTATAAGGAGCAATGAACACTGGAGTCGTTCCTGGCAATAGCTCAATGCCAAACTCTACCTCCCGATCCGGAGGCAATCTTGGAAGCTTATCGAGAAAAACGTATGAAAACTCTTTCACCATTCTAACACTCTCAACGGACAACTCTTTGGCATCCAAAGCACTAATAAAGGCTATGAACGCTCCATACCTCTTTCGCACCAACTTTTTTGCCTTTAAAGAAAATACCACATTAGACAGATAGTTTCTTCTTTCACCTATAATCATCACTTCCTTATCTTTCGAAGTTCATAGTATCGTCTGCTTTGCAGCACAATCCAAGTCGCACGATGTTTCACCAACCAATCCATGCCCAAAATAAGGTCGAACTCGCCGAATAGCAGTTCCATCAAATCCACTAAAAATATTTCCCCCTGAATTTCTAAGGGCACATCCTTAAACAACTTATTTACTACCATCGACTATCCTAGAGGGCTAATTACAGTTGTTTCTCTAGCAGTAACCTCAGATCTAATGTTCAAGGTTCCAGACACAGTACAAGCAATATACGAATAGGTGGATCCAATATCTATCAAAGCAATAATAGGTACATCAAATATGAAGAACGTACCGGTTATTACATCAGGTGCATCACCATCCTCTTAACGTCTGATCGCGTAAAGCAAACCTGGCTGTCTCGCCTTCACGTTACCTTTATTACCAGTACCTCTACCTGGTGTACCTTGACCTCGTCCTATGCCATTACCACCTAGACCTGACCCACGGCCTCTCGATGGCTGCTGAGCTCTTCTAGCTTGCTGCGCAACATCATTATGAACACTTTGAGTCTGAGCAGGCTATCGAGGGCAATCTCTAAACCAATGATCTTTGGAAGCACATCTATAACAACCACCAATTCTCCTCCAGCATTCACCCAAATGAAGTTTTCCATAATCCACACATGGCTATAACTGATTACTAGTAGCTGGTACTCCCGCTCGAGCTGACTCCTCATTCTTGGGCCTCTTCTGAAAACCTCTAGCAGGACTTGAGCACCTAGAGTCTCTCTTGCTCCTTCCCCTATCCTTGTATCGATTTTGCCGCTCTGAGTGTTTAGCCTCTTCAGCTATCTTAGCTTTCTCCACCAGTGTGGAAAAATTCCTCTCCTTCTGTAGGGCTATCAGTACCCGCAACTCATCACACAACCCGTCCTCAAAATACACACAGTGTTCATAGTTAGTTGTCACTATTCTCCGGGCATACCGACTCAGACGCAAAAATTTTGCCTCGTAAGCTGCCACAGTCTTACCTCCTTGGACCAGATTTAAGAATTCCTTCATTCGGGCATCCACATAGCTAGCCCCGACATACTTTCCCTGGAATGCCGTCTTAAAGAAATCCCAGGTAATATGATCGGCCTGAGTGCCTTCTCAAACAGTGAGCCACCATTGATACGCCTCGTCTCTCAGCAAGGACTCCACTCCTTTCAGTTTCTGTTCGGTGGTGCAATCTAGATCGACCATGATCCGCTCCATAGCCTCAAGCCAATACTCCGCTACGTTTGGGGCCACACCCGATATACCCCTAAAAACCTCAGCTCCATTTGATATGAGTCACTCCGATATTGACCCATGAGCTGCTGACCCAGTTCTTGCCCCAGTAACCCTTTCTAAAATTCACAACATTGCTTGGGACAGAGCATTGTCCTCTCTCATACAATCATGTGACCCAGCTTCAGTCACAGGTGACGCAGGTGCATCCATTTCAGGCATATGTCCCGATGCCTCAGATAAAACTCTAGCGCCTCGACCTCTACCACGGCCACGTCTACTGCGTCCACGACTTCTAGTGCTCATATTTGCTAATTTGATTTAGTCTGATTAAGAGTCTTATGGATTAGTATGGTCTTTCAGTGTTTATTAAATAATATTTTATGAAGTATAGAAAGTAAAGTCGTTTTCGAAAAATGCATCTTATAGTCTCAATCTCTATAATTTCAACTCCTAAAACTAAAAGTTCTAGAGTGTTTCTATAGTCATACCACAATAATAATCATAAAACATATACTTACATGACTTGGTGCCGGATTCTCGTGGTGCCATACGTCCTTTAAAACACGCATTTAAAATTCAAACAGCTTTGGAAAATATTTTTGAACCCAAACCACAGTCGAGTTTTGAAATCGAGCTCTGATACCATAAAATGTAACACCCCAAACTCGACCCATGTGTTATGATCGGATCTGACATGTCACATGAGAAAAACATGTTAAGTTATTTTTTTTGTTTATACTAAAAAGGGTTATTTGTTAAAATCAAGAAAACAAGTTTGCTTTAAAATATTTGATAAAGTATTACAAACCTCGAAGGTTGATTTTGATAAACCGATAATCTAAACTAGAGAACTTATAAATCATGACTTTTGAAAATATTGATAATTCGAGAGAAAATTTTTTAGTTAAAATATTTGTTAGAGCTAATTATAAAATCCCTTTGTTAATCTATTTTAGGAAATCTTTAATTTAAGTTTTAGAAAAATTCCCATTTAAAATAATTTAAGCAAAATAAAAGTACGTCAAACATATAGCAAAATAAAATACTCCAGAGGCCTTATTACAACATAAAAACCCAAAATAGTAAAGAGAACAGTAATAGAAATTTAAAGTTCAAAATAAAACACCATGTCTAAAGTATGCCCCCCACCGAGTCATCCATGGCCGAAGTCCACGCCACTAAGCATTACCTGCAAGGGTTAAGGAAACGGCGTGAGTTACTAGAACTCAGTGTATAATCTTCTTACGGTTGTCCACTGGGCCTGAACCCATATTTCAATATCTTGGGCCTAAGCCCATTTGCATAACAGAATATATATATAAGCAATGTATGCAACCCAACCCATCCATCCAACACACCCCCGTACCAACCATCACACCTGTGGGGATCAAGTCAACCCACCCAGCCATCATACCAAAACGCAGGCAAATTGCCATTATTAATATTTTATTATGGTCAAACCACCGATATCAGGAATAAACATTATAATAAATAGTTTATTGTGGCAATGCCACCAGGCTACACTTCTCTTTAATACTTTCCCAACCCATGCAATATATGATAATGCAACATACATTATAGGATGTTCGCATATAAATAGCAACCCTTTATCAAGAATTTATTACAGGGATTAGGCCCATTTAAACAATAATAATCGGCCCATTAGGGCATTCTAACATAACAACCCATTAGGGCATTTTCGTAATTTAGCCTGTAGGGGCATTTTCGTAATTCAACCCGTAGGGGCATTTTCGTGATTTTAACAATCTTAATGTCGATTTTGTCAAATCTTTCAAAATAGTATACTTAAAGCATATTCCCCGTATTATGCCAGTTTTACGATTTTAGTCGTATAATGCTAACAATCTACAATTCGACATGTTACCGAAACATAATTTTACGGATTTACGGTGTGAGATTACACACTTGATTACGGTAAGGATTAAACCGTTTTGATCATCGGCACCTATGACAACATAACACTCGATTAATCTAACGGGCAAGATTTTTATTAATCCAAAACTACACCAAGCGATCTTTAATACTTACTCTCGAAATCGTGAACGACCACGATTTGTCGATCCTCTCCGGATGATGGTCCACAACCCGGTGGAAAATCCCGAACCACTGATACTGCCCTTGGTTTGAATTTAGGAGTAGGGATCGCAGATCCGCTCCTTTTGTGTTCTCCACTTGCTTTCCCTTTCAAGTCGGTACCCTTAGCCTCCATCGAATAAAATCTTAGTCAAAACGATACTATGATATATATATATCGATTGTCTAAGGAAAAATGTCTCGGCTTACCTCTATTTTCGTAGAATCCACAAGTGGATAGATCGAGCAATTTAGTCCCTAAAAGTAACCATTTAGTCATAATCTCTATTCCATTTAGCAAATTAACCAGTCAATGAAAAAGATTAAAAATAAATAAATCATGATGATACCCTTACCTTAATGGTTATAAAACCGATTCCCACTGAATATGCTTATAGCAACGGATGAATAAAAGGTAATATATATTCGGCCTTCACACTATAAATCTACACTAGAAGAAGATCATAATATAAGATAGTAGAAGAGATATATTTTGCTAAAGAACAAAGTGAAATGCTGATTGGTAATGGACACACATAATTGGCTAAGTTGAAAAAAATAAAAATAAAAATATAAAAATGAAAAGAGAGGAATAGAGTCCCTTACTAATTCGGACATAAAAGAGTGCCCAACACAAAAGAAAAAGAGTTGAAGAAGAAGAGATTTGGTGTTGATAGGTTCGACTAGTGAAGAGAAAAGAGAAGAATAAGATAGGAAGAAGTGTTAGGGAGTTTCGGTTGACACAAAAATGAAAATGATCAAAATGGTCAAGATGATCAATATGAGATCGGTGTTTTGGCAACAAGAGAAGGATGAGTGTAAATGGATTGAGAATTTTCGAAACAACAAGGGAACAAAATGAACAAAAATGCAATTGAGTTTTGGCCAAAACAAAGAAAGAGAGTTGAGAAGAGAAACACTAATATGATAAGAGAAAGTAAACCTCACAAGCACAAAATTTGCCGAAAGACAAAAGAAAATTCAGCTACCCCAAAAATCCCTTCCCAAGCCTTGTATACCATAACAAGTTGGTCAAGAATTGACCAACAAAACATTCCAAAACATTCACCCATGAAATGGCCAACATGTTTCCTCCTCTTTCCTTTTCTTTTGATTCTTTCCTTCATTGTCCCTCATCCTCCTCCTTACCATATTTCCTTAGCCACCATACCATAATTAAAAAGTCTTTCTTGCCTTAAATACCACCATGGCTGACACTTAGGGAAGGAACACAAAAAAAAGTCAAAATTTTACACCAAGGGGGATTTGAACCTTTTCCCCTAATGCCCTTCATGTGACACCACATCCTCTTTACCATATGCTCATTTATGCTAGCCAATTACTCACTTATTTCTATAAGCATTGATGCCACTTACTATTTCTCATTAATAGGCATAAACACCAAATTTTTACTAGGGCCCAATTCAACCTCGAGCCTTCATAGAATCCCTAAACATACACAATTAATATTTTTAACTAGCTTAACACAAGAAATAATGCAACACATAAAATTCTAAATTTTAGGATGTCACACTACGGATATGGCATGGAGAACGAACAAGTCCACTATATAGGTAACTATCCTAGACCTCAAAATAATTTTTATGGTAACCCTTCTAATGCAGGTTGGAGGTACCATCCCAATTTCTCATGGGATGATCAAAGTGGCCAAAGATCAGTACTTCCTCTAGATTTTCAACAACCATCTCACCCACAGGAAAAGAAGTCAAACCTTGAACAGATGCTGACAAACTTCATAGCAGCCTTAGAAATACGTTCCCAAAATACAGAAACACATTTCCAAAAGATAGAAGCAAAACTTGAGGCACTGACACAAGAGTTCAAGGATCAAATCGGGCAACTTGCTATGCAGATCTTTGAACAACCACAAGAAAGCTTGCCAAGCAACACCGAAACTATCCCAGAAAAGTAAAATCAAGCCATAACAGCTCATGCTAGTGAAAGGTTAGTGGAATCTGACCCGAGGCAAGAGCCTGTGGGAAGTGAAGGTAAGGTTGAGGTAAGCCAGGATTTACCAAACTCAGTAATTACAGAATACCAAGCTTGTGTGCCATACACCAATGCGATAAAGAAAGACCACACAAAGGAACAATTCGGTACGTCTCTTAAACTTCCAAAGAAATTACATATTAACTTGCCATTTCTTGAAGCTCTTTCGCAGATGCCAAATCCTAGACCTCGTGTCGATAAAGAAGAAATTCGTGAAGAACGAAGGCTTTGGATCGATGAACTAAACAAATGGAAGACACACTTCAAGGAGAGACTAAAAACACATGAAGCAAAAATGAGGAAACTCCACAACGAACTTAATGATGGGACAACCGAACATAAGATAGGAGATCAGGTACTCAAAATCTTCCTAGATGGAAACAGTCGAGGTAACTAGTCCTAAAATTAGCACCTTTAACGTAAACACTACTCGACTTAAACTTTATATCTATAACTGAATTGATCGCATGAGAAAGGATTTTCACCTCCTCAAACCACCATGATTATAAGAATGACAGGTAAGTCTAGCTCAAGACTTTAAATAAGCGCTTCTCGGGAGGCAACCCGGGCACTAACTCTACTAATTAGTTTCATTTTATTTCTTTTCGTATTTAGGCATAGGTTTCCATACCCACACGACCTTGCACACGGCTGTGGCCATGGTCGTGTGGGTACCACAGGAAGGAACAAGGGCGTCGGATGCATCTCTATTTAAACCCCTTTTTCCCTTCTCTTTTCCAGTTGTCTTTCTTCTTTCATTTTCCATTATTTACTTTTATTTTTATTTTCTTTATTATTTTCTTCTTATTCTTCATGCCATTTAGATCTAGCTTAGGATACAATAAAATCAGAACAGTTGCTTCGAGGATTCAATTTCAAACAGTTTGAGATGCTTCCCCACGTTCACCTCTAATCTTATCCGATTTCGTTTCATTGACTTCATCCAAAATTCAGGAAGTTTCACTTTTCTCCCAATCTTATGATGTTATGATTATTTTGATATTATCTATTTTTGTTCATTGAGGGCAATGTACATCTTAAGTGTGGGGGGTTAACTATAGTATTATTTGAAAATCCCTGAATTATGCCTTCTTCTAAAGTAAGTTTCTCATATTATGATTAGAATGAAATTTCCCCGATTTATGATTTTTATTGATATGTTTTGGATTAAGTCATTGATAATTGTGCATTGAAAATTGAATTTTATAGATACTAGAGAATCGAGCATGATGAGTCTATTTTCAAAATTTAAAATTTTGTTAGGTTGTTTACCTGAATCTAATTGTTACCTCAAAGTTTGAAATTTACAGGGATTGATACCAAAAACCCATAATTTTTGTGAGATTTTGAGCCTTATAGAGCATATATTCCTTTTCATGCTCACTTTATTGATTATGAGTGTGTCAACACTGAATTGTTATTCTAGAACTTGCCGCGATTATACATGTCAAGACCATATTTTTTATTTGATATATTAAGATGAGAAAGGCACCTAGGTTTTAACCCACTCACTCTACTAAAATCCTACCTTCATAATTAAACCCTAGTGAACCCCGTTGAGCCTAACAACCCTTTCTATTGATTCACCCACTAATATTAACCCAAAACCCCACTCGTATTTGTTATCACCATTCCTTTTTACTACCCTTTTAGTCGAAATTTGATTTGAACAGTTGCCCAACTATGTTTTATATTTCAATTGTTAAAGTTCTTTCTCATTTATGTAAATATTTGTGTTGAAAAAAAAATTGAAGTATATTGAGTATTAGTATTATGAAAAGTGAGCTTGTGCAATTAAAATTCCACCTATTGAAGAATGAGCTCGTATTATTAGTATTAGTATTACAAATTTTCAATTGATGCAATTTTATTAACAATTCATTTTTCTAGTTAGGTAATTTGTCAATTCAAATTTGATTCTAACCCTTCTAATTTAGCCTTTATCGACACCTTTAACCCAAGTCCCGTTACAACCCTGTTAAAGACCTTTTGATTTGTATATCATCTCATATTACAGTGGTAGAGATCTAATTTTCAGGTAAGCCTATGGGTTAACTTTTTAGGTTCGACTTATGAGTGCTTATTCTTGAACCTTAAACACTTCGAGTGCTTTGAGTGAATATTTAGTAAGGATGTCAATCCTTGTCAGTTTTGAATCAAAGGTAATTATTTAGATAAGGGAGACATCTATGTTTTCGTGCTACAAATATATGACTTAGAATTGTTTGAATCTTTAGGAGTCTTTGAGTTATATTATCCATGTATGAATTGTCTATGAATTATGATAAGACATTGTTGATGAGAATTATGAATTCTGGAAAGTTTGTTTTAATTGTATGTTGAGAATTTTGCTTGAGGACAAGCAAAAGCTTAGGTGTGGGGTATTTCATAAACCGTAAAAGTAACATATTTTAGGCCCATATTTAGCATACTTTTGGATGATTTATCCCTTGAATTATGTAATTTGGTGCTCTTAATCCGTTGTTTTCATGTTTTATACTCAAGAGAGCACTAAAGGATGAAAAGAATGAGAAACGGCCTAAAATAGACCAAATTAGGTCAAATGGAAATTGACACGTCCTAGGCCCAAGACCACATAGTCGTGCCTCCCTAATTTGCCCTAACACGGCTTGGACCTCAAACACAAGGGCGTGTCTCTTCAGCAGACTCGAACACGGCCTAGCCACGTTTCACACGGGCGTATGCCATGGGCGTGTCCCTGCCGCGGCCAAGAGGAGTTTTACTAGGACTAGGATACTTAGAGGCAAAAAACACATTCCAAAGCCTATTCAAACACCGTATTAGGAATTCTACTTGAATTAGGTTATGTAGGCGCCAAGTAAGGCATCTCAAAGTCTATATAAGCACCTTGGGGGCAACTTAAAGGGGGAGTTCAGCAAAAGCCTTCTACTAGGGTTTTTTTTGGGGGAAACCAGGGCTTTAGTCAAGGGGAGTCCAGCCAGGCCAAGAAAGGAAGATTTGTGGAGATTTACTCGAAGATAGCAAGTTGATTCATCTCAAGAAATTGGGTTTATACTCAAGATGGAGGATCTCTCCTTCAATTCCTTCAAGGGATTTTAGGGATTTTTAATGTTTTGTTTTATCCTTTCTTTTGAGATGTTTTCTTTCACAATTATGAACTAAACCCTCAGATACCTGAGGGGGATGAAACCTAAGATGAATCTTGTTATCGTTTGCTGAACTATATGATAAATATTTGACTTGTTCTTAATTATATGTCCTTAATTCTTGTGTTGATATTTTTGGGATATTAATTCAAGTATGATGTGCTTAGGTGGAGGAGAAAAAGTCCCTGCCTAAGAGTAGATCTAGCATAATTAAGCGGAGTTGATCGCGTGCCTAGAGATAGGGTGACGATATTTTGCCAGATTAGGGTGAAACCTAACATGGGAGTCCATAGATTGAGTTAATGCAATTCTAAGGGTTTTAATTAGAAAGAGATTTCAATTAACCAACCTAGGGTTAGACATTAGTTGCCTCAAGAGAGGGATTAATATACGTTAGGGAATCTTATGGAGCAAGTTAAGTGAATAAGTCGCTGGTTCAGTGTTAGATAACAAGTGAAGTTTAGGTGGATTCTTCCCTGGGGTGTTGTCTTAATCAATTGGTTTTTCCTCAAGTTATTTTCAAAATTTCATTCTTCTTTGTCTTAGAAGTATTTAGTTTAGTAGTTAGTTAATTTAGATTAAACCAAAAATTTCCTTAATTCTTAGGCTAGATAATAAAAAGAGAGTTAGTATTAGTACTTTTGGTTCTTTTGGGATTAGAGATTTCGGTCTTGCCTAAACTATACTACTGTTCGATAGTTGCGCTTACCTCCATCGTTGTCTTAGTTAGTTTCCAGGTTCGATCATTATTTATATAAATTTTAAGACTCGACAAAATAACAATCAGTAACTGATAACTATGGAAAAGAGTTATAATTCATGCCTTTAGACCTATCTAATTGTGTAACACCCCTAACCCATATTTGTTGTAAGAACAGGGTTATAGAGCATTGCTAGAGTTTACAAAAAAAATTACAAATAATTCATATCATTTACTGTTCATATTCGAAACTATATTATCCTTTGAATGGACCCTCGAGGTCCAATTTAAAGATTGGAAACAAGTCGGGACTAAATCGAGATCTCAAAATTTTTTTGCAAAATTTCAAAATTTTTCTTATATACAGGGGTCACACGCCAGTGTGAGTAGGCCGTGTTGCTCACACGGCCAACTGACATGCCCATGTCTCAAGCCATGTGGGCATTTGATGTGAGGCACAGGGCCTTGTCCCAACCCATGTAACTCTCTAACTTGGGTCACACGGCCAGCCACACCCCCATGTGCTAGGTCGTGTGGTCAATTTAATTTTCAAAAATTAGGTGCAGGATTCACACGGCCAAGTCACATGCCCGTGTTCTAGGCCATGTGTCACACAAGGTTGAGACACACGCCCATGTCTCTACCCGCGTGCCTAATTCTGAGCATTCTATTTCTCAATTTTAAGATGTAAGGGAAGCACAGCCAAACCAAATGCCCATGTGCCAGGCCATATGTCACACACGGTCTAGACACACGCCCGTGTGTCTACTCGTAGAAAAAATAAGGTCATTTCTAAGCCTTATTTCTCACCCAAATTTAACCTTCAACCTACAACAACATTTGCATTCATTTTCCAACCAATTCAAGTCATATAAATCAAGCAAACTTCAATATCATGTATAATATAACATCCTTATATATTGAAGTATTTAAACTTTCCTTTTTGTAAAATATTTAAGCTTACCATAATTTAATAAACCATACCAAACACATATATGTTAATTATGATGTAACCTTATAAAAATGTACCAAAACCCACCATCACTAGCCATTCCAATGGCTAGTTTACAAACATCCACTTACATGCCAACATTGGTAAAGTTAGGCTATACATACTATTATACCAAAATAAGTTTACTATTTACCAAAGCAAGTTGTAGGATAGTGTGAAGATGCTCTTACCAATCTCCAATCTTTATGAACTTCCAAGCACTATAAAATAGAGAAAACAAAACCTAGTAAGCATTTAATGCTTAGTAAGTTCATATAACAGGAATTAAACTTACCAATAACATTCATTAAAATAAGCATTCAATAACATGCTTCCCAACAAATTGGCAATTTTCCTAAGCACATACACTCAATTAAGCAAGTTAGTCACATAATTCACATGTATATCAAATAAACATGGATGAGCTCATCGTACTACAAACTTTCGAGTATGTAATAAGTATTTGAGACATAATTCTTTTAATCTCATACTTTCTCATGTCAGGAGTTTTATCCATTGAATTATTGAAATATCGATGGATACTCAAGTAGTATACACAATGTATACAAAATAGTGATCTGTCAATTCATGTTCAGGGGTACTCGTTAGGGCACATAATCAGGGAGCACATTCTCGAGCCACATATCAAGATGCTCAGATGAGCCATGTAACAGGACGCTTATTCGGACTAAACAGGAAACTCATAAGAGTTTTAACCAGGGAGCTCGTTGTAACAGTCCGATTTATACCCTAGTTAGAACAGTGGTTTTGGGACCACAAGTCTGAGTCAGTGTAATATTTTAACATTATTTTCTATGCCGTTGATCTGTTATTAAATATTTGGTAAAGTTTCGTAAGTTAATTTATCTATCTGTGCGCTTAATTTGACAAAAGGATTGAATTGCATTAAATGTTAAAGTTGCTTGTTAATTGTTAAAGCACTTAAGTGATATGGCTTTTGAATGTTGTGGCCTTAATAGGCAATTAAGCCAAAAACATGGTTAGTGGACGGAAAGCTATTAAATGAATGAGTTTTGTATGTTTTAATAATGGTTATTATTTTTATGTTAATGTATATGATATTTTATATTTTATATTATATGTATTTTATAATCTATTAGTTTATAATAAAAGAAAATGAGTTAGTGACTTTATGTTATTCATCTTTTTGCCGAAAACACAAAAAGAAAAGAAAAGAGAAAGAAGCTTGGTATCCAGCCTTTGTAAGCTTAAATTAAGGTATTATTTGTTTTTGATTTTTGATAATTTCTACGTTTTTGCAATCGTTGCTTTGAGAGCTATCAAACCTATGTACTAATTTTGAATATTGATTATGTTTGTGTGAGATGCCATTGTTGATATGTTGAATTTTGAAATGAGTTTAGTTGATAAATGGAAGATTTGAGCTAGATGAACATATTATGTTCTTGAAGTTTTGATGAATTTAGCTAATAGGGCTAAATTGAGAAAATGGTAAATTGAGGGACTAAATTGAAATTTTGATGAAAAATATGGACTTATATAGTCCCTAAGGATATTCGACTATGCTTGTGTGCGTATTGATTTAATGAATTTGATGTTTTGAGTAAAATGGACTAAATTGATAAATTGGGAAAGCATGAGGGTTAATTTGTAAATTACCCTAAATATATGTGTTTGGATTGAATTGAATGAATTAGTAAATAAAAGGGTTAATTTTGAATACGTATAGATCAAGAATCTAGGAAAATGAACTTAGATCGTGGGAAAGCGAAAGTGACAGAGTAGTCATTGTCATTTTGATAAACCGAATTCGAGGTAAGTAACTATGCAAATAAACGTATTTGTATTGATTTGGATATATCCATATGATTATCAATGATAATGAAGGCGTATGAGATGCTATGTGCATGAATTCTGAGATAAGTTTGATATAGTGATAAAGTCCGAAAAGTCCCGTACGAACCTAGGAATAGATAGGATTAGTTCTGTCATGACATAGGTATCTGTTCTATTATATCATGTAAGACAACGTCTGGGACGTTGGCATTGATTTGTGATTTTGTGTAAGACCACATCTGAGACGTCGGCATCTATATGTGCTTTACAAGTAAGACCACATTTGGGACGTTGGCATCGATATGAGTTTTACGTGTAAGACCATGTCTGGGACATCGGCATCATATCGATTCGTATGAGACCCTATCTGGGACAGTGGCATCGATATCCGAGAGCACGTAAGACCTTGTCTAGGATGTTGGCATTGTACGATTATTTTGATCTTCTGAGTATCCTACTAGATTCCTAAAGGTTCATCGGGTAAGTCTGTGATACGAATAGTAAATCCAAGCTTTGAACATTCAAGTGAACGAATGTCTGATTCAGGTACATTTGGTATATATACAAGTGTGTATAAAAAGGTAAGTACCTATACGACTTTGTTTTGAAGAGAAGTAAGATTAAATACGATGCAAGAATGATTATGTAAGAGCTATGTGTACAAATGATTCTTGAATTGATGAATGTGGCAAGCATGGCCATAAGTTGAATCAAAGTATTTATTTGATAATTTGTTAAGTGAATGAGATGTGCAAATGTATCAAATTGCTTATATGCCTTATATGCCAAGTTTGTTTGTGTATTGACTTACTAAGCTTTTGGAAAGCTTACTTTGTGTGTTTGTTTTCTCTGTTTTATAGGTCGTCAAAGCTACTGAAGGCTCGGGACTATCAAGGATTTGTTATCACACTACTAAACTTATTTTGGTACCTTTTTGAAGATGTATATAGCTAATTATGGCATTTCTAGGCTAGATATGTGTATATGTTTATGAAGTGAACTTAGCCATGAGTTTTGGCAAGTTTTGAGTTGGTAATATGCTTGAGTGAATGAGTTATATGATGCATATTTTGGCATGGTTATTTGGTATATGAAATGGTTAAGTTTTAAATGATCAAATGAATGATTTATGCTTGTAATGATATGAGTTTTAACCTTTGAAATTGTTATGGTTGGAATTGGTATTGAATACATGTTTTAAATGATTAATTTGGTAAGCCTTTGGTGGTTATATGTGTATGAATTGTAATGGTAAATTTTGCTTGTAGGTGTGACCCAAATGGATGGTTTATTGGCCTTACAAATGGCCTATTATGTCACACGGTCATGGCACATGGGTGTGCCTATTAACCGTGGGGTAAAATCAATAGCTAGCTTAAGAAATACACGGTCATGACACGGGCGTGCCTTAAGGCCGTTTAAGAAATGCAAGTATATGACTTAGTAGGACACGGCCTTAGCACACAAGCGTGCTTGGTAGCCATGTTGGTTTTGGCAGTATATGACCACGGAGAGGACACCCGGGTGTGTCAAGTAGCCGTGGGTGAGGCAAGACCTACCCCCACGGGCTTGTATCCCCTTTATTTAGAAAGTTTTTAATTTTCCATGGAATTTTATATGTCTCGATTTAGTTCCGACTCGGTTTATAAGCATGATTAAGGTCTCGATGACCTACTTAAGGGACATTATGATTGATATTGATGAATAGTTGTATGTTTAATTCTGTAAATGTTTCCGATCTATCTGGTAATGCCTTTAACCCTAGTCCAGCATCGAATATGGGTTAGGGGTGTTACACTCGTAGAGCTTAACAGGTAACTCCAAAGAGTTATTAATAGGGAGCTCCCAATAGCATAACAGGGAGTTCAAGCGAGCCATGCCAAGAAGCTCATAAGAGCCTATATCAGGACGCTCACGAAGAGCTGCATTTGTGTCTGCATTAAATGTTGAATCACAAACAATTGAATCATGTAACAAGACGCTCACAAAGAGCTGCAGTAGTGTGAAACACATGTAGAATCACTACCAATCAAGATGCTCGCAGGAACTATATAACATGATGCTCGAGAAGGCTTTTAACAGGATGCTCGTCCGAGCTATAATGGCTGCAACATATGCAGGACTATAACCAGTATAGGAAAATAATGTATCCATTGAATTCCATTATTCAAACAGAACTTAACATATTAAAGACATTTTCAGAAAAATGATTATTTCATAATTTATAACATTCATAAAATTCATAAAATCATAAAATCACACACACTCAATTCAAGTATAAAATAAACACAATTTAGTTACACAAACTTACCTTGATACTTGTTCGTATATAGAAATCTACTAATCCGAAACTTTTTCTTTTCCTCAATCTAACTTCAAATTTGAGTTATCTGGATCTGTAACACCCCTAACCCGTATCCGTCACCAGAATAGGGTTACGAGGCATTACAGATCAAATCACAACATACAACATACATTTCACAGACATAATCACATTGTCTCTTATAAGGCTCTACGAGACCTTAAATCATGCTTGAAAGAGGTTCGAGACTAAACTGATAACATTTAAAAACATTGGGAAACTTATAAATTTTAATACATACAGGGATCACACGTTCGTGTCCAGACACGCCCGTGTCACAATCCGTGTGGAAATAGGGCATACATATTGACTTGTATCACATGGCTAGAGACACGCTCGTGTGTCATGGCCATGTGAAACATGGCTACATCGGCCATACGAGCGTGTGGGCCCACTTGAGCCGAATATTGGGCCTTGGGCCCATTTACACGGTTATGACCATTTAGGTTATCTGTTTAGCTCGAGGCGATTATAAACCTTCGAAAAGGTTGTTATCTACACTGAAGTACCCCTAAAGAGTAAAATGACTAAAATACCCCTAAAGAGTGAAATTACTAAAATACCCCTGAAGAGTAAAATGACCAAAGAAATTCCCACAAGGTAAAATGACCGAAATACCCCCATAGGGTAAAATGGCTGAAATACCCCCATAGAAAAAAATAACCGTTATACCCCTAAGGGTAGGTTGACTGATGTGTTCATGATTTGTATATAATTGTTACTAAGTATGACATTCTGCATATATGTATAATTTATGACATGACATACTACATGGGGTTGGGATACTGTTATGGAGAAAGTATATCTCTTCGGTGGCTCTACCACATATCATCGTTACTAGCAACTTTTATCATTCTTATCATATCGTAGCTTTGTTTGTGATATCACATCGGCAACTCTATTGTTATTATTATCGCGCGGTATGCTTTGCGATATTGGTGTGCTGGCTGGGTTGGTCGATTTTATCCCCACATGGTGTGTTGGTTGGTACGGGTGGTGTGTTGGCTGGATTGGGGTGGGTTGCATATTTGCACCGTACTGATACTATATTGGGCTTAGGCCCACATTATCAGAATGGGCTAAGGCCCATACTTGCATTTGTTACTAAATAGGGCTCAAGCCTGCATCATTATCGCATATTGTTACCGATATGCGATAAGGTATTACATACTGAGTTATCGTAAACTCACCATTTATTTTTAAACTGTACAGGTAATCCCCAGCCTTAGTGGTTTTGGTGCTGCGAGGGACTCGGAGGTGGCCACATGATTGCTGATATTCTATTTTAGACTTAGTTATTTAATTTCAATTTTCCTATTAGGCTATTGACTATGTAATAAGGCCATTGGTGGGTTTAATTTTTAATTGGGCTTTGATTTCTTGTTTTAAAATGCCAAACGGTTAGAAAAGAGGTTTTCAAAATAACAACGATTTTTAAGAAAAACACACATTTTAAACTTCAAGGTTCTAATTAGAGAAGCTTTTGCGGTTTCATTCAGTTTAAAGAAAACAACATTAATAAATATGGCAATCAATTTGATAAGCAGGTTTCAGATTATAATAACTTTAATTTGTCAAATTTTCTCAAGCAATAAAAACTAAATGGGTTTTAACCTAAATACGGAGTTTTAACAACAAGTCCAAATTTCAAAAATCACTTCGATGTGAAACATCAGATTCGGTCATAGCGTTTAGGCCAGGTTTGGAGTGTTACAATCTAATTCTGAAAAGGTTGGATTAGTTGGACTGAAATTGAATGACATGGGTAAGTACTCGACCATTACTTGTAGTAGACTCTAGATATAGAACAACAGTCATATGGAAATAAAACAAAATAGTGTAGGATACCATGCGAAAGGCTTATAGACATATATCACTTGAGGAAAGGTAACTTGAGCTTTTACTGTAACAACCCGATTTTAAATTGGAACAGTGGTTTTGGAACCACAAATCCGATGTTAAAAAAATATTTTAATATTAATTTTTTTGTTTACAGAATGATAGCATGTATGTGTGAAAATTTCATGAGCTAATTTTATCGATTGGTTGCTCAATTTGAGAAAAAAGATTTAATCGCGTAAAATAAAAAAGTTGCATATTATTGTTTAAATTACTTAATTGCTATGCTTGATTAAATTAAAAGTCCTTATGATGATATTAGATCATTGGTAATGTAAGTGGACAATTATGGCCATCCATTATATGTTTTTATATGTTATAATTTAAGGCTAAATTTGGTATTTGATAAATAAAGTTAATATTAATAAAACAAAAAGAAAAATTTGCTCATATTATCATCTTTTCAACCGATTATAAGGAAGAAGAAAGTCATTTTAGGGCTTGAGATATTCGGCCAACTCCTAGCATGATTAAGATCAAGAAAAGAGGAATCCGAAATTAGATTGGGGGAAAGGCAAGCTTATCAAGTAACTGACTCATTTCATCATTTTCGTACTCGAGGTAAGTTCGTATGTGATGATTTCTTTATAAATGTATGTTAAATGCTTTGATATTGCCTAAACAGTGATTATGAGATTTTTATTAAAGTATGAATTGTAAATACGATTTTACGGATATATTCGAAGATGGAATCGACAAGCTAAAAGTCCCAGTTGAACCTTAGGAATAGATTTTGGATATTGATGATATGTTATAAGATGATATAC
Source organism: Gossypium rotundifolium (assembly GCA_025506655.1). Taxonomy (NCBI): domain Eukaryota; kingdom Viridiplantae; phylum Streptophyta; class Magnoliopsida; order Malvales; family Malvaceae; genus Gossypium; species Gossypium rotundifolium. Next base: position 118,007,110 of record CP106727.1, on the reverse strand, counting down.
CGATTTGGCTTCGGGCCATGCATATCGGATGTGTTGGCTTCGGGCCACGATATTGGCACTACGGGTGTGAGTGATACCTTGAGTTGGCTTCGGGTCATGGTATAGGTATTTCAGAAAGAAGTTACCTTGATTTGGCTACGGGCCATGGTATATGTACTTCGGGATAAGTTACCTTGATTTGGCTTCGGGCCATGGTATAGGTACTTATCGATTGATATTCTTGAGTATCTGACTTCTATTCTGAATGGTTCAATGGGTAAATGAATGATGTGGTTGAGAAAGAGGTTAGAATGAGGTGATATAGGTACGTACAGAACCTATTCAAGTATTAAATAGATAAAGTTGACGAAATGGTATTTGATCATGTTTTTAGACATGAGAAAGATTTGTAGCTAATGTGTAAATGGTGATGTTATGTAAATTTGGTTGATTTGCATTTATTTGATGAATTAAGTTATTCACATACGAGCTTACTAAGCTATGAAGCTTACTTTGTGTTATTTTTCTATGTTTTATAGTGAATCAAGGCTCGCTCGGATCCGGGATTCGTCGAGAACATCATCGCACTATTGGACATCTATTTGGTACTTTTGAGTTGTGTATATATGGTATATGGCATTTATAGGCTACTTATGGTATTTTGTTTGTGAATAAAGCCATGAGAGTTGGCTTGTAAATGATGTTAATATGGTTGTGTGTTTATCAATTAGAAATGGCTTGTAAATGCATATGTTTTGGTTGTATATATAGCCATAGGTGATGGCTTATTTTGGTATGTTTAGTATGAAAATGGTTTTGGTTTTATAGTTGCAAATGGTTAAATTGCTTTATGGAGTTTAATGCTTGAGAAATGCTTACGTGAAGTATGATTTTAGAAGTTGAGTTGATAATTATTTGAATAGGTATTTGGCATTAAATTGAGTATTGATTTTGGTTGAAATGGTTACGGTATGATTTGTGTATTTGAATGATGATTTTGGCTATTTAGTTGTGTGATTAAATGGTATTATTTTGGTTGTTTAGGTGAGCATGAGTAAGGGTGGCAAATTGGCCTTACAAATGGCCTATTTTTGTCCACATGGGTAGAGAGACGAGCGTGTGTCTCAGCCATGTGCGACACACAGTCATGTTACATGGCCATGTGTCCCTTGGTGTAACACCCCTAACCCGTATCCGTCATCGGAATAGGGTTAAAGGCATTACCAGAGAAATCAAAAACTGTTACAGACATTTTAATAATACAAATCATCATTCACAATCAAGTGTCCCTTTTTATATGTCAACGAGACCTTAATCATGCTTCAGAATAGGGTCGAGAATAAAACGAACACATATGAAAGTTCTTAAAAATTTAAAACTTTTCTATATTCCAGAGGTCACACGCCCGTGTGAGCAGTGTGTGCCTCCCACGACTACTAGACACACCCATGTGTCCCGGCCGTGCCAAATCAAAACAAGTATTCTGACTAACCCACACAGCTACTAGACACGCTCGTGCAGCTTGGTCGTGCACTCATAAGCCATATACTGAGTAAATCACACGGCTACTAGGTACGTCCGTGTACCAAGGCCGTACACACTTAGGTCAAGCATCGACTTTCACCTACATACCACTGTGCACGCCCGCTACTGGCCGTGTAGGCAAAATAGGCCATTTGCAAGGCCATAATGCCACCACACTAAGGCCATACCTACAAGAAAAATACCAATATTGTAACATCCCAAACCCGGTATAGACGTCACGACCAGATCTAGTATGTCACAGGGAAAAGGTTGAAAAGAAACTTTGGGGATCTTGATGAAAACTGGAAGTTTGAAACATTTTATTTCAGGTGATGTTTTGAAAATAGTGGTTTGCCACTTAAGAAAAATTTCCAGGTTGGATTAACCATTCATTTATTATCTATGTTAACACTTGTGAGAAGAACAGATATTTTAGGTTGCTGTTATTTAGAAAACCACTTTTTAACAATTAAGTTTAAGTCGTGAAATAATGTTGTATCAAAGTGGAATTTAAAATGAAAAACCAAATAGCAATTTAGAAAGGCCTTATTACAACAATTAAAATCCTAAATTAAAACATCTTAAAAAGAAACTAAGTTTACTGAAATTAACAAGCTATGGCCTCCCCGAGTCTCTTCGACTCCTAAGTCCACGTCTTACTGATTACCTGTAAGATTAAGCAGAGGGGGTGAGTCACCAAGACTCAGTGTGTAAGCTTCCCCCTTAGAGCATCATAAATGGCCTCAAGCCCACAACCACATATTGGGCCTTAGCCCACTCAAAAATAGCATGTACAAAAATGGATGCAATGTACCCAAATTTCAATCCTAGATTTCCATCCTCTACACACCACCAGACCAAATTGACACTCAGGGATTTCTAAAATCAACCCTCCATCTCAACACTCTATATGTGGCACCTAGCCACCGTGACATAGTCACAAAATATCATATGTGGGGCCAACCCACTTGTGGTTCCAAACCACTAGTGACAATCCCGAATAATCATATATGTGGGGCCAACCCACGTGGTACCAAACCACTGGGATGAGTCACGAAATCATCAATATGTGGTACCAAACCATTGGTGGTTCCAAACGATTGAGACTTAGTCATGAATCAAGAATGTGGGGCCAACCCACGTGTGGTACCAAACCACTAGTGACAGTCTTACACTTCGCCTTTCATATCATATCCAACCCATGCATACAAATTTCAATCGAATGCAACATACTGCCAAATGCATAATATTATCATGGCATACTTTTATTAGCATATACATAAATAGCAGGATACTTACCTGGTACTTCAGCCATGCCCTTAATGGCATAACGCTTATTCATCTAGCCATTGTGGCTTTTTAGCCCCAAAAAAATTAATAACACATAATAATAATATTAAAGTGTGTACACACCTAGATACGCAAAGCACTATGCTATCTATGTCGATACTATCACTCTCGAGACTACTGCTATCTGCCTCTTATTATGCTCAGACCCACAACCTGGTGGCCAATCCCAAACAGCAGATACCACGCTTCTTAAACTTAGGGGCTAGGACCGCGGGTCCAACCCCTCCTTTCACTTGGCTGACATTTGAGTCCATGAACAACCTTGGACACTAAACTGGATTAAAGCAGCGAAATTGAATAAAAGCGAATAGACACTCAAAACTAAGGGTCCTTACCTAGATCGACAAATCCCAAAGATTAAAAATTTAAATGAACTAGAATCGATTGTCACTTAACACACTCCAATTGAAATCCAAAAGCCAGAAGAACGCGAAGATAACCCCCTACAAATGGCCAAAAGTTAAAGAATACGATTATTGCCTTCGACACTCCACCAAGAGAAGAGATGATTGAACTAAAATGAAAACACTTACCACAACACTAGAAAAATCGATAGGAGTGGTGAAGAACAAGTAATGACAATCCACTGGAATGAAACCAAAAGAAAAAGATATGAATGTCAGAGGAATTCAGCTTCCTTTCAAAGAAAACAAAAGGAGAAAAAGAGTGACTAGATGTTTAGAGAGATCCGGCTAAACCAAAAAGAACTTACCGAATACCAAAAATATTCTGCTCTTGAAAAGAAAAAGATGGAGAAGAAAGGTGCTATCTACCAAAAGAGATTCGGCTATGATATTTGAGAGAGAAGAGAAGAAAATGCCAGAGTTTCGGTAGGAGATGAGGCTTGAGGGTTTCGGCTTTGGTGTTTATGGCAAAGAAAATGAAATGGGAGTAGAGAGTGGATGGTAATGTGAGTTTCGGCCAAACACAAAAGAAGAAGAAAATACGAAGAGTACTGGGAGGTGTTTCGGCTTTGGTGAAGGGGAGAAAAGAAAATACAAAACAAAAAGTGTGAGAGTGTTTTGGTATTTGAGAGAAAAGCCAAAAATACACAAAGTGGTATAAATGTTTCAGTTTTGACAAAAATAGTTGAACAAAGAATGCTCTTGGTTTCTCTAGCTAGCCAAAATTCTCAACACCCCTAATGCCATCATCTAACATTCGGCCACCCCCTTAACAACATTAAACCGAACCCACGCACACACACACACACACACACTTCTCACATTCAGCCAATCACTATCCCTCTCTCCACCGATCACTCTCCACTCTCCATTCAAACTTGTTGACCCCTTCTTCCTCCTTGAATTGTTCTCTTCCTTTCATTCAAATGTGTTGACCCATTCAACACTCATCCACTAGAGTCCAAGCTGAGAGCAACTCTCCCCTACCTTGGCGTCAAAAAGAAATCCCTCAAAAGGGATCTACGTAGCTCAAACCTGCTCCCTACCAGCTTCCCTGAGGCGTTACCTTCCAGAGCTTTAAGTGGTGCCTCCTTGCCACTTCACCAACTAGCTCCTTGTGTCAAAACACACAAACACCAACCCTTAAGTCCTATCCCATTCAGCTCTCCCCCAAAGTGCCCAAAAAGTAAAATTTTTACTAAGGCTCCGGCTTATCCCTAATCATTCCTAGACCCCAAAGCACTCTAAACTAGCATGAAAAACATAGCATTCACACAAAAACACACAAATTCATAGCCCCTAATTTAGGATGTTACAGTTCTACCCCCTTAAAATAAATTCAGCCTCGAAATTACCTGGTCAAAAGAGATGAGGGTATTATTGTTGCATTGATTCCTCGGGTTCCCATGTAGCTTCCTTAGAACCGTGATTACGCCACAAAACCTTAACCAACAGAACCGTCTTTCTGCATAATACTTTGACATCACGATCCAAAATTTGAACTAGTTCCTCCTCAAAGGATAGATCAGGCCTCACTTCGATCTCCTCCATGGACACCACGTGAGATGGTTTCGAATGATAATGTCTTAGCATTGACACGTGAAACACATCGTGAATCTAACTTAACTCTATAGGTAACTCGAGTTAATAGGCTACTGGTCCCACACGCTTCATTATCCGATAAGGCCCGATAAACCTAGGGCTTAGCTTACATTTCCAGCCAAACCTAACCACTTTTTTCCACAGTGACACCTTTAAGAACACCTGATCACCCACCTCAAACTCTATGTCTTTACGCTTTAGATCAGCATAGGACTTCTGTCTGTCCGAAGCTTCCTTCAACCGAGCCCTAATTAGCTTAACCTTGTCTTCCATTTTAGAGACCAATTCCAGACCCAACATCTGACATTCACCCAACTCTTTCCAACAAGTGGGAGTACGGCACTTCTGACCATACAACACCTCATACGGTGCCATCTGGATACTCGATTGGTAGCTGTTATTGTACGTAAAGTTTGCCAACGGTAAGAACTTTTCCTAACTACCTCTGAAGTCCATGACACAGCCTCTTAGCATATCCTCCAAGATTTGGATTACCCCTTCTAACTATCCGTCCGACTGCGGATGAAATGCTGCACTGAAATCTAACTTTGTGCCCAACGCTTGATGCAATGCCTTCCAAAATCTTGATGTAAACCTAAGGTCTCTGTCCGAGATGATTGACACTAGCACCCCATGCAACCTTACAATCTCTGCTATATATAATTTAGCCAACTTCTGAAGAGAGTAGTCTACTCACATCAGTATGAAATAAGCAGACTTCATCAAACGATCAACCACTACCCAAATCGAATCCTTTTTGGTAGGTGTAAGAGGAAGCCCACTAACAAAATCCATTGTGATCCTTTCCCACTTCCATGATTAACTTTCCCTCTAGTTAGTGCCTTAATCAACATTTTCATATAAGACAACGACGTTTCTCTTTAACCTCTGACCAAGTCTGTTCATGGATACAAGAAACGACCAAGTTGAGGAGGGGAGTGTACCCATAGTGTCCATTCCAAACTTTAAGACGCGAGATGTGTCGGCGGTTTGCGATTTTCCACCAGGCTGTGGTAGAGAACCAACGTCTACCTGGAATAGGCAAATAGTTGTTGTCCCAGCTAGTGAAAGTGTCAACGTAGAAAGCCTAGTATTACGCGTTATCAGATGTGTAAATTCCACACCCTACTATTAATTTATGTTATTAACCATTTAGGCTGAAAAGCCGAAGTGACTGGGTAGACAGTCATAACACCCTGGTGGGTAAAGTTGGTGATACCAAGTAAGTGACTATACCATTCTATTTATAAGTATATAAGTGTATGTTGTAATTTGTTACTTTGTTTGATAGCATGTTGCATTCATTTGATACGTATGTTATGCATGGGTTTGGAATATGATGCGAAAGGGGAAGTGTTATTAAAAGCTGTCACAGTGGTTTGGTACTACAGTAGGTTGGCCCCATATATCTGATTCAGTGACCAAGTCCTAGTGGTTTGGTACCACGGTGGTTTGACACCACGTATATATATGTTGATTCTATGACTTGTCCTAGTGATTTGGTACCACAGTGGGTTGGCCCCACATATACGATTATCAGGGATTTTCACCAGTGGTTTTGCACCACAAGTGGGTTGGCCCCACGTGTTATAATTAGGGACTGTCACTAGTGGTTTGGTGCCACATATGAGGCGTGTAGTGGATGGAGGGTTGCTTGTAAAAATCCCCACGGTGTATTAGGCTGGTACGGGTGGCGTGTAGAGGATGAAAAAATTAGGTTGGGCTGGGTCATATTACATTCATATTTGGTGTTTGTCATTTTAAGTGGGCTAAGGCCCAATGTGTGATTGTGGGCTTGAAGCCGTTTATTTGATATAAGACGAATTACACACTGAGTCAAGGTGACTCACCCCTCTGCTTAACTTTGCAGGTAATCAGTAGATCATGGATTTAGGAGCCGAGGCGGACTCGTGGAGGCCATAAAATGTTTCTTTTCATAAACTTGTTTCCTTTTCATAAATTATTTTAATTGGGGATGTTGTTATGTAATAAGGCCTTCTTAAGTAGATATTTGGTTTTTTTATTTATTTATGATATGACATCAATATATATTTTGACATGAAAATTTAAGATGGAGTTTTCAAAACATAAGTAACATAAATAATCATTTTCTCTCAAGTGCCAACAAAGGTATCAAATATTCGATTAACTCAACTCGAAAATTTTTATTAAAACTACAAATCACTGTTTTTATAATATCACCTAAACGAAAAGTTTCACACTTACTATTTTTCTTTAAAATTCCAAAGTCTTCTTTTTATAACGTTTCCCTGTGACATACCAGATCTGGTCGTAACGTCTAGACTGGGTTTGTGGTGTTACAATTTTGGCATCAGAGCAAAACTCGGCTGTGAAATGGGTTCAATAAATGTTTTATAAAGTCGATTTAAAATGTTATTTAAGGAAATGTTTTAGTTTGGAGTATGGCACCCGAGTCTACCGGCACCCAATCCACGCGGTAAGTGTTCTAATCATTGGTTATTTTTGCATGAAATAATTATGTTGTGTTATGATTACTAGTATTAAGAGATCCAAACTTTAGAGATTGAAATCTTTAGGTATAGATATGAATATGCGAGAATTACTTTTTAATGCTATTTTTCATAAGACTGCTTGGTAATAAATAGTGAAAGAAAATACTAATCCATAAAACTCTTAATCAAATTAAATCATATCAATAGCCATGAGTACTAGGGGACATGGACGTGTTGTGCGTGGCCATGGTAGAGGCTGGAGTGTTGGGTCTGAACCCTTAGAATCAGGACATGGGTTGAAAAATGATGTGCCAGCACCGCCAGCTGCAGAAGCAGATTTTTAAGATCAGACAAGCGGAGACGATGCTGTGTCTCAGGCGATGTTACGTGTGTTGGAGAGAGTTGCTGGAGTGAGAATGCGATCAGAGGCTCAAAAATCTGTGTCTGAACGACTCTGAGCCAATGGTATGAAAATGTTTAGGGGCATTTCTGGTATAGCTCCTAACGAATTGAGTATTGGCTAGAAGTAGTTGAGTGTATTATGGATGATCTTGGCTAGAAGGAGTTGTGTCTCTTCTTTGAGATGAGGCATCAGTGGTGGCTCACAGTCAGGGATGGTACAGTGGTTGATCGTAGTACCTGGGATTTCTTCAAGACAACATTCCAGGGGAAATACATTAGATCAAGTTATGTGGATGCGCAGCGTAAGGCATTTCTAAATTTGGTTTAGGGGAATAAGTCAGTGGCCGAGTATGAGGTGAATTTTTTACGTCTTAGTCGTTATGCCCGGGGTATTGTTGCTACAGACCATGAGTATTGTGTTCGGTTTGAAGATGGCCTGATGGATGAGTTACGAGTGCTGATAGCTCCGTAGCGGGAAAGAGAATTTACTGTTTTAGTAGAAAAGGCTAAGAAAGCCGAGGAGGTGAAGCGGTCTAAAAAGCAGAATCAAGAGAGGGATAGAGGTAGAAATAAAAAGAATTTTGGATCATCGGCGTCAGTTGGGGTTTTCAGAAGAAGCCCAGGTTGGATGGGCCGAGTCGTGCTGCGAGACCTGTTGTTGATAGTCGACCTTAGAGTTGTGCTAGATGCAGTAAATTTCATTCGGTGAGTGTTGGACGAATAATAGAGGATGTTTTAGGTGTGGATCTACAGATCATCGGGTAAGAGATTGTCCACAGGAGCTAGGCAGAGTGCGACCAGTGGGTTAGAATTATGTTTAGCTAGGTAGAGGTGGTCAGTAATCACAGAAGGGTCGTGGTCCCACTAGGGAGGAAATAGTGTTGGTCGAGGGTGTGGAGCACAAGGTAGAGGTGCTGGGAACACAGATGCAAGATAGCCTGGGTTGGTTTATGCAGTTAGACGTCGTGAGGAAAGCAATGTACCGAACGTCTTAACCGGTATGTTCTTAATTTTTGGATTACCTTTTTCTATGTTGATTGATATTAGGTCAACATATTCTTATGTTGCTAGTACTGTGTTGGGAACTCTGAACATAGACTCTGAGATTGCTTCTAGGGAGATGACTATACTTAGACCTTTAGGACAATCTATAGTGGTGAATAAACTCTTCAAGAAGGTGCTTTTAGAAGTTCAAGGGGTAGTTTTTCTGGCTGATTTGATGGAACTGCCATTCGACGAGTTCAATTTGATCTTAGGAATGGATTGGTTGGTGAAGTACCGAGCAAATTTAGACTGTGCTACGAAGCGCATGGTGTTGAAGACGCCCAAGGATAATGAGGTGCTTGTGTTGGACAAAAAATAGAATTATCTGCCTAATATGGTGTCTACTCTTAAGGCTGAAAGGATGGGGAGAAAAGGGTGCGAGGCTTTCTTAACTTTTGTCAGTGCATTTGAAACCAAAGAGTTCTCGGTAAGAGATGTTAGAATAGTGAAGGAGTTTTATAATGCTTTTCTAGAAGAGCTATTAGGGTTACCTCCAGATCGCGGGGTAGAGTTCGGTATTGATCTTTTTCAGGGAACAACGCCAGTGTCCATTGCTCCGTATAGAATAGCACCGAAAAAGTTTGTAGAACTTAAAGCCCAAATTCAGGAACTATTGGATAGGGGTTTTATTCAACCAAGAGTATCTCTGTGGGGAGCTCCGGTGTTATTTGTTAGGAAGAAAGACGGGTCGATGCGGATGTGTATTGACTATCGCTAGTTGAACAAGTTGTCAATTAAGAATAAGTATCCATTACCGAGGATAGATGATCTATTCGATCGATTGCGAGGTGCTTCGGTCTTCTCGAAGATAGACTTGAGATTGGGTTACCATCAGCTTAAGTTTAAGGAGGCAAACATTCAAAAGAAAACTTTTTGAACTCGATATGGTCATTACGAGTTCTTGGTGATGTCGTTTGAATTAACGAATGCACCAGCTGTGTTTATGGATATGATGGACCGAGTCTTCCAACCCTATCTAGATCAGTTTGTCATAATATTTATAGACGATATTCTGGTTTATTCAAGGACAGAAGAAGAGCATGATTCGTATATTAGGGTGGTTCTACAGATTTTGCGAGAAAAGCAGTTGTATGCCAAATTCAGTAAGTGCGAATTTTGGTTGAAAGAAGTTGCCTTTTTGGGACATGTTGTTTCTGAAGAGGGAATTAGGGTGGATCCCTGGAAATTTGAAGCTGTGTTGGATTGGAAACCGCCTAGGACTATGGCAGAAATTTGAAGTTTTCTTGGTTTAGCTCGGTACTATAAAAGGTTTGTGGAGGGATTTTCATTAATTGCTACACCACTAACTAAGTTGTTACGGAAGGGGGTTCCTTTTGTTTGGTCAAATAAGCAATAGGAAAGTTTTGAAAAGTTAAAGAAGATACTGAATGAGGCACCAGTGTTGATTCAGCCTGAAGCAGGGAAGGAGTTTGTCGCCTATTGTGATACATCGCACACAGGGCTAGGTTGTGTGTTGATGCAAGAGGGGAAAGTGGAAGCTTATGCATCTCAGTAGTTGAGACCGCATGAAGTGAATTATCCCACCCATGACCTTGAGTTAGTGGCGGTAGTGTTTGCTCTGAAGATTTGGAGACACTACCTGTATGGGGAGAAGTCCATCATCTACATGATCACAAGAGTCTAAAGTACCTCCTTACCCAAAAGGAGCTGAACTTAAGACAGTGAAGGTAGGTTGAATTATTGAAGGATTACGACTGTTCAATTGAGTACCACCCAGGTAAATCTAACGTAGTAGCTAATGCGTTGAGCCGTAAGGTAGTATCAGACTTGAGAGCAATGGTTGCCCATCTCAGCTTGTATGATGACGGAAGTTTGTTAGCTAAACTGCAAGTGAAACCTTCTTGGGTCAGCCAGATTAAAGAGAAGGAATTGTCAGATGAATCATTGAGTTCTAAGTTCCAGTTAGTGGCAAGAGGTGAGACAGAAAATTTTAGTTTAAACAGTAATAAGGTTTTGTGTTTTCGTGGAAAAACATGTATGCCAAGGGATGCAGAGTTAAGGCAGAAGATTTTGCAGGAAGCGTATAGTAGTCCATATGCTATGCATCCTAGTAGGACTAAGATGTATTGGGTCTACGAGAACAGCTTTGGTGTCCGGGTCTAAAGCAAGAGGTGACCGAGTTTGTGGGTAAGTGTTTGACGTGTCAGTAGGTGAAGGTGAAGCATCAATTGCCATCAGGGTTACTACAGCCAGTGAAGATTCCACTCTGGAAGTGGGAAAGGATAACGATGGATTTCGTTAGTGGGTTACCCCTTACGCCTGCGAGGAAAGATTCAGTATGGGTAATTGTCGACCGATTGACGAAGTCTACTCACTTCATAGCAGTTTGTGTGGACTACTCTCTACAGAAGTTAGCCAAGCTATATGTAGCAGAGATTGTGAGGTTGCATGGGGTACCAGTGTCAATCATATCAGACAGAAACCCCATGTTTACGTCACGGTTCTGGAAAGCATTACATCAAGCGTTGAGTACAAGGTTGGATTTCAGCACGGCATTTCATCCATAGACTGATAGTTAGTCTAAGAGAGTAATTCGGGTCTTGGAAGGTATGTTGAGGGGCTATGTTATCGACTTCAGAGCTAGTTGGGAGGACTTTTTACCGTTGGCAGAATTCACATACAATAATAGTCACCAATCCAGTATTAAGATGGCACCCTATGAAGCGTTGTATGGTCAGAAGTGTCGTACCCCTACTTGCTGGACAGAATTAGGTGAGTGAGAATTGTTAGGTCTGGAATTGGTGTCAGAAACAGAGGAAAATATTAGGTTTATTCGAGCTCGGTTGAAGGAAGCTTCCAACAGGCAGAAATCTTACGCTGACCTAAAGCGCAAGGATATAGAATTTGCAGTGGGTGAGCAGGTCTTTCTAAAAGTTTCATCGTGGAAAAAGGTTTTAAGGTTTCTACGAAAATGTAAGTTGAGCCCCAGGTTCATCAGACCGTATCATGTGTCGAAGCATGTGGGACCAGTAGCATATTGCTCAAGTTACCTTCAGAATTGAGGCAGATACATGACGTATTTCATGTCTCTATGTTAAGGCGCTACCGTTTAGATCCCTTCACATGGTGCCAATGGAATAGATCGAGATAGGACCTGATTTTATCTTTCGAGGAGGAACTAATTCAGATCTTAGATCGAGATGTTAAGGTATTAAGGAGAAAGACGATTCTGTTGGTTAAAGTCTTGTGGCAGAACCACGGTTCAGAGGAAGCTACGTGGGGGCCGAACGATGTTATGCCTCAGTAATACCCTCACCTCTTTTGATCAGGTAAATTTTGGGGCCGAAATTTCTTTTACGGGGTAGAACTGTAACATCCTAAATTAGGGGTTCTACATTTTGTGTGTTTGTGTGTTTGGGTGCTCTGCATGTTGATTTGGTGCATTTAGGGGGTTCTGGGAAGGCCCGGGGTTAAGCCATGGCCTTGGCAAAATTTTTGTTTTTAAGCCCTCTTAGGGAAAGCCAGTTGAGGCAGGACTTAATGGCATTTTCTTGTGTTTTGTTGACATAAAAAGATGATGTGGTGGAGTGGCAAGTGATGCCACTTGTAGAGCAAAGAGGATGGCGTCAACAAGGGGGCAGCTGAGGGAAAGAGTTCAAGTCGCGTTGGTAGCACTTGAAGTTCTCTTTTTACGTCAGGAAGCTAAGGAGGTGGCTTCCAATGCGACTCTTTAGGGTCATTGGTGGAAGGAGTCAAAGAGTTTGAAATTAGTGGCTAGGAGGTGATGGGGGAGATTTGAATTGGTCAACTGTTTCAAATGGGTGAATGGGAGTAAAAGTAGGAGCTAATAAGGGAGTGGTGGCTTGTTGAGTTGTTGGTCGAAATTGGAGTGTTGGAAGGGGGAAGAATTTCAGTTTTATTCTAGGAGTCTTAGGCTTCTCTTTGGTTTCCTATAGAGTGAATTCAGTCATTAAGGGAGTGTGGAGTGCCGATTTGTGCTAAATCCCTTTTGAGCTCTTTTTCTTTTCTCTTTGAGTTCCTATTCCTTATATGCCGATAGTGTTAGCAAACTTTTACTTCTTTTCTTCTTCGAGCCTTTGGCAAAATTTGAGAAGACCATTCGTGCATTCTTTTCTTCATTTTCCAGTCAAACATTAGTGAATTCTTCCCATTCTCGTTCTTTGTTTCCCTTCTTAAGCCAAAACCATAGTTCATCTTCTTTGACGCCTTATTTTCTCTCTCTTAGCCGAATAGCCTTTTGGTCTATTAAATCGACTTCAACCTATCGCGAGATCATTGAAGGTAAGGTTCTTTTCTCTTGTATCGCAAAAGCTAAATCTCTCTCTTCGTTTTCTTGTGGCATCTACTTCTTTTCTTCTCTAAACCACTCAATCGCTATTTTCTTATTTCGCTAATCGGGTATTTCTTTCATTTTTTCTTGCCGAATCAATGGCGCTAAGTGGCCTAGGGTGTGAGGGATTACGCTTTGCCGAATCTGCTTGGGTTTTCTTCACTTGTTCCAATGCAAGGTAAATCCGTCCAATACCCTTTGATTTGTCTTTAAGACTCTTTTGATTAGCCGAATATTCAAGGGCCACCTCTTCTTGTTAGGTCCAATCTCTCTCACAAATTATCTCAGTTCCGAGAGCAAAGTAGTTATGGTGCAGTTCATCAGTAACCAAGGTAAGGGATTATTTTATTATATTCCATGATTAACTTTCCCATTGGGTTAGTGCCTTAATCAACATTTTCATATTAGATAATGACGTTTCTCTCTAACCTCTGACAAAGTCTATTCATGGACACAAGAAATGGCCAAGTTGAGGAGGGGAGTGTACCTATAGTGTCCATTCCAAAATTTAAGAGGTGAGCTGTGTCAGCGGTTCGTGATTTTACACTGGGCAATGGTAGAGAACCAACGTCTGCCTAGAATAGGAAAATAGCCGTTGTCCCTACTAGTGAAAGTGTTGACGTAGAAAGCCTAGTATTACGCATTATCAGGTGTGTAAATTCCACACCCTGCTATTAATTTATGTTATTAACTGTTTGGGCTGAAAAGCCAAAGTGACTAGGTAGAAAGTCATAATACCCTGGTGGGTAAAGTTGGTGATACCAAGTAAGTGACTATACCATTCTATTTATGAGTATATAAGTGTATGATGTAATCTGTTACTTTTTTTGATAGCATGTTGCATTCATTTGATACGTATGCTTTGCTGGGTTTGGAATATGATGCGAAAGGGGAAGAGTTATTAAAGACTGTCACAGTGGTTTGGTACCACAGTGGTTTGGCCCCACATATCTAATTCAGTGACCAAGTCCTAGTGGTTTGGTACCACGATGGTTTGACACCACGTACATATATGTGGATTCTATGACTTGTCCCAGTGGTTTGATACCACAGTGGGTTGCCCCACATATATGATTATCAGGGATTGTCACCAGTGGTTTGGCCCCATGTTTTATAATTAGTGACTCTGTCACCAGTGGTTTGATGCCACTTATGAGGCGTGTAGCGGATGGAGGGTTGATTGTAGAATTCCCCACAGTGTATTGGGCTGGTACAGGTGGCGTGTAGAGGACGAAAAAATTAGGTTGGGCTGGGTCACATTACATTCATATTTGGTGTATGTCATTTTAAGTGGGCTAAAGCCCAATGTGCGATTGTGGGCTTCAAGCCGTTTTAGTGATATAAGGGGAATTACACACTGAGTCTTGACGACTCACCCCTATGCTTAACTCTGTAGGTAGTCAGTAGATCGTGGATCTGGGTGCCGAGACGGACTCGTGGAGGCCATAAAATGTTTCTTTTCGTAAACTCGTTTCCTTTTCATAAATTACTTTAATTGGGGATATTTTTATGTAATAAGGCATTCTTTAGTTGATATTTGGTTTTTTTTTATTTATTTGTTTATGATATGACATCAATATATATTTTGACATGAAAATTTAATATGGAGTTTTCAAAACATAAGTAGCATAAACAACCATTTTCTCTCAAGTGCCAACAAAGGTATCAAATATTCGATTAACTCAACTCGAAAATTTTTCCTAAAACTACAAATCACTGTTTTTATAATATCACCTAAATGGAAAGTTTCACACTTACGATTTTTCTTTAAAATTCCAAAGTCTTCTTTTTATAACCTTTCCCAATGACATACCAGAATACCAGATCTGGTCGTAACGTCTAGAACAAGTTTTGGGTGTTACAATGCCACTGTCCCATACAGGGTCTTACACGTAATCAAATATCGATGCCACTATTCCAGACAGAGCCTTACATATCGATTCCACTGTCCCAGATAGGGTTTTACACGTAATCAGATATATGATGCCTCTATCCCGAACAAGGTCTTACACATAATCAGATATCGAACACCGATGTCATAATGAAGTTAATCCTATCTATTTCTATGTTCGAACAAAACTTCTTAGATGTTAACACTATGTCAATCTTATCTTAAAATTCATTTATATACAACATCTCATATGCATTCATCATTATCCATAGTTATATGAACATACATAATTCAATACAAATACATTTATCGACTTACCTCGAATTCGGATATTCATTCGGTCTGGGTTATTCGACTACTTTCGTGTTCCACTATCTAAGTCTGTTTTCTTTGATTCTTGATCTTAATTAAGCTTTGACAATGGTCGAACCTAGCTTTGTTTTCTTCTTTTATTTCTCTTTTAATTTCGGCTAAAATTAATGAACAATTCCCCACTATCTATTTCTTTTATTCTATTATAACTTATAACATATAATATTAATTTTAACTTATAAAATTAGTATATAAAAACATATATATTCATATCAATACTTAATGTCATCCATTATCACCACTTATGGCCAAATTGCCACATAAATCCTCTACATTTAAAAGACACATCGATTTAGCCATTAATCAAATGCAATGCCACTTTTACGATTTACGTGATTTAGTCATTTACCCAAATTAAGCACACAAACAGACAAATTAATTCACAGAAATTTCACACATGCTTAATCACGTATCGTGGCCACAAAAAATAATATTAAAATATTTTACTGACTCAAATTTGTGGTTTCGAAACCACTGTTCCAACTAGGGTAAAAACTGGAATGTTACACCTGGTGTTGATTATAAATGAAGTTAGTATGCTCCACGCGGTCTCACACAAGGGCATATGACTGGCTGTGTGGAAAAAGTCAGTATACCCCGCTAAATGGCACACTGCCTAGCACACGAGCGTGTGACTTGGCCGTGTTGCATAAGTTAGTATACCTGCAGGTTTGGCACGTCCTAGTACACGACGTAGCACACGGGTGTGTATGGCCACTTCTAAGGGTACACGGGCTAGACACACAGGTGTGTGGTCAGTCGTGTGACCCAAGTCAGTATGTATGCCCTGTTTCCACACGGCCTATGACACGAGCGTGTCTAAATCCGTGTGAGGCACACGGCCTATTCACACAGTGTGTGACCCCTAAATAATTGAGAAATTTCTAAGTTTTCCAATAATTTCATATGTTATGGATTCAGTCCCGAACCGCTTCTAAAGCATGTTTAAGGCCTCGTAGACTCTTATAAGGGACAATGTGTTTGTGTTGAATTGTATTTGAGTATGAATGCATAAATGTTTGAGTAGTGTATGTTAAATGATGTATATTGATTGGTAATACCTCGTAACCCTATTTTGACGATGAATAAGGGTAAGGGGTGTTACATTTATTGGTATCAGAGTTACGGATTAGTCGATTCTAGGACTAACGTAAAGTGTATGAGAGCCTAACTATACATGCCATATATACTCTACGGTAGTGAGATGATTCCTGACATCTTAAATTGTGTTTTCATATCATAATGGATCCCGAACGAGCTGTAGCCGATAATGTAGAGAGTAATGTGCCCGCTCACGCTTAAGGGGTAGCTCTATTAAATTCTAGACATGTAACGAGTAGCCACAATAGAGAACCTAAACAAGCCTTTTTCTAGATGATGAACGAGTGGTTCACGAATTAGTTCGAACAAATTCAATTGCTCAGTAACCTCCACCCCTACCTATTCCTCAACAAATCCCTATTGTTCCTCAAGTTGTAGATCCAATACGGTTTAATAAGCCACTAGTAGATAAGATACGTAAACATGGGGTGAAAAGTTCTGGGCTACTGTTGATGGTGATGTTGAGAGAGCTGAGTTTTGGCTCGAAAATATGATTTGGGTATTCGATGAATTGTCTTGTACTCCTGATGAATGTATAAAATGTGTTGTATCTTTGTTGAGAGACACCGCTTATCAATGGTGGAACACGTTGATATCTGTGGTTCTAAAAGAATAGGTTACCTGGGAATTCTTTCAGACAAAGTTTCGAAAGAAATATATAAGCTAGTGATTCCTTGATCAAAACCATAAAGAGTTTCTGGAATTAAAACAGGGCTGCATGACTGTCACTGAGTATGAAAGAGAATTTTATGATTAAGCAAGCATGCTCAAGAGTATGTGTCTACTGAGGATATTATGTGTAAATGGTTCATTGACAGGTTGAACGAAGATATAAAACTACTATCAGAATTCTAGAGTTGAAAGAATTTGTTATTTTGGTTGAAAGGGCTTGTAAAGCCGAGGATCTTAGCAAAGAAAAGAGAAAAGAAAATTCATAAGCTAAAGACTCGAGAAAAAGATCAATGAGTAAGCTGTATCAAACTTTGTCAAAGAAATCCAGAGATTCGTATGCTTGTCTGAATGCTTCAAATGAATATTTGAGTAGAAATCATAGAAAATAATACTCCAGTTTTAAAACTCAAGCTACATCAATGTCGAGTGTTGGCAATGTGTGAGACAACAAACCCGAATGTAAGCAGTGTGGGAGATGACATTACGGAGAATGCTGGAATAAAATAATAAAGCTTGTTACAAATGTGGTTCGTTAAATCACTTCATACGAGATTACCCTGAGCTAAATGAAAAAAGTAAAGCTCAGAATATGAGACCAAGTAACACATCGACTAGAGGAAGACCACCAAGAAATACTGGGAATGTGAGTGGTAGTCGAGGGGCAACGATAGACTCTACCGTGAGATCTGAGGCCAGAGCACCTGCTAGAGCCTACGCTATTCGCGCTCGCGAAGAAGCGTCATCTCTAGATGTTATCACCGATACTTTCACTCTTTATGTTACTGATACGATTTCATTGGTAGATCCAGGATTAACTCATTCTTATATATGAATGAATTTAGTATCTAGTAAGACTTTGCCTGTAGAGTCTACTGAATTTGTGATTAGAGTATCGAACCCCTTAGGCAAATATTTTTTGGTTGATAAAGTCTGCAAGAATTGTCCGTTAATGTATTGGGATTTCTATTTTCGCTAATTTGATGTTGTTTTCATTTGATGAATTTGATATGATTATGTGTATGGATTGGCTAATGATGCATGAGGCTACAGTGAATTGTAGACGAAACATAATTGAATTGAAATGTCAAAATAATGAGACTATTAGAATCGAATCTGATGATCTAAATAGTTTGCGAGTTGTGATCTCGTCTATGTTAGCGTAGAAATTTGTAAGAAAGGTGTGTGAAGCTTATCTTGCATATGTAATTGATACAAAAGTGATAGAAACAAAGATTGAATCAGTACCAGTTGTGTGCAAGTATCCAGATGTATTTCCTGAAGAGTTACTGGGTTTACCGCCTGTCAGAGAAGTTGTGTTTGGTATTGAATTAGCACCGGGAACAACACCGATATTGATAGCTCCGTACATAATGGCTCCGACAGAGTTAAAAGAATTGAAAGTTCAGTTGCAAGAATTTATAGATAGAGGTTTTGCAAGACCGATTTCTCTCCCTAGGGTGCACTGGTGTTATTTTTGAGAAAGAAAGATGGCACAATGAGAATGTGTATAGACTACCGACAACTCAACAAAGTGAAGATCAAGAATAAATTCCCTTGGCCACGAATAGATGATTCGTTTGATCAGTTAAAGGGGAAATAATGTTTTCAAAAATTGATTTGAGATCTAGTTACTACCAGTTGCGAGTTAAACTCCGATGTGCCAAAGAATGCATTTAGAACAAGTTACGGACACTATGAATTTCTTGCTATGCCTTTCGAACTAACAAATGCACATGCTATTTTTATGGACTTTATGAACTAAATTTTTAAGCCGTATTTAGATCAATTTGTAGTTGTGTTTATTAATGACATTTTATCTACTCTCGTGATGAATCAGAGCATGCAGAGCATTTGAGAATTGTGTTACAAACTTTGAGAGGTAAATAGTTGTTTGCAAAGTTCAACAAATGTGAGTTTTGGCTATGAGAGGTTGATTTTCTGGGACATATAGTTTCAGTCGAGGGTACCCAAGTTGACCCCGAGTAAAGTTTTTGCGATTATAGATTGGAAACCTTCGGGAAATGTATCCAAAGTTCATATTTTTTTGGGACTAGTAGGCTATTATAGACAATTTGTGAAAGGTTTATCGATGATTGCGACTCCAATGACAAGATTGCTTCAAAAAGATGTTAAATTTGAATGGTCAGAAAAGTGTTAGCAGAGCTTCTAGCAGTTGAATGCATTATTAACTAAAGCACCAGTGTTAGTTCAGCCTGAGTCAGTAAAGAATTCGTAGTTTACAGTGATGCATCGTTAAATGGCCTGGGTTGTGTTTTGATGCAAGAAGGCAAAGTTGTAGCTTATGCCTCGAGATAGTTGAAGTCACATGAAAAGAATTATCCGACGCATGATCTTGAATTAGCCGTGACAGTGTTTGCATTGAAAATTTGGCGCCATTACTTTTTTGGTAAGAAATGCCATATTTATACCGACTACAAAAGCTTGAAATATCTGATGACTCAGAAGGATTTGAATTTACAACAACGTAGATTGTTAGAATTGCTAAAAGACTATGAATTAGTGATTGATTATCATCAGAGGAAAGTGAATGTAGTTGCTGATGCTTTGAGCCAAAATCCTTATTTACTTTACGTGCCTTGAACATACAATTAGCCTTGTTTGACGACGGTTCAATACTAGCCGAAGTTGAAAGTGAGACCGCTATTTCTACAACAGAGTTTTGAGGCTCAAAAATGTGATAATGAATTGCAAGCAAAATGAACTCAGTGTTTGTCAACTTTTGATTCAGAGTTTCGAATAAGACCTGATGAGTGTTTGACGTTCAGAGGTAGAATTTGTGTACCAAGAAATCCCGAGCTTATTCAAAAAATTCTAAGCGAAGCACACAATAGTTTTTTATCAGTACATCCGGGAAGCACGAAAATGTATAACGATTTGAAACAACTTTATTGGTGGCACGGCATGAAACGAGATTTCTCAGAATTTGTTTCAAAATGTTTGATTTGTCAGCAAGTCAAAGCTGAATATCAAGTGCCATCAGGTTTATTACAGCCTATTATGATTCTCGAGTCGAAGTGGGATAGAGTAACACTGGACTTTGTATCATTTTACCCTCATCTCTGAAAAAGAAAGATGCGATCTAGGTTGTTGTTGATAGATTGACAAAATCAGCTCATTTTATTTCGGTACGAACAGAGTTCTCGCTAGATAAATTAGCTGAGTTGTATATCTCAGATATTGTTCGATTGCATGGAGTGCCATAATGTATTGTTTCAGATAGAGATCCGAGATTCACTTCACGATTTTGGAAGAAATTGCAAGAAGCTTTAGGTACAAAGCTGCACTTTAGCACTGCATTTCACCTGCAAATAGATGGTTAGTCCAAACGAGTTATTCAAATACTTGAGGATATGTTGCGATGTTGCATTCTTGAGTTTGAAGGTAGCTAGGAGTAATATCTATCGCTGATTGGATTTGTAACACCCCAAACCCGGTCAACACACTACGACCAGATTGGCATGTCACAGGGTGAAAACGTTTGAATAGAACACATTGCCGGTTTATTTTCGTGAAAAACAACCATTGAAACATTTTGCTGTCTAAAGTTTTTAAACAGTAGGAAAAGACTCCCTTGAGAAAATCCATTCGTCGCCTCTCATTACTAGGGAACAAAACGTTAGATTTTAAGAAAAACCCGTCCTCACTTAAGTGTGAGGTTGAAAACCATTTTCCATTAGATCTCAGAGTAAAACTAAATTTTAAGAAGAAATTTGAGTTTGGTTCGTTGTCATTACTTGTTGTTATTACCCGATGGTAAAGTTTAGAAAACATTGATTTTACAGGTTATTTAGGCATTCTATGTTGCTTAACTTAGGCATTGCGTGATAAAACTTAACAAGATTAAACAACCCAGAAATATTAGTTAGTGACCTTATTACAAACCCAAATAAACCAAATTAAAAATAAAGTACCCAAAAGAGTGAACAAACTAAAACCAAACGCAATATGCATGGCCACAACGAGTCCACCCGGCTCCGCATCCGCGATCTACGAGTCATCTGTAAAAAGTAAGGGAAGAGGTGAGTCACTAAGACTCAATGTATAATCCCCCTCCCAAATATAACAACACTCTTGCACAGTTTCATAATAAAATAAGTATGTCATGCAACCCAAACCTAGCCATCCAACACTCCATATTCTACCCCGTGTGGTACCAAACCATTGGTGGCGCCAAACCACTGGTGACCCAAAGTCACAATCAAGTATATACAAATGTGGCACCAAACCACTGGTGGTGCCAAACGACTGGTGACCCAAAGTCACAATTATCCATATGAGGGGCCAACCCACTTTATGGTGTCAAACCATTGGTGACAATCCCTTTTAATGTAATATATGGGGCCAACCCACTGTGGTACTATGCCACCGGGACGAGTCACTAAAATATCCAATATGGTGCCAAACCACTGGTGACCCAAAGTCACAAATATCACATGTGGTACCAAACCACTGGTGGTGCCAAACCACTGGTGACCCAAAGTCACAATTATCCATCTTCCCCCTCCTCTCATACTACCCATTTCAGTGCACATGCTTACACATACATTACTTACATGCTTTATCAATTAATAACAGACTGCAACATAGCATATACATATTCATCAGCAATCACATATAATTAATCTATCGGAACGGACTTACCCGGAGTCCTCACTCATGCCCATAAGGGTAGCATATCGATATCCACATTTATTCCGGCTTTTAACAGTGTTTAAGTTAATAACAAAGCAATACATTGATTATGAAGTGTGCAAGAGGTACACACCTGATTACTCGTAAAATGACGCTCTCTACGTCGGTACTATCGTTATTCGACACCACCACTATTTGACTACTACATTGCTCAGGTGTTCGCCCACACCCTGGTAGCCAATCCCGAACCGCAGACATGGCCCTCTTCTTGAATTTGGGGGCTGGGGTCTCAGGTCTGATCCCTTCTACTGTTTGATTAGCCATAGGGTCCATAAAACCTTTGGTCACTAAATCAGGTTAACACAGAGAATAACTAAGAATCAAGGATTAACCCGAAAGAGTAGGTCCCTTACCTAGATTGATCAATACCCGAGCTTTTAGGCTTAAACCACAAGCCAAACAAATCCCGAGATCAACAGAATGCAGCTACACTCCTTCCTACAATTGACCGAACACATCACCATAGATCCCAAATGCCATTCGACATTAACATAAATCCCGAAAAGAATATAACGTGAGAAGATGATCACCCCTTACCTCAACACTTACCAAAATCGATTAAAAGTGGATGGGTGATGACGATATACTACAAAATGTTGGTTGAGATTCGGGTTGGAGATCAAGAGAGGAGAGATTGCTTTCAGGACCTAGGTAGACTAAGAGAAAACACAAGAAGAGAAAAGGAGATATGAGCACAGCTATTCAGTTTTACCAAGAATCAAAAGTGAAGAGAGGATTAGAGAGTTTCGGCCCTTAAGACAAAATTGATAGAGAAAAAAAACAACTTACCTCAATAAGAAAGCAAGGTTCGGCTCCTCCAAATACTGGAAGAAAATAGGGAAAAAGGATGGTAAGGTGATTTAGCTATGGGTCCAAAAAAGAGAAGAAAAATGTTAGTAGAGAGGGAGGATGATGGTTTCGGCTTTAGCTCAAGATGAAAGAAAGATGCTCTTGGTGTTTTCGGCACAATGAGAGGAATTGAGAGAAGAGATGAAGTTAAAGAAACAAATATGAGAAAAGGTTTGGTAGGGCATTCACCAAACACTAAAGAAGCAAAGAGGAAAGGAAAGAAAAGAAAATGCTTAGAAGAGGTTTTGGTTTCAACACAAAGGGAAAAGGGAAAATAAAAGATTTAGGGGAAAGAAAATGGACAAAAATGAGTTTTAAACACTCCCCTAACTAACCGAATACCCACACATACACTAAGCACATTCGGCCAACCCTCTCAAGCATCCTCAACCGATTGCTCCCCTAAGACCACTAATGAAATTTGGCACACCTCCCCACACTCAAAATCGAAACTCCAACCCCTTTAGCCACTACCAAAATCGGTTACACACTCCCCTTCCCTTCAACCTCTAAGCCGTCCCCCTTCTTTCTCCCCAAATTCCTCCCTTCCACTCATTCAAATTGTTTGAATGAGTCAAGCTCCTACCTTCACTCCTTTCCATCCAATTCAAATGTGTTGACTCCTTCAACACCCATCCAATAGAGTCCTTCCTAGGCACATCTCTTCCTTGCACCTGGCATCAAAAATAAATGCACCAGGAGAGATTTCTGCAACTCGAACCCAAGCTCTGCCTCCTGCATCCCAAGTAGCGCCTCCTTACCACTCTTCCACTGGCTTCTTTGTGTCAAAACACCTCAATAACATCTCTTAACACCTAGCTCCCTTGGCTTCCCCTTCCAAGTACCCAAAAAAAAATTTTTGCTATGGCTCAGGCCTACCCCAAGCTCATGCCAGGACCCCAAAACACCCTAAGGTAGCACAGCAATCATACTAACACATGCAAACATGCAAAAATGTAGAGACCCCAATTTAAGGATGTTACAGTTTTACCCCCCTCAAAAATTATTTTGGCCTCGAAATTACCAGGTCAGAAGAGTTGAGGGTATTGTTGCCGCATCACATCCTCTGGTTCCCACGTGGCCTCCTCCGTACCATGGTTCTGCCATAAAACTTTCACCAAAGGAACTGACTTCTTACGCAGAACTTTGACATCCCAACCAAAAATCTGCACTGGTTCTTCTTCGAAGGACAAATCTGGACTCACCTCAATCTCTTCCAGTGGCACAACATGCGAAGGATTTGATCGATAGCGCCTAAGCATGGAGACATGGAATACATCATGAATCTGACTCAACTCCGATGGCAACTCGTGCTGGTAAGCTACCAGTCCCACTCACTTCAACACCGTATACGGCTTAACAAACCTAGGGCTAAACTTACCTTTCCGACCAAATCTCAGCACTTTCTTCCACGGTGATACCTTCAGAAAGACCTTGTCACCCACTGCATACTCCATATCCCTACGTTTGAGGTCAGTATAAGACTTCTGCCTGTCCGAAGCTTCCTTCAGACGAGCCCGAATCACCTTAACCTTATCTTCTATTTCAGCAACCAACTCTGGACCCAACATCTGACGTTCACCCAGCTCTATCCAACACGCAGGGGTACGACACTTCTGTCCATACAGTGCCTTATACGGTGCCATCTGGATACTTGCTTAATAACTATTCTTATACACGAACTCTGTCAATGGTAGATATTCCTCCCAACTACCACTGAAATCCAGGACACAACTTCTCAACATATCCTCTAGAATTTGTATTACCCTTTTTGACTGCCCATCTGACTGCGGATGAAATGCTGTACTAAAATCCAATCTCGTACCCAGTGCCTGATGCAACTCTTTCTAGAACCTCGACGTGAATTTGGGATCCCTATAAGAGATAATCGATACCAGTACCCCATGTAGTCTCACTATTTCTGCCACATACAACTTAGCTAACCTTTGGAGCGAGTAATCTACTCTAACATGTATAAATGAGCCGACTTAGTCAAACGATCTACTATCACCCAACTGAATCCTTCTTGCTAGGCGTAAGGGGTAACCCAGTGACGAGATCCATCGTAATCCTTTCCCACTTCCACTGTAGAATCTTGATCAGCTGTAACAGACCCGAAGGTAATTGGTGTTCAACTTTGACCTGCTGACACGTTAGACATTTATCCACAAACTCAGTTACTTCCCGTTTTAGACCCAGCCATCAAAACTACTCTCGCAGATCTCGATACATCTTGCTACCTCTAGGGTGCATAGCGTAGGGACTGCTATGTGCCTCCTGAAGAATCTCCTGCCTTAACTCGATGTCCTTCGGTATACAAACCCTTCCTTCGAAACACAACACTCCATCACTGGTCAAGCTGAAACCTTCCAATCCACCACTCTGCACTTGCACCCTCCGAGCACTTAGGACCTCATCCATTAGTTGTTTCTCCTTAACCTGACCAACCCATGATGGCTTCACCTGTAATTCTGCTAATAGACTCTCATCGTCATACAAACTGAGATGAGCAAACATTGCTCTCAAGTCTGACACTACCTTACGGCTCAACGCGTCTGCCACCACGTTGGCCTTGCCTGGATGATACTCAATTGAACAGTCATAGTCCTTCAACAACTCGATCCAACTCCGCTGCCTCAAATTCAAGTCCTCTAAGTCAAGAGGTACTTTAGACACTTGTGATCTGTGTAAACTATTGACTTCTCCCCATACAAATAATGCCTTCATATCTTCAGGGCGAAAACCACTGCAACCAATTCCAGATCATGCGTTGGATAGTTAACTTCGTGGGGTCTCAGCTGCCGGGACTCATATGCCACTACCTTCCTCTCTTGCATCAGCACACATCCAAGACCAGTATACGACGCATCACAGTAAACCATGAACTCCTTCCCTACCTCAGGCTAAATGAAGACCGGAGCCTCCGTTAGAATCCTCTTCAATTTGTCAAAACTTTCCTACTGCTTGTCTGCCCACACAAATGGAACCCCTTTCCTTAGTAACTTGGTCAACAACGCCGCAATCAAGGAAAACCCTTCTACAAATCTTCTGTAATATCCTACCAAACCCAAGAAACTCTAAATTTCCTCCACCGACTTAGGTGGTTTCCATCCAACACTGCCTCAATCTTCCGAGGGTCCACTCTAATCCCCTCGACTGACACCACTTGACCCAAGAAAGTTACCTCCTCCAACCAGAACTCGCATTTATTAAACTTTGCGAACAACTGCTTCTCCCTCAGAATCTGCAGAATCACACGGAGATGCTCATCGTGCTCTTCCTTAGACTTCGAGTACACAAAGATGCCATCTATAAATACTAGTACAAACCGGTCCAAGTACGATTAAAACACCCAGTTTATCATGTCCATGAATACTGCTGGCGCGTTAGTCAACCCAAGTGGCATTACCAAAAACTCGTAGTGCCCGTAAAGAGTATAAAATGCCGTTTTATGGATATCGACCTCCTTCACCTTGAGCTGGTGATACCCTAACCTTAAATCAATCTTGGAGAAGACTGATGCACCCTTAAGCTGATCGAACAGATCATTTATCCTCAGCAACGGATACTTATTCTTGATTGTCAACTTGTTCAGCTGGCGGTAGTCTATACACATCCGCATTGTACCATCCTTCTTTTTAACAAAAAGCACATGTGCTCCCAAGGAAAACACTCAGCCAGATAAAACCCCATCCAGCAACTCCTGAATTTGCGCCTTCAGCTCCACCACCTCTTTAGGTGCCATCCTGTATGGAGTAATAGACACTGGCGCGGTTCCTAGTAATAGATCTATCCCAAACTCAACCTCGCGATCTGGGGGTAAACGCGAAGCTCCCCTGGAAACACATCAAAAAAATGCTTCACCGTTGAACCTCACCTACAGTTAATTCCTTGGCCTCTAACGCACAAACATGAACCATGAATGCCTCACAACCCTTCCTCACCATTTTCTCAGCCTTCAGAACAGATATAATGTTAGATAGATAATCCCTCTTGTTACCTATCATTACCAGTTCTTCACCTTCAGCTATTCTCACTACCATGCGCTTAGCCGCGCAGTCCAAACTAACTTGATACTTCACCAGCCAGTCCACCTAAAGGATCGATCGAACTCCCGAATGGCGCTCCATCGGATCGACCACAAACACTACCCTTGAAGTTCTAGGGTACATCCCTATCTGATTTATTTATTTCTGATCGACCTAAAGAGCTAATTCATCGTCATCTCCCTAGAAGTAATCTCAAAGTCTAAGTTCATGGTTTCCACTATACTACTGGCAACATATGAGTGCGTCGAACCAACATCTATCAAAGTAGTATAAGGTCCAAAAATTAAGAACGTACTGGTTATGACGTTCGGTGTGTCAGCCTCTTCTCGACGCTTCACTGCATATGCCAACCTAAGCTACCTTGCTTCAAGATACGCACTCTCCTGGGTGCTTTCTGCGCCCCGACCAGAACCATTACCTCTCTTGACAGAACCATGACCCCTTTGTGGTTGCTGTCTACCATTCCTGAACTGAGCACGCCCCTAACTCTCAGACTGCATCCTGGCTAGCTTACGCGGACAATCCCTCACACGATGATCCAATGACCCACACTCAAAGCATCCTCTGCCACCAGTGCAACATTCCCCACAATGGGATTTCCCACATCGAGCATTCTGCGACTGGTCCCTGAGTAGCGGCAACAGGCTCCTCCATTGATTCGGCCCACCACACCTAGCCCTTTTTTGTGAATTTTTGGCCAACCTGACGGCCTAAAACTCCTCTTGTGTCTATTCCTCTCCAGATTCTATTTCATAGACTCCTTCACCCCTTCAGCTATCTTAGCCTTCTCTACCAGCTCAGCTAACTCCCTCTCTTGCTGTGGAGCGATCAGTAACCTCGATTCATCTCTCAGCCCGTCTTCAATCTTGACACAGTGCTCACATTCCGTAGCCACGATACCCCGAGCGTAATGGCTCAACCTTAAGAATTCTGCTTCATACTCAGATACTGACCTACTCCCCTGAACCAGCCTTAGAAACGCCTTCCTCTGAGCATCAATGTAACTGGACCCAATGTATTTCCTCTGATAAGCTGCCTTAAAATAGTCCCAAGTGATATCGTCTGCCATTGCTCCATCCCTAATCGTGAGCCACCACTGATATGACTCATCTCGAAGAAGAGATACTATACCCTTCAGCTTCTCCTCAGTCGTAAAATCTAGGTCATCCATGATACGTTCTGTCGCCTCTAGCCAATATTATGCCGTACTAGGAGCCACACCAGATACACCTCTGAATACCTCTGCACCATTAGCCTAGAGTCATTCAGACACAGATTTTTGATCTCCCGTTCCGATGCCTATACCCACGACTCTTTCTAGAACCCGCAGCATCACCGGCGACACTGCGTCATCACCAGCCATCTGATCCTAAAATTTTGCACCCACAACTGGCGGCGGTGGTACCTCATTCTTTGACCTATGACCAGACCCTACCGGTTCCAACATTGCCGTCCTACCCCTACCTCGTCCACGTATATTACGCCCACATCCTCGTGTATTCATGACTGTCGATACAAATTGATCTGATTTAACAATTTTATACGTTAGACTTATTCCACTATTATTATAGCACAGTTTTATGAATAGCTTTATTACAAAATTTTATTTTCGCGAGTTCACAGAATCCTATGAGTTTCAGCCTCTAGGGTAACCCACTAGTACCCTCAATCATATCACTATCACAATCATGTATATAAACATAGCAGTTAGGGGTACCTACCTGGGCAGATCGGTGCCAGAGACTCGGTGCCATGCTTTCCAGACCATGTATTTTACAAAAACCCACTTTTTGAAACACTTGGGCCTTGGGCCCATAGTCGAGCTTTTGAACTAGGCTCTGATACCAAAATTTGTAACACCCTAAACCCGGTCAACACACTACGACCAGAGTCAGCATGTCACAGGGTGAAAATGTTTGAATAGAACACATTGCCGATTTATTTTCATGAAAAACTACCATTGAAACATTTTGATGTCTAAAGTTTTTAAATAGTAGGAAAAGACTCCCTTGAGAAAACCCATTCGTCGCCTCTCATTACCAGGAAAAAATGTTAGATTTTAAGAAAACCCGTCCTCGCTTAAGTGTGAGGTTGAAAACCATTTTCCATTAGATCTCAAAGTAAAACTAAATTTTAAGTAGAAATTTGAGTTTGGTTCGTTGTCATTACTTATTGTTATTACCCGATGGTAAAGTTTAGAAAACATTGATTTTACAGGTTATTTAGGCATTCTATGTTGCTTAACTTAGGCATTGCGTGATAAAACTTAACAAGATTAAACAACCCAGAAATATTAGTTAGTGGCCTTATTACAAACCCAAATAAACCAAATTAAAAATAAAGTACCCAAAAGAGTGAACAAACTAAAACCAAATGCAATATCCATGGCCACCACGAGTCCGTCCGGCTCCGCATCCGCGATCTACGAGTCATCTCTAAAATGTAAAGGAAGAGGTGAGTCACTAAGACTCAATGTATAATCCCCCTCCCGAATATAACAACACTCTTGCACAGTTTCATAATCAAATAAGTATGTCATGCAACCCAAACCTAGCCATCCAACACTCCATATTCTACCCCATGTGGTACCAAACCACTGGTGGTGCCAAACCACTGGTGACCCAAAGTTACAATCAAGTATATACAAATGTGGTACCAAACCACTGGTGGTGCCAAACCACTGGTGACCCAAAGTCACAATTATCCATATGTGGGGCCAACCCACTTTATAGTGCCAAACCACTGGTGACAATCTCTTTTAATGTAATATGTGGGGCTAACCCACTGTGGTACTAAGCCACTGGGATGAGTCACTAAAATATCCAATGTGGTACCAAACCACTGGTGACCCAAAGTCACAAATAGCACATGTGGTACTAAACCACTGGTGGTGTCAAACCACTGGTGACCCAAAGTCACAATTATCCATCTTCCCCTCCTCTCATACTACCCATTTCAGTGCACATGCTTACACATGCATTACTTACATGCTTTATCAATTAATAACATACTACAACATAGCATTTACATATTCATCAGCAATCACAAATAATTAATCTATCGGAATGGACTTACCCGGAGTCCTCGCTCATGCCCATAAGGGTAGCATATCGATATCCACATTTATTCTAGCTTTTAACAGTGTTTAAGTTAATAACATAGCAATACATTGATTATGAAGTGTGTAAGAGGTACACACCTAATTACTCGTAAAATGACACTCTCTACGTCGATACTGTCGTTATTTGACACCACCACTATTTGACTACTGCATTGCTCAGGTGTTTGCCCATACCCTAGTGGCCAATCCTGAACCGCAAACACGGCCCTCTTCTTGAATTTGGGGGCTGGGGTCTCAGGTCTGATCCCTTCTAATGTTTGGTTAGCCATAGGGTCCATAAAACCTTTGGTCACTAAATCAGGTTAACACAGAGAATAACTAAGAATCAAGGATTAACCCAAAAGAGTAGGTCCCTTATACCTGAGCCTTTAGGCTTAAATCACAAGCCAAGCAAATCCTGGAGATCAACGGAATGCAGCACACTCTCTTCCTACAATCGACCGAACACATCACCATAGATCCCAAAAGCCATTCGACATTAACATAAATCCCAAAAAGAATATAACGTGAGAAGATGATCACCCCTTACCTCAACACTTACCAAAATCGATTAAAAGTGGATGGGTGATGACGATCTACTACAAGATGTATGTTGAGATTTGGCTTGGAGATCCAGAGAGGAGAGATTACTTTCGGGACCTAGGTAGACTAAGAGAAAACACAAAAAGAGAAAAGGAGATATGAGCACAACTATTCGGTTTTGCCAAGAATCAAAAGTGAAAAGAGGATTAGAGAGCTTCAGCCTTAAGACAAAATTGAGAAAGAAAAAACAACTTACCTCAATAAGAAAGCAAGGTTCGGCTCATCCAAATACTGGAAGAAAATAGGGAAAAAGGATGGTAAGGTGATTTAGCTATGGGTCCAAAAGAAAAGAATAAAAATGTTAGTAGAGAGGGAGGGTGATGGTTTCGGCCTTAGCTCAAGATGAAAGAAAGATGCTCTTGGTGTTTTCGGCACAATGAGAGGAATTGAGAGAAGAGATAAAGTTAAAGAAACAAATATGAGAAAAGGTTTGGTAGGGCATTCGACCAAACACTAAAGAAGCAAATAGGAAATAAAAGAAAAAAAATGCTTAGAAGAGGTTTCGATTTCAACACAAAGGGAAAAGGGAAAATAAAATATTTAGGGGAAATAAAATGGACAAAAATGAGTTCTAAACACTCCCCTCACTAACCGAATACCCACACACACACTAAGCACATTCGGCCACCCTACTCAAGCATCCTTAATGATTGCTCCCCTAAGACCACTAATGAAATTTGGCACACCTCCCCACACTCAAAACTGAAACTCCAACCCCCTTAGCCACGACCAAATTCGGCTACACACTCCCCCTCCCTTCAACCTCTAAGCCATCCCCCTTCTTTCTCCCCAAATTCCTCCCTTCCACTCATTCAAATTGTTTGAATGAGTCAAGCTCCTACCTTCACTCCTTTCCATCCAATTCAAATGTGTTGACTCCTTCAACACCCATCCAACAGAGCCCTTCTTGGGCACATCTCTTCCTTTCACCTGGCATCAAAAATAAATGCACCAAGAGAGATTTTTACAACTCGAACCCAAGCTCTGCCTCCTACATGAGGCGTCACTCCCTTGCCTCCCAAGTAGCGCCTCCTTGCCACTCTTCCACTGGCTTTTTGTGTTAAAACACTCAATAACATCTCTTAACACCTAACTCCCTTGGCTTCCCCTTCCAAGTACCCAAAACAAAAATTTTTGCTATGGCTCAGGCCTACCCCAAGCTCATGCCAGGACCCCAAAACACCCTAAGCTAGCACAACAATCATACTAACACATTCAAACATGCAAAAATGCAGAGACCCCAATTTAAGGATGTTACAGAATTTTCTTATAATAATAGCTTTCAATCGAGTATAAAGATGGCACCGTACAAAGCTCTATACGGACGTAAATGTCGAACACCATTGTATTGGACAAATCTTAGTGAGAATAAGATTCATAGAGTTGATCTGATCAAAGAAATAAAAGAAAAAGTGAAATTGATTCGTGATAGTTTGAAAGCAGCTTTGAACAAATAAAAATCGTACGCAAACTTGAAACAGAAAGATATTGAGTTTCAGATTAGGGATAAAGTGTTTTTGAAAGTGTCCCCATGGAAAACAATATTGCAGTTTGGTCAAAAGGGAAATTGAGTCCCAGATTCATTTGACTGTACGAGATTATCGAGTGAATTGGTCCATTTGCTTATCGATTATCTTTACAGTCTGAGTTAGAGAAAATACATAACGTGTTTCATGTGTCGATGCTTCGATAATACCGATCCAACCCTTCACATGTCATTTCCCCGACCAAAGTTGAAATTCAGTCTGATATGTCATATGCTGAAGAATCGATTAGAATTTTAGCTTGTGAGATCAAAGAGCTGAGAAATAAGAGAATTGCATTAGTGAAATTATTATGGCATAGACATGGGGTTGAAGAAGCTACATGGGAACCTGAGGATGCTATGAGAAAACAACACCCGAACCTATTCACTTGTAAGATTTTCGTAGACGAAAATCACTAACGGGGGAGAGTTGTAACAGCCCAATTTTAACTAAATCAGAATAGTGGTTTCGAA
The DNA here is from genome assembly GCA_025506655.1 of Gossypium rotundifolium. Lineage (NCBI taxonomy): Eukaryota > Viridiplantae > Streptophyta > Magnoliopsida > Malvales > Malvaceae > Gossypium > Gossypium rotundifolium. The sequence continues at coordinate 117,974,670 of CP106727.1, read as the reverse complement.
ACCACAAATTCAATGTCAAAAAATTATTTTAATATTATTTTTTTGTTTACAGCATGATAGCATGTATGTGTGAAAATTTTGTGAGCTAATTTCATCGATTGGTTGTTCAATTTGAGAAAAAGATTTAATCGCGTAAAATGCAAATGTTGCATACCATTGCTCAAAGTGCTTAATTGCTATAGTTGATTAAATTAAAAATCCTTATGATGATTTTAGACCATTGGTAATGTAAATGGACAATTATGGCAATCCATTATATGTTTTTATATGTTATAATTCAAGGTTAAATTTGGTATTTGATAAATAAAGTTAATATTAATAAAACAAAAGGAAAAATTTTCTCATATTATCATCTTTTCAACCGATTATAATGAAGAAGAAAGTTATTTTAGGGCTTGAGATATTCGGCCAACTCCTAGCTTGATTAAGATCAAGAAAAGAGGAATCTGAATTAGGTCAGAGGAAAGGCAAGATTATCGAGTAATTGACTCATTTCAACGTTTTAGTACTCGAGGTAAGTTTGTATGTGATGATTTCTTTATAAATGTATGATAAATGCTTTGATATTGCCTAAACCGTGATTATGAGATTTTTATTAATGTATGAATTGTAAATACAATTCTACGGATATATTCGAAGATGGAATCGACAAGCTAAAAGTCCCGGTTGAACCTTAGGAATAGATTTTGGATACTGATGATATGTTATAAGATGATATACCGATTTGGCTTTAGGCCATGCATATTGGTTGTGTTGGCTTCGGGCCACAATATCGGCACTACGGAGTGTGAGTGATACCTTAATTTAGCTGCGGGCCATGGTATAGGTACTCCGGGATAAGTTACCTTGATTTGGCTTCAGGCCATGGTATAGGTACTTATCGATTGAGATACTTGAGTATCCGACTTCTATTCTGATTTGTTCAATGGGTAGATGAATGATGTGGCTGAGAAAAAGGTTAGTACGAGGTGATACAGGTACGTACAAAACCTATTCGAGTATTAAATAGAGAAAGTAGATGAAATGGTATTTGATCATGTTTTAAGACATGAGAAAGGTTTGTAGTTAATGTGTATATGGTGATGTTATGTAAATTTTGTTAATTTGCATTTATTTGATAAATTAGGTTATTCACATACGAGCTTACTAAGCTGTGAAGCTTACTTTGTGTTATTTTTCTATGTTTTATAGTTAACCAAGGCTAGCTCGGATTCTGGAGTCATTGAGAACATCATCGCACTATCAGACATCAATTTGGTACTTTTGAGTTGTGTATATATGGCATATGGCATGTATAGACTACTTGTAGTATTTTGGTTGTGAATATAGCCACGAGAGTTGGCTTGTAAATTATGTTAATATGGTTGTGTGTTTAGCTATTAGAAATGGCTTGTAAATGCATATGTTTTGGTTATATATATAGCCACGGGTGATGGCTTGTTTCGGTATGTTTAGTATGAAAATGGTTATGGTTTTATAGTTGCAAATGGTTAAATTAGTTTATGGAGTTTAATGCTTGAGAAATGCTTGATGAAGTATGATTTTAGAAGTTGAGTTGGTAAGTATTTGAATAGGTATTTGGCATTGAATTGAGTATTGATTTTGGTTGAAATTGATATGGTATGATTTGTGCATTTGAATGATGATTTTGGCTGCTTAGTTGTGTGATGAAATGGTGCTATTTTTATTATTTAGGCAAGCATGAGTAAGGGTGGCAAATTGGCCTTACAAATGGCCTATTTCTTTCCACACGAATAGAGACATGGGCGTGTGTCTCAGCCGTGTGCGAACACAGTCATGTTACACGGCGTGTGTCCCCTGGTGTTGATTTTAAATGTAGTTAGTATGCTCCACACGGTCTCACACACGGGCATGTGACTAGCCTTGTGGCACTATATCCCCCTAAATGGCACACGACTTGGTACATGACCTAGCACACGGGTGTGTGTGGCCACTTCGAATAGTACACGAGCTAGACACATGGACTTGTGGTCGAGCGTGTGACCCAAGTTAGTATGTATGGCCTATTTCCACACGGCCTGTGACATGGGCATGTCTGAAGCCATGTGAGGCACACAGCCTATTCTCACGGTGTGTATCCCTTGAATGATTAAAAATTTCTAAGTTTTCCAATAATTTTGTATGTTATCTGTTCAGTCTCGAACCGCTTTTAAAGCATGTTTAAGGCCTTGTAAGCTCTTATAAGGGACAATGTGTTTGTGTTGAATGGTATTTGAGTATGAATGCATAAAAGTTTGAGTATTGGATGTTAAATGATGTGTATTGATTGGACCTTGTAACCCTATTTTAACGGTGAATACGGTAAGGGGTGTTACATTTACTCTCAAAAGAAGCAGACCACTTTAAAACTCTTCTGAATATGACTTTGTTGAGGCATTATTGATATGAAGAGTATATTCTCAGTAATCCTGACCTTCCAAATCAACATCATAAACCCTCTATCCTTTGTCGTAGCATCTTACTAGCATATATTTAGTTGTTTACTTGTTTGTTACATATTATACTCGTAGTTATTCTTGTAATTGCCATTGTATTTTTACTCTTGCTTTACCTAAGCATTTTGCAATATTATGCAGTACACATTTAGCACACATTTTTATCCCTCTAAATTACCACTGCATACTTATCTTTGTTTACCATAGAAGTAATCATAATTTGTCATAATAACTTGATCACTTTTATACCTAATCTGATCCTTATGGAGACGATCTTACTTATCACTTTATCACTTGATCCGACGTGTATACTAGCACAATTTGCATATCATATTCACAAGCGACACTAACCAGTTTCTTTGAGATCTTATATGAGTATGTAATTTGGGTGAGTTTTTTGTGAGTCTAATCTGACTCGAGATCTTATATTGTTAGATTTTGAGCTGTTATAGTTAAAGGTTATGAATTCATGTAACAGTCCAGTTTAGACCCTAGTCGGAATAGTGGTTTGGGAACCACGAATCCAAGTAAGAGAAATAATTTAATATTATTTTTAGTGCTTTTGATATGAGACTAAGGATGTGTGAAAGCCTCGTATGAAAATTTGATCATTTGTGTGTTTAATTTGACAAAAGGATTAAATCACATAAAGTGTAAAAGTGGCCTTTCAATTGATTAAGTTCCTAATTGATGTGGCTTTTCAGTGTAGAGGCCTTGTGAGGCAATTATTCCAATATTAAGATAATGGATTGTTAATGGACAACAATGACCTTGAATTATGTTTGTCTCATATGTTTATAAAAGGTCAATTTAGTAAATGAATTACAAATGTTTTATAATTAAAACATAAAACAAAAATAAGCCATATGTTCATCCTAGTTAGCCGAAATTAGCAAAGAAAAGAAAAAAATATTCAAGTTAGGTTTCGGCTATGTTCAAGCAAAATTGAGGTAAGTTTTGACTTTTATTTTTTGTAATTTCTACGTTTTCCTAATCGTTGTTTTGAATGCTTCAAAACCCATGCTTCAATTTTGTGAATTTATGATATTTTTGAAATGAGACTTTGATGAACACATGAGTTTTATGAGGTTTGATGGTGGATTATGAAAGCTATATGTTTGATTAGTATAGTTTGTTCTTGAATTTTTTATGAATTTAGCTAATTAGGGCTAAAATGTGAAAATAGTAATTTGAGGGACTAAATTGTAAATTTGATGAAATGTTAAGACTTGTATGAGATACACGACCATTCGACTAAGCATGGGTATATGGTGATTTTGTATAATTGATGTTTTGAGAGAAATGGACTAAATTGATAAAATGTGCAAATGTGAGGGCCAAATTGCAAATTGCCCTAAATGTGTGTTCATGGATTGAATTGAATGAATTAGTGAATAAATTACATTTGAATATGTATAGATCAAGAGCCGAAGAAAAAGAACTTAGATCGCGAGAAAGCAAGAGTAATTGAGTAGCCGTATCCGTTTCCATTAAACCAAACTCGAGGTAAGTCAATATACAAATAGATGTGTTTGACTTGAATTATGTATGTTCATATGACTATTGATAATGATGAATGCACATGAGATGATGTACACGTGAATTTCAAGATAGAATCGATATAGTGTTAATGTCCATGAAGTCCCATTTGAATCTAGGAATAGATAGGATTAACTATATCATGACATAAATGTCTGTTATGTGATATCATGTAAGACCACGTCTGGGATGTTGGCGTTGATTTGAGATTTCGTGTAAGACCATGTCTAGGACGTTGGCATCGATATGAGATTTACGTGTAAGACCATGTCTGGGACATTGGCATCGCATTTGATTCGTGTAAGAGTGCCTGGGAAGTGGCATTGATATTTGAGTACATGTAAGACCTTGTCTGGGACGTTGGCATTCTACAACTATTCTGAGTATTCTAAGTATCCTACTAGATTCTGTATGGTTCAACGGGAAAATCTGAGAGACGAACGATTATGTGATATGTATATCTATTTCAGGTACATTTGATATGTACACTAAGTGTATATGAAAGGTAAGTGTCTATATGAACTTACTATGATGAATATGTGAAATGAAATAATGAAATGATATATGAAGATATTTTGAATAAGTTATGTGTATACGTGATATTTGAGTTGATAAATGTGGTATGATATGGCTAAGCATATGAGCCAAAGAATATGGGATGAATTTGTTATGAGAACTATAAATGTCAATGTATCAAAATAGTTATGTGCATTATATGTAAAGTTCATTTGTATATGGCTTACTAAGCTTTTGAAAGCATACTATGTGTGTGTTTATGCTGCGCTGTTTTATAGATCGTCAAAGCTATTAAAGGCTCAAGACCATCGAGGATCGTCATCACACTAATTAAGCTCATTTTGGTACTTTGAAAATGTGTATATAGTTAAATATGGCATGTATAGGTTAGATATTTTGGTATATGTTTGGAAGTGTAAATAGCCATGTGAAGTGGCTAAGTAAATGTTGATAATGTGCGTGAATAAATATGGCATATGATGCATGTTTTGTATAGCTTAATGGTAAGTGAAATGGTCAAGACTATGGTAACTATATGAACACAATATGAGTGTACATGTTTGATCAATGAAATGGTTGTATGTAGGGTAAAATGTGGATGTATCATACTTGAATATATATATATATATATATATATATATAGTGTGTGTGTGTGTTTTAGTTGTGCAAATTGGTATGCAAATTAACATGTTTAGAAATGAGATTGAATGTGAAGATTTGTTGATCATTGAACATGTCTTTGGTTGTCAATTGTGTATGAAATGAATTGGTAATTTGCTTGTAGGGATTAACCCCTGTGTGGGTGGCATTTAGACCTTGCAAGTGGTCTATTTTGCCTACACGGGTGTGCTTAGTGGCAGTGGGTGTAAGTCAGTAGTTAGCCTAAGTACACTCGGCCTTGGCATACGAACGTGCCTGGTAATCGTATGGTTAAGTCAGTAGCAAGCACAATGTTACACAGCCATGGCACACGGGCATGTCTGGTGGCTGTGTGGATAAGTCAGTAAACTTGCTCTGATTTGGCACGGCCAGGACACATGGTTGTGTCTAGTATCCATGGGAGGCACACGGCCTGCCCACACGGGCGTGTGACCTCTGTAATATAGAAAAGTTTTAAATTTTTGAGAACTTTCATATGTGTTCATTTTAGTCCCGACCCTATTCTAAAGCATGATTAAGGACTTGTTGACCTATAAAAAGGGACACTTGGTTTTGAATGATGATTTGTATTATAAAATGTCTATAAAAGTTTTTGATCTATCTGGTAATGGGTTAACCCTAATTCAGCTGATGGATACGGGTTAAGGGTGTTAGATTTGGTTGGTATCAGAGCTACTATTTAATCGATTCTCAGACTAACGTAGCGTGTTAAAGTCTAGCTATACATGCTATATATTTGAACTGTGATAGTGTGATGAATCCTGACGTGAAAAATATGATTTTTATATGCTAATGGATCCCAAAAGAACCGTAGCTGACAACGTAGAAAGTAATGCGCCTGCTCCCATGCAAGGGACAGTACCTTTGATCTGAGACCACTACGAGCGGTCAAGAGGGAGAAGCTAAAGAAGCTTTCTTCCAGATGATGAGTGAGTGGTTTACTCAATTTGTAAGAAATAACCCGACTATTTCGCAACCTCCGCCCCAATTAATCCCCCTCAGACATCTACTATGCCTCTGACTACAAATTTGAATTTATGGAACAAGCCTTCGGTCGATAAAATCCATAAGTATGGGGTAGAAGAGTTCAGGTCTACTAGTGATGACGATGCTGAGAAATTCGAGTTTTGGTTAGAAAATACTATCCGGTATTTGATGAGATGTCCTTGACTTTGGAAGAAAGTATTAAATGTTTTGTTTCACTGCTACAAGATGCCACTTACCAGTGGTGGAAGACTTTGATTTCTATGATTTCAAAGGAATGAGTCACTTGGGATTTCTTCCAGTCTGAATTTCGAAAGAAATACATCAGTGAGAGATTAGTTGATAAAAAATAAAAGGAATTTCTGGAATTGAAACAGGGTCATATGACTGTTACAGAATATGAACAAGAGTTTGTGAGACTGAGTCAGTATGCTCAAGAATGTATATCATCTGAAGCAATAATGTGTAAAATATTTTAAGACGGCCTTAGGAAGATATCCACTTGTTAGTCGGTATTTTAGAGAAAAAAGAGTTTGTTGTCCTTGTTGACCGAGCGTGCAAAGCTGAGGCACTTGGGAAAGATAAAAGAAAAGTTGAGTCTGAAGCCTAAGATGTGAGAAAGAGATTTCTGAGCAAATCATTTCATTCTGTTTCAAATAAATTCAAAGATGAACAAAGCCAATCAAGAGATAATGTGGGACATTCGAATAGAAATCGAGCTAGATCACAAATGAGCTCCAAAACTCCAGCGACTTCAGTAGCAAGTGTTGGAAATGTTCAATCTGAGAAACTTGAATGTAAGCATTATGGAAAAAGGCATCTGGGAAGTTGAACTTAAATGACAGAGCTTGTTTCAGATGTGGATCATTGCATCATTTTATTCGTGATTGCCTAGAGTCTGTTGAGCTAGAGACCGTTCAGAATCCGAGATCCGATAATGCACCTATGAGAGTTAGACCTTTTTGAAATGTAAGAAATGTCAGTGGTAGTCAGAGAACTACAAGAGATATTATTACGAGATTCGAAGCTAGAGCTCCTGCCAGAGTGTATGCTATCTGAGCTCGGGAGGAAGCTTCATCTTCAAATGTTATAATGGGTACATTTACACTTTATGATACTTCCGTGATTGCATTGATAGACCTTGGTTCTACTCATTCGTATATATGCATGAACTTAGTATCTAGTAAGATTTTTCTTTTAGAGTCTATCGAATTTGTTATAAAAGTATCGAAACACTTAGGTAAAAGTGTATTGGTTGACAAAGTATGAAGGAACTATCCATTAATGTTTCGAGATATCTGTTTCCCTACTGATTTGATGCTTTTTCCATTCGATGAGTTTGATATCATTCTGGGTATGGACTGGTTGACATTACATGATGTTGTTGTGAATTGTAGAAGAAAGACTATTGATTTGAGATGTTTGAATGATGAAATAATTCGAATTGAATCTAATGATTTGAATGGATTGCCTACTGTAATTTTTTTATTGAAAGCTCAGAGTTATGTGAAAAAGGGTTACAAGGCTTATTTTGTTTATGTGATTGATTTGAAAGTATCTAAAGGAAAGTTGAATCAGTGCCAGTTGTTTGTGAGTTTCCTAATATATTCTCTGAAGAATTATCGGGATTGCCTCTGATATGTGAGGTTGAATTTGGTATTATTTGTTGCCTGGTACGACTCCTCTTTCAATAGCTCCGTATAGAATGGCACCAACAGAATTAAAAGAGTTGAAATCAAAGTTGCAAGAGTTATCTAATAGAGGGTTTGCTAGAACCAAGTTTCTCACCTTGGGGTGCTCCCGTTTTGTTTGTGAAAAAGAAAGATGGCACAATGAGAATGTGCATTGATTACCGTCAGTTGAACAAAGTGATAATAAAGAACAAATATATGTTGCCCAAGATTGACGATTTGTTTGATCAGCTAAAAGGAGCTACTTTGTTTTCTAAGATAGATCTGAGATCGGGTTACTACCAGTTGAGGGTGAAAGATCCAGACATTCTGAAAATTGCTTTCAGAACGAGGTACGGCATTATGAGTTTTTAGTTATGCCTTTAGGACTAACAAATGCTCCTGCTATTTTTATGGATCTGATGAACATAATTTTTAGACCTTACCTAGATCGATTTGTTGTAGTTTTCATTGATGACATTTTGATTTATTCACGTAATGAGACTGAGCATGCTGAACATCTGAGGTTTGTGTTGCAAATTTTGAGAAAAAAGTAATTGTATGCGAAATTTAGCAAATGTGAATTCTGGTTGTATGAAGTCAGTTTTTTGGGACATATAGTATCAGCCTCTGGAATACGAGTCGATCCGAGCACAATTTTTGCCATTCTGGATTGGAAACCTCCGAAGAATATGTCTGAAGTCCGTAGCTTTCTGTGACTAGCTGGTTATTATCATCGATTTGTAAAAGACTTTTTGATGATTGCAACCCCGTTGACAAGATTACTTTAGAAAAATGTGAATTTTGAATGGTCTGATAAATGTCAAAAAAGCTTTGATCAGTTGAAAGTTTTATTAACTGAAGCATCGATTTTAGTACAGCCAGAATCAGGTAAAGAATTTTTAATATACAATGATGCTTCGTTAAATGTTCTAGTATGTGTTTTGATACGGGAAGGTAAAGTTATAGCTTATGCTTCGAGACAATTAAAGTTGCATGAAAAGAATTATCTAACTCATGACCTCGAGCTTGCTGCGATTGTGTTCGCATTTAAGATTTGGCGTCATTATTTGTTCGGTAAGAAATGCCATGTGTTTTCGGATTATAAAAGTCTAAAATATCTGATGATTTAGAGAGATTTGAATCTGCATCAGAGAAGATGGTTAGAGCTGTTGACAGACTACAAGCTTGTGATACATTATCATCCCAGTAAAGCTAATGTTGTGGCTGATCCATTGAGTCGAAAGTCACTGTTTGCATTGTGTACTATGAATGCTCAATTAGATTTGTCTGATGATAGTTCAGTGATAGCTGAATTGAAAGCCAAACCGTTGTTCTTACAACAAATATGTGATACTCAGAAAGTTGATAGTGAAATAAAAGTGAAACGAGCTCAGTGTGATTCGAATTCTGAAAATTTTGAGTTGTTGATGATTGTTTGAGATTTCGAGATCGAATATGTGTTTCAAGAAACCCAGAGTTGTTACAGCTAATTTTGAGTGAAGCACATAACAGTCGTCTATCTGTTCATCCTGAAAGCACTAAAATGTATCATGACTTGAAGCAACACTATTGGTGGTCAGTGAAACGAGATATTTTTTACTATGTCTCAAAATGTTTAGTCTGTCAGCAAGTTAAAGCTGAACATCAGGTTCCATCTAGCTTGTTACAACCGATTATGATTCCTGAATGGAAATGGGATAGAGTAACGATGGACTTTATTTCGGGATTGCCTCTAACTCCGAGAAAGAAAGATGCGATTTGGATTGTAGTAGATCGTTGACAAAATCTGCCCATTTATTCCGGTACGATCTGATTACTCACTTGATAGATTAGCTGAGCTTTATATTTCAGATATTGTAAGGTTGCATGGGGTACTGTTGTCTATTGTATCTGATAGAGATCTGAGGTTTACTTCAAGGTTCTGGAAGAAATTACAAGAAGCGTTAGGCACGAAATTACTTTTCAGTACCGCTTTTCATCTGCAAAAGGATGGTCAGTCTGAATAGATTATTCAGATTCTCGAGGACATGTTGAGATGTTGCATCCTTGAGTTTAATGGTTCGTGGGAACAATATTTGCCATTGTTTGAATTTGCGTACAATAATAGTTTTCAGTCGAGCATTAAAATGGCACCATAGAAAGCTTTGTATGGACGAAAATGTCATACACCTTTGTATTGGACCGAGCTCAGTGAAAATAAGCTACACGGGGTAGATTTGATAAAAGATACTGAATAGAAAGTAAAAGTAATCCGTGATAGTCTGAAATCAGCATCTGATCGTTAGAAATATTTTGTGGATTTAAAACGAAAAGAGATTGAATTTGAGATCGGTGTCAAAGTGTTTCTGAAAGTGTTTCCGTGGAAGAAAGTACTCCTATTCAGACATAAAGGCAAGTTAAGTCAGAGATTCATCGGACCGTATAAAATTATCGAGCGTGTTGGACCTGTTACGTACAAATTGCTATTGCCATCTGAGCTTGAAAAGGTACACTATGTATTCCATGTTTCGATGCTCTGTAAATGTCGATCTGATCTGTCACATGTGATAACCCCATCTGAGATTGAAATTCGATCTAATATGACATACGAGGAAGAATCGATCCGTATTCTAACTTGTGAAGTGAAAGAGTTGAGAAACAAGAAAATTTCGTTAGTGAAAGTGTTATGGTATCAACATGGAATAGAAGAGGCTACGTGGGAGCCTGAAGATTCAAGGAAACAATAATATCCGAATCTATTTAACGATAAGATTTTCGGGGACGAAAATCTCTAAGGGGGAATTGTAACAATCCAGTTTAGACCCCTAGTCGTAATAGTGGTTTTGGAACCACAAATTCGAGTTAGTGAAATATTTTAATATTATTTTCAGTGCTTTTGATATGTGACTAAGCATGTGTGAAAGCCTCGTATGAAAATTTGATCATTTGTGTGTTTAATTTGACAAAAGGATTAAATCGCATAAAGTGTAAAAGTGGCCTTTTTCATTGATTAAGTGCCTAATTGATGTGGCTTTTAAGTGTAGAGGCCTTACGAGGCAATTATGCCAATATTAAGATAATGGATTATTAATGGAAAATAATGACCTTGAATTCTATTTGTTTCATATGTTTATAAAAGGTCAATTTGGTAAATGAATTACAAATGTTTTATAATTAAAACATAAAACAAAAATAAGCCATATGTTCATCCTAGTTAGCCGAAATTAGCAAAGAAAAGAAAAAAATATTCAAGTTAGGTTTCGACTATGTTCAACCAAAATTGAGGTAGGTTTTGACTTCGATTTTTTATAATTTCTACGTTTTCGTAATCGTTGTTTTGAATGCTTCAAAACCCATCTTCAATTTTGTGAATTTATGATATTTTTGAAATGAGACTTTGATGAACACATGAGTTTTATGAGGTTTGATGGTGGATTATGAAAGCTATATGTTTGATTAATATAGTTTGTTCTTGGATTTTTGATGAATTTAGCTAATTAGGGCTAAATTGTGAAAATAGCAATTTGAGGGACTAAATTGTGAATTGATGAAATGTTTGGACTTGTATGAGATACATGAGCATTCGACTAAGCATAGGTATATGGTGATTTTGTATAATTGATATTTTGAGAGAAATGGACTAAATTGATAAAATGTGCAAATGTGAGGGCTAAATTACAAATTACCCTAAATGTGTGTTCATGGATTGAATTGAATGAATTAGTGAATAAATGGATTACATTTGAATATGTATAGATCAAGAACCAAAGAAAAAGGACCTAGATCGCAGGAAAGCGAAAGTAATCGAGTAGTCGTCTCCGTTTCCATTAAACCAAACTCGAGGTAAGTCAATATACAAATAGACGTGTTTGAATTGAATTATGTATGTTCATATGACTATTGATAATGATGAATGCACATGAGATGATGTACACGTGAATTTTGAGATAGAATCGACATAGTGTTAATGTCCGAGAAGTCCCGTTTAAATCTAGGAATAGATGGGATTAACTATGTCATGACATAGGTGTCTGTTATGTGATATCATGTAAGACCACGTCTGAGACGTTGGCATTGATTTGAGATTTCGTGTAAGACCACGTCTGGGACATTGGCATCGATATGAGATTTACGTGTACGACCATGTCTGGGACATTGACATCTTATTTGATTCATGTAAGACCCTGTCTGGGACAGTGGCATCGATATTTGAGTACATGTAAGACCTCGTCTGGGACTTTGGCATTGTACAAATATTCTGAGCATTCTGAGTATCCTATTAGATTCTGTATGGTTCAACGGAAAGATCTGAGAGACGAACGATTATGTGATCTGTATATCCGTTTCAGGTACGTTTGATATGTACACTAAGTATGTATGAAAGGTAAGTATCTATATGAACTTACTATGATGAATATGTGAAATGAAATGATATGTGAAGATATGTTTGAATAAGTCATGTGTATATGTGATATTTAAGTTAATAAATGTGGTATGATATGGCTAAGCATATGAGCCAAATACTATGGGATGAATTTGTTATGAGAACTATAAATGTCAATGTATCAAAATAGTTATGTGCATTATATGCAATGTTTATTTGTATATGGCTTACTAAGCTTTTGAAAGCGTACTATATGTGTGTTTGCTCTGTTTTATAGATTGTCAAAGCTATTAAAGGCTCGGGACTATCGAGGATCATCATCACACTACCTAAGCTCATTTTGGTACTTTGAAAATGTGTATATAGCTAAATATGGCATGTATAGGTTAGATATTTTGGTATATGTTTGGAAGTGTAAATAGCCATGTGATGTGGCTAAGTAAATGTTGATAATGTGCATGAATGAATAACACATATGATGCATGTTTTGTATGGCTTGATGGTAAGTGAAATGATCAAGACTATGGTAAGTATATGAATGCAATATGAGTGTACATGTTTGATCAATGAAATGGTTGTATGTAGGGTAAAATGTGGATGTATCATACTTGAATATATATATGTGTTTTAGTTGTGCAAATTGGTATGCAAATTAACATGTTTAGAAATGAGATTGAATGTGAATATTTGTTGATTATTAAACATGTCTTTGGCTGTCAATTATGTATGAAATGAATTGGTAATTTGCTTGTAGGGATTGACCCTTGTGTGGGTGGCATTTGGACCTTGCAAGGGGTCTTTCTGCCTACACAGCCGCGGCACACGGGCATGCCTAGTGGCCGTGGGTGTAAGTCAGTAGTTAGCCTAAGTACATACGGCCATGGCATACGGGCGTTCCTAGTAACCGTGTAGTTAAGTCAATAGCTAGCATAATGTTACACGGCCATGGCACACGGGCATGTATGGTGGCCGTGTGGATAAGTCAGTAAACTTGCTCTGATTTGGCACGGCCAGGACACATGGTTGTGTCTAGTATCCGTGGGAGGCACACGGCCTGCCCACACGGGCGTGTGACCTCTATAATATAGAAAAGTTTTAAATTTTTGGAGAACTTTCATATGTGTTTAGTTTAGTCTCAACCCTATTCTGAAGCATGATTAAGGTCTCGTTGACCTATAAAAAGGGACACTTGGTTGTGAATGATAATTTGTATTATAAAATGTCTATAAAAGTTTTTGATCTATTCGATAATGCTTTTAACCCTAATCTAGAGACGGATACGGGTTACGGGTGTTACAATTCAAGTAAAATCGTCTTCTTTGAACATGGTAAGTTGTTGTCCATAACCATCTACATATGCATGTAAGTGGTCAAAAACAAATATGACTTCTTACGGTGCAAACTCGGTATCCGGATATGCTGGGCCACTGTTAGGCCATGTTAGCTACTAACTAGATTGGCGTATGTGCTGGGTAACTGGTAGGGCATGTTAGTTGCTAACTAGCCTGACATTATGGGTGATGTCATCGGTAAGGCATGTTAGTTGTTAACCATGGAAAAAAGCCATGATCTTTTGAGAAAACACGCATATGTTCGAAATAGTGTGGACTAAGACCTATGTTAAATACGAGATCCAAGGTTAGCACAAGTAAGGCCATAGAAAAGAGTAAGAAAATGTGAACACTGATATGTTGCACGAGATGCATGTTATGAAAATGTGAATCTGGACTTGTTGCATGTAATGCATGTTATGTATATTTGAAGTGAGGTATGATACCGCCAAAAAGAAATGTTGATTATGTAGTTTCATTGCATTGTATTATTGCATGATGAGTATTAAGTTTTAATCTTACGTAATATGTTTGGGATGAAACATATCTATTAGTTGTAGTGCTTGGCATATTTTATCCGCCAAAGGAGAGTTATACTCAATAGGCGTATAGATACTAGTTAACCAGTATGTATGGGATGAAAGAGTAAATGATGGTAACATTTGTTTCCATTCAGGTGAAGCAACTGTTCTATTCTTGTAATGAAATTATTCTCTAGGAAAGTAGTTATGAACTATATTCAACAAATAATAGAGTTCGCCAGGGGATACTATCCACAAGGGATAGGTATCTGTCATTATTGTGTATAAGAGTGTTTACGACCAAATGTTTCTATGAGAAGCCTGCTAGCTTATTATTATTTAAAAATAAATATGTTGAGTTACCCCTGCTATTGAAATCTGACTAGAAGGTTAAGCATGCTTAGTTCTAGAGCTCACTAATTTCTTCCGAACTTATCCCTTTCTTTTTCTTTTTCCAAGTATTACCCAAGGCGTTGAGGGCTTGTGGAAAAGACTCAACAAAAAAAATAGTAGCCTCTATTGTGAGCCTTGTATATGTTTGTTTTGTAACATGCATATACTTTCATTTTGGGTTGGTGGTATGTAGTTCTATTTTGTAACCAACTTTATAATAATTAACATCTTTCACTCTATCTTTATTTTATGAGATTGTCACTTATTCCAAAGATATATGCTATGTTTAAATGAGTAAAATTTTATTAGACCATCTTTAGACGTATACGCAAAACTATTTTGAATGATGTTTGACTACTAGTGATGAACTAGAAACTTTTACATATGAAAAAGCTAGTTTTTTGTTTTGTTTTGAGTAAATATGTCAACATTTATAAGGCTTCTGCTGAAAGTTTGTCTTCAATTATGTTTTATATTACATGAAGTATCATTGATTTGATTGTTATTTCATTCAAAATTTTGGATTAACACCGAGTTTACAAAGTATATGTTGAAACCTCAATAAAAAATAGTGAATCAAGTTTAAGCATGCTTTCAGTGTAACACCTCAGCCCGCCACTTGGGTTTGAGGTGTTACATATCCAAACTCAAAGAAGACCCAAGTGTAACAGCCTATTTTTGAGTCAAATCAGAACAGTGATTTTGAGACCCCAAATCTGAGGTCAAAATATTTATTTTATTATTTTATTAAAGTTTATAGCATGATAGAATCATTGCGTGAACGTTTCGTAAAGAATTTTTACTGGTTGAATGCTTAATTCGATAAAAAGGACTAAATCGCATAAAGTGTAAAATACATGTTCAATTAGTTAAAAGTATTAAATAGCTATGGATCATTAAAATATAATTTTTTATGTTGTAATTAGACCATAATTAAATTGAATGGACATAATGGGCAGAACATCATGAAATTTGGTGGTTTTTAATTAAGGGTATAATGGTAAATTTATTATTAACATAAGATAAATAATAAAAGATGGTGTTCATCTTTATTTACCACCGAAATTGAAGGAAGAAGAAGCTAATATAGGGTTTTTCATTTGGAAATAAAAAATTCTTCAATTAGGTATGCATTTTGACTCGGTTTTTAATGATTTTTACGTTTTTTAGATCGTTGCTTCGTATTCTAGCTAGCCCATACCATCGATTTTGAAATTGTTAAAGATTTATCATGTTGCCATGGTTGAAGGCTTGAGTAATTTGATGGTTATGATAGATTATGAAGGTTTATTGATAGTTAAACTAGTTTTGTAAAGTGATTTTTGACGAAAATGCAAAATAAGGATTAAATTGTGAAAATGTAAAATGTGGTGGTTAAAAGTGTGAAATAATGAAAGATATGGGCTGCTAGGAGTCTCAATGAAATTTGGCTAAGCATGGGTGATACTAAATTACATGAATTTGCAATTTTATGTGAAAAGGACTAAATTGTAAATAATATAAAAGTATAGGGGTAAATGTGTAAATTTTCCAAAATATGAATTATGGGATAAGTTGAATATATTGAATACTAAATTTATTTAATTTGATAATATATAGATCAAGATAAGTTGAGATCGAGTTTAGATCAGGGAAAAGGAAAAGTTAACGAATAGTCGATAATTTCTATCCGAGCAACTCGAGGTAAGTTCATATAATTAGAATCGAACTTTAAGTACTTGTATTTATTTGAGATATATGTTTCTAATTGAGTTTTTGATACACTTGGAATACAAATGCTTAATTGACATAGACTGATTTACCGAGCCCCGTTTGAACAGTATGAATCCGTATGATACGAGTGACATGTCACTAGGTTACCATTTTGGTTGTGCTCCTGCATTTGTTGCGGACTCACCACAGCTCGTATGAGCTTATCGATATATCAGCTTGTTAGAGCTTATTATTTTCAGCTTGTTAGAGCTTACCATTTCAGCTCAATAGAGCTTACTGTCCATCAGCTCAGGAGGAGCTTACCGATCTTAGCTCGAAAGAGCAGAAATGATAATGAATTAACAGATTGATGTATATCACCCGAGTATCCTTTGAAGTTCTAATAGGTTCAACGGACATAAATTCTGTTTATACGGATGAAGTACTATTTATACGAATGATTTATTGTTATCGAATGAATTACTATTTATATTATGGATCATTGATTATATGAAGGTGAATGAATTGTTACATTTGTTTTATATGTTACATGAATTTAGTATGAAATTGGGATAAAGGTTGAATATATATACTTATGAGACTAACACATTGATGAATGCTTGTGTTTAGGCATTTGGCAAATGAATTTGATTTACTTTGTTTAATGGTTTAATTTTGTAATCAATGGTAAGATTATTTCTATATTATACGAGCTTACTAAGCTATAAAGCTTACTCTATTTCTTTTTCCATGTTTTATAGAGGTTTGATAGCTCGCTCATTTCAGACAAGTTCGAGTTACACATCACACTATCCAATTGCCGATTAGTACTTTTGAACTTGTGGATATATGTAAATATGGCATGTATAGACTAGTTTTAATGGTGATAGTTATGGTTACTTAAGGTTATGGTTTTGGTACATTTTGTGGAGAAGTTGAGCTATGGGATTTGGCTAAACTTGATGCTATATTTTGGTATGTTTTGGCAAATAGTTGTTGGAATGAAGATATGCAAATGTGTTTTGATATATAGTAGACTTATGAATGAAAAATGTATGATGTTAGCTATGTATTTGAAAGGTAGGAAGAAATGGTATCATATGTGTATGAATTGTTATGGAATGGATGCCAATTGGGTTATGAAATGTTGTCATTTATGCTTGTGTATGCATGTGAAAATAGGATGGCAAAATGTCTTTGCAAATAGCCTATTTTTGTCTACACGGGTAGGGACACAGGCGTGTGTCTCACTGTGTGTGACATACGGTTATGTTACACAGTCGTGTGTCCCCTGGTGTTGATATTAAAATGAAGTCAATATGCTCCACAC
The DNA here is from genome assembly GCA_025506655.1 of Gossypium rotundifolium. Taxonomy (NCBI): domain Eukaryota; kingdom Viridiplantae; phylum Streptophyta; class Magnoliopsida; order Malvales; family Malvaceae; genus Gossypium; species Gossypium rotundifolium. The sequence continues at coordinate 117,957,212 of CP106727.1, read as the reverse complement.
AGCCTCATACACGAACGTGTGATCGGCCGTGTGGTACAAGTTAGTATACCTCCTAAACGACACACGGCCTAGCACACGGGCGTGTGACTTGGCCATGTTGCATAAGTCAGTATACCCTATAGTTTTGGCACGACCTGGTACACGGTCGTGTGTGGCCATTTTGAAGGGCACACGGGCGTGTGGTTAGTCGTGTGACCAAAGTCATTCAGTATACTCTCCAGTTTTCACACGGCCTGTGACAAGGGCGTGTCCTCGGCTGTGTGATGCAAGTCAGTATGTATGCCCTGTTTCCACACGGCCTAAGACATGGGCATGTCTACTAGCTGTGTGAGGAACACGGTCTGTTCACACAAGCGTGTGACCCTTGAAATGTTGAAAATTTTTCTAAGTTTCCAAAATTTTCATATGTTATCAGTTTATTGCCGAACCACTTCTAAAGCAAATTTATGGCCTCGTATGGCCCTTATAAGGGACAATATGATTGTATTGAATGGTATTTGTATATGAATGCATAAATGTATGATTTATGTATGTTAAATGATGTGTATTGATCGATAATACCTCGTAACCCTACTCTTGCGACAGATACGAGTTAGGGGTGTTACACCAAGTTTGAAATTGAACCATCCTAAGCCTCAAAACTTTACAAGCCTAGAAGAAATTTGGGACCTGAATAATCCACCAACAAAATAATTCATAAATAGCTTGCTTTTGTTTGAACAAATATGACCAATTCTTTTTAAATATCTATGAGCGATTACCAATTCTTTTTAAATATCTATGAGCGGTCCGTATAATTTATTTTAACGGATAACACTTGTACATTTGTTCATTTCATTGCCTCTACATCTATTGACATTTTAACTTAGTGAAATAACTATGTTTGCATTAGGAATAAACAAGTTAGCTAGATATCACTCTTAAGTTGCATGTGAGGTAGTTCTTGTACGAGTTCAGTGTTTTACCACTACATAAATTAATTGCCTGATTTAGTCCAAGAGTCATCCTTTTCTTTTGCATGTTTTGTGTGTTTTCTTAAGAACAAGAAAAGAGTTAAATGTGGGGGAATTTGATCTACCATAATTTGATATGAAAAATTAGTCTTTCCCGATATACTTAAGGAGCTTATGCTCAAGCAAAGTAATGTTTTTTTCATAGTTTTTTTTGTAATTTTTGGATTTTTAAGTTAATAAGTGTAAATGTCTCATTTTTACTCATTTTTTTGACCCAATTTTGCCAGTAGTGCCATTGGGGGTCCTAACATGTAGGGACATGTTGGAGGTTGAAAACAAGAGAAAACAGTACCAAAGGAAGGGTATCGCCATAGCCAAACTTTAGAATCGTGATACCTCCAATGGACTTGATGATTGGAGACCACCCTTTAGTGGCATCGCAATATCCACTTTGGATATCACAATATCCACCCTCAAAGAATACCCCCAAGTTTGAAACTGATCGGGTTATCGTGATCTCCTATTCTTGGGTATCGCGATATCGATATCATAAGGCGACAAATTAGAAAAAATGGTAGACTTTTTCATTCCAATGCACCAATCATGCAGTGCCCATGTAAGGGAATTTTTGGCAACAAAATTTCATTAGCCATTGGCCTAAAACAGCCAACTTGGCTGAGGAGAGAGGAGGCACACATTAGTTTAGTTTTTTGCTTTAGTTTTTCTAAGTTTTCTCTTAGCTTTTTCTTAGTTTTTTTCTAAGGTTTCTTATTTTCATTTCCTTACCTGTATATTTTACATTTCCTAGCAACTTTTCTTATTATTTTAGTTTTTCTTCGTGGTAGTTAAGTTAGTTATCATTGTAGCTTAGGTTTATTTGCACTTTTATTCCCTGTACCGTGGTTGTAAGACATTTTTAGATTTAGTTTAATGTATTTTATTTTATTTTACTTTAAACCCTTTATAGTTTGTTCCTTTTATGTTTATAACTTTATATTTTCTTGTTGAATGCTTTTAGTTTCATCTTTTTAAGTTTTCTTATATAAAATCTCAAATTTTATATTTTTCTTAAACTTTAATTTCATGGATGCCTTACTTTTTATTTTCATGGTTGTTAGTTGTATTCTCAACATGAGTACCTAAACCTTTAAAGGGGTTGGTTGATGGTTATGTCCTGAGTTGATTTTTGGTTGAAGGATCAAATCGTAATAAACTGGATTAATTTGAATGAACCTAAAAATTTAGGGTTGACGACCCTAAGGGAACATCTAGACAAGTGAGACCAAAAGGTAATCTTGTTGCGCACCAATTTGTTAGTCCCAAATTACCCAATGAGATCAAGAGATAAACCAAACAAATTTGTCTAATTTGGTAAAATTGAGATCAAGAGATAAAATTGAGCTACTTTAGTAATTTAAGCAATTGATGTCCCCCATTCAAAATCGACAACCCACATCGAAGTCAACCGACTACTGTTCATCATTTCTTGGTTAATTTCATAGTTTTTCACTTTTTACAATTTAGTCACTAGAGTAGCGTATTTAGTTTCCTTTCAATTTTTTCTTGTTATGATTTGTCATACTATAAAATCGTACCAGTAGCCCTTAGACTCTAGAATGTGTGCTAAATATTAGTCAATCTCCATATCTTTTGGGTTAGACCCCTTGGAATACTTTGTGTTCTATCAAAACTATAAATATTACAATTGATGTAGTTCGCTTGTAGTTAAGGCCTATGTTTCAAAATCGTTTGTTTTAATTTGCATACACGTAGCTAGTCAAAGTTGTTGGCATTGTTTTCGGGGAGACAGCGTAAAATTAAATAGTTTTAAGTTGTGTAATTTTACGTAGAGATAAGTAGTGATAGTAGGATTTATAAATACAGCTTTATATTTTTGTTTTGTTGATTTTCTCGACTTTCTCTCCTTAATGATTGATTGGGAGTCATGTTTAATGCTGACTATAGGTGTCTCAAAATTCATTCATCTCTGATGGAGACAATACTTCAATCCTTAGCTCGGATGATTACGGCCCTTATGGGAGGCAAGGATATGATCATTATTGTGATTCTTATAGTTATGCATGTATGGTGGATAGCGACAATCGAGGATGGGGAAGTAGTCACTTGACATACAACCCGTGCGATCCGTATTCCACGTATTCTTAGGATGAAGTAGGTGTACATTTGGAACAGCCTAAAGAAGAGAACTACTTAACCACTAAGGTTGGAGAATTTTGGGATAGCATGTCTAAATACAAAAACAATATGGAAAACATACGAAGTCGGTAAGACCTTGTGTTAGAAGCCATCAGATGCCGAGTTAGGGGGAGTGTTCCATTGGATGAGTACGTCGAGCCGGGAATTGTTGAAGTTGAAGAAGAGGCCACCTATGAAATTATTGCACAACAAGATGATCGGCTATTTAACATCACAACAATAATATGCAAGCGTTCACTATTGATACAAGTATAGTAGACAAATGTGAGTCTGTCGGTTATCGATCCCACAAGGATGGTAGTCTCTTGTCTATTAATGTCGATGCAACAACTAGATGGAAACGAGATAAATTTTGAGAATAGTTGTCGATACAATAACTTGAAAAACAATAAAATAAAATATGATAATGATAAATTGGGATCCCCAACATGAATCTTCAACTGAATACTAAGTGCTCACAAGGTATAAAAAGATAGCTGATTGTCGTAGCAATAAAGTTCAATGTATATCTTACCCAGCATCACTCCTCTATTTAATCCGAGACTTAAACATGCATATTAACCTCACCTTCCAATGATGGCAATATGGCACTATTAAGAACAAGTGGACTAAAGTCCTCTAATCCTCACTCAACTTCCATTATAATGCTTGTTGGCTCAAACTGTCATTGCACTTTCCAGTGTTAGTTAGTGTAATAACACTTTCGTGTTCAAAAACATTCAAACCTCAAGATTAAAAAATAAAAGAAAGATTGAATATAACATTTAACCAATAATTCATGTGTATTTGCATACAAACAGAAATCAGAGAGTAATCAATAGCATTTAGAAAGAAATAAGTAATAATCGAATGGAGAATACTATCCCTAGACAACTCGACTGAATCTCTCTATTCCCTCTTATCTCGCACTTAGGTCTCCTCGTCAAGAGCTAGTCTGCATTTGGTTTTCACGTTGGTTCACCCATGAGAGGATTAAGCTGCCATGGCCGCAAGCTTCAAGGTAGGATGATGAAGATGATGATGGAGAGAAAAAGCTCTTTTTTTCTTCTCACGTCCACCTTTTTTGTCCTCTTCAACAGTATTGGTGTCATTTCCTCAAAATTCTTTTGTCCTTGTACATACAATTTGGTTATACCAAACTACACAACTCAAACAATTTTGGTTCTTATTCGAATAGTTGTTAGGTGCAGCTGACAATTCTGGACGCAGTTTGGAATTAACTCATGCAGTGACATTAATGCAATAAGATAGAAAAATTAAGGATAAAATAGGCTAGTGTTCACTGAGTTATAAAATGAAATTTACTAAACTAAAAATGCTAAAGTGTATGCTAAGGATAACTAAATGGGAACAATTTAAACAATAAGTAAAGGGGAAACCTATGTTCTTTCTAGTGCTACCACACTCGCAAACTTGAGTTTTTACTTGTCCTCAAGTTAAATAGAGACTAGCAAGGCTACAAAAATTTTAATAAGGCAAATGATCATTCTAGCAACTTGAACCCTCTAAATTCCCAATTGATGGATTAGATTTTAATGAAAGAATATTGCGTCGATAATTTATAAGCATGAATGAATAGAGTTGCAACTTCATCAATGCTAGCATCATGCTTCAAACCCTAAGTTCTATCTACCATCGCAGCATTTATTTTACAATACTAAGTGTATATATATACATTTTCTTTTTGGAATAAAGGATATCGTTGCATTACTAAACCCTTGTTTCTGATAAGTAATGATGGGGTGCAGCAAACCCCCAAGGAGTACGTAATTGCGTCGACACACACTCATGCAGCTGACAGCCTCTAGCCAGATTTATTTTTCTAACGCTTGTATTGGACTGTTCCCTCTTTAACATTCCATACTACACCCACTTTGGAGTGTCTCTAATTTATAAATACGTATACATATATAAGCAGATGTAAAAAGAAGATTCATTCAAGATTTAAGGAATGATAGTAGACATCCATTACTAATGCAACCTAATCCATTCATCATAGAATTGAAGCTACAACCTTCTATCAAATTTATCCAACTCATTCATTGATAGTTCACATGATTCAAGAATTAAGCATCGAATGTCACAAAATTTTTGAACAATTTTCATTAATTGCATGCTTTATTTCAAAAATTTGAAATGTGGGTGCATTTCCAAGTCCTATGTACATTCTCCTCAAACTCAAATTTTACATTGTCTCGAATGCACTAACATGAAAATGTAATGAAAAAAATGCAATGACAATGTATACTTATCAAAATAAAACCTACAGTTATATGCAATGCATGAATACTACAACTAAAGCTTAAAATAAACTAACTTAGTTATCCACATTCGTCGATGTGGTTGCATGATGTTTCTTTCTCCTCCTATTCTTCTCCTCCTTCTTTCATTTTTTATCCTTTGAGCTCTTCTTTTTCTTTTCTTTGGGCTTTGCACAGTCTTCAGATTGCTCCTCAGTGCCTGGCTCGGCCCCTGCATCATCAACTACTGTCTCTGTAAGAGAGGCCACTTAGAGCGGTCCAGTGTAGACCACTATTGCCAATGAATTGCATTGTTCCTCACTGGTTACCTCAACGTCTTCTGTCAGTCTCACTCCAATTCACTCCAAATTATCAATATTTGCACCCACAGACTCGGTTGTGATAACAATCTTCTCAACAAAATCTTATTCTTTTTCTTACTTATTTTTAGCAACTTCTTCTTCTTCAGCAACAACTTCCTCTTCTGCAACAGCAATTTCTTTCTCAACAACAGTGTCTTCTTGATTAGCAAAAATACCATCCTCAAACAAGCTATCAATCTTTCGTAAGCATTCGTCAATGTCCCTGGATTCCTCTTCTTTCTCAGTATTAGAGACCTGCACAATGGGTGGGGATGCCACCGATATATCTCGGTCTTCTAAGTTGTCATCCGAGAAAGAGAGGTTATAATTGCGAATGATTGGTGGAAACACAGGGAATTTTAGTAGTGGGGATGGGCTCAGTTGGCCTAATATGTCTACAATAGAACTGTTCTAGGATCATGTATAAGCATAAAAAAATTTTGGGATTTCTCTATATCTTCAATTGTAGCGACAAGCCTAACCTGTATGTTGTTGATGGAATGGATCATTTTTTTGACATCCTTCAGTTTGTGCCATAATGGTGTCTTTGCATTCAGATTTGTTCCTTTCTTGTCAGATTTGGCTTTGCCCTTTCTTGTCTTACTAGTTTTCGCCTCCGTTAGTATCGGCTTGTCCTTGCCACGAATCATTCTTTCTACAGAGGCTTTATTGATTGGGCCCTTATTTTCCAAGATTTCCTCACCAGCATGGGGCACGATTCCTCTTTGTTGGCATAATAACATCACCAATGATGGGAAAACAAATATCCCAGACTACCTTGCAGCGCAGTTAGCTATTTCTTGGTGAAGTATTGAGCCTACATCAATTTTTCTGCCTTTGATGATAGAATGTATCAAACATATTCTGTCAAGGGTGATTGTGGTGCTATAAGTAGAGGGCTTGAGTCTGCAGTTGACAAAGTGATACCAAATTTTGCCTTGCAGCTTCAGGAAGCGTTGGTGTATCGTATAGTTCTTTTGATGGGAACCCGTCCATACTTCTCCCTCGACACATAAGTCTCTTACCAAGAGGTCTTATTTTTCATCTATGATGTCATCAATAAACTCGGAGTGTTCGTCAACATTGACTTTGGTGTTGTACAGCTCGTTGATTGTTGCAGCGTCCCATGGTTTTAAACCTTCTCGAATGAAAATGAACTCTAACTCATGATCGTAGAGATTAGTATAAAACTCACATACCAGTGAAGGCGAGTAGCTTCTAGGATGGGTACAAAAGGTTTCCCATTTTAACTTCGAGATGGTTTTGAAGACTTGTTTACCCAAGTCTTGTTGTGGCAAGGGGAATGCCTTACCCAGGATGGAAGTTTCACTTCAATATGTTGTCGTGACAATGTTCCTTTGTCGCTTCATTCAAAAAGATTATTGGCTCCTTTGTCTACACTAGCCTGGGGGATTTTGATTCACAGGCTATGGTACCAGATGATGCATGTTCTTCAGAAGATTTGGTGGCTTTCTTAACTGAGCCTCTTATTTTGGCTATCTTCTGTTTAGTGAGAATGGTTTAAAGGTAAAAAGATATGAATTTGATAAGAGAAAGGAAATAAAAATGGTTGCTTAAATGTGTTACAGTCGATATAGTGGAGGAGAATTTATAGTGAGTGAAAGAGGAAGATGGAGAGGCATGTTGCTTTATGGAGAGATATAGGGCTGGCGGGAAGAGTTGTGACCAATAGAAATTGTGCCTGCTTAGAAGGATCAAACGGCTGTGTGAGTTTCAGTCCAACGATGGAATCTGAATTTCTCTGAGTTCTGATGAGTTATTAAATGGTAGTATATACTTATGGAATGAGTTGACAGTAAGATTTCAATATGTCGACAAAGGTACCTAATTATTCTGCAAAAAGGAAGGAAAACAAAATTTAACAAAACATAAATAAAATAAACTATAATTAAGGAGTACTAACTAAAAATTTAAAACTTTTTGACTAATTTAAGGGTTTCTGCCTGCTTTGATCATTGATGCCAAAATAGTGTTTCAGGCTTTGTCCATTTACTTTAAATTGGTGTTGTAACACCCCAAACCCGGCGCAGACGTTACGACCGAATCCGGCATGTCACATGGAAAGGTTTTAAAGAAGCTTTGAGGTCATGTTAAAACTTTCTAGTTTTGGTTCACATTTGAAAATCAAATTCGACATTAAGGTTTTCTTGCAAAATGTTGTTAATATTACTAACTACCGAAACTTGTTTTATATCACAAAATCAGACTCAGTGGTTTTCTGTAGTGTGACGTTTGGAAACAATTATGGAAGCTTTAAGAAAATCTCAAGTTTATTTATTGATAGTTTATGCTTTGTTTTTGGAAAACAGTTATTTAAATTTTTAAGAAAACCCCGTTTGATCGTTTCATGATAGATAATAATCGAATTATAACAAAAACCAAATTAAAATCCTAGTGGCCTTCTTACAGAACATAACCCCAAATTAAAATAACATTTAATGCAAAGTAAAAAGGAAATTACTAAAATAACGATGTATGGCCACCACAGAGTCCACTTCGGCCCCAAATCCTCACTGCTGGGTTTTACCTACAAGATTAAGCAGAGGGGTGAGTTACGAGAACTCAGTGTGTAATATCCCATACGAACAAAACTGGGCCTTAGCCCTAACGAAATCCAATTGGGAAAAGCCCATATAGAAACGAACTGGACCTTAGCCCATTAACCTGGCATAGCAGATAATAAATGCAATGCAATGTAACCCAGCCCAGCCTAGTAATCCATCCGCTACACACCAACCGACCAACCAAAACACACCGGTGGGGATTTCTACAATCAACCCTCATCTGCTACACACCATCGATGGCAGTCATGCTGTTCATTGCTGAAATTGTGGCAATACCACCGAAATAATGTGAAGAGTCACCGAAATACACTGCCCCTTTTCATCAATATCATATCCTAATCCCATGCAACATATTATCATAATGTGATGAATGTAATACATATCTCAATGAACATCAGATAATCAAAACACACATATAGTAATGCTAAGTTATTCTAATGGCATAGTCATTAGTGTTACTTACCTGGTATCTCCTACTTACCCACTGGGTATCTCAATTGCCATCACAATTATTTCGACTTTGAGCCAATACACATATTAATGCAAAAAAAAAAAAAAAGCAAATGAAGGTGTGTGGTTTACACACCTGATTACGCGAAGGACTATACACTCCTGATCTTTATCACCCTCACTATCACGAACAACTACGATCTGTCTATTCAGATCATATGTCACCTCTCTTCCATAACCCGGTGGAAAATCTCGAGCAGCTGACACTGCACCCCGTTTGAACTTAGAAGCGAAGACTACGAGTCTGCTCCCTTTTGGCTCCTTAATCGATACCCCTTAGAATGGTTACCACTCGCCTCCATGAAGAAATTCTCGTCAGCAAGGTATCAAAGTGAAAATGGCAGTTGTCTAACAAAGAGATTTGGTTAAGGCAGAGTAAAGCGAATAGAGACTAGTCATAAAGAAACGAGAGAGGAACTCTTTACCTTGATCAATGGAGAACTGAACACCAACGGATTGGGCTTGTGATTCTGAATGAGTCCCTAAATAACTCACGAGTTAGAAATGATGCCCCAAACAAAATAATAAGAAACGACCTTTCAACCTAACTGAGACATAAAGGAGATCCTCCATTCATTCTCCCCCCTAATCGTCCATTACCAAAACTTACCAAAATGCCTTAGATTTGGCCACTACTGTCAAGAGCTTCGGCTTCCTACGAAAGAATGAACACGCTTCAAGAAGGAGAAGTACTCAGATTCGGCCTAAAAAGGAAGGAGTAAAAGGATGATTGCTTCAACCTTTAGAAGAGAGAAAAGAAAAACATATGAAGAGAGAACTCGTTACCTTGCACCAAGCAAAACCGATTAAAATGGGACTTCCGACAAACCAAAAGGATGCTTCTTGATGTTCGGCTAATAGCAAAAGATGAAAGATATGGGTTTAGTTTGACACAAGAGGAGGTTTCGGCTCCAAGAATAGAACCAACAAGACACAAAAGAGAAGTAAAGAAAGTGGCAAGCTGAGGTTCGGCTAGTGAAGAAAGAGAATAGATGAGCAAAGAGAAAAGAAGAAGTAGAAGAAATGTAGAAGAAGAGTGATTCGGTTAAGGTATAGGAAAGTCAAAAAAATGGAAGGGTGTGGAAGAAAATGGTTCGGTGAAGAGAAGAAAGAAATAGAGGTGCAACGAAGAAAAGAAAAAGAAGTAGGAGAAGAGTTGAAATTCAGCTATCACACAAATGAAAAGAAAAGATGGAGGGGAAGGTTTGAAAGATTCGGCACAAGCACATAAATGAGTAACAAACCCGAAATGAAGATCAAAAGAGCTTACAAATTTGGCACCCCACTTACCACATAAGATAGATTATGCTACAAATGCCTAAGAAGCTAAAGGAAATTTCGGCACACACCCACACACCCAACCGAATATACCCCCTAAACACCTTTCCATATTCGGCCAACCACCTTTCACACACCAAATCCCTTGATTCCCTCCTTCACTCACTCCCTATCCACCAATTTGAATTAGTTGACCACTTCAAACTCCTTAATCTCCTCTCCACCATCCGTTTTGAATTGTTTGACTCATTCAACAACCACCTACGTAGAGTCCCAGCTGAATGCCACCTCTTCCCCACCTTGAGCACAAAAATTAAAGCTCGATAATGCAATAGATAGGATTCGAACTCCTCCCTTTTTCTCTACCAGTGACACTACATCCACTCCACCTTATGCTCACCTTTGTGTCATCAAACACAAATAATTATCCTTAAGGCCTGCTTCCACTAGCTCTCTCCCCCTATGCCCAAAAAAGAAAAATTTTACCAAGGCTCTGGCTCGAAACCGAGCCTCCCCAAGACCCTCAGACACACCTAAATAACAAGCTAATCGAGCCAAAAACATAGAATAGTGCCAAAATGCAGAACCCCAATTCCAGGATGTTACAGTTCTACCCCCTTAAAGAAATTTCGGCCTCAAAATTTACCTGATTAAAAGAGATGAGGGTATTGCTATCGAATTGCCCCTTCCGGCTCCCATGTGGCTTCCTCTGAACCGTGATTATGCCATAACACTTTGACCAATGGAACAGATTTCTTTCTCAACACCTTAACATCCCGACCTAGAATCTGCACTAGCTCCTCTTCAAAAGACAGGCCAAGTCTTACTTTAATTTCTTCCACTAACACTACGTGAGATGGATCTGAACGGTAGCGCCTAAGCATCGAAACATGGAATAGATTATGTATCTGACTCAAATCCAGATGTAACTCAAGCTGATAAGCCACTGATCCCACGCGTTTAAACACCTAATAAGGCCTAATGAACCTAGGGCTCAACTTGCCCTTCCGTCTAAATCTTAGAACCTTCTTCCAGGGTGAGACTTTCAAGAAGACATAATCCCCCACTGAAAATTCTATTCCTCTACGCTTCAGATCTGCATACGGTTTCTGCCTATCGGAAGCTTCCTTCAATCGAGCCCGAATCAACTTAACCTTTTTCTCAGTCTCTAAGATCAATTATGGACCCAACAACTATCGCTCACCCAACTCTATCCAGCAGGTAGGGGTACGATATCTATGACCATACAACACCTCGTAAGGTGCCATCTGAATGCTGGATTGATAACTATTGTTGTACAAAAATTTTACCAATGGTAGAAAATCCTTCCAACTGCCTTTGAAGTCGATCACACAGCCCCTTAACATGTCTTCCAGGATCTGAATTACCTTTCCCGATTGACCATCAGTCTGTGGGTGAAACGCTGTGTTGAAATCTAGCCTTGTACCCAAAGCTTCGTTCAACGCCTTCCAGAACCGTGATGTAAACCTAGGATCCCTATCTGATATGATAGACACAGGTACCCTATGCAACCTCACAATTTCTGCCACATACAGCTTGGTTAACTTCTGTAATGAATAGTCGATACGAGCCAGTATTAAGTGTGCAGACTTAGTCAATCGGTCAACGATTACCCACACTAAATCCTTCTTAGTAGGCGTTAGAGGTAGCCCACTAACAAAGTCCATTGTTATCCTCTCCCACTTCCAAAGTAGAATCTTCATCGGTTGCAGCAACCCCAAAGGCAATTGATGCTCTACCTTCACTTGCTGACAAGTCAATCATTTACTTACAAAGTCAGTAACTTCCCGCTTCAGCCCTGGCAACCAATATAGTTCGTGCAAATCTCGATACATTTTACTTCCACAGGGATGTATAGCGTATGGGCTACTATGCACTTCCCGCAGAATCATCTGCCTCAACTCAGAGTCCTTCGGTATAAAATTCTTCAATGAAAACACAATACCCCTTCACTGTTCAACCCAAAATCCACTATCTCTCCTTTTTCCACTTACTAAAACTGAGAACCCAACGATTCATCCAACAATTACTTCTCTTTAATTCGACCTACCCATGTCGACTTAATCTGAGGCTCTGCTAATAGACTACCATCTTCATAAAGACTGAGATGAGCTAACATTACTCTCAAATCTGATATCACCTTATGACTCAACGCATCCGCCACCACATTAGCTTTACCCGGGTGATATTCGATTTAGCAATCATAGTCTTTTAGCAATTCTATCCACCTCCGTTGCCTTAAATTCAACTCCTTTTGGGTAAGGAGATATTTTAGGCTCTTATGGTCGGTGTAGATGATCGACTTTTCTCCAAATAGATAGTGTCTCCATATTTTCAAGGTGAACACCACAGCAGCTAGTTCCAAGTCATAAGTGGGATAGTTCATCTCATGCGGCCTTAGTTGACGAGATGCATACGCTACTACCTTCCCTTCTTGCATCAGCACACAACCCAAACCTATGTGCGATGCATCACAGTAGACGACAAACTCTTTCCCCGCCTTAGGCTGAATCAACACTAGCACTTTAGTCAAAATCTTCTTCAACTTCTCAAAACTTTCCTATTGCTTATCGGCCCAAACAAACGGTAGCCCTTTTCACAATAACTTGGTTAAAGGTGCAGCAATCAATGAAAACCCCTCAATGAATCTTCTGTAGTACCTAGCCAAACCAAGAAAACTTAGAATTTCTAACACAAACTTCGATGGTTTCCAATCCAGAACAGCTTCGATCTTTCGAGGATCAACCCTAATCCCCTTAACAGAAACAACATGCCCCAAAAAGGTCACTTCCTTCAGCCAAAATTCACACTTGCTGAATTTGGCATACAGTTGCTTTTCCCTTAATATCTACAGAACAACCCAGAGATGTGAATCATGCTCCTCTTCTGTCCTTGAGTACACCAAGATGTCGTCTATGAATACCACCATGAACCGATCTAGATAGGGTTGAAAGACTCGGTTCATCATATCCATAAAAGTGGTTGGTGTATTTGTTAACCCGAATGGCATCACCAGAAACTCATAATGCCCATACCGAGTTCGAACGCAGTCTTATGAATATCTGCCTCCTTGACCTTTAGTTGATGGTACCCAGATCTCAAGTCTATCTTTGAGAAAATCGAAGCTCCTCGCAGTTGATTGAACATGTCATCAATCCTTGGTAGCGGGTACTTGTTCTTGATCGTTAACTTGTTCAATTACTTATAATCAATGAACATACGCTTCTACCCATCTTTCTTCTTAATGAACAATACCGACGCTCCCACGGAAACACACTTGGTCGGATAAAACCACGGTCCAATAGCTCCAGGATTTGAGCTTTAAGTTCTACCAGCTCCTTCGGTGCCATCTTATATGGGGCGATGGATACCGGAGTCGTTCCTGGCAATAGCTTAATGCCAAATTCAACCTCGCGATCCGAAGGCAATCTCGGAAGCTCTTCGAGAAAGACATATGAGAACTCTTTCACTGTCCTAACATCCCCTACAGACACTTCCTTGGCATCTAAAGCACTGATGAAAGCTAGGTACCCCTCGCAACCTTTTTGCACCATCCTTTTAGCCTTTAGTGCCGACACCACATTGGACAGGTAATTCCTTCTTTCTCCTATCACTAGTACCTCTTTATCCTCGAAAGTCTTCAATATTATGCACTGAGCAAGCGTAATCCAAGTTCACTCGATGTTTAACTCGCCAATCCATGCCTAAAATCAAATCAAACTTACCGAACGGCAATTCCATCAAGTCTACCGAGAAAATAATTCCTTGTACTTTTAAAGGCACATTCCTAAATATTTTATTCACTACTACAGATTGTCCTAGAGGTCTAATCATAGAAATTCTTCTATCAGCAATCTCAGATTTAATACCCAAAGTCCCGGACATAGTACAAGCAGTATATGAATGTGTAGGCCAATATCTATCAAAGCTGTAAAGGGTACACCAAATATAAGGAACGTACCGGTTATGACGTCTGGTGTGTCGCCATCCTCATGCCGTCGAGCTGCATTGACTAACCCCGACTGTCTTGCATCTACACTAGCAGCACCTCTGCCCGGTGCTTCATGACCTCGTCCAAACCCATTTCCCCCTGGTTGGACCACAACCTCTCAACGGCTGTGACCACCTATCCCTACTTGAACAATTCCCTCACCTACCATCCGCACCCTAGTCACCTCTTGTGGACAGTCCTCTATTAAATGATCCCTAGATCCATACTTGAAGCATCCTCCAGTTCTTCTCTAACACTCCCCTGGATGTCCTTTCCCACACAAAGCACACGGTCGATTCTGTCCAACAGCAATAGTCATTGCAACTTGTCATGGCCCATCAAACCTAGGCCTCTCTTGGGACCCCCAATAGAACCTAACACCCCAAAACTTCTCTTATTTCTGCCCCTGTCTTTGTCTCGGTTCTACCTCTCAGAACACTTCAGCTCTTTGGTAAATTTTTCCTTTTCAACCAATATAGCAAAATCTCTTTCTCGCTGCGGAGCTATCAGTACTCGTAGCTCATCTCGCAGACCATCCTCAAATCGAACACAATGTTCATAATCAGTTGCAATGATACCCCGAACGTAACAGCTTAGGCACAGGAACTCTGCCTCGTATTCAGCCATGGATTTACCCACTTGTACCAAATTTAGAAATGCTTTTTTCTGGGCGTCCACATAGCTCGCCCCAATATATTTTCCCTGGAACACTGTCTTAAAGAAGTCCCAAGTAATACGGTCTGCTGAAGTACCTTCCCTCACTGTAAGCCACCACTGGTACGCCTCATCCGTAGAAGGGACACTGCTCCTTTCAACTTTTCCTGTGCTGTACAATCTAGATCATCCATGATTCGTTAAACGGCCTCCAACCAGTATTCAGCTATATTTGGGACCACACCAAAATGCCCCTAAATATCTCAGCCCCATTTGCCCAAAGTCGCTCAGGGATAGATTTTTGAGCTATCGATCTAGTGCTTGCCCTAGCAACCCGTTCCAAGACTCGCAGCATAGCTTGGGACAAAGCATCGTCCCCTCTAGCTTGATCATGGGACCCACCTCGATCACCGGTGACGCAAGTGCTTCCATACCAGGCATGTGCCCAGATGCCTCAGATCCAACCCCAGTACCTCGGCCTCTACCTTGGCTGCGTCCACCACGTCCATGTCCTCTAGCACTTGTGTTAACAGAATCGACTCAATTTGATTACAAATTTTATGGATTAGTATTTCACTTCAATATTTAATAACAATGTTTTATGCAAAATGAGTATAGTAGTTATTTTCGCGAATTGAATTTCCTAATGTCTCAGTCTCTAAAGTCTTAACTCTTATAGCTAGCATCCATAAAACACCAATTCTAAGAATTCCTTCTAAAAATCATTTCATAATATTAGACAAAGTCTGAAGACTTACGAATCTGGTGCCGGAGACTCAGGGTGCCATACTTCCAGAAAGACATACATTTCTTAAACTAGATTTCAAACCAATTTTTGAAAACATTTTCAAACCCATTCCACAATCGAGTTTTGTAACCTGGCTCTGATACCATAAAATGTAACACCCCAAACCCGGCCCAGATGTTACGACCGGATCTGGCATGTCAAATGGAAAGGTTTTAAAGAAGCTTCGAGATCATGTTAAAACTTTCGAGTTTTGGTTCACATTTGAAATTCAAATTCGACTTTAAAGTTTTCTTGCAAAATGTTGTTAAAATTACTAACTATCGTAACTTGTTTTATATCACAAAATCAAACTCAGTGGCTTTCTGTAGTGTGACATTTGGAAACAATTATTGAAGATTTAAGAAAATCTCGAGTTTATTTATTGATAGTTTGTGCTTCGTTTTTGGAAAATAGTTATTTAATTTTTTATGAAAACCCCGTTTGATCGTTTCATGATAGATAATATAAAAAATAAAATTAAAATCCTAGAGGCCTTATTACAGAATATAATCCCAAATTAAAATAACATTTAATGCAAACTAAAAAGGAAATTACTAAAATAACGATGTATGGCCACCACAGAGTCCACCTTGGCCCCAAATCCTCACTGCTGGGTTTTACCTACAAGATTAAGTAGAGGGGTGAGTTATGAGAACTCAGTGTGTAATTCCCCATACGAATAAAACTCAGCCTGAGCCCATTCAAATACGAACTGGGCCTTAACCGTAACGACATCCAATTGGGCGAAGCCCATACAAAAACGAACTAGACCTTAGCCCTATTAACATGGCATAGTAGATAATGAGTGCAATGCAATGCAACCCAGCCCAGCCTAGTAATCCATCCGCTACACACCACCCGACCAACTAAAACACACCGGTGGGGATTTCTACAATCAACCCTCATCCGCTACACACCATTGATGGCAGTCATGCTGCTCATCGCCGAAATTGTGGAAGTGCCACCGAAATAATGTGGCATAGTCACCGAAATACACTGCCCCATTTCATCAATATCATATCCCAATCCCATGCAGCATATTATCATAATGTGATGAATGCAATACATATCTCAATGTACATCAGATAATCAAAACACACATATAGTCATGCTAAGTAATTCGAATGGCATAGTCATTAGTGTTACTTACCTAGTATCTCTTACTTACCCACTGGGTATCTCAATTGCCATTACAGTTATTTCGGCTTTGAGCCAATACACATATTAATGCAAAATAGAAAAATGAAGGTGTGTGGTTTACACACCTGATTACATGAAGGACTATACACTCCTAATCTTCGTCACCCTTACTATCACAAACAACTACGATCTGTCTATTCAGATCTGATGTCCCCTCTCTTCCACAACCAAGTGGAAAATCCTAAACGGTTGACACTGCACGCCGTTTGAACTTAGGAGCGAGACTGCGAGTTCGCTCCCTTTTGGCTCCTTAATCGATACCCCCTTAGAATGGCTACCACTCGCCTCCATGAAGAAAATATCGTCAGTAAGGTATCACAGTGAAAACGGCAGTTGTCTAGCAAAGAGGTTTGGTTAAGGCAGAGTAAAGTGAATAGAGACTAGTCGTAAAGAAACGAGAGAGGAAATCCTTACCTTGATCAATGGAGAACTGAACACCAACAGATTCGGCTTGCAATTCCGAATGAGTCCTTAAATAACTCACGAGTTAGAAATGATACCCCAAAAAAATAATAAGAAATGACCTTTCGGCCTAACTGAGACATAAAAGAGATCCTCCATTCATTCTCTCCCCTAATCGACCATTAACAAAACTTACCAAAATGCCTTAGATTCGGCCACTACTGTCAAGAGCTCTGGCTTTCTACGAAAGAACGAACACACTTCAAGAAGGAGAAGCACTCAAATTTGGCCTAAAAAGGAAGGAGTAAAAGGATGACTACTTCGATCTTTAGAAGAGAGAAAAGAAAAACATATGAAGAGAGAACCCGTTACCTTGCACCAAGCAAAATCGATTGAAAAGGGACTTCCGGCAAACCAAAGGGATGCTTCTTGATGTTCGGCTAATAGAAAAGATAAAAGATACGGGTTTAGTTTGACACAAGAGGGGGTTTCGGCTCCAAGAATAGAACCAGCACGAAACAAAAAGAGAAATAAAGAAAGTGGCAAGCTGAGGCTCAACTAGTGAAGAAAGAAAATAGAGAAACAAAGAGAAAAGAAGAAGAAGTAGAAGAAATGTAGAAGAAGAGTAATTCGACTAAGGTATAGGGAATTCAAAGAAAATGGAAGGGTGTGGAAGAAAATGGTTCGATTAGGAGAAGAAAGAAATAGAGGTGCAACGAAGAAAAGAAAAAGAAATAGGAGAAGAGTTGAAATTCGGCTATCACACAAATGAGAAGAAAAGATGGAGAGGAAGGTTTGAGAGATTCAGCACAAGCACATAAATGAGTAACAAACCCGAAATGAAGATCAAAAGAGCTTACGAATTCGGCACCCCACTTACCACATAAGACTGATTATGCTATAAATGCCTAAGAAGCTAAAGGAAATTTTGGCACACACCCACACACCCAACCGAATATGCCCCCTAAACACCTTCCCATATTCGCCAACCACCTTCCACACACCAAATCCCTTGATTCCCTCCTTCACTCAGTCCCCATCCACCAATTCAAATTAGTTGACCACTTCAAACTCCTCAATCTCCTCAATCTCCTCTCCACCATTTGTTTTGAATTGTTTGACTCATTCAACAACCACCTACGTAGAGTCCCAGCCGAATGCCACCTCTTTCTCACCTTGAGCACAAAAATTAAAGCTCCACAATGTAGCAGATGAGATTCGAACTCCTCCCCATTTGCTCTACCAGTGACGCCACATCCACTCCACCTTATGCTCACCTTTATGTCATCAAACACAAATAATTATCCTTAAGGCCTGCTTCCACTAGCTCTCCCCTATGCCCAAAAAGAAAAATTTTACTAAGGCCCTAGCTCGAGCCCCAGCCTCGCTAGAACCCCTAAACACACCTAAATAACAAGCTAATCGAGCCCAACACATTGAATAGCACCAAAATGTAGAACCCCTAATTTTAGGATGTTACAGGTGTCCATTACGTAAATCTCGAATTGTGACTGCATCATGAGGATATACGTTGACAACTTCAAAAGGTTTAGACTAACGTGAACACAATTTACATGGGTGCAATTTAAGTCAAGAATTGAATAATAAAACCTATTAACCCGCAATAAACTATCACTATAAAATAATCTTATCATGCCATCGTTTGGTCTTTTCCTTGTATATTACAGCGTTTTCATAAGCATTTCTCCTAATCTCCTCTTGTTCAGTGATATCCAATAGTCTTTTCTTTCCAGCCACTGCATAGTCCATATTCACTTATTTAATTGCCCACATTGCTTTGTGTTCCAGTTCGACTGGTAAGTGACATGCTTTCCCAAAAACCAATTAATACAACAACATCCCTAATGGAGTTTTGTATGTTGTCCGCAATGCCCATAAAGCGTCATCCAATCAGAAAGACCAACCTTTCCTCGAAGGGTTTACAACCTTTTCAACAATGTTTTTAATTTTTCGATTCGATACTTCGACTCGTCCATTGGTTTGCGGATGATAAGTAGTAGCCATTCTATGATTAACTCCATATCTCTTCATTGCGGTCACCACTTGGTTGCAGTGAAAGTTTGTACCTTGATCACTAATCAACTCCTTTAGTGTGCTAAATCGGGTGAGTATATGCTTTTGAAAAATTTTAGCACTGTCTTTGCATCATAATTTGGGACTGCAACAGCTTCCACCCACTTTGAGACGTAGTCAACAGCTACTAATATATAGAGATTTCCAAATGAGCTTGAAAATGGTCCCATAAAATCCATACCCCAAACATCAAATCATTCAACCTCCATAATTGGCTACTACAACATTTCATTACGTCGGGATATAAAACCGGTGCACTGACACTTATCACATTAATTCACAAAATTGTGGGCGTCTTTGAATAATGTTGGCCAATAGAATCTTGATTAGAGAACTTTAGCATTAGTTCTCATACCACTAAAATACTTCCATAAGGAGCATCATGACAATGCTTCAGTATTGAAAGCATCTCCTCTTCTAGAACAAAATGTCGGATGATGTTGTCATTGCATACCTTGAATAAATATGGCTCCTTCCAATGATACTTTACTATGTCACAAAGAAATGTTTCTTTTTTATTGCCTATGACACACTAGAAAATTAACAAAATCTACATACCAAGGAGTTGCATCGACAGCAAATAACTTCTCATCTGGGAATGCATAGGCAATTTCAAGTATGTTTCTGTCTTAACTGCCAACTTCCAATCTAGATAGATGGTCTGCAACTTGATTCTCTAAACCCTTACAATTTTTTATCTCGATGTAAAATTCTTGCAACAGTGATATCCAACGTATCAGTCTTGGTTTGGCATTCATTTTTGCAAAGAGATATCTCAACGTCAAGTGATCAGTGAATACAATAACCTTTGCACCAACAAGATAGGAACAAAACTTGTCAAAAGCAAAGACTATAGTCATTAATTCTTTCTCGGTGATGGTATAATTGAGTTGAGCCTCTGTAAGAGTTTTGCTAGCGTAATATATGGCATGAAATATTTTTCCCTTTCATTGTCCTAGAACCGCACCCACAGTAAAGTCACTTGCATCACACATAACTTTAAAAGGTTGAGACCAATCTAGTGCAACGACAATGGGTGCATTCACTAGCTTCTTTTTTAATTGAATAATGGCATCCAGACATGCATCATCAAAGAAGATTTTTTTGAATCTGTTCCAACAATGAGCATAAGGGCTTTGCAATTTTTGAAAAATCTCTAATAAACCTTCAATAAAACCCCACATGTCCCAGAAAACTGCGAATACCCCTCACATTTTTTGGTGAAGGTAATTTCTCAATAATTTCCACCTTAGCTTTGTCTACTTGAATGTCTTGACTAGAGATACAGTGTCATAAAACAATACCTTCAGTTGCCACAAAATGACATTTTTCCCAATTTAGAACAAGATGTGTGTAAATCGCTTCAGTACTTTATCCAAATTGTTAGTGTAACAATCAAAATCATTCCCATAGATTGAGAAATCATCCATAAAAACCTCTAAAGAATCTTCGATCATATTTGAGAATATTGCCATCATGCAGTGAAATGTGGCTGGTGCATTGCAGGGACCAAAAGGCATATGGCGAAAAGCGAAAGTTTCAAAAGGGCAGGTGAAGGTTATTTTCTCCTGATCCTTCGGGGCAATAGCAGTTTGATTGTACCAAGAATAGCCGTCTAAAAAGCAATAATAGGCCTTTCCAGCAAGTCAATCCAGTATTTGGTCGATGAAAGGCAGTGGAAAGTAATCTTTCTTTATGGCCGCATTCAATTTGTGATAATCAATACAAACTTATCATCCCGTGGGAATGCATGTAGGAATTAATTCTTCCTTATCATTGTCAACCACAATGATGCCACTCTTTTTAGGCACACATTGCACTGGACTTACCCAATTGCTATCAGAAATCATGTAAATAATTCTAGCATTAAGCCATTTTATGATTTCCTTTTTGAGAACTTCTTTCATCTTCTCGTTTAATCTTTTTTATTGTTCAATCGATTTCTTGCCATCATCTTCTAACTTGACCTTTTGCATGCAAAAAGAAGGACAAATACCTTTAATATCGTCAATACTCCAAGAAATAGCTTGTTTGTGTTGCTTCAGAATATGGACTAATTTTTCTTCTTGAGGTATATCTAGTATTGCGGAGATAATAACTGGAAGAGTACTACGATCACCTAGAAAGACATATTTAAGATGAGGAGGTAGTGGTTTCAATTCTAGAGTACGAGCTTATTTAATATATGGTATGAAAATTAGGGTTATCTGTTGGCTAGGTCTAAAGAATCAATCTACCAACCATGCTTGAGTTTAAGATTATTAGCTTCAACCATGCTGTCATTGTCGTCTAAGGATTCAGCATCAGATGCCGCTGCAAACTCTTTAGAAAGTGCTATGCTTTGGTTATTGAATTCTTCCTCAATTAGATCATCTAGCATATCAACAATATGGCATTCTTTTTTGTCCTTGCATTGAACAGATTCAAAAACACTAAAGGTGACTTGCCCATCATTAAGTCGCATGGTTAGTTCACCTTTATAAACATCAATCAAAGTTTGGCCAGTGGCTAAAAGTGGTTGTCCCAAGATTATGGGAACCTCCTTGTCTGCCTCGCAATCAAGTATGATAAAATCAGCCGGAACAACGAATTTATCCACGTGAACTAAGACATATTTTATTTGTCCTTCAGGTTGAGCCAAGGATCGATCGACTAGTTGTAATTTAACTGCAGTAGATTTCATGTGACTAATTCCCAACTTTTTGAAACTAGATAGTGGCATTAGGTTAATGCTAGCTTCCAATTCGCATAAAGCCTTACCCAAATAATGATTGCCAATTAAACATGGGATGGTAAAGCTCCTAGGATCTTTCAATTTAGAGGGAAACTTATGTGTAAAAATAGCACTACAACCTTCTGTGAGTGCAATAGTTTTAATATTAGTGAGCTTCTTCTTCTTGGACAAGAGATTTTTCATAAATTTCCCATAATTCAGAATTTGTACCCGAGCATCCACTAAAGGAATGTTGATCTGTAGTTGCTTTAGTGTGTCTAAAAACTATTGATATTTCTTTTCATGCTCATTTTTCCTGAATCTTTGTGGTAAGGGTAAAGGTAGAGATATGTATGCTTATGCCGACATCTTTGATTGCGTCGAAAGTTTTGAAGGTCTAGCATTAGGCATATGAGTGACAATTTGTGGAACTTCTTTGTCTAATGCATCAAAAAAAACTCTTTAGATTCAACCTTCTCATTAGTGATCACTCCATCCGTATCTTAAGATACTACAATAGAGTCTAGAAACGGTTCACCAGTTTACTTACCACTCTTAAGAGTGATAGCCTTACAATGTTCTTTCCCCCTCAAGTTAAGATTTTTCGTGTCACTAGGTAATAAGCCTGATGGTTGAATATTCATATTTGAAGAAGTTGTCTTAATTGTGCTTCCAATGCTTGAATGGAAGATGAATTCCCTTGTACGATAGCTTCCATGCAAGTAATATGCTCCTGCATTAACGCTTCAAGAGTTGCTAACGGGTTAGAAATAGAAGCTTGATTGTACGGTCGTTGTCGATATTTTTGAACATGTTGATTTGGTATTGAAGAGTGTTGTGGCGGCATCAAATTTTGGTGTGGATGTGGTTGGCCTTGTTGTGGATGCATCTGAGTGTGCTAATTGTAGTTCTGCTGCTGTTGATTGTAATTCCCTTGTCTGTGGTTATAATTGCCTTGAGTAGATGTATTCCAATATCTAAATGTCACAGCATTTTGTCCAGCATTCTAAGTTCCCCAAAACTGTTGGTTGCATACAGATTTGTTGTAAGAATTACCATAAGAATTCTTGCAGATGTTACTAACATAATAGGCATTCTCTACATGTTGTGGACAATGTTCATAGCTATGGTTGTCACTACAAATCTCACAAGAAAAGTTTGGAACATCAACTTGTTGGGCAACTTGTATAGGTGCAACTCCACTAGTCCCTTGCATATTTTTAATCATGTTTATGAGAGAAGACACTTGAGTCCAATTCAATAACTCCTAGAGTAGTTTTTTTCTTGTGCAGCTCTTGAGATAGGGTATTGATAATCATTCTGAGCAATTCTCCTCAAGAATTCTCACAATATCATCATAAGTACAATCCAGCAGAGGTCCATTGGATGATGCGTTGACAAGATTCCTTGTGTGTGAATTCAGCCCATTATAAAAAATCTCAATTTGCATTTCTGGTTGAATAACGTGCATGGGACAACGTCGGGTAAAGATTTATAATGTTTCCATGTGGTGTGAAGATTTTCATCATCTAGCTGATGATAAGTAGTAATATCATTTCGAAGATGAGCATTTATTATCGTCAGGTTAAATCACAAAACAAACTATGTTGCTAGTGCATCCCAAGAAGTAATTGATTCGGAAGGTAGTCTAAAAAACCAAGTACTGGCTCTTCCTTGTAAGAAATAAGGAAATAATTGCATCTTCAAGGCATCATTTAGGAACGCCTTTTTGACTAAAGGAAGCACAGATCAATAAAAAGGAATTAAGGTGTTCTTTAGCATCTTCATGTCACAGTCCAACATATTGTCCATTAGAATCAACATTTGAAACATTACTAGCTTGAGTTCAAAATTCCCAACTTGGGTTGTTAGCATAACAACTCCTAGTTGTAAATCATCCAAGATAGGTACTACGAAATCTCGTATAGTCCTATTTTGTATGTAAGCATCTTGCAGCAACAATGGATTATTCACATTTTGTTATTGCATCGAAGGTATGGCTGCATTATTCCCTGGTAGAGCCATATTTCTTTGTTCTCGAAGTCTACTCTAAACAGTCTTTTCAATTCTGGATCAACATCGACAAGAACATTTTAATTGCTTCGGTCATAAAATACCTAAATTGAAGTTAAAGAATTAGCAACAAAGAAAAACCAATTAGTGAATACTAAATATTATATAAGGACAATAAAGTGCAAAAACACACAAAAACAAAAATAAACATCAAACAAACACCACCCCCGGTAGCAGCACCAAAAACTTTATCAGTTATTTAATGTCACAGCAATAATGTGCAAGTGTACACTGTTGATGCAAGTATAGTAGACAGATGTGAGTTTGTCGGATATAGACCCCACAAGGATAGTAGTCTTTTGTCTACTAATATTGGTGCAACAACTAGATGGAAACAAGATAAATTGTGAGAATAGTTGTTGATGCAATAATTGAAAAAAATAAAATAAAATATTATAATGGTAAACTGAAATCCCCAGCATGAATCTTCAATAGAATACTAAGTGCTCACAAGGAATAAAAAGATAGGTGATTGTCGCAACAATAAAGTTCAATGTATATCTTACCTAGCATTACTCCTCTATTTAATTGAGACTTAAACATGCATATTAACCTCACCTTCCGATGATGGCAATATGGAATTATTTAAAACAAGTGGACACAAATTCCTCTAATCCTTACTCAACTTCCATTGTAATGCTTGTTGGCTCAAACTATCACTGTAATTTCCAGTGTCAGTGACTGCAATAACACTTCCGTGTTAAAAAACATTCAAACCCCACGAATAACAATAAAAGAAAGATTGAATAAGATAAAATTTAACCAAGAATTCATGTGCATTTCCATACAAACAAAAATCAAGTAGTAATCACCAGCATTTAGAAAGAAATAAGAAAGAATCGAATGGAGAATACTATCCCTAGACAACTCGACTAAATCTCTCTATTCCCTCTTGTCTCACACTTAAGTCTCCTCGTCAGGAGCTAGTCTGCATCTGGTTTTCAAATTGGCTCACTCGTGAGAGGCTTAAGTTGCCATGGTCGCAAGCTTCAAGGTAGGATGATGAAAATGATGATGTAGAGAAAAAGCTCCATTTTTTTCTTCTCACGTCCACCTTTTTTGTCCTCCTCCAATAGTACAAGTGTCATTTCCTCAAAATTCTTCTGTCCTTGTATGTATAGGTTGGTTATACCAGACTGGATAGCTCACACAGTTTTGATTCTTATATGAATAGCTGTCAGGTGCGACGACAACTCTAGAGGCAATCTGGAATTAACTCATGCAGCGACATTAATGCAATAAGATAGCAAAATTAAGGATAGAATAAGCTAGGATTCACTAAGTTATATAATGCAATTTACTAATCTAAAAATGCTAAAATGTATGCTAAGGATAATTAGATGGGAACAATTCAACCAATAAGTAAGGGGGAAAACCTATGTTATTTCTAGTGCTATCACAAGACTTGAGGGTTGACTACCAACAAGAGAGAAAGGTTGGAGAATTGAATGATGTGTTGGGTTTTATCGAGAAAATCTTCAACTCTAGTGAGTCATATACGGAGGAGCCACCATACTTTCTGGACATTGAGGAAGAGATCCCATAACACGAGCTGCCCAAGGATATACCCCATCAAAGACATATCTAAATGGAGATGGAGAACTCAGAAGAAGTTGAACTTGTACATCCAACGTCGACGATTCCATGGAAGGTGAAACGAAGTGGATTGGATTTTGATAAGAAATGGCTCGAAATGAACATATAGAAATTTCTTAAGTCAAGGCAGGATCGATTTGTGCATTTTTGAAGACTGGTTGATCAACCCGATAATGAACAAGCGAAGGGTTAAAAGTTTCTAAGACTTTGTGGAAATTTTATTTCGGTGGAATGATGGACCGTCCAAAAATAATGCTTTAAATCTATTTTTGTGTATCTCACCTCGTTTTGTAAATAAGATATGTTGTAACTTGAAGCTCTACCTAGGTGGCCCTTGATTCTTAAAAAAACTTGGGATTTGAAGAAGCGATATCACGATATCCATCACAGGACATCACGACATCACTAGTACACTAGTGAATAAGGTATTTGAAAATTTTCAAGTATCACGATAACCACTCTTAGGTATTGCGATACCTAAGTCGGGTCATGGCAAAAATGGATCCTATCTTTATGAAAAGCCCTAAATCCCTCAATTTTATGCCCTAGATACATACCACCCTTTCCTCTTAACCTTTTATCTCCAAGGGTTCTCATAAATCTCTTCCAAATTCCTTCTAGGTTTTGACCCCTCTTTTATGATTTTCTTCTTACTCTAACTTTTTACTGCAGATTTCTACTCTTGTGTGGCAAGGGAAAGAGTTTAGTATTCTTCACCACAATAACAACATCTTCTACCATTATTATGGGTGTATCATTCTTGTTTTATTGCACTGTAAAGCTTTTATTATACTCTTTTTGTTCTACATTAATATTCTTGACTCCTTCATTATGCATCCTTAAAGGTTAAACTCAATGGGACTTCTTGATACTTAGACTAGGTCCATTGAACATAGTAACCAAAAATTTGTGTCGATGGAGGCAAAATATTTTTTCTGTGAACTTTATGGACGACCGTTCATCCATGAATACTGGTTTAACTTTGAGGCCTCTTTCGAAGATGAGTTTTGATACCTTGTGCAGTTCAATGGGTGGCAAGAATTTATGTCAAGGAAAAGAGGTTGAAGTCTCTCATTATATAATATCTAAGTATTATAAAGTTCATTTTTATGAAAATGATGAGATTGAACTACTCAAATTAAGAAATTTTGATGGCATAGATTTAGACTCTATAATGCTTTACCTGACAGAAGGTCAATGAGAGTCGGAATGAGATATTTATATGAATCTACCCCTTTTGTTTAATTTGATCCTACTCACTCCACTAGTCAAACTCTGGATACATTTTCTCCGGACAAAAATTAGCCCCACACATAGTTCTATAATTATTGATCCTTTTCAAGCCATTTTTTTAGCTTCTAGTTTGCAGAGAAAACACATTTGTTTAGTGACATGGATCTACAAATTTCTGCTATGTTGTGTGACGAAGCTGAGGTTTTCTTTCCAAATCTAGTCACAGACTTATGTAGAGCTACAAAAGTGCCTATGGAGTCGCTTGAACCATTTCATCGACCAACTACACATGTGATAGGCAATTAAATTTATAAGAAATTTAAGGCACTCCAGTAGGAGCAACGTGACAAATGGGCACAAAGACATAAGAATGGAAAAGAGTGGATGCCATTGAACCCAATAAAAACAAAAATAGAAAACATGCTAAAACGCATTGAAAAATGGCTTGACGAGTTGGTGGAGTCAAGATGTTACGACTCCTAAATGATCAAAGTTATGAAGAAGTATGTGGAAAGATGTGTGAGTAAACATGGGGGAGAAAAGCTAGCTTGACCAATGAAACCAAAAAATTCTCAAGTTCAAGAAAGGAGTGAAGAAAAAATAGAAGACCAGAAGAATATGAGGATGGAAAGGAACAAAAAAAAAAGGGAACAAAACACCCAATAAAATTTAGAACGCCGCAAGCACAATGTTTGCATCTGTGCGACCGATGAGAGAAAGGATTGTTTAAAAAGATCTAGAGAAAGACTAAGCCGATGTTTCAAATTCTCAAGCATAAAAGGAAAAGGGAAGTACCTTGCGGATCTAGAATTGATCTTTGATGACTTGAATTAGGTACATGTGTTCACATTTCATTTTATTTTTATTTATTTATGCAGCATGTAAACTATAAACTACTTTTGGATTTGTTTTGGATGTTTTATTTTTCCATTATTAGTATTTTTTTTGTTTTTTTGTGTGTTTGTTATATGTGCAATGAATTACCCTAAAAGGCTACACTACATTTGTTATCTTCAACGAGGAGGTCGGCCCCCGAGCTAGTCTAACATTCCATTTTAGGGAAGTCTGATAACCTTCTATCTATTTTGGGGGACACATTAGGGACAATGTATAGTCTAAGTGTGAAGGTGCACATAATTTTATGTGTTTTATTTTTTTTTTTACTTTTTTGCTATTTTTTGTGTTTATCTTTAATTTTTTTACCTTTTTCAAAAAAAAATTCCAAAAATATCTTTCAATTTTAGTTTTTTTCTAATTGCATGGTGAGTGGACTATAATTAGGTAATAAGTTAGTAGTTGTACATATTGAATAAGTACATAGAATTGCCAAACTTGTAAATTTTGAATGATACTAGATAATTTACTATTCTTAATTGTAGACTAATTAGTTCAATTAGTTAATGTGTGTAATAGACTAGAGGCAATAACCTAAATGAAAATGTAAAAAGTGTACCATAAGACGAAAAAAGTATATGGATCCTTGTAGATAAATAATTTGAATTGTTAACTTTTTGTTTAAATAGATGTATGCTTGAAAGAATTGGTGTTAGGTGATTGATTTGGGAATGATCTTAGGCATTGTTTGAAATAGCCTCGAGACCAAAAGCTTACCTATTGTTATATACCCTTAGTTCCCATATGTTTGAGCCTCGAGTACCCTTTTCTTGTAAGGCTTAATATCAAAGCCTTGAACCTAAACGACTGTAGCATTCAATCCTTCTTGATCCTATTTTTTAAAATGCACTATGTAATGGATGACGAGCCATGGAAATTAAGGGTTAAGTAGAGACATCATGGTGGCTTTTTGTGAAAAAAATGAAGAGATTCTGCAAATTAGTACGTTAAAAAAAAGAGGGGGTTGAACGAAAGAGTGCAAGATAAAGAAAAAGAGAGCTAAATCAAAATTAAGCTTGAAAATGAAAATCTTTCAGTTTAAGATTACAAAATTTTATATGTACTAATCTTGCGTAATACCTTCTAGCATTTTGGGATAAATAAGGTAGGTAAGGGAAGGAGAAATAAGGAGGTGAGCATGCAAATTAATTGGGGGTGAATAGGAAACAATATCATGTGCTAAACCATTTCTAGTGCTTGAACCTGTTTTAGTATATATTGTTTGAATTCTAAACCGTCCTAAGCCTCAGAACGTTACAAGCCTAGAAGACATTTGGCACCTGAATAAGCCACCAACACAATAATTCATAGATAGCTTGCATTTGTTTAAACGAATATGACCAATTCTTTTTAACTATCTATGAGCGATCCGCATAATTTATTTTGATGGATAACATTTTTACATATGTTCATTTCCATTGTCTCTGCATCAATTGACATTTTTACTTAGTGAACTAGCTATGATTGCATTAGGAATAAACAAGTTAATTAGATCTCACTCTTAAGTTGCATGTGAGGTAGTTTTTGTACGAGTTTAGTGTTTTACCACTATGTGACTTAATTGCCTGATTTAGTCCAAGAGTTGTCTTTTCTTTTGCATGTTTGGTGTGTTTTCTTGAGGACAAACAAAGAGCTAAGTGTGGGAGAATTTGATCTGTCATAATTTGATATGAAAAATTAGGCTTTCCTGATATACTTAAGGAGCTTATTCTCAAGAAAAGTAATGTTTTTCTCATAGTTTTTTTTTTTTGTAATTTTTTTCTTTTTAAGTTAATAAGTATAAATGTCTCATTTTTACTCATTTTTGTAACCTAATATGGTTAATACTGCCATTGGGGGCCCTAACATGTAGGGACATGTTGGAAGTTGAAAACAAGCGAAAATGGCACCAAAGGAAAGAGTATCACCATAGCCAAACTTTGGAATCTCAATACCTTAAATAGACTTGAAGATTGGAGACCACCCTTTAGTGGTATATGATAAACCGTAATATATACATATTTTAATCCTACATTTGGCATACTTTTGGATGATTTATCCCTTGAATTGTTGAATTCAATGTTCCTAATCCTTTAATTTCATGTTTTATACTTAGGTGAGCATAGGAGGATGAAAAGAATGAGAAACGGGCCAAAAATGGAGAAATTGGGCCAAAGTGAGAAATCAACACGGCCGTGCCACTTTAGCAGACTCGAACACGACCTGGGCTCGTGATAAACCGAAATATGAACATATTTTAATCACATATTTAGCATACTTTTGGATGATTTTTCCCTTTAATTATGGAAATAGGTGCTCCGAATCCTTTCTTTTCATGTTCTATAATAAGAAAAGCATCGGAGGATGAAAAGAACGAATAAACGGGCCAAAAATAGAAAAAATAGGCCAAAACATGAAATCCACAGTCTGGGCCCAAGACCACACGGTCGTGCCTCTTAAGAAGAGCCAAACACGGCCTAGAACCCAAAATGCACGGTCGTGTCTCATCAACAGGTTAGACTACGGCCTGGCCTCGAATCACACGGGCATGTTCCATAGGCGTGGCCCTGCCGTAGGAAAGAAGAGTTCTATTCGGATTAGGATACTTTCGAGCCAAGTAAGGCATCTCAAAGCCTATATAAACACCCTATGAGGCAACTTAAAGAGAAGGGGTTCAACGGAAGCCTTCTGTCAGGGCTTTTCGGGCGTTCAGCTAGGCCAAAGAGCCGAGCCAGAGAAGCTGAATACAGGTATTTACTCGAAGAAAGCTAGTTGATTCATCTGAAGAAGCTGGAATCTTATTCAAAGACTGGGACTTCTCCTTCAATTCCTTCAGGGGGTTTTAGGGTTTTCTTTATGTTTTGTTTTATATTTTCTTCTGAGATATTTTCTTTTATAATTATGAACTAAACCCTCAAATACCGAGGGGATGAAACCTAAGACGGATCTTGCTATCGTTATCTGAGCTGTATGATAAATACTTGATTTGTTCTTAACTATGTGTTCTTAATTCTTGTTTTGGTATTTTCGGGATATTGATTCAAGTATTGATGTGCTTAGGTGGTGGAGCAAAAGTCCCTGCCTAAGAGTAGATCTAGCATAGTTAAGCGAAGTTGAACGCAACCCTAGAAATAGGATGACGTAAATTTGTCGGATTAGGGTCAAACCTAATATGGGAGTCCATAGATCGAGTTAATGCAATTCTAAGGGTTTAAATTAGAAAGAAATTTCAATTAATCAACCTAGGGTTAGACGTTAGTAGCCTCAAAAGAGGTATTAATAAAAATTAGGGGATCCTACGGATCAATTCAAGTGAATAAATCGTCTAGTTCAGAGTTAGATAACAAGTGAAGTCTAGGTAGATTCTTCCTCGGGTATTGTCTAAATCAATCAGTTTTCCCCTGAAGTCTATCCCCAATTCCTTCTTTGTCTTAGCATCTTTAGCTTTGTAGTTAGTTAATTTTAGATTAGATAAACAAATCCCTTAATTCTTCGGCTAGATAATAAAATGAAAGTTAGTATTAGTACTTTTGGTTCCTTTGGGTTTGACAATCCGGTCTTGCCACTAAACTATACTATTGTTTGATAGGTGCGCTTGCCTCCATCATTGTCTCAGTTAGTTTCCAGGTTCGATCATTCTTTTTATAAAGACTCTGACATACGATCAGCTCGATTCACACGGGCGTGTCCCTAACGTGACTTGTTTTAATTCTACACAGAAAAGGTTACTTGAGGAGAAGAAAGACATTCCGAAGCCTATATACCCTAAGTGTGACCTAAAAAGGAGAGTTCGACAAAAGGCTTTTTTTGAAGCCAAAGGAGGCGAAGCCAGAGAGGGCTGAATACAGGGAATTACTCAAAGAAAGCCAGTTGATCCATCTCATGAAGCCGAAATCACGCTCAAGACTGAGGATCTTTCCTTTAATTCCTTCAGGGGTTTTAGGGTTTTTCTTTATGTTTTGTTATTTACTTTCTTCTGAGATGTATTCTTTTATGAACATGAACTAAACCCCTCAAACACCTGAGGGGGATAAAACCTAAGATGGATCTTGTTATTGTTTTCTGAACTGTGTGATAAATACTTGATTTGTTCTTAATTATGTGTTCTTAATTCTTACTTTAATATTTTAGGATATTAATTCAAGTGTTGATGTGCTTATTCAGAGGAGCAAAATTCCCTGTTTAAGAGTAGATCTAGCATAATTAAGAGGAGTTGATTACACTCCTAGAAATAGGACGACAAAAACCTGTCGAATTAAGGTCAAACCTAATATGAGAATCCATAGATCGAGTTAATGCAACACTAGGGGTTTTAATTAGAAAGAGATTTCAATAAATCAACCTAGGGTTAGACGTTAGTAGCCTCGAAAGAGGTATTAATATAAATTAGGGAATCTACGAATCAGGTCAAGTGAATAAATCGTCTGGTGCAGAGTTAAATAACAAATGAAGTCTAGGTGGATTCTTCCTCGGGTATTGTCTTGATCAATTGATTTTCCCAAAAGTAATTTCCCAATTCGTTCTTTGTGTCTTAGCATCCTTAGCTTAGTAATTAGTTAGATAAAATCCCCTTTTATTTTAGGCTAGATAATAAAATGAAAGTCAGTACTAGTACTTTTGGTTCCTTTGGGTTCAACATTCCGATCTTGCCACTAAGCTATACTACTATTCGATAGGTGCGCTTGCCTCAACACGGTGATAGTTAGTTTCTAGGCTCGATCATCATTATATAAATATTAAAACTCTCAGATCACCCATCAGTATCACAATATCCACTTTGGCTATCATGATATCCACCCTCAAAGAATACCCCCAAGTTCAAAATTGACTGGGTTATCGCAATATTGATATCTTGAAGGGACAAATTGGAAAAATAGGGTAAGCTTTTTCATTCTGACACACCAATCATACAAGGCCCGTGTAAGGGCAATTTTGGTAAAAAATTTCATTAGCCATCGGCCTAAAACAACCAACTTGCTGAGGAGAGAGGAGACACACATTATTTTAGTTTTTAGCTTTAGTTTCTCTAATTTTTCTCTTAGCTTTTTGTTATTCTTTTTCTAAGGTTTCTTATTTTCATTTCCTTACCTGTAGATTTTATATTCCTAGCAACTTTTCCTGTAGATTTTACATTTCTAGCAACTTTTCTTCTTATTTTAGTTGTTCTTCGTAGTAGTCAAGTTAGTTATCATTGGCTTAGATTTATTTTCACTTTTAGTCCCTATACCTTGGTCGTAAGACATCTTCAGATTTAGTTTAATGTATTTCAATTTCTTTAACTTTAAACCCTTTAAAGTTTGTTCCTTTTATGTTTATAGCTTTAGATTTTCTTGTTGAGTGCTTTTAGTTTCATCTTCTTTAAGTTTTCTTGCGTAAAAATCTCAACTTTATATTTTTCATAGACTTTAATTTCATGGCTTCCTTACTTTTTAATTCCATTGTTGTTAGTTGTATTCTCAGCAAGAGTAGCTAAACCTCTAAGGGGGTTGGTTCATTGCTAAGTGTTGAGTTGATTTTTGGATAAAGGATCAAATCGTAATAAATTGGATTAATTTGAATGAACCTAAAAATTTATGGTTGACAATCCTAAGGGAACATCTAGGCAAGTGAGACCAAGAGGTAATCTTGTTGCGCTCCAATTCGTTTATCCTAGATTACCCAGCGAGATTGAGAGATAAATCAGACTAATTTGTCTAATTTGGTAAAATTGAGATCAATAGATAAAATTGAGCAACTTTAGCAATCCAAGTGATTGATGTCCCCCATCCAAAAATTGGTAACCCACATCAAATTCAACTAACCATTGTTCGTCATTTCTTGGTTAATTTCGTAGTTTTTCATTTTTTTACAATTTAGTCCCTAGAGTAGCGTATTTAATTTCCTTACAATATTTTCTTATTATGATTTGTCACATTATAAAAACATACCAGTAGCCACGTAGACTCTAGAGTGTGCGCTAATTATTACTCAATCACCATCTCCTTTCGGTTCGACCCCTTAGAACACTTCGTGTTTCATCAAAACTATAAATATTACAACTAACACTATCTGCTTGCAGTTAAGGCTCGAGTTTCAAGATCATTTGTTTTAATGCAGATGCACGTGGCTAGTCAAAAGGCATCTAGGACTATATGGTTACATTCAACCCCTAATATCTTATTTATGGAGGTGTTGGCAGCCCAAATTAGGTATTTAGCATGTCCTAGGTCTTTGTATAAGTTTCATTGCGCAAATGAAAATAACCTCACCGAACTTAGGCAGCACATCAACGTGTGTGGCACGACTTGACTCTAAATATATGCCTTGTGTTGTTTGTTTGGTGCTTTGACGTCCCGGGAAGCTTGTGCAACACTTGACCTTTGTTTCTATGTCAATTGATCTTTTATTTGTCCATCCTACAAACTCAATTAAACCAATTAGCACAACTTAAGGCCTGTGTCGACCTATTGGTCATAACACCTACAAAATGTGTTTAAAACACTTGTTTTTATTAACTTTTAATCCTAAGGCCTAAATACTGAAAACAAAATATAAAATCCTAATTTGCTTAAAGAACAAGCTCTTAAAATGTGGAGTTGACCCGAATTATCTACTATATTTGACAACAGGTCACCTATACGGCCTAGACACACTGGTGTGTTATGGACCGTGTGAATATTGGAGCAACTTTTAAAACTTTCTTGCGACCCACACTGGCTCAAAGATATACACGACCGAACAACACAGCCATGTAATCTAACATGGGCTATATACACAGTCGTGTAAAGGTTACAAAGGGGTATGGTAAGAACCACATGGACTCAAAGACATACACGGTTGATTGACACAACCGTGTGACTTGACACAGGCTAAATACACGACCATGCCCACCTTTTCTCTTTGAAACCATAAGTTTTCTCCTCAATCTCTTTTCTTCCTCCCCTTCTTTCTTTCCTCCCTGGACGCTCTCTCATGCAAGCTTTCTCCCATGAACCACCGTTTCTTTCTAGTCCTCCAACCCATCTTTTCTCTCCTCGCCACTGTTCATCCCCTTGGTCATCGTTCACCAATCACGCCGCTAGCTCCCCCATTTTTCTTCACTTTTCCCATCATTCCCTTCTCATTTCCTATTAAACTCACTGTCGTTTCCCCTCCACATTCTTTCCCCAACCTTTTTCCCCTCCCCTATTTCTTCCCCTTTTCCTTCCAAACCCTACCGCTCCTATCCCACACACAACCATGTAATAGCCTGATTTTGGGTCTAGTTTGAATAGTGGTTTCAGGTCCACAAATCCGACGCAGAGAAATTTATTTTTATTATATTTTTATGGACTACAATTTTATGGAACGCTTTTGTGAAAATTTTATTCGAAAATTTTGACGTTTAGGCACTCAATTTAGTTAAAAGGACTAAATTGCAAAAAGTGTAAAACTTGAATTCTATATGTTAAAGGTGTCCAATTGCTATGAAATTTTAAATTGGAGGTCCTTAAATGGTAATTAGACAATTGGTTAAGTTTATGGACAAAAATGGACATGGCTAGGTATGTTTCTAAAGTTTTTTATTAAGGGCATTTTGGTAATTTGGTAATTAAATGAATTAAAAAGCCAAATTAAAAGCCAATTTTTGTCCAGCTTCCTCTCATGGCCAAGTGTACCAAGAAGAAACCATGTCTAGGGTTTTTCAAGCTTTCAAGCTCGATTGTAAGTCTATTCTTGCCCCGATTTTCATGATTTTTATGTTTTTGAAATCCTTGTAACATGATCTATCTATTTCTACCACTAATTTGAAGAGATGTCAAAGTCTAAAATTTTACACATGTGAACATGTGTGTAATTTGATGTTTGATGGCAGAAAATGCATGTTTGTTGTTTGTTAAACTACTTTTGCTAAGTGATTTTCAGTAAAAATGTCAAAAAGGACCTATTTATAAAATTTATAAAATATGGTGTAAAAATGTGGATAAATGAAAATTTTGGGCTGTTATAAGTATGAAAATGGTTTGGCTAGGCTTGGGTTTTGAATAAATTGAATGAAAATCATTTTACGAGCCTAGGGACTAAAATGTAAATTGTCAAAAGTTTAGGGGCAAAAATGAAATTTTTGCCATAATGTGATTTTGGGCTGATTTTAATATTATAATGATTAAATAAGTTAAATGTGATATTATAGATCAAGAAAAATGAGGTTCCAACCTAGAACGGGGAAAAAACAAAGTGTTTGGAAATTAGGTTCATTTTCACTATTTTTGTAACGAGGTAAGTTCATATGTTTAATAAGTATTAAATTATATGTGTATAAATGCTTAATTGATATAATTGTGGTAAATGCTATATTATTGAAATGAAATGTGAATGCTATTAAATACGATACTATGGAAATGATGGACAGAGATTCGATACAGCGAAATTCTCGGTTGAACCTTGGGAATAGATAGGATACAAATGTCATGACATTAGGGTTACTGAGATTACGTGTAAGACCATATATGGGATATGGCATCAATGTGAGACTTCGTGTAACACCATATCTGGGATATGGCATTGATATGAGACTTCATGTAAGACCATAGTTAGGCTATTGGCATCGATACGAGATTTCATGTACGACCATATCTGGGATATGGCATTGGTATGGTACTGTATGTACGAGATTCCTGAGTATCCTTTAGTATTCCAAATGGTTCAACGGGAAATTCAACGAGTATGTCAAAGAAGAGAAAGAGTATGTAAGTAATTATGCATTGGTACAGGTATGCATGTAAAGTTATAAGCATGGACTTCATGAAATTGTGAGTTCATGATTTCCATGATAATGATTTTGTGAAAACCTTGTGATTATTAGTCTATACTTGTGATGTATGAAATTCATGATAAATTTGGTTGACGATTATATGATTGGCTTTCGGGCCAAATTGAGTTATGGCATAGCATGTTTTATTCATGCAAATTGTGATTTATCGGATATGAGAAAATGGGAAGATAAAAACTTAGGCAATTGAAAGATGTTAAAGTATATGCTTGAAATGTAAATACTCATAATTAATGTGCATGTTACTATAAGGTTTGAAATGATTTGTTATTTGATGTAATATGTTACAAAGGAGAGATTATTGTTGTTAGTGTAACAACCCGATTTTGAGCCTAGTCAGAACAGTGGTTTTGGGGCCACAAATTTGACAAGGAAAATCTTATTTTTGTTACATTTTTATGGTCTACGATTTCATGGAAAGATTTCGTGAAAATTTCATTTGAAAATTTTGACGTTTGGGCACTCAATTTAGTCAAAAGGACTAAATTATAAATGGTGCAAAAGTTGAGTTCCACATGTTAGAAGTATCCAATTTCTATGAAATTTTAAATTGGAGGTCCTTAAATGGTAATTAGACCATTGGTAAATTTTTGGACAAAAATAGACATAAGATAAGTGAAATATAATATTTTTAAGTTAGAGGCATTTTGGTAATTTGGTAATTAAATGGACTAAAAGGAAAAATAAAAGCCAAAAACCCTTTTCCATCTTCTTGCTTGGCCGAATTTAGCATGGGGGAAGCCATGGATAGGGTTTCAAGCTTTCAAGCTCAATAATAAGAAAACGAGTTCTGGACTTAGAACGGAGGAAAAACGAATATTGGACGACTCGATCCCTTTCGCCATTGTAAGTCGAGGGTTTTAAGCTAGCTCGAGTTGGAGATCACTGGAGATGCTATCACACTATCAGGGTATCATCATGGGGTAAAAGTGAATACAGACATCTTAATTTTATGGCATATGTAGGGACTTAGTCAATTGTGTATATGCCATTTGTATAACACCCTGAATTTGGGCCTAGAAGTATTGGGCCTATTGGGCTTTGGGCTTTGGGTCTCAGAAAAATTTGAAGTAAGCTAGAAAATGAAAATTGGCATGTGGGCTTTGAGGGTTAATTAATTTGGAGTGTCTAGGGGTGTTGGAGATGTCCGGGATCATGTAAGGGTATAGGAAAAATTTTGGTTTTAGCCCTAAGGAACAGTGACTTCAGTTAGTAGACCTTTTAAATAAATGTAGAAGGAAAATGACACAAGAGGAGCTTGTGGTGTAGTGGCAAAGTGACGCCACTTAAGGAGCAGGGAGGTGGCGTCATTAGCAGGTGAAGAGGTCCAAGGTTCGAGGCTTGAGAGTGGTAAATTGGAGGTTTTATTTTTTCCTTCTAGATGGTTAGTAGTGGCGTTGGAGTGGACTCTAGAAAGGAGTGTTCAGGAGAGAAAATTAAGGTAAAGATAAGAGAGAAAAGATAGGGGATTAAGGTGTGGATATGTTGGTGCCGAATGGGACTTTAAGGGAAAGGGAGTTTCGGCTTTTGGCTATAAAACAGGATGCCGAATTCTTTTGAAAGGTTCTATTACTTTTCTTTTCTCCCCCTCAGCCGAACTCTTCCATTTACTGAAAAAAAGAAACCATCATTCCTTTGTTGAAATTTTGTTTTTCCCTCTACCCGAATCCTTTTTTGTCAATTCTCGCATAGCCAAAATTTTCTATTGCCAAATTACCATCATCTTCTCTTACCGAAATCCCTATTAGTGTCGAATCTTTGTGGTTGTACCTCCATCGCAAATCGATTATTATCCACTATCGAATAAGGTTAAAAGTTGAATTTAGGTCGCATGATCGAAAGTGGATTTGGTAAGTATTCAGTTAACCTCTCTTGTGCGTTTTGCTAAAAGTCGAAAGGCTATCTAACTATCCTGTTGTTAACTCTTTGGTAACAAGGATAAGGTTCAAAGATCGCAAGCATGGTAGGATCGTTAGCACGGGTAAGTGTACTCAACTCAATTGTGGGTTAAGTAAATGGCTGAATGGGTGTATCTTTAGGGGTGACTTGTATGGATTGTAAGTTATTCGAATTTTGATAATGTATGCGTGGGTGTAAATTTGGGGGACACTCTAGATTAGTAGCTAAGGAAGGGCTATTAGAACCCGGTGGCACACAGTAAGGTTACAGTAAGGTTTCAGCTTTTGGTAGATATTTTGATTAAGTATGGGTGATTGATTGAAGGTTGGTTGGTTGTAGGTTCAAGATCAAGGATAGTATAGCACGTCGCAGTGACCAGGTGTGTACAAACACTACACACACATGACTTCGGCGATGTCGAAAAGCCGAAAGTGGCTAAATGGGCCCAGTGGGCCCTAAGGCTAAGTATGATGAAATTGATTTATTTGGGTATATGAATTGAGTTAGACATTCAAGTTACATGATCTGGAATTATTTTGGGCCTAATGGGCCATATGAATAAGATTAGGGCCTAATGGGCCATAAGAATGTGATTTGGGCATAAAGGGCTTTATGAACGTAAAATGGGCTTGATGGGCTTTATAGGGACACAGACATGTATGCTAGGGTTTAATAGACTTTAGGCCTAGTTCTGAACAGCTCTTAAATTGCATAAGACTTATCTAATAATTAAACATGTCCGTGAACAAGTCGTTGGGTTAGAGTGTGGCAACGGACATATGCATGTCTAGGATTGGATCTAGGAAAGCTTGGTACTTAAGCGGTCCTACTGGCCCACCTCCTCTTCTTTGGAATCCTACTTGGTGCATAGTGTCTGTTCGTTTTAGCTGCAAGGACTTGTTAATGGGCTAAAGTCTATAACTAAAACCCGAGAGGGACCAAGTACCCCTATTTTGCAAAATTACCAAAATACCCTTAGTTTGGAAAATTACCATAATACCCTCGATTTACAAAATAACCAAAATACCCCTAGTTTGTATAATTACCAAAATACCCTAATTTGTAGAATTACCAAAATACCCCTAATTTGGAAATTTATGAAAATACCCCTATAGGGTAGAATTATGATAATACCCCTATAGGGTAGAATTATGAAAATACCCTTGATTGTGAAATGGCTAAAATACCCCTATGTGATGAATCTGAATTTTATGGATGTTACTCATGTGCATGCGGCATTCATATGATATTCTATTTAGGATGCATATGGGTGGGAATTATGGTACGGAGGAAGAATTTGAGGATCACATAGTCGCTTGACGACTGTGGATCCACCGGTGGCTTTAAGCCCATTATATGATTAGCAACTTTGCTGCAACATTGAGTAGTGTCGTTGTTGATGCTACCTTTGGAGTGTAGCAGATGGGTGGGTTGATTTAGAAATCCCCACAAGTGTGTAGGGTTGGAAGGGAAATGGTGTGTAGCGGATGGACTTTTGGGGAGGGTTTTGCATAACCTTGTTTTCATGTGATATGATGTGATATGATATGAGGTCATTGTGGGCTAAGGCCCAAGACCACCGATTTTGATAGGGCTTAGGCCCAATATGATAATTGCATATTGAATTGATTGCCAAGGGTCGTATACACTGAGTTTTGAAACTCACACCCTTTTTAATTAATGTTTCAGGTGACGCTCAATAGACGACTTAACGTGGAAGGGAACTCGGAGATGGCCACATTGCAAGTTATTTAGACGTTTTGTTTCTTTATTTCGTATGACGTTATTATTTTTCACTTTATTTTCATTGGCTTGTAATAATGCCTTGTATCTCTAATTTGACTTTACTTATGGGTTTTTATTATTATTGTTCAACTGTTTATTTATTAAACTTAAATAAATTTCTTCAGTTTAAACGTGATTTTCAAGATAACTTTAACTTATGGGCTTTACTTAAAACATGGGTTTTTTTCGTAACTTAACAAATTGTAAGGATTTTGAGTTTTCTTTTACTAAGCAAGTTGTTTTGGAATTGTCCTTGATGTGACATCACTAGATTCGATCATAACGTCTGGGCCGAGATTGGGGGTGTTACAATTTGATTTGGCCAAATGTGTTGGTTCATAATGGTTATATGATTCATTTTGTATATGGCCATGAGATGTGGCTTGTAACACCCCAAACCCGGCCAATACACCACGACCGAATCTGGTATGTTACAGGGAAAATGTATTTGAGAGGTTTAGGTTTCCGGTTAAAAGTCTGATGAAAACTCTTTTGTATGTTTTGTTCTTGTAGAAAACTTAAGCATGATTGTTTAAAAAGCGATAGTGTACTTGAAAACCCGGGAATTTTGAAAACTTAATCAGATATGTAAGTAAAACAAGTTTATCTCAATTAGAAATTCAAGTAATCCTTGTTGTTGCTTAAAAACATTTTTAAGCTAATAAGAAATTGAATTCTAGTTTGGAAGACAATTGAGTTTCATTCATTTTGAATTACAGTGTGATACCCGATGGTAACGTTTAAAACATCTCGCTTTGTAGTTTGAAAAACTTTATCTTTCCAAGTTTTAGCAAATTTTAACCCAATTATTGTTAAGGCATATTTAAAATCAAATTTAAGCATATGAACATCCACAGTAAAATTTAAAAGGCCTTTTACAACCCAACAAAACCAAATGGAAATAAATAAAGTAAAGCACCAAGTTTTTTTTTAATCAGTGCAAGACCCAATTATTCATGGCATGGTCACCTTGAGTCCTCCCGGCCAAGCGTCCATGATCTAAGTGTCATCCGAAAATGATAAGGAGAAGGTGAGTCACAAGACTCAAAGCATAAATCCCCTCCGGTATATGCAACATACTAACACACATCATAACAAAGCAACACAATTAATGCACCGATCCTAACCATCCGTAACACCTTTTCTACCTCGTGCTACCAAACCACCGGTGGTGCCAAACCACTGGTGACCCAAAGTCACGATATCCATCAATGTGGTGCCAAACCACCGTGACCCAAAGTCACGAAAAATCCATCTGTGGGGCCAACCCACGTGTGATACCAAATCACCGGCGACAATCCCGTATCTCAAAAGAGGGTCAACCCACGATGGTGTTAAACCACGTGGACGAGTCGCTATGAGGTGCCAAACCTCCGTGTCCGAAAGACACAAGTGTGATGCCAAATCACCGGTGACCGCGATCACGAATCGAATGATGGGGCCAACCCATCGTGTGATACCAAATCATCAAGCGTCAATCCGTAAAATCAGCGTGGGGCCAACCCACTTGTGGTGCTAAGCCACCGGGGCGAGACGCGAGGTGCCAAACCTCCGTGACCCAAAGTCACAATAATAAATCTGTGGTACCAAACCACCGGAGGTGCCAAACCTCCGTGTCCCAAAGACATGGATATCATATTCCCCTCCTCTCATATCACCCATACATGTCATCTCGATGCAAATCATGCAAGTCATGCGAATCATGCTAAATGGTTTCATAGTGTATCCCATAACACATGCATCATAAGTCATGATATCACATATCACTAACAAAGCTCGTAATGAAACGGACTTACTCGAATCCGTGCACATACCCCATCGGGTACCATATCAATCATCTTACTGTTTTGGTCTTACAAAGGCAATCAGGTTTTTTAAACATATTACTAAGTAAAAAGTGTGTTAGTTTACACACCTGTTCACCCACAAGCTTTAATCCAAAAAGAAACGATCTAAGACCCTCGATTAGCTTGCTCCTATAATCGGCCAAACATTGATTAGTCACTTATACCATTCGGCCAAAACCAAATGGATCAAGAGGGTTAACGCTTAACCCTTACATTACACTTGATTTGGTTTCCTACCAAACCCAAACCAACAATGGTTCTTTTGACAATCGGCCACACCCTAAAATGAAGAACGATTAATCCATTGAAGACTTGACTAAATGAAACTAAAAGAGTGGACTAAAAGAACCAACCCTTACCACCACTTACCAAACAATTAACAGAGAAGGAAGACTCCTCTTGCTTGCTTCCAAAATCCAAAGGCCCTATAATGCAATGATTAACAAAAGATTAACTCCTTTCAACCAAACCCAAAATCGGCTCTTAACCAAACCAGAATCGACAACAAACAAGGGAGAAAAGAGATAGCCCTTCGGCCAAAATACTCACCTTCTTCAAACGATTGCAAAACACGAGATGAGAACCAACACCACACCAAAATTCGGCCACAAGAAAACCACTAGGAGAGAAGAGAGATTCGGCCAACACTTTAGACCAGGAGGAAAGAGAATTTGGCCAAGGTGTTTAACACACCTATGTTCGGCTTTGAGTGAAACAAAGAAAGAGTTGAGATGAGAAGAAATGGAAGTTACAAGAATAGGGTTTGAGAAGAAGAGAGAAATCGACAGAGAAAAGTACTTTTAATTTTGAGAAGAAAAGAATTGGAGGAGGTATTTTGGAGAATAACTTTGGCTATCAAGGTTTCAGAGAAGAAAAGAAAGTATGAGAAGAAAAAGGGTACTAGTTTGGTTTGCACGAATGAAGATAGAAGAAGAAATGGGAAAGAACATTCTACCACACACCAAATCAAGAGAAACAAAGAAATTTTCAAGAAGAAGATGCTTGGACTTTCGGTTTCAAGAAGACAAAAGGGAGAGTTTTGCTTGACACCAAAAGTGACCGAAAAATGCACAAAACCAAGTGAAATTCAGCATTCCCACTCCCCACTTACCAAAACTATCCACTCACCCCCCAAAAGCTCTCCAATATTCGACCATCACCCCCAAACGCTCCAAGCCACTAATTCAAATCACTTTGAATTAGTCCACTTCCTTGATTTACTCTCCACCCACCATTTGAGCATTTGACTTGGTCTAAGGCAGAGTTTGAACTGCCTACAACTTCTCCCCTCCATGCCGTCAAAATGGAAGCAAAATGAGAGCACTCTGCAGCTTGGACACAGGACCTCCCCTTGCAAATGGCGTCACACACACAAGCCTCAAGTGGCGCCTATCCTGCCACTCCACCAGCTCCTTTCTTGTGCTAACAT
The DNA here is from genome assembly GCA_025506655.1 of Gossypium rotundifolium. Lineage (NCBI taxonomy): Eukaryota > Viridiplantae > Streptophyta > Magnoliopsida > Malvales > Malvaceae > Gossypium > Gossypium rotundifolium. The sequence continues at coordinate 117,913,679 of CP106727.1, read as the reverse complement.
TTACCAAATAAAACCTTTAAACCCCAAATTTCCTCACTCCTCTCACCTAAGCCTAAAACTAAAATTTTTCTACCACTCTGGCTTACACTAGGCTTACACCCAAGCCCTCAAAACATCAAAAACAACAACATAGCAAACCAAGCACATGCAAACAAGGCCATAACAAAATAGCCCCCTAACCCGGGATATTATAGTTCTACCCCCTTAAAATAATTTCGGCCTCGAAATTACCTGATCAGAAGAGTTGAGGGTACTGCTGTTCCATCACATCCTCGGGTTCCCACGTAGCTTCTTCCATACCATGATTTCGCCATAGCACCTTTACCAAAGGCATAGACTTCCTACGCAGAACCTTCACATCCCGATCTAGAATCTACACAGGTTCTTCCTCCATGGTCAAATCTGGATTTACCTCGATCTCTTCCACTGCTACTACGTGCGATGGATCTAAACGATATCGCCTAAGCATTGAAACGTGAAATACATCGTGAATCTGACTCAGCTCTGCTGGCAAATCAAGGTGATACGCTACCGGTCCCACTCGTCTCAGTACCTTATATGGTCCAATAAACCTTGGACTTAACTTGCCTTTTCTTTCGAACCTTAACACTTTCTTCCATGGCGAGACCTTCAGGAAAACTTGATCTCCCACCATAAATCCTATATCTCTCCGCTTAAGATCAGCATAAGACTTCTGCCAGTCCGAAGCTTCCTTCAATCGAGCCTGAATCAACTAAACCTTGTCTTCGGTCTCAGCAACCAACTCAGGTCCCAACAACTGACGTTCACCCAACTCCGTCCAACAAGTAGGTGAGCGACACTTCCTACCATACAACGCCTTATATGGTGCCATCTTGATGCTTACTTGGTAACTATTGTTGTAGGCGAACTCAGCTAATGGTAGAAACTCTTCCCAACTACCCCTGAAGTCCAGAACACAACCTCTCAGCATATCCTCTAAGATCTGAATAACCCTTTCCGATTGCCCGTCAGACTGCGGGTGAAAAGCCGTGCTGAAATCCAACCGTGTGCCCAGAGCCTGATGCAACGCTTTCCAAAATCTTGACGTAAATCTGGGATCCCTATCCGAGATGATCGATACTGGTACACCGTGCAGCCTTACTATCTCTGACACATACAGCTTCGCTAACCTCTAAAGTGAGTAATCCACCCTCACCGAAATAAAGTGAGCTGATTTAGTCAGACGATCCACAATTACCCAAACTGAATCCTTCTTGCTAGGCGTAAGAGGTAATCCACTGACGAAATCCATAGTTATCCTTTCCCACTTCCACTGAGGAATCTTCACTGGCTGAAGCAACCTTGACGGCAATTGATTTTCAGCCTTGACCTGCTGACATGTCAAACACTTCCCCACAAGCTCCGTCACTTCCCTCCTCAGACCCGGCCACCAAAACTGCTCTTTTAGATCCCGATACATCTTACTACCTCCAGGATGCATAGCGTAGGGGTTGCTATGTGCGTCCTGAAGAATCTTCTGCCTTAACTCAATATCCCTCGGCATACAAGCTCTCCCCTGAAAACACAGCACTCCATCACTAGACAAACTGTAACCCTCCAAACCACCATCCTACACCTGCAACCTCTGCGCACTCAAAACCTCATCCTTTAACTGTTTTTCCTTAATCTGCTCAACCCAAGTAGGCTTAACCTGCAGCTCTGCTGAATACTTCGTCATACAAACTCAAATGGGCAAACATCGCTCTTAAGTCGAAACAACCTTTCGGCTCAACGCGTCGCCACTACATTAGCCTTGCCGGATGGTACTCAATTAAGCAACGTAATCCTTTAGTAACTCAATCCATCTGCGCTGCCTCAAATTCAAATCCTTCTGAGTCAAAAGGTACTTCAGACTCTTGTGATCTGTGTAGACTATCGATCTCTCTCCGTACAAGTAATGCCTCCAAATCTTCAAAGCGAAGACTACAGCCGCTAACTCCAGATTGTGCGTCGGATAATTGACCTCATGTGGCCTCAGCTGCCGAGATGCGTAAGCCACAACCTTCCCTTCCTGCATCAGCACACAACCCAAACCTGTATGTGATGCATCGCAAAATACTGTGCATTCCTTTCCTGCCCCAGGTTGAATTAGAACCGAAGCTTCAGTCAAAATCTTCTTCAACTTGTTGAAACTCTCCCACTGCTTCTCAGTCCAAATGAACGGAACCCCTTTTCTTAACAATTTGGTCATCGGTGCTGCGATCAATTAAAATCCTCTACAAATCTTGGTAGAGTATCCTCGCCAAGCCCGAAAACTCCGAATCTCAGCTACTCATCGACTTAGGCGGCTTCCAATCCAAAACTGCCTCAATCTTTCGAGGATCCACTATAATCCCCTCAGTCGACACTACATGACCTAAGAAAGTCACCTCTCTAAGCCAGAACACGCATTTACTAAACTTTGCATAAAGCTGTTTCTCCCTCAGAATCTGCAATACCACCCGCAAATGCGCATCATGCTCCTTCTCAGTCCTTGAATACACTAAGATGTCGTCAATAAAAACCACGACGAACTGATCCAAATACTGCTGGAACACCCTATTCATCATATCCATGAATACTGCTGGCGCGTTAGTCAACCCAAACGGCATTACTAAGAACTTATAGTGCCCATATCGAGTACGAAATGCCGTCTTACAGATATCCGCCTCCTTCACCTTTAACTGGTGATACCCAGACCTTAAATTGATCTTTGAGAATACCGATGCACCTTTCAGCTGATCAAACAAGTCATCTATCTGCGGCAGCGGATACTTGTTTTTGATCGTCAGCTTATTCAATTGGCAGTAGTCTATACACATCGCATAGCACCGTCTTTCTTCTTAACAAAGAGTACCGGCGCCCCAAGGTGAAACACTTGGCACGATAAAGCCCCGTCCAACAACTCGGATCTCGAGCCTTAAGCTCTACTAACTCTTTTGGCGCCATCCTATACGGAGCAATAGACACCGGCGCAGCTTTGGTAATAAATCTATTCAACTCTACCTCACGATCCGGTGGCAAACTTGGAAGCTCCTCAGAAACACATCAAGAAATTCCTAACCGTCAGAACCTTCTCTACAAAGAGACTCTTTAGCCTCCAAGGCATACACATGAACCACATATGCTTCATAGCCCTTTCTGACCATCTTCCCAGCCTTCAGAGTATATACGACATTAGATAGGTAGTCCCTCTTATTACCTATCATGACCACTTCATCACCCTCTGACGTCTTTAGAACCATGCGCTTAGCCGCGTAATCCAACTTCGCCTAGTACTTAACCAACCAGTCCATCCCAAGAATCAGATCGAACTCCCCAAACGGCAGTTCCATCATATCAACCACAAACACTACCCCTTGGAGTTCTAGAGGTACATCTCTATACAGCTTATCTACAACTACAGAGTGACCTAGAGGGCTAATTACGGTCATCTACCTAGAAGATATCTCAGAGTCTAAATCCATAGTCTTCACTATGCTGCTCGCAACATATGAATGCGTTGAACCCACATCAATCAAAGTAGTAACTGGAGAACCAAAGATTAAGAACGTACCAGTTATGACGTCCGGTGCGTCGCCCTCCTCTCGGCGCCTCACTGCATACACTAGCCCAGGCTGTCTGGCCTCCGAACTACCTACACCTCTGCCCGGTGCTCCACGGCCCCGACCAGAACCATTACCTCCTCTGCCATTACCACGGCCCCTCTGCGGTGGTGGTCCATTACTCTTGAACTGAGTACGACCCTGACTCTCGGACTGAATCCTAGCCAACTTACGCGGACAGTCCCTCACATGATGATCCAAAGAGCCACACTCGAAACATCCTTTTCCACCGGTCCAGCATCCTCCCCAATGAGCTTTCCCACAACGGTTACACTGTGGCGATCCACGATTAGCAAAGAATGACCCTACCAGTGATTTGGCCCACTCTGTCTAGCCCTTTTCTGAGGATTTCCTGACAACCCAGAAGATCCGAAACTCCGTTTTTGCCTATTCCTATCCAAGTTACGCCTCACGGACTCTTTAACCCCTTGGCTACCTTAGCCTTCTCAACCAGACAAGAAACTCACGCTCTGGCTGTGGAGCAATCAAGAACCTTAATTCATCTCTCGACCATCCTCAAACGAACGCACCTCCGTGTTCGTGAGCCACCATACCCTAGCAAGCCTCAAGAACTCTGCCTCGTACTCTGACACAGACTTACTCCCCTGTACCAGCCTCAAAAATGCCTTCCATTGCTCATTAATGTAGTTAGCTCCAATGTACTTTTTTTGATATGCAGCCTTAAAATAATCCCACGTAAGATCCTCTGCTGTAGCGCTGTCCCAAACCGTGAGCCACCACTGGTATGACTCATCTCGAAGAAGTGATACTATCCCCTTTAGTTTCTCTTCAGCAGTCAGATCTAAATCGTCCATGATACACTCTGTCGCCTCCAGCCAATATTCACCTGTGCTGGGAGCCACACCAGACACACCTCGGAATACCTCAATCCCGTTTGCTCAGAGTCGTTCAGGCACAGATTTTTGAGCTCCTACGCCTCCACCTACTCTCACTACCCTTTCTAGAACTCACAAGATCGCTTTGTGACACTGGCGTCGTCCCGATCGCTCCTGAAACTCACCACCTCTAGCTGGTGGCGGTACCGATATCTCATTCTCGACCCTGACGGATCCTATAGGTTCAGAAACTGTCATCCTACCTCGACCACGTCCACCTCTAGCGCTCATGACTAAGATCTCTACTTGTCTGATTTAAAGAATTTTATGCATCAGTAATTATTCCACTGTTTAAAAGCAAAGTCTTATGAATATTACTTCTTAAAGAAGTTTTGTTTTCGCAAGTCCACAGAGTCCTATTGATTTCAGTTTCTAAAGTGGTTTACTACCGCTAGTCATTCGGTCACATCACATCAAAAATCTCAAACAATAAAAAGGGGTACTTACCCGGGCGGATTGGTGCCGGAGTCTCGGTGCCATGCCTTTCAAACCATATACTTTTAAACCAAAACACTTAAAACCAGAATTTAAAACATTTTGGGCCTCAGGCCCACAGCCGAACCTTTAAACTTGGCTCTGATACCACAATTGTAACACCCCAAACTCAGTCAATACACCACGACCGAATCTGGTATGTTACAGGGAAAATGTATTTGAGAGGTTTAGGTTTCTGGTTAAAAGTCTGATGAAAACTCTTTTGTATGTTTTGTTCTTGTAGAAAACTTGAGCATGATTGTTTAAAAAGCAATAGTGTACTTGAACACCCGAGAATTTTGAAAACTTAATCAGATATGTAAGTAAAATAAGTTTATCTCAATTAGAAATTCAAGTAACCCTTGTTGTTGCTTAAAAATATTTTTCAGCTAATAAGAAATTGAATTCTAGTTTGGAAGACAATTGAGTTTCATTCATTTTGAATTACAGTGTGATACCCGATGGTAACGTTTAAAACATCTCGCTTTGTAGTTTGAAAAACTTTATCTTTCCAAGTTTTAGCAAATTTTAACCCAATTATTGTTAAGGCATATTTAAAATCAAATTTAAGTATATGAACATCCACAGTAAAATTTGAAAAGGCCTTTTACAACCCAACAAAACCAAATGGAAATAAATAAAGTAAAGTACCAAGTTTTTTTTTTTAATCAGTGCAAGACCCAATTATTCATGGCATGGTCACCTCGAGTCCTCCCGGCTCCGCGTCCACGATCTAAGTGTCACCTGAAAATGATAAGGGAGAAGGTGAGTCGCAAGACTCAGTGCATAAATCCCCCTCCCGGTATATGCAACATAGTAACACACATCATAACAAAGCAACACAATTAATGCACCTGATCCTAACCATCCGTAACACCTTTTTTACCCCGTGTGGTACCAAACCACTGGTGGTGCCAAACCACTGGTGACCCAAAGTCACGATATCCATCAATGTGGTGCCAAACCACTGGTGACCCAAAGTCACGAAAAATCCATCTGTGGGGCCAACCCACGTGTGATACCAAATCACTGGCGACAATCTCGTATCTCAAAAGTGGGGCCAACCCACGGTGGTGTTAAGCCACAGGGACGAGTCGCTATGAGGTGCCAAACCTCTGGTGTCCCAAAGACACAAGTGTGATACCAAATCACTGGTGACCGCAGTCACAAATCGAATGATGGGGCCAACCCATCGTGTGATACCAAATCACTGGCGTCAATCCCGTAAAATCAACCGTGGGGCCAACCCACTGTGGTGCTAAGCCACTGGGATGAGACGCGGAGGTGCCAAACCTCTGGTGACCCAAAGTCACAATAATAAATCTGTGGTACCAAACCACTGGAGGTGCCAAACCTCTGGTGTCCCAAAGACACGGATATCATATTCCCCCTCCTCTCATATCACCCATACATGTCATACTGATGCAAATCATGCAAGTCATGCGAATCATGCTAAACAGGTTTCATAGTGTATCCCATAACACATGCATCATAAGTCATGATATCACATATCACTAGCAAAGCTCGTAATGAAACGGACTTACTCGAATCCGTGCACATACCCCATTGGGTACCATATCAATCATCTTACTGTTTTGGTCTTACAAAGGCAATCAGGTTTATTAAACATATTACTAAGTAAAAAGTGTGTTAGTTTACACACCTGTTCAACCACAAGCTTTAATCCAAAAAGAAACGATCTAAGACCCTCGATTAGCTTGCTCCTATAATCAGCCAAACATTGATTAGTCACTTATACCATTCGGCCAAAACCAAATAGATCAAGAGGGTTAACGCTTAACCCTTACCTTACACTTGGTTTGGTTTCCTACCAAACCCGAACCAACAATGGTTCTTTTGACAATCGGCCACACCCAAAAATGAAGAACGATTAATCCATTGAAGACTTGACTAAATGAAACTAAAAGAGTGGACTAAAAGAACCAACCCTTACCACCACTTACCAAACAATTAACAGAGAAGGAAGACTCCTCTTGCTTGCTTCCAAAATCTAAAGGCCCTATAACGCAATGATTAACAAAAGATTAACTCCTTTCAACCAAACCCAAAATCCGCTCTTAACCAAACCGAATCGACAACAAACAAGGAGAAAAGAGATAGCCCTTGACCAAAATACTCACCTTCTTCAAACGATTGCAAAACACGAGATGAGAACCAACACCACACCAAAATTCGCCACAAGAAAACCACTAGGAGAGAGAGTGATTCGCCAACACTTTAGACCAGAAGGAAAGAGAATTTGGCCAAGGTGTTTATACACCTATGTTCGGCTTTGAGTGAAACAAAGAAAGAGTAGAGATGAGAAGAAATGGAAGTTACGGCAATAGGGTTTGAGAAGAAGAGAGAAATCGACAGGAGAAAAGTACTTTTAGTTTTGAGAAGAAAAAGAATTGGAGGAGGTATTTTGGAGAATAACTTTCGGCTATCAAGGTTTCCAGAGAAGAAAAGAAAGTATGAGAATAAAAAGGGGTACTAGTTTCGGTTTGCACGAATGAAGATAGAAGAAGAAATGGGAAAGAACATTCGGCCACACACCAAATCAAGAGAAACAAAGAAATTTTCTGCAAGAAGATGATTGGACTTTCGGTTTCAAGAAGAAAAAAGGGAGAGTTTTGCTTGACACCAAAAGTGACCGAAAAATGCTTAAAACCAAGTGAAATTCGGCATTCCCACTCCCCAATTACCAAAACTATCCACTCACCCCCCAAAAGCTCTCCAATATTCGGCCATCACCCCCAAACACTCTAAGCCACTAATTCAAATCACTTTGAATTAGTCCACTTCCTTGATTTACTCTCCACCCACCATTTGAGCATTTGACTTGGTCTAAGGCAGAGTTTGAACTGCCTACAACTTCTCCCCTCCATGCCGTCAAAATGGAAGCAAAATGAGAGCACTCTGTAGCTTGAACACAGGACCTCCCCCTGCAAATGGCATCACACACACAAGCCTCAAGTGGCGCCTATCCTGCCACTCCACTAGCTCCTTTCTTGTGCTAACATTTACCAAATAAAACCTTTAAACCCTAGCTTCCTCAGCTCCTCTCACCTAAGCCTAAAAACTAAAATTTTTCCTACCACTCTGGCTTACACTAGGCTTACACCCAAGCCCTCAAAACATCAAAAACAACAACATAGCAAACCAAGCACATGCAAACAAGGCCAAAACAAAATAGCCCCCTAACCCGGGATATTACATGGCTCATATTGGTTAATGAGTTGTAATGCCTATTTATATGTGTGTGCTTCTACTAAAGGTTTCATGTGATGTGGTTATGTGTGTTTGGTATGGATGGATTGAGGATGTGATGATGATAATCATGGCATGAAAGTTAGATAAGTTTAAGCTACGCAAAGTATGGTGCCTTATGCATGAATAAGATTATATGAATTCGTTATGATTATGACTTGTTTAATAATGTTTAAGTGCTCAACCATGCCATGAAAGATGCCATTGAAGTTGTGTTTAAGTATGTGCAAATGAGGGTGCCAAATGGGTTGGTAAATAGCCATTTTCTTGGCCACATGGGCAGAGACACGACTATGTGTCTCAGCTGTGTGGAAGACACGGCCCCGGGACATGGGCATGTACCCCGGGCAGGTGAAGTCTGCATCTATTTTTCAGAATTTAATTCGCCACATGGCCTAAGCACACGGGCATTTGATTTGGCCATGTGACCCTATTTTGTTGATGACGCCATAAACAGAGAGTTACACAGGCTGAGGACATGGGCATGTGTGACCACACAGCCTACCACACGGGCTTGTGACCCCTGTTTTGATGAAAAATTTTATAAGTCTACTTAAAGTTTTTTAAGTTATTGGTTTAATCCCGAACAGGTCCCAATGATTGTTTTGGACCTTGTAGGCCCATATAAGGGACGATTTGTGTAACACCCCTTGACCCGAGTCCATCGTCGGATAAGGGTTTACAGGTGTTACCATGCAATCTAACACCTAAGCTAAAATAATTGAATCATGGATGATCATATTTAATAAATAATTATCTATAAACAAATAATTCACACATGTGTAACACATAACATATATATATTAGATCCAAATCATTCACAAAAGAATCATCAATGAACCTAATTCATCATACCGTGTATAATACATCAATATCACATAAACAAGTAGACTTCATGAAATCTCATAAGTGTCTAAGCTTCTTATAGCATAAAGTCTCGCACAAATAAACTAATGCGTGCAACCATTACATATCAATTGTACACCCACTAAAAGGCGAATATGCATGGTTCCATTATTGGCATTTTATGCACATTACCTAGCATAAACCGAAGTTTAACAATTTTATGCACTCAATTAAAACAAGCAATTCAACAAGTCGAATACATATATAAATATATATATGAAAATGCATACATCTCAATTATGCACTCTTTTCCATACTCGACTATGCCTAACTATTTTAAACATTTTAGCCACATTTGCAATGGTCACCTAGATTTGGCGAATACACATACCTATTTTATTCAATATAATTCATCCTATTTAAAACAACCAAATTTGATACATATCTAGATACATACTTCACAAGCATATAACTTAAATTCATATTCATATCAATTTCATGAAATTGAAATGCCTAACATCTCTCTTATTAACCTATCACATATCGCATGATTAAAATTCTACCTTAATCTATCAAAGTGACCATCAAAGATCAAAATACATATACATGTCATGGCATATATCTATTAAACCATTTCATATAATGACTAAACCACATCCAAACACAAATGATAATTCATGGCATGAGCAAACTATATAATCAAAACACGAAACAAGTTATCCAAAATAGATAGCCATTTTCGCATGGCTAGCATATTTACACGATTACGAAACATTAGATATACTGTTTAGGCTAACCTATACATGCCCTTTTTAGTACAAAACTAAGTTATTCAATACCAAAAGAAAGTCGATAGTGTGGTTGACTTCTTCCCAGATCCTTTGAGTCTGTAGCTTGAACCTAAAATCTATAAAACAAGGGTAAACAAGAATACACATAGTAAGCTTGCTAGCTTAGTAAGTCTCAAGCAATATTTATGACATATACACACATACTTAACAATTTAACTTCCATTCTTGCAGCAATTAGCATAGATAATTCAATCCGAGTTTCATCTAACCAAATATTGGTCATATCCTTAATCTAATAAATAGTAGTTTATTACATGAATTTATACAATAACATTTCATATATACAACCTATGCATTTGAATATTTCAAGTTACAGAAACATAACGTAATTTCGATCTCATTGCACATCATATTCATAACCGAAGTTTTAAGTATCACCATTGTATGTCTATACCTCAACTTCTTGTATATATATATAAATCATACCAATCAATGATAAGCCTAATGTCCTGAGATAAAATTCAATTTGAGTCATTAATTCATCACATCGCAATTAGCTCATATACAAGTAAACTAACTTACCTTATTACTTACCAATATAATAAGCTAATTTCCTTTTTCTTTTTAGAGCTTATAGCTCAATCTACTATGTATATACATCTCAAATTCTCTATTTTGGCTTATCACCGGCAAAAAGCCTGCTAGGCATTAAAGCCCGAAATAAATCACCGGCACGAGGCCTGCTAGGCACAAAGCCTACTAGGCATTAAAGCCCGAATATGTTTGTCAAATCAATTCATTAACTCACATTTCTTATCATAAACATCACTATCAATTCATATACACAAAACCAATTCACTTGTCATATTGAAAGCATATACTTGTTCATATCACATTAACATATTATATATTTAATCCAATTTAACACCTTTACATTCAGCTAACACATGATTCTATAGTCAATATTATTAGATTTCATCCTTTAACATGTTTATAATTTACTTTCAAACATATAAGTGCTTAAGGACTTACCTCGGCTGTCGATAGACCGTGCAAATCGGCTATTCGAGAACCTTCGTCTTTCCCCGATCTAAATCCATTTTTCTTTGCTCTTGATCTAAAACACATTAAAATTTAGCTCATTCAAGTACCATCTCAATTTAGTCTCTAAGCACATAAATAGGCAATTTACCATTTTACCCTACTATTTCAAATTTTTAAAATTTAGTCCTATTTGCCTAAAACACAAAATACACCAAATTTCTCAATACCCTTAAGGGCGAATATGTATAGGGACTATACAAGTCCTTTTCTTTTAGTTATTTAGCAAATAAGCCCTCTAAAATTTCATTTTTACAATTTGGCCCTAAAACAAAAAATCATCAAAATTTCCAATACATAATATACTAATTTTAACTTATCTTTTATCTAACATCATCAAACATCAAAACCATATAAACCTATCAATATCCGAACCTCAAACATGCTTAGATTCAAAATTTTAACATGGGTCATTACGATTTGAAGCAACGATCTCAAAAACGTAAAATTAACAAAAACTAAATTCAAACTAACCTTGAAATCAAGCATCCAAATGCCGAAAATCAAAGAACATAAGCCCCCCTTTTTCTTTCTCAATATTCGGTCATGGGAGAGTGAGAAAGATGATGGTTTTGTTTATGATATTTTAACATATTATAAAAGTAATTATTCAATTACTAATTTAACCTTTAATATAAAATAAAAACTAACATATATCTTAAGGTTATTCTTGACATAAGCAACCCACTAACTCAAAAATGGGTTATTTACCCTTTTAATGCTCCAATTTAAAAGCCATCATCAAATAGGCACTTTACACTATAGTTTGAGACTTTTAAAATTTACGCGATTAAGTCCTTTTTGTCAAATTAAGCACCCAAACGATGAAATTTTTCTACGAAACTTTCACACATTTTAATTCACACATAATAAACACAAAATAAAATATTAAAATATTTCTCAAACTCAGATTCGTGGTCCCAAACCACCGTTCCGATTAGGGTCAAATTCGATCTGTTACAATTTGCATGTGAGTGAGTGATTTTAAATTGAATGAAATTTTACCTAGTTTTGTATAAATGTTTATGTTTAAGTCCTGTAATGCCTCATATCCTATCCCGACGTCGGACACGGATAAGGGGTGTTACATTTAGTGGTATCAAAGCTATGGTTTAGTCGATTCTCAAACTAACTTAGCATATGTGAGTCTAGCTATACATGCCATATTACTACTCGTGACAGTGTGATATCTCCCGACTCTAATGAAATTATTTTGTTAAGACAGAGATGACTTCCAACCAAGCTATTTTCGATGATGCTGAAAATGATATTGAAGTGATTGAAATGTGTTTGTGATGACACAAAACTTAGAAAGGTATGAATAGAAGTTCATGATATGTATGTGTTAATGTACGAAGTGAGATAACAATGAGTTAAGAATTGTGGAAATGTGAAATAAAATGAAAGTTTATGTAGTGATAAGCCCATTCATGTTTGCTGGCATGCATATGATGATATATGCCCTATCTATTTGATTAAGTGAATTTGATTAGTGCACTTACACAATTTGATGGAATGTGTGTTTATGTACACTTGTTTAAATAAGTGTAATTAGTATGTTAATGTGGTTGAATTTTATGTTTACTTGTTAAATTACAGATAACATTATGTTATGTTTTACGTCTTTGTTAACACAGGAAATGAGTGTGATCGTTCAATGATGAATTGATGGATAAGACCATGGTTGGACCATGGCAAAGTATGGAATGTAATACCATAGCTGAGCTATGGCATTGTGGACGTAAGACCATGGTTGGACCATGACAGTACATGTGTGTACGTGTAAGACCATGTCTAGGACATGGCATCGATATGAGACTTTGTGTAAGACTATATTAGACTATGGCATCAAGTAAACGACGTACTCAAACATGTAAGGCATTATCTAATTTGACAATTGTTAGTAAGTAAATTCATTGTTGGAAATTGTGGATGGTAGAAAACATTCGTAAAATGAATAAGTATATTAAATTTTCTGAAGTGAATTATGTGATTATGATGATATTACGTTAATGATGAATGTTAAGTCATATGTGTGTATTTATGATAGTCAAGTTAGAGGCTTTACGACCTCACCCCTTACCAATGATGCTTTATGACAAAAGCTTTACGAGAACCATGTTGAATAAGTTCATAAGTGTGAAACTAAAGAGTTCAGTGATGAAATAATTAGTAATGTACACAGAAATGAGAATAGTTTAGAAAGTGAAAACAACTTTAGAAGAAATATCAGAATGTTTTAAAGATTACATAAATTATGCAATGTCACAGATAAAGAAGAAGCTAGTCTTGGCTATTCGATTCAACTGAGTTATGTGTATTTAAAGTATCCTCAAGTATAGTAATGAATTTTGTGCATTCACGAGTATATAAACGGATAGTCTGAATGAGGAAATTATATTCTAAAAAGTATGATACAAGGATATGTCTATTGGATTGTCCTAATTGAATGATGTTATTATGAGTTAAACCTATACCGATTGATAAATTCATCACATTTATGAATATTTGAATGATCTATGCATGTTAGCAAAGTTCTAAACAGTTGAAAGTATTATTAACTGAAGCTCTAGTTCTGAGTTTAGTTTGAGTTGAGTAAAGAAATTGCGATTTTTCAATGATGTACTGTTGAACAGATCAGAATATGTTTTAATACAAGAATGTAAAGAAGTAGTTTGCACATTCAGACGGTTAAAGTCACATGAAAAAGAACTGTTCGACTAATGATTTAGAGACGGCCACTTTTATATTTATGTTGTGAATTGGACGATTTCGTATGTTCGACGAAAAATGTCATATGCTTCCTGATCCTAATGGGTTAAAATATCTAATGTCGCAGAAAGATCTGAAATTAAGACAACGTGAACGTTTTGAGATGTTAAAAGATTGTGAGTAATTATCGACTTACCTTTTGGAAAGCAAGAATGGTTACAGATGCTTGAATGGAAAATTTTTGTTTATTTTTGTGAGTACTGGTTACTTGATTGGTCTTATTTGATGAAGGACTAGTTCTAGCTAAGTTAAAAGCTTAAGCGATGCTTTCTTTGTAAATTGAGAAGCTCAAAAATGTGATAGAGAATGGTGAACTAAACGAGTACAGTGTGAAACAACTTTCTATTTCAAATTTAAGGTTGGACCTGATTCTTGTTATTATTATTGTTCTGAGATAGAATTCGCGTATTGGGTAATCTAGAATATGTACAGAAGTTTTGTACGAGACTCAGTAGTATCTCATCGGTTCATCCAAGAGTAATAAATTGTGCAGTCATATAAAGTAGATGTGCTAATGATTGTGTATGTTACATGATATATTGGATTCATATTTAGATGACAATATGTTAACAGATAAAAGTCAAAAATCAAGTATATTCAGGACTAATACAGTCAATGGTTGTGCGAGAGTGATAATGAGGTAGATTTACCATAGATTTCATATCGGGATTGTCATTATCCCCAAAAAAGAAGATGTTAATTTGTTTATGGTTGATCATTTGACAAAGAAAGATCTATATAATCATTTCATTATGTACAGATTTCTTATTTGACAGATTAGTTGAGTAATATGTTTATGAGATTATTTGATTATGCAGAGTGCTAGTTCCATTATGTCGGATAGAGATCCGGAGGTTACATCGCAATTATGGGATGAGCCATAGGAAACTCTGAGTATGCAGTTGCATTTTGGCACAGAAATTTGTTTTTATATTAATGATAAGTCTAATAGAGTAGTTCAGATTTTGACGGTGTACTCCAGCACTTTGTTCTAAAGTTTAAAGGATAGTGGAAAGAGATATATGAAATTAAATCGATTTGCAATTATGAGAAGATTAGCGAAAGTGTTTCAGGAGAGTTGAAAGCAACTTCTTCTGGTAAGATTTTAGGGGACAAAAATCCCTAAAAAGGGGGAGAATTTTCATGAAATCGTAGACCATAAAAATATAATAAAATAAGATTTTCCTCGTCAGATTTGTGGCCCCAAAACCACTATTTCGACTAGGCCCAAAATCGGGCTGTTACATGTGAGCCCTACATCTAGCAAAAATTTTCTAAGTTTTGTAAAAGTTTCTAAAGTTCTCAATTTAGTCCTAAATAGTTTCCAATACATGTTTTGGGCCTCGTAGGCTCGTATAAGGGACTTTATGATTGAATATGGATGGTTTTAATTTGGGCGCAAATTTTATGACTCGAAATTGTATGCTTGCTTGTGATGTGAGTCCAGTAATGCCTCGTACCCTGTTCCGGTGTCGAATACGGGTAAGGGGTGTTACAAGCCATCTCTTTGTTCTACCTAGTTCTATCTCCTCTTTGTCGACTGTTTCTACATGTCACTGTTCGTAAACTCTACAATTAAACCCTGGACCATTGTTTTTTTTTTTTGTTATTATCCTCCATCATATATTTTATTTTTTCTTTTCTTTTCTTTTCTTTTCTTTTCTTTTCTTTTCTTTCTTTTTCTTTTCTCTTTATACTTTTGCCTATTTTTTTATGCCTACTACTAGTTAATTGCTTTACATTTTATGCTCTGCTAAAATTGATTTATCCCCTATTTGGTACTTTAGTTCGATTTCATATCTTTCCTAGTGTAGCTTAACCTGATGGCAATGTTATTCTGACTTTATGTCTATTAGTGCCTTGTGTCAGATAAATATTATTTGTTGTAATACATGAATTTTGACATCGATTCTGTTTCATGTTGATGTCGATATGCCCCAATTAGTGTTTCACTACCCTTCTGATATCTGGTTGTCATTTTTTATTTCATGTACTACAAAAGGTAAGACTAAGGCCTCTGTCCCCTCTTATAAAAACCAAAAAAGTAATAGCTTTGACTTTAGCTTAGACCACGATCACCAAACACCTATTTGTCCAATTTAGTCTGGGTCCACGTAAGGACCAATACCAGCACTTGAAGAAGCGACCTTTAGGAGTAGGTCGATGCATTGATTGGGATGTCCTACAAGCAGTCGATTTGTCTTTCCGAGTCCATGAATTGATCAACATAGCAACATGGGACTGATTCTTTACCATAATGGAGCCCACCTATGCAGAACTCACATTGGAGTTCTGCTCTACTTTCTTTTTACAAATGGCTATATCATGATGGAACGAGTCTAGCACCATTTCATTTTGACTAAAAGATATGACATGTTACTTTAGCATCTTAGGTTTTGGAGCTGCACTTAGATTATATTTTGATGAGTATATGGGTACTCTCGAATTTTTGACATTATCCAAGCAAGTCTATCGACCGGCTCCCCTTTGTTGGTCTAACATTATTGAAACTCAATCGCCATATAACCTGAGTCAGTCAAAGGCCACATGCTTACCCCTTTTTTACGTATCATCCTGCCATTTTGGCACACATAGTGGCGGGATGAAAAGAAAGCATAGGGGTCATGAGTACTTTGGACGTATATTTTTTATGGAGTATAGAGGAGGCCACCCGATTGATGTGGCGTATTTTGTGGCTCAATGTTGTCGTTACCAATCGGAGTGGCACAAGAAGAGACCAATCTGTATAGGTCCCTACATGACTTTTCTGGCGAAGTATTTTGGACTTCTCGACACTTCGGAGCAAACCTCCTCTTTTGGCCTAGTTGGACAGATGGACCCTCAGAGGTTGACTATTATGAATCACATCGGGATGATTAGCGCTGTCAGCCCGGAGCTAGGACGAGTCTAGAAACAGACATAGTAGATCAAATGCTTACAGCAGCAACAGGATCGTATGGAGGCTTATTTACTATAGTTGTGCCAACACTTTCATCTCTTGTCACCAGTTCGCACGACTGACTGAAAGCCTCTCAATCCTGATATTCCTTGTGATGTTAATTTGTGATTTTACCTATTTTTATCTTCTTTTTATTTTTATTTTTCTTTTTATTTTTATTTTTTTCTTCTTCTTTTCAGGAATGTTATGTTTTTTATGCACTTTATTGTTATTGTTATTTCGACTATTTTTCTGTTTGTTCTGCTACCTCTTTATCTTATTTCATTTTTGTCTATTTTCTTATTAGTGTACACAGTACCATGTAATTCATTTAGGATCTCCTACATTTTTTGATTTCACTATCTTGACTCATTTATCCAAATTCAAGGCAGTTTCAGTTCTCTTCCTCCCTTTCTTATGATATTTTGCTTATTGTGACTATCTTTGTTTGTACATTGAGGGCAATGTAAATCTTAAGTGTAGGGAGAAATTTATATGTTTATGAGACACAGTCCCTAAATTGTTATTCGTGTTTAAGTAATATCCTCAAACCTTACATTAGAGTTAATTTTTCTAAATCTAGAGTTTTTATTAATTCTATTTGGGATTAATTTGTGGGTTTTTATGCATTGTTTTATTTATATTTTAAGGCAAGATAGAGTCAAGCATGATAAGTCATTTTCAAAAAACTATTATTTTATGTTGTCTCCCCAAACTAAAGCATTATCCTGAATTTTAAGTTTACAAGTTTGACACCAAAACCTTTTTTTTTTTTTTGTGAGCTTTTAAGCCTATAGAGCATCTATTCTTTCATGCTCATTTTATTTTAGTTGTGATTATGTCAACTAGATTTGTTATTCTAGAACTTGTTTTGGTTACACATGTCGAGACCACATTATTGATTTCATATACTGAAATGATAGAGGCATTTAGGATTTAACCCGCTTAACCTTTAAACAGCTTACCCGTTGTATTATCTCCTAGTAAACCTTGTTAATCCTAATTCATTTTTGTTTACTTATCACTCGTTCATGCTAACCCAAAAACCACATTAATTTTGTAAATCACCTTTTTAATTTATTCCCTTTTTGTTGAGATTCAATTTGTTTAGTTTCCTAAGTATGTTTTATCATTTTGTATTGTTGAATTTCTCTTTGTTGAAAAAGATTAGCGATCTTGATCAATTGAGAAATCAGTATTTAGGTTATAAACCTTACTATCTTATTGGAGCTTGTTTCTTTACTCTCATCTTTTGTATAAAAGCTCACATCCACTATTTATTTCTCATTGATGTTGAATTCTTGTAATTCACCAATTGATTCGTTTGGTTTGGTAACCTATCAATTCGATTCTCGATTATAATCACCTCTTATGTCCTTTTTCGTACCTTTAACCTAAGCCCTGTTACAACTTTGTAAAGACCTCTTGATTGGTTATCATCTTATATCTATAGTGGTGGAGATTTGATTTTCAAGCAAGTCTATGGTAATAGCATTTCTTGTTTGATTGTTGAGTGCACATTACTTGAACCTTAAACACCTTGAGTGATTTGAGTGAACTTTAGTGAAGGTGTTAATTCTTGTTTAGTTTGAATTTCAAGTAATTATTGAGATAGGGGAGACGCCTATGTTTTTATGCCTTAGAAAAAATTTCTGCTTGGATTGTTTATATTCATTAGTTTCATTTTAGTTTAAATTTCCAATGCATAATTATTTGTAGATTATCCTAAGACATTTTTAGTTAAAACAATAAATTAAGGGAAGTTAACATGAATGTGGGTTGAGTAAGGACAAGCAAACGCTTAACTATGGGGATATTTGATAAGTGCTAAAAGTAACATGTTTTAACCTCATTCTTAACACGTTTTGGGTGATTATTTGATGTTAATTGTGAATTTCATACTTCAATCCTCTAAAATTCATGTTTTAATGCTTAATAGAGAACTTGAGAGGAAACAGAGCGAAAATTGGAATGTCAAAGCAAGCTGAATGAGCCACACAAGCTACACCTTTCATACGACTATGTGAACCACATAGGTTTGTTGTAGGTTGTGTCGATTTCACAAGATTGTGAATGAATAGCGAAAAATCACGATTTTTAGGTTTTTCAAGCATTCTAAGATGTATATATGACGAAAATAAGAAGATAAGAGGGAGCCGTCAAAGAGCACTTAAGAAAACGACTTGAAACACACCATTGAAGTTGACTCTAAAGCAGATTTCCGTCAACATTGAAAATTCCCAATTGATTTCTTAGGAAGTTATCCAGAGTTTCTTTTATTCTTCCGGTTATATTGTATATTTGATTTTTCTCTTTTCAAGCATGAACTAATTTTCTAAATACCAAGGGGAGATGAACCCTACAATGAATTATGTCATTTGATTTCTATTTTACAAACTAAATAATTAGTTTTTTTTTTTTTTTGTTCTCAATTATGTGTGCTTAATTATTGGTTTGATATTTCTAGAGTGTAACACCCTAAATTTGGGCCTAGAATAAATGGGTTCGTGTGTCGAGAGAATGGATTTTGTCGTTAAAAAAAAAAGAAAAAAAGAAAGGGAATAATGAATTAAGTGTGATTAAAAAATTTATGATTTCATGTTTAGTTTAATTTTTAGGTGAATTAGGAAGGGTTGGTAGTGTTGGAAAAGTCCTAGGCTAGATCTAAGGCTTTAGAAAAAAAATTTACCCTTAAGTGAGGTTGGTGTTAGTAAAAAGGCTTTTAAAATATTTTTGGGTTAAAAGATGGCACAAGGAAGAAGGTGGTCTGGTGGCCTTGGGCGTTCTGTATAAGCTGGTGGTCAAGGGTTCAAGTCTTGGACTTGGCAATAATTTTTATTGCGCATAACTTAGTATGAAGGATAGAGTTTAGGCCTTATAATTAGTTGTTGCTGATTTACAACACAAAGAAATGGCTGGCCCAGTGGCAAAGGCGTTAGGAGCAGGAGGGGGAGCAAGGTTCTAGTCGCGGCGATATTGGTTTTTTTTAGTAAACTTGGAGCGTGGCAGAAAGGGTTAAAATTAATTAGGGAGGAAATATGACCCAAATAAAATAAGCGGCGCAGTGGCAAGGGACGTGTGTCGTAGTGAAGAGGTCGGAGGTTCGAAGCTGGGTGTTTGCTATTTTTTTTAGATTTCTTTGGGTGATTCAGTTGCTGGGAAATAGGCTTTAAAAGAAGTCGAGAATGGAACATGTCACAAGGAAAGTTGTGGTGCAGTGGCAAGAAGCGTGTTGTGGCACCTGCAGGTTGCGGGTTCGAGTTGCCTTGTGCATATTAACTTAATATTTTGCTGCAGCATGGGGAAGGTGTTTGGAGTGGACTAAAACACCAAAGGGTGGCTGCTGTTCGGGGGAAGCAATTTGAATGTAATTCAAATTGGATTTTTGGCTAAACAAAGGAATTTTTGGATGAGGATGAAGATAAAATTTAGAGATAATAAAAGAATTTAATTGGTGATAAATTTGAGTCAATTAGGGAGTGTAGGTTTATTTTATTTATTTATTGATTTATTTATTTTAGAATATTTATGGGTGCCGAAATTCTCTATAAATAGGGGTGGGATCTCTTCAATTTCAGCATTTGAACCCTATTCTTTCCCTCATTCTCTGTGCCAAAACTCTTAGTCTTTCTCTGCAAGTTCTCTTTTGATTCCTTCAGAAGCTGAAACCTCTTATTTCATTCTCTTCTTCATGCTTTCTCCTCTTGTGTCGATTTCTCCATTAAGCTAAAATTATAGACCCCATTTGATTTATTCATTAAGCCAATCTTCATAGATCTCTTGAGATCATCTCTTCTCGTTGATCATCTCAAAAGTCAAAATTCTCAGGGAGTAGCTGAATTCTCTCTAGTAGGGTAAGTGTCGATTCTTGTTATTTAATGTCTCTTTCAATTTTTGAAGATAAAGCCGAAAGGCTAATGGTTTAATGGTTTCATGTATTTTATGTGTTTGGCGACATTCGAGAAGTGAAGTAGATCAAGTAGATCTAAAAGCCAAAAATCGTTAGTCTCTGATTTTGGGATTTCACGGTAAGGATTTCGATTCTCCTTAAGAGTATCAATTGGTTTCTTTTTGTTATCTGTGCCTTAACCAATCGTTTTGTTAAGCCATTGTTATAATACCTCCTAACCAAGATCATTCATGGATTCGAATGTCAAGAAATCAAACGAAGGGGTTGGATCTGTAGTTGTAGCCCTAAAGTTCAAGAAATGCGTGGTGTCTGCTATTCGTGATTGGCCACCGGGTTGTGGACCAGCGTCAGAGCAGAATCTTAGGCTATTAGCAACCGTAGCGGATTCCAATAGTGTCGACTTTGACAATATTATCTTGTCAATAATCAGGTGTGCAGATCTTTATCACTTAAGCTTCCTGTATAATACCTATTATGGACTGAAAAGCCAGAAAAGGCTGTGTGACAGTCGAATAACCCATAGGGGTTGGGCTAGGAATGCCAGGTACGTAAACATAGTATTATCTCTATGTGTATCGATGTACGTGTTATCCTGTTATTCAGTAAATGATTTAGTGCTTTTGATATGACATATGTGTATTCATGGGATATGGGTTTGATTTGATGAAGGGGAAGAGCATGTATTTAGGTCACAATAGTGATCATTGGCTATGCCACCTTATCCTGATATCCTGATTCCTGAATATTATAATCGATGATGACCGCAAATTGGCGTGTAAAGGTTGGTGGGTCGATTGTAGAAATCCCCGAGGTGTGATGGTTGGTAAGGGTTGGCATGTAGAGGATGGACTCTTAGGTTTTGGGATGGGCCATATTACATGAAATATTCTGTTGCCTTTGTGTATGGGCCAAGGCCCATAATGTGTTTGTGGGCCTAAGGCTTTTATGTGATTTCGGGATTTGCACACTGAGTCTTTGTGACTCACCCTTTTGTTTTTCCCACTTTTCAGATGAGCAGTGATTTGTGGACATGGGATCCCAGGCGGACTTGAGGGGCCATCAAGTCTTTTATCTTCATAGACTACTCTCAATTATTTTTTTTAAGATTTAATTTTTGGGATATTTTCTTGTAATAAGGCCTCCATCATTTAGGGTTTTATATTATTTCTCTTTGTTAGGTCTTAATAAACTTATGTTCTTTTTTTTCCAAAGTCTTAATTATAAAGTAAAATGACAAATGGGCTTTTCAAATATGACCCACGCAAAGGTTTAAAGTTATTTTCAAAATTTCACTTTTAATAGATTATTCGGCTATAACAAATTAAATTTTTCCAAAACCCATCAGAGTAAAGTTTTCAAGATTCAACCCATAGCATACCAGATCGGTCCTGACGCATGGGTCGGGTTTGAGGTGTTACATTTTTGGTATCAGAGCTCAGTTCAAAACTCGGGCTGTGAAATGGGTCCAGTAGTGATTTATAAAAGTTTGGTTGGGATATGGCCTTCGAGTCTACCGGCACCCGATCCATACACGTAAGTATTCCAAAAAAAAAAAGTATTCCAAACTCTTGTTGTGATATACATGTGGGCTTAATGGGCTTGATGGACGTAGGCTAATATATTAGATATTGATGAACTTTAGGCTTAGTTTAAATCACTCTCTAAATTCATAAGATTTAATCCAACCAAACAAACCTGTAAAGAAGTCACGAGATTAGGGTGTGGCAACAGGCACACGCATGTCTAGGATTGGATTTAGGGAGAGCTTGGTATTTAAGTAGTCCTAGTGACTCACCTCCTCTTTTCTAGAATCCTACCTGGTGCGTAGTGACTATTCACCTTAGCTACGAGGACTTGTTGACAGGCCAACAATTTATAACTAAAACCCGAAAGGGACCAGCCACCCTATTTTTTAAAATTACTAAAATATCCCTGGTTTGGAAAATTATCAAATTACCCTTGATTTGTAAAATGACCAAAATACCCTTGGATTGTAAAATTACCAAAATACCCCTAGATTGTAAAATTACTGAAATACCTTCAGATTGTAAAATTACCAAAAATACCCCTGCTTTACGAAATTACCAAAATATCCTTATTTTGAAACATCACCAAGATACACTATTTTGAAAAAAACTATGAAAATACCCTTGTAGATAAAATTACAAAAATACCCCTGGGTAGTGAAACGACAAAAATACCCCTAAGTGGTGAATGTAAGTTTATAAGTTGTTTTTATGATTGATGTGTGCTGAATATTGACTGAAGGTGAACTCTAGGACTGGAAGTATCGACTTGAGAACTAAACCCGTAGATAGAATTCGAAAGAACTACTATTGAAATGATTTTACATAAGATTGTTCGCAGTTAATAAGTGGGAAGGATTAATTATTCATAAAATTCTTAATCAGATAAACGTCGATTGAAAGAATGAGTACAAGGGGTCGAGAACGTCCGCCACGTGGTCGTGGTAGGGGTAGGATGACCGTGTCAGAACCAGTAGGGTCTACCATGGGTCAGGAAATGAGATGCTAGGTCTGCCAGCTGTGGAGAGAGAATTTTAGGACCAGATGACCGGAGATGATGCGGTATCTCAGGCGATGTTAAGGGTGTTAGAAAGGGTTGCTGGGGCAGGCATGGGCCCAGGAGCTCGAAAATCTGTGTCAAAATGACTGAGAGCCAATGGGGCAGAAATGTTTAGAGGAATTTTTGGAATAGCCCCGAGTACAGCTGAGTACTGATTAGAGGCAGTGGAACGTATAATGGATGATCTGGATCTCACGGAGGAGGAAAAGCTGAAAGAAGTCATATCTCTCCTATGGGACGAAGCATACCAATGGTGGCTGACGGTTAATGATGGTGCAGTGGCTGACCGTATCACCTGGGATTTCTTCAAAACGCATTCCAAAGTAAGTACATCGGGACAAGTTATATGGATGCGTATGAGGTGAAATTCTTGCACCTTAGCCGTTATGCTCGAGGAATGGTGGCCACAGACCATGAATGCTGTGTTTGATTTGAAGATGGTTTGAGAGATTATCTGCATGTGTTGATAGCCCCACAGCGGGAGAAGGAGTTCACTGTCCTGGTGGAAAAGGCTAAGATAGCTAAGGAGGTAAAGCGACAGAGAAGCTAAACCGGGATAGAAGTGGGAATAAGAGGAATTTTGGACCATCAGAGTCAGCTGGACGTACTCAAAAAAAAGTCTAGGTCTGATGGACTGAGTCAAGTTGAGAGACCTGCTGCAGCTAGCCAGACGTAGAAGTGTGCTCGGTGTGGTAAACCTCATTGGGGTGAGTGTTAGACGAGCAGCAGGAAGTGTTTCAGGTGTGGATCTATGGACCATCAGATTAGAAACTGTCCGTAGCAATGGAACAGTGAAGGGCCCAAGGCCAAGGGAATACCCAGACTGGTAAAGGAGGTCAACAACCACAAAGAGGTCGAGGTTCAGCCAGAGGTGGTAACGGTTCCGATCGGGGCCATGGAGCACCAGGCCAAGGTGCAGGTTATACTGAGGCGAGGCAGCCAGCTTTAGTCTATGCAGTACATCGCCAAGGGGACGGAGACGCTCCGGATGCGAATAATGGTGCGTACCCTATCATAGTATACTAAGTGTTTATTTTGGCTTTAGAATTAGAGTGCGCAGTGAAAGTATAGTGGTGGGACTTAGGTAGTATGATTATTAGTTAGTTGGAAATTTCGTGGACGAAATTTCTTTAAGGAGGGTAGAATTGTAACACCCTGAATTTGGGCCTAGAATAAATGGGTTCGTGTGTCGAGAAAATGGATTTTGTCATTAAAAAAAAAAAAAAAAGGGAATAATTAATTAAGTGTGATTAAAAAATTTATGATTTCATGTTTAGTTTAATTTTTAGGTGATTTAGGAAGGGTTGGTAGTGTTGGAAAAGTCCTAGGCTCGATCTAAGGCTTTAGAAAAAAAAATTGTTTTTACCCTTAAGTGAGGTTGGTGTTAGTAAAAAGGCTTTTAAAATATTTTTGGGTTGAAATATGGCACAAGGAAGTAGGTGGTCTGGTGGCCTTTGGCGTTCTATATAAGCTGGTGGTCAAAGATTCAAGTCTTGGACTTGGCAATAATTTTTATTGTGCATAAGTTAGTATGAAGGCTAGAGTTTAGGCCTTATAATTAGTTATTCTTGATTTACAACACAAAAGCAACTGGCGCCCAAAGGGCAAAGGCGTTAGGAGCGGGAGGGAGCAAGGTTCTAGTCCCAATGATGTTGGTTTTTTTAGTAAACTTGGAGCGTGGTAAAAGGGTTATAATTAATTAGGAGGAAATATGACCCAAATAAAATAAGCGGCCTTGATGGCAAGGGACATGTGTCGAGTGAAGAGTTCGGAGGTTCGAAGCTGGGTGTTTGCTATTGTTTTTTTAGATTTCTTTGGGTGATTCAGTTGCTGGGAAATAGGCTTTAAAAGAAGTCGAGAATGGAACATGCCACAAGGAAAGCTGTGGTGCAGTGGCAAGAAGCGTGTTGTGGCACCTGTAGGTTGCGGGTTCGAGTTGCCTTGTGCACATTAACTTAATATTTTGCTGCGGCGTGGGGAAGGTGTTTGGAGTGGACTGAAACACCAAAGGGTGGCTGATATTCGGGGGAAGCAATTTGAATGTAATTCAAATTGGATTTTTGGCAAAACAAAGGAATTTTTGGATGAGGATGAAGATAAAATTTAGAGATAATAAAGGAATTTAATTGGTGATAAGTTTGAGTCAATTAGGGAGTGTGGGTTTATTTTATTTATTTATTTATTTATTTTAGAATATATATGGGTGCCGAAATTCTCTATAAATAGGGGTGGGATCTCTTCAATTCCGACATTTGAACCCTATTCTTTCCTTCATTCTCTGTGCTGAAACTCTTAGTCTTTCTCTGTAAATTCTTCTCTTTTGATTCCTTCAGAAACCGAAACCTCTTATTTCATTCTCTTCTTCATTCTTTCTCCTCTTGTGTCGATTTCTCCATTAAACTAAAATCATAGACCCCATTTGATTTATTCATTAAGTCGAATCTTCATAGATCTCTTGAGATCATCTCTTCTCGTTGATCATCTCAAAAGCCAGAATTCCCAGGGAGCAGCCGAATTCTCTCTAATAGGGTAAGTGTCGATTCTTGTTATCTTTAAGGTCTCTTTCGATTTTTGAATATAAAGCCGAAAGGCTAATGGTTTAATGGTTTCATGTATTTTATGTGTTTGGCGACATTCGAGAAGTGAAGTAGATCAAGTAGATCTAAAAGCCGAAAATCGTTAGTCTCTGATTTCAGGATTTCACGGTAAGGATTTCGATTCTCCTTAAGAGTATGAATTGGTTTCTTTTTTTTATTTGTGCCTTAACCAATCGTTTCGTTAAGCCATCGTTATAGTACCTCCTGACTAAGATCTGTAGCACCCTTAACTTGTATCCGTCACCAGATTAGGGTTACAGGCGATACCAATAGCCAAATCTTTTTCAATTTATTAATTCATATCCTAAACAGATAAAGCACATGGGCATAATAAATATATATAAATATACTTAATATACAAGTTAAAACATATTCAATGTAATCATCCACAAATACAAAATGATCAAACAATATACTTCTATCCCCATTATTAGCATATTTATCTATTTTATTCTATGATACCAACACCTAATTAGTACCACTCCTTTGTATACATTTCATGCAAACATGCCTCACGTACCATTTCGTTTTAAACCAAAACACACCGAACTTGGTAATTGGAACTACTAATAAGCATCATTACGATTACATGCATACATCACTTGACCTTACACCTATGGACTAAGAGACAATACACTTCACATATATATCTATATACCTATATCTGAATATGCATAACCTTAGTTTTTAATGCATAACCCCAATATAACTTTGCATGTTATATGCATAGATCAAAGACCAAATGTACCAACTAAACTTCCATAATTCATGCAAAATTTACGTTACTTATTTGTACTACAATTGACCATACTTAAACATAGGTCTCAAAACCAACTTAACCTAAAAACACAAGCATATAAACCATGCCTTGACCGAACATTCATTACCAATTTTCCATAATTTATAACTACTATTACTTATCATTAACAATGAATCCAACAAGTTAACTTATACATATATATAATCATTTCTATACAACTACAATTAACTTCCAAGCATTATAAACATACGTCTTATACCAAAGTTTAAAATGTACTATTATATCAAACATATAAACAATGCTTAAACTAAAAGTAATGACCTTATTAGCAAGGTAGATATATACATTTACAAAACCAAACATCATTCATTACTTATCAAAATACAACCTATACATGCCTTTGATTCAAAAAGTATACAAAACATATATATACCAAAGAGAGTGATAGTGTGGCCAACTTTATTGATGATCCCCTGAGCTCGTAGTTGAATCAATGATCTATAAAACAGAAATACAAACACATATAGAGTAAGCTCACTAGCGTAGTAAGTCTTAAGCAAAAGATAATTCACTAATCAAGCACTTTAACATTTTTAATCAATAAATGTAGAACATTGTATATGTATATTTTTATATGCAATTGATACAAAACCGAATACTACTGATGTATTAACTCAATTACTTATACTTCGCTACCATCAACCTGCAACTCATCAAAACACAAAGTACATATATTACATGTCGAGTACCACTCAAATTCACATAACACCATTCTAATCATAATATTTCAACTCAAATAACATTAATCACAACTTACCTTACTTACGATGAATTCAATGGGACTTAACTTACGAGTTTTAATTCAAGAGTTTCACTATGTTACACATCGATCAATTATGGTTTCTTCATTTTAAAGTATCACCAAGATTAAGTCTGTTAGGCACGAAGCTTAGAATATGTCACCGCACTAAGCACCGCTAAGCACGAAGCTTAGAATATGTCACCAAGACAAGGCACGCTAGGCACGAAGCTTGAATATGTCACCGCACTAAGCAGCGCTAGGCAATAAGCCCAAATAATTCATAAACCAGTCCATCAAATTTCATTCCTTAACACTATCATCATTAACTAAACATATACACAATTCACATTCACATATCACCACTAATGTACAAATTCTTATCATATATACAAAACACATCTAATCCATTTTAAAGCCTTTACATTCGGCTAACACATATATTCATACTCAAATTTATCAAATAATTTCATTGAACCTATTCATAAATAATTCTTTAACATACTTTAGCTTAAGGACTTACCTCATTTGTCGACGGACAACTTAGACCGGCTTATTCGAGAACTTTCGTCTTTCCCCAATCCAATTCCGTTTTTCCTTGCTCTTGATCTAAAACACATTAAATTCAGCTCATTCAAGTACATTTCAATTCAATTTAGTCCCAAAGCACATAAACATGCAAATTACCATTCTACCCCTAAGGTTTCACATTTTTACAATTTAGTCCTAATTGTACAAAACACAAAATACACACAATTTACCAAGACTATACAAGGGCCGAATATTCCTAGGGACTTTATAAGCCCTCTCATTTCATTTATTTTGTAATTAAGTGTAACATCCTAGATTAGGGGTTATGCGTTCGTGCGTAATTCATGAGATAGTGGGATCAGTGGGTGTGTTGGATGTGTTCTGAAGAGTTTCAAGAACCCTAAGATGAAAGGAAATGTAAGGAAATATAAGGAAAATGTAAGGAAATGAAAGGAAATGAAAGGAAATGAGAGGAAATGAAAGGAAATGAAAGGAAATGAAAGGAAATGTAAGGAAATGTATGGAAATGTATGGAAATGTATGGAAATGTATGGAAATTTATGGAAATGTAAGGAAATATATGGAAATGTATGGAAATGTATGGAAATGTAAGGAGATGTATGGAAATGTAAGGAAATGCTTTAGAAATGTTAAGTTTTGGAAACCGAAGTAAAATAGGAAAGTGACCATTTTGGAAACCTAAGTAAATTAGGAAAGTAAACATTTTGGAAACTAAGCTAAAAGAGGAAAGTGAACATTTTGGAAACCAAACCAAAATAGGAAACTAAACATTTTGGAAACTTGGAAAATACAGAGCCGCGCGAAAATTTTTGGAAACTTAAAAATGACCCCGGAATGTTGAATTTTAGAGCCTAAAAGGGAACTTAGGGCCAAGAGACCCTAAAGATATAAAGTACATGAAATTTGACCCATTAACAGACTTGGAAAAGTGGCCTGAAGATGCCACTTAAGGCCTCAAGAAATGGCCCACATGCAAGGGTGTTGGGCTTGAGTTCGAGTCACATAAGAAGCAAATAAAATAAGTTTTATTTTGCTTCTAGAAGCCCAAGAGGTGGACGGCACAAGGCTTGCAAAAGAGGAGTTTCACTCTCTTTAAAACTCTGCTAATTAGAAGATCATAAGGACTATTAAGGAAGAGTTTAATTCTCTTTAAAATTCGCTAAATAGGTGGATAAATGAAGAATTATTCTTTAATTAGGAAAATAAGGAAGAGTGGTGGCCAAGTTAAGGATTCTTGGCCTAGTAATTTCGGCTATAAAAGGATGAGACTAGGGCCATTCATTATTCATTCTCCCTCTCTCTTTCCTCTGCGAATATTCTTCTTGAGCATCCATTCTTTTTTCTTTTTTTCTTTTAGCCTCCTAGCCGATTCCTTCTAAGCCTATTATTCCTCTCTTCTTTCATCTTTGAAACCGAATACATAAGGGAATCATAGCTAATTGTTCATCAAGTCTCTAAGACGAATCTCTGAAGGTTGAAGTGAAGGTGCAATCGATTCCTTCAAATAAGGGTAAGATCCAAGTTTGGTTTCCATTCTTTTATATTTTAGACTTATCGAAATCTAGGGCTAATCCCATTAATGTTCATGGTTGCGAAACTTTGAAGAGATCTTTCGGATTTACTAAGTGTAGGCTACAAGGAAAGAGAAGTTCTTTTCCAAGGTACACCATAGGTCGTGTTCCCTAGTTATTCGGTGAGTTTCGGGATTTAAAATCCATAAGGTAAGTGTCTATAGCTTTCGGCTAAGGCCTATTTTGATAATTAGATCTAATTCTTGTTTGTTTAAAAGGTCGAAACTAACCCCTGTTGAGATTTAGTGCTTGGCCAAATACAAGGAGGAGCATAGCATAGATTTCGGGATTTGATTAGTATTGAAATCAGAACAAGGAATTGAGATCTAAAGCAATAGGTTGGGTTTTGATTTCAAGGAATTGATAAGCAAATCAGGTGTGTACCCTACACTAAATCTTGATAGATTTACGGCTTTAATTCAATATATGTGTTAATATGAAAGTGTAAGAATATGGCTAAGGTACCGTGTGTATTCCACACTATTCTTAATAGTTTTATGGTTTAAATATGTTATATATGTTAATGTGAAAGTGAAAGAAAGTGGCTAAAGTGCCATATTATGGTACAAAGTATTCAGGTACGTTTTCCTACTTCTACTAGGATTTCAAAAAATGTTATACAAGTGAAAAGTGATGTGAAAGTGAAATAAAAATATGTTATGCATGATATTTATTATTTGGGGCATTTGGGTCAATTGAAGAAGGGAAGTGAATGTGATGACTTCGATCTCACTAAGTGAATGTGATGACTTGGTCTCACTAAGTGAAAGTGATGACTTGGTCTCACTAAGTGAATGTGATGACTTGGTCTCACTAAGTGAATGTGATGACTTGGTCTCACTAAGTGAATGTGATGACTTGGTCTCACTAAGTGGTAACCTCGGTTACATTACGTTGGTGGCTATGCCACAATATTATCGATGGGCGATGAGCATGTCGATTGCAATGATCGCCTTCGATGGAGTGTAGTGAAGGAGGTTGACTTAGTAGTCCCCACGGTGTACAAGTTGGTACGGGTGGAGTGTAGCGGATGGCATATAGGTTTGGGTTCTGGGTGCATCATTATCTTGAAATTTTTATATGCATTTGATTTTTATGGTGTGCCTATTTCTATTATGTTTAGTGTTGGTTACACCCGAGTCTATCGACTCACCCGCTGTGGAATATGTTTTGTGATGAGCAAGAATGGACCGACGGCAGAACTTGTGGTGGCCATGATCAACGTGAAGTTCAGTTTAATTTGAATATTTATTTTATTTTAAGTCTTGTATAATTTATTATTTTGGGTTTCGCTTTTATGTAATAAGGCCACCGTGATGAATTTTTATTTCTACTATAATTACTATGTTATGAATTTAGGGCTTTATAAAAGTAAGCCCACTTAATATGAAATAAGTTTAAATATTTTGTCACTTGAAATAAATGGGTTTTTGTTATAAAAATAAATTTGTTTTCAACTCAAGCCCAACCCACAACGAGCTATCTTCCAAAACTCACAGTTTTCAAAGTATTCGAATGAATTTGGACCGTTACTTGAGGAACATACCAGATCCACCCATTCTCGTGGTAGGGTGTGGGTGTTTCATTTAGTATCGAGCCAAGTTTAAACTCTCTCACTGCGGGCCTAAGGCCCAAAACATTTTTAAAACAAGGCCAAATGAGTTTTATGAAAGTACTTTTACAAATGGACAGTATAAAGACATGGCCCCTAAGTCTCAAACCATGATCCACTGTAAGTACCCCTAACTCTATGAGTGATTCATGATTTATGAACTGTATAAGGGTAGAAAAGGAATGGAACGTAGAATAGCATGATAGGAACTTGAACCCTAAGATTAGTCTACTCAAACACAAATACATAAGACTTAATACACTAGACAAACCTATGATTAAGTCACCGAGCTAGGGTGTGGTAATCACAGCGCATGTCTAGGAGTGGATTCAAGAAGAGCTTGGTATTTAAGCGGTCCTAGTGACTCACCTCCTCTTTACTCGAATCCTACCAGTGCGTAGTAACTGCTCACCCTAACCAAGAGGACTTAGTCACGCTAAACCCAATAACTAAAACCCGAAAGGGACTAGCCGTATTTTTATGGAAACCCTAATTTTAAAATTTCTAAATTACCCTCTTAATTTGAAAAGAATATTTTATAAATTTTCCAAACATTTCGATTTACAAATTTACTAAAATACCCCTAGTGGTAAAATTACAAAAATGCCCTTGGTTTATAAAATGCCCAACTACTCAACAGCTTTTGCCAAAATTTCATTATTTCATAAATGTTCAAAACCCTAATTTGCAAACTATCAAAAAAAAAGAAAAGAAAAAAACACTTTGATTTTTTTGAAAATTACAAAATTACCCCTAACTTACCAAAATTACCAAAATGACCCCGATTTCCAAAATTTTTGCAACATCATCGTTTTGGAAAATAAATTTCTCAAAAAGAACCCTCAAAGTTTTGCAACTTCTAAAATATCCTCGATCTATTAAAATTTTACAATTTACCCCGGTTTGTTAGAAAAAATGAAATTACCAAAATACCTCCAAGGTCTAAAATTTTTGAAATACCCTCGGATTTCAAAAATTTTCCAAAATACCCAGGGAATTTAAAAATACCAAAATACTTTGTGATAAAATCACCAAGGAACCTTATTTTGACAAATTACGAAAATACCTCAGAGGACAAATTACGAAAATACCCCTGTAGTGGAAAACAACAACAAATGAAAAACTACAACATTTCTCGAATGAACGAAAGTTCATAATTGATTGATGGATGTATGAATGTAAAGACTGTGCATGTATGAATACGAAAGAACCACTTCTAAAAGTTCTTTCCATAAAACTTCTTCGCTGCTAATCGGTGAAACAAAAATTTTTTAATACATAAAACTTCTTAATCGATTAAATCGTGACGTTAGAAATAAGTTCTAAGGACGTGAACTTGGAGATTGTGCCCGGAAAGTATGATGGTTCTATTAAGATCGAGTCTTGCAAGATAAGCATAAGTGCGTGAGAAGGATTGTACGATTGTTAGTAAGTAATTTCGAGGACGAAATTATTTTAAGGGGTAGAACCGTAACATCCTAGATTAGGGGTTATGCGTTAATGCGTAATTCATGAGATAGTGGGATCGATGGGTGTGTTGGATGTGTTCAAGAGTTTCAAGAACCCTAAGATGAAAGGAAATGTAAGGAAATATAAGGAAAATGTAAGGAAATGAAAGGAAATGAAAGGAAATGAGAGGAAATGAAAGGAAATGAAAGGAAATGTATGGAAATGTATGGAAATGTATGGAAATATATGGAAATGTATGGAAATGTATGGAAATGTAAGGAGATGTATGGAAATGTAAGGAAATGCTTTAGAAATGTTAAGTTTTGGAAACCGAAGTAAAATAGGAAAGTGACCATTTTGGAAACCTAAGTAAATTAGGAAAGTAAACATTTTGGAAACTAAGCTAAAAGAGGAAAGTGAACATTTTGGAAACCAAACCAAAATAGGAAACTAAACATTTTGGAAACTTAGAAAATACAGAGCCGCGCGAAAATTTTTGGAAACTTAAAAATGACCCCGGAATGTCGAATTTTAGAGCCCAAAGGGGAACTTAGGGCCAAGAGACCCTAAATATATAAAGTACATGAAATTTGACCCATTAACGGACTTGGAAAAGTGGCCTGAAGATGCCACTTAAGGCCTCAAGAAATGGCCCACATGCAAGGGTGTTGGGCTTGAGTTCGAGTCACATAAGAAGCAAATAAAATAGGTTTTATTTTGCTTCTAGAAGCCCAAGAGGTGGACGGCACAAGGCTTGCAAAAGAGGAGTTTCACTCTCTTTAAAACTTGGCTAATTAGAAGATCATAAGGACTCTTAAGGGAAGAGTTTAATTCTCTTTAAAATTCGGCTAAATAGGTGGATAAATGAAGAATTATTCTTTAATTAGGAAAATAAGGAAGAGTGGTGGCCAAGTTAAGGATTCTTGGCCTAGTAATTTTGGCTATAAAAGGATGAGACTAGGGCCATTCATTATTCATTCTCCCTCTCTCTTTTCCTCTGTCGAATATTCTTCTTGAGCATCCATTCTTTTTTCTTTTTTTCTTTTAGCCTCCTAGCCGATTCCTTCTAAGCCTATTATTCCTCTCTTCTTTCATCTTTGAAACCGAATACATAAGGGAATCATAGCCGATTGTTCATCAAGTCTCTAAGCCGAATCTCTGAAGGTTGAAGTGAAGGTGCAATCGATTCCTTCAAATAAGGGTAAGATCCAAGTTTGGTTTCCATTCTTTTATATTTTAGACTTATCGAAATCTAGGGCTAATCCCATTAATGTTCATGGTTGCCGAAACTTTGAAGAGATCTTTCGGGATTTACTAAGTGTAGGCTACAAGGAAGGAGAAGTTCTTTTCCCAAAGGTACACCATAGGTCGCGTGTTCCCTAGTTATTCGGTGAGTTTCGAGATTTAAAATCCATAAGGTAAGTGTCTATAGCTTTTGGCTAAGGCCTATTTTGATAATTAGATCTAATTCTTGTTTGCTTAAAAGGTCGAAACTAACCCCTGTTGAGATTTAGTGCTTGGCCGAATACAAGGAGGAGCATAGCATAGATTTTGGGATTTGATTAGTATTGAAATCAGCAACAAGGAATTGAGATCTAAAGCAATAGATTGGGTTTTCGGGATTTCAAGGAATTGATAAGCAAATCAGGTGTGTACCCTACACTAAATCTTGATAGATTTACGGCTTTAATTCAATATATGTGTTAATATGAAAGTGTAAGAATATGGCTAAGGTACCGTGTGTATTCCACACTATTCTTAATAGTTTTATGGTTTAAATATGTTATATATGTTAATGTGAAAGTGAAAGAAAGTGGCAAAAGTGCCATATTATGGTACAAAGTATTCGTGCATCGCTTTCCTACTTCTACTAGGATTTCAAAAAATGTTATACAAGTGAAAAGTGATGTGAAAGTGAAATAAAAATATGTTATGCATGATATTTATTATTTAGGGCATTTGGGTCAATTGAAGAAGGGAAGTGAATGTGATGACTTGGTCTCACTAAGTGAATGTGATGACTTGGTCTCACTAAGTGAAAGTGATGACTTGGTCTCACTAAGTGAATGTGATGACTTCGGTCTCACTAAGTGAATGTGATGACTTCGGTCTCACTAAGTGGTAACTTCTACATTACATGGTGGCTATGCCACAATATTATCGATGGGCGATGAGCACGTCGACCGCAATGACTACCTTCGATGGAGTGTAGCGGAAGGAGGTTGACTTAGTAGTCCCCACTGTACAAAGTTGGTACGGTGGAGTGTAGCGGATGGCATATAGGTTTGGGTTCGGGTGCATCATTATCTTGAAATTTTATATGCATTTGATTTTTATGGTGTGCCTATTTCTATTATGTTTAGTGTTGGTTACACATTGAGTCTATCGACTCACCCCATTGTGGGAATATGTTTCGTGATGAGCAAGAATGGACCAGACTGCGAGAACTTGTGGTGGCCATGATCGACGTGAAGTTCGATTTAATTTGAATATTTATTTTATTTTAAGTATCTGTATAATTTATTATTTTGGGTTTCGCTTTTATGTAATAAGGCCACCGTGATTTAATTTTTATTTCTACTATAATTACTATGTTATGAATTTAGGGCTTTATAAAAAGTAAGCCCACTTAATATGAAATAAGTTTAAATATTTTGTCACTTGAAATAAATGGGTTTTGTTATAAAAATAAATTTGTTTTCAACTCAAGCCCAACCCACAACGAGCTATCTTCCAAAACTCACGCTTTTCAAAGTATTCGAATGAATTTGGACCGGTTACTTGAGGAACATACCAGATCCAGTCCATTCTCGTGGGTCGGGTGTGGGGCGTTTCATTAAGTCGCTCTAAAATTTTATTTTTATAAAATAGCCCTAAATACAAAATTTCACCAAAATTTCTAATACAAAACTTGTAAATCTTTAACGCATCTTTAATCTAAAACCATCAAATATCAAAACCATAAGAACACATCAATGGCCGAACCTCATATACACATGATTCTCAAAAATTCAAGCATGGGTCGGGTAATATACGAAGCAACAATCTCAAAAACGTAAAAATTATTAAAAATCGAGCTAAAATTCATACCTAATTGAGCTTGATGATGGCCGAATGTTTCAAGCCTTTAAACCCCTTTTTCTTAGCTAACTCACGGCAATGGAAGAAGAAAAACAACTAAAATGGCTTTTAATTTCATGCATTTTAACATATAATAATATTTTAATGATTTACCATTTTAACCTTTATTTAATAATAAAAACAAAATATAATATAAGGTTAATCTTGTCATAAACCACCCACTAACTTAAAAATGGGCTATTTACTCTTTTAATACCCCACTTTAAAAAGCCATCATCAAATAGCACTTTTCACTATAGTTTGCTACTTTTACCTTTTACGCGATTAAGTCCTTTTTCTAAATTAAACACACAAACGATAAAATTTTTCTACGAGACTTTCACACACATTAATTCACATATAATAAACACAAAATATAATATTAAAATATTTCTCAGACTCGATTCATGGTCCCAAAACCACCGTTTCGATTAGGGTCAAATTCAGTCTGTTACAACTCTCCCCCTTAGGGATTTTCGTCCCCGAAAATCTTACCGTTAAACAACGTCGGATATTGTTGCCTCATTGAGTCCTCGGGCTCCCACGTAGACTCTTCAACTCCATGTCAATTCCATAGTATTTTCACTAATGGAATCCTTTTGTTTCTTAACTCTTTCATTTCCCGAGCTAAGATGCGGATCGGTTCTTCCTCATACGTCATATCGGGTCAGATTTCAATCTCAGATGGAGCAATCACATGTGGCGGATCTGATCTGTATCTATGGAGCATCAAAACGTGAAATACATCGTGTATCTTTACTAATTTAGAGGGTAACTTCAATCTATAAGCGACAGGCCCAATACGTTCGATGATTTCATACGGTCCGATAAATCTCGGACTCAGTTTGCCTTTCTGACCAAAATGAAGTATTTTTTTTCCACGGAGATACTTTCAAGAATACCCGATCTCTGACTTGAAATTCTATATCTTTACGTTTCAAATTAGCATAAGACTTTTGACGATCAGATGCAGCTTTCAAACTATCTTTGATTATAGCCACTTTATGTTCAGTCTCTTTAATCAAATCAACCCATTGTATCTTGTTCTCACTGAGCTCAGTCCAGTACAATGGCATACGACATTTGCAGCCATATAGAGCTTCATAGAGTGCCATTTTGATACTTGATTGAAAACTGTTATTATAAGCAAATTCAATCAAAGGTAAGTACTTTTCCCACGTACCTTCAAACTCGAGAATGCAACATCTCAACATGTCCTCAAGTGTTTGAATGGTTCGTTCAGACTGACCGTCTGTCTGCGGATGAAAGGCTGTGCTAAAGTGAAGTTTAGTACCTAAAGCATCTTGCAGTTTCTTCCAAAATCGCGATGTGAACCTCAAATCTCTATCTCAAACAATGGAACTCAAGACACCATGCAATCTCACAATGTGATACATACAACTCAAAGAAGTTTATCAAGTGAATAGTCCGCATTTAATCGGCACAAAATGAGCCGATTTGGTCACTATCCACTATAACCCAAACCGCATCTTTCTTACTCGGTGTCGTAGGCAATCCGGATACAAAATCCATAGTGATTCTATCCCATTTCCATTCGTGTATCATGATCACCAAGTAACCTCAAGGCACTTATTGTTCGCTTTTACTTGTCGACAAACTAAGCACTTCGAGACAAATTCAGATATATCTCGCTTCATGCCGAGCCACCAATAGAACTGTTTCAAATCATTATACATTTTCTTGCTACCCGAATGTATC
The DNA here is from genome assembly GCA_025506655.1 of Gossypium rotundifolium. Lineage (NCBI taxonomy): Eukaryota > Viridiplantae > Streptophyta > Magnoliopsida > Malvales > Malvaceae > Gossypium > Gossypium rotundifolium. Next base: position 117,876,311 of record CP106727.1, on the reverse strand, counting down.
GATAATCAACTATCATGAGCCTCGCTCAAAATCATCTGAATCAAGTCCACATTCTTCGGAACACATATTCTGCCTTTGAAATTCAAACAATCATTGGCATCAATTCGAAAATCTGACTCTGCATCATTTTCACATTGAACTCGTCTAGCAACCAAGTCTTTGTCAATTCTTTGCGCATCACAAATTTATTGAATGAACATCGGTCTTGCTTTTAACTCGGCTATGATCGAACCATCACCGACATAACCATCTCGTATGCTCATCGCATGAAGAGCAAATAATGATTTTTGACTTAACGATCCGCAACAACATTGGCTTTTCCGGATGGTAGTCAATCACCAACTCATAGTCTTTCAACAATTCTAACCATCTGCGTTGTCTCAAGTTCAGATCTTTCTGAGTCATCAAATACTTTAGACTTTTATGATCCGAATAAATGTGACATTTCTCGTCGAATAAATAGTGACGCCAAATTTTCAATGCAAAAACAATGGCTGCTAATTCCAGATCATGAGTCGGATAATTTCTTTCATGCGGCTTCAATTGTCTCGAAGTGTAGGCTATAACTTTGCCTTCCTGCATCAAAACGCAACCCAACCCATTCAAAGAAGCATCACTAAAAATGACAAATTCTTTACCCGATTCAGGCTCAATTAACACTGAAGCTTCGGTCAAAAGAGCTTTCAGCTGTTCGAAACTTTTCCGACACTTTTCCAACCACTCAAACTTGACATCTTTCTGTAGTAGCCTTGTTAAAGGTGTAGCTATCACAGAAAAACCTTTTACAAACCGTCTGTAATATCCCGCAAGGCCTAGAAAACTTTAAATTTCAGAAACATTCTTTGGTGGTTTCTAATCGAGTATAGCCGTTATTTTGTTTGGATCCACCCGAATACCTGATGCTGAAACAACATGACCCAAGAAACTGACTTCATTCATCCAGAACTCACATTTACTAAACTTTGCATACAAATGTTGATCTCGCAAAGTTTGCAAAGACTAATCTCAAATGCTCGGCATGCTCGGTTTCATCTTTGGAGTAGATCAAGATATCATCAATAAACACTACTACAAACCGATCCAAAACCGTCTCAAGACCCGATTCATTAGGTCCATAAAATAGCAGTGCATTAGTGAGTCCAAAAGGCATAACCGAAACTCAAAATGTCCATACCGGTCCGGAATGCGCCTTTGGCACATCTCGTATCTTTGACTCAGAATCGATAATAACCCGATCTCAAATCTATTTTAAAAATACCAAGCCCTTTCAATTGATCAAACAAATCATCAATCCGAGGTAACGGTACTTATTCTTTGATTACCTTATTCAGTTGCCGATAATTAATACACATTCACATCGTTCCATCTTTCTTCTTCACAAAAAGAACTGGTGCACCCAAAGGAGAGAAACTCGGTCGTGCAATGCCCCTATCTATTAACTCTTGCAACATGCTTTCAATTCTTTCAACTCAGTAGGTGCCATCCGATACGGAGCTATCGAGATTAGAGTCGTTCCCGGTGCTAATTCAATGCCGAACTCAATCTCTCGTACTAGTGGTAAACCCGGTAGTTCTTCCGGAAACACATCTGGGTATTCACACGTAACCCAGTGCATTCAATATGCTTTTCAGACATTTTATTATCCAGTACATAGGCCAAATAAGCTTCGCACCCTTTTCTCACATACTTTAAGGCTAACATCGAGGATATTACCGTAGGAAACTCACTTAAATCACTGGATCCAATTCTGATGATCTCACCGTTCTGACATCTCAAATCAATAAGCTTTCTTTTGCAATTCACCACTGCATCATGTGAAGTTAACCAGTCCATTCCCAAAATTATGCCGAACTCATCGTGTAACATCCTGAAAAGGGCCTATGCATTTTCGGGTTAATTGTACGAAGTGACATGTTTTATGTGTTAAGAATAAATTTTGAACATTTTTGGAAACCTGAAAAATGTATGGAAATGCTAAGTTAAAAAGAGGAAAGTGAACATTTATGGAAACTAGGAAAATGATTTAGAAATGATTCAAAAGAGGAAAGTGGACATTTATGGAAAGTAGGAAAATGATTTAGAAATGATTCAAAAGAGGAAAGTGAACATTTATGGAAACTAGGAAAATGATTTAGAAATGATTCAAAAGAGGAAAGTGAGCATTTCTGGAAACTAGGAAATGTAAGGAAATGTCAAGTTTAAAGAGCCAAACGAAAATTTTTGGAAACTTAGAAATGACTTAGAAATGTCGAGTTTTAAAGTTTAAAAGAGGAAATTAAGGCAAGATGGCCTTAAGAGAAAAGTATGTGAAATTTGACACACAAACAGGCTTGGAAAAGTGGCCTGAAGATGCCACTTAGGGCCTCTGGAAATGGCGCCACATGCAAGTGTATTTGGGCCAGGGATCGAGTCACTTAGGAAGCAAATAAAGGAAGTTTTATTTTGCTACAAAGAGCAGAGAGGTGGACGGCATGAGGGCTCTTAAAAGAAGAGTTTGATTCTCTTCAAATTTTGAATAAATAGTAGATAAAGGGTGATTTAATAATAGATTATTTTTAAGTAGATTATTGATGAGAATAATTTAGGTGATAATTAAAAAGATAAAAATTTATCACATAGGAAGAGTTGGCCGATTGGGGAGTCTAAGGCTAGTATTTTCCATGAAAAAGGGAAGAATAAGGCCATTTTACCTATTTTCATCTTCCTTTTCCTCCTATTCTCTAAATCCCCAAGCAACACCCTCTTTTCTTTATTTGTTTTTGTCAAGCAGAAAGCACACCTTGTGTAGCCGAAGCTTCATTACCGAAATTGCTCAACCCTTTCCTTCTTCTTCTTCTTCTTCTTCTATTACAAACACAATCAAAAGCTAAAGGTACCAATAGCCCTAGCCGATTTCTCACTAAGCCTCAAGAACTGAAATTGTGATACATATCAGGGCCATAGCCGAATAGTGCTAAGGGTTCAAGCAAGAGTTCTATCGAATTCTTCAGTAAGGGTAAGATTAGGTTTGATTCTCATTCTATTTCATTTAAGTCTATCGAAATTAAGATTCTAATACCCTCAATATATTGTTGTCGAAATCTTGAAGAGATCTTTTGGGATTTACTAAGTGTCGACTTCAAGGAAGGAGAAGTTCTTTTCCTGAAGGCACACCATAGGCCACGTGTTCCCTAGTTATTCGGTGAGTTTCGGGATTTAAAAACAAGGTAAGTACATATATGTACATTCGGCCAAAGATCTATTTCATATACTTTAACATTAGATTAAATCTAACATATGGTTATAGGAATTTCGACAGCATTAAGGATGCAAGGATCCAATTTGGGATTTTAGATTTTCAAGGTAAGTAATTATGAATATTCGGCCAATGCCTTATTTTAGTACATAGATCTATTTCCTTATTATCTTAAAAAAAAAATGAAAACTAACCTATGTAGAGATTTAGGTTTTGGCCGAATACAAGGAAAAGAAAAACAAAGTTTTCGGGATTTGAGTGATAAGCAAATCGGCATTAAAGTGAGTTTTAGTGCACAAATCCTACTAGGATTTGGTTTTGTGGCCGAATGAGTTTCTCATTAAACCTCTAATGTTGGCCGAATATAGGAAGCAAGATCTAAAGCAATAGATCGATTTTTTCGGGATTTCAAGGAATTCGTTAAGCAAATCAGGTGTGTGCCCCACACAAATCTTAATAGATTTATGGCTCTAACTTGATATATGTTGTTAATATGAAAGTGTAAGAATGTGGCTAAAGTACCATGTTATGGTACAAAGTACTCAGCTACGTTTCCTACTCCTACTAGGATTACTTAAATATGTTATATTAACATGTGAAAAGTGACATGAATGTGAATTTAAGTATGATATGCATGATATAAATAATATGGGGCATTTGGGATATATGAGAAAGGGAAGTGTATGTGGTGACTTGGTCCCACTATCTCAATGTGGTGACTTGATCACATTATCCGAATGTGGTAACTTTGGTTACATTATCCAATGTGGTGTCACATGACACAATTATTTAATCTGGTGGCTATGCCACAACTTTTATATGGGCGATGAGCATGTCGATCGCAATGCCGCCTTCGATGGTGTGTAGCGGATGGAGGGTTGACTTAGTAGTCCCCACTGTGTGCAAGTTGGTACGGGGATGTGTAGCGGATGGTATCTAGGTTTGGGTTTGGGTTGCATCATTATCTTGAATCATTAAATGTGAAATTATGATACGTATGAATATGATTTGTTATGCCTGAATTTGTTAAGACTTAGTGTTTATGTACACATTGAGTCTGTTTGACTCACCCCGCTGTGGGAACATGTTTGGTGACAATCGGTGATGGACCGGGTTCTGGCGAAGCTTAGGGATGGCCATGCACAAAGAAGAAATTTATGACTTGGACTTTTATTTTATTTAAGTAATTTAAAGCTTATTTTGGTTTTAATTTTGGGAAATTATTTGATGTAATAAGGTCGTAGTAGCGTTTACTTTACTTTTATTTATTGAGCATACAATCTTTATATTTATTAAAAGTTTAAGTAAAATTAATTTAATTCAAAGCCCAAACGTTTTGTCACCTAAATCAAAAGGATTTTTAATAACGAAATAAACCTCTTTTCAACTCAAGCCCAACCCAAAACAAACTTTCCCTCAAAACGCTCAAGTTTTTCCTAAATACAAAAGAAATTGAAATGGTTTTCGCCGGGGAACATACCAGATTCGGTCCAGGCTCGTGGGCCGGGTGTGGGGTGTTTCAATTTGGTATCAGAGCCCAGTTTTAAACTCTCAGCCTTGGGTTTAAGGCCCAAAATGTTTTCAAAGTTAAGCCCAAAAGGGATTTTGTGAATAAAACAGGTTTTTCTGGCATGGCCCACTAAGTCTCCGACCCGCAGTCCACCAGGTAAGTACCCCTATCTCTTGTGTGATTTATGATATGAATTGTAGAAGGGTAGTTATGGAACGTAGATTAGTATGATAAGTACTTAAACCCTAGGACTAGTTTACCCCAATAGTTACATAAGACTTTAATGCACAAGTAAACAAACCTATGTCTGAGTCGTCGAGCTAGGGTGTGGCAACCATTGTACGAGCTAGGGCTTGGTGTGGCAACCATTGTACAAGATTACCAAATACCCTTGGGACTAGCCACATTTTTATGGAAACCCTAGTTTTAAAAGTCGACAAACTACCCTTTTGGAAATTACGAACATGCCCTTGGTTTATAAAAATGTCTAAAATACCCACAGCTCTAATCAACATTTTCATTATTTCCTAACAAGTCCAAAACCCTTATTTGCAAATTATCAAAATACCTTGATTTTGGAAAATTACTAAATTGCCCTAACTTACCAAAATTTCCCAAATGACCTAATTTCCAAAATTTTTGCAACTTCATCGTATTGGAAAATAAATTTCTCAAAAAGAACCCTCAAAGTTTCGCAAAATTTGAAATATCCCTGAACTATTAAACTTTACAAATTTACCCTGGTTTATTACCAAAATACCCCCAAAAATTCAAAATTACCAAAATACCCCTAGAATTTCCAAATTTATCGAAAAGCCCATGATTTTAAAATTTCTGAAATACTTTTTGACAAAATTACCAAGGAACCCTATTTGAAAAATTACGAAAAATACCCCTATAGGACAAATTACTCAAATACCCCTGGGTAGTGGAAAAACAACAACAATGAAAACTACAACATTTCTCTGAATGAACGGAAGTTCATAATTGATTGATGGATGTATGAATGTGAAGCCTGTGTGCATGTATGAATACGAAAGAACCACTCCTAAAATTCTTTTCATAAAACTTCTTCGCAGTTAATCAGTGGAATAAAGGCTAATTTATAAAAACTTTCTTAAATCATATTAAAGCGCATCGTTAGATATGAATTCTAGAGGACGCGGTCGTCAAGGATGCGGTGGAGGAAGAATGGCTGTGTCAGAACCCATTAGATCGGGTCAAGGGTCTGACAATGAGTTACCACCACCACCACCCCCAGCTATAGGTGTCGAGCAGCAGGCTTAGACGGGGGATGATGCTGTATCGCAGCCTGTGCTGCGAGTTTTGGAAATGGTGGCTGGCGCGGGTGGAAATACGGGAGCTCAAAAATTTGTACCTGAGTGACTCCGAGCCAACGAGGCTGAGGTGTTTCGTGGAGTATCTGGTGTGGCACCCAGTACAGCTGAGTACTGGTTGGAAGCAACTGAGCACATTATGGATGAGCTCGATCTGACCCCGAAGGAGAAGTTGAAAGGAATGGTGGCACTACTACGAGATAAAGTGTACCAATGGTGGTTAACTATCCAGGATGGTGCCACGGCTGAGGATTTGACCTGGGAGTATGCTAAGGAGGCATATCGGAAAAAGTATGTCGACACGTTATATTGATGAAGCGAGAGGAAAGCTTTTCCGGGGTGGCTCAAGGAACAAGTCGATGCAGCAGTGAAGTCAATTTCGAGGTTGAGCCGATATGCTCGAGGAGTAGTGGCTACGAGCATGAGCGCATGTACGGTTCAAGACGGGTTAAGGGATGACCTAAGGTTATTGATAGCTCCACATCAGGAACGGGAGTTTTTCGCGTTGGTTGAAAAGGCTAAGGTAGTCGAGGGAATCAAGGACTTGATTAAGTAGAACTCTGATAGGAATAGACCCAAGAGAGATTATGAGTCATCAGGATCGATAGGAAATGTGCAAAACAGGCCCGAGGCGATGATGGGTCATGGGGTGACAAGTTGGTACAGGAGGCGATGTCGTCCTTGTGATCATTGTGGAAAGAAGCACTTAGGGAGTCTTGGAAAAAGACGGAGGATGTTTTAGGTGTGGGTCCAAGGACCATATGCTCAAAGATTGTCCTAAGAAACCAGATGAAAGTCGATCGGAGCTCGGAATGTTAATCAGGTGGTAGAGGTGGACAGCAATTTCCTCGGTGAGGTCGTGGTCCCAACCATGGAGGAAATGGTTTGGTAGTGGTCATGGAGCACCAAGCGGAGGTGTCAAGGTTCGATGCAAGGCAACCAAGGTTGGTTTATGCGGTTGGTCGTCGTGAGGAGAGTGATGTGCCGATATGACAACGGGTAAGTTTCTTATTTTCTAATGCCTTTATTGCCTGCTTATTATAGAGCTAGTTTGTTCTTATATTGCTAGTGAATGGTATGAAACCTTGGATGTGAACTTTGGAATTGTGCATAGGAGATGTGTTAGTTTTAAGATCAGAGTGCGCAGCAGTAGTGTAGTGTGGTGAGTTAGCATGTACGATTATTTAAGTAATTTCGAGGACAAAATTATTTTAAGGGGTAGAACTGTAACATCCTGAAAAGGGCCTATGTATTTTCGGGTTAATTGTACAAAGTGACATGTTTTATGTGTTAAGAATAAATTTTGAACATTTTTGGAAACCTGAAAAATGTATGGAAATGCTAAGTTAAAAAGAGGAAAGTGAACATTTATGGAAACTAGGAAAATGATTTAGAAATGATTCAAAAGAGGAAAGTGGACATTTATGGAAAGTAGGAAAATGATTTAGAAATGATTCAAAAGAGGAAAGTGAACATTTATGGAAACTAGGAAAATGATTTAGAAATGATTCAAAAGAGGAAAGTGAGCATTTCTGGAAACTAGGAAATGTAAGGAAATGTCAAGTTTAAAGAGCCAAACAAAATTTTTGGAAACTTAGAAATGACTTAGAAATGTCGAGTTTTAAAGTTTAAAAGAGGAAATTAAGGCAATGTGGCCTTAAGAGAAAAAGTATGTGAAATTTGACACACAAGCAGCTTGGAAAAGTGGCTCAAGATGCCACTTAGGGCCTCTGGAAATGGTGCCACATGCAAGTGTATTTGGGCGAGGATCGAGTCACTTAGGAAGCAAATAAAGGAAGTTTTATTTTGCTACAAAGAGTAGAGAGGTGGACGGCATGAGGGCTCTTAAAAGAAGAGTTTGATTCTCTTCAAATTCTGAATAAATAGTAGATAAAGGGTGATTTAATAATAGATTATTTTTAAGTAGATTATTGATGAGAATAATTTAGGTGATAATTAAAAAGATAAAAATTTATCACATAGGAAGAGTTGGCCGATTGGGGGAGTCTAAGGCTAGTATTTTCGGCCAAAAAGGGAAGAATAAGGCCATTTTACCTATTTTCATCGTCCTTTTTCCTCCTATTCTCTGTCAAATCCCCCAAGCAACACGCTCTTTTCTTTATTTGTTTTTGTCAAGCAGAAAACACACCTTGTGTAGCCGAAACTTCATTACCCAAATTACTCAACCCTTTCCTTTTCTTCTTCTTCTTCTTCTTCTTCTTCTTCTTCTTCTTCTTCTTCTTCTATTACAAACACAATCAAAAGCCGAAGGTACCAATAGCCCTAGCCGATTTCTCACTAAGCCTCAAGAATCGAAATTGTGATACATATCAGGGCCATAGCCGACTAGTGCTAAGGGTTCAAGCAAGAGTTCCATCGAATTCTTCAGTAAGGGTAAGATTAGGTTCGATTCTCATTCTATTTCATTTAAGTCTATCAAAATTAAGATTCTAATACCCTCAATATATTGTTGTCGAAATCTTGAAGAGATCTTTTGGGATTTACTAAGTGTCGACTTCAAGGAAGGAGAAGTTCTTTTCTCGAAGGTACACCATAGGCCACGTGTTCCCTAGTTATTCGGTGAGTTTTGGGATTTAAAAACAAGGTAAGTACATATATGTACATTCGGCCAAAGATCTATTTCATATACTTTAATATTAGATTAAATTTAACATATGGTTATAGGAATTTCGACAGCATTAAGGAAGCAAGGATCCAATTCGGGATTTTAGATTTTCAAGGTAAGTAATTATGAATATTCGGCCAAGGCCTTATTTTAGTACATAGATCTATTTCCTTATTATCTTAAAAAAAAAAAAGTCCAAAACTAACCTATGTAAAGATTTAGGATTTGGCCGAATACAAGGAAAAGAAAAACAAAGTTTTTGGGATTTGAGTGATAAGAAAATCGACATTAAGGTGAGTTTTAGTGCACAAATCCTACTAGGATTTGGTTTTGTGGCCGAATGAGTTTCTCATTAAACCTCTAATGTTGGTCGAATATAGGAAGCAAGATCTAAAGCAATAGATCGATTTTTTCGGGATTTCAAGGAATTCGTTAAGCAAATCAGGTGTGTACCCCACACAAATCTTAATAGATTTATGGCTCTAACTTGATATATGTTGTTAATATGAAAGTGTAAGAATGTGGCTAAAGTACCATGTTATGGTACAAAGTACTCAGGTACGTTTCCTACTCCTACTTGGATTACGAAATATGTTATATTAACATGTGAAAAGTGACATGAATGTGAATTTAAGTATGATATGCATGATATAAATAATATGGGGCATTCGGGATATATGAGAAAGGGGAAGTGTATGTGGTGACTTCGATCCCACTATCTGAATGTGGTGACTTTGGTCACATTATCTGAATGTGGTAACTTCGGTTACATTATCTGAATGTGGTGTCACATGACACAATTATTTAATCTAGTGGCTATGCCACAACTTTTATATGGGCGATGAGCACGTCAACCGCAATGATGATCTGCGATGGTGTGTACTGGATGGAGGTTGACTTAGTAGTCCCCACGGTGTGCAGGTTGGTATGGGGATGTGTAGCCGATGGTATCTAGGTTTGGGTTTGGGTTGCATCATTATCTTGAATCATTAAATGTGAAATTATGATACGTATGAATATGATTTGTTATAACTGAATTTGTTAAGACTTAGTGTTTGTGTACACATTGAGTCTGTTTGACTCACCCCTTTGTGGGAACATGTTTCAGGTGATGATCAGTGATGGACCGGGTTCAGTAGAAGCTTAGGGATGGCCATGCACAGCAAGAAATTTACGACTTGGACTTTTATTTTATTTAAGTAATTTAAAGCTTATTTTGGTTTTAATTTTGGGAAATTATTTGATGTAATAAGGTCGTAGTAGCGTTTACTTTACTTTTATTTATTGAGCATACAATCTTTATATTTATTAAAAGTTTAAGTAAAATTAATTTAATTCAAAGCCCAAACGTTTTGTCACCTAAATCAAAAGGATTTTTAATAACGAAATAAACCTGTTTTCAACTCAAGCCCAACCCAAAACAAACTTTCCCTCAAAACGCTCAAGTTTTTCCTAAATACAAAAGAAATTGAAATGGTTTTCACCGGGGAACATACCAGATCCGGTCCAGGCTCGTGGGCCAGGTGTGGGGTGTTTCACATCGAAGGGCAACAACATTAAATCGGCTGGGAAGCAAGAATCCCAAATCATCAATGGGCAACCTCTACACACTTTATTAACAAATCTACCTAAAGGGTTGGACACACGAATCACAAACTCAGTAAACTCAACTGGCAGAGTCTTACCGAATACTAGAGTTTCACACACATATGAATGAGTTGAACCAGGATCAATCAATACAATCACAGTAGTATCATAAAGGGTGAAAGTACCAATAATGACATCAGGGGAGGAAGCATCCTCTCTGGCTCGTGTAGCATAAGCTCTAGCTGGAGCTCTAGCCTCTGATCGTATTGCGGTGTCCTTCGTCCCTCTCTGACTGCCACCTACATTGCCTGAATGTCTTATTGGTCTACCCCGTGCTAGCGCACTGCTCGGTCTAGTGTTCTGATTTGCATTTTGCTCGGTTAACATCGGGCACTCTCGAATAAAATGATCTGACGATCCACATTTAAAGCGGGACCGATCACGAACTCTACAACTCCTGGATGCCATTTCCCACAATGTTTACACTCACCGGTTACGCAAAACATTATCGACACTAGCTATCGACGTGGCTCGGATCTCACCGAGGTCGATCACGTATAGGCAAGTCCGAAGTGGCTTTATGTCGATCGGGGTCATCTCTAACTTCTTATGCATGAATGGAAAATTTTACTCGATGATCTTTTTCGAGTGTCTCTAGCTTCTACTTCAGCTTTTCTTTTCTCCTTTCCGAGCTCTTCGGCTTTACAAGCTTGCTTGACTAATGTCACAAACTCTTTGATTTCAAGAATGCCAACAAGTAACTTTATGTCTTCATTCAGGCCGTCTTCAAATCTTTTACACATAATGGCTTCGGTAGATATACACTCCCGAGCATAACGGCTCAATCTGACAAACTTCCGCTCATATTCCGTCACAGTCATGCGACCTTGTTTTAATTCTAGAAATTCTTTCCATTTCTGATCGATGAATCTCTGACTGATATATTTCTTACGGAACTCAATTTGGAAGAAGTCCCAAGTTACTTTTTCTTTCAGAACTACGGATACCAGTGTGTTCCACCAATGATAGGCAGTGCCCCGAAGTAGAGATATAGCACACTTTAGGCATTCATCTGGAGTACAAGATAACTCATCGAGTACCCGAATAGTGTTATCAAGCCAAATCTCGGCTCGTTCTGCGTCATCATCACCATTGGCCTTGAATTCCTCGGCCCTATATTTCTTGATTTTATCAACGGGGGGCCTGTTAGATCTCATCGGATCTATCATCGAAGTCTTTGAAGTACCGGAGTTGGATTATTCAGGGGTGGAGGTTGTTGTACAGCCGGATTAGTCTGAATAAACTGGGTAAACCATTCGTTCATCATCTGATAGAAGGCTTGTTTAGCCTCCCCCTCATGGCTACTCGAAACTGGTCGAGAGTCTAATGGCGCTGATCCACGTGCGAGACCAGGCGCAACGCTCTCCATATCATCAGCTACGGCTCTATCGGGATCGAAATCCATTTACTATATAAAATACAATTGAAATTGTCAGAAGTCACCACACTATCATATATACAATTCAAAGGCATGTATAGCTAGACTCTTACGCACTACGGTAGTCCTAGAATCGACTAAACTGTAGCTCTGATACCAATAAAATGTAACACCCTTAACTCGTATCCATCGCGGATTAGGGTTACAGGCGATACCAATAGCCAAATCTTTTTCAATTTATTAATTCATATCCTAAACAGATAAAGCACATGGGCATAATAAATATATATAAATATACTTAATATACAAGTTAAAACATATTCAATGTAATCATCAACAAATACAAAATGATCAAACAATATACTTCTATCCTCATTATTAGCATATTTATCTATTTTATTCTATGATACCAACACCTAATTAGTACCACTTCTTTGTATACATTTCATGCAAACATGCCCCACGTACCTTTTTATTTTAAACCAAAACACACCGAACCTGGTAATTGGAACTACTAATAAGCATCATTACGATTACATGCATACATCACTTGACCTTACACCTATGGACTAAGAGACAATACACTTCACATATATATCTATATACCTATATTCGAATATGCATAACCTTAGTTTCTAATGCATAACCCCAATATAACTTTGCATGTTATATGCATAGATCAAAGACCGAATGTACCAACTAAACTTCCATAATTCATGCAAAATTTACATTACTTATTTGTTCTACAATTGACCATACTTAAACATAGGTCTCAAAACAAACTTAACCTAAAAACACAAGCATATAAACCATGCCTTGACTGAACATTCATTACCAATTTTCCATAATTTATAACTACTATTACTTATCATTAACAATGAATTCAACAAGTTAACTTATACATATATATAATCATTTCTATACAACTACAATTAACTTCCAAGCATTATAAACATACGCCTTATACCAAAGTTTAAAATGACTATTATATCAAACATATAAACAATGCTTAAACTAAAAGTAACAACCTTATTCGCAAGGCTATAAATATACATTTACAAAACCGAACATCATTCATTACTTATCAAAATACAGCCTATACATGCCTTTGATTCAAAAAGTATACAAAACATATATATACCAAAGAGAGTGATTGTGTGGTCGACTTTATTGATGATCCCCTGAGCCCGTAGTTGAATCAATGATCTATAAAACAGAAATACAAACACATACAGAGTAAGCTCACTAGCTTAGTAAGTCTTAAGCAAAAGATAATTCACTAATCAAGCACTTTAACATTTTTAATCAATAAATGTGGAACATTGTATATGTATATTTTGATATGCAATTGATACAAAACCGAATACTAGTGATGTATTAACTCAATTACTTATACTTCACTACCATCAACCTGCAACTCATCAAAGCACAAAGTACATATATTACATGTCGAGTACCAACTCAAATTCACATAACACCATTCTTATCATAATATTTCAACTCAAATAACATTAACCACAACTTACATTACTTCTGATGAATTCAATGGGACTTAATTTACCTAGGTTTTTAACTCAATAGTTTCACTATGTTACACCTCGATCAACTATGGTTTCTTCATTTTAAAGTATCACCGGTGCATTAAACCTGCTAGGCACGAATCCCGAATATATCGTCGGTACTAAGCCTGCTAGGCACGAATCCTAAATATGTCACCGAAGACAAAGGCACCGCTAGGCACAAAGCTCGAATATGTCACCCAAGACAAAGCATGCTAGGCATGAAGCCTAAATATGTCACCTAAGACTAAGCCTACTAGGCACGGCTCTTAATATGTCACCTAATAAGCCCTAGAATAAGCCCAAATAATTCATAAACCAGTCCATCAAATTTCATTCCTTAACACTATCATCATTAACTAAACATATACACAATTCACATTCACATATCACCACTAATGTACAAATTCTTATCATATATACAAAACACATCTAATCCATTTTAAAGCCTTTACATTCAGCTAACACATATATTCATACTCAAATTTATCAAATAATTTCATTGAACCTATTCATAAATAATTCTTTAACATACTTTACTTTAGGACTTACCTCATTGTCGACGGACAACTTAGATCATTATTCGAGAACTTTCGCCTTTTCCCGATCCAATTCCGCTTTTTCTTTGCTCTTGATCTAAAACACATTAAATTCAGCTCATTCAAGTACATTTCAATTCAATTTAGTCCCAAAACACATAAACATGCAAATTACCATTTTACCCTAAGGTTTCACATTTTTACTATTTAGTCCTAATTGTACAAAACACAAAATACACACAATTTACCAAGACTATACAAGGGCCAAATATTCCTAGGGAATTTATAAGCCCTCTCATTTCATTTATTTTGTAATTAAGTCTCTCTAAAATTTTATTTTATAAAATAGCCCTAAATACAAAATTTCACCAAAATTTCTAATACAAAACTTGTAAATCTTTAACACATCTTTAATCTAAAACCATCAAATATCAAAACCATAAGAACAAATCAATGGTGAACCTCATATACACATGATTCTCAAAAATTCAAGCATGGGTCGGGTAATATACGAAGCAACGATCTCAAAAACGTAAAAATTATTAAAAATCGAGCTAAAATTCATACCTAATTGAGCTTGATGATGGCTGAATGTTTCAAGCCTTTAAACCCCTTTTTCTTAGCTAACTCACGGCAATGGAAGAATAAAATGGCTTTTAATTTCATGCATTTTAACATATAATAATATTTTAATGATTTTCCATTTTAACCTTTATTTTATAATAAAAACAAAATATAATATAAGGTTAATCTTGTTATAAACCACCCACTAACTTAAAAATGGGCTATTTGCTCTTTTAATACCCCACTTTAAAAAGCCATCATCAAATAGGCACTTTTCACTATAGTTTGCTACTTTTACCTTTTACGCGATTAAGTCCTTTTTCTAAATTAAACACAAACGATAAAATTTTTCTACGAGACTTTCACACACATTAATTCACATACAATAAACACAAAATATAATATTAAAATATTTCTCAGACTCGAATTTGTGGTCCCGAAATTGCCGTTTCGATTAGGGTCAAATTCGGTCTGTTACAAGATCATTCATGGATTCGAATGCCAGCAAATCAAAGGAAGGGGTTGGATCTGTAGTTGCAGCCCTAAAGTTCAAGAAACGTGCGGTGTCTGCTGTTTATGATTGGCCACCGGGTTGTGGACTAGCATCAGAGCAGAATCTTAGGCTATTAGCAACCGTAGCAGATTTCAATAGTGCCGACTTTGACAATTTTATCTTGTTAGTAATCAGGTGTGTAGATCTTTATCACTTAAGTTTCCTGTATAATACCTATTATGGACTGAAAAGCTAAAAAGGCTATGTGACAGTCAAATAACCCATAGGGGTTGGTCTAGGAATGCCAGATACGTAAACATAGTATTATCTCTATGTGTATCGATGTACGTGTTATCCTGTTATTTAGTAAATGATTTAGTGCTTTTGATATGACATGTGTGTATGCATGGGATATGGGTTTGATTTGATGAAGGGGAAGAGCATGTATTTAGGTCACAATAGTGATTGTTGGCCATGCCACCTTATCTTGATATCTTGATTCCTGAAAATTATAATCGACAGCATGAATGTCAAATTGGCGTGTAAAGGTTGGTGGGTCGATTGTGGAAATCCCCGAGTTGTGATGGTTGGTAAGGGTTGGCGTGTAGAGGATGGACTCTTAGGTTTTGGGATGGGCCATATTGCATGAAATATTCTGTTGCCTTTGTGTATGGGCTAAGGCCCATAATGTGTTTGTGGGCTCAAGGCTTTTATGTGATTTCGGGATTTGCACACTGAGTCTTTGTGACTCACCCTTTTGCTTTTTTGACTTTTCAGATGAGCAGTGATTCGTGGACATGGGAGCCGAGGCGGACTCGAGGGGCCATCAAGTCTTTTATCTTCATAGACTACTCTTAGTTGTTTTTTTTTTAAGGTTTAATTTTTGGGATATTTTCTTGTAATAAGTCCTCCATCATTTAGGGTTTTATATTATTTCTCTTTGTTAGGTTTTCATAAACTTATGTTCTTTTTTTTCCAAAGTCTTAATTATAAAGTAAAATGAAAAATGGGCTTTTCAAACATGACCTACGCAAAGGTTTAAAGTTATTTTCAAAATTTCACTTTTAATAGATTATTCAGATATAACAAATTAAGTTTTTCCAAAACCCATCAGAGTAAAGTTTTCAAGATTCAACCCATAGCATACCAGATCCGGTCCTGACGCATGGGTCGGGTTTGGGGTGTTACATAGAGTGTTGAAACCATTTTTAAATATTTTTTAGAAAACGGGGATTGATGAAAATGGAGTCACCATTGTAACACCCCAAACCCGGTCTAAACGCTACGATCGAATCTGGCATGTCACTGTAGGAAAACCACTTTGCAACTTGGTTGAAAAGCAAAACTTTTGCGTAGTTAATTAAAACGTGTTTGATTTGGGTGTATCGTTAAAACATTTTGAAGCTTATTTTTTTTCGTGTCTGCATTACCTTGTTGTTTATCATTCATTCGATATATATCTTTTCAAAAACTCAGAAAATTATCTTAAGTTTATAAAAATGATCATGTCACAAATTACTTGGCTTGCCTTTTTCGTTTAATAATAGTTTAAGGAAAAAGAGAGGAAAGAAAGAAAAATAACAAAGTCCCAAATAAAGTCTAAGTGGCCTTATTACATACTGAAACCCAAACTTAAAGTAAATAAAAAAATTAAATTCAAATTAAATAGTGGAATCAATTGTCGAGCATGGCCACCACGAGTCCACCCCGGCTCCGGATCCACGATCTAAGCATTATCTACAAAATGTAATGGAAGGGGTGAGTCACTGAGACTCAGTGTGTAAATCCCCATCCCAAAAGATGTTATGCTCTCACACAAATTCATATAATATTATGCAAGTCATGCAACCCATTGCCTAATTATCCATCCGAATCTCCCAAATCTACCCATTGTTGCACCTAGCCTAACCACTAGTAACCGAAGTTACAAATATTCATGTGTGGGGCCAACCCACTTGTGGTACCTAACCACTGGTAACCAAAGTTACAAATATTCATGTGTGGGGCCAACCCACTGTGGTACCTAACCACTGGGACAAGTCACAAAATAATCACATGTGGTACCTAACCACTGGTGGTTCCAAACCACTGAGACTTAGTCACAAAATCATGATATGTGGGGCCAACCCATGTGTGGTACCTAACCACTGGTGACAATCTGATATTTCATGCCTTCCCCCTCCTCTCATCATACCCATATGCTATGCATGTGTTTCTCAATACGACATAATCATGCTTTATGCAAAGAAAGATACAACATGGCACACACAAGTTTCACATAGATCAAGCACGATATTCACCATAATGGACTTACCCGGGGTCCTTTCTTATAAGGGTAACGTAATGTTTCCCACTGTTAATTCGGCTTTCAACAAACACAACATTTAACATAACACATATGAAGTGTGTAAGAGTTACACACATGATTCTCATACTATCGCACTCAATGCTTTGACACTATCGTCACTCGAGACTACCTCTATCGGCCTACGATCTTCTTCCGATGTCAGCCCACACCCCGGTGGCCAATCTCACACTCCTGATACTGCTCACTTCTTGTACTTAGGGGTTGGGTTTACAGATCCAACCCTTCCTGTTGTTTGGCTGGCATTCGAGTCCATGAACACACATTGATCACAAAATCAAATTTAAATGATAAGATCCAATCTAAGAGATAAATGTAGCACTTAAATCGAGACCCTTACCTAGGTTGTCAAATCTCAAAAATCCTCAAGAACATGTTGCTTCCCTACCTATATTCAGCCAAGCATCCCTTATTAGACCAACACAATTACTGCACCTACACTTGATAAGATCCGAATAAAAAGAGAAAGGTAAGGAAGTGGCCATTCAGCCGAATCCTACTACCATCACATACCTTTGGCTTTCCTCACAGTTTGGCACGAGAGATCACAGCAAGCAAGGCTCGGCTCCTATGAGTAAAGAGTGAGAATCGACAGGATCTTAGAAAAGTGATTTGAGTTAGAAACTAAATGAGAAAGAGAGAAATAGCAAGGAAGAAAACCACGAAAAACTAACCAATCTTGAAAAGATGATTCGGCTATGGTGTATCTTCAGGAAAAGGGACTGATCTTGAAAGTTTCGACTATGGAGAGGAAAGTATGGCAAAGAGGGTTCGGCTTTTAGGAAAATATCAAAGATAAGAGGAGAGCTAGGGATTTGCGGCAAAGAAAGAAACCTACAAGAGAGAAACAAAGAATTTTGGCTAAGAGAGAAGATGAGGAAGAAAAGAAAATTATGAAAAGTGATCTCTTGCCTACCAATTTCGGCATAATCAACCCCCCTCCCAGAGTTGGATTTTCAGCCAACTCTTCCGTCACCTGATAATTCTTATCCCACTTGATATCTTTAATCCATATACTCTCTTCAAGAGAGGCCTTCTTGGCACTAACTCTTCCTTTCCTATTATCAGCATTTAATCAAAATAAAAGAATTAAATCCCTTATTTTGGTAGCTAGTGTGCCGTCCAACCTCCCCCCTTGAAGTGCCAAATTTTAGCCCAAAAGTATGGGCTCCAAGCGGCCAACTTAAGCCCAATGCCTCCCTTAATAATGCTCCCACTTGCTCCCTTACAGCACCACCAGATTTTTGGGCCACAAGCCCACCTTGCAATTTAAACATAGATACCCACTTTATTATGTCTTGTAGTTTTTTTATTAGTAAATTAACCCAGGTCTCAGCCCAAACCTATGCCCAATTCACACCTCTAAACCTCAAGCTAACACTTCAACCCTACAATACACAAAATGCACAGACCCACTTATTCAGGATGTTACAGTTCTACCCCCTTAAAATATATTTCAGCCTCGAAATTTGCCTATCAAAAGAGTTGAGGGTACTGTTGTCGCATAACATCCTCCAGCTCCCATGTCGCTTCCTCCGAGCCGTGGTTCCGCCATAATACCTTTACCAATGGGACTGATTTCCTACGCAATACTTTGACATTTCGATCCAGGATCTGCACTGGTTCCTCCTCAAAAAATAAGTCTGAGTTCACCTCAATTTCCTCTACCGGCACAACATGAGACGGATCCGAGCGATAGAGTCTAAGCATGGAAACATGAAACACATTATGGATTTGACTCAATGCTGGCGGCAGTTCAAGCTGATAAGCTACTGGTCCCACTCGCTTCAACATCCGATAAGGCCCGATAAACCTAGGGCTCAACTTGCCCTTCCGACCAAATCTCAGCACCTTCTTCCACGGCGACACCTTCAGGAAAACCATGTCACCCTCTACAAATTCTATATCCTTCCATTTAAGATCGGCATAGGACTTTTGCCTGTCCGAAGCTTCCTTCAGACAATCTCAGAACAGCCTAACCTTCTCTTCTGTTTCAGCCACCAACTCTGGACCCAACAACTGCCGTTCTCCCAACTCCGTCCAATACGTAGGGGTACGGCACTTTCGACCATATAATGCTTCATATGGTGCCATCCGAATACTTGCCTGGTAACTATTGTTGTGTCACAGACCGAAATTGACCCTAATTGGAATGGTGGTTTCGGGACCACGAATTCGAGTCTAATAAATTTTTAAATATTATATTTTGTGTTTATTATATGTGAATTAATGTGTGTGAAAGTTTAGTAGAAAAATTTTATTGTTTAAGTGCTTAATTTGATAAAAAGGACTTGATCGCATAAAGAGTAAAAGTGGCATGCTAAAGTAAAATGTAATGTCCTAAAAGGACAATTAGCCCATTTCTTTAGATAGTGGACGGCATATATGAGAAATAAGATTAAAATTTTGTTTTATAATAATATGTTTTTTTTAGGTAATGAACAAACAATATTACTTTTAATTTTTAAGGCATAAAATAATGAAACAAAGTGGGAAGAAAGAGAACATACCTTGTTCTTCTTCTTGTCCGAATGTGGGAGGAAGAAAAACTCCATTGTTGAAGCTTAAATTTTGGCAACTTGGGGCTTAATTTAGGGTATGTATTTTGCTTAGTATTTTATAATTTTTACATTTTTGGAATTGTTACTTTGAATGCTATACAACCCATGTATTAATTTTTGAGATTATGGCACATTAAGATTCGACTATGGTTGTATATGCATGGCATGTAATGTTTGATAGTAGATTATGAATAGTATGTGTTAAATCATCATTTTTAGAATTAGAAGTTTTGGTGAAATTAAATGTTAGGGACTAATTTGAAAAAAATAAATTCTTAAAGGACTAAAACATGAAATAAATAAAAATATGGACTTGTATAATCCTATGAACATTCAGCCCTTGAGTGTTGTAGGAAATTTTGTGTATTTTGTGTTTTGTGCAATTAGGACTAAATTGTAAAATGTGAAACCCTAGGGTAAAATGGTAATTTGCCTATTTATGTGCTTAGGGACTAAATTGAGATGAAATGTACTTGAATGAGCTAAATTTTAATGTGTTTAGATTAAGAACAAAGAAAAACAAATTTGGATCGGGGAAAGGCGAAAGTTGTCGACTAGCTGGTTAACGCTATCCGTCGATAGTGAGGTAAGTCCTTAAGCTGAAATATATCAAAGAATTATTTATGAAGATATTAAATGATAAATTTTGATAAATTTGAGTACATACTTATGTCATAGCCGAATGTATATAAGTAAATTAGACTGATTGCATACGTTGATAATGTGATATGAATAAGCTTAGTTGAATTGGATATGTAATGTAATTAGGAAATGTGTGTGGAATGATTGACCACATTGATATGTTTCGGGCTATATGCCTAGTAGGCCTCATGCCGATGATTTGTTTCGGGCTATATGCCTAGCAGGCCTCGTGCCGGTGATTTATTTCGGGCTATATGCCTAGCAAGCCTCATGCCGGTGATATGTTTCGGGCTTTATGCCTAGCAGGCCTCGTGCCGGTGAAATATTTCGGGCTTATTGCCTAGCAGGCTTAATACCGGTGTTATGATTTCGGACCCTGAGTTTAGCAGGCTTAGTGCTGGTGTATGAGATTCAGGTAATGTTTAGTAGGTTTTAGCTAATGAATTAAGTATGCCTAAGCATTTTGGGAGTGAATTTGTAATTCGGTTGTAAGGTATGTGTTATTCCTACTTAAGTGATCTATGAATATGCATATATGTGTATATAGAGGTATGTATGTGATGTTATTGAGAAAAAAGGAAGATAAAAGTGATAAGAAAATTGGCTAAATGAATGCATAAGTATTTAAAGGTAACCGTAAAGGTATAAAGAAATGTACAAGTTGGTGTTGTATATATATATGCATATTCTACCATAATGTATATATATGTATAAGATAAGAAACGTTTATTTAAAATCATGAGTTGGATATTTAAGTGTTTTACCATCATTTATGATAATATTTTTGCTTAAATCTTACTAAGCTAGCAAGCTTACTGTGTTCCTATTTACTTCTATTTTATAGATTTTTAGCTCAAGCTACGGACTCGAAGGATCTTTGAAGAAGTCAACCGCACTATCAACTTACTTTTGGTACCGAATAACTTAATTTTAAACTTAAAAAAAATGGGGGCATGTATAGGCTAGACTAAGCAGCATAGCTAATAATGTGTAATCTTGTAAAAATACTTAGCCATGCTTAAATGGCTATCTATTTTGGTTAAACTTTGCTTTTGTGTTTTGATGATATGGTTTGCTCATGCCATGAATTATCAATTGTGTTTGAATGTGGTTTAGGCATTATATGAAATGGTAAATAGATATATGTCATGATAGATATATATATATTGATAAATAATAGTCAACTTGATAGATTAAGGTTGAATCTTATTCATGTGTATATGTGAGAGATTAATAAATAGAAATGTGGCTACTTTAATTGGTTAATTATTTGTGAAGACTTGTTATGCTTAGGTATACATTCGGTTATAAATGGTACCATTGGGTTGACCTTATGAAAATGTTATAAGTTTATTTATTTATGGATATGTTAGGTATTCAATATCAAGAAGTTGATATGAATATGATTTTGAGTTATATACTTGTGAAGTATGTATAAGTTGTATAACTTTTGAATGTTTAATTGCTTAACACTATAAAAAGATATGATATAGTTGAAGCACTTAATGTGTTATTTAAGTATCATTTAGAAAAGTGTGTGTGCGTATGTAAAATTTTGTCAATGTCATGAATTAAGAATTTTGATATGAAATGCATGTGTATGTTCGGCTAGCCTAGGAGAAAAAAAAATGCAGTTGAAATTTATATGTTTAAGGAATTAGCTATTTTGGCTTATTTTCGAATATGGTAAATGAGCATATCTATGTTATATTTATGTATTCACCTATATGCGATTACTTGATCTGGTTGAGTGTTTGGAATTTATCAAAATTATTTTGAAGTTTTGTAATATGCATGAAACTTTTAATTATGACATTGTATAATTCGGCCATAAGGGATAAAATTTATAAGTATGTGCATTCAGTCCTATAAGTAAGTTTTAATGAGTTAATATTTTTAGTAATGCCCATAACCTTAATCCGGCGAAGGATACGGGTTAGGAGTGTTATGCGAACTCTGCCAGCGGCAGAAATTCTTCCCAACTACCCCTGAAATCCAAGACACAACCTCTTAGCATATCTTCCAAGATCTGAATTACCCTCTCCGACTGCCCATCTTAGTGGGGATGAAATGCTATACTGAAATCCAACTTTGTTCCCAAGGCCTGGTGCAACGCCTTCCAAAACTTCGACGTGAACCTAGGGTCCCTGTCCGAGATAATCGACACTAGCACCCCATGTAATCTCACAATTTCCACCACATATAACTTAGCTAGCCTCTGGAGAGAGTAATCAACCCGAATTGGTATAAAATGTGTCGACTTTGTTAAACGATCGATGATCACCCAAACAGAGTCCTTCTTAGTAGGCGTGAGGGGTAGCCCACTAACAAAATCTATCGTGATCCTTTCCCATTTCCATTGCGGAATCTTTATCAGTTGCAACAATCCAGGGTAATCGATGTTCGACTTTGACCATGACACGCCAAACACCTACCCATAAATTCGCCATACTTCTAAGCTTAAGCCCGGCCACTGTAATCGCTCCCGCAAATCCCAGACATCTTACTACCTCTAGGATGCATAGCGTATGGACTGTTATGAGCCTCCTGAAGAATTTTTTGCCTTAACTCCACGTCGTTAGGCATGCAAACTTCCACTGAAAACATAGCACTCCATCGCTACTCGTGCTATACCCTCCAATCCACCATTCTGCAGACTTGCAAACACCGAGCGCTTAAGACTTCATCCAATAGTTTTTTTCCTTAACTGGTTTACCCATGTTGGCTTCACTTGCGCTTCGCTAATGTACTTCCGTCATCATACGACTAAGGTGGGCAAACATGGCTCTTAGATCTACCACAACCTTACGACTCAAGGCATCGCCTACCACATTAGCCTTTCCCGGATGGTACTCAATCGAGCAACCATAATCCTTCAATAGCTCGATCCACCTCCTCTGCCTTAAATTCAATTCCTTCTAAGTAAGGAGGTATTTCAAACTCTTATGGTTCGTGTACACGATAGACTTCTCTCCATATAAGTAATGTCTCCAAATTTTTAGGGCAAAAACCACCGCAGCCAACTCCAGATCATGCGTAGGGTAATTCACCTCATGAGGTCTCAATTACCGGAAAGCATATGCTACTACCTTCCCTTCTTGCATCAGCACACATCCTAACCCTATGTACAAACATCACAATAAACCATAAACTCCTTCGCTGCCATCCTATACGGGGCAATAGACACTGGCGCTGTTCTTGGTAGAAGGTCGATACCAAACTCCACTTCGCGATCCAGGAGCAAACCCGGGAGCTCTTCCAGAAAGACATCGGTAAATTCTTTCACTGTTCAGACATTCTCCAAAGCTAATTCTTTAACTTCCAAAGCACAAACATAAACCATAAATGTCTCACATCCTTTCCTCACCATCTTCTCAGCCTTCAGAGCGCATACCACATTCGATAGGTAATTCCTTCTCTCACCTATCATCACCACCCCTTCACCCTCGACCGTTCTCGACACCATGCGCTTAGCTGCACAGTCCAGACTCGCCTGATACTTTGCCAACCAATCCATTCCTAAGATTAGATCGAACTCCCCGAAGGGCAATTCCATCAAATCAGCTTGAAACACTACCCCTTGAACTTCTAGGGGTACCTCCCTATATAGTTTGTCTACTACCACAGAGTGTCCTAGAGGGCTAATTGTCGTCATCTCCCTAGTAGAAGTCTCATAGGCTAAGTTCAAAGTTCCCACTATACTACTAGAAACATAAGAGTGCGTTGAACTAGCATCAATCAAAGCAGTATAAGGCAACCCAACAATTAAAAACGTACAGGTTATGACGTCCAGTGCGTCTCCCTCCTCACGACGCTTCGCTGCATAGACCAATCTAGGCAGTCTTGCATCTGTATTTCTGGCACCCCTGCCTGGTGCCCCACGGCCACGTCCATTTCCATTACCACCCTGACTGCACCTCGACCCCTCTACGGTTGCTGGCCATCTTTCCCAAATTAGTTACGCCCTTGGTTCTCAGTCTACGTCTTAGTCGGCCTCCGCGGACAATCCCTTATCCGGTGATCCATTGACCCATATTCGAAACATCCTCTATTGACTGTCCAACACTCCCCCAAATGGGACTTCCCACATCAGGCACACTGTGGTGGCCATTGAGCAACAGCAGCTGGCCTTGCAGCTTGATCCCGTCCACCGAATCTAGCTCTTTTCTGAGAACTCTCAGCAGATCCTGAAGGCCCATAACTTCTTTTATCCCTATTCCTATTTTGGTTCTACTTCTCAGTTTGCTTCACCTCCTTAGTAATATTGGCCTTCTCCACAAGAATGGCAAATTCCCTTTCTCACTACGGAGCAATCAACACCCGCAGCTCGTCCTTTAGACCGTCCTCAAATCTAACACAACGCTCATGCTCTGTAGCCACGATACCCCGAGCATACCTGCTAAACCGCAAGAATTTTGCTTTGTATTCAGATACCAAATTACTCTCCTGTACCAAATTCAGAAATGCCTTTTGTTGTGATTCTATATAACTAGACCCAACGTACTTCCTCTGGTAAGTCACCTTAAAGAAATCCCAAGTGATGTCATCGGCCAATGAACCTTTCTTGACCGTAAGCCACCACTGATAAGACTCATCCCGAAGAAAAGACACTATCCCTTTCAACTTCTCCTCTGCCGTGAAATCCAAATCATCCATTATGCGCTTTGTTGCCTCTAACCAATACTCCGCGGCGTTGGGAGCCACACCCGAAACTCCCCTAAACACCTCGGCTCCATTCGCTCGGAGTCGTTCAGACACAGATTTCTAAGTCCCCATCCCTACACCTACTCCAGCAACTCTCTCTAGGACTCGAGCATAGCTTATGATCATCGCATCATCACCTCCTCGCTCTTGATATTCGGCGCCTTACAATGGTGGCGAAGACCTCATTTTTGACCCATAATCAGACCTTATCGGTTCAGACAGAGTTGTCCTACCCCTACCACGTTTGCGTGCAATATGCCCACGACCTCGAGTGCTCATTCTACCATTCAGACGGAAATAACTTTTTCTTTTAATGATTAACAACGAACAGTCTTATGGAAGAAAGTTTTAATAGTGGTTCTTTCGAGTCTGAACCATGTCTACATAGTTCAGTTCTTAAGTTTGTATTTCTAATTCCCAAAAAAAAAAAGAAATTCGCATCCAAAAACATCCAACAGGGCACCATATACAGGTTTTACGCACAAGTACATCCATAAACCCACGTTCAATGTTTGGAGGTATTTCCATCATTTCACTACCTAGGGGTATTTTCGTAATTTTAACCTATCGGGGTATTTTCATAATTTCCCAAAATAAGGTGTCTTAGTGATTTTTCAAAATAGGGGTATTTCGGTAATTTTACAATTTGGGGTATTTTGG
Source organism: Gossypium rotundifolium (assembly GCA_025506655.1). Lineage (NCBI taxonomy): Eukaryota > Viridiplantae > Streptophyta > Magnoliopsida > Malvales > Malvaceae > Gossypium > Gossypium rotundifolium. The sequence continues at coordinate 117,850,491 of CP106727.1, read as the reverse complement.
TAATTATACAATCTGGGGTATTTTGGTAATTTTGTAAATTCTGGTAACTTCCGTAAATCAAGGGTAATTTGGTAGTTTCTTAGAATAAAAAATGCTATGGTAATTTTCCAAACAGGGTTATTTTAGTCCTTTCACAGAAGTAAGGGTATTTTGGTCATTTACCTCAACCTAGGGTATTATGGAAAATTTTACAAAACTCAGGGTCATATAAGTAATTTCGCAAAGATAGGTACTGGTCCCTTTCGGGTTTTAGTTAAAAAACCAGTCTTCGAGCCTAAGGTGAACAATCACTACGCACCAGGTAGGATCCCAAGGAAGAGGAGGTGAGTCACTAGGACTGCTTAAATACCAAGCTCTTCCTGAATCCACTCCTAGACATGCGTATGCCTGTTACCACACCCTAGTCCTTCTGACTTGTTCACAGACATGACTATTTAAGGAAATTAAGTTTTATGACATTTATAAGTTGGCTGAGCTAAGCCTAAGGTCCACAAGCCCTAGTATAACTATCCACGTCCTTATAACCTATTAATCCATTAAACATATATATATCTATCACAGCAAAGGTTAGGATACTTACCTGGGTGGATCAGTGCCGGAGACTCAGGTGCCATGCTTTTCGAAGTATGTATTTCTGTCAAATCATTTTTCAGACCCTTTTTAAAACATTTTGGGCCTTATTCTCACAGCCGAGCTTTTGAACTGGGCTCTGATACCAAAATGTAATACCCCAAATCGGGTCTAAACGTTACGATCGAATCTGGCGTGTCACTATAGGAAAACCACTTTGCAACTTGGTTGAAAAGTAAAACTTTTGCGTAGTTAATTAAAACGTGTTTGATTTGGGTGTATCGTTAAAACATTTTGGAGCTTTTTTTTTTTTTTTGCGTGTCTAAATTACCTTGTTGTTTATCATTCATTCGATATATATCTTTTGAAAAACTCAGAAAATTATCTTAAGTTTATAAAAATGATCATGTCACAAATTACTTGGCTTGCCTTTTTCGTTTAATAATAGTTTAAGGAAAAAAAGAGAAAAGAAAGAAAAATAACAAAGTCCCAAATAAAGTCTAAGTGGCCTTATTGCATGCTGAAACCCAAACTTAAAGTAAATAAAAAAACTAAATTCAAATTAAATAGCAAAATCAATTGTCGAGCATGGCCACCACGAGTCCACCCCGGCTCCGGATCCACGATCTAAGCATTATCTGCAAAATGTAACGGAAGGGGTGAGTCACCGAGACTGAGTGTGTAAATCCCCATCCCAAAAGATGTTATGCTCTCACACAGATTCATATAATATTATGCAAGTCATGCAACCCATTGCCTAATTATCCATCCGAATCTCTCAAATATACCCCTTGTGGCACCTAGCCACTGGTGGTACCTAACCACTGGTAACCGAAGTTACAAATATTCATGTGTGGGGCCAACCCACTGTGGTACCTAACCACTGGGACAAGTCACAAAATAATCACATGTGGTACCTAACCACTGGTGGTTCCAAACCACTGCGACTTAGTCACAAAATCATGATATGTGGGACCAACCCATGTGTGGTATCTAACCACTGGTGATAGTCTGATATTTCATGCCTTCCCCCTCCTCTCATCATACCCATATGCTATGCATGTGTTTCTTAATATGACATAATCATGCTTTATGCAAAGGAAGATACAACATGGCACACACAGGTTTCACATAGATCAAGCACGATATTCACCATAATGGACTTACCTGGGGTCCTTGCTTATAAGGGCAACGTAATGTTTCCCACTGTTAATTCGGCTTTCAACAAACACAACATTTAACATAACGCATATGAAGTGTGTAAGAGTTACACACCTGATTCTCATACTATCGTACTCAATGCTTTGACACTATCGTCACTCGAGACTACCTCTATCGGCCTACAATATCCTTCCGATGTCGGCCCACACCTCGGTGGCCAATCTCGCACTCTTGATACTGCTCGCTTTCTTGTACTTAGGGGCTGGGTTTACAGATCCAACCCTTCCTATTGTTTGGCTGGCATTCGAGTCCATGAACACACCTTGATCACTAAATCGAATTTAAATGATAAGATCCAATCTAAGAGATAAACGTAGCACTTAAATCGAGACCCTTACCTAGGTTGTCAAATCTCGAAAATCCTCAAGAAAATATCGCTTCCCTACTTACATTCGGCCAAGCATCCCTTATTAGACCAACACGATTACTGCACCTACACTTGATAAGATCCGAATAAAAAGAGAAAGGTAAGGAAGTGGCCATTCAGTCGAATCCTACTACCATCACATACCTTTGGCTTTCCTCACAGTTTGGCACAAGAGATCACAGCAAGCAAGGTTCGGCTCCTATGAGTAAAGAGTGAGAACCGATAAGATCTTAGAGAAGTGATTCGAGATAGAAACTAAATGAGAAATAGAGAAATAGCAGGGAAGAAAACCATGGAAAACTTACCAATCTTGAAAAGATGATTCGGCTATGGTGTAACATCGGAATAGGACTAATCTTGAAAGTTTCAATATGGGAGAGGAAAGTATGGAAAAGAGGGTTTGGATTTTAAGAAAATATCAAAGAGAAGAGGAGAGCTAGGGATTTACGGTAAAGAAAGAAACCCACAAGAGAGAAACAAAGAATTTCGACTAAACGAGAAGATAAGGAAGAAAAGAAAAAGATGAAAAGTGATCTATTGCCTACCAATTTCGGCATAATCAACCCCCCTCCCAGAGTTGGATTTTCAGCCAACTCTGTTGTCACCTGATAACTCTTATCCCACTTGATATCTTTAATCCATATCCTGCCTTCAAGAGAGGCCTTCTTGGCACCAACCCTTCCTTTTCTATTATCAGCATTTTTTCAAAATAAAAGAATTAAATCCCTTATTTTGGTAGCTAGTGTGCCGTCCAACCTCCCCCCTTGAAGTACCGAATTTTAGCCTAAAACATGGGCTCCAAGCGGCCAACTTAAGCCCAATGCCTCCCTTAATGATGCCGCCCACTTGCTCCCTTACAGCACCACAAGATTTTTGGGCCACAAGCCCACCTTGTAATTTAAACATAGATACCCACTTTATTATGTCCTGTAGTTTTTTATTAGTAAATTAACCCAGGTCTCAGCCCAAACCTGAACCTAATTCGCACCTCTAAACCTCAAGCTAACACTTTAACCCTACAATACACAAAATGCACAAACCCACTTATTCAGGATGTTACAACCACCAATCTCTTTTTGCTTAGGTGTGATCGGATCACCTTATAAAACATTTTATTTCAAAGCATTGATTTTGGCCTACGAAATTCAAGAAAATGGTTTCGGGATTCGGTTACGTACGATGAAGGATTAGCACCCTCGTAACGCCCAAAATTGGTACCGGGTTGGTTAGTTATTGTCCTAATGTCGAAAATTTGAAAAGATTTGAAAGCATGATTTCTTTAAAAACTTGAACAATTTGAGTTGGAATTGGAAATTCCTTTGTTCCAGCACGTTAGGATATGATGTTTTAAACCCTCGTAACCAAAATCATCTCATGATTTTCAAATTTCATTAAAAGGATATTTAGTTATTTGGACGAACAAAAATTGAAACCCAGCACATTAGGGCACAATTTCTTGAACTTCCAAACATAAAACATTGCCTTGTTTTCTGAAATCCTTATCCCGAGATAACAAAACGTCATATCCAATGAGTTAGGACACGACAATTGTTAACTCTCAGAAATAAGTCTTTATTTAACTTTTAAAAAGAAAGTAACAAATTCTTTGGACTCAAAAAGAAAAATCAAAACTCCGATAAGTTAGGGTACGATTTATTTCGAACCCTAGAATGCAGAGTATTTGCTTATTTTGAAAATCGGATAAAATGTGATGTGATTTTATAATAAAATGGGGATGAATTATAATACACTTGCATAATAGAGTGAAATGAGGAAACAATATAAATTACAATAATAAATAAAAATTAAAATGAATAATCTATATAAAATAATAATTAAAAATAAAAAATAAAACAAAAACAAAGGTTAATAATAATTCAATAAACAAATAGATACTATGTACAATAATCAAAATAATAATAATAATAATAATAATGATGATGATGATAAAAATACAATAATAATAATAATAAAATGTAATATCCTGGATTATGGCTTATGCATTTTTTTTAATAATATGAAATAGCATGCCTTTGTGTGTTAAGAATATGTGGTATGAATTTTGTGAACTTTAGAAAATAGGAGAGTGCCTTAGAAATTATTAGATTTTAAATCTAAAAAGGGGAAGCTAGGCTGAGGAGGCCTTAAGGAAAATTGTAGGAGTTTTTGGACATGAAATTGGGCTTGGTAGAGTGGCTTGGAGGCGCCACTTAGGGCCTTGGTATGTGACGCGTCAGGCAAGGGAGAAGGGAGGAGGTTCTAATCATGTTGGCAGCATAAAGTGTTGTTTTATTTTTGCATGTTGGCGTCAAGGAGGGGAGAGGTGATGGACGGCATATGGACTTTGGATGGATGAGGATAAGCCTTGGTTATTCTTTTAAAATTCGGCTAAGAAGGAAGGGATAATTGTTGACTTATTCTATTCTTTTTGAATAAAGGTTGAAGAGAGAAAATATAGGAGAAAATTAGAGGATTTGATAAGAGGGAATGTGGTGGCCGAATATAGGACTCTAGGGGCTTGTATTTTCAGCTTTGAAGAATGTGAAGGAGTGTGTGCCGAATTTTTGTTGTGAGCATTCATCTTTTTCTTTCTCTTTTGTGCCTTGTCGAATTTCCTCTCTTCCTATTCTCTTTTCTTTCAAACCCAATTCATCACCTTTTCTTGAATGGCCGAATGACCCTTTGTCATTGAAAACCTTAGCCGAATTTGGTAGCCTTCTATGTCTTCTTTTTCTTGAGATCATTAAAGCCGAAATCTCTCTTAAACTTGCCATTGCCGAATTCTCTTAGCCCACTTCTATATTTCTTTTCTTCCATCTATATCTATTTTTAAGTGATAGCCGAATGTTCCAACACCATTTGAAAAGCCTAGCCGAATCTCAAGGTGCCTATTTTCTCTTATTTGCCGCAAGCCTTAAAAGCCGAAACGGTTAGCCGAAATCTATTCTCTGTTAGTCTTCACAAGCAAACGTTGGTGGTAAGTACTTCTTTTAATCGGTTGTATCTTCTTTTCATGGATGTGCTGAAATCAAGTGTTTAGTCTTTGGTTATGGGTTAGTCGAATATTCATAAGCCATAATCTAGTGTTTCTTTTGTGTGTAGCCAACGTTAAGGGGCAGTAAGGAGACTTTCGGGATTAAAAATCACAAGGTAAGTACCCATGATATTCAGCCAAGGCTTATTTAGTGATTTAAGATCTATTTCGTATTTATTTAAAAGCTGAAAACTAACCAAATCAATTGATCTAGTGTTAGCCGATTGCAAGGAACGAAAGACTACAAGTTTTCGGGATTTGATTAGTAGTAAATCGAAACAAGGTAAGATTTTGGTTTCGATAGCCCTTCGGGATTTAATTAATTAGCCCAATGGCTTTATGCTAAAGTGTTTAAGGTTGGTCGAATATAGGGATTAAAGGTCTAAAAGCATTAGATCGGGTTTTCGGGATTTTAATAAAGCGCTAAGTAAATCAGGTGTGTACCCCACACTAAGCCTTAATTAATTGACGGTTATGTTTTAATAAATATGTTACTATGAATATGTTAAGATGTGGCTAAGAGTATCTTGCATTGGTACAAAGTACTCAGGTATGTTTATCCACTCCTACTATGAATATAATGTGATAAATATCTGTTATGGCACATAAGTGCAACTATAAGAATGTGAATAAAGCATAAGGCATAATATTTGCATGTTTTGTATGACATGGGGCATATGGGTAATATGTAAAGGGGAAGTGAATTGGTGGTTTTATACCCCAATATCTGAATGTGGTGACTTATGTCACGTAATTTGAATGTGGTGACTTATGTCACGAAATCAATGTGGTGACTTATGTCACGAATAATTATCTGTGGCTATGCCACTAATTTTATAAGGGCGATGAGCACGCCGATCGCAATGAACGCCTTCGATGGTGTGTAGCGGATGGAGGGTTGACTTAGTAGTCCCCACGGTGTGATGGTTGGTACGGGTGATGTGTAGCGGATGGTTATCTAGGCTTGGGTTCGGGTTTACATCATGATTTATATATGTTTATCATGTATGATTTGACATGCCTGAATTAATTGAGACTTGTGTTGGTTGTACACATTGAGTCTGCTTGACTCACCCTTGTGGGATTATTTTCACGTGACACTCAAAGGATGGACCGGTCAGTAGGAGCTCAAGGGTGGCCATGCTCAGCTTCGAGTCTATTTTATTTTATTTTGGGCTTTCTCTTTTTAAGTATTTTGGATTTAATTTGGGTTTTTGATTTGAAGTAATAAGGCCTTGGTTTGAACTGTTTGTGCATGCATTTTAATTCTTTAAGTATGTCACGATTTTATTAATTCAAGGTTAATGTCCATTTTTCTTAAGTATAAATATTAAATGTTGTGACACCTAATCAACACGGGTTTTAAAACTCAAGCCCAACCCAAATCAACTGTTTTCAAAAACACGAAAAAATTTAGCAAAGTTTCAAATAAGATTCGAATGGTTTTTCCTAGAAGCATGCCAGATCCGGTCAGGGCTTGTGGGCCGGGTTTGGGGTGTTTCATAAAATATGTTAATAAACAAATAATATTAGCAAAAATAAGAGTAGTAATAATAATATTATTATTAATAATATTAATAATTATAATAATATATAATAATAAAAGTAATAATAGAAACGAAAATAATAATAGTAGTAGTTATAAAAGTAATAATAATAGTAATGGGATAAAATAACAATAATAGTACATATAATAACAATAATAATAGTACATATAATAATAATATTACTAATAATAGTAGTTAAAATAATAATAATAGCAAATAGAAATAATAATTAAGAGTTATAATACTAGTATTGATAAAAATAATCGTGATAACAACAAAAAATAATAGTAATAATAATAATAACAAAAAAAATAATAAAATAATAATGTTAAAACAATGGCAAAATAACAAAAATGATAAAAGAAAATAAAAAAGGACCAAATTAAACTTAAAAATGAAGTTTCGGGGTAAATTGAAAATAAAAAAAAAAAGAAAAGGGATCCAATTGCAATGTGCGAATAACATGGAAGGACTAAAAGGGAGAATATTCCCTCCCTCCAGAATGCACAACTTCAGGGAAAATCCAATTGAGAGCCGAGGTAAATTATTGGGCAAAATTGAAAATAAAATAAATTTAATTATAAAACAGTAAAAAAGCGGAGGGCTAAATGTGTAATTAGCCCCTCCATCAAAAAACGCGCTAATCCTGGGACTGGGCCGGGTCGAGGCGCAGGTCAGCCTCCAAAATGACGTTGTTTTAGGCGTAAAGGAGGCTGCCCAAAACGCACCATTTTAATAGGCTATAAAAGCCAAATTTTTGTAAAAAAAATTCATTTTACCATTCATTTCACAAAAAAAAAAAAGAAGGGAGCTCTCCAAATCCTATGCCCAGGCGATTTTTGGCGAGGATTTCGGCAAAACTCTGGCACCGACCACTACCGCCTATAGCCGTGCACAGCGGTCAGAATTCAAAAAAATAGGTAATTTTTTCTCTCTTTTTTATAGTTTATTTAAATATATATATGGCAAAAAAATAGAAACGCAACTTATGAATAGACAGATTCGGAAAAAGAGAAATAAAAATATAAACCTTCGCTAGATTTATTTTTGATTATGTATTCTATTTCTCTGTATATTTTTCCTATGTTTTTACAGATTATATCGGGGTTTTTATAACCCAAAATGAATCAAAAATAAATATGGGCTCTATTTTGTCGCTCTCGCCTCTTTTTCCTTGTTTTGCAGGTGAACGGCGCAGATCTCGGGGTGGGGCGTTATTCGCGTGGATTGCAGCGCAACTGAAGGGTTGTGTTGAGAGCTGCTGCGCAAGACCCTTGCTAGGGTTTGCAGCAGCTGAAAACATTTTGGGCCACTGGGCTGACTTCATCTGTTGGGTTAAGTTAGGTTTGGGCTAATGGTGTAATAGGGTTAGCTGTTTGGGCTTGTAAATTGGATTGTAAAAAGAGACTTTTTAAACATTAATATTTTTTATTTTTTATGGCATAGGCCCGGGCAAATTGGGCCTATAACAAGTGCCCCTCTTTTCTCATTGTCGTGTAACGAAAATAGATCAAAGACTATAAAAGGACCAATTTAGCCCGGTCTTGTCGAGTCTTGACTTCCTGGTCCTCGTCTTCTCCAAATGGCTTCCAACCCATCTGCAACTTCAGCAATATTGGAACTACGACTTTAGAAGTATTGAACTGTAAGTCTGACGGCTTCAATCTGCTTCGCTGTAATTTCAGGAAGACAAGATACGCAATCTTTTATCTCGCTCCACTGCAAACTCAGGGAAATAAGGCTGATGTCTCCGATCTCCTTCACGGAAACCTCAGGAAAGCCAGATCTTTTATTTTAGCCTGCTCCACTGCAACTTCAGGGAGGCAGGCTAATATCTTCGATCTGCTTCCTGCAACTTCAGGAAGACAAAATTTACTATCTTTAGTCTGCTCCACTGCAAACTCAGGGATGCTAGTTTGATATCTTTGATCCGTTTCCTGCAACTTCAGGAAGATAATATCTACTATCTTTGGTTTGCTCCACTGCAAACTTAGGGAGACAAGACTGATGTCTTCGATCTTCTTCCTATAACTTCAAGAAGATAGATCTGTTGTCTTCAATCTGCTTAATTGCAACTTCAGGGAGGTCACATCAGTTATTTTAGTCTGCTCCACTGCAACTTCAGGGAAACAAGACTGATTTCTTCGATCTGCTTCATGCAACTTTAGGAATGCGAGATCTACTATTTCTGCTGTCTTTTAGTCTACTCTACTGCAAACTCAGAGAGGCAAGGTTGATGTCTTTGATCTTCTTCCTACAATTTCAAGAAAGTAAGATCTGTTGTCTTTAATCTACTCCGCTGCAACTTTAGGGAGACAAGACTGATGTCTTCGATCTACTTCACTGCAACTTCTAGAATGCCAGATCTGCTGTCTTTAATCTGCTTCTTGCAACTTTAAGAATGTCAGATTTGCTATTTTCAATCTACTCCACTACAAACTCAGGGAGACAAGATCTGATGTCTTCGATCTACTTCCTTGAAACACCCCAAACCCGGCCTACGAGCCTCGACCAGATCTGGTATGTTCCTCAGGAAAAACCAGTTCAAATTCATTTGTTCTTTGGAAAAGCTTGAGTGATTTTGGTAGAAAACCCGAATTATGTTGGGCTTAAGTTAAAAACTGGTTTAATATTGAAATCAGGGTTTATTTAAAATTTTACTTTCAAACTTAGAAGACATGTCGATTCCTTTGTCTTAGGTTTTATCTTTAAAGTTGGAATTCATATTGTTTTAGGTGTCAAAACATTTATAGATTTATTTTGAAATAAAATTTACATAACTTTAAATTTGGTAAAATTTGTATCGTACTAAAATAAATGGCATGCATGCATGAAATAATTCGTACTAGGGCCTTATTACATCAAACAATCCCAAAATAAATTAAAGTACTTACTAAAATAAAATCCAAATTAAATAAATTCCTTGTTGTGCATGGCCACCTTTAAGCTCCCCGCCACCCAGGTCCAATACCGATCGTCACCGAAAAGGTTTCCCACAGCACGGTGAGTCGAGCGACCTCAATGTGTACACAAACACTAAGTCTTAACAAATCCAGCATAACAAATCATATTCATACATACATTTAATGATGCATTCCCAACCCAAGCCTATATGCCATCCGCTACACATCACTGTATTCATCCACGCACACCGTAGGGACTATTAAGTCAACCTCCATCCGCTACACACCATCGAAGCGTCATTGCAATGACGTGCTCATCGCCCTTATAAAATTCGTGGCATAGCCACTAGATACATACTTTGTGTCATGAGACACCATATTCGATATCGTGGTCTTAGGTCACCACATTCACGTGGTCTTAGGTCACCACATTCACTTCCCCTTTTTCATAATATCCCACATACCCGTGTCATACAAAATCATGCAACATAATGCCTTAGGCCCGATTTCACATTCTTATCATATTCATATTCATGGCATAACAAGTCTTATCATACTCATAGTAGGAGTAGGAAAACGTACCTTAGTACTGTGTACCATAGCATGGTACTTAGCCATATTTTCCACATTCGTATAACATGCATACATATTAAATAGTGCCTTAAACTTATAAAGAAATAGTGTGGGGTACACACCTGATATACTTATCGAATTTACTGAAATCCCGAAAACTCATTCTATTGCTTTAGATCTTTAATTCCTATATTCGGCCAACCCTAACATGTTAGTAAAAAGCCATTCGACTATAAATCCAAATCCTAGTAGGCTTGTTGTAATCAAATTCTTACCTTGGTGCCGATAGGATTAAAAATCAATTCCCGAAACTTTGTGATCCTCTACCTTGTATTCGGCCAACATTAGATCACTTAAAGGGTTAGTTTCCGACTTTTGAATAATGACAAAATAGATCTAGATATCACAATAGGGCCTTGGCCGAATGTACTCATGCACTTACCTTACAATTTTCAAATCCCGAAAAGTGACTGTAGATTGTAGTATCTGTGGAAATACCTAAAAACTTATGTTAGATTAATTTCTAACATTAAATCGTAAGTAGATAGCCCTTGGCCGAATATGTCTTACCTTGAATCTTTAAAATCCTGAATATCCTTCCTTAAAGTCGACAAGAGACAAATCCCGAAAGAGTCCCTTAATACAAAAGTCGACAGCACCTTTGCTTGAAGCCCCTCAAAGATTTGGCTATGAAGGCTAGCTAGTGCTCAAAAGGTTTTGGCTTTTGAGTTTTAATGGAGTAATCGATTTCAAGGAGGAAAAGAGATAGAGATATGAGCTTTAGGAAGAATCGACTTATGGTGATCTTTGGGAAGGAATTGACTTTTGATGAAAAGAAGAAGAAAAGAGGATGAAGAATTCATTAGCACAAGGATATTTCGACTTTGGAAAAATAAAAGGAGAAGAGGAGATGCACTAGAGAATTTGACAAAGGTAAGAGAAGAAGGAAAGATTGATGAATGGCCTTATTTTCCTCTTTCAAATAGAAATTACTAAGCCTAGAGAGTCCCTTTCTTGGCCATCACTCTCATATCTTTATTTTACTACCTTAGCCGAAATTTTAAAAGAATTTGACTTCAACTTAAACTCTTACCTTAGTCTCCCTATGCCGTCCATCTCCTTACCTTAGGAGTGCTGAATTTTAACCCATTATTTTGGGCTTCATGTGGCCATACTAAGCCCAAGTTATCCTAGCATATAGCGTCATTTCCAGAGCCCTAAGTGGCATCTCCGGGCCATTTTTCCAAGCCCGATTTTGTCACATTTCCAAGGTTCCTTACATTTCCTTACATTTCCTTACATTTCCAAGCTTCCTCTTAAGACTTAATATTTTCTAAATCATTTCCTTACATTTCCAAGGTTCCTTACATTTCCTTACATTTCTTTACATTTCCAAGCTTCCTCTTAAGACTTAATATTTTCTAAAGCATTTCCTTACATTTCCAAGGTTCTAAAATGCACACAACACATTCACAACACATAAGGCATACTATTTCATAAAATTTTAGCCATAGTGCATAAGCCCTAATCTGGGATATTACAGTTCTACCTCTCTTAAAATAATTTTATCCTTGAAATTACTTACTAATGAAAAATCGTACATCCTAACTCACCACACTACACTACTGCTGCATACTCTGATCTTAAAACAACATATTTCCTACAAATATTCACATCCAACATTTCATACACTTCACTAGCATTACAAGAACGAACTAACTCTATAACAAACAAGGCAATGAAGGGTATTCCAAAAGTAAGGACTTACCTGTTGTCACATCTGGCACATCACTCTCCTCGCGACGGACGATTGTATAAACCAACCTTGGTTGCCTCAAGATCTAAACCTTCAAAGACCTCCGCTTGGTGCTCCACGACCACCACGGAACCATTTCCTCCATGGTTCGGACCACGACCCACCGAGGTCAGTGTCCACCTCTACCACTTTGATTAACATTACGAGCTCTTGGTTGATTCCCATCCGGTCTCATCGGACAGTCCTTAATCATATGGTCCTTTGACCCACACTTAAAACATCCTCCCATCTTTTTTCAACATTCACTTAAGTGCTTCTTCCCATATTGTTCACAAGTAGGGTACTGCCCTCCAGTAGCAGCTTGCTGACCTTGTGGCCCTTCAACTCTAGGCCTCTTTTGCTTATTCCTAGATGGCCTTGACGATCTAAATTCTCTCTTCTGCCTATTTTGATTGGAGTTCTCCCTCACGGACTCATTGATACCCTCGACCACTTTGGCCTTTTCCACCAACACAGCAAACTCCCGCTCCTATTGTGGGGCTATCAATAACCTCAGATCATCCCTTAGTCCATCTTCAAATCGGACACACCACTCATGCTTAGTAGACACTATACCCCGAGCATAGCGGCTCAGCCTTAAGAATTCAGCTTCATACTCAGCTACGGACTTGTTCCTTGAACTAGTCCTAGAAAAGCCTTTCTCTGGGCATCAATATAATGAATGCAACATACTACTTCCGATGCCGCCTTAACATAATCCCAAGTAAGATCCTCAGCTGTGGCACTATCCCGAACTATGAGCCACCATTGATACGCTTCATCGCGTAGTAGCGCCACCATTCTTTTCACTTTCTCCTCAAGGGTCAGATCCAACTCATCCATAATTCGTTCAGTCGCCTCCAACCAATACTCAGCAGTATTGGGTGCCACACCAGATACTCCACGAAACACTTTAGCTCCATTGGCTCGGAGTCGCTCAGGTACAGACATCCTAGCTCCAGCCACCATCTCAAGAACCCTCAGTACCACCTGCGATACTGCATCATCCCCCGTCTGGTCTTGCTGCTCAACACCAAAAGCTGGTGGTGGTGGTACCTCATTCTCAGATCCTTGACCCGATCTAACGGGTTCAGACACGGTCATTCAGCCTCTTCCACGACCACGCACGCGTTTGACCACGCCCCCTAGAATTCATACTTTTGCTTGTGTTTATCGATTAAAGAATTTTATAGATTAGTTTTTGTTCCACTGATTTATCACGAATAGTTTTATGTTCAATAGTTTTAAGAAGTAGTTCTTTCGATTCATACACATACAGTCTCACATCATTCATTTAGTCACACATATGAACTCGTGTTCATTACAAAGAAATGTTGTAATTGTCGTTGTTTGTTGTTTTCCACTACCTAGGGGTATTTTCGTAATTTTGTCCTACAGGGTATTTTGGTAATTTTTCAAATTAGGGTATTTGAAAATGTTGCAAAATAGAGATTGTTGATATTTTACAAAATTAAAATTACTTGCTGGCAAAATTTCAAGGGTAAAATGGTAATTTATACACTAGGGGTATTTTTGTAATTTCACAAGCTAGGGTCATTTCGGTAATTTTTCGCAAAAATATGATTCCTAGTGACTTTCAAAACAAGGGCATTTTTAAAGATTTCTAATTTTAGGGTATTTCGGTAATTTTCCTCACTGAGGGTATTTTGGTCATTTGCACAGGTTAGGGGTAATTTAGTCATTTTGCAAATTAGGGATATTTTCGTAAATTTTTCAAACCAGGGTGTCTTTGATATTTTGTAAAGTGTGCAAAATTAGAAATTGTTATTGAAATCGGGGGTAGTATGGTAATTTTGGAAAATCAAGGGCATTTTAGTAATTTTACCACTAAGGGTATTTAGGTAATTTTGTAAATCAAAAATATTTTGAGAAATGTCTTCAAAATAGTTTGTACAAATCAAAAAGGGTAATTTAATGTTTTAAAAACTAGGGTTTTTATAAAACTGCATGGCTAGTCCCTTTCGGGTTTTAGTGATTGGTTTAGCCCGTGAATAAGTCCTCTTGGTTAGGGTGAACGGTTACTACGCACCAGGTAGGATTTGAGCAAAGAGGAGGTGAGTCGCTAGGACTGCTTAAATACCAAGCTCTTACTGAATCCACTCCTAGACATGCCCACAATAATTACCACACCCTAGCTCGGCGACCTAATCACAGGTTTGTTTAATGGTCCCTAAGTCTTATGTACTTGTGTTTGAGTAGACTAGTCCTAGGGTTCAATAGCCCTAATATTCTAATCTACGTGCCCAAATAAGCCCATAACATTTCACATATAAATCACTTCAATAGTTAGAGGTACTTACCTAGTGGACTTCGGGTCGGAGATACAGGTGCCATGCCAAAATACTTGAAAAATCTATGAAAGCCCAAATCTTTGAAAAGCCCATCTTAAAAAATGTTTTTGGGCCCAAATCCCTCAAAGTCGAGTTTTGAACCGGGCTCTGATACCAAACTAAACACCCCAAACCCGGCCCATGAGCCTCGACCAGATCTGGTATGTTTCTCAGGAAAAACCGGTTCAAATTCATTTGTTCTTTAGAAAAGCTTAAGTGATTTTGGCAGAAAACCCGAATTGTGTTGGGCTTAAGTTGAAAACTGGTTTAATATTGAAATTAGGGTTTATTTAAAATTTTACTTTCAAACTTAGAAGGCATGTCGATTCCTTTGTCTTAGGTTTTATCTTTAAAATTGGAATTCATATTGTTTTAGGTGTTAAAACATTTATAGATTTATTTTGAAATAAAATTTACTTAACTTTAAATTTGGTAAAATTTGTATTGTACTGAAATAAATGGCATGCATGCATGAAATAGTTCGTACTAGGGCCTTATTACATCAAACAATCCCAAAATAATTTAAAGTACTTAATAAAATAAAATTCCAAATTAAATAAATTCCTTCTTGTGCATGGCCACCTTTAAGCTCCCCGCCGATCTTGGTCCATTCTTGATCATCACCAAAAAGGTTCCCACAACTGGTGAGTTGAAGACTCGGTGTGTACACAAACACTAAGTCTTAACAAATTCAGGCATAACAAATCATATTCATACATATCATAATTTACATTTAATGATGCATTCCGAACCCAAGCCTATATGCCATCCGCTACACATCACCCGCACCATCCTCGCACAAGTGGAGACTACTAAGTCAACCTCCATCCGCTACACACCATCGAAGGCGATCATTGCGAATGATGTGCTTATCGCCTTATAAACTTCATGGCATAGCCACCAGATACATACATTGTGTCATGAGACACCATATTCGATATTGTGGTCTTAGGTCACCACATTCGAGATATCGTGGTCTTAGGTCACCACATTCACTTCCCTTTTCATAATATCCCATATACCGTGTCATACAAAATCATGCAACATAATGCCTTAGGCCCAATTTCACATTCTTATCATATTCATATTCATGGCATAACAAGTCTTATCATACTCATAGTAGGAGTAGGAAAACGTACCTTAGTATCTTGTGTCTGTAGTAGCATGGTACTTAGCCATATTTTCCACATTTGTATAACATGCATACATATTAAATAGTGCCTTAAACTTATTAAGAAATAGTGTGGGGTTTTACACGATATACTTATCAATTCTTCAAATCCGAAAACTCGTTCTATTGCTTTAGATCTTTAATTCCTATATTCGGCCAACCCTAACATGTTAGTAGAAAGCCATTCAGCTATAAATCCAAATCCTAGTAGGATTGTTGTAATCAAATTCTTACCTTGGTGCCGATTGGATTAAAAATCAAATCCCAAAACTTTGTGATCCTCTACCTTGTATTCGGCCAACATTAGATCACTTAAAGGGTTAGTTTTCGGCTTTTGAATAATGACGAAATAGATCTAGATATCACAATAGGGCCTTGGCCAAATGTACTCATGCACTTACCTTACGATTTTCAAATCCCGAAAAGTGACTGTGGATTGTAGTATCTGTCAAAATACCTAAAAACTTATGTTAGATTAATTTCTAACATTAAATCGTAAGTAGATAGCCCTTGGCCGAATATGTCTTACCTTGAATCTTTAAAATCCCGAATATCCTTCCTTAAAGTCAACAAGAGACAAATCCCGGAAGAGTCCCTTAATACAAAAGTCGATAGCACCTTTGCTTGAAGCCCCTCAAAGATTCAACTATGAAGGCTAGCTAGTGCTCAAAAGGTTTCGGCTTTTGAGTTTTAATGGAGTAATCGGTTTCAAGGAGGAAAAGAGAGAGAGAGATATGAGCTTTAGGAAGAATCGGCTTATTGTGATCTTTGGGAAGGGAATTCGGCTTTTAATGAAAAAAAAGAAGAAAAAGAGGATGAAGAATTCAGCTAGCACAAGGATATTTTGGCTTTGAAAAAATAAAAGGAGAAGAGGAGATGCACTAGAGAATTCAGCAAAGGTAAGAGAAGAAGGAAAGATTGATGAATGGCCTTATTTTCCTCTTTCAAATAAAATTACTAAGCCTAGAGTCCCTTTCTTGGCCATCACTCTCATATCTTTATTTTCCTACCTTAGCTGAAATTCTAAAAGAATTTGACTTCAACTTAAACTCCTACCTTAGTCTCCCTATGTCGTCCATCTCTTTACCTTAGGAGTGCCGAATTTTAACCCATTATTTTGGGCTTCATGTGGCCATACTAGGCCCAAGTTATCCTAGCATATGGCGTCATTTCCAGAGCTCTGGGCCATTTTTCCAAGCCCGATTTTGTCACATTTCCAAGGTTCCTTACATTTCCTTACATTTCCTTACATTTCCAAGCTTCCTCTTAAGACTTAATATTTTCTAAAGCATTTCCTTACATTTCCAAGGTTCCTTACATTTCCTTACATTTCCTTACATTTCCAAGCTTCCTCTTAGGACTTAATATTTTCTAAAGCACTTCCTTACATTTCCAAGGTTCTAAAATGCACACAACACATTCACAACACATAAGGCATACTATTTCATAAAATTTTTGCCATAGTGCATAAGCCCTAATCTGGGATATTACATTCCTGCAACTTCAGGAATGTCAAATCTGTTGTCTTCGATCTGCTCCACTACAAACTCAGGGAGACAAGATCTGATGTCTTCGATCTGCTTCTTGCAACTTCAGGAATGTCAGATCTGCTGTCTTCGATCTACTTCACTGCAAACTCAGGGAGACAAGATCTATAATTTTTAGTCTTCTCCCTTGCTACATCAGGAAGATAAGACTATAATCTTTAGCTTGCTCCCTTGCTACATCAGGAAGATAAAGCTAGTGGCTAAAATCTACTCCCTTGCTACATCAAAAAAGTAATATTCGCCAAATTCAATCTGCTCCACTACCGCTTTAGGGAGATAAGATCTACAATCTTCAATCTACTTCCTTGTTAACTTAGGAAGATAAGACTACAAAATTTAACCTGGTCCCTTGCTCCTTCCAGGAGATAAGGTTGGTGGCTTGAATCTTCTCCATTTCCAATACATGAAGATAAGATTCGCCAAATTCAATCTACTCCACTACTGCTTAGGGAGATAAGATCTTCAATCTTCAGTCTACCTCAAGGAGATAAGGTTGATGGTTTGAATCTGATCCATTGCCAATGCATGGAGATAAGATTTGCCAAATTCGATCTACTCCACTACCACTTTAAGGAGATAAGATCTTCAATCTTCAGTCTACTTCCTTGCTACCTTAGGAAGATAAGACTACAAAATTTAACCTGGTCCCTTGCTCCTTCCAGGAGATAAGGTTGGTGGCTTGAATCTTCTCCATTTCCAATACATGAAGATAAGATTCGCCAAATTCAATCTACTCCACTACTGCTTAGGGAGATAAGATCTGTGAATGCACCGACGTTGCTACACCGTCCTTTGGGGGACATGTCTTGTAGACTCAAATGTATTATGGACTACATTTGCATGAATGTAGAATGTCATAAGAATGATCCCCTTTTACACCTAAGTTTTATCCAATAAAAATCTGAAGAGATAATCATCTTTCAATATTTCCAACCCTTAAGCTTGGTGAGTTCTAAACAATAGTCTTGTTTCAGATTCTCATATTATTTAGAAGCTTCCAAAGTAATATGTCAAACTTATTTTATGAAAGTATTATTAATCCATTAATTATTATTTCAATATAAAATGCTTGAAAAAGATCACAAAAATGGACGTGAAACAAATTAATTAGGAGCATAGCTCGAAACAAATAAGTTAATCAAAGATAACCAAAATAATGAAAGAAAATTGATTGAGGTGTATCTTGAAAATAATAAAGTAAGAAAAGATAGCCAAGGCTATAGAAGAAAATTGATTAGGGTGTATCTTTGAAAAGAAAAAAAAGTAATCAAAGATAGCAAATTTAAAATGGGTAAGATAGAAGCTAGGTGCCCTAGATATCGCAGCCTGAGCGTGAAACACCCCAAACCCGGCCCACGAGCTTTGACCAGATTTGGTATGTTCCTCAAGTAAACTGGTTTCAAGTTCTTTTGTAACTTAGAGAAAACTTGTGTGATTTTAAGAAAAATTATTGCTTTGGGTTAGGCTTGTGTTGAAATGGATTCAATTTCATTTTGAAAACCCTTTTAATATTAGTGATAAAACATATAAAGTATATTAAAAAGAATGAATTACTTAGTCTTTAACTCAATAAAATTTGTAACATAATTAAACAATAAACAGAAATAAAATGCCTCACCATGGCCTTATGGCCTTATTACATCAAATAATTCCCAACAGTTCAAAGTACTTAAATGAAAAAATGTCCATTAAAAATAAAACTTCCAAGTTGAGCATGGCCACCACAAGTTCTCGCCGTCCGGTCCATCACTGTTCATCACCAAACATGGTCCCACAACGGGTGAGTCAACAAACTCAATGTGTACACTGACTAAATCATAATCGAATCAGCATAACAATTATTACACATTCATATCATAGCATACAAATTATGATGCATTCCCAAAACCCAAACCTATTAAGCCATCCGCTACACTCCCCGCACCAACACGTACAGACATGTGGGGACTACTAAGTCGACCCTCCTTCCGCTACACTCCATATCGCGGTCTTAGGTCACCGCATTCATGGTCTTAGGTCACCACATTCAGATTTACGTGGTCTTAGGTCACCACATTCGATTCATCGTGGTCTTAGGTCACCACATTCAGATATCACGGTCTTAGGTCACCGTGTTTGTGGTCTTAGGTCACCACATTCACTTCCCAAAAATAAACCCATATGCCCCATATAATAGTAATATGCATAAATATGCGGAGTTTACATTCTTATTCTTATTCTCATGTTACAATTAACATATTTCATAATCCTAGTAGGAGTAGGAAACGATTCGAGTACTTTGTACCATAACATGGTACCTTAGCCACTTTCATATTCTTAAATCACATATATTAATTAACGTAGCCATAAAACATATTATGATATAGTGGGGTACACACCGATTTGCTTAACGAATTTCTTAAAATCCCAAAAAGCGATCTATTGCTTTAGATTTTAAGTCCCTACATTCTACCAACATGGTAATATTTAGCAAAGGCCTATTCGCCAAACTTAGTGTTTTTCTTTTAAAGCCTAATCGTCTATAACCCAAATCCCGAAGGATTTATGTAGTCAACTTCTTACCTTTGGTGCCGATTTGATGACTATTCAAATCTCGAAATCGCTGCTATGTTTCTTCTTTTATTCGGCCAAGCCTTGAATCACTTAAACAGATTAGTTTCGGCTTTTTAAACGATTATCAAATAGATCTAGATATCAAACCAGGCCTTGGCCAAATATACCTATGTGCTTACCTTCCAAATCTTAAATCTCGAAATTGATCTTTTGTCTTAGGTGCCTGTCGAAATCCTTATAATCATATGTTAGATCTAATCTAACATTGAATCATAGCTAATGGCTGAATGGTATTCATAGCTTACCTTAGATCTTAGAATTCCTGGAGAACTCCTCTTTCTCTAGTCGACACCACCTAGATCCCAAAATTCCCTTCCATAGTTTTGGCCAAAATACAATATGAGGGATTAGTCCCTAAATTTCAACAGGCTTAAAAAGAAAAGAATGGAAATTGAGTCTAGATCTTACCCTTACCGAAGAATTTGATGAAACTCTTGCTTGAACTCTTAGCACTATTCGGCTATGGCCCTGATATGTATCACAATTTCAGCTTTTGAGGCTTAGTGAGAAATCGGCTAGGGTTATTGGTACCTTCGGCTTTTAATTATGTTTGTAATAGAAGAAGAAAAGAAAAGAGAAAAAAACAATGGCAGAGAGAATTCTTGAGAGGAAGGAAAGAAAAGAATGGAGAAATTTGTTAGAGAATTTGAGGAGGCTTTCTTGGAGAGAAAAGAATGAATGAAGAATGGCCTTATCTTCCTTCTATTGTCAAAATTCCTAGGCTAAAGTCCCCTACTTGGCAACCACTCTTCCTATGTGATAATTATCACTTTATCAAAAGAATTAATCCAACAATTATCTCCTATTTAGCCAAAATTCTAAAGGAAATAAAACTCCTCTTTTAAGAGCCCTCATGTCGTCTCTCTCTGCTCTTTGTAGCAAAATAAAACTTCTTTTATTTGCTTCCTAAGTGACTCGATCCTCGCCCAAAAACACTTGCATGTGGCGCCATTTCGGAGGCCCTAAGTGGCATCTTCAGCCACTTTTCCAAGCCTGCTTGTGTGTCAAATTTCACATACTTTTTCTCTTAAGGCCACCTTGCCTTAATTTCCTCTTTAAACTTTAAAACTCGACATTTCTAAGTCATTTCTAAGTTTCCAAAAATTTTCGTTTGGCTCTTTAAACTTGACATTTCCTTACATTTCCTAGTTTCGAAATGTTCACTTTCCTCTTTGAATCATTTCTAAATCATTTTCCTAGTTTCCATAAATGTTCACTTTCCTTTTTTAACTTAGCATTTCCATACATTTTTCGTGTTTCCAAAATGTTCAAAATTTATTCTTAACACATAAAACATGTCACTCCGTACAATTAAACCGAAAATGCATAGGCCCTTTTCAGGATGTTACAGTTCTACCCCCTTAAAAATAATTTCGTCCTCGAAATTACTTACTATCGTTCAATCCTAACTCATCACACTATGCCTTTGCTGCGCACTCTGATCTTAACAAAACTAACACATTTCTTAGATACTACCTCGACCACATCCACTAGAACTCATTACTAACGTCGCGATTTAATCTGATTAAAAAGTTTTATGCATTAGTTCTTTGTTCCACTGTTTATCCGCGAACAGTTTTATGAAAAGGAGTTTAATAGTGGTTCTCTAGATCAAACAAAGTCTCAGTTCAAGTTCACCATTCTAATTCAGAGATTCACATTCATATTCACATTCATCCATCAATCAATTATGAACTTTCGTTCATTCAGAGAAATGTTGTAGTTTTCATTGTTGTTGTTTTTCCACTACCTAGGGGTATTTTCGTAATTTGCCCTACAGGGGTATTTTTGTAATTTATCAAAATAAGGTTCCTTGGTGACTTTGTCAATAAGGGTATTTTGGTAATTTTAAAATCCCAGGGCTTTTTGGTAAATTTGGAAATTTCCAGGGGTATATCGGTAATAAACCAGGGTAAATTTATAAGTCTAACTAAATCAAGGATATTTTGGAATTTACAAAACTTGAAGGTTTTTTTTGAGAATTTATTTTCCAAATCAGTGTTGTTACAGAAATTTTTGAAGATCGGGGGTCATTCTGGTAATTTTGTAACTCGAGGGTATTTCATAATTTGCAAGGTAGGGGTAATTTCGTAAATAAATTTTTTTCCTTCCCATAATCAAGGTATTTTGATATTTTGCAAATTTAGGGTTCTTTTAAGCAAAGTAGTGAAATTTTGATAAGAACTGTGGGTATTTTGAAATTCCATAAACCAAGGGCATTTTTTTGTAATTTTACCACTAAGGGTATTTTAGTAAATTGGTAAATCAGAAATATTTCAGAAAATTTTATAAAATTAATCTTTTCAAATCAATAGGGTAATTTATAAATTTTAAAACTAGGGTTTCCATAAAAATACGGCTAGTCCCTTTCGGGTTTTAGTTAGGGGTTTAGCCCGTGAATAAGTCCTCTTGGTTAGGGTGAACCGAGGCTACGCACGAGGTAGGATTCGAGTGGAGAGGAGGTGAGTCATATGGACTGCTTAAATACCAAGCTCCCACCGAAACCAATCCTAGACATGCACACCATGGTTACCACATCCTCACTCAGCGACTTAACCATAGGTTTGTTTAGTTAGGCATTTAAGTCTTATGTTTTTGTTGGGGTACACTATTCCTAGGGTTCAAGTACTTAATCTCTATTCTACGTTCCATTTCTACCCTTCTACAAATCATAACATAAATCATACAAAAGATTGGAGTACTTACCTGGTGGACTTCGGGTCGGAGACTTAGTGGGCCATGCCAGAAAAACCTGCTTAATTCACAAAATCCCTTTTGGGCTTAACTTTGAAAATGTTTGGGCCTTAAACCCAAAATTTGAGAGTTTAAAATTGGGCTCGATACAAACTAAAACACCCCAAACCCGACCCACGAGCTTTGACCAGATTTGGTATGTTCCTCAAGTAAACCGGTTTCAAGTTCTTTTGTAACTTAGAAAACTTGTGTGATTTTAAGAAAATTATTGCTTTGGGTTGGGCTTGTGTTGAAACGAATTCAATTTCATTTTGAAAACCCTTTTTAATATTAGTGATAAAACATATAGAGTATATTAAAAAGAATGAATTACTTAGTCTTTAACTCAATAAAAATTTGTAACATAATTAAACAATAAACAGAAATAAAATGGCTCACCATGGCCTTATGGCCTTATTACATCAAACAATTCCCAACAGTTCAAAGTACTTAAATGAAAAAATGTCCATTAAAATAAAAACTTCCAAGTTGAGCATGGCCACCACAAGTTCTACCGTCCAAGTCCATCACCGTTCATCACCAAACATGGTCCCACAACGGGTGAGTCAATGCACTCAATGTGTACCTGACACTAAATCATAATCGAATCGGGCATAACAATTATTACACATTCATATCATAGCATACAAATTATGATGCATTCCCAAAACCCAAACCTATTAAGCCATCCGCTACACTCCCAGTACCAACTTTGTACAAGTGGGGACTACTAAGTCGACCCTCCTTCCGCTACACTCCATATCGCGGTCTTAGGTCACCGTATTCATGGTCTTAGGTCACCACATTCAGATTTCTATGGTCTTAGGTCACCACATTCAGATTACTATGGTCTTAGGTCACCACATTCAGATATTTCTCATGTTACAATTAACATATTTCATAATCCTAGTAGGAGTAGGAAACGTACCTGAGTACTTTGTACCATAACATGGTACCTTAGCCACTTTCATATTCTTAATATCACATATATTAATTAACGTAGCCATAAAACATATTATGATATAGTGTGGGGTACACACCTGGTTTGCTTAATGAATTTCTTGAAATCCCGAAAAACTGATCTATTGCTTTAGATTTTTAAGTCCCTACATTCGGCCAACATGGTAATATTTAGCAAAGGCCTATTCGGCCAAACTTAGTGTCTTTCTTTTAAAGCCTAATCGTCTATAACCCAAATCCCGAAGGATTTATGTAGTCAACTTCTTACCTTTGGTGCCGATTTGATGACTATTCAAATTCCAAAATTACTGCTATGTTTCTTCTTGTATTCGGCCAAGCCTTGAATCACTTAAACAGATTAGTTTCGGCTTTTTAAACGATTATCAAATAGATCTAGATATCAAATTAGGCCTTGGCTGAATATACCTATGTGCTTACCTTCCAAATCTTAAATCCTGAAATTGATCTTTTGTCTTAGGTGCTTATAATCATATGTTAGATCTAATCTAACATTGAATCATAATTATATAGCTAATGGCCGAATGGTATTCATAGCTTACCTTAGATCTTAGAAATCCTTGAGAACTCCTCTTTCTCTAGTCGACACCACCTAGATCCCGAAATTCCCTTCCATAGTTTTGGCCGAAATACAATATGAGGGATTAGTCCCTAAATTTTGACAGGCTTAAAAAGAAAAGAATGGAAACCGAGTCTAGATCTTACCCTTACCGAAGAATTCGATGAAACTCTTGCTTGAACTCTTAGCACTATTCGGCTATGGCCCTGATATGTATCACAATTTTGTCTTTTGAGGCTTAGTGAGAAATCGGCTAGGGTTATTGGTACCTTCAGCTTTTGATTATGTTTGTAATAGAAGAAGAAAAGAAAAGAATAAAAAACAATGGCGAGAGAATTGA
Source organism: Gossypium rotundifolium (assembly GCA_025506655.1). Classification (NCBI taxonomy): domain Eukaryota; kingdom Viridiplantae; phylum Streptophyta; class Magnoliopsida; order Malvales; family Malvaceae; genus Gossypium; species Gossypium rotundifolium. Next base: position 117,826,189 of record CP106727.1, on the reverse strand, counting down.
CGGAGGAAGGAAAGAAAAGAATGGAGAAATTTGCTAGAGAATTTCTACAGAGGCTTTGTTAGAGAGAAAAGAATGAATGAAGAATGGCCTTATCTTCCTTCTATTGCCGAAATTCCTAGGCTAAAGTCCCCTACTTGGCCACCACTCTTCCTATGTGATAATTATCACTTTATCAAAAGAATTAATCCAACAATTATCTCCTATTTAGCTGAAATTCTAAAAGAAATAAAACTCCTCTTTTAAGAGCCCTCATGTCGTCCGCCTTTCTGCTCTTTGTAGCAAAATAAAACTTCTTTTATTTGCTTCCTAAGTGACTCGATCCCTGGCCCAAAAACACTTGCATGTGGCGCCATTTCCAGAGGCCCTAAGTGGCATCTTCAGGCCACTTTTCCAAGCCTGTTTGTGTGTCAAATTTCACATACTTTTTCTCTTAAGGCCACCTTGCCTTAATTTCCTCTTTTAAACTTTAAAACTCAACATTTCTAAGTCATTTCTAAGTTTCCAAAAATTTTCATTTGGCTCTTTAAACTTGACATTTCCTTACATTTCCTAGTTTCCAGAAATGTTCACTTTCCTCTTTTGAATCATTTCTAAATCATTTTCCTAGTTTCCATAAATGTTCACTTTCCTTTTTTTAACTTAGCATTTCCATACATTTTTCAGGTTTCCAAAAATGTTCAAAATTTATTCTTAACACATAAAACATGTCACTTCGTACAATTAAACCTAAAATGCATAGGCCCTTTTCAGGATGTTACAGAGCATCTCTGTACAAACTCCTTGAAGACCATTTTGAGCTCAATACTTGTTTAGGGGATCCAGAGTACTTTGTCAATGCCCCAAGATGTAGCATACTTCCTCATTGTTAATTCAGGCATAGCAAGACTACTAAATGCCCTATCTTTGATCAAAATTTGAGCCGCCCTTTTTGGGTTTTTGGCTCAAAACCCCTTTGGTCTGAAAGCGCCCTTTGTGTGTTTTCACCTTAGCCTTTTCCTTTTTAGGTAAAATACTTCTTGACTGCACCTGAATTCATCGAATTGGGCAAGTATTTGGCATCCATCTCAGTCAATATTAATGCTCCCTCAGAATAGGCCTTCTTTATAACATAAGGTCCTTCCCAATTTGGCATCTGCTTTCCTCTGAAATCCTTTTGTATAAGAAGGATCTTCCTCAATATCAGGTCCCCATCATGAGATTCCCTTGGGTGGTCCATTTTTGACATAAATCAACATCATCTATTTTGGTATTTTTTTTACTATGATGAATACTTTCAAACCCTTTTCTTCAGCCAAGTTCACTGAAGACATTCTACTTCATTTAATTCTTGACTCAATCAAAGCTCGGGGCAGAGGAATCTCGATTTTCATGGACAAAACCACTTCTATTCCATAAACCAATGGGAAAAGTGTTTCCCCAGCGAAAGTCCTGGTCAACATTTGATAAGCATAGAGACTAAATGATAGCTTCTTATGCCAATCTTTACAAGTCTTTGGTCACCTTTCTTTTCTTTTTTTTGACAACCTTTGCTACACTGTGATATGTTGTCTGATCTTTGGGCAAACTGTAATCTTTGACATTGTACAGTTATGCATTATTAAACATAATCCTTTCTGGCATTCTTTGCTAGCATCTGATCCCTTTCCTTTTTTTTATTTTTTATTTTTTGTTTTTTGTTTTTTGTTTTTTTTTAATTTGATGACTGTCGACTTTGCAATATTGGTATATGAAGCTACTTTCACCCTTTTAGTGAAGTAAACGATAACCATGATGATGAATCGATAATGGCTAAAAGCTTTTGACGAGATTGGCCCCATCACATCCATGCCCCACATATAGAAAAGTCTGTGAAGAAAATAGAAGAGTCACATAAATCTTGTCTTCTTCAATTCAGCATTAACTGATGCAATCCCCTTCCATGGTAGACCAACAATGCCCGATCCTCATGTTTAGCCTGTGTCTTAGTAGCTTAGGCATATCCTGATATGATCGTGCGAAAACATCTTTGAATTCTCAAAAATAACTCAATGATGTCTTACCTTATTTCTGTGGTGAGCTGGGCTTCAATCTTCACCCCTTTCCTAGGCTCATAATATCCACTGACCCTTTGTAGAGTAGGGTCTATTTTTCATCTTGTTCTACCATCTTCAACAAATCAGAAGATAGGTTACAATATCTGTCATCTTCAAAGTCCTGAGATCCCTCTAAACACATATCTTACTCGAAAGAATACTCTAAGTCAGTAGTGGCGTTGCTCACATCATTGATATCTGAAGACCTTATTGTAGGTTCAAAGAAAGATTCCAAAGAATAAATTATTCAAAGAATGATTATTTGTATGGTCATGAATGAAGAATAAAAGAATACTTAAAAGAAAGTCCAAACAAAAGAAAAAAAACTAAGAACAATTGTTTGTACAGTATAAAATGGAAAGAATAAAAGAATATTTGCTTAAAAGATGCATTTTATTGAAATAAAATCTTGGACACGAGCCTATTTCATAAAAGGGTTCTTATTGCCTCTAGGCTTAAGGCAACAAGAATGTTTTGAATATTACTCTAAATCAGCTCTAAAAATATAGGGATATCTTCCACAGTCCCATTATTCAAAACACTCTCAAGTATGCAAGGGCTTGGAAACTTCATTCCCTGATTCCCTCTTTGCTTTTGATTTCTTCAAGGATCACAACATTCTTGTCTCCTTCTTCAATTATCTCATTTACTGCCCTGTTAAAGTGATCAGGTTTTGATGAATCGTCGAACTTCACAATTCACATTTTAATGAACCTTTCGACCAACTTTTTAAACGTATTACAGTTTTCAATTGAGTGACCCATTATTCCCACATGGTAGTTGATCGTGTGTCTATTGAGTTTTAAAATTTATAATGAATGTGATCGAACCTGGAGACTAACTCTGACAATGATTTAAGGCAAGTGTACCTATCGAACAGTAGTATAGTTTAAGCAAGACCGGATTGTCGAACCCAAAGGAACTAAAAGTACTAATACTAACTTTCTTTTTATTATTTAGCCTAGAATATGGAGTGATTGGTTGATTTTATCTAATTTAACGACTACTAAACTAAAGACTCAAAGACAAAAGAGAATGAGTTTGGAAATAACTTGATGAAAAACTCAGTTGATCACGACGCTACCCTCAGGAAAAATCCACCTAGACTTCACTTGTTATCTAACACTGAACCATACGATTTATTCACTTAGTTTGATCCGTGAGACTCCCTAATGTATATTAAACCATCTCTTGAGGCGAATAACATCAAACCCTAGGTTAATTAGTGAAACTCTCGTTCACTTATAATAACTCCCCTCAGAATCGATCTATGGATTCCCATATTAGGTTTCACCCTAATCCGGAAAAATCTCGCCACCCTATCTCTAGGCATGCGATCAACTCCGCTTAATTATGCTAGATCTACTCTTAGGCAGGGTCTATTCCTCCTCCACCTAAGCACATTAAAATTTGGATTAAGCATGCACAATTAAGAACAAACTAAGTATTTATCATATAATTCAGAAAACAATAACAAGATTCATCTAGGTTTCATCCCTTTGAGTATCTGAAGGGTTTAGAGCATAACTTTAAAATAAAACATCTCAAAAGAAAAGATAAAACAAAACATAAGAAATCCTTAAAACCCCCTGAAGGAATTGAAGGAGAGATCCGCCGTCTTGAGTAGAATTCCGGCTTCTTGAGATGGATCAACTGCTATCTTCAAGTAATTTTCTGAATTGACTGCTCTGGCTTTGGCTCTTTGGCCTAGCTCACCGCCCCCTTTCAAGATACACTTAGGGTGTTTATATAGGCTCTTGGAATGCTTTAATTGGCCTCTAAGTGTCCTAATTTAAGTCTGATTCTTACTCGGTGTTTGAATACACTTTGGAATATGATTTTTTGGCTTAAAGTATCCGAATCCGAGTGAAATTGCTCTCTCTCACGGTAGGGGCACGGCCATGGCACACGCCCGTGTAAATCATGGTTGGGCCGTGTTTTGATTCTATTATTTGAGGCACGGCCTTGTAAATCGGGGATCAGGCCGTGTGAAGTAATTTGATGATGCACAACCGTGTAGCTTTAGGTCCAGGCTGTGTTGATTTCTTTTTTGGCCCAAATTGGCCCGTTTAAGCCCATTTCTCGTTCTTTTCGTCCTCGGGTGATTTCCTGAGTATAAACATGAAAAGAAAGGATTAAAAGCACCTTTTTACATAAATCAAGGGCTAAATCTTCCAAAAGCATACTAAATGTGGGCCTAGAATATGTTACTTTTACGGTTTATCAAATACCCCTACACTTAAGCTTTTGCTTGTCCTCAAGCAAAATTCTCAACTTACAATTATAACAAACTTTCCATAATTCATAATTCCTATCAGTATTGCCTCATCATAATTCATATATAATTCATACATGGATAATTTAACTCAATAACTCCTAAAGATTCAAACAATTCTAAGTTATATATTTGTAGCACGGAAAAACATAGGTGTCTCCCTCTTCTAAATAATTACCTTTAATTCAAAATCGACAAGGATTGACATCCTCACTAAAGCTTCACTCAAAGCACTCGAAGTGTTTAAGGCTCAAGAGAAAACACTCATAAGTTGAACCTGAAAAGTTAATCCCATAGGCTTGCCTGAAAATCAAATCTTTACCACTGTAATATGAGATGATACACAAATCAAAAGGTCTTTTGACAAGATTGCAACGAGGCTTAAGTTAAAGGTGTGGATAAAGGTTGTACTAGAAGGTTTGAAATCGAGATTGACCTGACCAATTACCTAACAAGAATAATGAACTAGAAGATAAATGATTGCTTTGAAACTAGTAATACTACTATTGATAATACTTTTAATACGAGCTCTTCTTCAACAATTGGAATTTAAACACATAAGCTCCTTTAATCATATACTAATGCTTTGAATATACTTTTTTTAAGAACAAACTAAGTAAATACATAATAAAGAAAGAACTTTATCAACTGAAATAAACTAATTGATGGCCATCAATTCAATTATCGATAGAAGGGTAGTTAAAAATAATGGTGATAACAAATACAAAGGGTTTTGGGTTAATATTAAGTGGGTAATTCAATAAAAAGGGTTGTTAAGATCAATGGGGTTCACTAGGGGTTAATTATGTAGGTAAGCTTTTTAGTGGAGTGAATGGGTTAAAACCTAGGTGCCTTTATCATCTCAGTATATCAGATCATTAATGTGGTCTCGATATGTATAATCAAGGCAAGTTTGTGAATAACAATTCAGTGTTGACACACTCATAATTAATAAAGTGAGCATGAAAAGAATATATGCTCTATAAGGCTCAAATCTCACAAGAAATTATGGGTATTTGACACCAATCCTGTAAATTTCAAGCTTCAAGGTAATATTCAAATTCAGTTCAACAACCTATAAAATTTTTTATTCTTGAAAAATAGACTTATCATGCTTGATTCTCTAGTTTTCTTCAAGTATAAATCATCAATGCACAATTATCAATGACTTACTCAAAAACATATTAATAAAAATCATAAATCATTAGAAATTTCACCTTAATTAATAATATGAGAAACTTACTTAGGAATAGACTAAAATTCAGGATTTGAGAATAATGTAAAAAGTCAGGTACTTTTACCCCCCACACTTAAGATGTACATTGTCCTCAATGTACAAAGATAGACAAATAATTATGTAATAATAAAATCAAAAGAGATTGGGAGAAGTAACACTTCTTGAATTTTGGATGATTCCGGGAGTTGGCAGTGGTCGTGGTTGTGGATAACTTGGAAGGTGGTGTCTTTGGTGGTGGTGATGGTGTTTTCTATGGGCCTGGTGGAGTGGCTACCAAAAAGTATTTCGCTAGATGAAGAAATTGGGTAGCCTGGGAATATATAGCCAAGAAATCTGAAGAAACATTAAAAGTATACGACTAATATAATTAAGGACAAGAAAAATAAAGAGACGGAGACTAAGAAGAAAACTGAAATTAAAAGAAAATACTAATGGACTAAGAAGTCCTTATTAACAGATGGCTCGCGAGGTGGGGGTGATTTCTAAGGCTGTGGTGTATTGGTGATGGTGGAAGTGGCGTGATTCCCTAGCAGCCTTTAGAACCTAAAACCAAGAAACGAAGAGGTTTCTGAGACCCTTGGCGTGTCAAATGACTGAAGCTGCCGGCATGAACTCATTTGAATTGGTCTCCTTCGAGAAAACTGTGGTTGGCCTTTTACGCTTCTTTGGGATGATTCTAGTATAGCTCAAGAGTTTGGCCACTTTTTCTAAGGAAAGAAAGAAAACGCAAGAAGAAAAATGAGGGGAGAAGGAGGAGGGTCGTAGGGTTTAAATAGGGTCTCTAATCTGGCACGTTCCCACGCCCGTGGCCCGAGGGTGTGTTGAATTACACGGTTGCATCGCACAGCCATGTGTCTAGGTGTGTTTACTCACCCATGCCCGTTCTTTAGGTGCCATGCCCATTCCTAAAAAGGAAGTATGTTGGCATGGTTGGGCGGCATAGGCGTGTTTGTCTTGTGTCTGATAAGTCAGTGGCTTCACACGGTCTTGGAGCACAGTCGTGCCAATTTACTGGTGCCTGTGGGGGAGTGGTTGGATCCGTGACATCGTGGGGTGGTTGGGACTGATTTGCACGACCTCTATTGTGTTAGTATGATGGTTCTAGTGGTCCACACGGTCACAGACACGGTCGTGTATAAGGCCATGTGGCCTTGAAGTTCTGCACTTCCGGTTAGTCTAAAAGGAAATAAAGAAGGAAGTGAAAAAAACTGAAAATAAGTTTGAAAATAAATAGTGTTAGTACTCGGGTTGCCTCCCGAGAAGCTCTCGTTTATAGTCTTAAGCTAGACTTTCCTCGAATTAGAAAAATTAGGGAGGTTTAAAGGTTTGAATATCTTCCATCTTGCTTAAAATTTTATTTTCTTGATAAGGTTCAAGTCGAGAAGCGTTTACCTTAAAAGTGTCGAATGTTGGATTGCTTACCTCGACTGTTCCATGGGGGAAGATATTGTGTACCTTAAGAGGAATTTCCTTGCTTACGTTTAGGTCTGTTGTGATGATACGAGGATCGGCTTTGTCGAGCAGCACCTGGTTTCCAATTTTGAAGTGATTTGATGTTCCTACGAGTTCTTCTGGTGGTACTTCGTGTGGGTCTGGTTGTTCTTTGACTTGTGTCCTCTGCTCTTCTGAATTGTCGATCCTAAGGTCTTGTTCCTTGTGTGATTCCTCTTTGTCGCTTTGGGATCTATGAGTCGGCTCAGGGTTGTGCCTTTGTGGTGTTTCCTGCGATAAAGGTTGAACAATTTGATTACCATCTGTATTCACTTTCTTACCTTCATCGATTGTTGTCCTAGCCGAGTTAAGAGCTTGAAGACTGATTGATTCATCACTTACATAAAGTATGAGTTCTCTTGTGGCAACATCAATTTTAGTCTTGGCAGTTGCTAGAAAAGGTCTTCCTAAAATTAAGGGGATTGTATTATCCTCATCCATATCTAAAACAACAAAATCTACTGGGAAAAAAATTTATCGATTTTGACAAGAACATCTTCGATAATGCCCTTAGGAATTCTAATAGTTTTATCAGCTAATTGTATATTCATCCTAGTTTGTTTGGGCTTCCCTAGACCTAGTCGTTTAAATAATGTATCAGGCATAACATTTATGCTTGCCCCTAAATCAGCTAACGCGTTATCAATAGCTAAACTACCAATTAAACATGGAATTGTAAAACTCCCTGGATCTTTTAGCTTTTGTGGTAGTCTATTTTGTAATATTGCTGAGCATGATGCGTTTAATTCCACATGATGCTCTTCGTCTAATTTGTGTTTGTTAGTCAAGAGCTATTTTAAAATTTTCCTCGAGTCTGGCATCTAAAAAAGAGCTTCAAGAAGGGGTAAGTTAATATGTAATTTCTTTAAGAGTTTAAGAAACTTACCAAAATGTTCTTCTGAATCATCTCTTTTATCGCTTCGGGATAAGGTATGCGAAGTTGGTACTCCTTGATTACTAGTTTTGGCTTTTTTTGTGTTACTTCTACCATACCTTCGTCTACCTTATTTTTTTGTATTGGAATGGGTTCCTCTAACCCTTTACTGTCATTAGCTGAGATGGCTTGAATTTTCTCCTTTGGGTTGATCTCCTTGTTACTTGGTAGACGTCCTTGTGGTCGTTCTAACAGTAGCTTTGCAAGTTGTTCGACTGCATTAGTTGCTTCCTTTACTGACTTCGCAAGTTCCCCCATTCGATTCTCATTACTTTTAATTATTTTCTCAGTTTCTTGGAGCCGATTTTTCGTGTTTGCCATAAATTTTGTCAGCATCTCTTCGAGGCTTGGCTTTTTCTCTTACGAATATGGTTGATTTTGGAAGTTTTGGGGAGGTTGTTCTCTTTGATTCCCTTAATTTCCTTTGCCTCCCCATGAAAAATTTGGGTCGTTCCTCCAACCTGGATTGTAAGTGTTACTATAAGGATTGTTATTAGATCTGAAATTGTTACCTATATAGTTTGTCTATTTGGTTTCTACGTCCGGTTGGTAGGGTGGGTACTCAAGATTCGCCACAATTCCACTTGTGTTGCACTGCATGACTGGGTGTACCTGCGAGGAACATAAACTGTCAAGCTTTTTATTCATCAACTCTACCTGATTTGACAAAATAGTCACTGCATTGAGGTTGTAAACCCTGGCTAATTTTATCGATTTTGTCCTTGTAACTTGCCATTGATAGTTATTCAATGACATCTCTTCAATGAACTCGTAAGCTGCTTCAAGAGTTTTATTGTTCAAGGTTCCACCAGCGGCTGAATCTATTAGTTGTCTCGTTGAGGGGTTTACACCATTATAGAAAGTTTGGACTTGTAGCCACAAGGGTAGACCATGGTGTGGACATCTCCTCAAGAGATCCTTGTATCTCTCCTATGCATCATATAATGTTTCTAAATCCATCTACACAAAAGAAGAGATATCATTCTGTAATTTGGCCATTTTAGCCGGTGGGAAATATTTTAATAAAAAATTTTCGGTCATTTGTTCCCATGTAGTGATTGACCCTCGTGGTAACAAGTTCAACCACTGTTTGGCTTTATTCCTTAATGAAAAGGGGAATAACCGAAGACAAATGGCATCATTAGAAATGCCATTTATTTTGAAAGTATCACAGAACTCTAAATAATTAGCTATATGAGTATTCGGGTCTTTATCCTGCAAACCATCAAATTGCACAAATTGTTGAATCATTTGTATTGTATTAGGCTTTAGTTCAAAATTATTAGCAGTTATAGCAGGCCTAACAATACTAGATTTTGCTCCTGTTAAATGAGGTTTAGCATAATCATACATAGTAAGCGGAGCATTGTTTTCTTCCACATCTCGTGGTGGATTATTCTCATCTATCCCTTCAGTAGGATTGGATCTATCTGCTCGCTCTTCTTCTGTGTAATTTAGGGCTCGCCTAATTTCTCTTCAATTCCTTCGAGCGGCAGCTTCAATTTCACTATCGTATTCTAAAGGTCCTGTCGAGTTCCTTCTAGTCATAAACTAGAGGTACCTGCTAGAAAAAAACTAATGAAGAAATAAAATTAGCAAATTCCCCTGCAACGGCGCCAAAAACTTGATCGTGTGTCTATTGAGCTTTAAAATTTATAATAAATGTGATCTAACCTGGAGACTAACTCTGACAATGATTTAAGGCAAGTGTACCTATCGAACAGTAGTATAGCTTAGGCAAGACTGAATTGTCGAACCCAAAGGAACTAAAAGTACTAATACTAACTTTCTTTTTATTATTTAGCCTAGAATATGGAGTGATTGGTTGATTTAATCTAATTTAACGACTACTAAACTAAAGACTCAAAGACAAAAGACAATGAGTTTGGAAATAACTTGATGAAAAACTCAGTTGATCACGACGATACCCTCAGGACGAATCCACCTAGACTTCACTTGTTATCTAACACTAAACCATAAAATTTATTCACTTAGTTTGATCTGTGAGACTCCCTACTGTATATTAAACCCTCTCTCGAGGCGAATCACGTCTAACCCTAGGTTAATTAGTGGAAATCTCGTTCTCTTATAATACCCCCTAGAACAGTAGTAAATCGATCTATGGAGTCACATATTAGGTTTCACCCTAATCTGGCAAAATCTCGTCACCCTATCTCTAGGCTCTTAATTATGCGAGATCTACTCTTAGGCAGGGTCTATTCCTCCTCCACCTAAGCACATCAGAATTTGGATTAAGCATGCACAATTAATAACAAACTAAGTATTTATCATATAATTTAGAAAACAATAACAAGATTCATCTAGGTTTCATCCCCTCTGTATCTGAAGGGTTTAGTTCATAACTTTAAAATAAAACATCTCAAGAGAAAAGATAAAACAAAACATAAGAAATCCCTAAAACCCCCTGAAGGAATTGAAGGAGAGATCCGCCGTCTTGAGTAGAATTTTGTCTTCTTAAGATGGATCAACTGGCTATCTTCGAGTAATTCCCTGAATTGACTGCTCTGGCTTTGGCTCTTTGGCCTAGCTCACCGCCCCCTTTCAGGATACACTTAGGGTGTTTATATAGGCTATTGGAATGTTTTACTTGGCCTCTAAGTGTCCTAATTTAAGTTTGCTTCTTACTCAGTGTTTGAATACACTTTGGAATATGTTTCTTTGGCTCAAAGTATCCAAATCTGAGTGAAATTGCTCTCTCCAGTAGTAGGGCACGGCCATGGCACACGCCCGTGTAAATCATGGTTAGGCCGTGTTTCGATTCTGTTGTTTGAGGCACGGCCGTGTAAATCAGGGATCAAGTCATGTGAAGTAATTTGATGATGCACGTCGTGTGGCTTTAGGTTCAGGTCGCGTTGATTTCCTCTTTGGCCCAAATTGGCCCGTTTTAAGCCCGTTTCTCGTTCTTTTCATCCTCAGGTGCTTTCCTAAGTATAAACATGAAAAGAAAGGATTAAAAGCACCTTTTTACATAAATCAAAGGCTAAATCTTCCAAAAGCATACTAAATGTTGGCCTAGAATATGTTACTTTTACGGTTTACTAGTAGTCACATTGAGCACTCTAGTCATACCATTTAGGATATGGAGGCTGTAATGGCTTTAGATAAAATGGGGACACCATATGCGTGTCAAATAAACTTTGATATAGCTCTTTATACGTCATTGGAATTGGCGTAAATTGAGCTTTTCTACATTTTTCCTTGCGCCTAATTCTTGTCTTGTCGACCCTTGTTGCCCAGCCGTAATTACTTTTGGCTGGCTAACAATAATTTCCTTCGAGTACCCTTTGTTGTATGTACTCGTATTATTCACCTCGTCATCCTTTTTTCTAGTAGTAGACCTTTTAATGGTTTCCCCTACTTCAATCTTACCACCTCTTATGACATTTTCAATTATTTCCCCTGCCATCACTATATCTGTAAATCTTTTGGTAGTACTTCCTATCATATTTGTGATGAATGGAGCTTTCAAGGTATTCATAAAGAGCATTGTGGTTTCCTTTTCTAAGAGTGGTGGCTGAACTTGCATGGAAACCTCCCTCCATCTTTGCGCATACTGCCTGAAGCTTTCATTTGACTTCTTTTCCATGTTTTGCAAGGTGATTCTATCAAAGCGTCATGTCGTGACATGATTGTCTTTGCTTCATGAAGGCTTGGGCTAGGTCCTCTAGGAGCTAATCCTAGCCTTGTTGAGTTGATTGTACCACCTAGATGCTGCCCCCACCAAACTGTCTTGGAAACAATGATTCAAGAGTTTATCATTGTTAACATAGCCAATCATCCGTCTATAGAACATAGTGATATGGGCTTCAGGGCAGCTGGTCCCATTGTATTTCACAAATTCTGGCATTTTGAACTTATGAGGAAGCACCAAATTTGGAACCAAACTTAGGTCTTTATCGTCAATTCCATGATGATTATTAGCATTTTCTAAAGCCTTAAACTTCTCTTCCAACCATCTGCAATGGTCTCCCAACTGCCTTGAAGATTCAATTCTTATCCCCTCCTTTTCTACTATGTCTAAGTTAGAGATAACAGGGTTAGCAGGGTTATCACCTTGGTTGGATCCTATGCCAACTTGGAAATTCATTGGCACTCCAGTGTCATTTTGCCCTTGTTGAGGCCTAATCATGACAGATGGCCTTCGAGGATATTCCTCTGATTGTGTTTGCACATGTGGTGGGGTAAAACCCAAGGAAAGTCCTCATTATATTCAGCATTAACTATGGGACATTTTCTTAGTCCATTATCCCGTTCAGCATCTGGGTCATTTGAGTCATCATGTTCCTTTGAGCTTCCAACATTTGGTCTCTCATTTCTTGTTGGAGCTTTGCCAATTACTCTTGCATCTGGTCTTTATGTCTCTCTGGAATTGTTCAAGTTTTTGATCCATTTTCTTTGTCTTGACACGTGTACCGTATTGATGTTCAGTTTCCAGATTTCCTCATCTCTTTATCTCTCTTTCTGTGATAATTTCAACTAATTAGGCTCTCTCTATGGACTTAAATGCATATGATGTGATGTAATGCAAATGCATGAAATGCAATACAAAGGAATGAAATGCAAAAAGAGAGGCGTTGATTCTGAATTCAATTTCATTAGAAAAACTTTACTAGAAAATAAATTTTTTTATACAAAACAGAATACATATGGGGCTTTGTCCTCATATTTCCAGCAAAAACATCAATCCCCTTCTTTGCAAAGGTCAAATCTTGTAAACTTCTAATAGATGCCTCCTCTAGCTCTTTTTTGCTTGATCTGGGCCGCGACTCATTACTTACTTATCCTCACCATGCTTGTTAGCCTCTTTAAGAAGGTCAAGACGTGGTGATTCTCGAATAGTCTTTGTCAACTTGAATCCTTGGGCAATAAAGCCTTGTATTCTTTCATGGACTATCAGTCTTCTCTCGTTGTGTTTACTTAGACTATATTTGAACGACCGTATTATAATCCACTTTATCGAGAAATCTATTTTCTCATGACAAACTCTTCTATTTAGCAATCGAATTTGAATCAACACCTCCTTTCTATGATGTGAATGCAATGCAATCAAAACAAAAGAGAACACGTTAGTACAAGAGAAATAAATAACAAAATAGGGTACCTATGTGGGTGACCACTAGGGTTCAATATAACTCTATCTAGGGTTGGCTCTTAAGGATCACTATATGTGGCTTAGTTCTAAAGGGTGGGTACCTGAACCAGTAGATTCCTCAATCTTCACCCATTATAGGCTCATATGGATCAAGTTTAGTTCAGGGGAATACATTTCCCTATGGCCATGCGGAGGTGAAAACCTCAGGAAGACATAGGTACGGATGTATCCCGGAAGTAGTCCACTAGCCCATACGGAGGTGAAAACCTCACGAAGGCATAGTTTCTTACTCCCACTTAAAAGGTATGACCACAACGGTCGTGCAATATGATGCAAAAATATTTTACACGATTAAAACAACATGCAATAAAAAGAATCATAAGTTTTCAAATAGGATTTTCAAATTTAGACAAAAGGACAGGAAACAATCAATTTTATGGCTTGACTCTCTTATTGTCCCTAGCGGAGTCGCCAAGCTGTCGAAACCATTTTTAAATGTTTTTTAGAAAATGGAGATCGACAAAAATGGAGTCCCACCAATCCCTTTTTTGCTTAGGTGTGATTGGATCACCTTATAAAACATTTTATTTCAAAACATTGATTTTGGCCTACGAAATTCAAGAAAAAGGGTTCGGGAGTCGGTTACGTACGAGGAAGGATTAGCACCCTCGTAACACCCAAAATTGGTACCGGATTGATTAGTTATTTACCTATTTTCAAAAATTCGAAAAGATTTAAAAACATGATTTCTTTAAAAACTTGAACAATTTGAGCTTGAATTGGAAATTCCTTTGTTCCGAAAGCATACAAACATCACATCCAGCACGTTAGGACATGATGCTTTACAAAATTCATTAAAAAGATATTTAGTTCCTTGGACGAACGAAAAATCGAAACCCAGCACGTTAGGGCACAATTTCTCAAACTTCCAAACACAAAACATTGCCTTGTTTTCTGAAATCCTTATCCCAAGATAACAAAACGTCATATCCAGTGAGTTAGGACACGATAATTTTTAACTTCAAAAATAAGTCTTTATTTAACTTTTAAAAAGAAAGTAACAAATTCTTTGGACTCGAAAAGAAAAATCGAAACCCAGTAAGTTAGGGTACGATTTCTTTCGAACCCTAGAACGCAGAGTATTTGCTTATTTTGAAAATCGGATAAAATGTGATGTGATTTTATAATAAAATGGGGGATGAATTATAATACACATGCATAATAGAGTGAAATGAGGGAAATAATATAAATTACAATAATAAATAATAATTAAAACGAATAATCTATATAAAATAATAATTAAAAGATAAAAAAATAAAAGCAAGAACAAAGGTTCATAATAATTCAATAAACAAAGAGATACTATGTACAATAATCAATAATAATAATAATAATAATAATAATAATAATAATAATAAAAATATAATAATAATAAAATATGTTAATAAACAAATAATATTAGCAAAAATAAGAGTAGTAATAATAATATTATTATTATTAATATTAATAATTATAATAATAAATAATAATAAAAGTAATAATAGAAGCGAAAATAATAATAGTAGTAGTTATAAAAGTAATAATAATAGTAATGGGATAAAATAACAATAATAGTACATATAATAACAATAATAATAGTACATATAATAATAATATTACTAATAATAGTAGTAAAATTAATAATAATAGAAAATAAAATTAATAATTAAGAATAATAATAATAATAATAATGATAAAAATAATCGTGATAACAACAAAAATAATATTAATAATAATAATAACGAAAAAAATAATAAAATAATAATGTTAAAACAATGGCAAAATAACAAAAATGATAAAAGAAAATAAAAAAGGACCAAATTAAACTTAAAAATGAAGTTTTGGGGCAAACTAAAAATAAAAAAGAAAAAGGATCTCATTGCAATGTGCGAATAACATGGAAGGATTAAAAGGGAGAATATTCCCTCCCTCCAAAACACACAATTTCAGGGAGAATCCAATTGAAAGCCGAGGTAAATTATCGGGCAAAATTGAAAATAAAATAAATTTAATTATAAAACAGTAAAAAAGTAGAGGGGCTAAATGTGCAATTAGCCCCTCCATCAAAAAACGCGCGGATCTTGGGAATGGGTCGGGTCAAGGAGTGGGTCAGCCTCCAAAAAGACGTTGTTTTTTAGGCGTAAAGGAGGCTGCCCAAAACGGCACCGTTTTAATAGGCTATAAAAGCCAAATTTTTGTAAAAAATTTCCTTTGCCCATTCATTTCAAAAAAGAAAAAGTAGAAGAAAGCGAGCTCTCCAAATCCTCTACCCAGGCGACTTTTGGCAAGGATTTCGGCGAAAATCTATCGTCGACCCACAATACTTTGCCACCAGTCTGCAATGACGAATTCAAAAATAGGTAACTTTTTCTCTCTTTTTTTACAGTTTATTTAAAAATATATATCGTAAAAAAAAGAAAATAGAAACGCAACTTATGAATAGACAGATTCGGGAAAAAGAGAAAAAAATAAAAATAAAAATAAAAATATAAACCTTTACTAGATTTCTTTTTGATTGTGTATTCTATTTCTCTGTATATTTTTCCTGTGTTTTTACAGATTATATCGGGGTTTTTATAACCCAAAAACGAATCAAAAAAATAAATACAGGGCTCCGATATTGCTACTACTGTCCCTCTTCTTTCATTGTTTTGCAGGTGAATGGCACGAATCTCGGCGGTAGGGCATTATTCGCGTGGATTATGGCCGATTGAAGGGTGTGTTGAGAGTCATGCATGAAGACCCTGCTAGGGTTTCTAGCAGCTGAAAACATTTTGGGCCACTGGGCCGACTTTATATGTTGGGTTAAGTTAGGATTGGGCTAATGGTGTAATAGGGTTAGCTGTTTGGGCTTGTAAATTGGACTGTAAAAAGGGACTTTTTAAACATTAATATTTTTTATTTTTTATGGCATAGGCTCGGGCAAATTTGGCCTATAACATAGAGTATTAATCCATGTTCGATGTGCTTAAATCGATGGTTGAATAAACTCTGTTTAAGATTAGATCTTACATAATTGGGTGGTGTTGCATGCAATCCTAGAAATAGGACGACATAAATCTACCAGATTAGAGTCAAATCTAATAGGGAAATCCATAGCACGAGTTAATGCGATAATAGGAGTTTTAATTAGAAAGAAATTTCAATTAATCAACCTAGAGTCAGTTGCTCTTTTGCTCGAAAGAGATATTAGCATAACTTAGGAGTTTCTACAGATTAAGATGCTAAGTAAAGAAATTACGTAATTTAGATTTATAGTGACAAATGAAATCTAGGCAGCTTATTACCTAGGTATTGTTTCGTTTCTTGGTTGTTATTCAATTATTTTCATGTTTTGTTTTTTGCCACGTTCGTCAACTAATTGAATTAGTTAATTTTAGTTTTAATCAGTCATTTGAATTATCCGGTTAAATAATAGAAAAACGTTAATTACTAGTAATTGTAGTTCTCGTAGGAATGGCATCTTTACTTATCATAACTATACTATTAATTGATAGGTGCACTTGCCTTAGTCAAATTTTTAGTTAGTTTTGTGACCACCACACATCTTTTAAATAAACATAATTATTCAATTAATATCTCTTACATAGATATAACTATTAAAGTAAGAGATATAACTATTCAAGTAATATCTCTTAAATAAACATAATTATTCAAGTAATAATTATTTATTAAAAATCGAGTGATATAACTCTTGATATTTAGGAGACAAATTATTATTATGAATAAGCATAATTCTTTATTAGTAATCAAAAGTTATAACTTTTTATTATTTATATCTTTTCATTTATAATTATTGGAACAAAATAAATATTTAAAAATGTTGAAATACTTAAAAACAATTTTCAAATTTAATGAAGATAACCATTTAATTGTATCTATTTGAATCCAAGTAATATGGAAACAAAACCAATAATTTGCCTAATTATCATTTCTAATTTTATATAGTATGAGTGCATTAAGTAAGGACACATCATTGAAAATGAAATAATAAAAAAATTAATTTAAAAATTCTTGATGACAAAGCATCTTGTGGTTGATTAGCACTATGAAATATAAATCTTATTAATAATCCAACAATAGTTGCCCCCATCCTCATTCAGTGGCCTTTTCTCATTTCTTCATAATATATTTTAGGGGCAAGCTTTTCTTTATGGTTTTGTGATTTTAATAAAAAATTCCAAGTGTTAAATTAATCTCAAATGCATCTTGAAAAGGAGAGAAGCTTAACATTACATAATAATTGATGAGGAAAATCTAGATTGGCCGGTATTAAATGATATTGTAAAACGTTGGACACTTTAGAGATTCTCTTACCTTACGATGGAAGGAAAGCAACTTTTAGATGGTGGCATGGCAGTCATATGATCGTATGGTAGCAGTGCTTTCAACTTTCAATGTGGCAACAATTGCAGCAATTAAATTAGTTAGGTATTACATTAATAGCAGTCAAAAAGTAAAGTAAAAGCTTTAGGCTTCATCTTTAGCTTTAGCTTCTTGTTGTGTTCTGGGTTTGCTACTTTTTGTGAAAATGGATTTAGGACTAGGACTTTACTTTTGATGAGCTAAAGCACTACCTTTTCTTAATATTGTTTTTTAAGATGAGTGGCAGTCTCTAATGTATCAACTTACGTTTAAATTCCCTCGTCTTAATAACTGATTGACGAGCTAAACACAATGAAGCGGAGCGCCTCGGAGTTGGCTCTTGAGGAGTTCAGCAGGAACACTATGAGTACCACCACCATCCCTGCATCCTCTGCCTTCCCTGATTTCGCTCTTCATCGGCCCATTGCCCATCTTTCTAATTCTTTCCACTTCACTGAATTTTCCAGAGATGCAGCTGAGCTTAGCCCTCAAACACATGTATTATTGTCACAGACGCTTACCTCCCACCTAGATTCTCAATCATCCTTCTGCGGTACTTTCTCTTTTCTTTTCTTTTTTCTTACTTACGTATAGATACAAATTTTCAAATTTTAATTTAGGTTCTTGGATGTATGTACATATACAAATTAGGAAATGAGTCGTGGGGAAGTACAGTGTGTGAAGGGAATAACTCAAACTATAGGTGTAGGGAGAATGAAGTTAGAGGAGCTACAACTCCTTCCTCCGATCATGATCCGTCCGATGATGATGACGACGATGTAGAAGAAGAAGATGATGATGATGAAGAAGAAGATGAAGGAGGAGAAGTAGAAGAAGCAGATGCTGGTCAGTCTGAACAGAGCTTAGACCCCTCTCATTTGAAACGCCTCCGCAGGTATTTTTATTATATACCTATATGGTATTTGGTGAAATGAATCCGTAATCCCCAAAAACTCTATTTCCTGCAGGAAGCTTTCTAATAGGGAGTCTGCCAGGCGATCAAGGAAAAGAAAGCAAGAGCAACTGGCAGAACTTGAATTCCAGGTCACTACTATATATATTTACTATTTTTGTAAACCTTATAGAAGCACAATCCTTATTTATTTTTCTTAATATTTCTTTGAAAAGGCTGAACAATTAAGGGGAGAAAATGATTCCCTATTCAAGCAGCTTACTAATGCTCATCAACTAATTCGTGATGTTGGCTCTAACAATCGAGTGCTCACCTCAAATGTGCAAGCCTTGAGGCACAAGGTACGGATTTTCTTTACTTTTGGTATTTATTGTGATGCATACTTTTAATTTTCCTTTCATAAGGCAAAGTCTGAAAGGGTAATATAATCATTACATCATGCATATATAGGTAAAGTTGGCTGAAGATATGCTAGCTGGAGGCTCCTTCACATGTGGTTTGAATCAACTTGTTCATAGTCACTTGACTTCACAGCAACCGATTGCTACTAATAATCACAATCTTGGGCGTGTGGTAAATGTCTCCCCCACTATTACCGTTCAAGGAGATTCTTCTTCCTATGCTGGATTCACAGACATGGGGAACTCACCAAATCTTGGCCTGCCAAATCTTGATTTCAGCAATTCCAATCAGAATAATATTGGAATTGGTGGTGATGCTATGAGCTGGCCTTAAGGATTAATTTATTTTTATATGTATCTACTGTGTCCCTGCTTTGCTTTGTCGATTAGATTTAGATCCAGTTAATGTACTAGTAGTATTTAGATCCAGCTCTGGTGACTGCTGAAAATTGCCTTTAGCCAAATTGCTTTCATGCTTCA
Source organism: Gossypium rotundifolium (assembly GCA_025506655.1). Lineage (NCBI taxonomy): Eukaryota > Viridiplantae > Streptophyta > Magnoliopsida > Malvales > Malvaceae > Gossypium > Gossypium rotundifolium. The sequence goes on along the minus strand of CP106727.1, from coordinate 117,806,869 downwards.
CGTATTTATTTTGGAACTAAATTACACTATTATATTAAAATTAATAGTTGTGCATGCGAATAGTTATTAAGCAATCAAATTTTAAAGTGTAATTAGAAAATTTCGAGATTATGGTCAAAATAACTAGAGATAATATATGATGGAAGTAATTAAGAAGTGATTTAATTAATTAAGGCCAGCAGCAGCCTCCTTCATCATCAATTCAAACTCAGTGAAATCGACCTTTCCATCCAGGTTCAAGTCGACAACTTTGAGCATCTTCTCAATCTGAGTCATATCCCACCCATTGTCCAACCCCAAGCATTGCAGCACCCTCTTCAGCTCTACTGCGTCAATAAATCCGTTGCCATCCTCGTCAAATATTTTAAAGGCTTGCCGTAGCAGCTCATTCCTCTTGGACCCATCTTCTTCTTCTTCCATCAGTAGCACCTCCTCCACCGATACTTCCTCTTCCAACCCATCACCACCAGCACCAGCGGCCAGGTCAAAGCTAGCATCGAGTTTCTCATCCTTCCCGGTATGATCAACCAGGCCAAGCTTCTCCACCACTTGACGGGCCTTCTTCTTGTTTATTCTGCCGTTGCTTTGGTCCATGCCGAACACAGCAGTGAGAGCCCGGAGCATCAACTCATGACCTGGTGCTTGTGAGTTGTGAGCCATGGGGTCAGTGGGATCAACGTGAGCTGCTGAAGTTGGTCGTATGTCTCCGCCTCCCAGCGCATGCAGGAACTCTCCCATTAATCGGGAACATACTCCAGTTATGCCACTCATCTCAACTGCTGCTTCTTAGCAGTAAAAAGCTAAATGCAGGAACTGATTCCTCAATAAATTAATAATTATGAGTAATGACGAGTGAATGGAAAGAGGAAATAGGAGAAGCTCTCTAAACTCTAATTGCTTCTCTTGCTTGTTGCACCAACACAGCAACACCAACCTAGACTCTGGTTTGGGTTATTTATAGTATTAGCCCTAGGCATTATTATAACATGGATTAAAACCACACCTCCAGGAACCTTCACATACTAACCCTACTCTGCCATTGATATGAAATCTACACCACTCACTCAATCATTCATATTTAATACTACATAATTAAGTGGCACGCTCAAATCTGATTAACGTTTAAATACTCATAAATAATAAATATGGAAACTTGCCTATTTAAATTAAATACAATCAGGTTGTGACCAGGATGATGCATGCATTGAATTATTTGTAGAATATATATATTATATAATTGTGGTTAAGTGTTATGTCAGAGACAGACTGTTGGGAAAAACAACTCAGGTATCCAGCCTGTCCTATCCGGACGATGTATCTGATTACTGTAATTATAAATATTACTATCCTTTAATTGGTGAAATGTGTAAAGTTTTTTATTCCTACTAGCAGGGATGGATGCAAGTGGCGCGGAAGGGCGGTCGTCCCTTATAATTTTCATATTTTTAAATTTTGTTTATAAATTATTATATATTTTAGATTTGATATAGTATAACATTCGTCTTTATTGATCAAATTGTATTTTATATAATTTATTCCTTAAACCATAAGATTATATTTTATATTAACAAAGTAGTTTTAATTTTAATTATATAACTTTAATAATAATAATAATAATAATCAAATATTAATGTATGATAGACCTTAAAAACTAAATTTAGAGGCCCACATGGATTTTAAAGCCAAATTCCAAAATTAATTGATTTGGCCCATATCCATACATACTAGGTTTGTAACTTTCTTGTATTTTAATTTGTATGTCTTGCTAAGGAATTATCTTCCTTTGGTAAGGTTTCGACACTGCCAAGATAAAAAGAAAGGAGTTTGATGTTGAGACTGAAAGCACAGAGTGAAAAAATACAAATTATCTTCCTCTCGGCTCCTTACGCAAAAGACCTCTCGATTTGATAACCTCACAATTGAGCATCACTATCGATTTGATATATTCATTGTTCGTATCAATTCATTGCTAACAGAAATGAATTTTCGCTTTAATGATGATGTAGTGCAGTTACTTGCTCTGAGCTTCGCTTTGGATCCACACAATAATTACAAAGCTTTTCGGGTGGAAGATATTTGCAAGCTTATAAATAATTTTTATCCGAACGATTTTACAAAGCAAGAAAAACTACACATGAAGTGTAACACCCCTAACCCGTTTCCATCGCCAGATTAGGATTACAGAGTATTACCGTACAATTAGAAACATTTAAAATCATAATATTAAAATAAATTCAACATATCATAATTCATTCAATCACATGCATTTTGTCCCTAAATCGAGTCCTCGAGGCCCTAAAAATAGCTTAGAAGCAATTCGGGACTAATTTCAAACAAAATGGAAAGTTTAGGAAAAAGTGGCAAAAATTAAAAACAAGGGTCACACTGCCATGTGAAATCACCCGAGGCCTTGTAACTTTCCAACAAGGGACACACGGTCGTGTCCTAGCCCATGTCATCACCGGTGTAACTCACTAAGTTGCCCCACACGCCCGTGTGTCAAGCCGTGTGCTAGGCCGTGTAACTCTCTGAGTTGCAACACACTCTAGTGTACCAGGCCATGTGCTAGGTCGTGTAACTTATTGACTTGAACCCTAAGAAATTCTCATATGACACATGGTCATGTCGCCAAGCCGTGTGTCTCACACGTCGTGTGAACCTAAAATTTACCTAAAATCAAACCATTTCATACCTAATTCATGCATAACTATTAAAACCATTTAAGCACACATTCAAAGGATTCAAACACCATTCAAACATGCATAAACATGCCCTTTCAAACATCCTAACTCACCTAACCAATATGCAATTCAAAGGCACCACACCAAAACATTACATACCAAAACTAGTCAACATTTCCTTATCTCAAGCATTATAATCGAGTTCAATTACCTACCAAAACATATCACAAATGACCATTATCAAGCCATTATTAACATACCATAAGAACCTTATATACATGTACTTAAAATTGACCAAAATGACATGGTTTGGTAAGGGACTATAGTTCAACAAATCAAACATAACTTCAAGGCTTAAAATTACCAAAACTTACATTAACACATTCATTAAATACCATTACAAAACAACCTATACATGCCATTATAGACCTTGGCCAAAATACTCAAAAACTACCGAATTAACTGCTAGATAGTGTGATAGATCTCCAACGAGCTTCCAACTGATCAAGCTTCAGATAATCTATAAAACAAAGGAAAAAACTAGTAAGAAATGAGTGCTTAGTAAGCTCGTATAAATGTAACATTCTGGTTTAGATCCTAGTCAGAATAGTAGTTTTAGGACCACAAATTCGAGTCAGAAAAATATTTAAATATTATTTTTTGTGTTTTTAGTATGTGAATTGACATGTGAGAAATTTTCGTGAATTAATTTAATAGTTTGTGTGCTTAATTTGCAAAAAGGATTAAATCGCATAAAAGGTAAAAGTGGCATTCTATATGTTAATGTGTTAAAATGAGTTGGCTTTTGAATAAATGGTAATTAGACCATTTTAATTAATAGTGGACTATTATGGACAACCATTATATGTTTTAATATTTAATTCATTAAGGAAAATTGGTAAATGATGAATTAAGTTATAATTTAATAAAGTAAAACACAAATTTTGGCATTCATCTTTGTTAATGTCGAAAATTTAAGAAGAAAAAAAAGAGTTAGGGCTTTGAAACATCCGGCTACTTCAAGGCTTAATTGTAAGTTTGATTTTGCTAGGTTTTTTTATAATTTTTACGCTTTTGAGATCGTTGCTTCGTGTTTTAACTAGCCCATGCTTGAATTTTTTAATTTGATGATGTATTCATGAAATGCGATTGATGATAGTTTGTGGTTTTTAATGTTTGATGATGGAAAATAAAAGAAATGTGGTACATTAATATGTTTTGTCTTTGAATTTTTGATGAATTTAAGTAATTTAGGCTAAATTGTGAAAATAATAAATTGAGGGAAATGTGAAATAAATGAAATGTGTGGACTTGTATGAGCTTAATGAATATTCAGCTAAGCTATTATGTAATGAAATTATTTTTATTTTGTATTTTGTGAAATAAGGACTAATTTATGAAAAATGTGAAATGTCAGGGGCAAAAGTGTAACTTTCCAAGTTATGTGTTTTTGGATGAATTTGGTTGAATATTTGATTAAATAAGTTTAATTTATACTAATTTAGGTCAAGAAAAGAGGAAATCGAATTGGATCGAGGAAAATCTAAAGTTGTTGAATAGTCGTCTCGGTTCGTCCGTCTTTGCTGAGGTAAGTTCATAAGTAAATAAATGCGTTTAAAATTTATGTGAATACATTTTATAATATCGAATTGAATTGTATAATTATATACATGTATTGTCGAATTTATATAAGCTTGGAATAACTTGTGTCGTGCTTGAATAGATCGAGATATGATGTCCGAAAGCCCCGTACGAACCTTAGGAATAGTTAGGATACATATGTCATGACATAGGATTTCAATATGTGTTTTTGTGTAAGACCATGTCTATGACGTTGGCATCGACTTGTGTTTACGTGTAAGACCATGTTTGGGACATTGGCATCGTATTTGATTCGTGTAAGACCCTGTCTGGGACAATGGCTTCGATATATGATTACATGTAAGACCACGTCTGGGACGTTAGCATTGTATGATCTTCCCGACTATCTGAGTATCCTTATTAATTCTGAATGGTTCAACGGGCATTACCGAGATGATATTGAATGTGAAAAAGAACTAAAAAGTTTAGGTACATGTTATGTTATATGTATATGTAAGTAAGGTAAGTATATGTTAGAGATGAATATATGAATGAGACATGGTAAAAGAGAAATTTATATGTGCTTATGAGTATATATGTATTCAAACATTGATATATATTGCTATTGTAAATGTGATAATATTTGAGTTTGCAAGCATATTAAATGTATATTTGGTTAAGGTTTTTTGATTTGATTAGTTGATTTAATACAAATGGTTACGGGTTAGGGGTGTTACATTTTATTGGTATCAGAGCTACGATTTAGTCGATTCTAGGACTATCGTAGCGCGTGTGTAACACCCCTTACCCGTGTCTAACACCGAGACCAGAATACGAGGCATTACCATGCTTAATCTTACTTAATACTTCGAAACGGGCTATAAAATTTCATTTAAATGTATCTCTTACTCAAACTTGGCCTACGAGGCCTTAAACATACTTCCGAGAAGTATATAAATCTTTCTGGGAACTTTCACATGTTCGAGAAACTTTTTAACAAAATAGGGACCACACGCCCGTGTAGGTCTTGAGACACGCCCGTGTACCTCTAAGGCATGCTTGTGTCTTGTGTCCGTGGTCGACATTGACTAATATCACACAGCCATGGCACGCCGGTGGCCCTAGCCCATGTGTAAAACCTTAGCATTCTAACTTAACCACACGACCTATGCACATGCCCGTGTATCCTGGCCGTGGAAAATTTACCATTTTATGAGCAAGGTGAATACTTCACACGGCCTGGGTACAAGCCCATGTTCTAGCCGTGCCTCCCACACGGTTTAGACACACGCCCGTGTGTCTACCCATGTAGACAATTATCAGGCTACCTACCAAGCCTTTTGCCACCCACATTTGCATACATTCATACCTTATCACATAGCTATACATAACATTAATATAACTCTTAAATTAAAGACATTTGATTATAAAAGAATTAAGGTTTTCATCCCATACACTAGGGAGGACTATTTTCCATATAAATACAAACAACTTAGGCCATCATCTATGGCTATACACAAACAAAACATAAGTTCTCTTAGGCCAACACAATTTGGCTACATCAACAATAACTTAATCAACCTTAAGTACTAGCCCTATACATGCCATAACTCATGGGGACTTGATACCTCATACCGAGTGTCTGTTCAATAGTGTGAAAACATCTCTAGCGATCTCCAACCCGAGCTAGCTAAAACAACCTATAAGAGATGAGAAAAGAAGAGGAGTAAGCAATAATGCTTAGTAAGTTCATTTGCATAATCTGACCATTATTGATATTCACTGAATATAGATAACCACTAAGTATTATACCGAGTTTTTCCCTTTAACTTATGGCTACTTACTCAACCACTCTTAAAGCCTACTCATTCTATCTCTTACCACATTCTTACCATGCCACAAGCCAATTGCTCGTTTAATTAGTACACAATCTTGCACTGATCACCACAAGATCATATAAAACAACACATCAAGCATTTTTAATAAGTTTCTCATACTACTAATCTCTCGGTGGTTACGCACTTAGTGTAATAGATCGAATTTGACACTAATCAAAACGGTGGTTTCGGGACCATGAATTCGAGTCTGAGAGATATTTAAATATTATATTCTATGCTTATTATGTGTGAATTAATGTGTGTGAAAATTTCGTAGAAAATTTTTATCGTTTAAGTGTTTAAATTGATAAAAAGGACTTAATCGCATAAAGCTAAAAGTTACATACTATAGTGGAAAGTGCTTAAATGATGATGGCTTTTTAATATGGAGTATTAAAAGGACAATTAGCTATTTTTTTTAGTTAGTGGGTGGCATATGACATAAATAACCTTAAGTTTTGTATTGGTTTTATTTTATTTGAAAGGTTAAATTAGTAATTAAATAATTACTTATCATATATGTTAAAATAACATAAATTAAAGCCATCATATTTTTGATTCTCTCTTGGCCGAATGTTGGAGAAAGAAGAAAGCTTTGAGCTCTTTGATTTTCGGCAATTCTAGGCTTAAATTCAAGGTGAGATTTTAGTCGATTTTTGTTAATTTTACATTTTGAGATTGTTGCTTGAATACTAGTTGACCCATGTTAGAATTTTTTAATTTGAGCATGCTTGATATTCGACCATGACTAAATGTTGGTGTTTTATGATGTTTGATGGAAAAATATTAAAGTTATGTTAGAAACCTACAAGTTTTGAAATGGAAATTTTAGTGAATTTGAGTATTTTGGGTTAAATTGTAAAAATGAAATTTTGAGGGGTTAAAATGAAAAATAAATGAAATAAATGGACTTGTATAGTCCATATGAACATTCGTCCCTAAGGTGTTATGGTGAAATTTTGTGTATTTTGTGTTTTGTGCAAATAGGACTAAATTGTAAAAATGTGAAACATTAGGGGTAAAATGGTAATTTGCCCATTTATGTGTTTTGGGACTAAATTGAGATGAAATGTGCTTTAATGAGCTAAATTTTAATGTGTTTAAATCAAGAACAAAGAAAAACGGATTTGGATCGGGGAAAAGCGAAGGTTCTAGAATAAGCTGGTCTCGTTGTCCGTCAATAGTCGAGGTAAGTCCTTAAGCAAATGTATGCCAAAGAATTAATTGTGAGCATAGTATATGATAAAATTTGGAAATTTAAAGTACAAAAGCATGTGTTGGCCGAATATGGGGGTATAAGAATGTAGTGAATTTATTTTGTTAAATGTGATGTGAATGAGTATGTTTGGTTTAATATGTGAAAGTAATATGTAGTATATGAAATGGTTGTGATTTTCAGAACTATGTAATGTGTATTAACATGTGGGAAAATGTTGATATTTCGGGCTTCGAGCCTAGCAAGCCTTGTGCTGGTGATTTAATTCGGGCTTCGAGCCTAGCAGGACTTGTGCCGGTAATCTATTTCAGGCTTAATGCCTAGCAAGCCTCATGCCGGTGAATATATCAGGCTTAATGCCTAGCAGGATAAATGCTTGGTGTTTTAAATCTCGGACTTCAAGTCTAGCGAGGCAAAATCTTGGTGTATGTGATTCAATTAGTACATAGCTTGTTATATCTTTGGTGAGTTTTCAATTTCTGAACTTTAGTTACAAAATGGCAAAGTTATGAAACAAACCATGGAAGTTTAAGTCTATAAAAGTGAATGTGTGAGTTCGGCTATAAGGTATGTATTAAGCATACTTTAATGTTATGATTATATGCTATGATGATAAGTAAATGGAATGGTGAAAGGAAGTGATATACATATGATAGATGGAATTTGATTATAATGTATATTATGAGTGGATTGGTTATAGAAAAGCATGAAAGAAGTGCGATATTAGTACAAGTATAACTATATGCAAAAGTGTGTGAATATTTATTTAGTACATAATTTATTCAGTACATAACATACTGTGTAAAGAAATGAAAGTTGATATATATATATATATATATAGTGAGAAAGGATATCCAGTTTTGGTAAATTAAATATTAAGTCATGAATGTTTAATGTTAAGAAATGTTTATTTAAATGCTTGTATACTTGAATGTTGTATTGTGGTTGCTTAAGACTTACTAAGCTAGCAAGCTTACTTTGTGTGTATCCCTTGTTTGTTTTATAGATTTTGTTCAATCTACGAGCTCAAAGGATCATCAGAAGAATCACCCACACTATCAACCCCTTTTTGGTACTTATATATTTGATTTTTGAATCAAGAGGCATGTATAGGTTAGACTAAGTTGTTAAATCAATGAACTTTGGCTTTGTATATAAGTATAACTTAGCCTTGCGAAAAAGGCTTATTCCTTTTGGTTAACTTTAGCTGTTGTGTTCTTTGATATAATAGTTGGATTTTAAATTCAAGTTGGATACATGTATGAATGGTTGAATGCTTGATGTGTTCGGTGTTTGGCAAATTTATTCTTGGCCTATTATATGCTAATCTAGGTCGATGTATGATACATCGAGAGTATGTTTGTGGTTAAGATAATTCCATATGTTTTAGGTTTAATATGATTACAAATGCATATTGAGTTCGGTCACAAGTATTATAGTAAAGTAGTAATAATATATGAGTATGTTATTATGATGCATAAATGGTATGGATTTGCTTGGTTTATATTCGGTAATGGTATAGGCGCATATAGTAGGTAGAAATTTGTGATGTGAGTATTAGTATATATATTAAACTAATATATTAATAATGAAATTTTAGTTATGAGAAATGAGTGTGATGTGTTTAAATATATGTATGATCTAGCTCAAGGTTTATTCATGAGTTACTTGTTTATTATACATCATTAATGTTAGCTAAGTTAAGATATGTGCTTTCGGTAACAAAGTGAATGATGTATGTTTGAGATAGTAGTAGTAAGTAACATTCATATTAAATACAAAACTCAAATAGTATGTGAAAACGGATGGTTTAGTCTCATTTTTTTTTTAACATTGTGGTATACTTGTGATGTTGGTGATAGTAAGGCCGAACCCTTGAATGATTAACTAAATAAATTGAAATATTTAGGTACATTATTTAATGTATTCGAACTTGGTGCATGATGTTTATATGACTATGTGCATGTATAATGTGACAGTTGTTATAAAGCAATGCATGCTATATAAGTTCATAATATCACTTGTATGTTCGGTCAAGAAGTAAATAGGTAGCTTGTATATGCATCATAGAATCTTGATTTAATATCAAATTTAGATATGTGATTTATGGAGATCGCTTTGTTGATGTTGAACTTAAATGAATGCCTGATCAGAATGGTGTGTAATTTGGTAATGCCTTATAACCCTAATCTGGCGACGGATATGGGTTAGGAGTGTTACACTTAGCCCACCATTAAATCTCTTATAGGGTGGTATCGCACACAGCCTACCAATCATTTATAACTATGGTGATTTCGCACTTAGCTCACCAATCATTTATAAGCGATGGTATCGCACACAGGCCATCGATTACTAACTAATTAGGTGGTAACGCACACAGTCCACCGATAGTAATATAGTTGATGGTATCGCACACAGCCCATCAATTAATAGTATATAAGGTGGTAACGCACACAACCCATCGATATTAATGTTGTTGATGGTATCACACAACCCATCAATTAATAATATATCAGGTGGTAATGCACACAGCCCACCAATATTATGCATTCACACATATCTATCCTCATACATTTCTTTAATTCAAATGTTCATCTGTAAACATCATCACTCACTATCATTCTTACTTAACTTTCTACGATTCTCATTCGCACTCACACAGTGCATTAACAAATCTCTCTCATACACTAAGGTGTATTGATTACACTTATCCCCTTAGAGGTCCATTATACACTGAATTCATCTCCAACTGTTAAAGAACACTATTAAGTCTCATACTCTTATTGTCACATTGACACCATACCCCTGATAGGGTCATACATGAATTAACATATCGATTCCATGTCCCCGACAAGGTCTTATATAAAGTATCACATCATTGCCATGTCCTTGAGATGGTCTTATTTAATATCTCTCATCGAAGCCATATTCCAATATGGTCTTACATAGAACCTTAACTATCATCATTTTATACTATTTACGTTTCTTACCATTCTTAGGTTCAATTCTCTTAACAACTCATCAAAAGACATTTCAAACATTCATTGAGTAATTATACATTCCACACAACATTAGAATATTAAAATAACTCAAACGTAATTACAACATTTGCACATGAACTTATCTCGATGTTGAAAGGGCCGAAAGGGACCTTTTTGCCCACATTTCTCTTTTCACCCGTTCTAGGTCCAAAACTCGTTTTCTTTGATCTAGAACAATGTAATATACTAATTTAATCACTTATAAATCATAATATATCATAATCTATATTTTAGGAAAATGAAAATTATGATTTTGCCCCTAAGCTCGTAAATAAATTTTCATCACATTTTCTCGTTAAAAAAGCCTAGCTGAACATTTAATCCTCTTACAACTATTCATAATTCCATCAATTTCATGCCTTAATAAACAAATCACAACTTTTGCATTTTAGTCCAATTAGGTGTTTTCATGACAACACCTTTCACAAAAGTTGTTTCTCATCATCCTATCATTCATTTTCTTCCATAAAAATTTAGAAACCAGCATAAACTCTCTCATGGTAAGTCCCTAGACTCTCAAACATGTTACAAATTAGTCCCCTCATTAGCTAGCTTAAGCTTTGGGGACTCCAAAAGTATAAAAATTATCAAGAAAAGTCATAAGAAGAAAGGCTTGCTGAAATTTTGAGCTTCAAAAACCCCATTCTTGCTGCTCATTTTCGGTGGATGAAGAGAAGAAATAAAAAAAAGATGATAGCTTTTTTTCTTATTTCATCTTATTTTATTCTTTTTAATCACCTAACACGACCAACATTTAATGCCCTTGTCCCCTAACTTTCCTTGACTGGCCAACTCACTTAACAAGGCCAAATTGCACATTTGGGACCTTCAATTTATAATTCATAGCTATTTGGCACCTCTAGCAAATAAAATAAAACTTTCACACTTTATGTGATTTAGTCCTTTTTCATGATTTAGCTAGGAATTGCTAAAATTAAGGCACCAAAATTTTCATGCACCCTTATAAACATGTTATAACAGATAAAATAACATGAAAATAATTTTCTCTATCCTCGTTTTAATGATTCTGAGATCATCGTTTTGACTAGCCCCTAAATCGGAGTGTTATAGCTTGTGAGTCTAGCTATACATGCCATATTTATAAACTAAGATAGTGTGATGATTCCTAACAATTGAAATGTGTTTTCATACAGTAAATGGATACCGATCGAGCCATAGCAGATGATGTAGAAGGTACTGCGCCCGCTCATACTCAGGGGGTAGCATCGGCTGATTCTAGGACGATTTCAAGTAATCATGAGAGTGAGGCTAAACAAGCCTTCTATCAGATGATGAACGATTGGTTTACTCAGTATATCCGGACAAATTCGATTGTTAACAACCCACACCCTAGCCTAATCCTCCTCTGATACCTGTAATACCTTAAGTACTTGATCTGATGAGATTACATAAGCCCCTTGTTGATAAAATTAGAAAATACGGGCTGAAGAATTCAGAGCCACTATTGATGATGATGTTGAGCGAGCTGAATTTTAGCTTGATAATACGATCCGTGTGTTTGATGAGCTATCATGTACACTTGATGAGTGCCTTAAATGTGTTGTATCATTGCTTTGAGATTCTGTGTATCATTGGTGGAATACATTGATATTTGTAGTTCTGAGAGAACAGGTTACCAGGAGTTCTTTCAGACTGAATTCCTTAAGAAATACATCATTCAGAGATTCATCGACCAAAAGCACAAAGAATTCCTCGAGTTGAAACAGGGTCGTATGACTGTAACAAAATATGAGTAGGAATTTGTGAGACTTAGCAGATATGCCAGAGAGTGTGTTTCGACAGAAGCAATTATGTGTAAAAGATTCGAAGACGGGCTGAATGAAGACATTAAATTGCTTGTTGGGATTCTGGAAATAAAAGAGTTTTTAGTACTTGTTGAACAAGCATACAAAGCTGAAGAGCTCGGGAAAGAGAAAAGAAAAGTTAACTTTGAAGCTAGAGATGCAAGTAAGAGATCATTGGGTAAGTCATTCCAGCAGGCATCAAAGAAATTTTGAGATGACTTTAGCCATTCAAAGGCTACTGCGGGTTATTCTAGATGTGATTGGGACAAACCACCTGTGAGTTCGAAAGCTACCTTAGTAGCTAGTGTTGGTAACATCTGATCGAACCAACCTGAGTGGAAACACTACGGTAAACGACATCCCGATAGTTGTAGATTGAATGATCGAGCTTGCTTTAAATGTGGATCGATAGATCATTTTATCCGTGAATGCCCTGAGTTAGCTGAGTAAAACACAGTACAGAATGGGAGACTGAGTAATATGTCAGCTCGTGGTAGACCACCTAGAAATAGGGTAATGTGAGTGGCAGTCAGAGAGGAACTAAAGATTTAGCTGTTAGATCAGAGGCTCGTGCACTTGCCAGAGCTTATGCTATTTACGCCCGCAAAGAAGCTTCGTCTCCAGATGTGATTACTGGTACTTTTACTCTCTATGATACTAGTGTAGTTGCATTAATTGATCCAGGATCGACTCATTATTATGTATGTGAAACATTAGTGTTCAGTAATACTTTGCCTGTAGAGTCTACTGAGTTTGTGATTAGAGTATCGAACCCCTTAGGCCGGTGTGTTTTGGTTGATAAAGTATGTAAAAGTTGCCCGTTGATGATTCGAGATTCGTGTTTTCAGGCTGATTTAATGTTGTTTCCATTTGACGAGTTTGATATAATTCTGGGTATAGATTGGTTAACCTTGCACGATGCTATTGTGAATTGCAAACGGAAGACTATTGATTTACGATGTCAGAATGATGAGATTATTCAGATTGAGTCTAATGATCTAAATGGTTTACCGGCAGTGATATCTTCGATGTTAGCTCAGAAATATGTGAGAAAGGGTTGTAAAGCTTACTTTGCTTATGTGCTCGATTCTAAAGTGACCGAAAAGAAGATTGAATCAGTACCAATTGTGTGCGAGTATCCGGATGTATTTCCCAAAGAACTATCGGGTTTGCCACTAATCCGAGAGGTAGAGTTTGATATTGAATTAGTGTCGGGGACAACTCTGATTTCGATATCTCCGTATAGAATGACGCCGACTGAATTAAAATAATTAAAGACTCAGTTGCAAGAATTGACTAATAGAGGCTTCGTACGATCAATTTTTTCTCCCTAGGGTGCACGGTTTTTTTTGTGAAAAAGAAAGACGAAACTATGAGAATGTGCATCAATTACCGACAGCTTAATAAGGTGACTATAAAGAATAAATATCCTTTGCCACGGATTGATGACTTGTTCAATCAGTTAAAAGGGGCTATTGTGTTTTCTAAGATAGATCTGAGATCAAGTTATTATCAGTTACGATTTAAAGACTCTGATGTGCCGAAAATTACTTTTTGAATGATGTACGGACACTATGAGTTTCTGGTTATGCCTTTCGGACTTACTAATGCACCTGCTGTTTTTATGGATTTAATGAATCGGATCTTCAGACAGTATTTGGATCAATTCGTGGCTGTGTTCATAGATGACATATTGATTTATTCTCGTGATGAATCCGAACATGCTGAACACTTGAGATTAGTTCTACAGACTTTGCTTGATAAGCAGTTATATGTGAATTTTAGTAAATGTGAGTTCTGGTTAAGAGAATTTAGTTTTTTGGGACATATTGTATCAGCATCGGGTATTCGGGTTAATTCGAATAAGGTTTCGGCTATAATAGATTGGAAGCCCCTTGAAATGTATCCAAAGTCTGAAGTTTTCTGGTACTAGCTGGTTACTATAGACAGTTCGTAAAAGGTTTCTCTATGATTGCAACCCCAATAACACGAATCCTTCAGAAAGATGTTAAGTTCGAGTGGTCAAAAAGTGCCAGAAAAGTTTCGATCAGTTGAAAGCTTTGTTGACCGAAGCCCCAGTGCTAGTTCAGCCAGAAATGGATAAAGAATTCGTTATCTATAGTGATGCATCTTTGAATGGTTTATGTTGTGTTTGGATGCAGAAAGGAAAAGTTATAGCTTATGCCTCAAGACAGTTAAAGCCGCATGAAAAGAACTATCTGACACACGATTTGGAATTGGCAGCTATTGTGTTTGCGTTAAAAATTTGGTGCCACTATTTTTCGGTGAGAAATGTTACATTTATTCTGATTACAAAAGCTTAAAATATTTAATGATCAGAAAGATCTGAATCTACGACAGTAATAATGGTTGGAGTTGTTAAAAGATTATGAGCTTGTAATTGACTACCATTCAGGGAAAGCTAATGTTGTTGCTGATGCTTTGAGTAGGATATCGTTGTTTGCTTTACGTGCGATGAATACTCAGTTAGACCTATCCGATGATGGTTTGCTAGTAGCTGAGTTAAAAGCAAAAGTGTTATTTATCCAACAGATTTGTGAGGCTCAAAAATTGATAATGAATCTATAGCCAAACGGGCTCAATGTGATGCGAATACTGATTCAGATTTCAGAGTTGATACTAAAGGTTGTTTGAGGTTCAAAGACCGAATGTGTGTTCCGAGAAATTCAGAGTTAATTCAGATGATTTTGAATGAAGATCATAGCAGTCAGTTATCTGTTCACCCGGGTAGTACAAAAATGTATAATGATTTGAAACAACTTTACTGGTGGCATGGTATGAAACGGGACATCTCTGACTTCGTTTCGAGATGTTTGATCTGTCAGCAAGTCAAAGCTAAGCATCAGGTTCCGTCTGAGTTACTTCAACTAATTATGATACTCGAGTGGAAATGGGACAAAGTCACGATGGATTTTGTATCAGGTTTGTCTTTGTCACCGAGTAAGAAAGATGCAATCTGGGTTATTATAGATAGATTGACTAAATCGGCTTATTTTGTTTCGGTTTGCACAGATTACTCGTTTGATAAACTTGTTGAGCTGTACATTTCTCAGATTGTGAGAATACACGGAGTATCTATTTCTATTATTTCGGATAGAGATCCTGTAACATCCTGAATTAGGGGTTATTTGTGATTGTATTATTGTGCATATGATTGGATTGCTGTAATACTATTTATGGTGTAATAAGACTTAGCTATGGACCTTGAGTAGGCTCGAGTGGTAGAAAAATTTCATTTGTAAGCTTTAATAAGACAAGGAGCCATAGTAAATAGGGGTTACAAGTTTTAGAAAGGAATATTTGACACTAATAAGGCCTTGGAAAATTGGCAAGGGTGCCACTTAAGTCTTTGGAATTGACGCCACCAGGGGAGCAAGGAGCCTAGGTTCGAGTAGCGAAATTCTCTTTTACGCTCTTTATTTTCTGATGAGAGAGAAAGAAGTGTTCACTCAAACTCTTTCGGGATAATAAGGACTTTTATTTGAATAATTTTAAATGATTGGCCAAGAGTGATTCAAGGTGTTGGCCGAATCTAAGACTCCTTGTTGGAGAGGAGTAAACAGCAAGGAGTGTGTAAAGGGTGGTGGCCGAATTTTCTTTAGGCACCTAGCTTGACATTTTCGGCTAACACATACCAAAAACCAAAACTATTGATCCTTTTTTCTTCTTCTTAGCCTTTGGCCGAATCTCCCTACACTCTCATCTCCCATCTATTTCTTTTCTTCTTTCTCAAAATCAAAACCACCATTAATCCCATACTTCTCTTCTTCTTGTTTGCTTAAAATCGAAACCCTCTCTACCCTCCCTCTGTCGAATTCCCCATCTTCTTTTCCTTCTCTTTTTCTTTCTCTATTAGCCGAATCTCTTCCACTCTTGTTATTGAAATCTCCCCTCTCCCATTAGATTCACTTGGCTGAATATAAAGATTGGTATACATCTCTTCGGGATTACTTTTTCAATCGGTTTGAGAAGGTAAGTGTTTGCCGAAACTCTTCTCCCATATTCTCTTGTTCTCTGTCGATTTGGATGAAGGGAAAAGCTGAGATCCGACATTTATTGATGATTTGGCTAACCATTTTTTGAAATCGATTTCACCTATAAACTTGAGATTTTCAAAGCGATGATTGATCCTCCATTCTCTGCTAATCAATTTGGTAAGTCTACTGTGAGGATTCTCTTTAGTCTTTCCATTAGATACTTGGAAAAGCGAAAGCTAATCATTTGTATGGATCTAAGGTTTGGCCGATTGCAAGGAATCCATGTGTGGGCTTGGATTTGGTTGGAAACCAAATCCGTTCAAATAAGTGCCACAAATGAGTCTTGACTTTTAGCTATTATAGCCAAATAGGCCTATGGCACTAACTTTGATGTTGGCGAATATAGGGTCAAGGGATGAAACACGATGATCGAATCTTGGGATCTAGGATTAGCGTTAGTAATGTGTGTACTTACACATTTCATAACTAATATAATGCTAATAAATTGTGTATGTTATACGGATTTGTGTAGATTTGGATTTGATACCGTAAAGGTATGAGCAAGGATTCGGGTAAGTCCATTTCAATATGAGCTTGCAATATAATGCATGTGGATGCATGACATATTTGGTATATATGATACATAAAAATATGGCCTATGATAAATTCGAGATATGTTATTATTTAAGCATGTTTGGCATGATTTCTTTTATATGCACATCGTATCATGGTGGGTGATTTGAGTGGAGGGGGAAATGATATCCGTGTCTTCGGACACCAGTGGTTTGGTACCACATTTTGTGACTTTGGGTCACCAGAGGTTTGGCACCTCATAGCGACTTGTCCCAGTGGGTTGGCCCCACGGTTGATATTATGGGATCGTCGCCAGTGATTTGGTATCACACGTGGGTTGGCCCCACAAATTATTATTCGTGACTTTGGGTCACCAGTGGTTTGGCACCACCAGTGGTTTGACACCACAATATTGATGGATATCGTGACTTTGGGTCACCAGTGGTTTGGCACCACCAGTGGTTTGGTACCACACGGGGTAGAGAAAGGAGTTATGGATGGCTAGGTTGGGTGCATGTTAAACTTAGTTATGATTTGTGTATGATGTTACATTATACCGGGGGAAGGGTTACACATTGAGTCTTGGTGACTCACCTTCTCCTCTAACTTTTTCAGGTGACTCGTAGATCGCGGATGAGGAGCCGGATGAACTCGAGGTGGCCATGCAATGGAAAATTTGGTTTAGTAGACTATGGGTTTATTTTCATTTTATTTTTTTCTTATTATTCTTATTTGTTCAAGTTGTAATAAGGCCTCCTAAAATTTTGCTTTGATTATTTTACCTGTTTTAGATGAAACTTCCAAACTACTTAATGGCTTAAATATTTTTCTTAAACACAAGTTTTCCTAAATCCAATGCGTAAATGTTTTCTTCTGTGCCATCGGGTACATTGACAAAATTGATAATAATAGGATTTAATAGATTTTTAAATAAGGAAGCAAAGTGTTGGATTCTCGCATAACCCACAACTTTTACTTAAAACAAGACAATATCTTTCCTAAATGTGAATCAACAAAAAGGGGTTTCTCAAAACATTTTCTATGTGACATGCCAAATTTGGTTGTAATGTTTGGGCCGGGTTTGAGATGTTACAGATCCGAGGTTCACATCGCGGTTTTGGAAGAAACTACAAGATGCGCTAGATACGAAACTACCCTTTAGCACTGCTATCCATCCACAGACAGATGGTCAGTTTGAACAAATTATTCAAATACTTAAGGATATGTTGAGATGTTGCATTCTTGAGTTTGAAGGTACGTGGGAACGATATTTGCCACTGATTGAATTTGCGTATAATAATAGCTTTCAATCGAGTATCATAATGGCACCTTGCGAGGCTTTGTACAGTTGCAAATGTCGAACACCATTGTATTGGACTGAGCTCAGTGATAATAGGATACACGGAGTTGATTTGATCAAAGAGACTGAACAGAAAGTGAAAGTGATTTGCGATACTCTGAAAGTCGTGTCAGATCGTCAAAAATCGTATGCAGACTTGAAACAAAAAGATAAAGTTTCAGATTGGGGATAAAGTGTTTTTGAAAGTCGCGTTGCGGAAGAAAATACTCCAATTTGGTCGTAAAGGCAAATTGAGTGAGAGATTCATTGGGCCGTATGAGATTATTGAGCGTATCAGGTCGGTTGCTTACAGACTATTGTTGCCACGTGAGTTAGAAAAGATCCATATTGTATTTCATGTTTCGATGCTTTGACGATATCAATCCGACCCATCGCATGTTATTTCCTCGTATGAGATTGAGATTCAATCCGATATGACATACGAGGAAGAACCGATCCGAATTTTAGATCGTGAAGTGAAAAAATTGAGAAATAAAAAAATTTCTTTAGTAAAAGTCTTATGGCATCGACACAAGGTTGAAGAAGCTACATGGGAGCCTGAAGATGCTATGAGAGAATGTTACCCAAATCTATTCGCTAATAAGATTTTCGGGACGAAAATCCCTAAAGGGGGAGAGTTGTAACAGTGTGGTTTAGACCCTAGTCGGAATAGTGGTTTCGGGACCACAAATTTGAGTCAAAAAAATATTTAAATATTATTTTCTGTGTTTTTAGTATGTGAATTGACATGTGAGAAATTTTCGTGAATTACTTTAATCGTTTGTGTGCTTAATTTGCAAAAAGGATTAAATCGCATAAAAGGTAAAAGTGACATTCTATATGTTAATGTGTTAAAATGAGTTGAATTTTGAATATGATGGCCTTAAATGGTAATTAGACCATTTTAATTGATAGTGGACTATTATGGACAACTATTATATGTTTTAATGTTTAATTCATTAAGGGCAAATTGGTAAATGATGAATTAGGTTATAATTTAATAAAGTAAAACAAAAATTTAGGCATTCATCTTTGTTAAAGCCAAAAATTTAAGAAGAAAAGAAAGAGTTAGGGCTTCGAAACATTTGGCTACTTCAAGGCTTAATTGTAAGTTTGATTTTGCTTGGTTTTTGATAATTTTTTCATTTTTGAGATCGTTGCTTCATGTTTTAACTAGTCGTTGCTTGAATTTTTGAATTTGATGATGTATTCATAAAATGTCATTGATGATGGTTTATGGTTTTTGTTGTTTGATGATGGAAAATAAAAGATATGTGGTAGATTAATATGTTTTGTCTTTGGATTTTTGATGAATTTGAGTAATTTGGGCTAAATTGTGAAAATAATAAATTGAGGGACTAAAATGTGAAATAAATGAAATGTGTGGACTTGTATGAGCTTAGTGAATATTCAGCTAAGCTATTGTGTAGTAAAATTATGTTTATTTTGTATTTTGTGAAATAAGGACTAATTTATGAAAAATGTGAAATGTTAGGGGCAAAAGTGTAATTTGCCCATTTATATGTTTTCAGATGAATTTGATTGAATATGTGATTAAATAAGTTTAATTTATACTAATTTAGATCAAGAAAAGAGGAAATCGGAATTGGATCGAGGAAAATCTAAAGTTGTTGAATAGTCGTCTCAATTCGTCCGTCTTTGCTAAGGTAAGTTCATAAGTAAATAAATGCATTTAAAATTTATGTGAATACATTTTATAATAACGAATTGAATTGTATACTTATATACATGTATTGTAGAATTGATAAAAGCTTGGAATAACTTGTGTCGAGCTTGAATCGATCGAGATACAATGTCCGAAAGCCCCGTACGAACCTTAGGAATAGTTAGGATACATATGTCATGACATAGGATTCCGATATGTGTTTTCATGTAAGACCACGTCTGGGACGTTGGCATCGACTTGTGTTTACGTGTAAGACCATGTCTGGGACATTGGCATCGTATTTGATTCATGTAAGACCTTGTCTGGGACAGTAGCATCAGTATATGATTACATGTAAGACCACGTCTGGGACGTTGGCATTGCACGAGCTTTTCGACTATCCGAGTATCCTTATTAATTTCAAATGGTTCAACAGGCATTATCGAGATGAGATCGAATGTGAAAAAGAACTAAAAGGTTCAGGTATGTGCTATGTTATATGTATATGTAAGTAAGGTAAGTATATGTTAGAAATGAATATATGAATGAGACATGGTAAAAGAGAAGTTTATATGTGTTTATGAGTATATGTGTATTCGAACATTGATGTTATATTGCTATTGTAAATGTGATAATATTTGAGTTTGCAAGCATATTAAATGTATATTTGGTTAAGGTTTGTTTGATTTGATTAGTTGATTTAATACGAATGGTTACGAGTTAGAGGTGATACAATAAACTTAAACAAATCTTACGATGCCATTTATACAATACAAAGATTAACATATGTAACAACCCTATAGTTAGGGGTGTCAGAAAGTGCATTCTCGAGACTCCATTCTCTTGAATAAGACTCGTAAATATTTTATAAAAATATTTACGAAGTTAGTTGTGTAGTTAATTAGATTTTGATTAAGTGAATTTTGTGAAATTAAAAATTATTAAGTATAAGGACTAAATTGCATATAGGGTAGAAGTTGAATTATGATTTCAAAATAATTAAAAGGACTAAAGAAGAAATTATACCTTTGTTTCTTTAAGTGGACGATAAATGGGTTAAAACAATTAATGATACGATATATATTATAATAGTTAATAAATTTAAAATATGTAAACATATATTATATAATATATGATATATGATAAAAACAAAATAAATGAAATAATAAAAGAGATAAAAAGAAAGTAAGTGGAAAAAGGTGAAGAGAAAGACATGCAAAATAAAAGAAAGAAAAAGAAAGAAGAAAATAAGGGAGAAGAAAAAGAAAGAAGAAAATAAGGGAGGACGCACGGCACCTAAGGGTTTCTAAGTTTCAATTTCAATTGGTTAGTTAATTTAGTCACTTTTCTTGTAATTTTTATATTTATGGAATTTCGGTGTTAAGTACTACCCGACCCATGTTGAAATTTTAGCATTGATTAAGATTTTAAGTATTGTTAATGTTGAATAGTTTTAGTATTAGTGATTAAATTGATAGATTTTTTAGCTAGAAATTGAAAAGGATTAAATTGTAGAACGAATTGTAAATTTTGAGTAATTGGGACTAAATTGTGAAAAAATTTGAAATTGAGGGGTTTAATTGAAAATAGGGAGCTAAATTTAGCTTAAAATGAAATTATTATAAAAATATGGGATTAAATGTGAAGAATAAAAATTAGTCTCGGTTTAGGGACTAAAATGGAATTTAAGCAAATATTGAGTAAAAATTAAAATATTCAATGTGGAATTGAATTGTATTGTATTGATGTATTTTAATTGTTTTAATTCTGTAGCTAACATCGTACTGGAATCCTCGACTAAAAAGAGGAAGGATAAAATCGACATGAATAGCTCAAAATCCACGGTTTGTATTTCTATAAATCCAAACCTAGTTGTTAATTGTTGTATTTAGATTCAATGCATATGGTAAGTGGTTGAGGTGAGTATTTTTTGGCACTTTGATAGTTGATTGAAATGGATTGAATTGGTATTATGAATGTATTGACTATTTGAATTGAAATGAATATATGTGTAAATGTGATGATGTACAAATATGAGAATTGGATATTGGTTGTATTTGAAAAGTGAAATGAAACCCTATTAAATGTATTGAGCTAAGTCGGATATAGATGGCGTGCCATAGGATAGGAAGAGTTTAGGGATTTCTTCGACTTCGAGTCGATGAGGCACTGGGTGCCAATTTGCTTCGATTTAACCAATGGACACTAAGTGTCAATTTATATAATATGGTAGCGATTATTACCAGTTTATCGATGAGGCACTAGGTGTCAAACTGGTGTGTTGGTTGGATCCATGTATTCATCTGAGTTCAAGTCGTGTTAATAAGGGTAATTAAATAATAAAGTTCTATTATCAATAATGAAATGGAAAAATATGTGAATTGGAAATGGAAAAGTGGATTGATATACGAAAGGTGAAAATGTTGTGATCATAAATGAGATATATGAGTAATGTACTCATGGATTGAATATAGTTGGTTTATGCCATTGTTAAAATGAAATGTTGAATGATCTATGAAAAGCTATTTTTATAGCAAGTGATATTAACTGAGTTATATGTTAAACCAACTAATAGAAGAATATTTGTGAAGTTGAGAAAATCATGATATAATATGGTATTATGCATGAAATTGAGATGGTGATAAATTATAATTGCTTGTTAGATAGTAATGTGATTATAAAATTCAAATTGAGCATTCATGTATCTTTATGTCTTTAAATGTTAGGATTATATAAATATCACTGAGTTTTACTCAGCGTACGGTTTTGTTTTCCTTGCGCAGGTTAGGTACTTCTCTTTTAATCGTCGACTCAACATCAAACAACGATCCCGATCTCAAATGTGGTGAAGTTTACCTTTTGTGATGGCATGTACCTAGGATGTCTTAAATTGATAGTTATTTTGTGAATGGTTTGTAATAGAGTTATAAGTATAATGTTGGTTTGAGCATATGTTATTGTTTAGAGTCATAATTTTTCATGTTGTTTTGAACCAATGCTTATTAGGTGTATGTGAATTTAAGTTTATGTTTTAGGTAGTTATAAGCTAGGCTAAAATGATTGATTTTAGCATGTTTAAAACTTTGATTTGAATTATGCATGGATGAAATTTTTTTAATGGTATAACTTGCGGTACCAATGAGGGTAAATTGGTTAGGCATCTAGGATGATTGTTTTGGCATGTTTTGAGCATGTTTGATCGTGTTTTGAATAGGTTAAATGATTGGTAATTGAGATGCTTAATGCCCAAGTAAGTAGGAAATGGTAAACTTGAGTTTTAAGGTACTTTTGGGTGCACACAGCTTGGTCATACGAGCGTGTGTCACACATAGGCAACAGACATGGGCGTGTGACCTAAGTCAGAGAGTTACATGGCCTAAGACACAAGCGTGTGTCTCAGCTATGTGAGGCACACGGACTGGCCACACAGGCGTGTAAGGCACACGGCTGGCCACACAGGTATGTGACTCCTGCAGTTGAAATTTTTCTAACTTTTTCCTAAAATTTTCAAATGTTCCCGATTTAGTCTCGAATCGTTTCTAAAGTGATTTTAAGGCCTCAAGGGCTTGAATAAGGGACAGTATGCATGCTTAATGATGGATTATGTTGTGATTATTGAAATGTTTTAAATTGAATGATTTAAGTAACGTTTATTTGGTAATGCTCTGAAACCCTATTTCGGCGACAGATATGGGTTAGGGGTGTTACAACGTAATTCATCACCAATGCCATAAGCTTAGTAAAAGCCTAAACAACATCACCATTGTAACAGTCCGATTTATACCCTAGTCGAACAGTGGTTTCGGGACCACAAATCTGAGTCTGAATAATATTTTAATATTATTCTCTGTGCCGTTGATATGTGTTTAAGCATGTACTAAATTTTCGTAAGTTAATTTGATTGTCTGTGTGGTTAATTTGAAAAAAGGATTAAATTGCATGAAATGTGAAAGTTGCTTGCTATTTGCTAAAGTACTTAAGTGATGTGGCTTTTGAATGTTGTGGCCTTAATAGGAAAATATGCCATTAAGTGATTAGTGGATGGCTAAAGGTCATAAATGACCTTGAATTATATGTTTTAATATATTTGATTATAGGTTAAAAATGTATTTTATGTATTAAATGATTATATGATAAAATAAAATATGAAAATGGACTTAGTTCATCCATTCTTCCACCGAAAAACAAAAAGAAAAAGAAAGCTTTGAAGCTTTATAATTTCGGCTAGTTTGAGGCACAAATTCAAGGTATGTTTTTGTCGGTTCTTGATAATTTCTACATTTTTGTAATCGTTGCTTCGAGAGCTATCAAACCCATGTCTCAATTTGATGAATTGATGTTGTTCATGAGAAATGCCATTGATGATATGTTGAGTTTTGTGCTGTTTTAAGGTGTTAAAAGATAGTTAGGTGTTAGATGAACATGTTTTGTTCTTGAAGTTTTGATGAATTTAGCTAAATAGGGCTAAATTGAGAAAATAGTAATTTAAGGGACTAAATTACAAATTTGATGAAATATTTGGGCTTATATAGTCCCTAGAGAGGTTCGGCCAAGCATATGTGTGTGTGGATTTTGTGAATTTGATGTTTTGTGAAAAATGGACTAAATTGTTAAAGTGTGCAAATATGAGGGTTAATTTGCAAATAGCCCTAAATGTGTGTCTATGGATTTAATTGAATGAAATAGTGAATAAAAAGATAAATTTTGAATATGTTTAGGTCAAGAACCGAGGAAAATATACTTAGATCGCGGGAAAGCAAAAATAACCGAGTAGCCGTTTCCGTTCGATAAACCAAATCCGAGGTAAGTCACTATGCAAATAAATGTACTTGTATAATACTATATTTGATTATATGACTATTGTTGATAACAAATGCTATTGAGAGGATATGCGTAGGAATTTTGAGATGAGTCCGTTATAATGATTAAGTCTGAGAAGTCCCGTTTGAACCTAGGAATAGATAGGATTAGCTATGTCATGACATAGGTATCTGTTCTGTTTCATCATGTAAGACCACGTCCGGGACGTTGGCGTTGATTTGTGATCTCATGTAAGACCACGTCTGAGACGTTGGCTTCGATATAAGATTTATGAGTAAGACCACATCTGGGACATTGGCATCGACATGAGTTTTATGTAAGACCATGTCTAGGACATTGGCATCGTGTTTCCGTATAAGACCACATGCAGGATAGTGGCATCGATATCCGAGTGGATATAAGACCTCGTCTGGGACATTGGCATTGTAAAACTATTCCGATCTTACTGAGTATCCTACTAGATTCCTAAAGGTTCAACGGGAAAGTCTGTGAAATGAATCGTAAATACGAGCTGTGAGCAAATAAGTGAATGATTATCCATTTTAGGTACGTTGAATGTACATTAAGTGTGCATAAAAGGTAAGTACCTATATGACTTTGATATGAAGAAAAGTATTATTGAAAATGAAAATGTGAATCTTGAAATGTTGAAGGTGGCAAATGTGGCCATAAGTTTACGAACCAAGTTATATATATATGATAGTTGCTAAGTGGTCGATATATGTGCCAATGTGTTTATTTGTATATGACTTACTAAGCTTTTGGAAAGCTTACTCTGTGTGTGTGTTTTCTCTGTTTTATAGGTCGTCGAAGCTACTGAAGGCTCGGGATTTTCAAGGATCATCATCACACTACAAAAACTTATTTTGGTACCCTTTTGGAAATGTATATATCTAAATATGGCATGTATAGACTAGATATGTGTATATGTTTTTGGAAGTGAACTTAGCCATGTGTTTTGGAAAGTTTAATTTGGTAATATGCTTGAATGAATGTGATATATGATGCATATCTTGGTAAGGTGAAAGCTTATGAAATGGCCAAGTTTTGAGTGAGCTATTGAATGGATTATGCTTGTAATGATATGAGTTTATTTCTTTGGAATCGTCATGGTTGGAATTGGTATTGAATGTATAAATTGAATGGTCAATTTGGTATGTTTTGGTTGCCATATATGCAAGGTATGTGTTGATATATATATTGCTTGTAGGAAGACCTTAAGTGGGTGGCATATTGGCCTTGTAAAATGGCCTATAAAGTCACACGGTTGATGCACACGGGCGTGCCTAAGACCATGGGTAAATTGGCAGAATGTGGCTTAATTTGCACATGGCCTCGACACGGGTGTGCTTGATGGCTATGTGAGAAATGGCAGTATGTGATCTAGTAGTACACGGCCTTAGCACATGGGCGTGCTTGGTGACCGTGTTGATTTTGGCAGTATACTACCACGGGAAGGACACATGGGAGTGTCAAGTAGCCGTGGGTGAGGCACGGCCTACCCCCACGGCCATTGTCCCCTGTATTTTAGAAAAGTTTCAAACAAATAATGAAATTACTTATGTGTTTTCGTTTAGTCCCTACTCGGTTTATAAGCATGCTTAGGGTCTCGATGACTCATTTAGGGACTCTATGATTGAATTCAAATGTGATTGATGACGATTGACTTTGTGTCGTGAATGTGATGTATTGTTCGGTAATGCCTCTTAACCCTATTCCGGTGATAGTTTTTGGGTTAGAGGTGTTACAACCATCTCACAAGTTAGTATACTTGTCCATGAATCAGATGAAATCATTCATAAGATATGTAAATTTCCATATGTACTAACATCATTTAGTTCATAAAACCTTTCATAAATTCATGATTCAATCCATTTGCATACTTACCATTTCATTCTCTTTTCTTGCCAGTTGAACCATCTAGAATTCCATCGGATACTCAGGAAAGCTCACACGAAGTGTGCCTTTACATATAATCGTAACATTTTCTTACATCAATGCTCACACGAGCTATGAAATGGGTTTGCTCACATGAGATGTGGATCGGAATATAAGCTACATGATGCTGCTCACACGAGTTGTGGAGAATCCGCAACAAATGCAGGATCTCAGCCATCAGTAGGACATTCAAGACCAGCACTAGAAACGTGAAATCCCTAATAACATGTCATTTGTATCCTAAAAATACTTAAGGTTCAACTGGGATGAACATTAAATTTAACTAACATTAAAACAATCACAGTACATACAAACTTACCTTGATAATTAGGGCGTAGTAATATAGTTGAACTAATTTGAAGCTTTGGCTTTTCCTCGATCTAATTCCGAATGTGGTTTATCTAGTATTTAATTTAATCCATATTTCATATTTATGCAAAATTACCAATATGCCCCTAACATTTTAACTTTTCACAATTTAGTCTTTAAGCTTATAACATAAAATCTAACCATTTTAATTTAAATCCATTCTAACCCATGTTGCAAAGGACCTTAAAGCAACTCATAATTATCAACAATTCATAACAAAACCCTAGGATTTATACCTTTAACAATTTAATCCCTATTTCTAAAATTCATTAAAAATCACTTAACAAAACTTGTTTATTTTCAGCACGAATTCATACTCTATTAATTAACATCAAAAATCATTCAAAATTATTCATGGTAAGTCCTTAAACCTTTAAAAAATTTAAAAATTAACCCCCGAGCTAGCTAGATTAAGCTAAAACGGACTAAAAAACATAAAAATCATTAAAAATGGGGCTTGAATTCACTTACATGCAAGCACCTATGCTAGCCAAACCTTCAAGCCCTAACAATGGCTATTTCCTTCTTCAAATTTGATGGAGAGACTAAGTGAGGAAGAAGATACAATTTTTTGTTTTATTTAGTTTACGTTAATTTATCAATTTACTATTTTAACCTTGGTTAATAACTAAACAAAACATCAAATCCATGTCCATATTTTTCCACTAATTTCTTAAATGGTCTATTTACCATTCAAGTCCCTTACTTTAAGATTTCATAGCCATTAGAATCCTTTAACTAATAGAACTCAACTTTTACACTTTTTATGATTTAGTCCTTTTCACTTAATTAACCATTTAAACATTAAAATTTCCTAACAAAATTTTAATATGGCCTTAATATATTCTTGTAGACATTAAATAAATAATAAAATAATAATTTACTCATCAAAATTGTGGTCTCAAAACCACTGTTTCTAACACCACTAAAAACGAGTTGTTACACGAAGATTCATTTGGAGCATTTTCAACTTGATGCTTATCAAAGCACGGAGTTGCAGAAAGCTTCTACAGTTGTCGAGTTGTGTCAAGTGCTAGCTAAGATAAATAAGTCAAGTATTTATCCTTTTCTTGATAGAATTATTCGTCTTGTGCTAACTCTTCCTGTGTCTACTACAACAACCGAACAAGTATTTTTAGCCATGAAAATCATGAAGACAAGGCTTCGCAATAGAATGGAGGATGATTTTATTTCAACTTACTTGGTAGCATACATCGAAAAAGAGAAAGCTTGAGAATTTTCAACAGATTCTATCATTGATGAATTCAATCTTATGAAAAAGCGAGGTGCAATTTAGGATGCCTAATATTGAGAAATAGAACTAAGGCTAAGTTTTTTAAATTTAATTTTTAGAATTATAAAAATATATATGAAATTTTCAGTATAGTATTAGTTATTATTTTTTTCATATTGGAAAGAAATATTTAATTTTATATAGTGTGATTTTTTATTTTATTTTTTATAGTTAAATCGTATATACTTTTTAAAAAACATTAAATTGATTTTTTTGTAACACCCCAAACCGACCAAGACGTTATGGCCAAATCTGGCAATGTCACATGGAAGTGTTTTTCGAAAAATGAGTTGACCTCCTTTCTTTTTCATTCTTTACATTCTCTTATACTTAATTCCAAGATGTGTCGATCAATTTCA
Source organism: Gossypium rotundifolium (assembly GCA_025506655.1). Taxonomy (NCBI): domain Eukaryota; kingdom Viridiplantae; phylum Streptophyta; class Magnoliopsida; order Malvales; family Malvaceae; genus Gossypium; species Gossypium rotundifolium. The sequence goes on along the minus strand of CP106727.1, from coordinate 117,778,311 downwards.
AACATGATTCATATTCAAAAGTTATTCTCTTTCGTCACTTATTGCGAAAGCTTTTTAAAATAGTTTGCATATTTGTGTGTATTTTGTTAAAACGTTTGATTCGTTTTCAAAACTCGATTATCCTACTACTAGCAGTTGTAAATCAAAACAATAAAAACCCAAAATTAAAAGTAAAAATCCAAAGAGGCCATTATTACAGTAAAATACCCCTAAAATAAAATCAAAATTATAATTAAGTACTAAGTCGAATTAAATAGGTCATGTGGCCACCGTTGAGTCCTCCGTCGCACTGATCTGCCTATGTCTAGGGATTACTTGTACAGTCAAATCAGAAGGGTGAGTTTACGAAAACTCAGTGTGTAATCCTATATAAAGCAAACAGACATAAAGCAATCACAGTCTGGGCCTAAGCCCTTTTCAGTATCAGTGACAATATCAGTTTGGACTTTAGCCCATCTCAACACAGAAGCAATCATGTGTTTGGGCCTTGGCCCATTATAGTAACAATAATCAGTATAGTAATAGATTATACAGTATATAGGTCCTACCCAGCCATGCTTTAAACTTTATCTCCATCCAACCCTACACTCCATATGGGGATATAATCAACCCACCCATCCCTACACTTTAAAAAGTACCGAATGCGGTTGTAGTTTGAAGCTGAGCTGCCAGTAAATTAGGCTCGAAGCCTTTCAAAACACTTCCTCCTATCAAAATAAACCTCCAACCCAATGCAATGCAGTATACAAATATGATATGCTATAACATAATATCATGCATGTAATCAGGGCATACAGTATCAAATCAGTGGAACATCATCATGCTTATTCATATCAGCCATATAGTCATTTCAGTCAATTAGGGGTCTAGGTAAGCTTACCGATCCTACAGTAAGTTCACATTTGTCTCGGGCGACCCATTCAACCTTAACATCAAAATAGTGAAAAACGGGCTCACATGCCGATGTTGTCGGCCCGTGTGGCCTATACGGCCCAAAATGGCCTTGGCCCATAAATCGCACATGGCCAGCCTCTTCGATCACACGCCTGTGTTCAATCACATGGCCTACCACACGGGCGGCCACACGCCGGTGTGGAGTCGACAATCACTTGTTTTGGCTTTTTACTTAATTTCAATTTCGGAGTTGTGTTTACACACCTGAACCGTTTTTGATGTGTTTGTACACCGAGTACTCTAATACCCTATCAATTGATCGATAAACACCAGATTAATTCCTTGCAACACATTCAAACCGAATTGAAACAAATAACTCACTATAATACGCAACCTCTAAACTTACCCACGACTCTCGAATGATCGACTAAGGTTCCACTCGTGTCTGGTCTCTTTCTTCAAAATCCGCTACTGCCTAAAAAGATAAAGGAATATTAATTAGAACCCTAACTACAACGATTTGCTAAAAACCAGGAACTCTCTTACCGAAACCACATACATAGAATCATCAAAGGTAGAAGCAAGGAAGGCTATTGCCGTGGAATGGAGAGATAATTTCAAGAGGGGAAAAGATAAAGAACAAAGAGGAACAATCTAAAACAACACAATACCTCGACAGCACTTCAGGAAGGGGGTGTCCTAGCAGAGAAAAGAAGAAGCCAAAATTTGGGAAGAAGATCAAATATGATTCGGCTAGGGAAAAGAGAGTAAGAAGAACGTTTAAAACTTTAGCAAGAACCAAAGGAATTTCGGCAGCAACAAAGGGGATATCGGAGGGGAAAACAATCAGTAGAAAATTCAAATAGGAATAATCAGTACAAAGAACTAGGATTAGCCGACAAAAATCAAAAGAGAGGAGAAACGAAAGCTAAGGGGGAAATTCAGCAGAGAGAACCAAAAGTAGAGAAGGGAAAACTGTCACAAAACTGGAAAAATGAGGAAAGGTAGTCAAATTTGCCACTACCAGTTTCGGTTATATCCAACCTCTTCCACCCATATTTCCTCCCCATATCACTCCAACACAATCCCCTCAACCACTAAATTCAAACCCCACTTAAACTCTTCAGAATTTCAGTTAAACTACAACACCCACACGGCACAAACAGTAAAAAATAAATTCCATATTTGCGCAAGGACTCAAACCCCAGACCTCCTGCTCCTTTGCTTTCCACTTAACCACTAGACAAGCAGGCCCATTCTGATATATTTTACCAATATTTATTTATAAGCCTACTGACTAGAGATAGAGGTTTATTCAATTAAAACAAAAAAAAAAATTACCAAATGTAGGGCTTGAACTTGGGACTTCTCACACATACTTAGAATACTTAACCATTGTAGCAAACATGTATTTATGTCATACATATACAGAAATAAATATATAAGAGATTTTTTTTTGGTGCGTTACATGTTTGATGAGAAAAAATAGAATCCAAGAAAATTTGACACTTTTTTATGTTAAAAAAATGTTATTCGGTTTTAGAAGTTTCGCCTTCTTGGAGTAAAATCCTTATCTGTCTTTGCCTACTAGTATATAAAATTATTTTCATATTCAGTATAAAAATTATAATAAATTAATAATATGCATATGTACAAAATTACAAATAAAATAATAAAATAAATTAAAATTAGGTTTTAAGTTGAAAGGAAAAATATAGCTAATAAAATATGTAAAACTAAAGTTTTGTGGATAAAAAATATCAGTTCGGCTTTTTTACCTCAATAATACAAAAAATAATTAATAACTTAAATGATATGCCTATGAGATTATTTACCAAAATGGTACGTTTGCTACAGTGTTCTATTGGGATAATTGCCTCCGAAGCCTATCCTAAGGAAGTCGATTATGAGGTGATTTTGCTTTCTAAGATCAAAGGTGGAAGTCAACGTGGATGTTTCAATCAACGCCGTTATGTGGTAATGGATCGGGGTATAACCGGGGAGACAATTGACGGTTGTTACGTAGCCACGAGCTCAATTTTTTCGAATACCCGAAAATGATGCCTTATAAATACCATGCAGAAGTTTGATGACATATTCATATGGAAAAACTCTAGGGCTTCCTGCTATAATCGGTGTAATTTTTTTTCCATTTCTAGGCAACCGGTACCTTTAACCTTCCTTCTTATTCGAAGGCCGACACCGTCGTAGATGCAAGAGGCCTCTCAGGCAGGGAGTGGCTATTGCGGTGCATAAAGGTGATGCTCATTTCAGGGCGACGACAGTTTTCGTTATTTCACAACCTATTAATAACTACAACCATTGCTGCGTCGACCCGAGTTTGACCTCTACTGTGCCGGAACAACCGCTTTCCACCTAAGAGCCCTCTTATGTCCACCTTGGTGTCAACCTTCGACAAGAATGGAAGGTTAAAGATATCGACTGCTTGGAAATATTTAAAAAAAATTACTTTGATTACACTGGGAGTTCCCGGAGTTTTTTCCTATGATTATGGTATCAATATTATTTATGATATATATAGGGCATTATCTACGGACATCCAAAAAGCTTGAACTCCTGACAGCGTAACGGCCGTCACCTAACCCCTAGGTTATACTTGAACCTGTGACCGCATCACGATCGCCGATTGGGATCTCCACCTAGATTTCAACCCCTGATCATATCAAGCATTATTACCCGAAACTTGATTTCCCCACGATGGGTTTCTAAGGTGATGGTCCTATCCCACCATGACATATGAAATGTATGTGTGCTAAGATGCGTTATCACATCCCCGACCCCTCAAAACTACCTAAGAAATTATTCCGTCTTAGTTGAAAACCCTAAACACTTTCAAAATACCCTAAGCCCTAAAACCTAAAAAATTTAAAAAACCCTAACAACTGGATGTACTTTCACTTTCTCTTTCTTAAAATCGACCTATTTTTCTAATTAATTTTAAAACCAGTCTAAAGGCTAAATTAAAAATATATCTGCCTCCACAAACCATCTATGGCTAATGCACATCCTTTGCTTACATGTAATGCACAAGGGGTGAGTTTGGTTTTTTTTTTTTTTCATTTTTTTTGGGATTTTTTCGAATAGTTTATGATAATTTACTTAATTTTCATTCTCGAGTTTTTATATTATTTTTAAAGTTTTGAAAATTTAAATTTATTTTAATAAAAGTAAAATTTGTCAAAATAATTTTTCAAGTAAATAAAAATAATTAATAACTCTTACATAATTTAAAAAAATAATTTTATATAAATTTCAAATTATTTTTCTATTTTAAATATATAATGTTTATTTTAAATCCTAAAATTAAAATTAATTATAAATTAAATAAAAATACAATTTTATTTTATTTTTAAATTTGTACTACTTAAACCATTCAAATACCTCAATTTGAATTGTCAATTTTCTTCCTTAGCCTTACATTGCACAACCACAATTTACACAAAAGTACCTCAATTATAGAGACTAGATCAAATTAATTCCTCATAATTAAATGCATCAATTTAAACCCTTTGCTATTAAAAAGAATAAAATAATGCCAAATTATAACCGAGTTAATGTTTACCATTAAAAAATGACATAAAATTATTTTTAATTTGCGTATAACTCCAAATAAGAAGATTTCATTTGTAAAACTATAAAAAAATCAAAATATCAACTTCATTACCATAAATGATATTTTTAACTAGCAAAATGTTACCTCTAATTGATTTTTTATTAGTAGAAGAATTAAATCAATTTCTTTAAGACATAATGACTTTATTGGACTTTCAATTTTACAAAATTGATATTTTAGCTCTTTATTTAAAATTTTATTTTTTTAGCCTTTAAACTTATATTATTTGTCAAATCATTCCAAAATAAATAAAAAAGTTAACGTTTACTAACTTTGATGATGTGACATACAATCACATGGATGTTAAGTTAGCAATAAATTAATTTTTAAATATAAATAAAGCAATAAATTATTTTTTAATATAAATAATTCAAAAATTAAAATCATTAAAATGTATAATAATTATAATTTTTTAATTTAAAAAAAAATAATTTTTAATGTAACTACACATGAACTTTCATGTGGATGACACGTCAACAAAATTAACCGTCATTAACTTTTCCGCTTATATTGGAGTAATTTGACAAACGATATAAATTTAAGGGAAAAAGAGCTAAAAAAATAAATTAAAAGTTAATATATATATATATATATATATATATATATTTGTAAAGTTAATAAAGAGAGTTATTTGATTTATGTTACTATAAAAGCGTTAGGGTCAGTCAAGTCAATAACTGAAATTGGGAGCTGAAAGTTGGGCCAATCTGTACACATTTGCGTATAGTCCAATGTGATTGGGGCTGGATGTTATCCGAAACACACAAAGTAGCCCAACCTAATCGTGGAGAGATGGACAATGCCAATTCAAATATTTGATGTATTCGTTCCTTGATTCTTCTTGCCTTTCCTTTCCCCGGCGAGTTTTGGCGGCTTCGTAATCGCCGGATGGCAGCCTCAAACTCAAAGTTCGTCATTTTCTCCCTCTACTTTTCACCAATATCAGAAATGATGTCTCAATGGAGCCACTGCTTGCATCGGACGCCTCCATTTCCACTTCTCTCAACTTGGCGTTGGATCAACTCATGTCTAACATCCGTCTTCTTGGTTAGTCTTCCTTTTCCCCATTCTCCACTTCACTTCACTTCACTGCTTACTGTTATCATTCTTTCTATTTTTCTCTCACTTTAGGACTGCGTTTCCTTTTTATAGAAACTTGAAATGCTTTCACTCATCCACTTGTATTCAACATTTCATTTCATTCTAGTTTTATTAGTTATTAGAGTAGTTTAAGCTTCAATTTTTCGTTTCTTTCTTAAATGTAGATTTATGTTCATCTTTTTTGACTAATTACAAATCTTGTTTTTTTTCCTTGTATACAAAATCAAATGTTGAAGAGACATCTCTAGAATTGAAAACCAAGGATGAGATGATAAAGCGGGAAGACAGGATTATTTAAGAAATCTGACAGCATTGCGTCCTTGCACACTGAATTATCATCTCTTCAGGTCTCTATTTTCCTCTTTCTTTTTTTTTTTTTTTTGAAAAAAGAAGAAGAAGGGCGTACTTCAAAGACACATGGCTAACCCTTTATTCCACTGCTAAAGGCTATACTTTGTTGTTTCTCAGAAAAAGGGTACCTCATAAGCTGAGGAGCAGCTGCAAAAGGCTCGTGCAGAGGCTCTTAAATTTCAGAAACAGGTCGCTGTTAATTAAGGGTCTCCTAGTTTTACGGATTAATGAAGCTCATTTTTCAGCATTTTAATGTGACTTCTGGTTGTCCAGCTAGAGATTGTAAGTTTCTTCTTCTATTTTAGTTTGCTGAAGCATGTGGAACTGCAATTGTGTTTTCGCTATGCTCTGCCATCAATATATATACACGAATGCCTTTCTTATGGTTCACGTCCTATGTTGTAATCATGTCTACAGCATAAGAAAAATCAATAAGTAGCAGAAGAACGCCATAGCAAAAACGGATGTAGCTCTTAAATTTGTTGAGGTAGGTTAAGGTTAACAAGGTGCAATATCATACTTGCACTAGATGATGGTCCTCAACCATATTTCTAACTATATTATTTTATTTCAATAGGAGGAATTGTTGAAGGCAAAGTTTGAGGTCTCTTTGAAAATGAATGGGTTGATGGAGGTACTAAGTTTGCTTGGCTCATTGTGCTATGCCCATGTGGCATTCTTTTGGAGTTTCTTATGACAAAATTTTCTAAGAGAACTTTGTAAATTGTAATCTGCTATTTGCCGGTAGTAGTAATTATTTCTTCAGCTGAAAGAACTCAAAAATGTTATGGGCCTTATCCCTGAAAGTTTCATTAGACAGAGTTACTACTTTTAAGGGGAGACTTTGGTGCTGTTTGTCCCTACAACCTTTTTAAGTAATTGTTTTCTTTATCTAGTTAGAATTTCTCTTTGTTGGAGTCATCTTCAATATCGGAACTGTAAATTGGAAATGTCAGTTGGTAGTATGGTGTTATTTTTGTCCAAATTATGTGTATTAGCTTCAAAATAGTCTACAGCGACTGTTATTGAGTATTAAAAAGTGCTTGAGTGCAGAACCCCAAATTATATGTATTAGCTGTGTGTACAAGTTATTCAAGTTATTGATTATTGAGACCTGCTGCGTCTATGTGTACCTTGAGCATTCGGGTTATACTGATTCTATGGCTGTAAACATTTTTGTGCAGGCTGGTGCTGGTGCAGATGTTGAGTTTGAAACTCCGGAATCAGAACTTTTATTTTCCCTCTTTTTGTTGGATGTAGAACCCCTCGAATCTTGAGATATCTCATGCTAGGGGTATAATTTTATTTATTTATACTTCTAGATTCACAATGGAAAGAAGTCATACTTTAAGCAGCAGAACTCATGAGATGTATGGTAGTGTTAAAGGTTAATAATTATTAGTGATTTCTTATTTTGATTTTCCATGCATAATTATGCTATCGGCTTTGGCTTTGTTAGCTGTTTGTCATTTTGCATGTGCTTTCTTTTTTTTTTCATTTTTGTTCAAAACGAGATCTTAAGGAGCGATGAGGCAACTGTGTTTAAAGATTAGGTTCATTCTGTGAGCTTTCGTATTTAGGATGAACGGTTTAAAATAAATTATGGCGAAATTTCGTAGTGGCAAAGGATTATAAAAGAAAGTAGGTTACAGATGATGAAATTCATTTTGTGAAATCATCCATAATTGAGAGAGTTGAGACATACAAAAACAGAAAGAGGCCCAGTTTTAGGCTAGAGCATATAAATTCCTTATTCTCTATGAGAAGATGACCCTTTAAATTCCCCAAACTATTCCAATTTAAAACATATACTACCAAACTTAACCACTGACTAATATTAAAAACAAAAAGCATGCTTGGGGACATTGGATTTTGCATTGTCCATTAGTACGTGGGCCAATAGTTATCCAAGTCCATGCAATGGTCCATGCTCAAGTATCTGTTGGTCGGCCCATTTGCATTCTGAGTGGTGATCTCTACACCATAGCCACCCTCCGCGCCAAAAGTAGCGGTGTTCATCAAAGAGGGCGTAACGTCTTGGTGGTGCTGCAGCATTGGTGGAGGTGGGGGAGGTTGCATTGGTCGCATCACAGGCTGCGTGGAGCCTCCTCCAAGATTTAAATTCAGTCCGGAAATAGTAAACCCTCCTGGAACTGGATAGTTGATTTGGGATGGAATAGGTAGATTGGCACTACAGCTAGGACCACCCCTTAGAACCCTTGAAAGCTCCGCTCCCATAGACAAGTGATAGTTCTCCGCCTGCATCATTGGTAACAGACTTCCTCCTCCTATATCTAAATTGTAGGGATTCACTGCAGCTCTGGATTGATTTGAGGCTGACGGATACTTCTTCAACCCCGCACTCTTCTGAAACACGCGGCAGACTACCCATTCCTCCTGCTGATGTTACAACAGGCATGGCATGGACTTTATCAATGTCAGATTAGGAATTGAACTGATATAATATTAGGTAATTAATGAATATATAGTAAAATCAAAAGTAGCAGATGGGCAGATGGTGAAGGGGGTCCGTACCTTGTTGGTTCTAAAAGATGATTTAGAGTGAATACGGTACTCATGCATGACCCAATTGGTTTTCTCCCCTCTAGGAGCTCTCCCTCGGTAAAACACTAAGGTCTTCTTCATCCCAACCAACTCTGATGTGACTCTACTGTTACTGTTGAAGATCTCCTTGTCCTTTCCCGTGGTCTTCCAGTAACCTGTGTTGGTTGCTCGGTTTGTTCTTACACCAGTTGGGTATTTTCGATCGCGAAGGCTGAAAAAGTACCACTCTTTTTCTCCCATTTTTGCCTTCCCTGTTGATCACTCCAGATTAGGGTTTGGTAAGATCCATCATATATACAATATCACCAGTCAGCTCATCTCATACAATAATTATTATATATATGCAAAGATTATCTCTTTGTTTCTTAAAGAATATACATATATATACATACACGTAAGTATAATATGCTAGAAGAAATGATAATGCAAGTTTATCCATTAATTCAAGCTTCTTAATTTGAAAAGCAGTAGGTAAACCAAAAAAAGCAATTTACGCTGCAACTCTAATTTTATCGTAAACTTCCTTTTTCTTTCGTAAAATATCTTTCCTGAGATTAAAGAAAGCAAGTTATGTATAGAACTTACCTATGTTGATAGCTGCAGCCTTTCCATATTGGAAGAAAGAACATAAATATAACAGAATTTGGCCTTTTCATAATTTGTTTCAGAAGACTAAACATGATTCAAAGATGCAAAACGTATGAAGGTATGGATCTATATATTTGTTTTATGGAGAAAGTAAACAAAGGAAATATAGGTAGGTTAAAGTACCAGGAAGGTCCCAGGGCTCGCATTTGTTGAGATCAACGTCGGCAATTGCTCTTCCAGTAAAGTTAGCATCTGAAATCTTGTTTACAAGATAGAAAGTGATGAGCTCTTCATCAGTTGGATGAAACCGAAATCCTGGTGGCAACGTTTCTTCCTTTCCCTTATCTCCTTCCATTCTTATTTTTTTCCTTTCAATAATTTCTGCTTTTTCTTCTATTTAATTCGCTCCTGTATAAAATATATAATATTGTAAAACAAATTGAAAAAGAAAAGAAAAAACCAATAGGCAATAGACAAAGGAGGAAGCAAGCAAGGAGAAGTGAAAAGAGTACGGCGATTAATTTCCTTCCCAAATAACAGAAATGAAGCAAGCAACGTTGAAAACCTAAGTAGCTTACTTGCAAACAAGATAAACAAAAACAAAAAGAAACAAGTATTGAATAACAAATTCTTCGATTAGGTTTTGCTGCTTATATATATATATATATATCATAAACAAAAGTGTTTAAAAAAAAAAAGAATAGCAGGCAGCTGGTTGGTTTTCTTACTTTGCTAGCAATAGCATGCACAAGAAAGAAAGATAGAAAAGGAAGGATTTAAACCATATATCATGATTCTTGCAGGGTGTGTATCTATGAAGCTCTCACCTACTATGGGTCTTCACTTTGAAGGTACACTATATATTTTGTCCACGTCCTTTATATTTTATTTATTTATTTACTATATTCTTTTTATTTAATTCTAAAATAACAATATGCTCAGTCATATAAGAAATCCCTTTTCTGATATTTACGCCATTGCCCTCTTGTCCTGGAGCTTAGATCCAGTCAAATTAGCTTGTTTTTCTACTGCTCACAAGTAAATGAATATTTCTACCAAAACCAATTTTATATATTTGCTGGCTCGGGCAAACGAAGTTCAACATGTCGTGTGTGTATATATTTATCTTGGTTATGGTTATGGTTATGGGATGTAGCATCTCTATAATTAAGCAAGATAAATGATGGAAATTAGACAATGCACTCACTCACTCAGCAGCTGCTATTAATATAAACAGCATGTTTGTTTATATTATAATTAATAATATGTGTAGCAAAGGCACGTGATGATCCATCTCCTTTGAATTGTTTAGACTAAGGGGCCAGGGGTGTTCCTGGGTCGACAACCGCTGCCATAGAAAAATGAAGGAATCAAGGAAATATCCAACATTTTATTAGACCACTCTCCTCGATTCCCTTCATTTCTCCCACTTCTGCTGCTCATGTTTCGCCTCCTTTGCTTCTTCTGTGCATACATATATTAGGTTTATGGTTTTTGTTAAATTATTTGTTCAAATAGAATTTAACTCTTCATCTTCAATCAAATTGTTATTCCTCAGTTATAAATTAAGATTTTGAGCTCATTTTATATTATTTTTACATATATGAAGCTTGCATTCACATATTCAACACGACTCTCCAATACGTGTTGGCATTCTCTAAAGTTGTTAAAAATAATTTCACGACTTTTGTTTTATTAAAATCAACGTATGCATATATGGAGGGTAAAACTTTCGAGAAGAATGATTGAAGGATAATGATAAAAGTAAAAGGCAGTAGAGATAACAGGAGATTCATGGTTGGCAATGGCATGCTACTTGTCAAACACTTCAACATATTAATATTAATTAAGAGGCAAGCTCATTGTTACGTCTTTCCTGGTATGTACATATATACACATATGCATTTGGACATGGATCGTAATTGATACGACAGAAAATCAACTCTGAATGAAATATATATTTATATCTATAAAGGAGAAGAAGGAAGAAAGAAAGGATTACGTAGAGTGCTGCGATGATATTTGTTCCCAAAAGGATGCAAGATATTCAAAGGAGTAGTTGCATGCCAGAAAAAACAGTTGAAATTACGGATGCACAATCAATCTAGCTCTAACCCATGTTTAGTACTACACTAATTACAACTTCTTCAACCATCTAAAATCTTTTTTGGTTTCCTCTGCAAACGAACAAGAGGTTGGGGTTTCCTTGTCCAATTAGTTTCTTTTTGTATTCCTTCTCCATAAACAATTTAGTTATAGTTAAAGCTACAAATGGTAGTGGGATATAATGGGCTACTATGTGTTAGGTTGGAACTTGGATATATACACACTATATATTACATATCGCCATGAGAAGAAGCTTGAAAGAAATTATGTGATATCCATTCATGCAAATTAATTTGAGGGAGTTTAGGGTTTAACAATGCTCTTTACTTTAAGTCAATGACTGTAGCTGAGATCTCGCTTGGCTGCTAAAAAGAGAGAGACTTGGATATCATATGTTTAGGGTTTAACAATGCTCTTTACTTTAAGTCAATGACTGTAGCTGAGATCTCGCTTGGCTGCTAAAAAGAGAGAGACTTGGATATCATATTAAAATAGACTTGGCTCCTTTGATGCTTCAGGTGTGAATTCCATTCCTTTTCAGTCACCTACTTTCGACTTATTGACAATACCAAAATCAAGTGATGATGTAGTGTAGAACCCAGCAAATGATACCGGGGTCATCACCCATTGTTAATTAATTTGGATTTCCATATGTAAGCTTTGTTAATTCTGTCACTTGTAACTCAATTTATAATTGGATATATATTTGCAAGCTTTTAGTTATTTTTATTTACCTTTTTTTTTTCTCAATCAAATAATAAAATTTTATTAAGAAAATATCAACATGACAAAACAAGGTTCTCACCAAATATCCTTTTTTTTTTCTCTTGTCAAAGAGAATTTATTAATAAAAGATGATGAGCCAAAGTGCAATAAACAAAAACTTAGCCAAAACAAAGAAAATGCTCGCACAGAAACCACCAAAATGGCGCCCACGACACACATGAGGTGATCAACATAAGCTGCAAAATAAAAAGCAGTAAACACAGCATACAAAAGTATACGACAACAGCTACTAAAGATACAAGAACTTATAAATTCCGATCACCAAGCTGCAAACACAGATGACATGAGTTGCCAATGCCTCCATTAGCCAATGAATCCGCCTTAAACAGAAAGAAGATGGCAATGTTGGATTATGTTTCCTTTCTTCACTGTTCTGTTGTTGATATGAATACGACAAAAGAAACAACTACCAAGCACAATCTCATCTTTAAGCATTTTTATTTCGAAGTGGCAACTCATGCGAGCTCATCAGATCGCCAAACCCTCTGAGTATGGCTAGATATCCAAAATGAACACATACAAAGTTGGCAAACCTTCTGACATTGACGAGCTACCTCAAAATGGCAAGCCTCTTACTTTGGCGAAGTAGGGGTCGCAAGATAGATGTGAACTTAGTTCAAAGAAAAGATCTGATTGGGTTCGCAAGATAGAAGCATAGCTAGGGTTGTAATATAACATGTAACACCCCTTATCCGAGTCCGACACCAAGACTAGGTACGAGGCATTACCATGCTTGATCTTACTAAACTCTTCAAATTAGGCTATAAAATTTCATTTAAGCCTATCATTTACTCAATCTTGGCCTATGAGGCCTTAAACATACCTTCGAGAAGTTTTGGAACTAATCCCGAAACTTTTATGAACTAAGAAACTTTTCCACAAAACAGGGGCCACACGCCTGTGTTGATCTAGGGACACGCCCGTGTGCCTCTAAGATAGGCCCTTGTCTTCCACCCGTGGTTGACACTGACTAATTTCACACGGCCTTGACACGCCCGTGGCCACAACCCGTGCGCTAAAACTTAACATTCTGACTTATCCACATGGCATATGCACACGCCCCTGCGCTTCAGTCGTGGGGCGAATTAAATTCCAAGTGTAATGTGAAGACTTCACACGGCCTGGACACACGCCCATGTGCTAGCCGTGCCTCCCACATAGTCTAGACACACGCCCGTGTGTCTACCAATGTGGACAATCATCAGGCTATCTACCAAGTCCTTTTTCCACTCTTATTTGCATACATTCATTTATCATCACATAATTTCTCATAGCTTCAATATAACTCTTGAATTAAATGTAACATCCCGTTAAGGCCTAGTCGAATAGTGGTTTCAGGACCACAAATTCGACGTAAGAAAATTTATTTTTATTATATTTTTATGGTATACAGTTTCACGGAATCTAAATGTAACACCCCTTACCCATATGCAACGCCGGAATAGGGTGCGAGGCATTACCAAAACACATACACTTGAAAACGTATTAAACTGAGTCATAAAATTTCATCCAAATTATACAAAATGAACTGCTAAATATTAAAGGCCAACATTTTAGGCCAAACCAATTATGACATATACAAATGACTGAGTCTCCTATACATATTAAATCATACAATTTATGCCATATCAATATATAATTACAATTCAAGCATGGTGTTTCATTATTATTAACACACGAACTTACTTCGAATACCGAAACGACCATTTTACCAACTTTCTAGATTTTTGATTTTCCTCCACTTCTAGGTCCAAATCTCATTTTTCGGGGTCTAAACATCACATTTCACTTATTTAATTAATGTACTATTAAAAACAGTCCTTAACTCAACTTTTGCAAAATTATAATTTTACCCCTAAACTTTTACATATTTACACTTTTGCCCCAATACTCGAAAATTAAACTTCAGCCCTTATTCTTATGTTTTATAACATGCTGATCATTTTTACTTTCTATGGAAACATCAAATTCTTACTCTAACATACACTTATGAACATTAGGTATTTTTATCGATTATGTCGTTTTACTCGTTTTCATTTAAAATCGCTTAACAAAAGTTCTTTAACATAATTTCAAGCTTCATATTCTACCATAAAATATCAAAATACACACTTTTCACCTATGGGTAATTTTCCAAAGATGAACCCTAGCATGAATTATTAGTAGCATAAGCTAAATCGAGCTAACGGGACTCTAAAAGTAAATAACTGGAAAAACGAGGCTAGAACGGACTTACCATGAGCTTGGAAGTTGAGAAAACCCTAGCCATGTATTCTCTTGGTAAATTTCATCCATATGAAGAAGATGGACAAATTTGGCATTTTAATTTTGTTTTAATTCATTTAATTTGAAAAGGACCAAAATGCCCTTACAAAAAATCTTATCTAACATATCTGTGCATACATATATTAGGTTTATGGTTTTGTTAAATTATTTGTTCAAATAGAATTTAACTCTTCATCTTCAATCAAATTGTTATTCCTCAGTTATAAATTAAGATTTTGAGCTCATTTTATATTATTTTTACATATATGAAGCTTGCATTCACATATTCAACACGACTCTCCAATACGTGTTGGCATTCTCTAAAGTTGTTAAAAATAATTTCACGACTTTTGTTTTATTAAAATCAACGTATGCATATATGGAGGGTAAAACTTTCGAGAAGAATGATTGAAGGATAATGATAAAAGTAAAAGGCAGTAGAGATAACAGGAGATTCATGGTTGGCAATGGCATGCTACTTGTCAAACACTTCAACATATTAATATTAATTAAGAGGCAAGCTCATTGTTACGTCTTTCCTGGTATGTACATATATACACATATGCATTTGGACATGGATCGTAATTGATACGACAGAAAATCAACTCTGAATGAAATATATATTTATATCTATAAAGGGAGAAGAAGGAAGAAAGAAAGGATTACGTAGAGTGCTGCGATGATATTTGTTCCCAAAAAGGATGCAAGATATTCAAAGGAGTAGTTGCATGCCAGAAAAAGACAGTTGAAATTACGGATGCACAATCAATCTAGCTCTAACCCATGTTTAGTACTACACTAATTACAACTTCTTCAACCATCTAAAATCTTTTTTTGGTTTCCTCTGCAAACGAACAAGAGGTTGGGGTTTCCTTGTCCAATTAGTTTCTTTTTTGTATTCCTTCTCCATAAACAATTTAGTTATAGTTAAAGCTACAAATGGTAGTGGGATATAATGGGCTACTATGTGTTAGGTTGGAACTTGGATATATACACACTATATATTACATATCGCCATGAGAAGAAGCTTGAAAGAAATTATGTGATATCCATTCATGCAAGTTAATTTGAGGGAGTTTAGGGTTTAACAATGCTCTTTACTTTAAGTCAATGACTGTAGCTGAGATCTCGCTTGGCTGCTAAAAAGAGAGAGACTTGGATATCATATGTTTAGGGTTTAACAATGCTCTTTACTTTAAGTCAATGACTGTAGCTGAGATCTCGCTTGGCTGCTAAAAAGAGAGAGACTTGGATATCATATTAAAATAGACTTGGCTCCTTTGATGCTTCAGGTGTGAATTCCATTCCTTTTCAGTCACCTACTTTCGACTTATTGACAATACCAAAATCAAGTGATGATGTAGTGTAGAACCCAGCAAATGATACCGGGGTCATCACCCATTGTTAATTAATTTGGATTTCCATATGTAAGCTTTGTTAATTCTGTCACTTGTAACTCAATTTATAATTGGATATATATTTGCAAGCTTTTAGTTATTTTATTTACCTTTTTTTTCTCAATCAAATAATAAAATTTTATTAAGAAAATATCAACATGACAAAACAAGGTTCTCACCAAATATCCTTTTTTTCTCTTGTCAAAGAGAATTTATTAATAAAAGATGATGAGCCAAAGTGCAATAAACAAAAACTTAGCCAAAACAAAGAAAATGCTCGCACAGAAACCACCAAAATGGCGCCCACGACACACATGAGGTGATCAACATAAGCTGCAAAATAAAAGCAGTAAACACAGCATACAAAAGTATACGACAACAGCTACTAAAGATACAAGAACTTATAAATTCGATCACCAAGCGCAAACACAGATGACATGAGTTGCCAATGCCTCCATTAGCCAATGAATCCACTTAAACAGAAAGAAGATGGCAATGTTGGATTATGTTTCCTTTCTTCAACATCATTGTTGATATGAATACGACAAAAGAAACAACTACCAAGCACAATCTCATCTTTAAGCATTTTATTTCAAGTGGCAACTCATGCGAAGCTCATCGGATCGCCAAACCCTCCGAGTATGGCTAGATATCCAAAATGAACACATACAAAGTTGGCAAACCTTCTGACATTGACGAGCTACCTCAAAATGGCAAGCCTCTTACTTTGGCGAAGTAGGGGTCGCAAGATAGATGTGAACTTAGTTCGCAAGAAAAGATGCGAGCTGGGTTCGCAAGATAGAAGCATAGCTAGGGTTGTAATATAACATGTAACACCCCTTATCCGAGTCCGACACCAAGACTAGGTACGAGGCATTACCATGCTTGATCTTACTGAACTCTTCAAATTAGGCTATAAAATTTCATTTAAGCCTATCATTTACTCAATCTTGGCCTATGAGGCCTTAAACATACCTTCGAGAAGTTTTGGAACTAATCCCGAAACTTTTATGAACTAAGAAACTTTTCCACAAAACAGGGGCCACACGCCTGTGTTGATCTAGGGACACGCCCGTGTGCCTCTAAGATGTGCCCTTGTCTTCCACCCGTGGTTGACAACGACTAATTTCACACGGCCTTGACACGCCTGTGGCACAACCGTCGCTAAAACTTAACATTCGACTTATCCACATGGCATATGCACGCCCTGCGCTTGTCAATGGGGCGAATTAAATCAACTAAATGTAACACTCCTTACCCATATTCAACGCTAAAATATGGTATGAGGCATTACCAAAACACATACACTTGAAAACGATTAAACCGAAAGTCATAAAATTTCATCCAAATTATACAAAATGAACTACTAAATATTAAAGGCCAACATTTTAGGCCAAACCAATTATGACATATACAAATGATGAGTCTCCTATACATATTAAATCATACAATTTATGCCATATCAATATATAATTACAATTCAAGCATGGTGTTTCATTATTATTAACACACGAACTTACTTGAATCCAAACGACCATTTTACCAACTTTCTAGATTTTGATTTTCCTCCACTTCTAGGTCCAAATCTCATTTTTCGGGTCTAAACATCACATTTCACTTATTTAATTAATGTACTATTAAAACAGTCCTTAACTCAACTTTTGCAAAATTATAATTTTACCCCTAAACTTTTACATATTTACACTTTTGCCCCAATACTCGAAAATTAAACTTCAGCCCTTATTCTTATGTTTTATAACATGCTGATCATTTTTACTTTCTATGGAAACATCAAATTCTTGCTCTAACATACACTTATGAACATTAGGTATTTTTACCGATTATGTCGTTTTACTCGTTTTCATTTAAAATCGCTTAACAAAAGTTCTTTAACATAATTTCAAGCTTCATATTCTACCATAAAATATCAAAATACACACTTTTCACCTATGGGTAATTTTCCAAAGATGAACCCTAGCATGAATTATTAGTAGCATAAGCTAAATCGAGCTACCGGGACTCTAAAACTGTAAATAACTGGAAAAACGAGGCTAGAACGGACTTACCATGAGCTTGGAAGTTGAGAAAACCCTAGCCATGTATTATCTTGGTAAATTTCATCCATATGAAGAAGATGGACAAATTTGGCATTTTAATTTTGTTTTTAATTCATTTAATTTGAAAAAGGACCAAAATGCCCTTACAAAAAAAATATTATCTAACATATATCATATCCATTTTTGTCCAAAAATTTAACCAATGGGCTAATTACCATTTAAGAACCTCTACTTTAAAATTTCATAGCAATTTGACACCTCTAACTTCTAGAACTCAAGTTTTGCACTTTTTACAATTTAGTCCTTTTGACTAAATTGAGTGGCCAAACGTCAAAATTTTCGAACAAAATTTTCACGAAATTGTTCTGTGAAATTGTAGACCATAAAAATATAATAAAAATAAATTATCTTACGTCGAATTTGTGGTCCCGAAACCACTGTTCCACTATGCCTTAATTTAGGATGTTACATTAACGACATTTAATCATAGGAGAAATAAAGCCTTCATCCCATACACTAGGGAGAACTCTATCCAATACAATTACAAACAACTTAAGTATACACAACTAAATTATAAATTCTCTCAACCCAACACAATGTGGCTACATCAATAAGAACTTAATCAACTTTAAAAGAATCCCTATACATGCCATGACTCAAAGGAACTTGAAACACCATACCAGGAGACTACTCGATAGTGTGAAAACATCTCCGGTGGTCTTCAACCTGAGCAAATTAAATCCTATAAGAGATGGGAAAAAGAAAAGGAGAAAGCAAAAATGCTTAGTAAGTTCATCTGCATACAACTGATAAATGCTGATATTCATTAAATATACATGACTGCAAGTTATTATGATGAGCTTTTCTCATAAACTCATGGTTACTTACTTAATTATCCTTGAAGCTTACTCATTCTATTTCTTACCATATTCTTACCATGCCTCAAGCCAATTGCTCGTTTAATTAGCATTCATTCCTGCACTAATCACCACATGATCACATAAAATACCATATCAAACATTTTCGATAATCCACTCATACTACAAATCTCTCGGTGGTGTCGCACTTAGCCCACCGATTATTTATAAGCGATGGTATCGCACATAGCCCATCGATTTCTACTTAATCAGGTGGTATCGCACATAGCCCACCGATCATTTATATGCGATGGTATCACACACAGCCCATCGATTACTACTTAATTAGCACATAGTCCATCGATCATTTATAAGCGATGGTATCGCACAGAGCCTATCATTAGCATCAATAAGGTGATATCGCACATAGCTCATCGTTATTTTACTTTCATGAATAGTAATCCACGTATATTCTCTATTCCAATGTTCACTCTAGAACATCCTCACGTACAACTATTCTTACTTAACTTTCTACGATATTCATTTGCATTCCTACAATGTATCAATAACTCTATCTCATGCACTTAAAACACATTGATCATACATAACCCTCTACGGGTTCATCATGTACTGCATTCATCTCAATTTGATTCTAACACACACTTGTGCTTCTCATGGTGCCATCACTTACCTTCTCTCTTTCGGCTTACTCATTGATTCACACAAATTGTTAAATAACACTTTTGAATATCATACACTTAATGTCATACTGACATCATACCCCAATATGGTCTTACATGTATTAACATTTCGATGCCATGTCCACGACATGGTCTTATACGAATTTTTATACCGAAGCCATATTCCAATATGGTCTTACACGGGACTTTAATCATCATCATATCATGCTATATACATTTCTCATTTCTCTTAGACTCAATTCTCTTGACATCTCATAAAACTAAATTTCATAAATTCATAGAGTAAACATACATTCCATACAAAATTGGAATATTAAATTAACTCGTATGTAATTGTAATGTTTGCACATAAACTTACCTTGATGTCGAAAGGGCCAAAAGGGACCTTTTTGCCCACATTTCTCTTTTCACCCATTATAGGTCCGAATCTCGATTTCTTTGATCTAGAACAATAGAATTTACTGATTTAATCACTTATACATCATAATACACCATAATCTATACTTAGGCAAAATTATGATTTTGCCCCTAGGCTCGTAAAAGAATTTTCATCACATTTTCTTGTTAAACAAACTTAGCCGAACATTTAATCCTCTTACAACTACTCACAATTCCAACTATTTAATGCCTTAATGAACAAATTATAACTTTTGCATTTTAGTCCCAATTAGGTGTTTTCACAACAACACCTTTCACAAGAGTTATTTGTTAACATCCTATCATTCATTTTCTTCCATAAAAACTCAGCAACCAGCATAAAATCTCTCATGGAAAGTCCCTAGACTTTCAACCATCTTGTAAAATAGTCCCCTCTTTAGGAAGCAAAGTC
Organism: Gossypium rotundifolium; assembly: GCA_025506655.1. Taxonomy (NCBI): domain Eukaryota; kingdom Viridiplantae; phylum Streptophyta; class Magnoliopsida; order Malvales; family Malvaceae; genus Gossypium; species Gossypium rotundifolium. The sequence continues at coordinate 117,758,180 of CP106727.1, read as the reverse complement.
TCTAAACTTTCAACCATGTTGCAAAATAGTCCCCTCTTTAGGAAGCTTAAGCTTTGGGGACTCCAAAAGTATAAAAATTATCAACTAAAACCATCAAAATCACTTACTTGTGAGAAGAAATGGTTGCTGAAATTTTGAGCTTTAAAACCCCCCATCCTTATCGATATTTTCGGTGGATGAAGAGAAGAAATAAAAAGATGATAGCTTTCTTGGTTATTTCATCTTATTTTATTTCTTTTTACTCACCTAATAGGACAACATTTAATGTCCTTGTGCCCTTTGTCCTCCTTTGACCGGCCAAGATACTTTCCATGGCCCAATTGTACATTTGGGACCTCCAATTATAAACCATAGCTATTTGGCACCTTTAGCAATTAAAATAGAACTTTTGCACTTTGTGCGATTTAGTCCTTTTTCACAATTTAGCTAGAAATCGCTAAAATCAAAGCACCAAAATTTTCTTACACCCTTATAAACATGTTATAACACATAAAATATCATGAGAATAATTTTCTATAACCTCGAGTTAGTGATTCTAAGATCATTGTTCCGATTAGCCCCTAAATCTAGCTGTTACATAACATGCAAGCTGCGAAGCAACTGGATTTTAAAGAGCTTGTGTGCAAGTTTTGTTTACAGAATAGATTTTCTTTCTAGAATATTTAGTATTTATTAGCAAAATATGTTTTTCATTTATTAGCATAAAATATTTTTTATTTATTTCCTTATTTAGCAATTTTTCTTGTTATAAATACCCTAATTCCATTGTTCAAAACTAATGCGTAATAGAGAGTGAAATAAATAAAAGTTTAGCGGACAAATTTGTTGCTAAATTTCTTACTTCTTCTCTGCAATTCCCTCTTCCTTAAGTTTTGAAAATCCATCAATTGGTATCATAGCTATCTTATTATGGGTCATCGTTGTTTTTTCTGTGTTAAACATGGCTTCCTCAAGCTTTTCACCACCTTCATTGTTTGTTTTCAATGGTGAGAACTCTCACATATGGGTTGTCAAGATGAAGACCTTCCTAAAAGTTTATGACTTGTGGTAGATTGTGAATACTGATGTTGAGCTTGGACCTTTGAGGGACAACACTATAGTCGCTCAAATCATACACCATAATGATGAGTGAGCTAAAAGATACAAGTCAATGTCCTATTTATAGAATGACATCTCGAATGTCATATTCACATGTATTATGGCATGCGAAACCCCAAAACAAGCTTGAGATAAGCTAAAGGAGGAGTTTCAAGGTTTAGACAAGGCCAGAAAACAACTCATTAATCTAAGGAGAGATTTTGAGAATTTGAATATAAAGCAGGATGAAATAGTGAAGCAGTACGCAAACAAGATTATGGCAGTTGTTAATAACATTAGGTTACTTGGGGAAGAGGGCGCAGATAGCGGGGTCGTTGAGAAGGTCATAACAACACTTCTTGAGAGGTATTAATCGAAGATTTCCTCACTTGAAGATTCAAGGGACCTCTTGATGATCACTCTCATAGTTAATAAATGCCCTGCATGCTCAAGAGCAAAGAAGAGCATCAAGGCTAGAAGAGCACATAGAAGATGCATTGTGAGCCTTTAGTATTCAAGGTGTGAACCCTCAAAAACATAAGGGAAAGAAAGGTTGGTTAGAGGGGAAGGAGAAGTCAATGCAAGATGGTGGAAAAAAGAAAAATTCACCATGCTCGCATTGTAAGGAAAGCACTCACCTAAAAAATATTGTTGGTTTAGGCTAGATGTTAAGTGCAGATCATGCAAGCAGTTAGGCCACATGGAGAAGGTATGTAAGAACAAATTACGAACCCCTCAATAGAATGTGAAAGCTCATGCAACTGAGGGAGATCACAGTCAGAAGGAGTAGATGTTCACAACTACATGTTTTGTATAAAAAACAGAGTCGCAAGAGAGGATGGTTGATCGATAGTGGATGCACTAACCATATGACCTTAGATGAGAGAATCTTTGAGAAGATTGACGAAGTTGCAATATTAAGGTGAGGATTGGTAACGATGAACTCTTAGAAGCTAAGGGGAGAGGCGAAATGGTGATCAATTCTCCATCAGGTAAAAAATTCATTTTTGATGTTCTCTTTGTACTTGTGATAGATCAGAATCTCCTTAGCATTGGTCAACTGCTTGAGAAAAATTACAAGGTAATTTTTAATGATTATGGTTACATCATATTTGATTCATTGGGGCAAGATATTGTAATAGTCTCGATGAAAAATAGAAGTTTCAAGTTGGACCGGAATTTGGCGAACTTAAAGGCCTATATCTGTTCTACTGATGATGAGAACTTTTGGCACAAAAGAATTGGACATGCAAACTATAAGTGCATTAGTCAAATGTGCGAGGCAGGTTTAGTTCAAGAAACAATCAGTGTTAAGAAGTAAAATGGTATCTACGAAGTCTGCCAACTTGAAAAACAGGCAAGGTTACCATTTCTAGCAAACAAAGCTTGGTGAGCTCAAGAAAAGCTACAGTTTGTGCACTTTGACATGTGTGGACCCATGAAAACACCCTCATTAAATGGGTATAGGTACTTTGTTTTGTTCATTGATAACTACACCAGGTATAGTTGAGTGTATTTTTTGAAACAAAAAACTGATGTCATAGAATTTTTTTTGGAAATTTAAAGTAAAGGTTGAAAACCAGACTGATAGAAAGCTGAAGAAGATCAGGTCTGACAAATGAGTACACCTTAGAGAAATTCCAAAGCTCTCTGAAGAAGCTAGAATCCATTATCAGCTTACCAATATCAACACTTCACAACAGAATAAAGTGTGTAAGAAGAAGAACATGACAGTGATGGATATGGCGAGATGCCTATTGTTTGAAAGCAAGTTGCCAAATGGTTTTGGGCTAAGGCAATGAACACATCAGTCTATTTGCTGAATAGGCTACCATCCAAGGTAGTAAGAGAGATGGCTCCATTCGAAGCATGGTTTGGAAACAAACCATCTGTTTTTGACTTATTTAGCCGTTCCAACACTTAACCTTATTCATAACTTAACAAACCTATGTACATGCCATATATAAATAAAAATAATTTCATGTTAATCTTTTCAGAGCTTGATAGATGTGATGAGATGAGCTAAGGTCAATTTTTTGATCCAACACTTGTTATCTATCTTATACATACGAGTTAGAAAACAACACGTTAAGCTTGTGACAGCTTAGTAAGTACCCATGATATCTATACCTATTCAATTCTTTAATTTCTAAACATTTCATTTAATAGTTTAATGTCTATATTTCTCTAGTAATTCTTATTATATCACATTCACATCTGTCGTCTTTTACTTATTTCACAATCTAATCCTCACATTGTCAATTCAACCAATAAAACTTACTACTCTTTATAGTACATGTATCGAATATCACCACTTAATATAAACTTTCATAATTTCATTACTAATATTTATCAATTCTTACACAAATTGTTTTACACATTTAGATTACCAGTCCCTGTCTTCCATATATTCCCTCAATTAGATTCATTATTTCAATCATTAGTCAGAGATAAACTTTTAACTTGAAGATTGTATACCTTTTAACAGAGGCCCAATAGACTAAACAGAACACTTTGGATATATGAAATTGGTACAGAGGTTCACTAAAGTGCACTAATAGAACAGTAGGCACCGAAGTGCAAATCACTAAGCACCAAAGTGCAAAATAGTAGGTACCAAAGTGTAGAACGGTAAGCAACAAAGTGCGAAATAGTAAGCGTAAAAGCGCAACACGGTAAGCATGCTAAATTTTTCTTAATGATATGCCATTGATATCCCAATAGTTCTTACCTCATCCACTTGGGAAAATCGTATCATATACATATTACTTTTACACTTTTTACAATTTAGTCCTTGTAACGATAATTTACATAACTATATCGTCCACTTTCTTTAACACATGTGACTTATAACCATATTTAATAATCTTCCATAATTCACTCATATTTAATAATCTTCCATAATTCACTCATACTTCTCATTATGCATTTCACATATCACTTTTATATACTTTGCAATTTAGTCATCAACACAACATTTCATATAACAATATCCTCCATTTTCAGTAGCACATATAACATATTTCAAAACTTATTAATATTCTTAAATTCTCCACAATATATATTTTCACATCTTAAGTGTTATGCACTTCACTTTTTTCTATTTCTGACATAAGTTTTCCCGAATTCACGATTTAACTCTTAATTTCCCCAACTTAGAAAATAATTGTAGTTCGGACTACTATATTCATATATTCTTGTATTTTTCACTATATTCTTTATTTATCACTATTTTCTTGTAAATCTTTATAACTTTCCAATTTAATCACTTTTTAACATAAAAGTTCTCTATTCACTATTAAACAAAATTTCTTTCTCATCTCACTTTATTCACATAATTAATCCCACTATCTTATTTTACACATCAAATTTCTATGTATTTCACTTACATTATTTCCACCACATATATTTCTCAAGTATCTCAATTTAGTCCTTATTTCCATAAAATTCCATGTTTTTTTCATAAGTTCACTTATTCAATACTTTGTGTATTTTTCACTATCACATAACACAACTATTATGCTTCACATACTAAATTATTTCAATCTATATTTTACTTAATTATCACATAGTTTACAAAGTTCATATTTTAATCCTTAAATAACAAAGAAGTTCAAGGGTACTTACCACTTTTCTATCCAAAATCACTTGTTCCTCTCTTCTCTTTATCACTTAATTCACTTTTTTCCTTCATCAAAATGTCAAAATATAATACTTTTATAAGAAATCTCGACTTCAATATCATTTCTATATTTTCTATTACTATTAAACTTAAAAACAATATAAAACCTTAACATCCATAAATTGTTCTCTTAAAACCAAACTTTAGCTTGACTTTCTCTCTCCTCCAACTTCTATTCTCTTGAATCTAACTTAATGTTCTAGCTCCCCAAGTCTCCTTATCATTTTTCTCTCTTAGTGGCTATGGAAATTCTGTAGCGCCCCTAACCTGTATCCGTCGCCGAAATAAGGTTACGAGTATTACCGAAAACCTTTAACTTAAAACATTCGATTACAATTATTTATAAAACACATTATATTCCATTCGAACACATGCATAACATCCCTTTTTTGAGCCCTCGAGGCCTTAGAAATAGTTTAGAAACTATTCGGGACTAAATAAAAAACATTTAGAACTTTATGGAAAAAGATAGAAAAATTCATACTACAGGGGTCACAGGCCGTGTGGCTAGGCCGTGTGACTCACACGGTTGAGACACACGCCTGTGTCTCAGACCGTGTTGGCATTTGAAGTAGGGACACACGGCTGTGTCCCAACCCGTGTCCGTGCCTATGTAACTCTCTGACTTGGTTCACACAGCCAAGCCAGATGCCCGTGTGCCAGGCCGTGTAACTCTCGAAATGCAACTTTTAAAAACCTACAGGGGACACGCGATTGTGTCGAGTGACCGTGTGTCACACACGACTGAGACACACGCCTGTGTCTTGGGCTATGTGGATAAGAAATAGGCCAATTTCAAGCCATTCCTTTCACCCAAAACATGATCACATAAACAAGCCATTTGCACTTACATTCAAGCATTCAAAATGTACCTAAAACATGCATAATAATGCTAGATCATTATGGTATTTTTTCTTACAACCAATATGCCCAAAAGGCACCTTAATCACAACTACCAAACATGTTTCAACTTTTACATAGTTTATCCATTAACCATCCATATTTTTCTAATCTAATTTCCTTATCAAACTTACCACAATGATTACATACCAAAATTCACACTCAAATATATCAATTTGTCCATTCAAAACATATCATCACTAAACCATTCCAACATTAGCCAACAAGCACCAAAATGCCAAAATTTCATCAATCATAAAAAAACACATATATACATGCTAACATGACAATTAGTTCATCAACCAAAATACCATAATTACAAGCCAAACATAATGGTGATTTCATCAAGTACCAAAACACTTATACATGTTCATATTTAACCATTTTCAATTAACTTGTTTCCATATCAAAAAAATATGAAAATGACCTTACCATTTTGACCACTTCTCACATGCATCAAAACCATTTTAATGTTACCAGTCTAGCCATTTCCAAATGGTTCCAACAACCATTATCTATACTGATCGTTGTTTTGTCGAGTTTTAAAATTTATAAAGAGAGTGATCGAACCTGGAAACTAACTCTGACAATGACTTTAAGGCAAGTGTACCAATCGAACAGTAGTATAGCTTAGGCAAGACCGAATTATCGAACCCAAAGGAGCTAAAAGTACTAATACTCACTTTCTTTCTATTATTTAGCCTAAATACTAAATGATTTGGTTGATTAACTAATTAAGATGCAAAGACAAAAATAATGAATTGGGAAATAACTTGAAGAGAAACTCAGTTGATCGCGATGATACCCTCAGGAAGAATCCACCTAGACTTCACTTATTATCTAACACTGAACCATACGATTTATTCACTTGACTTGATCCGCAAGACTCCCTAACGTATATTAAACCTTCTCTCGAGGCGAATAACGTCTAACCCTAGATTAATTAACAGAAATCTCTTTCTCACTTAATAACCCCCTAGAATAGCAGTAAATCGAACTATGGACTCCCATATTAGGTTTCACCCTAATCCAAAAAAATCTCATCACCCTATCTCTAGGCGCACGAATGACTCCACTTAATCATGCTAGATCTATTCTTAAGCAGGGTCTATTCCTCCTCCACCTAAGAACATCTGACTTGAATTAATATCCCAGAAACATTAACATAAGAATTAAGCACACATAATTAAGAACAAATCAAGTATTTATCATATAATTCAGAAGACAATAATAAGATTCATCTAGGTTTCATCCCCTTCAGGTATCTGAAGGGTTTAGTTCATAACAAATAAAGAAAACATCTCAAGAGAAAAGATAAAACAAAACATAAGAAATCCCTAAAACCCCCTGAAGGAATTGAATGAGAGATCTGCCATCTTGAGTAGAATTCCAGCTTCTTGAGATGGATCAACTGGCTATCTTCGAGTGATTCCCACAAAGCTCCAGCTTCTGCCGAATTTCGAATGTCTCGGCCTCTGACCCACCCCTTTTTAGGTTACACTTAGGGTGTTTATATAGACTTTTGGAATGCTTTACTTGGCCTCTAAGTGTTCCAATTCAAGTATACTTCTACTCGGTGTTTGAATAGGCTTTGGAATGTGTTTCTTTGCTCAAAGTATCCAAATCTGAGTGAAATTGCTCTCTCTCGCGGCAGGGGCACAGCCATAGTACACGCCCGTGTAAATCATTTTCAGGCTGTGTCTCGATTCTGTCAATTGGGACACGGCCGTGTAAATCATGGCATGGTCGTGTCTTAGTTAATTGTCGAGGCACGATCGTGAGTAAATCGTGGCCCGTTTTAAGCTTGTTTCTCATTCTTTTCGTCCCTAGGTGCTTTCCTAATTATAAAACATGAAAAGAAAGGATTAAAAGCACCTTTTTACATAAATCAAGGGCTAAATCATCCAAAATCATGCTAAATGTGGGGTTAAAATATGTTACTTTTACGGTTTATCAAATACCCATACACTTAAGCTTTTGCTTGTCCTCAAGTAAAATTCTCAACTTATAATTAAAATGAACTTTCCATAATTCACAATTCCTATCAATAATGCCTCATCATAATTCATACATAATTTATACATGGATAATTTAACTCAAAGACTCTTAAAGATTCAAACAATATAAGTCATATGTTTGTAGCACGAAAACATAGGTGTCTCCCTTATCTAAATAATTACCTTTAATTCAAAACTGGCAAGGTTTGACATCCTCACTAAAGATTCACTCAAATCACTCAAAGTGTTTTAAGGTTCACAATTAAGCACTCAATAGTCGAACCTGAAAAGTTAATCCCATAGGGTTGCCTGAAAATCAAATCTCCACCACTGTAATATGAGATGATACACAAATCAAAATGTCTTTATCAGGGTTGTAACGGGGCTAGGGTTAAAGGTGTGGATAAAGGCTGAATAAGAAGGTTAAAATCGAGATTGTCCTAATCAATTACCTAACTAGAAAAATGAACTAATAACCTAAATAATTACATCACATGAAAATTTAAATACTAATAATACGAGCTTCTTTTTCAAGATGCTGAATTTAAACGTATAAGCTCTTAGAACATAGAACTAATAATGAATGTACTTCATTTTTTTAAGAACAAACTAAGTAAATACATAATAAAGAAAGAACTCTATCAACTGAAATAAACTAATTAGGCAACTGATCAAATCAATTCTCGATAGAAGGGTAGTCAAAAGAATGGTGATAACAAATACAAAGGGTTTTGGGTTAAAATTTAGCGGGTAAATCAAAAAATAGTTGTTAGGATGAAGTGGGTTTACTAAGGGTTAATTTGTAAAGGTAGGCTTTTTAGTGGAGTGAATGGGTTAAAACCTAGGTGCCTTTATCATCTCAGTATATCAAATCATTAATGTGGTCTCGATATGTATAATCAAGCAAGTTCTAGAATAACAATTCAGTGTTGACACACTCATAATCAATAAAGTGAGCACGAAAAAGAATATATGCTCTATAAGGCTCAAAATGTCACAAAAATTATGGGTATTTGATATCAATCCATGTAAAGTTCAAACTTCAAGGTAATATTCAAATTCAGTTTAACAACCTAGGAAATTTTTTAATTTTTGAAAAATAGACTTATCATGCTTGATTCTCTAGTATTCTTCAAATTTATCAATGAATTATTCAAAAACATATCAATAAAAATCATAAATCATCAGAAATTTCACCCTAATTAATAAATGAGAAAATTACTTAGGAATAAGACTAAAATTTAGGATTTTGGAATAATGCAAAAAGTTAGGTACTTTTACCCCCCCACACTTAAGATTTACATTGTCCTCAATGTACAAAGATAGATAAACAATTATGTAATAATAAAATCAAAAGAGAAGGGGAGAAGTAACACTTTCTGAATTTTTGGATGGATTCTTTGTTCCCTAGTCGATTTGGAGGTGGTGGCATTTTCTATGGGCCTGGTGAGGTGGCTACCGACAAACACTGTGCTAGATGAAGAAATTGGGTAGCTTGGGAAGATATAGGCAGGAAATCTAAAGAATCATTAAAAATATACTAATAATATAATTAAGGACAAGAAAAATAAAGAGAAGGAGACTAAGAAGAAAATTGAAATTAAAAGAAAAGACTAATGGATTGAAGTGTCCTTATTGACAGATGGTTAGCGAGGTGGGTGTGACTTCTAAGGTTGCGAAAGTGATGGTGGTGGCAAAGGTGGCATGATTCCCAAGCAGCCTTTAGAACCTAAAACCAAAGAACTAAAATAAAATAAACTGAATTAAGTAGAAGAGAAGTAAAGATAAGAAATTTGAAGCAAAAGAGAAAAGAAAAATAAAAACTAAATGGTCTCAAAGACCTTTGGCTTGTCGAATAGCTGAAGTTGCCGGCATGAACTCATGTGAATTGGTCTCCTTTGAGGAGACTATGGTTGGCCTTTTATGCTTCTTCGGCATGGCTTTGGTATCTCAAGAGTTATAGAAATCTTAGAAGAAAAGGAGAGAGAGGAAATATGATAAGAAGAAGGAAGAAAGAAAGGAGGAAGGAGGGTGAGGAAGAAGAGGGGAGGAGGTGGGGTTAAATAGAATTTTGGCTTCTGACATTTTCCCACGCCCGTGCACTGAGGGTGTGTTGATTACACGACCGCATCGCACGCCATGTGTCTAGACGTGTTGGTTCAACCATGCCCGTTTTCCAGATGCCACACCCATTCCTGAAAAGGTAGTGTATTGGTAAGGTTGGGTAGCATGGGTGTGTCTTTCCCGTGTCTGGTAAGTCAGTGCTTCACACGGTTGTAAGGCACGGCCGTGTGCCTCTTTATCGGTGCCCATGGGGGAGTGGTTGGATCCGTGACATCAAAAATTAGGTGGGATTTGATTTGTACTGCCCCTGTTCATGTCAGTACGGAGATTCGGTACTTCGACACGGCCACGGCCACGACTGTGTGCAAGGCCGTGTGGCTTTGAAATATGCACTTTTATGTTAATTTAAAACTAAATTTTTAGAAGGGAAAAGAATTTGAAAGCAAAATGTAAAGACAAATTATATTAGAGCTCGGGTTGCCTCCCGAGAAGCGCTCGTTTATAGTCTTAAGCTAGACTTTCCTTGGATTTCAAAAATCAGGGAGGTTTAAAGGTTTCAATATCTTCCCTCATGCTTACAGTTCTATTTTCTTGATAAAGTTTAAGTCGAGAAGCGTTTAACTTAAAAATGCCGAATGTTGGATTGCTTACCTCGACTGTTTTGTATGGGAAGATATTTCGTACCTCAAGAAGGATTCCTTCGATTGCTTGTGGATCTACTTTGTTCATCCATACCTTATCTTCTATTTTGAAGTGGTTTGATGTTCCTATGAGCTCTTCTAGGGTTTCTTAGGTTTTACTTCATGCGGTTCCTGTTCCTCTTTGAATTGTGTCTTCCGTTCTTTTAGTTTGTTGACCCTAAGGCTTCGTTCCTCATATAATTCTTCTTTATTGGCACTAGGTCTGTCCTTCGGCTTAGATTCATATCCTTGTGGTGTTTCCTATAATGAAGGTTGCTTAAATTGATCATTAACTGAATTGACTTTCTTACCTTCATCGATTGTAGTCCTGGTTGAGTCAAGAGCTTGAAGACTCATTGATTCATCACCTACACGAAGAATGAGTTCTCTTGTGGCAACATTAATTTTAGTTCTAGCAGTTGCTAGAAAGGGTCTTCCTAGAATTAAGGGGATTGAATTATCCTCATCCATGTCTAAGACAACAAAATCTACTGGGAAAACAAATTTGTCAATTTTTACAAGAACATCTTCGATAATACCTCTAGGAATTCTAACAGTTTTATCAGCTAATTGAATGCTCATCCTAGTTTGTTTGGGTTTCCCTAGACCTAGCTGTTTAAACATTTTATAAGGCATGACATTTATACTTGCCACTAAATCAGCTAAGGCATTATCAACTTTTAGATTACCAATTAAACATGGAATTGTAAAACTCCCTGGATTTTTTAGCTTCCGTAGTAGTCTATTTTGTAGAATTGCTGAGCACATTGCGTTTAATTCCAAATGTGGCTTATCGTCTAACTTACACTTGTTCATCAAGAGTTGTTTTAAAAATTGTCTCGAATCTGGCATCTAAAAAGAGCTTCAAGAAGCGGTAAGTTAATATGTAATTTCTTTAAGAGTTTAAGAAACTTACCGAACTGTTCCTCTGTATCGTCTCTGTTTATTGCTTCGAGATAAGGTATGCGGGGTTGGTACTCTTTGATTGCCGATTTTGGCTTTTCTTGTGTTACCTCAATTTTTCCTTCTTCGTCCTTGTTTTCACTTGTTGAGATGGGTTCGTTTAACCTTATATGTTCTTGAGCTGTTATGGCTTGGATTTGCTCCTTTGGGTTGATCTCGGTGTTGCTTGGTAGACACCCTTGCGGTCGTTCAAACATTAATTTTGCAAGTTGTCCAACTGCTTTAGTGACTTCCCTTACTGACTTAGTAAGTTCCCTGATTCGGTTCTTAGTCTCTTTAGCCGATGTTTGTTGGCTTCTAAGTGTTTTCTCAGTATCTTGGAGGCGATTTTCTATGCTTGCCATGAATTTTGTCAACATCTCTTCAAGGTTTGGCTTCTTTTCTTGCGGATATGGCTGATTTTGGAAATTTTGGGGAGGTTGTTGTCTTTGATTTCCTTGACCTCCCCATGAAAAGTTTTGGTGGTTCCTCCAACCTGGATTGTAAGTATTACTATAAGGATTATTATTGGATCAAAAATTATTACCTATATAGTTCATCTGTTCACTTTCTGTGCTCGGTTGGTAGGGTGGGTACTCAGGATTTGCCACAGTTCCACTTGTGTCGTACTGCATTATTGGATGTACCTGTGAAGAACACAAATTATCAAACTTTTTATTCATCATATCTACAAGATTCGATAGCATGCTTACTGCATCGATGCTGAAAACTCCGGCCGATCTTGTTAGTTTTGTCCTTGTAACTTGCCACTGATAATTATTCAGCGACATTTCTTCAATAAATTCTTAGGCTGCTTCAAGAGTTTTGTTATTCAGAGTTCCACCGGCGGCTGAATCAATTAGTTGCCTTGTTGAGGGATTCCCACCGTTATAAAAAGTTTGGACTTGTAGCCACAAGGGTAAACCATGGTGTGGACACCTTCTTAAGAGATCCTTGTAACTTTCCCATGCGTCATATAATGTCTCTAAATCCATCTACACAAAAAAAGAGATATCATTCCGTAATTTGGCCATTTTGGCCGGTAAACTTTTCGATCATTTGGTCCCATGATGATGACCCTCGTGGTAACGAGTATAACCACTGTTTGGCTTTTTTCCTTAATGAAAAGGTAAATAACCGAAAACGAATGGCATCATCAGAAACACCATTTATTTTAAAAGTATCACAGAACTCTAAAAAATTGGCTATATGAGTGTTCGGATCTTCATCCTGCAAACCATCAAATTGAACAAATTGTTAAATCATTTGTATTGTGTTAGGCTTTAATTCAAAATTATTAGCAGCTATAGCAGGCCTAACAATACTAGATTCAGCTCCTGTTAAATGAGGTTTAGCATAATCATACATAGTATGCGGAGCATTGTTTTCTTCCACATCTCGTGGTGGATTATTCTCATCCATCCCTTCAGTAGGATTGGATTTGCCTTCTCGCTCTTCTTCTGTGTAATTTAGGGATCGCCTAATTTCTCTGCGATTCTTACGAGCGGTAGCTTCAATATCACTATCGTATACTAGAGGTCTTGTCGGGTTCCTTCTAGTCATAAACTAGAGGTACCGCCAGGGAAAGAAAGAAAGAAATTTAGAAAAATAAAAATCAATTACAAAAATAAAAATAAAAATAATAGCTAAAGTAATAAAAATAGAGCTTTCTTAATATTTTAGTTCCCCGACAACGATGCCAAAAACTTGATCGTTGTTTTGTCGAGTTTTAAAATTTATAAAGAGAATGATCGAACCTAAAACTAATTTTGACAACGACTTTAAGGCAAGTGTACCTATCGAACAGTAGTATAGCTTAGGCAAGACCAGATTGTCGAACCCAAAGGAACTAAAAGTACTAATACTCACTTTTTTTCTATTATTTAGCCTAAATATTAAATGATTTGGTTGATTAACTAATTAAGATGCAAAGACAAAAAGAATGAATTGGAAAATAACTTGAAGAGAAACTCAGTTGATCACGATGATACCCTCAGGAAGTATTCACCTAGACTTCACTTATTATCTAACACTGAACCATACAATTTATTCACTTGACTTGATCCGTAAGACTCCCTAACGTATATTAAACCCTCTCTCGAGGCGAATAACTTCTAATCCTAGGTTAATTAATGGAAATCTCTTTCTCACTTAATAACCCCCTAGAATAGCAGTAAATCAAACTATGGACTAACATATTAGGTTTCACCCTAATCCGAAAAAATCTCATCACCCTATCTCTAGGCGCGCGAATGACTCCGCTTAATCATGCTAGATCTATTCTTAGGCAGGGTCTATTCCTCCTCCACCTAAGAACATCTAAATTGAATTAATATCCCTGAAACATTAACACAAGAATTAAGTATACATAATTAAGAACAAATCAAGTATTTATCATATAATTCAGAAGACAATAATAAGATTCATCTAGGTTTCATCCCCTTAAGGTATCTGAAGGGTTTAGTTCATAAGAAATAAATAAAACATCTCAAGAGAAAAGATAAAACAAAACATAAGAAATCCCTAAAACACTCTGAAGGAATTGAATGAGAGATCCACCATCTTGAGTAGAATTCCAGCTTCTTGAGATGGATCAACTGGCTATCTTCGAGTGATTCCCACAAAAGCTCCGGCTTCTGCCAAATTCTGAATGTCTCGGCCTCCGACCCACCCCTTTTCAGGTTACACTTAGGGTGTTTATATAGACTTTTGGAATGCTTTACTTGGCCTCTAATTGTCCCAATTCAAGTATACTTCCTACTCGGTGTTTGAGTAGGCTTTGAAATGTGTTTCTTTGCCTCAAAGTATCCAAATCCGAGTGAAATTTCTCTCTCCCGCGGTAGGGGCATAGCCATGGTACACGCCTTGTAAATCATTTTCAGGCCGTGTCTCGATTTTGTCGATTGGGGCATAGCTGTGTAAATTGTGGCATGGTCGTGTCTTAGTTGATTGTCGAGGCATAGTCGTGTGGCTTACAATCCTGGCCGTGTCGATTTCCACTTTGGCCCAAATTGGCCCGTTTTAAGCCCGTTTCTTGTTCTTTTCATCCCTAAGTGCTTTCCAGATTATAAAACATGAAAAGAAAGGATTAAGAGCACCTTTTACATAAATCAAGGGCTAAATCTTCCAAAAGAATGCTAAATATGGGGTTAAAATATATTACTTTTACGGTTTATCATATACATACCAATTTAATGTCCAAATAATCATTATTCAACCAAACATATTTGATTAAATTCTATATCAAAACATGCCATAAATGATCATTTTGCAACCATGCCAACACTTACCACTTTGGCCACAAACCATACATCAATTATATCTTATAAACACCAACCATTAAGGCATCCAAAATAACATAAGTTTCACAAAATCAAAACAACATTTCATGCCACTATCATTAACTAAACATTAGACATAAGTCCACCTATACATGCCATTATAACCACAGCCAAAGCATCAAAATCTACTGATAAAATCGATGGATAGTGTGATGGATCTCCGACTAGCTTCCAACCTGATTGAGCTTTTGATAATCTGTAAAATAAGAGAAAGATAATCACATAAGCAATGAATGCTTAGTAAGCTCATATAAACCATAAGCATAATATTACATTTCAATAATGAAATTTATAGGTTCAGTATAAACCTACACTAATGCCTCAAGATTTACCAAACCATAATTATTAACTCATAACTGAGTAAATTCATTAATGTCACATATATTTATAATTCATAACATGAAAGGATTTTATGGGACGTAATGCATAACCATCAACCTTTCTATAAGATTATACACCTTTCAATTTACTTACTTTCTATTCCCAATGCTTATCATAAGCCTAAACAGCATTATTAATTTTCAATTCAGTGTATTTATCCATGACATAGATATATTCATTCAAAGCATAAACAATTTACTTACATATGAATACATCATTTATCTCATTAAACCTTTTTATAACATCATATTACATCCCAGTTACGTACTTACTGTATCATTCCCTTTTTTTACCCGTTTCATATGCATAGTACAAGCATAATCATAAACATCAATCATATCCACAAGCTTGGCATAAGCCTAAGCACATCAACAACACATTTTAGTTCATTTAAACATGATTCATATGAATTTATCATCCATTACACTTGAGCATGATTCAATTGAATTTATCATTCATCTCAACATAACATATTTTCAATGTAACTATATAGAACACTTACCATATCCTTGTAAATTCACGCCCGTTAAATCGAATAGAATACCGTTGGATACGCTGGATAGCTCACACGAAGTGTGCTAAACATATAACTATAGTCTGTCATTTCCTATATATATATACTCACACACGAGCTGTGAAATGAGTATACTCACACGAGTTGTGAAATGGGCCTGCTTATATAAGCTGTGGGTCAGAATGTAAGCTACACAATGCTGCTCACACGAGCTATGGAGTATCCACAACACATGCTGGACCTCAGCCATCGATAGGACATTCAAGACCAGTACCCAAAACATGTAAACCCTAATGACATGTCATTTTTTGTAACACCTTTACCCGTATTCGATGCCAGAATAGGGTATGAGGCATTATCGAAACACATACACTTGTAGACGTATTAAACTGAGTCATAAAATTTCATCCAAATTAAAACATTTCAAATTTTTATCTTTGAGTCCCTAAATAGGGCCTACAAGGCCCAATACATACTTTGGACAACATTAGAAAATTTCTTGAAAAATAGGGGCACACGCTTGTGTCCAAGGCCATGTCACAGCCGAGATACACGCCCGTATGGCATTCCAAATTTTCAAAAATTAAGTGCAGGCTTCACACACCCTGGGCACATGGCCGTATGGCTGCCCGTGTGGCCACAAGTAAGGATATTTACCAAGCCCTTTGCCACCCCAAATTGCTTATACATTATACAAACTTATCATCACACAATATAGTATTATTAAGCATTCAAACATCCACACTAAGACATCCACATACCATTTACAAACCACACTCATCATGCATAATCACACACACACACACACTTAACCATTCACATGCAAGCATATACATCCTTGAAACGTATCATCATAGACTTATAACATAACAAATATTGGCCACATTAAATGGCCTTATACAATAATAACCATTAACTAGCATAAGCCAACCTTCTAGGCCAACTCATAATAACATATACATATAATCAAGTCCCTATACATGCCATAGACTTAAAAATACTTGAAGATCGTTGATACAATACCAATCAAATACTTGTTAGTGTGATAGAATCTTCGACCACCTCTAACTCGAGCTAGCATCTGTGACACTATAGGAAAAAGGAAAGGAAGGGGGGTAAGCATTATAGCTTAGTAAGTAGGTACGTAAATAATAAGTGATTTTTTAACAAGCTTTCATAAGTCTTCACAATATATTCTGAAGATAATACAATCATAATTGCACATAGTTCCACTATTTATTCATGTTCATCTCAAGCTGTCTACTCAAGTCACAGTCACTAAATTATTTATATCTTGAGCTAAGAAACTCCAAATTAAGTTTCAAAAATTTTCCCTGAAACTAGACTCACATATCTCTCTACCATAAAAGTTTTAGAATTTTTGATTTATCCAGTTAGTACATTTTATTCTTTAAAGTCTCCTCTGTTCTGCTGTCTGACAGTTTCAACCCTTCTTCACTAAAAATCAATTATCTCTTCGTACGAGATTCGGATGATGTTCTCGTTTGTGTCTATTTAAGGTATACTTATTAAGAAATTTAATCATATAAATTAAAAACTACAATTAATTTTATACAGTTTTTAGTGAAATTTTCCAAAGTCGAAATAGGGGATTTGACATCATTCTGACCCTATCTCACAAAAATTCGAATATCATAGAATATGAAATTCTTTTGTTTACACCATTTGTTTTATGTAAAAATAGACTAATTAAGATTTAATTTCATATTTTATTCAACCTCTAATTTGATTTTCACTATTTTTGGTGATTTTTCAAAGTCACACAATTGCTGCTGTCCAAAACTATTTTGTTGCTAAATTTACTCTTTCATAATTTCACTTACTCCATTTCATCTTACCAAAATATCGGTTGATCATAAATTTTCACACTTATATCACTTATTACATATTCATATTCAATTACACTTAGTCTTTACATGATCACATGTATTTTCACTTAGTCAATTTCCCGTTGAACTCATCGAAATAATAATAGATACACGGTGGCCTGCACATAGTACCACCCTTGTAGCAGAAGCTATCTGGTGCACATAGTAGCCTGCACTTAGTACTACACATGTGACCAAAACCATCACTTACACATTGTGACCTGCACTTAGTACCACAAATGTGATCGAAGCTATTGGGTACGCATAGTAGCTTGCACTTAGTATTGCGCATGAGACCTATCCGTCTGGTACACGTAGTAGCCTGCACTTAGTACTACACACGTGAACTAAAACCATCTCGTAGCTCTCTTGTACACATAGTAGCCTACAGTTAGTACCACACATGTGACCTAGCTCCCTCATTCGTATCTTTTCTATTCCGAAGGTTCAACCGGGAATTCTCACTTTTCAACATTTTACCAATTCATCCATAATCAATCACAATTCATAATTTACATCAAATAATTACTCCATATTCAACCATATCTCATATAATATAACAAAATATTAAAACAAAAAAATGATGTATTATTTACATACAAACTTACCTCGGTAGCACAATCGGTGAAAAGGACTTATTCGTCATATTCTTTGTTTTTCCCCCGTTCTAAGTTTGAATCTCGTTTTCCTTGATCTATAACAACACATTTAACTCATTTATTCATACTACTACTCAAATTAGACTAAATTCACATTTTGGCAAAATTTACATTTTGCCCCTAAACTTTTTCATATTTACACTTTTGCCCCTAGGTTCTTAAAATGATTTTTATTCAATATCCTTGTATTTTAAGCCAAGCCAAACCATTTTCATAACTATAGCAGCCAAAATTTCCACTAATTCACACTTTTATGAAAAATTTCATAACTTTTACAAATTAGTCCTTTTAGGCATTTTTACCAAAAATCACTTAGTAAAAGTTGTTTCTCTAACCATAAACATGCATTTTCTACCATTAAACACAAAAATACACACATATTCATCATGGGTAAAACACTAGACTTTAACCATATCTCAAATTAGTGGTAGAAATGGATAGATCTTGTTACGAGGATTTTAAAAACGTAAAAATCATTAAAAACAGGGCTAGAACGGACTTACAATCGAGCTTGGAAGCTTGAAAAACCCTAGCCATGGTTTCTCATTGTGAAATTTGGCCATGGGGTTGAATATGGACAAAAATTGGCTTTTAATTTTGTTTTTAATTCATTTTAATTACTAAATGACCAAAATGCCCTTAACTTAAAAATATTCTATTTCACTTATTTCATGTCCATTTTTGTCCAACAATTTAACCAATCGTCTAATTACCATTTAAGGACCTCCAATTTAAAACTTTATAACAATTGGACACTTCTAACATGTGGAACTCAACTTTTGCACTATTTATAATTTAGTCCTTTTGACTAAATTGAGTGCCCAAACATTGTAATTTTCGAAAGAAATTTTCACAGAATCTTTCCGTGAAATTGTAGACCATAAAAATATAATAAAAATAAGATTTTTCTCATCTAATTTTTGGCCTCGAAACCACTGTTCTGACTAGGCCCAAAATTGGGTTGTTACAACTCTCCCCCTAGGGATTTTCGTCCCCGAAAATCTTACCAGAAGAAATTGCTTTCAACTCTCATGAATCACTTCCACTAATTTCTCAGAATCGCAAATCAAATCAACCTTGTATCTCTTTCTAGTCACCTTTGAACTTTAACACCTCATGTCAGAGCATATCGTCAAAGTTTTGAATTACTCTCTCAGACTTACCACCGATTTACAGGTGTATTTCTGTGCCAAGATGCAATTGCGTATTCATAGTTTCCTGTAGCCCTTTCCATTCTAAAATAATGGAGACTGATACTTTACATAATCGAATAATCCCAAAAGCATCTTACTCGGTTGGTTTGTTAAACAAGAAATCTTTACACGAATGATCAATCACAATCCGATAACATCTATGACTATATCTGCTTTCCTAGAGATTAATCAATTACTACTTGTGATCTTTCAATAGCTCAAGTCTTTAACACTATCTTAACTTCAGATCTTTCTATGACATTCGATACTTTAATTCTTGAAATCAGGGAACATGTGACATTAACCATATGAAAACATGAACCATCACTTTACATTCTAGTAATAAAACACATTCCAATCCATTCAATAGTACATCACTGAAAAATCATGAATTCATTACTCAATTGAAGCTGAACTCAGAACTAGAGCTTCTGTTAATAGTATCTTCAACTATTTTCAACTTTGCTAAAATGCACAGACCATCCAAATTTTTGTAAATGTGATAACCATATCATTCAGAATAACTTTAACTCATAATAACATCATCATATTAGAACAAATCTAATAGCTGTGCCTCGGTATCATACTTTCTAGAATATCAATCCTTCATTCAGACTGTCCATCGATATACTCATGAATGCAAAAAATTTATTACCATAACTGAGGATGCTTTAGTTACATGTAACTCAAATCACATTTCAACTGACCAAGTCACTTTGATAAGGACAACTAAGTCGATTTCGATTATCGAATAATAACATAACAAAATGCTCCTTTCTTCATGTTGTTAGGACAGTTCAAACATACAATCTTTCATAGTTCTTTCAATATGCCAGTCATAGATATTTACTAACTGTATTAACTCAGACGAAACATAACATCTTGCTTGAACTCACTGATAACAATTGAAATTATCTGAGGGAAGAAAATCAGTATACAATTTGAACTTGACTGTCATAATCCACACTTTTGCCGATATCGACTTGAAAGATAGGCCATACTTGATAAATTAAACAATAAGGGTGATAAGAAAATTGAGATGATGAAATCTGAGATATAAGGCCATACTGAATGCTCGAGAACACCACTCATATGAAATAATAAAAATCCTGACGATTAATCAGAGAAGACTAGGAGAAAAAGAAACACTGTTCATACATTCTGAAGTCAATTGTAACAGAGATAATACATTTTCCATATAAATGTAAATAGGACAACAACTAGAAGAAATAGAAGAACAGTTTCATATGAATTCACTATAAACTTTTTATCTCAGACTTAATGAAATAGAATACCAATAGAAGATAGTGGAATGTCGATCATAGATCAATCAGACTAATGATACTTTCATCAGAATACGAGAAATTACAAATGCCTCTGAGAATATATAAACACATAGAATACCCAAAAGAGATAGTCGTAAATTGCTCAACTGTAACTGTCATACTAAAACATCTTTACATTTCAAACATTATTCTTCTGACTAATTCTGCCATCACTAATCTCATAATATTTCATTCATTGACAAAATCAACTTAGAATAATTCCTGGTAAATACAATCTTTAGAAATCATACCTAAATGAGTCGATTTAACCGAAATTAACTCCTTCTCTAGCTGTGGCTTTGTGCATTTCAAATAATCTTTAGAATAATTTGATATCTCTCTCATAACCATCTTTTCTCGCTAAATCATTCCCATCTCTAATCACATTATTAAATATTCCACCACTAAACTCTTTAGTTTCCCTACTTGTGAGCTTATTCAATATAAATCTCATGAACTTCGTCATATGACACTATACCAGTAATGGGGTGAATATTGTAAAGCCTTTAAATTTCTGACTCTCATACATAAACACATACAACATAGCATTCAGTCCCAACACAATATCATGTACTTTGATTACACATATCTAGGTTTCTACTAATCATGAACACATTTTCAAATATCTTAGTAACACATTAGCATTATCACATATGAATATCAACCAATCGTATGAAGCTCATCTCAAAACAAATTTCTCATGTTATTCACTGCAAAAAGTCACTCTGATTTATCAAAATACAATGATCAATCGGAACGATAACACTTTATCCATATTCTTCAACTTATGGTTAATTCATTGTATCCATTAACACATACATATCATTGCAAATCATAGAGAATCAATTCAGGAAAATCAATATATTCACTAAGTTACATGAACTTACTTAACCCCTTTTCAGCATTATCGATGGTAGCTCGGTTGAAAGCATCCTTGCTTTAACCAAAATAAATTTCATCGGAGTCGGGAGATATCACACTATCATAGTTCACTTATGGCAT
The DNA here is from genome assembly GCA_025506655.1 of Gossypium rotundifolium. Taxonomy (NCBI): domain Eukaryota; kingdom Viridiplantae; phylum Streptophyta; class Magnoliopsida; order Malvales; family Malvaceae; genus Gossypium; species Gossypium rotundifolium. The sequence continues at coordinate 117,736,534 of CP106727.1, read as the reverse complement.
GTATAGCAAGACTCATGCACACGCTATGTTAGTCTGAGAATCGACTAAACCATAGCTCTGATACCACTAAATGTAACACTCCTTACTTATATTCGACGCCAGAATAGGTACGAGGCTTTATCAAAACACATACACTTGTAAACGTATTAAACCGAGTCATAAAATTTCATCCAAATTAAAACTTTTCAAATTTTTATCTTTGAGTCCCTAAATAGGGCTGATCATGTCCATGATAAGTCTTAATATTTATAAAATGAATGATCGAGCCTAGAAACTAACTATCACCATGATTAAGGCAAGCGCACCTATCGAACAGTAGTATAGCTTAGTGGCAAGACCGAATGTCGAACCCAAACGAACCAAAAGTACTAGTACTGACTCTCTTTTTATTATCTAGCCTAAAATAAAAGTGATTAATATTCATTTAACTAATTACTAAGCTAAGGATGCCAAGACACAGTGAATGAATAGGGAAAATACTTTTGGGAAAAATCAATTGATCAAGATAATACCCGAGGAAGAATCCACCTAGACTTCACTTGTTATTTAACTCTGAACTAGACGATTTATTCACTTGAATTGATCCGTAGGTTTCCCTAATTTATATTAATACCTCGTTCGAGGATACTAACGTCTAACCCTAGGTTGATTAATTGAAATCTCTTTCTAATTAAAACCCCTAGTGTTGCATTAACTCGACCTATAGACTCCCATATTAGGTTTGACCCTAATCCGGCAGATTTTCATCGTCCTATTTCTAGGAGTGCGATCAACTCCGCTTAATTATGCTAGATCTACTCTTAAACAGGGACTTTTGCTCCACTGAATAAGTACATCAGCACTTGAATCAATATCCTGGAATATTAAAGCAAGAATTAAGAACAAATAATCAAGAAAAAATCAAATATTTATCATATAGTTCAGAAAAAAATAACAAGATTCATCTTAGGTTTCATCCCTCTCAGGTATTTGAGGGGTTTAGTTCATGCTTATAAAAGAATACATCTCAGAAGAAAAATAACAAAACATAAAGAAAACCATAAAACCCTCTGAAAGAATTAAAGGAGAAATCCTCAGTCTTGAGTGTGATTCCGGCTTCTGAGATGGATCAACTAGATTTGTTTGAGTAATTCCTTGTATTCAGCCCTCTCTAGTTGCCTCAGGCTACCTCCCCCTTCTAGGTCATACTTAGGGTGTTTATATAGACTTCGGAATGTGTTTCTTTGCCTCTAAGTATCCTTTTCTATGTAGAATTAAAACGAGTCACGCCAGGGACACGCCCGTGAAAATCGAGCCCAGGCCTGTGTTCGAGCCTGCTAAAGTGGCACGGCCGTGTGGTGAGCTTCAGGCCATGTGGATTGCTTACTTTGGCCCATTTTCTTCGTTTTGAGCCCGTTTCTCATTCTTTTCATCCTCCTATGCTCTCCTGAGTATAAAACGTGAAAACAAAGGATTAGGAGCATTAAATTCCACAATTAAAGGGATAAATCATCCAAAAGTATGCTAAATACGAGTTTAAAATATGTATATATTATAGTTTATCAAATACCCCCACACTTAAGCTTTTGCTTATCCTCAAGCAAAATCTCAACTCACAATTAGAATTAACTTCCCTCAATTCATAATTCTCGTCAACAATGCCTCATCATAATTCATGGATAATTTATACATAGATAATTTAACTCAAAGAGTCCTAAAGATTCAAACAATCTAAGTCACAAGTTTGTAGCACGAAAACATAGGTATTTCCTCTTATCTGAATAATTACCTTTGATTCAAAACTGACAAGGATTGACAACCTCACTAAAGATTCACTCAAATCACTCGAAATGTTTAAGGTTCAATATAAGCACTCTAAAGTCAAATATGAAAAGTCAATCCCATAGGCTTGCATGAAAATCAAATCTCCACCACTATAGTGTGAGATGATACACAAATCAAAAGGTCTTTAAAAGGGCTGTAATGGGGCTTGGGTTAAAGGTGTGGATAAAGGGTGGATTAGAGGGTTAAAATCGAGATTGAATTGATAAATTATCTAACTAGAAATAATAAAATGATAATGAATAATTACATTAATAACTCGAGCTTCTTCTAAAGATGTGAATTTAACTATTTAAGCTCATAGAACATAGAACTAATGATGAATAAATTTTTAACTTTTTTAATCAAATCAAAATAAGTACATAATATAAGATGAATTCAACTAATGAAATAAAATAATTAGGCAACTGATCAAATCAAGTCTCGATAGAAGGGAAGTCAAGAAAAATGGGAGAAACAAGTTAAAAACGGTGTTTTGGGTTAATATTAACGGTAAATCAAGAACTGTTTGTTAGGCTCAACGGGGTTCACTAAGGGTTAATTGCGAAGGTAGGCTTTTTAGTGGAATGAGTGGGTTAAATCCTAAGTGCCTTTATCATCTCTGTATATCAAATCAAAGGTGTGGTCTCAACATGTATAATCGAAGCAAGTTCAAGAATAACAAATCAATATTGACACACTCATAATCAATAAAGTGAGCACGAAAAATGTATGCTCTTAAGGCTCAAAATCTCACAAAAATTATGGTTTTTGATGACAACCTTGCAAATTTCAAACTTCATGGTAATATTCAAATTTAGGTCAACAACCTAGAAAATTTTTAATTATGAAAAATAGACTTATCATGCTTGATTCTCTAGTATCTTAAAGTTTAAATCATCAATGCACAATTAACTATGACTTAATCCAAAACATATCAATAAAAATCATAAATCAACAGAAGTTTCATTCTAATGAGTAATATGAAAAAATTACTTAAGAACAAGGACATCATTCAGGGAGAGTATTGTTAGCACATCTCCACACTTAAAAATAAGAACTAATTCAGGGATTTGAGAATAATGTAAAAAGTTAGGAACTTTTCTACATAAACTTCACCCCCATACTTAAGATGTACATTGCCCTCAATGTACGAAGATAGATAATAATCATATAGTAAGAAAATCAAAAGAGTGGGAGAGAAGTCAAACTTCCTGAATTTTGGATGGAATCCTAGAGTTGGGAGTGTGGAAACTTGATTCAGAGGTAAAATAAAAGTTGGAGGAGGCGTCTCTGGTGGTAGTATGGTGGCTGCCAACAGTCACTGTGCCAGATGAAGAAATTGGGTACCTCCTGAAGAAATAGCCAGGAAATAATAAGAATAATTCAAAATATACTAAATATGTATTTAAAGAAAAGAAATATAAAGAGGAGGAAAATAAAGGAGAAGAGAAAAGAAAAGGAAAAAAATAAATGGACTCAAAGGTCCTTTTCTTGTCAAGTTAATGAAGCGGCAGGCATGAACTTGTGTAGATCGATCTCGCAGAGGGAGACTAGGCTAGGCTCCTTTCGTTTCTTCAACATGGAAGTGATGGTGAAGATGGGAAAAAGAGGAAAGCTTAAAGGGTATGAAAGAAGAGGAGATTGGGGAGTAGGTGAGAAGAGGGGGGTTTTAAATAGAAATCTGATATCTGGTACATCTCCACGTCTGTGCGATATGGGCGTGTTAGGTCATATGGCTGTATCGCACGAAAGTGTTGTGCTTCGTTCACTTTTTCCACAACTGTGTTGAGGTTTTATGCCCGTGTGACTTTCTCAGTGTCGGCCACGACCGCATTGTATGGCCGTGGTGATTTATCGCAGCCCGTGTATTGGAAAAATTTTGTCCTATTGCTACACGTCTACGACCACGCCCATTTACCTACTTGTGGTGCCCACATGGCCACGGCCGTGTGCAAGGCCATGTGGGTATGGAAACCTGCGCTTCATTAACTTGGTTAGTTTGTAGTTAGGTGCTTAAAAGTAGGAATGAAAACAAAAATATGAAAATTAATGGGGTTAGTGTTCGGATTGCCTCCCGAGAAGCGCTCGTTTAAAGTATTAAGCTAGACTTACCTCTCATTCGCATGATCATGGTGGTTTAAGGAGTTGAAAATCCTTTCTCATACTATCATTATATAGTTTGAGTTGAGTGGCATTTACCTTAAAAGTGCCGAATTTAGAGTGAGTCACCTCGACCATTTTGTATGGGAAGACATTAAATACCTTAAAAGGGACCTCTTCGTTCGTTTTAAAGTCTGAGATGGCGATTCGCGGGTATTTCTTATCCAACAATACCTGATCTCCATTTTGAAGTAATTTTCTATTCCTATAGGCTCGTCTGGGGGTTCCCTCGGCTTTGCTTCATGTGGTTTTGATTCCTCCTTGAAATGTGCCTTCCACTCGTCTAGTTCATCAATCTGAAGCCTTCGTTCCTCATAAATTTCTTCTTTATTGGCACGAGGTCTATAATCTAGCTCAGTTGTGTAATTTCGTGGTGTTTCCTGTAAGGAAGGTTGAACCATTTGGTTATTTATTGAATTTACATTCTCGCCTTTATCGCTCGACGTCCTAGCCGAGTCAAGAGCTTGAAGAGTGATCGTCTCGTCACCTTCACGAAGTGTGAGTTCACCTGTACCAACATCAATTTTAGATCTAGCAGTTGCTAAAAAGGGCCTTTCTAAAATTAAAGGAACAATATTTTCCTCATCCATGTCTAACATGACCAATTCTACTAGGAATATGAATTTGTCAATTTATACTAGCACATCCTCAATTATACCCCTAAGAACTTTGATAGTTTTATCAGCTAATTGAATGCTCATCCTAGTTTGTTTGGGTTTCCCTAGACCAAGCTATTTAAACATTTTATATGGCATAACGTTTATGCTTGCCCTTAAATGAGCTAAAGCGTTATTGACCGATAAACTACCAATTAAACGTGGAGTTGTAAAACTTCCTGGATCTTTTAATTTTTGTGGTTGTTTATTTTGCAAAATTGTTGAGCACACTGCATTTAGCTCCACATGCGATAGTTCGTCTAACCTCTATTTTTTTCATTAAGAGCTCTTTTAAAAATTTCCTTGAATCTGGCATCTACGAAGGAGTTTCAAGAAATGGTAAGTTAATATATAATTTATTCAAAAGTTTAAGAAACTTACCGAATTGTTCATCTGTGTTGTCTTTCTTCATCGCATTAGGGTATGGCACACGAGGTTGGTACTCTGTAATTATCGGTTTTGGTTTATCATGGCTTACCTCAACCTTACCTTTATTTACCACAAGCTCTTGCCTTGGCTTAGATTCAGATTCCACTGACCCTTCACTATTTTGAGCGGTAACGACATGAAGTTGCTCCTTTGGGTTTGTTTCAGTGTTGCTTGGCAAGCTACCCTGCGGTTGTTCAGAGATGAGTTTAGCAAGTTCTCCTAATTGGTTCTTAATCCCTTGGATTGATGGTTGCTGATTTCTAAGTGTTGTTTAGGTGTTTTGGAAACGAGTTTCTGACACCGCGATGAATTTTGGTAGCATCTCCTCAAGGTTCGACCTTTTCTCTTGTGGGTAGGGTTGTTGTTGAAAGCCTGGGAGGGGTTGTCTCTGATTTCCTTGGCCACCACACGAAAAATTTGGATGGTTCCTCCAACCTGCATTGTAAATGTTACTATAAGGATTATTTTGAGGTCGAGGATTATTACCCATATAATTTATCTGCTAGTTTTCCATGCCATGTCCATAGGGTAGGTACTCAGGATTCGCCACACCTCCACTTGTTTCACACTGCATTGTCGGGTGTACTTGCGAAGAACACAAACCATCAATCTTTTTATTTACATATCTACCTGATTTGATAGCATGGTTATTGCGTCAATGTTGAAAACTCCAGCTGCTTTTGTTGGCGTTGTCCTTGTAACTTGCCACTGATAGTTGTTTAGTAACATCTCCTTTATAAACTCATAAGCCGCTTCAGGAGTTTTGTTATTCAGGGTTCCACCGGTGGCTGAATCGATTAATTGCCTAGTCGAGGGGTTCACACCGTTGTAGAAGGTTTGAACCTGAAGCCACAAAGGTTTCCCATGGTGAGGGCACCTTCTCAACAAATCCTTGTATCTCTCTCATGCATTATATAGTGTTTCTAGATCCATCTGCACAAAAGAAGAGATATCATTCCTCAACTTGGCCGTTTTGGCCGGCGAAAAATATTTTAACAAAAATTTTTCGGTCATTTGATCCCATGTAGTGATTGATCCTCGTGGAAGAGAATTCAATCACTTTTTGGCTTTATTCCTCAATGAAAAAGGAAACAACTGAAGACGAATGGCATCATCAAAAACACCATTTATTTTGAAGGTATCACAGAATTCTAGAAAATTTTCTAAATGAGTATTTGGGTCTTCGTCTTGCAAACCATCAAATTGAACAAGTTGTTGAATCATTTGAATAGTGTTAAGTTTCATTTCAAAATTATTAGCAGCAATAGTAGGCCTAACAATACTCGATTCAGCTCCTGTTAAATTAGGTTTAGCATAACCATACATAGTACGAGGAGCCGAATTTTGATTCACCGTGTTTGTGGCAACTACAGGAGGTAGTGGATTGTTATCAGCCATCTCTTCAGTAGTATTGGTTTCGTCTTCTTGCTCTTCTTCTATGTAATTTAAACTTCACCTTATTTCTCTACGATTTCTGTGAACAGTACCTTCAATATCACTGTCGTAAATTAAAGGTCCTGTTGGGTTCCTTCTAGTCATAAACGAGAGGTACCTGCTAGGAACAAATAAAAGAAAAATTAGCAAAGTTAAAATTAAAATAAAAGTAAATTGCAAAAAATAAAAAATGGCTAAAGTAATAAAAATTTAGTGTTCCTAATATTTCAGTTCCCCGGCAACGGCGCCAAAAACTTGATCGTGTTCGTGATAAGTCTTAATATTTATAAAATGAATGATCGAACATAGAAACTAACTATCACCACGATTGAGGCAAGTGCACCTATTGAAGAGTAGTATAGCTTAGTGGCAAGACCGAAATGTCGAACCCAAAGGAGCCAAATGTACTAGTACTTAGGGTCAGTTTGGCAATGCTTTTGAGAAGTGCTTTTGAGAAGTGCGGTGGAAAAGTACTTTTGAGAAGTGCTTTTAAGAAGTGCTTTTGAAAAATTTAAGTGTTTGGTATTGCTGTCAAAAAGTACTTTTCAGAAGTAAAATGTCTATTTTAGACATAATATTATAAAGTAACAAATATGTATTTAAATAATATTCAAATTAGTTAATATCATGATATTTTAGCAAAAATATAAAAATAATTTATTATAATTTATTGTTAATATTTTAATAAATAATATTAATTTTAAGTATTTGTAAGTAATTAATATTAATTAAAAACAAGTACAAAACTAAAAAAGCTACATCATTTTATGCTTGCTCAATGTTTCTCAAAACTAAATTAGCAATATTATCAAGTTAAGTTTCATGCCGTTGAAAACATCTAGAGCTAATATTATCGAGGCTTATGAAATTGACCCTAATGCTATTTTTAGTAAAAAAATTACAAAATATCTGACAAAATTTTCTTTGTGGCATCGTAATGGGGACATGACAAGGAAAAAATCTAAAAGAAAAGTAATACAAATATGATTTTTACTAATAATTACGCCTTTGTGGACCTATCACTAGCTTCATAATTTCCTTATTTTATTTTCACTTTCTTCTTCTTCTTCTTCTTATTTTTGGTTTGTACCCACAACTTTCTTTCTTCTTCAACGCTTTTAATTTGTATCGATCTCCAAGTACTATCACAAGTTTTAATCATACGATCAAGGTAATTTTCTTTCATTTGCTTAATTAAGTGACATGCTTTTCTTTGCTTTTGATTATCTGCTACTATTATAGCAGATAGCTTTGAAAGATTGCTTTTGATTTCTTTGCTTTTGAAAGATAGCTTTGAAAGATGGCGGGAATGGAAATAGTGGAAAGAAAGAATCAAAATAACAAGAGGAAGTGGTAGACCCTCCAAAGATTAGGTATCGACTAACCTCAATCCCCAATTCCAAAAAATCGGAAGATTCAAACCCCTAAATCCTCCGGGAGTGTTCACGTTTTGGAGAAGAAATAATAAAAGGATAAAAGGTAAATTAGGCGCCAAAAGTCCTTTTACTCGAGAAAAGGAGAAATTTTAGCTTCTTCATCGTAAAAAGTCCATCACAGACGTTAAAATAACTTTTCCATTGGACCTTATTCTTGATTACTTAGTAAAAAGGACTTTTCTATAGAAAAGTTCATCTAAGATGGAATGAAGAACGGGCCTTACTCTCTTTTATTATCTAGCCTAAAATAAAAGTGATTAATATTTATTTAACTAATTACTAAGCTAAGGATGCCAAGACACGATAATGAATAGGAAAATACTTTTGGGAAAAATCAATTGATCAAGACAATACCCGAGGAAGAATCCACCTAGACTTCACTTATTATTTAACTCTGAACCAGATGATTTATTCACTTGACTTGATCCGTAGGATTCCCTAATTTATATTAATACCTCTTTCGAGGCTACAAACGTCAAACTCTAGGTTGTTTAATTGAAATCTCTTTCTAATTAAAACCCCTAGTATTGCATTAACTCGATCTATGAACTCCCATATTAGGTTTGACCCTAATCCGGCAGATTTTCATTGTCCTATTTCTAGGAGTGCAATCAACTCTGCTTAATTATGCTAGATCTACTCTTAAACAGAGACTTTTTCTCCACTGAATAAGTACATCAGTACTTGAATCAATATCCTGGAATATTAAAGCAAGAATTAAGAACACATAATCAAGAACAAATCAAATATTTATCATATAGTTCAGAAAACAATGACAAGATTCATCTTAGGTTTCATCCCTCTTAGGTATTTGAGGGGTTTAGTTCATGCTTATAAAAGAATACATCTCAGAAGAAAAATAACAAAACATGTAATATCCGGGATTTAGAGGTTATGCATTTTCACTTAAATGTATGTGGTAGCATGCTTGTGTGTGTTTTGAATGTGTTTTGAGGGCTTCAGGAACCTTGGGATGTAGGTAGAAGCCTTAGAAAAAATATTTGATTTTAAGGCTAAAAAGCGGAACTAAGGGAGCTAGGCCTTAAGGAGTTTATTGTGTGGCTTAGGACACAAGTACTAAGCTGGTAAGGTGGCAAAGAGGCGCCACTTAGGGCCTTGTGAGGTGACGCCACAGGGAGTGTGAAGGGACCTAGGTTGACAACAATGGAAGTGTTTTGGAGCTTTTATTTTTCGGCAAGGAGGTGCGGTGGTGGGCTAGCACAAGGACTCTGAATGGATGAAGTGTAGATTGGGTCTGACAGCTTAAAGATTCGGCTAAGTAAGAGTGAGAAGGGGGATTTGGATGAGGGAAGAAGAGTTGGCCGAATAGAGGGGTCTTGGGGTGGTTGTTTCGGTCATGTAGGGGAGAGTGGGTGTCGAAAATCATTTGGCATCTTTTAGTTTTTTTTCTCTCACTCTTTTCTTCCTCTTTCTCACCTTAGCCGAACCATAACTTGAGCCTCACCATCACTTTCTTTTTCTTTCTTTTCTTCTCACCATTCTTTCTTCCTCTTTCTTACCAAAGCCGAACCACACCATCTTTCTCTTCTTCTTCTTCTTCTCATAATTTCTTCTGTCATCAAAAGCCAAAACTCCCTTAATCTCTTTTCTGTAAACCAAAGTCGAATACCATTCATCTTTCTCCCATTCCACTTTGGCCGAATCTCAAGTGCTTTTTCTTAAGCCATTGCCGAAATCTTAAACTCATCCCTTCTCAGTTTTGGCCGAATATCAACCAAGCAGAGATCTCCCTTGATTTTTTTTCTAATCGGTTTGGAATAGGTAAGTCTGTCATGATCGAATCTCCTCTATTCTCCCTTACTTTTCTCTGTCGTCATGTGTAGGACAAAAGCCAAATTTTGGCATTTGTCTTGACTTTTAATCAACCATGTAATCGATTTCTTTTAGGATCTCCGGGACTTTGAAGCGATGAGATCGAGTCATCTTCTCCCACATCAATCGTTTCCAGTAAGTTAGTGGTAAGGATTCATGCTGATTCAATTTGTCTCTTAGTTATTTGAAAAGTCGAAGGCTATTAAGATTAAGTGTTAATGTTGGCCAATTGTAGGGGGAAGATCAGTCTCGCATACCTCGGGTTGTGGCTAGTATTCAGAAGGCGTTAAGGTAAGGATTATGGTTGTGCGTCAACCTTTCGGGATTTGTTTGTATAGCTGAACGGTCTCTTTGCTAATGATCTTAGTGTTGGTCGAATGTAGGAAAGGGGATCTAGTGCGTTAGATTGGGATTTTTGGAATTCGGTAATCGCGTTAGTAACCAGGTGTGTAACCCTACACTAAATTCCTGATAGATTAATAGTAATAATGTTAAGCATGTGTTAATAAAGTGACGAATAAACATGGCTAAGGGTACCATTCGATGGTACAGTGCATTCAGGTACGTTACCCCTAACTCTCAGTTGATAAAGTTTAGAAACATTGATATGAAAATATGAGAAATATCGTTATGGCCATGGGGTGAGGTATATTGCATAATATTTGTAAGTTATGTATGTTGCATGGGCATATGGGTGATGTTGATTAAGGGGAAGTGTTCCGGTGGTTTTTACCGCATTATCCGGTAACTTATGTCACATATTATGAATCCGGTGACTCTGTCACATTATCTGGTGGCTATGCCACGATTATAAGGGTGATGTGTGGTTGACTGCAGTGATTGCCTTTGATGGTGTGTAGCGGATGGAGGGTCGATTTAGTAATCCCCATGGTGTGATTTGCGTACAGGCGATGTGTAGAAGTTGGATATCTAGGTGGGTTGGGTTGTATCATTGCTTATATTTGTTATATGTGATTTGATATGCCTTAATTGTTTAGGAGTTTGTGTTGGTTGTTACACACTGAGTCTGTTAACTCACCCTTCGTGGGCTAACATCTTGCAGGTGATACTCAGTAAATAGACCGGGTCGGCAGGGACTTAGTGGTGGCCATGCTCAGCTCAACATTTTCGAGTTTTCTGATAATTAGACTTATCACGATTTTTTCCATTTTTGAGATTTTTTTTGGGTTTTGTTTTGTTGTAACAAGGCCATTACTATTTAACTGTTTTATTTATGCATTTTAATTTTTATTCTGGTACGATCAACGTTAGACAAGTGGTTAAACAATTTTTCGTAAAACAACTTCAAATGTTTTGACACCTAAACACCTATGATTTTCAACTTAATGATAAGCACTAAAATTCGGCATTTCTTTCAACTTGTAATTTTTGAAACATGGAAATAACGTTTCAATACCAACTTTAATAACAACATGGTTTTCAAAATTTATCATTACACAAATCTATTTTCTCCAAAACCACCAGTTTTTCCAACGTGACAAAACGAGATTCAGCTACGTTTTACTCAAGGAGCATGCAAGATCCGGTCGGGGCTTGTGGGCGGGTTTAGGGTGTTTCAATATGGTATCGAGAGACAAGTTAAAACTTCGGCCTTGAGGGCTTTTGGGCCCAAAATATTTTTTTTAAATTGAGTTTTACTAAAAGATGAGCGGGTTTTACGGCATGGCACATGAGTCTCGGCAACCAAGTCCACTGGTAAGTACCCCTAACCACTGTGTGATTTGTATATAGGTATTACGGGGACGTAGATTAGTAGATTAGGAGCTATTGAACTCTAGGATTAGCTTACTCCAACACAAAATTACATAAAATTTAAAGACTAATCGAACAAACCTGTGAGTAAGTCACCGAGTTAAGGGTGTCGCAACAGTTATGCGCATGTCTAGGATTGGATTCAAGGGGAGCTTGGTATTTAAGCAGTCCTAGTGACTCACCTCCTCTTCGCTTGAATCCTACCTGGTGCGTAGTGACGGTTCACCCTAACCAAGAGGACTTACCCACAGGCTAAATTGAATAATTAAAACCCGAAAGGGACTAGCTACACTGTTTTATAAAAAACCCTAGTTTTAAAATCACCAAATTACCCCCTGATTTGCAAAAACCACCTTAGATCTGGAAAATCATCGAAGTACCCCGATTTGTGGAAAATTACCCAAAATACCCTTAGTTTATAAAGTTACCATATTACCCTCAATTTTTACCAAAATATTCCAATTTTCCAAAAATACCAAAAACCCCTATTTTGCAAAATTTCAAGATACCCTACTTTGGAAAATTACCAAAATACCCCTATAGGACAAATTACAAAAATACCCTTGGGTTGGGAACGGACGAAGTGCTCAAATTGGTGAACGTGTGTAGTAGATACTATTGAATGAATGTGATTCTCTGAATTAGAGTAGGAGATTAGAACAGAAATTTTGAAATGATTGAAAGAACTACTACTAAACTTCGTTACATAAAACTTGTTCGTGGGTAATCAGTGGAACAAAAACTGATGCATAAAACTTTTTAAATCAGATTAAATCGCGATCATAGACATGAGTTCTAGGGGACGTGGTCGTAATGTGTGAGGGCGTGGTAGAGGCGTAATGACCGTATCGAAACCCGTTAGGTCTGGTCAAGGGTCCAGAATGAGATGCCACCACCAGCAATTCTTGGTGTTGAATATCGAGATCGACGGGGATGATCGATGTCGCGGTGATCTTGCGAGTTCTTGAGAGGGTGGCTGAAGTAGGTAGAGGTATGGGACCTCGAAAATCTGTACCCGAATGACTCTGAGCAATGGAGCGAAGGTATTCCGAGGTGTATCTGGTGTGGCACCCAATACGGCTAAGTATTGGTTGAAGGCGACGGAGCGAATTATGGAAGATTTGGACCTGACTGCTGAGGAGAAACTGAAAGGGGTGGTGTCGCTTCTTCGCGATGAGTCGTACCAGTGGTGGCTCACAATTCGGGATGGTGCTGCAGCAGATGATCTCACTTGGGAGTATCTTAAGGCAGCGTATCAGAAGAAGTATATTGGGACTAGCTATATTGATGCACAGAGGAAGGCGTTTACGAGGTTTGGTTTAGGGAATAAGTCCGTGGCGAGTCGAGGAAGAATTCTTACGGTTGAGCCAAGTATGCTCGAGGTATCGTGGCCATGGAGCATGAACGATGTGTCAGGTTCAAGGACAGATTGAGGATGACACGAGATTGCTTGATTGCTCCATAGCAAGAGCGGAGTTCTGGTGTTGGTAGAGAAGGCTTAGGTAGCCGAAGGATTAAGGAATCTGTGAGATGAAATTGAGATAGGAATAGACAAAGAGAGGTTTTGGATCATCGTGGTCATCCGAGAATGTTCAAAAGAGATCTAGAGTTGATGGGCATGAGGTCGGAAAGTTGTTCGGGAGGACGATCTGTACTTGTGCTCGGTGTGGAAAGATGCACAGGAGAGTGTTGGAAGAAGGCAGGGGATGTTTTAAGTGTGGATCCAAGGATCACATGATTAGGGACTATCCTATGAAAATGCAGACGGGAGCCACCATGAAGTCGGGGTTTTAGTCGGTGGCGGAGGGGACAAGAACCACCTCGGGTCATGGTCCGGTTGGCGGAGGTAATGGCTCTGGAAGGGTCGGGAACACCAGGCGAGGTGTTGGTAACACGTGAGGCGAGACAAAGGGTTTGGTGTATCTGATTCATCGGAGGAGGATGGTGGCCTTGGGACGTCATAACCGATGCGTTCCTTACAGACTAACAAGCCTTACTTTACTTTAATTGATGTTGGCTCAACCCACTCATATGTTGCATGTAGAGTAGCTGAAACATTAGGTGTAGCATCTGAATTGTCTGTTAGGGAGATGATCAGTAGTGAGCACATTAGGTCAAGCGGTAGTGGTGAATAGGATATTTGGTGTGCCTCTAGAGATTCGAGGGTGGTATTTCTGCCGACTTAATGGAACTACCTTTTGGGAATTTGATCTCATTCTAGGTATGAATTGGCTAGTGGAACATCGGGCTAAATTGGATTGCGCAGCTAAGTGAATGGAGTTGAGGACTTCGGAGGATGATGAGATAATTATGATGGGAGAAAGAGGAAATTATTTGGCTAACGTGGTCTTCGCATTAAAGGCTGATAAGATGGTTCAGAAAGGGTGCAAGGTATTTTTGGCCTTCGTGAGTACTTTGGATGCAAAAGAAGAAGGAGTTAGTGGAGTGAAAACAGTAAGGGAATTCGTGAATGTCTTTCCGAAGGAGCTGCCTGGGTTACCCCCGGACAGGGAGGTGGAGTTCGAAATTGATTTACTGCTAGGTACAGCTCCTGTGTCAATTGCTCCATACCGAATGGCACCAAAGAAGTTAGTAGAGCTTAAAGCCCAAATCCAAGAGTTACTCGATCGTGGGTTTATTCGACCTAGTGTGTCTCCATGGGGAGCACCGGTCCTATTCGTGAAGAAGAAAGACAGGACTATGCGTATGTGCATAGATTACCGGTAGTTTAATAAGCTGATCATCAGGAACAAGTACCCATTACCGAGGATAGATGACTTGTTCGATCAGCTTAAGGGGGCCGCGGTATTTTCAAAGATAGATCTACGGTCGGGATATCATCAGCTTAGGGTGAAGGAAGTAGATATCCATAAGACAACTTTCTGAACAAGATATGGGCATTATGAGTTCTTAGTAATACTGTTCAGATTGACAAATGCCCCAGCTGCGTTCATGGATATGATGAACCGGGTTTTCCAACCCTACCTGGATCGGTTCATCGTTGTGTTTATAGACGACATCCTAGTGTATTCCAAGTCTGAGGAAAAACATGATGAGCATCTCCAGGTGGTGTTACAAGTGTTAAGGGAAAAGAAGCTATATGCCAAGTTCAGCAAGTGCGAATTTTGGCTAAAGGAAGTTACGTTCTTAGGGCATGTGGTATCTGTGGAAGGAATAAAGGTGGACCCTCGGAAGATTGAGGCAGTATTAGATTGGAAACCACCTAAGTGCATGGTGAGGTTCGTAGTTTCTTGGGGTTAGCAAGCTACTACGGAGATTTGTTGAAGGTTCTCATCAATAGCGATACCTCGGCGAAGTTGTTAAGAAATGAGGTACCTTTCGTATGGGCGGATAAGCGGCGGAGAGTTTTGAGAAGCTTAAAAGAGTATTGACAGAGGCTCCGGTTTTGATTTAGCCGGAAGCAGGGAAAGACTTCATGGTGTATTGTGATGCTTCCCATACAGGGTTGGGATGTATCCTTATGCAAGACGGGAAAGTAGTCGCTTATGCGTCTTGGCAGTTGAGGCCACATAAGGTTAACTATCCGACGCATGATCTGGAGTTGGCTGTAGTAGTGTTCGCTCTAAAAGTGTGGAGGCACTATTTATATGGAGAAAAGTCAGTGATTTACACGGATCAGAAGAGTCTGAAGTATCTACTGACTCAGAAGGAGCTGAATTTGAGACAGCGAAGGTGGGTGGAGTTGTTGAAAGACTACAACTGTTCAATAGAGTATCACCCGGGCAAGTCAAATGTGGTGGCAGATGCCCTAAGTCAGAAAGTGGTGTCGGATCTGAGGGCGATGTTTGCACATCTTAGCCTTATGAGGATGGAAGTTTGCTAGCGGAGTTGCAAGTGAAGCCAACATGGCTAAGTCAGGTAAAGGAGAAACAATTGGTAGATGGTGAACTCAGTGCTAAGCTGCTACAAGTACAAAATGGGGAGTTGAAAGACTATGGTGTAAACGGTGATGGAGTGCTGTGTTTTCGGGGCAAGGTTTGTATGCCGAAGGATGAGGAGTTAAGGTAGAAAATTCTTCAAGAATCGCATAGTAGCCCTTATACTATGCATCCTGGAGGAAGTAAGTTATATAGGGATCTACGGGATCGGTTTTGGTGGCTTCTTAAGCGGAGATTCTGAATTTGTAGGAAGTGCTTAACGTGTTAGCAAGTCAAGGTTTGAACACCAAATCTGTCGAGGATTGCTTCACCGATAAAGATTTCGCAATGGAAGTGGGAGAGAATTACCATGGACTTCGTTAGTGGGCTTCCCTTATGCCTACTAAGAAGGACTCGGTATGGGTGATAGTAGATCGGTTGTGAAGTCGCACATTTCATACCAGTGTAGGTGGACTATTCCTGCAGAGGTTGGCAAAATTGTATGTAGCAATCGTGAGGTTTGCAGTCTTGCTGTGTCGATTATCTCGGATAGGGATCCGAGGTTTACGTCTCGATTTTGGAAAGCACTACATCATGCATTGGGCACGGTGTTGGACTTGATCACGAATTCCATCCGCATGATCGGACGGCCAATCTGGCGGGTAATTCAAGTGCTAGAGGATATGTTGACGGGTTGCGTGATAGATTTCAGAGGAAGCTGGGAGGAGTTCTTGCCTTTAGCAGAATTTGCGTACAATAACAATTATCAAGCAAGTATTCGGATGGCACCGTACGAAGCGCTATATGGAAGGAGGTGTCGCACTCCTACGTGTTGGACAGAATTGGGGGAACGTCAAGTTTTGGGTCTGGAGATTGTGGCAGAATCAGAAGAAAAGGTTAAGGTAATTGAGACCACGGTTGAAGGAGGCATCTAACGAGCAAAAGTCATATCACGAGATCTTAAGCGGAAGGAGATAGAGTTTCTTGTGGGAGATCGGTGTTTCTCAAAGTTTCGCCGTGGAAGAAGGTGATGAGATTTGGTTTCAAGGGAAAGCTAAGTCCCAGGTTTATAGGGCCTTATCAGTTTTGAAGAGGTTGGACCAATGAGTATCGATTAGAGTTGCCTTGAGTTGAAGCGGATGCGATGTGTTCCACATTTCGATGCTACGTCGTTCCGATCAGATCCATCTCATATAATACGGTTGAGGAGGTGGAGCTAAGACCAGATTTGTCCTATAAGGAAGAGCCGATTGATTACGGAGCGAGATGTGAAGGTGCTTGAATCATCCCTCTAGTCAAAGTCTTATGGCTTAACCATGGATCGAAAGAAGCTTCGTGGGAGCGAGAGGAAGCAATCGACGATAATACCCTCACTTATTTTAGCGAGTAATTTTGAGGTCGAAATTATTTTAAAGGGTAAAAGCGTAATATTCGGGATTTAGGGGTTATGCATTTTCACTTAAATGTATGTGGTAGCATGCTTGTGTGTGTTTTGAATGTGTTTTGGGGGCTTGGGAACCTTGGGATGTAGGTAGAAGCCTTAGAAAAATATTTGATTTTAAGGCTAAAAGGGAACTAAGGGAGCTAGGCCTTAAGGAGTTTATTGTGTGGCTTAGGACACAAGTACTAAGCTGGTAAGGTGGCAAAGAGACGCCACTTAGGGCCTTGTGAGGTGACGCCACAAGGAGAGTGAAGGGACCTAGGTTCGAGCAGCAAGGGAAGCATTTTAGAGATTTTATTTTTTGGCAAGGAGGTGCAGTGGTGGACGGCACAAGGACTCTGAATGGATGAAATGTAGATTTGGTCTGACAGCTTAAAGATTCGGCTAAGTAGGAGTGAAAAGGGGGATTTGGATGAGGGAAGAAGAGTTGGCCGAATGGAGGGGTCTTGGGGTGGTAGTTTTGGTCATGTAGGTGGGAGTGGGTGCCGAAAATCATTTGGCATCTTTTAGTTTTTTTTTCTCTCATTCTTTTCTTCCTCTTTCTCACCTTAGCCGAACCAGAACTTGAGCCTCACCATCACTTTCTTTTTCTTTCTTTTCTTCTCACCATTCTTTCTTCCTCTTTCTCACCAAAGTCGAACCGCACCAACTTTCTCTTCTTCTTCTTCTTCTCATAATTTCTTCTGTCATCAAAAGCCAAAACTCCCCTAATCTCTTTTCTGTAAACCAAAGCCGAATACCATTCATCTTTCTCCCATTCCACTTTGGCAGAATCTCAAGTGCTTTTTCTTAAGCCATTGCCGAAATCTCTCAAACTCATCCCTTCTCAGTTTTGGCCGAATATCAACCAAGCAGAGATCTCCCTTGATTTTTTTTCTAATCGGTTTGGAATTGGTAAGTCTGTCATGACCAAATCTCCTCTATTCTCCCTTACTTTTCTCTGTCGTCATGTGTAGGACAAAAGCCAAATTTTGGTATTTGTCTTGACTTTTAATCAACCATGCAATCGGTTTCTTTTAGGATCTCTGGGACTTTGAAGCAGTAGATCGGAGTCATCTTCTCCCTATCAAACATTTCCAGTAAGTTAGTGGTAAGTATTCATGCTGATTCAATTTGTCTTTTAGTTATTTGAAAAGCCGAAGGCTATTAAGATTAAGTGTTAATGTTGGCCGATTGTAGGGGGAAGATCAGTCTCGCATACCTCGGGTTGTGGCTAGTATTCGGAAGGCATTAAGGTAAGGATTATGGTTGTACGTCAACCTTTCGGGATTTGTTTGTATAGCCGAACGGTCTCTTTGCTAATGATCTTAGTGTTGGCCGAATGTAGGAAAGGGGATCTAGTGCGTCAGATCAGGATTTTTGGGATTCGGTAATCGCACCAGGTGTGTAACCCTACACTAAATTCCCGATAGATTAATAGTAAAAATGTTAAGCATGTGTTAATAAAGTGACGGATAAACATGACTAAGGGTACCATTGATGGTACAGTGCATTCAGGTACGTTACCCCTAACTCTCACTTGATAAAGTTTATAAACATTGATATGAAAATATGAGAAATATCATTATGGCCATGGGGTAAGGTCTATTGCATAATATTTGTAAGTTATGCATGTTGCATGGGCATATGGGTGATGTTGATTAAGGGGAAGTGTTCCAGTGGTTTTTACTACATTATCTGGTGACTTATGTCACATATTATGAATTTGGTGACTCTGTCACATTATCTGGTGGCTATGCCACGATTATAAGGGCGATGTGCGATTGACTACGTGACGCCTTCGATGGTGTGTAGCGGATGGAGGGTCGATTTAGTAATCCCACGGTGTGATTGGCAGGTACGGGTGATGTGTAGAGGTTGGATATCTAGGTGGGTTGGGTTGCATCATTGCTTATATTTGTTAAATGTGATTTGATATGCCTTAATTGTTTGGGAGTTTGTGTTGGTTGTTACACATCGAGTGCATTGACTCAACCTTCGTGGGCTAACATCTTGCAGGTGATACTCGATAAATGGACCGGGTCGGCAGGGACTTAGTGGTGGCCATGCTTAGCTCAGCATTTTTGGGTTTTCTGATAATTAGACTTATCACGTTTTTTTTTTGTTTTCGGGATTTATTTTGGGTTTTGTTTTGTTGTAACAAGGACATTACTATTTAACTACTTTATTTATGCGTTTTAATTTTTATCTGGTACGATCAACGTTATACAAGTGGTTAAATAATTTTTCGTAAAACAACTTCAAATGTTTTGACACCTAAACACCTACGATTTTCAACTTAATGATAAGCACTAAAATTCGGCATTTCTTTTAACTTGTAATTTTTGAAACATGGAAATAACGTTTCAATACCAACTTTAATAACAACACGATTTTCAAAATTTATCATAACACAAATCTATTTTCTCTAAAACCACCAATTTTTCCAACATGACAAAACGATATTCAGCTACGTTTTACTCAAGGAGCATGCCAGATCCGGTCAGGGCTTGTGGGCCGGATTTGGGGTGTTTCCAAAAATAAAGAAAACCCTAAAACCCCCTGAAGGAAAGAAATCCTTAGTCTTGAGTGTGATTCCAGCTTCTGAGATGGATGAACTGACTTTCTTTGAGTAATTTCCTGTATTCAGCCCTCTCTAGTTGCCTCAGGCTACCTCCCCCTTCTAGGTCATACTTAGGGTGTTTATATAGACTTCGAAATGTGTTTCTTTGCCTCTAAGTATCCATTTTTGCATAGAATTAAAATGAGTCACGGCAGGGACACTCTCGAGCCCAGGCCCGTGTTCAAGCCTGCTAAAGTGGCACGGCCGTGTGGTGAGCTCCAGGCCATGTGGATTTCTTAATTTGGCCCACTTTTTCCGTTTTTTGCCCGTTTCTCATTCATTTCATCCTCCTATGCTCTCCTGAGTATAAAACATGAAAACAAAGGATTAAGAGCATCAAATTCCACAACCAAAGGGATAAATCATCCAAAAGTATGCTAAATGTGAGTTTAAAATATGTATATTTTACGGTTTATCAAGGGCCTACGAGGACCAATACATACTTTGGAAGTGGTCTGGGACTAAATTGAGAACTTTGGAAAACATTAGAAAATTTCTTGAAAAACATGGGCACACTCCATGTCCAAGGCCATGTCCTTCACACAGTCGAGATACACACCCGTGTATTAGGCCATGTAGCATTCCAAATTTTTGAAAATCAAGTGTAGGCTTCACACACCCTGGGCACATGGCCGTGTAGCTGCCCATGTGGCCATAAGTAAGGCTATTTACCAAGCCCTTTGCCACCCCAAAATGCTTATACATTATATAAATTTATCGTCACACAACATAGTCTTATTAAGCATTCAAACATCCACACTAAGACATCCTCATACCATTTACAAACCACATTCATCATGCATAATCACACACACACACACTTAACCATTCACATGCAAGCATACACATCCTTGAAACGAATCATCATAGGCTTATAACATAATAAATATTGGCCACATTAAATGGCCTTATACAATAATAACCATCAAATAGCATAGGCCAACATTCTAGGCCAACTCATAATAACATATACACATAATCAAGTCCCTATACATGCCATAGACTTAAAAATACTTGAAGATTGTTGATACAATACCAATCAATAACTTGTTAGTGTGATAGAATCTCCAACGACCTCCAACTCGAGCTAGCATCTGTGACACTATAGGAAAAAGGAAAGGAAAGGGGTAAGCATTATAGCTTAGTAAGTAGGCATGTAAATAATAAATGATTTATTAACAGGCTTTTATAAATCTTCACAACATATTATGAAGATAATACAATCATAATTGCACATAGTTCCACTATTTATTCATATTCATCTCAAGCTATCTACTCGAGTCATAGTTACTAAATTATTTATATCTTGAGTTAAGAAACTCCAAATTAAGTTTCAAAAATATTTCCTGAAACTAGACTAACATATCTCCTTACCATAAAATTATCAAAATTTTTGGTTAAGCCAATAAGTACAGTTTATTCTTTAAATTCTCCCCTATTCTACTGTCTGACAGTTTCGACTCTTCTTCACCGAAAATTAATTATCTCTTCGTACAAGATTCAGATGATGCTATCATTTATTTCTATTGAAGGTAGACTCATTAAGAAATTTAAGCATATAAATTATAAACCATAATTATTTTTATAAAAGTTTTAGTGATTTTCCAAAGTTTGAACAGGGGATTCTGATATCATTCTAACCCTATCACACAAAAATTCGAATATCACAGAATATGAGTTTTTCTTGTTCACACCGTTTCTTTTATATGAAAATAGACTAATTCAGATATAATTTCATATCTTATTCAACTTATAATTCAATTTTGACCATTTTGGTGATTTTTCAAAGTCACACAACTAACTTCTTTGTCCAAAAGCTGTTTTGTTGCTAAATTTACTCTTTCATAATTTCACTTACTCCATTTCATCTTCACCAAGGTTCGATCAAATATCGAACACATTGTTCATAAATTTTCACACTTATACCTGTAATTATTCATCACATAGTCATATTCAATTACACTTAGTCGTTACACGATCACATGTATTTTCACTTAGTCAATTTCTAGTTGAACTCATCGAAATAATAATGGATACCGACACATAGTACCACCTTTGTAGCAGAAGCTATCTGGTGCACATAGTAACTTGCACTTAGTACTACACATGTGACCAAAACCATCACTTACACATAGTGGCTTGCACCTAGTACCACACATGTGATCAAAGCTATCTGATGCATATAGTAGCTTGCACTTAGTACTACGTGCGACCTATCCGTCTGTACACATAGTAGCTTTGCACTTAGTACTACACGTGAACTAAAATCATCTCGTGGGTCTCTTGTACACATAGTGGCCTACACTTAGTACCACACATGTCACCTAGCTACCTCATTCATATCTTTTACATTAGAAGGTTGAGCCGAGAATTCTCACTTTTCAACATTTTACCAATTCATCAATAATCAATCACAATAATAATTTACATCAAATAATTGCTCCATATTCAACCATATCTTATATAATATAACAAAATATTAAAATTTAAAAAAAATGATGTATTATTTACATACAAACTTACCTCGGTAGCACAACCGGTGAAAAGGACTTATTCATCATATTCTTTGTCTTTCCGCGTTCTAAGTCTGAATCTCGTTTTCCTTGATCTATAACAACACATTTAACTCATTTATTCATCCTGTTACTCAAATTAGCCTAAATTCACATTTTGGAAAAATTTACATTTTGCCCCTAAACATTATCATATTTACACTTTTGCCCCTAAGCTCGTAAAATGATTTTTATTCAATTTCCTTGTATTTTAAGCCTAACAGAACCATTTTTATAACTATAGCAGCCCACAATTTCCACTAATTCACACTTTTATGACAAATTTCATAACTTTTACAAATTAGTCCTTTTATGCATTTTTACCGAAAATCACTTAGTAAAAGTATTTTCTCTAACCATAAACATGCATTTCTACGATTAAACAAAAAAATACACACATATTTATCATGGGTCAAAACCCTAGAATTTAACCATATCTCAAATTAGTGGTAGAAATGGATAGATCTTGTTACGAGGATTTCAAAAACATAAAAATTATTAAAAACGGGGCTAGAACGGACTTACAATCGAGCTTGGAAGCTTGAAAAGCCCTAGACACAGTTTACCCTTATGAAATTTGGCCATGGGGTTGAAGATGGACAAAAATTGGCTTTTAATTTTGTTTTTAATTCATTTTAATTACTAAATAACCAAAATGCCCCTAACTTAAAAATATTCTAATTCACCTATTTCATGTCCATTTTTGTCCAAAAATTTAACCAATGGTCTAATTACCATTTAAGGACCTCCAATTTAAAACATCATAACAATTGGACACTTCTAACATGTGGAACTCAACTTTTGCACTATTTACAATTTAGTCTTTTTTGACTAAATTGAGTGCCCAAACGTCGAAACATCGAAATTGAAGCAAAAGAGAAAAGAAAAATAAAAACTAAATGGTCTCAAAGACCCTTGGCTTCGAATAGCTGAAGTTGCCGGCATGAACTCATGTGAATCGATCTCCTTTGAGGAGACTGTGGTTGGCCTTTTACGCTTCTTCGGTATGGCTCTGGTGTCTCAAGAGTTATAGGAATGTTAGAAGAAAAGGGCAGAGAGGAAATATGATAAGAAGAAGGAAGAAAGAAAGGAGGAAGAAGGGTGAGGAAGAAGAGGGGAGGGGGTGGGGTTAAATAGAATTTTGGCTTCTGACATTTTCCCATGCCCGTGCACCGAGGGTCTGTTGATTACACGGCCGCATCGCACGGTCTTGTGTCTAGACGTGTTGGTTCAACCACGCCCGTTTTCTAGATGCCACGCCCTTTCCTGAAAAGGCAGTGTGTTGGCACGGTTGGGTAGCATGGGCGTGTCTTTCCTGTGTCTGGTAAGTCAGTGCTTCATACGGTTGTAGGGCATGGCCGTACCTTTTTATCGGTTCCCGTGGGGGAGTGGTTGGATCCGTGACATAAAAAATTAGGTGGGATTTGATTTGTACTGCCCCTATTCATGTCAGTACGGAGATTTGGTACTTCGCCACGGCCACGACCGTGTGCAAGGCCGTGTGGCTTTGAAAAATGAACTATTATGTTAATTTAAAACTAAATTTTTAGAAAGGAAAAGAATTTGAAAGTAAAATGTAAAGAAAAATTATGTTAGAGCTCGGGTTGCCTCCCGAGAAGTGCTCGTTTATAGTCTTAAGCTAGACATTCCTTAGATTTTAAAAATCAGAGAGGTATAAAGGTTTCAATATCTTCCCTCATGCTTATAGTTCTATTTTCTTGATAAAGTTTAAGTCGAGAAGCCTTTACCTTAAAAATGCCGTATGTTGGATTGCTTACCTCGACTGTTTCATATGGGAAGATATTTCGTACCTCAAGAAGGATTCCTTCGATTGCTTGTGGATCTGCTTTGTTCATCCATACCATATCTTCTATTTTGAAGTGGTTTGATGTTCCTATGAGCTCTTCTGGGGGTTCCTTAGGTTTTACTTCGTGCTGCTCCTGTTCCTCTTTGAATTGTGTCTTCCATTCTTTTAGTTTGTCGACCCTAAGGCTTCGTTCCTCATATAATTCTTCTTTGTTGGCACTAGGTCCGTCCTTCGGCTTAGATTCGTAACCTTGTGGTGTTTCCTGCAATGAAGGTTGCTCAAATTGATCATTAACTGAATTGACTTTCTTACCTTCATCGATTGTAGTCCTGGGCGAGTCAAGAGCTTGAAAACTGATTGATTAATCACCTACATGAAGAATGAGTTCTCCTGTGGCAGCATTAATTTTAGTTCCAGCATTTGCTAGGAAGGGTCTTCCTAGAATTAAGGGGATTGAATTATCCTCATCCATGTCTAAGACAACAAAATCTATTGGGAAAACGAATTTGTCAATTTTTACAAGAACATCTTCGATAATACCTCTAGGAATTCTAACAGTTTTATCAGCTAATTGAATGCTCATCCTAGTTTGTTTGGGTTTCCCTAGACCTAGTTGTTTAAACATTTTATAAGGCATGACATTTATACTTGCCCCTAAATCAGCTAAGGCATTATCAACTTTTAGATTACCAATTAAACATGGAATTGTAAAACTCCCTAGATTTTTTAGCTTCCGTGGTAGTCTATTTTGTAGAATTGCTAAGCACATTGCGTTTAATTCCACATGTGGCTCCTCGTCTAACTTACACTTGTTCGTCAAGAGCTATTTTAAAAATTTTCTCGAATCTGGCATCTAAAAAAGAGATTCAAGAAGCGGTAAGTTAATATGTAATTTCTTTAAGAGTTTAAGAAACTTACTGAACTGTTCCTCTGTATCGTCTCTGTTTATTGCTTCGGGATAAGGTATGCGGGGTTGGTACTCTTTGATTGTCGATTTTGGCTTTTCTTGTGTTACCTCAATTTTTCCTTCTTCGTCCTTGTTTTCACTTGTTGAGATGGGTTCGTCTAACTTTATATTTTCCTGAGCTGTTATGGCTTGGATTTGCTCCTTTAGGTTGATCTCGATGTTGCTTGGTAGACACCCTTGCGGTCGTTCAGACATTAATTTTGCAAGTTGTCCATTTGCTTTAGTGACTTCCTTCTTGACTTAGTAAGTTCTCGATTTCGTTCTTAGTCTCTTCACCGATGTTTGTTGGCTTCTAAGTGTTTTCTCAGTATCTTGGAGACGATTTTCTATGCTTGCCATGAATTTTGTCAACATCTCTTCAAGGTTTGGCTTCTTTAATTGCGGATATGGCTGATTTTGGAAATTTTAGGGAGGTTGTTGTCTTTGATTTCCTTGATTTCCTTGACCTCCCCATGAAAAGTTTGGGTGGTTCCTCTAACCTGGATTGTAAGTATTACTATAAGGATTATTATTGGATCAGAAATTATTACCTATATAGTTCATCTGTTCACTTTCTGTGCTCGGTTGGTAGGGTGGGTACTCAGGATTTGCCACAGTTCCACTTGTGTCGTACTGCATTATTGGATGTACCTGCGAAGAACACAAACTATCAAACTTTTTATTCATCATCTCCACAAGATTCGATAGCATGGTTACTGCATCGATGCTGAAAACTATGGCCGATCTTGTCGGTTTTGTCCTTGTAACTTGCCACTGATAATTATTCAGCGACATTTCTTCAATAAATTCGTAGGCTGCTTCAGGATTTTTGTTATTCAGAATTCCACCGGCGGCTGAATCAATTAGTTGCCTTGTTGAGGGATTCCCACCGTTATAAAAAGTTTGGACTTGTAGCCACAAGGGTAAACCATGGTGTGGACACCTTCTTAAGAGATCCTTGTAACTTTCCCATGCGTCGTGTAATGTCTCTAAATCCATCTGCACAAAAGAAGAGATATCATTTCGTAATTTGGCCGTTTTGGCCGGTGGGAAATATTTTAATAAAAACTTTTCAATCATTTGGTCCCATGTAGTGATTTACCCTCGTGGTAACGAGTATAACACTGTTTGGCTTTTTTTCCTTAATGAAAAGGGAAATAACTGAAAACGAATGGCATCATCAGAAACACCATTTATTTTAAAAGTATCACAGAACTCTAAAAAATTGGCGATATGAGTGTTTGGATCTTCGTCATGCCAACCATCAAATTGAACAAATTGTTGAATCATTTGTATTGTGTTAGGCTTTAATTCAAAATTATTAGCAGCTATAGTAGGCCTAACAATACTAGATTCAACTCCTGTTAAATGAGGTTTAGCATAATCATACATAGTACGTGGAGCATTGTTTTCTGCCACATCTCGTGGTGGATTATTCTCGTCCATCCCTTCAGTAGGATTGGATTTGCCTTTTCGCTCTTCTTCTGTGTAATTTAGGGATCGCCTAATTTCTCTATGATTTTTACGAGCGGTAGCTTCAATATCACTATCGTATACTAGAGGTCCTGTCGGGTTCCTTCTAGTCATAAACTAGAGGTACCTGCTAGGAAAAGAAAGAAAGAAATTTATAAAAATAAAAATCAATTGCGAAAATAAAAATAAAAATAATAGCTAAAGTAATAAAAATAGAGTTTTCTTAATATTTTAGCTCCCCGACAACGACGCCAAAAACTTGATCGTTGTTTTGTCGAGTTTTAAAATTTATAAAGAGAATGATCGAACCTGAAAACTAATTCTGACAACGACTTTAAGGAAAGTGTACCTATCAAACAGTAGTATAGCTTAGGCAAGACCGGATTGTCGAACCCAAAGGAACTAAAAGTACTAATACTCACTTTTTTTCTATTATTTAGCCTAAATATTAAATGATTTGGTTGATTAACTAATTAAGATGCAAAGACAAAAAGAATGAATTGGGAAATAACTTGAAGAGAAGCTCAATTGACCATGATGATACCCTCAGGAAGAATCCACCTAGACTTCACTTATTATCTAACAATGAACCACACGATTTATTCACTTGGCTTGATCCGTAAGACTCCTTAACGTATATTAAACCCTCTCTCAAGGTGAATAACTTCTAACCCTAGGTTAATTAACGGAAATCTCTTTCTTACTTAATAATCCCCTAGAATAGCAGTAAATCGAACTATGGACTCCCATATTAGGTTTCACCCTAGTCTAAAAAAATCTCATCACCCTATCTCTAGGCGTGCGAATGACTCCGCTTATCATACTAGATCTATTCTTAGGTAGGGTCTATTCCTCCTCCACCTAAGACCATCTTACTTGAATTAATATCCGGAAACATTAACACAAGAATTAAGTACACATAATTAAGAACAAATCAAGTATTTATCATATAATTTAGAAGACAATAATAAGATTCATTTAGGTTTCATCCCCTTAAGGTATCTGAAGGGTTTAGCTCATAATAAATAAATAAAACATCTCAAGAGAAAAGATAAAACAAAACATAAGAAAATAAAACAAAACATAAGAAATCCCTAAAACCCTCTGAAGGAATTGAATGTGAGATCCACCTTCTTGAGTAGAATTCTGGCTTCTTGAGATGGATCAACTGGCTATCTTCGAGTGATTCCCACAAAAGCTCTGGCTTCTGCCGAATTCTGAATGTCTCGGTCTCCGACCCACCCCTTTTCAGGTTACACTTAGGGTGTTTATATAGACTTTCGGAATGCTTTACTTGGCCTCTAACTGTCCCAATTCAAGTATACTTCCTACTCAGTGTTTGAGTAGGCTTTAGAATGTGTTTATTTGCCTCAAAGTATCCAAATCTAAGTGAAATTTCTCTCTCCCGCAGTAGGGGCACAACCATGGTACACGCCCGTGTAAATCATTTTCAGGCCGTGTCTCGATTCTATCGATTGGGGCACAGCCATGTAAATCGTGGCATGGTCGTGTCTTAGTTAATTATCGAGGCATGGTCGTGTGGCTTACAATCTTGGCCGTGTCGATTTCCACTTTGGCCCAAATTGGCCCGTTTTAAGCCTGTTTCTCGTTCTTTTCATCCCTAGGTGCTTTTCTAATTATAAAACATGAAAATAAAGGATTAAAAGCACCTTTTTACATAAATCAAGGGCTAAATCATCCAAAAACATGCTAAATATGGGGTTAAAATATGTTACTTTTATGGTTTATCATATACATACCAATTTAATGTCCAAATAGTCATTATTCAACCAAACATATTTGATTTAATTCTATACCAAAACAAGCCATAAATGATCATTTTGCAACCATGCCAACACTTACCACATTGGCCACAAACCATACATCAATTAAATCTTATAAACACCAACCATCAAGGCATCCAAAATAACATAAGTTTCACAAAATCAAAACAACATTTCATGCCACTATCATTAACTAAACATTAGACATAAGTCCACCTACACATGCCATTATAACCACAACCAAAGCATCAAAATCTACCGATAAAATCGATGGATAGTGTGATGGATATCCGACTAGCTTCCAACCTGATCGAGCTTTTGATAATCTGTAAAGTAAGAGAAAGATAATCACATAAGCACTGAATGCTTAGTAAGCTCATATAAACCATAAGCATAATATTACATTTCAATAATAAAATTTATAGGTTTAGTATAAACCTATACTAATGCCTCAAGATTTACCAAACCATAATTATTAACTCACAAATGAGTAAATTCATTAATGTCACATATATTTATAATTCATAACATGAAAGGATTTTATGGGACGTAATGTATAACCATCAACCTTTCTATAAGATTATACACCTTCCAATTTACTTACTTTCCTTTCTGTTCCCAATGCTTATCATAAGCCTAAACAACATTATTAATTTTCAATTTAGTGTATTTATCCAAGACATAGATATATTCATTCAAAGCATAAACAATTTACTTACATATGAATACATCATTTATCTCATTAAACCTTTTTATAACATCACATTACATCCACGTTACGTACTTACTGTATCATTCCCTTTTTTTACCCGTTTCATATGCATAGTACAAGCATAATCATAAACATCAATCATATCCACAAGCTTGGCATAAGCCGAAGCACATCAACAACATATTTTAGTTCATTTAAACATGACTCATATGAATTTATCATCCATTGCACTTGAGCATGATTCAATTGAATTTATCATTCATCTCAAAATAACATATTTTCAATGTAACTCATTGTAACATCCTGATTAGGTGGGTCTGTGCACTTTGAGTGTCAGTGTTAGCTAGAGCTTTGGAAGTGTGTATTGGGCTCGGGTTTGGGCTTAAACCTGGGTTAACTTTTCTAATAAAAAGCTACATGTCAAAATTTAAGTGAGGTATCCATGTTTAGTAGCAAGTTGGGCTTGTGGCCCAAAATTTAGTGATGTTGTAAGGGGCATGTAGGTGGCGACACTAAGGAGGGAATTGGGCCAAGGGTTTCGTTTGGGCCCAAGTGTTTTGGGGCAAAATTTGACACTCCAAAGGGGGGAGAAGGGACGACACAAAGTTAGGGAGATAAGGGAGTTAATTTTTATTTTATGTAGATAATATATTAATTTATGGAAAGAAGAGTTGGTACTTGGTGGGTTTCTTTTTAAGAATAGATAAAGGTCTAGTTGATAAGGGTGGATAAAAGCTATCAAGAGATGGAAGAGTTGGCCGAAAATCCAACTCTGGGAGTGGGTGTGTGTTGCCAAAATTAGTAGCCAAGTTATCATCTTTTTCTTTCATTATTTTCTTTCTTTCTCATCTTTTTCTCTCCTCTAGCCGAAATTCCCTAGCTTTATTCTCCCCTCCAAAATTTTTCTAAAAGCTGAATTCTCCTTGCTCATATCTCTTTCTCCCATAGCCAAATCTTCAAGGTTGATCTCTTTTTCCCGAAGGTGCACCATAGCCAAATAATCCTCCCTAGCTTGGTAAGTTTTTTGTTGTTTTTCTTCAGTATTATTTTTAGATCCTCAACCGAATCACTCCTCTAATATCTCACTGATGTTCACTCTCCATTCTTAGAAACTGATTTCTCCCCCTATAATCTCTTGTGCCAATTTGTGAAGGAAGCCGAAGGTAGGTGGTGGTAGCTTCGGCCGAATGGGCATTTCTTGTTCCTTATTCTTTTGTCAAATGTCATATGGTACTCGGTTGGTTGCGATCAGCGGTTTGGTCTAATATTTTGGTGATGGCCGAATGTAGGTAGGAAGGTGACGTTTCTTAAGGGCTTTCGAGATTCGACAGATTAGGTAAGGGCTCGTTTTAAGTGTTATGATTATTTAAATTAGTTAGATCTCATCGTTTAAATTGGTTTAGTGACCAAGGGATTATTATGAACTCGAATAACAACCAAGCAGTAGGAAGGGTTGAATCTGTAAACCCAGTACCTAAATACAAGAAGCGATCTGTGTTAGGAGTACGCGATTGGCCATCCGGGTGTAGGCCGACATCGAAGTAGATCATAGGCCGATAGTTGTAGTCTCAAGTGACAGTAGCGTAGAAGTAGTGGGAACGTTAGTATGGGAATTAGGTGTGTAACTCTTACACACTTTCTTTACTTAATATGTTTAATGTTATGTGATGATAAAAGCCGAAGTGACGGTAGTGATTTCTAAGTTATCCTTGTGGGTAATAACGAGAATGCTGGGTAAGTTGTTATGGTTGCTAGCGTTAATTAAAATGTTATCTATAAGTGCGTGCCATTATTTATTCAATATTCTACATGTTAAAGCATGATCATACTTGTATTGTAAGCACGAACATGTTATATAGGTGTTGAGAGGAGGGGGAAGTATGATTTATTAGATTGTCACCAGTGGTTTGGTACCACACAGTGGGTTGGCCCCACATATTATAATATTGTGACTATGTCTCGGTGGTTTGGGACCACCAGTGGTTTGGTACCACATATGTTTATTTGTGACTTCGGTCACCAGTGGTTTGGCACCACCAGTGGTTTGGTACCACACGGGGTAGATTTGGGAGGTTTGGATGGATATCTAGGTTGATGGGTTGCATGACATACATATTTGTATATGAATTTGTGTAAGAGCATAACGTCTTTTGGGATAGGGGTTTACACACTGGGTCTGGGTGACTCACCCCTTCCTTTATATTTTCCAGATAAACCTTAGATCGTGGATATGGAGCCGGGGTGGACTCGAGGTGGCCATGCTTAGTATTCATTTTATTTCAATGTTTTCTATATGGAATTAGTTATTTTCTTTAATTTGGGTTTTTAGTTCTATAATAAGGCCGCTTAAGTATTATTTTGGGACATTTTATTTAGTTGTTTCTTAAAGTTTCCATAAGTATGCCGGTAAAACTATGAATTGGGTGTTTTCAAAACCCTAAATAAATACTTGTTTTCTAAAATGTACACTGACTAAGTATTAAATACAGAGTAGCAATAAGGCAACCAAGTTTTTCTAGAACAAGTTCCAACATGTTTTAAACATCACAAGATCCAACGACATTTTCTTTAAAATGTTACAACAGAATTCTCTTTAAACAAGTCGACAAATCAGTTTTCAAAACATTTTCTTTCCCGTGGCACACCAGATTCGATTGTAGTGTTTTGACCGGGTTTGAGGTGTTACATTTTAGTATCAAAGCCCGGTTCAAAAGCTCATTTGTGGGTTTAAGGCCCAAAATATGGTTTAAGAGTCTGTTAAATGATTTTTAGGGTGATGAATATCTCGGAAAGTATGGCACCTGAGTCTCCGGCACCAATCCACCCAGGTAAGTACCCTAACCTTTGATGTGATGTATGTATGTTGGGTTTCATGGGTTTTTAGACATAGCTGAGCATGATAGTACTGATGGACCATAGGGCTAGGTTGCACAACTTCTTAATTACATAAGACTTAAGTCTAATCAAACAAACCTGTGAGTAAGTCACCGAGTTAGGGTGTGGCAACAGTCATGCACATGTCTAGGATTGGATTCAGGGGGAGCTTGGTATTTAAGCAATCCAAAGGACTCACCTCCTCTTACTGAATCCTACAGTGCGTAGTAACTGCTCACACTAACCATGAGGACTTGTTCACAAAGCTAAACCTTATAATTAAAACTCGAAAGGACCAGCCACCCTGATTTGTAAAATGACCAAAATACTCTTGATTTGTTAAATGACCAAAATACCCCTTGATTTGTAATAACTACCCTAGAATTGAAAAATAACCAAAGTACCCTTGGTTTGTAAAATTACCAAATTACCCTTGACTTACAGAATTACCAAAATACCCCTACTTCACAAAAATTACCAAAATACCCTTATTTCAAAAAATCACTTGAAACTTTATTTTGGAAAATTACAAAAATACCCTCGTATGTTAAAATTACGAAAATACCCCTGGGTACTGAAATTACAAAAATACTCCTACATGTTGAATGTGAGTTCATGGAGGTTGTTGTGTGATGAATGTATGTGGTATTCAGAATTAACAGATAAGCCTGAAACTGAAACTATAGTTAGGTTCGAGCTCAAAAGAATTACTTTTAAACCTATCTCTCATAAAATTATTCGTGGATAAATAGTGAACAGAGTTAATAATCCATAAAATTATTAATCAGATAAGCGCGAACGAGAAGAATGAGTACAAGAGGTCGTAGACGTCCGTCGCGTGGCCGTGGTAGGGGTAGGATGACCTTGTCAGAGCCAGCAGGGTCTAGCCATGGGTCAGGGAACTTGATGCCGGATCTGTCGGCAGTGGAAGTAGAGTTTCAAGAACAAACTGGTGGTAACAATGCAGTATCTCAGGCAGTACTGTGAGTTTTGATGAGAGATGCTGGGGCAGGCACGGGTTTAGGAGCCCAAAAATTCGTGGCTGAACGACTCCGAGCTAACGGAGCAAAAGTGTTTAGGGGAGTTTCTGGTGTAGCTCCCAACACTCCTGAGTACTGGTTAGAGGCGACAGAGCGTATAATGGATGATTTAGATTTCTCGGCTGAGGAGAAGTTGAAAGGGATAGTGTCACTTCTTCGGGATGAGTCGTATCAGTGGTGGCTCACGATCAGGGATGGTGCAGTAGCTGATGATATCACCTGGGATTTCTTTAAGGTGGCCTATCAGAGGAAGTATGTGGGAGCTAGTTATACTGATGCGCAACGTAGGGCATTTTTCAATTTGGTTCAGGGGAGTAAGTCGGTACCTGAGTACGAGGCAAAATTCTTGAGGTTGAGTAGGTATGCTCGGGGTATGGTGGCTACAGAGCATGAGCGCTGTGTTAGGTTTGAAGACGAGCTAAGAGATGAGTCATGGTCTTGATTGCACCACAGCAAGAAAGGGAATTTACTGTTCTCGTGAAAAAGCCCAAAATAGCCGAGGAGGTGCAATGAACCAGAAACAAAATCGATCTGAGGTAAGGATAAAAGGAGTTTTGGGCCATCGTGGTCTGCACGAAAGGGCTCAAGAGGACTAGATTTGGTAGATCGGATCGAGTCGCAAAGCCTCTTGCTCTTGCTTTCGTGACCACCTCAAGTGTGCTCGATGTGGGAAGTCTCATTCGGGAGAGTGTTGGGTTGGTAGTAGAGGGTGCTTTGAGTGTGGGTTAATGGAGCATCAGATAAGGGATTGTCCGTAGAAATTAGCTAGGACGCAGACTGAGGGTCAAGGACGTGCTCAGTTCAAGAGAGATGGCCAACAACCACAAAGGGGCCGAGGCGCAGCTAGGGGTGGTAATGGTAACGGTCGAGGTCGTGAAGCATCTGGCTTAGGTGCTAGAGGTGCTAATGCAAGACAGCCAGGGTTGGTCTATGCAGCAAAGCTTCGAGAGGAGGGCGACGCACCGGACGTAATAACCGGTACGTTTTTAATTTTTGGGTTACCTTATACTGCTTTGATTGATGTTGGCTCGACGCACTCTTATGTTGCTAGTAGTATAGTGGAAACCTTAAACTTAGTTTGTGAAACTACTGCTAGGGAAATAACGGTAGTTAGCCCTCTAGGACACTCTGTGGTAGTAGACAAACTATATAGGGATGTACCCCTAGAACTGCAAGGGTTGTGTTTCAAGCTGATTTGATAGAACTACCCTTCGGGGAGTTCGATTTAATCTTAGGAATGGATTGGTTGGTTAAGCACCAAGCAGAACTGGACTATGCAACTAAGCGTATGGTGCTGAAACCGATCAAGGGTGAAGAGGTGGTGATGATAGGAGAGAAGGAATTACCTATCTAATGTGGTGTCCGTGCTGAAGGTGGAGAAGATGGTAAGGAAAGGATGTGAGACGTTTGTGGTCTATGTTTGTGCTTTGGAAGGTAAGGAATCGGTTATAGAAAGTGTCCGAACGGTGAAGGAGTTTATCGATGTTTTTTCGGAAGAGCTTTCGGGTTTGCCCCCGGATCGCGAAGTGGAGTTTGGTATAGATCTTCTACCAGGAATAGCACCAGTGTCTATTGCCCCGTATAGGATGTCGCCAAAGGAGTTGGTGGAGTTGAAAGTGCAGATTCAAGAGTTGTTGGATCGAGGTTTCATCCGGCCAAGTGTATCACCGTGGGGAGCGCTTGTACTCTTTGTTAAGAAGAAGGACGGGGTCCATGCAAATGTGCATAGACTATCGTCAGTTGAATAAATTGACAATTAAGAACAAGTATCCATTGCCGAGGATAGACAACTTATTCAACCAGCTTAAGGGAGCATCAGTTTTCTCCAAGATAGATTTGAGGTCGGGATATCACCAACTTAAGGTGAAGGAGGCAAATATCCATAAGACGGTGTTTTGTACTCGATACGGGCACTATGAATTTTTGGTAATGCTATTCGGGTTGACGAACTCACCAGCAGTGTTTATGTATATGATGAACCAGGTGTTTCAGTCGTATTTGGATCGGTTCATCGTAGTATTTATAGATGATATCCTGGTATACTCAAAATCGGAAGAGGAGCACGACGCGCATTTGCGGGTGGTGTTGCAGATTTTAAGGGAAAAGCGTTTATACGCAAAGTTTAGTAAGTGTGAGTTCTGGTTGAAGGAAGTTACCTTCTTGGGTCATGTGGTGTCAGCTGAGGGGATTAGAGTGGACCCTCAGAAGATTGAGGCTGTATTGGACTGGAAGCCACCAAAGTCTGTGGCGAAGATTCAGAGTTTTCTAGGTTTAGCAGGATATTACCGAAGGTTTGTGGAAGGATTTTCTTTAATTGTAGCGCCATTAACTAAGTTGTTAAGGAAAGGGGTTCCGTTTGTATGGTCAGACAAGCAACAATAGAGTTTTGAGGGGTTAAAGAGGATTTTGACAGAAGCTCCAGTACTGATTCAACCTGAAGGAAGGAAAGAGTTTACGGTTTATTGTGATGCGTTGCATACGGGATTAGGATGTGTGCTGATGCAAGAAGGGAAAGTAGTAGCGTATGCTTCTTGATAGTTGAGACCTTACAAGGTGAACTACCGGACGCACGATATGGAATTGGCTACAGTGGTTTTCACCCTAAAAATTTGGAGACATTATTTGTATGGAGAGAAGTCTGTTGTGTATACGGAACACAAGAGTTTGAACTACCTTCTTACACAGAAGGAGTTAAATTTAAGGTAGAGGAGGTGGATCGAGTTGTTGAAGGACTATGGCTGCTCGATGGAGTGCCACCCGGGAAAGGCTAATGTGGTAGCGGACGCCTTGAGCCGTAAGGAGGTGGCAGAATTAAGAGCCATGTTTGCCCACCTTAGTCTGTATGATGACGGAAGTCTATTAGTGAAATTGCAAGTGAAGCCAACGTGGGTAGAACAGGTTAAGGAAAAACAGTTGGTAGATGAAGTTTTGAGCGCACGATGTTTGCAAGTGCAGAATAGTGGATTGGAGAGGTATAGCTTGAGCAGCGATAGAGTGTTGTGTTTTCAGGGGAAAGTGTGCATGCCTAAAGATGTGGAGTTAAGGCAGAAAATTTTATAGGAGGCACATAGCAGTCCATATGCTATGCATCCGGAAGGTAGTAAGATGTACCAGGATTTGTGCGAGTAGTTTTGGTGGTCGGGCCTTAAGCGTGAGGTAACGAAATTTGTGGGTAAGTGTCTGACATGTCAGCAAGTTAAGGCTGAACATCAGCTACCGTCAGGTTTGTTACGACCGATAAAGATTCCACAGTGGAAGTGGGAAAGGATCGCGATGGATTTCGTTAGTGGGCTACCCCTCACACCCACTAAAAAGGATTCAGTTTGGGTAAGTGTGGATCGTCTGACTAATTCTGCTCATTTTATACCTGTACGTATGGATTATTCTCTTCAGAAGTTAGTGAGGCTATACATAGCAGAGATTGTCAGGTTGCATGGGGTACCAATGTCGATTATTTTGGACAGAGACCCTAGATTTACGTCAAGGTTCTAAAGGCTTTGCACCGGGCATTGGGTACAAGGTTGGATTTTAGTACGGCATTCCATCCCCAATATGGACAATTGAAAAGGTGATTCAAGTTTTGGAAGACATGCTAAGGGGCTGTGTTTTGGATTTCAAAGGCAGTTGGGAAGAATTTTTACCGTTGGCCGAATTCGCGTACAACAATAGTATCAGGCAAGTATTCAAATGGCACCATACGAAGCATTATATGGACGGAAGTGTCGTACCCCTACGTGTTGGACGGAGTTAGGGGCGCGCAGATGTTGGGTCAGGAGTTGGTTGCTGAAATAGAAGATAAGGTGAAGGTGATTCGAGCTTGTTTGAAAGAAGCTTTGGATAGGCAGAATTCTTATTCTGATCTTAAACGGAAGGATATAGAGTTTGCAGAAGGTGATAGGGTTTTCTTAAAGGTGTCGCCGTGGAAGAAGGTTCTGAGGTTTGGTAGGAAAGGCAAGTTAAGCCCTAGATTTATCGGGCCTTATCGGGTGTTGAAGCGAGTGGGACCAGTGGTTTACCAGCTCGAGTTGCCACCAGAGTTGAGTCAAATCCATGATGTGTTCCATGTTTCCATGCTTAGACACTACCACTCAGATCTGTCTCATGTTATGCCGATAGAGGAAATTGAGGTGAGCCCAGACTTATCTTTTGAGGAGGAACCAGTGCAGATCCTAGATCGGGATGTGAAAGTTTTATGTAGGAAATCAGTCCCTTTGGTAAAGGTATTATGGTGGAACCATGGATCAGAAGAAGCGACATGGGAGCCGGAGGATGTCATGCGGCGGCAATATCCTCAACTCTTCTGACCAGGTAAATTTTGAGGTCAAAATTTATTTTAAGGGGGGTAGAACTGTAACATCCTGATTAGGTGGGTCTGTGCACTTTGAGTGTCAGTGTTAGCTAGAGCTTTGGAAGTGTGTATTGGGCTCAAGTTTGGGCTTAAACCTGGGTTAACTTTTCTAATAAAAAGCTACATGTCAAAATTTAAGTGAGGTATCCATGTTTAGTAGCAAGTTGGGCTTGTGGCCCAAAATTTAGTGATGCTGTAAGGGGCATCTAGGTGGCGGCACTAAGGAGGGAATTGGGCCAAGGGTTGCCGTTTGAGCCCAAGTGTTTTGGGGAAAAAATTCGGCACTCCAAAGGGGGGAGAAGGGACGGCACAAAGTTAGGGAGATAAGGGAGTTAATTTTTATTTTATGTAGATAATATATTGATTTATGGAGAGAAGAGTTGGTACTTAGTGGGTTTCTTTTTAAGAATAGATAAAGATCTAGTTGATAAGGGTGGATAAAAGCTATCAGGAGATGAAAGAGTTGGCCGAAAATCCAACTCTGGGAGTGGGTGTGTGTTGCCAAAATTAGTAGCCAAGTTATCATCTTTTTCTTTCATTATTTTCTTTCTTTCTCATCTTTTTCTCTCCTCTAGCCGAAATTCCCTAGCTTTATTCTCCCCTCAAAAATTTTTCTAAAAGCCGAATTCTCCTTGCTCATATCTCTTTCTCCCATAGCCAAATCTTCAAGGTTGATCTCTTTTTCCCGAAGGTGCACCATAGCCGAATAGTCCTCCCTAGCTTGGTAAGTTCTTTGTTGTTTTTCTTCAGTATTATTTTAGATCCTCAACCGAATCACTCCTCTAATATCTCGCTGATATTCACTCTCCATTCTTAGAAATCGATTTCTCCTCCCTATAATCTCTTGTGCTGATTTGTGAAGGAAGCCGAAGGTAGGTGGTGGTAGGTTCGGCTGAATGGCCATTTCTTGTTCCTTATTCTTTTGTCGAATGCCATATGGTACTTGGTTGGTTGCGATCAGCAGTTTGGTCTAATATTTTGGTGATGGTCGAATGTAGGTAGGAAGGCGACGTTTCTTAAGGACTTTCGGGATTCGACAGATTAGGTAAGGGCTCGTTTTAAGTGTTATGATTATTTAAATTAGTTAAATCTCATCGTTTAAATTGGTTTAGTGACCAAGGGATTATTATGGACTCGAATAATAGCCAAGCAGTAGGAAGGGTTGAATCTGTAAACCTAGTACCTAAATACAAGAAGCAATCTGTGTCAGGAGTATGCGATTGGCCATCCGGGTGTGGGCCGACATCGAAAGTAGATCGTAGGCCGATAGTGGTAGTCTCGAGTGATAGTAACGTAGAAGCAGTGAGAGCGTTAGTACGGGAATCAAGTGTGTAACTCTTACACACTTTCTTTACTTAATATGTTAAATGTTATGTGATGATAAAAGCCGAAGTGATACCAATGATTACTAAGTTACCCTTGTGGGTAATAACGAGGATGCCGGGTAAGTTGTTATGGTTGCTAGCGTTAATTAAAATGTGATCTATAAGTGCATGCCATTCTTTATTCAATATTCTACATGTTAAAGCATGATCATACTTGTATTGTGAGCACGAACATGTGATATGGGTGTTGAGAGGAGGGGGAAGTATGATCTATCAGACTATCACCAGTGGTTTGGTACCACACAGTGGGTTGGCCCCATATATTATAATATTGTGACTATGTCTCAGTGGTTTGGGACCACCAGTGGTTTGGTACCACATATGTTTATTTGTGACTTCGGTCACCAGTGGTTTGGCACTACCAATGGTTTGGTACCACACGGGGTAGATTTGGGAGGTATGGATGGATATCTAGGTTGATAGGTTGCATGACATACATATTTGTATATGAATTTGTGTAAGAGCATAATGTCTTTTGGGATGGGGTTTTACACACTGGGTCTGGGTGACTCACCCCTTCCTTTATATTTTGCAGATAAACCTTAGATCGTGGATATGGAGCCGGGGTGGACTCAAGGTGGCCATGCTCAGTATTCGTTTTATTTCAATGTTTTCTATATGGACTTAGTTATTTTCTTTAATTTGGGTTTTTAGTTCTATAATAAGGCCACTTAAGTATTATTTTGGGACATTTTATTTAGTTGTTTCTTAAAGTTTCCATAAGTATGCTGGTAAAACTATGAATTGGGTGTTTTCAAAACCCTAAATAAATACTTGTTTTCTAAAAT
This sequence comes from Gossypium rotundifolium, assembly GCA_025506655.1. NCBI lineage: Eukaryota > Viridiplantae > Streptophyta > Magnoliopsida > Malvales > Malvaceae > Gossypium > Gossypium rotundifolium. The sequence goes on along the minus strand of CP106727.1, from coordinate 117,697,380 downwards.
GTACACTGACTAAGTATTGAATATAGAGTAGCTATAAGGCAACCAAGTTTTTCTAGAACAAGTTCCAACATGTTTTAAACATCACAAGATCCAACGACATTTTCTTTAAAATGTTACAACAGAATTCTCTTTAAACAAGTCGACAAATCAATTTTCAAAACGTTTTCTTTCCCGTGGCACACCAGATTCGGTTGTAGTGTTTTGACCGGGTTTGGGGTGTTACACTCATCATTTCAAATTCTTTCATACATACAAGTCTTGGTTCATATAGAACACTTACCATATCCTTGTAAATTCACGCCCGTTGAATCGAATAGAATACCGTTGGATACGCTGGATAGCTCACACGAAGTGTGCTAAACATATAACTGTAGTCTGTCATTTCCTATATATATGCTCACAAGAGCTGTGAAATGAGTATATTCACACGAGCTGTGAAATGGGCCTGCTTACATAAGTTGTGGGTCGGAATGTAAGCTACACAATGCTGCTCACACGAGCTATGGAGTATTCACAACACATGCTGGACCTCAGCCATCGATAGGACATTTAAGACCAGTACCCAAAACATGTAAACCCTAATGACATGTCATTTTTTGTAACACCCCTTACCCGTATTCGATGCCAGAATAGGTTATGAGGCATTATCGAAACATATACACTTGTAAACGTATTAAACCGAGTCATAAAATTTCATCCAAATTAAAACATTTCAAATTTTTATCTTTGAGTCCCTAAATAAGGCCTACGAGGCCCAATACATACTTTGGAAAACATTAGAAAATTTCTTGAAAAACAGGGGCACATGCTTGTGTCCAAGGCCATGTCCTTCACATAGCCGAGATACACGCCCATGTGGCATTCCGAATTTTCGAAAATCAAGTGCAGGCTTCACACACCCTGGGCACATGGCCGTATGGCTACCCGTGTGGCCACAAGTAAGGATATTTACCAAGCCCTTTGCCACCCCAAAATGCTTATACATTATACAAATTTATCATCACACAACATAGTATTATTAAGCATTCAAACATCCACACTAAGACATCCACATACAAACCACATTCATCATACATAATCACACACACACTCTCTTAACCATTCACATGCAAGCATATACATCCTTGAAACATATCATCATAGACTTATAACATAACAAATATTGGCCACATTAAATGGCCTTATACAATAATAACCATTAACTAGCTTAGGCCAACCTTCTAGGCCAACTCATAATAACATATACTTATAATCAAGTCCTTATACATGTGATAGACTTAAAAATACTTGAAGATCGTTGATACAATACCAATCAAATACTTGTTAGTGTGATAGAATCTCCAACCACCTCCAACTCGAGCTAGCATCTGTGACACTATAGGAAAAAGGAAAGGAAGGGGGGTAAGTATTATAGCTTAGTAAGTAGGTACGTAAATAATAAGTGATTTATTAACAAGCTTTCACAAATCTTCACAATATATTCTGAAGATAATACAATCATAATTGCACATAGTTCCACTATTTATTCATGTTCATCTCAAGCTGTCTACTCGAGTCACAGTCACTAAATTATTTATATCTTGAGTTAAGAAACTCCAAATTAAGTTTCAAAAATTTTCCTAAAACTAGACTCACATAGCTCTCTACCATAAAAGTTTTAGAATTTTTGGTTTATCCAATAAGTGCATTTTATTCTTTAAAGTCTCCCATGTTCTGCTGTCTGACAGTTTCAACCCTTCTTCACTAAAAATTAATTATCTCTTCATACGGGATTCGGATGATGTTCTCGTTTGTGTCTATTGAAGATATACTTATTAAGAAATTTAATCATATAAATTATAAACCATAATTAATTTTATACAGTTTTTAGTGAAATTTTCCAAAGTTGAAATAGGGGATTCGACATCATTATGACCCTGCCTCAAAAAAATTTGAATATTATGGAATATGAAATTCTTTTGTTTACACCATTTATTTTATGTAAAAATAGACTCATTAAGATTTAATTTCATATCTTATTCAACCTCTAATTTGATTTTCACCATTTTGGTGATTTTTCAAATTTACACAATCGTCTTTGTCCAAAACTATTTTGTTGCTAAATTTACTCTTTCATAATTTCACTTACTCCATTTCATCTTACCGAAGGTTCGGTCAAATATCGAGCACATTGATCATAAATTTTCACACTTATACCTGCACTTATTCATCACATATTCATATTCAATTACACTTAGTCGTTACATGATCACATGTATTTTCACTTAGTTAATTTCCCGTTGAGCTCATCGAAATAATAATAGATACAAGGTGGCCTGCACATAGTACCACCCTTGTAACAGAAGCTATCAGGTGCACATAGTAGCCTGCACTTAGTACTACACATGTGACCAAAACCATCACTTACACATTGTGACCTGCACTTAGTACCACACATGTAATCGAAGCTATCGGGTATGCATAGTAGCTTGCACTTAGTACTACACAAGAGACCTACCCGTCTGGTACACGTAGTAGCCTGCACTTAGTACTACACACGTGAACTAAAACCATCTCGTAGCTCTCTTGTACACATAGTGGCCTACACTTAGTACCACACATGTGACCTAGCTACCTCATTCGTGTCTTTTCTATTATGAAGGTTCAACCGGGAATTCTCACTTTTCAACATTTTACCAATTCATCCATAATCAATCACAATTCATAATTTACATCAAATAATTACTCCATATTCAACCGTATCTCATATAATATAACAAAATATTAAAAATAAAAAATGATGTATTATTTACATACAAACTTACCTCGGTAGCACAATCGGTGAAAAGGACTTATTCGTCATATTCTTTGTTTTTCCCCCGTTCTAAGTTCAAATCTCGTTTTCCTTGATCTATAACAACACATTTAACTCATTTATTCATCCTACTACTCAAATTAGCCTTAATTCACATTTTAGCAAAATTTACATTTTGCCCCTAAACTTTATCATATTTACACTTTTGCCCCTAGGTTCTTAAAATGATTTTTATTCAATTTCCATGTATTTTAAGCCAAGCCAAACCATTTTCATAACTATAGCAGCCAACAATTTCCACTAATTCACACTTTTATGAAAAATTTCATAACTTTTACAAATTAGTCCTTTTAGGCATTTTTACCGAAAATCACTTAGTAAAAATTGTTTCTCTAACCATAAACATGCATTTTCTACCATTAAACACAAAAATACACACATATTCATCATGGGCAAAACCCTAGACTTTAACCATATCTCAAATTAGTGGTAGAAATGGATAGATCTTGTTACGAAGATTTCAAAAACGTAAAAATCATTAAAAACGGGGCTAGAACGGATTTACAATCGAGCTTGGAAGCTTGAAAAACCCTAGCCATGGTTTCCCCTTGTGAAATTTGGCCATGGGGTTGAAGATGGACAAAAATTGGCTTTTAATTTTGTTTTTAATTCATTTTAATTACTAAATAACCAAAATGCCCCTAACTTAAAAATATTCTATTTCACCTATTTCATGTCCATTTTTGTCCAAAAATTTAACCAATCGTCTAATTGACATTTAAGGACCTCCAATTTAAAACTTCATAACAATTGGACACTTCTAACATGTGGATCTCAACTTTTGCACTATTTACAATTTAGTCCTTTTGACTAAATTGAGTGCCCAGACATTGAAATTTTCGAACGAAATTTTCACAGAATCTTTTCGTGAAATTGTAGACCATAAAAATATAATAAAAATAAGATTTTTCTCATCTAATTTTTGGCCTCAAAACCACTGTTCCGACTAGGCCCAAAATCGGGTTGTTACAACTCTCCCCTAGGGATTTTCGTCCCCGAAAATCTTACCAGAAGAAATTGCTTTCAACTCTCATGAATCACTTCCACTAATTTCTCAGAATCACAAATCAAATCAACCTCGTATCTCTTTCTAGTCACCTTTGAACTTTAACACCTCGTGTCGGAGCATATCGTCAAAGTTTTGAATTACTCTCTCAGACTTACCACCGATTTACAGGTGTATTTCTGTGCCAAGATGCAATTGCATATTCATAGTTTCCTGTAGCCCTTTCCATTCTAAAATAATGGAGACTGATACTTTGCATAATCAAATAATCCCAGAAGCATCTTACTCGGCTGGTTTGTTAAACAAGAAATCTCTACACGAATGATCAATCACAATCCGATAACATCTGTGACTATATCTGCTTTCCTAGAGATTAATCAATAACTACTTGTGATCTTTCAATAGCTCAAGTCTTTAACACTATCTTGACTTCAGATCTTTCTATGACATTCGATGCTTTAATTCTTGAAATTAGGGAACATGTGACATTAACCATATGAAAACATGAACCATCACTTTACATTCTAGTAATAAAACACATTCCAATCCATTCAATAGTACATCACTGAAAAATCATGAATTCATTACTCAATTCAAGCTGAACTCAGAACCAGAGCTTCGGTTAATAGTATCTTCAACTATTTTCAACTTTACTAACATGCACAGACCATCTGAATTTTTGTAAATGTGATAACCATATCATTCAGAACAACTTTAACTCATAATAACATCATTATATTAGAACAAATCTAATAGGTGTATCTCGATATCATACTTTCTAGAATATCAATCCTTTATTCAGACTGTCCATCGATATACTCATGAATGAAAAAAATTTATTACCATAACTGAGGATGCTTTAATTACATGTAACTCAAATCACATTTCAACTGACCAATTCACTTTGATAAGAACAACTAAGTCAATTTCGATTATCAAATAATAACATAACAAAATGCTCCTTTCTTCATGTTGTTAGGATAGTTCAAACATATCTTTCATAGTTCTTTCAACATGCCAGTCACAGATATTTACTAACTGTATTAACTCAGACAAAACATAACATCTTGCTTGAACTCACTAATAACAATTGAAATTATCTGAGGGAAGAAAATCAATATACAATTTGAACTTGACTGTCATAATCCACACTTTTGCCGATATCGACTTGAAAGATAAGCCAAACTTGATAAATTAAACAATAAGGATGATAAGAAAATCGAGCTGATGAAATTCGAGATACAAGACCATACTGAATGCTCGAGAACACCACTCATATGAAATAATAAAGACCATAACAATTTCTCAGAGAAGACCAGAAGAAAAAGAAACACTGTTCATACATTCCAAAGTCAATTGTAATAGAGATAATACATTTTCCATATAAATGTAAATAGGACAACAACCAGAAGAAACAGAAGAACAGTTTCATATAAATTCACTATAAACTTTTTATCTCAGACGTAACGAAATAGAATAGCAATAGAAGATAGTGGAATGTCGATCATAGATCAATCAGACTAACGATACTTTCATTAGAATACGAGAAATTACAGATGCCTCTGAGAATATATAAACACATAGAATACCCAAAAGAGATAGTCGTAAATTGCTCAACTATAACTGTCATACTCAAACATCTTTACATTTCAAACATTATTCTTCTAACTAATTCTGTCATCACTAATCTCATAATATTTCATTCATTGACAAAATCAACTTAGGAGAATTCCTAGTAAATACAATCTTTAGAAATCATACCTAAATGAGTCGATTTAACCGAAATTAACTCCTTCTCTAGCTGTGGCTTTTTGCATTCCAAATAATCTTTAGAATAATTTGATATCTCTCTCATAACCATCTTTGCTCGCTAAATCATTCTCATCTCTAATCACATTATTAATTATTCCACCACTGAACTCTTTAGTTTCCCTACTTGTGAGCTTATTCAATATAAATCTCATGAACTTCGTCATATGACACTATACCGGTAAGGGGGTGAATATTGTAAAGCCTTTAAATTTCTGACTCTCATACATAAACGCATACAACATAGCATTCAATACTAGCACAATATCATGTACTTTGATTACACATATCTAGGTTTCTACTAATCATGAACACATTTTCAAATATCTTAGTAACACATTAGCATTATCACATATGAATATCAACCAATCGTATAAAGCTCATCTCAAAACAAATTTCTTGTGTTATTCATTGCAAAAAGTCACTCTGATTTATCGAAATGCAATGATCAATAGGAACGATAACACTTTATCCATATTCTTCAACTTATGGTTAATTCACTGTATCCATTAACACATACATATCATTGCAAATCATAGAGAATCAATTCAGAAAATCAATATATTCACTAAGTTACATGAACTTACTTAACCCCTTTTCAGCATCATCGATGGTAGCTTGGTTGAAAGCATCCTTGCTTTAACCAAAACAAATATCATCGGAGTCGGGAGATATCACACTATCATAGTTCACTTATGGCATGTATAGCTAGACTCATGCACACGCTATGTTAGTCTGAGAATCGACTAAACCATAGCTCTGATACCACTAAATGTAACACCCCTTACCTGTATTCGACGCCAGAATAGGGTACGAGGCTTTATCGAAACACATACAGTTGTAAACGTATTAAACCGAGTTATAAAATTTTATCCAAATTAAAACTTTTCAAATTTTTATCTTTGAGTCCCTAAATAGGGCTGATCGTGTCCGTGATAAGTCTTAATATTTATAAAATGAATGATCGAGCCTAGAAACTAACTATCACCATGATTGAGGCAAGCGCACCTATCGAACAGTGGTATAGCTTAGTGGCAAGACCGGAATGTCAAACCCAAAGGAACCAAAAGTACTAGTACTGACTCTCTTTTTATTATCTAGCCTAAAATAAAAGTGATTAATATTTATTTAACTAATTACTAAGCTAAGGATGCCAAGACACAGAGAATGAATAGGGAAAATACTTTTGGGAAAAATCAATTGATCAAGACAATACCCGAGGAAGAATCCACCTAGACTTCACTTGTTATTTAACTCTAAACCAGACGATTTATTCACTTGACTTAATCCGTAGGATTCCCTAATTTATATTAATACCTCCTTCGAGGATACTAACGTGTAACCCTAGGTTGATTAATTGAAATCTCTTTCTAATTAAAACCCCTAGTGTTGCATTAACTTGATCTATGAACTCCCATATTAGGTTTGACCCTAATTCGACAGATTTTCGTCATCCTATTTCTAGGAGTGTGATCAACTCCGCTTAATTATGCTAGATCTACTCTTAAATAGGGACTTTTGCTCCACTGAATAAGTACATCAATACTTGAATCAATATCCTGGAATATTAAAGCAAGAATTAAGAACACATAATCAAGAAAAAATCAAATATTTATCATATAGTTCAGAAAAAAATAACAAGATTCATCTTAGGTTTCATCCCTCTCAGGTATTTGAGGGGTTTAGTTCATGCTTATAAAAGAATACATCTCAGAAGAAAAATAACAAAACATAAAGAAAACCCTAAAACCCCCTGAAAGAATTAAAGGAGAAATCCTCAGTCTTGAGTGTGATTCCGGCTTTTGAGATGGATCAACTGGATTTCTTTGAGTAATTCCCTGTATTCAGCCCTCTCTAGTTGCCTAGGCTACCTCTCCCTTCTAGGTCATGCTTAGGGTGTTTATATAGACTTTGGAATATGTTTCTTTGCCTCTAAGTATCCTTTTCTATGTAGAATTAAAACGAGTCACGCTAGGGACACGCCCTTGTAAATCGAGCCCAGGCCTGTGTTTGAGCCTGCTAAAGTGGCACGGCTGTGGTGAGCTCCAAGCCATATGGATTGCTTACTTTGGCCAATTTTCTCCGTTTTTGGCCCGTTTCTCGTTCTTTTCATCCTCCTATGCTCTCCTGAGTATAAAACGTGAAAATAAAGGATTAGGAGCATCAAATTCCATAATTAAAGGGATAAATCATCCAAAAGTATGCTAAATACGAGTTTAAAAAAATGTATATATTACAGTTTATCAAATACCCACACACTTAAGCTTTTGCTTGTCCTCAAGCAAAATCTCAACTCACAATTAGAATTAACTTCCCTCAATTCATAATTCTCGTCAACAATCCTCATCATTATTCATGGATAATTTATACATGGATAATTTAACTCAAAGAGTCCTAAAGATTCAAACAATCTAAGTCACAAGTTTGTAGCACAAAAATGTAGGTGTTTCCTCTTATCCGAATAATTACCTTTGATTCAAAACTGACAAGGATTGACATCCTCACTAAAGATTCACTCAAATCACTTGAAATGTTTAAGGTTCAATATAAGCACTCGAAAGTCAAATATGAAAAGTCAATCCCATAGGCTTGCATGAAAATCAAATCTCCACCACTATAGTGTGAGACGATACACAAATCAAAAGGTCTTTAAAAGGGATGTAATGGGGCTTGGCTTAAAGGTGTGGATAAAGGCTGGATTAGAGGGTTAAAATCGAGATTGAATTGATAAATTACCTAACTAGAAACAATAAAATGATAATGAATAATTACATTAATAACTCGAGCTTCTTCTAAAGATGTGAATTTAACTATTTAAGCTTATAGAACATAGAACTAATGATGAATAAATTTTCTAACTTTTTTAATCAAATCAAAATAAGTACATAATATAAGATGAATTCAACTAATGAAATAAAATAATTAGGCAACTGATCAAATCAAGTCTCGATAGAAGGGAAGTCAAGAAAAATGGGAGAAATAAGTTAATAACGGTGTTTCGGGTTAATATTAGCGGTAAATCAAGAGTGATTTGTTAGGCTCAACAGGGTTCACTAAGGGTTAATTACGAAGGTAGGCTTTTTAGTGGAATGAGTGGGTTAAATTCTAAGTGCCTTTATCATCTCTGTATATCAAATCAAAGGTGTGGTCTCAGCACGTATAATCGAAGCAAGTTCTAGAATAACAAATCAATATTGACACACTCATAATCAATAAAGTGAGCACGAAAAATGTATGCTCTTAAGGCTCAAAATCTCACAAAAATTATGGTTTTTGATGACAACCTTGCAAATTTCAAACTTCAAGGTAATATTCAAATTTAGGTCAACAACCTAGAAAATTTTTAATTCTGAAAAATAGACTTATCATGCTTGATTCTCTAGTATCTTAAAGTTTAAATCATCAATGCACAATTAACTATGACTTAATCCAAAACATATCAATAAAAATCATAAATCAACAGAAGTTTCATTCTAATGAGTAATATGAGAAAATTACTTAAGAACAAGGACATCATTCAGGGAGAGTATTGTTAACACCTCTCCACACTTAAAAACAAGAACTAATTCAGGGATTTGAGAATAATGCAAAAAGTTAGGAACTTTTCTAAATAAACTTCACCCCCATACTTAAGATGTACATTGCCCTCAATGTACAAAGATAGATAATAATCATATAGTAAGAAAATCAAAAGAGTGGGAGAGAAGTGAAACTTCCTAAATTTTGGATGGAATCCTTGAGTTGGGAGTGTGGAAACTTGATTCAGATGTAAAATATGAGTTGGAGGAGGCATCTTTGGTGGTAGTATGGTGGCTGCCAACAGTCACTGTGCCAGATAAAGAAATTGGGTACCTCCTAAAGAAATAGCCAGGAAATAATAAGAATAATTCAAAATATACTAAATATGTATTTAAAGAAAAGAAATATAAAGAGGAGGAAGATAAAGGAGAAGAGAAAAGAAAAAGAAAAAATAAATGGACTCAAAGGTCCTTTTCTTGTCGAGTTAATGAAGCGACCGGCATGAACTTGTGTAGATCGGTCTCGCACAAGGAGACTGGGCTAGGCTCCTTCCGTTTCTTTGACATGGAGGTGATGGTGAAGATGGAAAAAAAGAGGAAAGCTTAAAGGGTATGAAAGAAGAGGAGATTGGGGAGTAGGTGAGGGGAGGGGGTTTTAAATATAAATCTGATATATGGTACATCCCCACGTCTGTGTGCCATGGGCGTGTTAGGTCACATGGCCGTATCGCACGACTGTGTTGAGGTTTTATGCCCGTGTGACTTTCTCAGTGTTGGCCATGGCCACATCGCACGACCGTGGCGATTTATCGCAGCCCGTGTGTTGGAAAAATTTTGTCCTGTTGCTACATGTCTACGACCACGCCCATTTACCTACTTGTGGTGCCCACATGGCCATGGCTGTGTGAAAGGCCATGTGGGTATGGAAACCTGCGCTTCATTAACTTGGTTACTTTGTAGTTAGGTGCTTAAAAGTAGGAATGAAAACAAAAATATGAAAATTAATAGGGTTAGTGTTCGGGTTGCCTCCCGAGAAGCGCTCGTTTAAAGTCTTAAGCTAGACTTATCTCTCATTCGCATGATCATGGTGGTTTAAGGAGTTGAAAATCCTTTCTCATACTATCATTATATAGTTTGAGTCGAGTGGCATTTACCTTAAAAGTGTCGAATTTAGAGTGAGTCACCTCGACCATTTCGTATGGGAAGACATTAAGTACCTTAAATGGGATCTCTTCGTTCGTTTTAAAGTCTGAGATGGCGATTCGCGGGTATTTCTTATCCAACAATACTTGATCTCCTATTTTGAAGTAATTTGCTATTTCTATAGGCTCGTTTGGGGGTTCTCTCGGCTTTGTTTCGTGTGGTTTTGATTCCTCCTTGAAATGTGCCTTCCACTTGTCTAGTTCATCAATCTGAAGCCTTCGTTCCTCATAAATTTCTTCTTTATTGGCACGAGGTCTATGATCTAGCTCAGTTGTGTAATTTCATGGTGTTTCCTGTAAGGAAGGTTGAACCATTTGGTTATTAATTGAATTTACGTTCTCACCTTTATCGGTCGACGTCCTAGCCGAGTCAAGAGCTTGAAGAGTGATCGTCTCGTCACCTACACGAAGTGTGAGTTCACCTGTACCAACATAATTTTAGATCTAGCAGTTGCTAAAAAAGGCCTTCTTAAAATTAAAGGAACAATATTTTCCTCATCCATGTCTAACATGACGAATTCTACTAGGAATATGAATTTGTCAATTTTTACTAGCACATCCTCAATTATACCCCTAAGAACTTTGATAGTTTTATCAACTAATTGAATGCTCATCCTAGTTTGTTTGGGTTTCCCTCAACGTTTATGCTTGCCCCTAAATCAGCTAAAGTGTTATTGACCGATAAACTACCAATTAAACATGGAGTTGTAAACTTCCTGGATCTTTTAATTTTTGTGGTAGTTTATTTTACAAAATTGCTGAGCACACTGCGTTTAGCTCCACATGCGATGCTTCATCTAACCTCTATTTTTTCGTTAAGAGATTATTTAAAAATTTCCTTGAATCTGGCATCTGTGAAGGAGTTTCAAGAAATGGTAAGTTAATATGTAATTTCTTCAGAAGTTTAAGAATCTTAACGAATTGTTCATCTGTGTTGTCTTTCTTCATCGCATTAGGGTATGGCACACGAGGTTGGTACTCTGTAATTATCGGTTTCGATTTATCATGGCTTACCTCAACCTTACTTTTATTTACCACAAGCTCTTGCCTTGGCTTAGATTCAGATTCCACTGACCCTTCACTATTTTGAGTGGTAACGACATGAAGTTGCTCCTTTGGGTTTGTTTCAGTGTTGCTTGGCAAGCTACCCTGCGGTTGTTTAGAGATGAGTTTAGCAAGTTCTCCCAATTGGTTCTTAATCCCTTGGATTGATGGTTGCTGATTTCTGAGTGTTGTTTAGGTGTTTTGGAAACGAGTTTCTAACACCGCGATGAATTTTGGTAGCATCTCCTCAAGGTTTGACCTTTTCTCTTATGGGTAGGGTTGTTGTTGAAAGCCTGAGAGGGGTTGTTGTCTCTGATTTCCTTGGCCACCACACGAAAAATTTGGATGGTTCCTCCAACCCACATTGTAAGTGTTACTATAAGGATTATTTTGAGGTCGAGGATTATTAACCATATAATTTATCTGCTCGTTTTCCATGCCATGTTCGTAGGGTGGGTACTTAGGATTCGCCACACCTCCACTTGTTTCGCACTGCATTATCCGATGTACTTGTGAAGAACACAAACCATCAATCTTTTTATTTAACATATCTACCTGATTTGATAGCATGGTTATTGCGTCAATGTTGAAAACTCCAGCTGCTTTTGTTGGCGTTGTCCTTGTAACTTGCCACTGATAGTTGTTCAGTGACATCTCCTTTATAAACTCATAAGCCATTTTAAGAGTTTTGTTATTCAGGGTTCCACCGGTGGCTGAATATATTAATTGCCTAGTCGAGGGGTTCACACCATTGTAGAAGGTTTGAACCTGAAGCCACAAAGGTAACCCATGGTGAGGGCACCTTCTCAACAAATCCTTGTATCTCTCTCATGCATCATATAGTGTTTCTAGATCCATCTATACAAAAGAAGAGATATCATTCCTCAACTTGGTCGTTTTGGCCGGCGAAAAATATTTTAACAAAAATTTTTCGGTCATTTGATCCTATGTAGTGATTGATCCTCGTAAAGAGAATTCAATCACTTTTTGGCTTTATTCCTCAATGAAAAAGGAAACAACTGAAGATGAATGGCATCATCAAAAACGCCATTTATTTTGAAGGTATCACAGAATTCTAAAAATTTTCTAAATGAGTATTTGGGTCTTCGTCTTGCAAACCATCAAATTGAACAAATTGTTGAATCATTTGAATAGTGTTAGGTTTCAGTTCAAAATTATTAGCAGCAATAGCAGGCCTAACAATACTCGATTCAGCTCCTATTAAATTAGGTTTAGCATAATCATACATAGTACGAGGAGCCGGATTTTGATTCACCGTGTTTGTGGCAACTATAGGAGGTAGTGGAATGTTATCAGCCATCTCTTCAGTAGTATTGGTTTCATCTTCTTGCTCTTCTTCTATGTAATTTAAGCTTCACCTTATTTCTCTACGATTTCTGCGAACAGTACCTTCAATATCACTGTCGTAAATTAAAGGTCCTGTTGGGTTCCTTCTAGTCATAAACGAGAGGTACCTGCCAGGAACAAATAAAAGAAAAATTAGCAAAGTTAAAATTAAAATAAAAGTAAATTGTAAAAAATAAAAAATGGCTAAAGTAATAAAAATTTAGTGTTCCTAATATTTCAGTTCCTTGGCAACGGCGCCAAAAGCTTGATCGTGTTTGTGATAAGTCTTAATATTTATAAAATGAATGATCGAACCTAGAAACTAACTATCACCACGATTGAGGCAAGTGAACCTATCGAACAGTAGTATAGCTTAGTGGCAAGACCGAAATGTCGAACCCAAAGGAGCCAAAAGTACTAGTACTTACTCTCTTTTTATTATCTAGCCGAAAATAAAAGTGATTAATATTTATTTAACTAATTACTAAGCTAAGGATGCCAAGAAATAGATAATGAATAGGGAAAATACTTTTGGGAAAAATCAATTGATCAAGACAATACCTGAGGAAGAATCCACGTAGACTTCACTTGTTATTTAACTCTAAACCAGATGATTTATTCACTTGACTTGATCTGTAGGATTCCCTAATTTATATTAATACCTCTTTCGAGGCTACTAACGTCTAACCCTAGGTTGATTAATTGAAATCTCTTTCTAAGTAAAACCCCTAGTGTTGCATTAACTCGATCTATGGACTCCCATATTAGGTTTGACTCTAATCCGGCAGATTTTCATCGTCCTATTTCTAGGAGTGCGATCAACTCCACTTAGTTATGCTAGATCTACTCTTAAACAAAGACTTTTGCTCCACTGAATAAGTACATCAGTATTTGAATCAATATCCTAGAATATTAAAGCAAGAATTAAGAACACATAATCAAGAACAAATCAAATATTTATCATATAGTTCAGAAAACAATAACAAGATTCATCTTAGGTTTCATCCCTCTCAGGTATTTGAGGGGTTTAGTTCATGCTTATAAAAGAATACATCTCAGAAGAAAAATAACAAAACATAAAGAAAACCCTAAAACCCCCTGAAGGAATTGAAGGAGAAATCCTCAGTCTTGAGTGTGATTCCGGCGTCTGAGATGGGTGAACTGGCTTTCTTTGAGTAATTCCCTATATTCAGCCCTCTCTAGTTGCCTCAGGCTACCTCCCCCTTCTAGGTCATACTTAGGGTGTTTATATAGACTTCAAAATGTGTTCCTTTACCTCTAAGTATCCTTTTTCCATAGAATTAAAATGAGTCACGGTAGGGACACGCCCGTGTGAATCAAGCCCAGGCATGTGTTCGAGCCTGCTAAAGTGGCACGACCGTGTGGTGAGCTCCAGGCCATGTGGATTTCTTACTTTGGCCCATTTTCTCCGTTTTTGGCCCGTTTCTCATTCTTTTCATCCTCCTATGCTCTCCTAAGTATAAAACGTGAAAACAAAGGTTTAGGAGCATTAAATTCCACAATTAAAGGGATAAATCATTCAAAAGTATGCTAAATGCAAGTGTAAAATATGTATATATTACAGTTTATCAAGGGCCTACGAGGACCAATACATACTTTGGAAGTGGTCTGGGACTAAATTGAGAACTTTGGAAAACATTAGAAAATTTCTTGAAAAACAGGGGCACACACCCGTGTCCAAGGCCATGTCCTTCACACAGTTGAGATACATGCCCGTGTATTAGGCCATGTGGCATTCCAAATTTTTGAAAATCAAGTGCAGGCTTCACACACCTTGGGCACATGGCCGTGTGGCTGCCCTTGTGGCCATAAGTAAGGCTATTTACCAAGCCCTTTGCCACCCCAAAATGCTTATACATTATACAAATTTATCGTCACACAACATAGTATTATTAAGCATTCAAACATCCACACTAAGACATCCTCATACCATTTACAAACCACATTCATCATGCATAATCACACACACACTCTTAACCATTCACATGCAAGCATACACATCCTTGAAACGCATCATCATAGACTTATAACATAATAAATATTGGCCACATTAAATGGCATTATACAACAATAACCATCAAATAGCATAGGCCAACATTCTAGGCCAACTCATAATAACATATACACATAATCAAGTCCCTATACATGCCATAGACTTAAAAATACTTGAAGATTATTGATACAATACTTGTTAGTGTGATAGAATCTCCAACGACCTCCAACTGGAGCTAGCATCTGTGACACTATAGGAAAAAGGAAAGGAAAGGGGTAAGCATTATATCTTAGTAAGTAGGCATGTAAATAATAAATGATTTATTAATAGGCTTTTATAAATCTTCACAATATATTATGAAGATAATACAATCATAATTGCACATAGTTCCACTATTTATTCATATTCATCTCAAGCTATCTACTCGAGTCATAGTTACTAAATTATTTATATCTTGAGTTAAAAAACTCCAAATTAAGTTTCAAAAATATTTCCTGAAACTAGACTCACATATCTCCTTACCATAAAATTATCAAAATTTTTGGTTAAGCCAATAAGTACAGTTTATTCTTTAAATTCTCCCCTATTCTTCTATCTGACGGTTTTGACTCTTCTTCACTAAAAATTAATTATCTCTTCGTACAGGATTCAGATGATGTTATTATTTATTTCTATTGAAGGTAGACTCATTAAGAAATTTAATAATATAAATTATAAACCATAATTGTTTTTATAAAAATTTTAGTGATTTTCCAAAGTCAGAACAGGGGATTCTGAAATCATTCTAACCCTATCTCACAAAAATTTGAATATAGCAAAATATGAATTTTTCTTGTTTACACCGTTTCTTTTATATGAAAATAGACTAATTTAGATTTAATTTCATATCTTATTCAACCTCTAATTCGATTTTCACCATTTTTGGTGATTTTTTAAAGTCACACAACTGCTGCTGTCCAAAACTATTTTGTTGCTAAATTTACTCTTTCATAATTTCACTTACTCCATTTCATCTTACCAAAGGTTTGATCAAATATCAAGCACATTGTTCATAAATTTTCACACTTAAACCTGCACTTATTCATCACATAGTCATATTCAATTACACTTAGTCGTTACATGATCACATGTATTTTCACTTAGTCAATTTCCCGTTGAACTCATCGGAATAATAACAGATACATGGCACATAGTACCACCTTTGTAGCCGAAGCTATCTGGTGCACATAGTAACCTGCACTTAGTACTACACATGTGACCAAAACCATCACTTACACATAGTGGCTTGCACCTAGTACCACACATGTGATCAAAGCTATCTGGTACGCATAGTAGCTTGCACTTAGTACTACACATGCGACCTATCCGTCTGGTACACATAGTAGCCTACACTTAGTACTACACACGTGAACTAAAATCATCTCGTAGCTCTCTTGTACACATAGTGGCCTACACTTAGTACCACACATGTGACCTAGCTACCTCATTCATATCTTTTCATTCAAGGTTCAACCGAGAATTCTCACTTTTCAACATTTTACCAATTCATCAATAATCAATCACAATAATAATTTACATCAAATAATTGCTCCATATTCAACCATATCTCATATAATATAACAAAATATTAAAATTTAAAAAAAAATGATGTATTATTTACATACAAACTTACCTCGGTAGCACAACCGGTGAAAAGGACTTATTCATCATATTCTTTGTCTTCCGCGTTCTAAGTCTGAATCTCGTTTTCCTTGATCTATAACAACACATTTAACTCATTTATTCATCCTTCTACTCAAATTAGCCTAAATTCATATTTGGCAAAATTTACATTTTGCCCCTAAACATTATCATATTTACACTTTTGCCCCTGGGCTCGTAAAATGATTTTTATTCAATTTCCTTGTATTTTAAGCCTAGCAGAACCATTTTTATAACTATATCAGCCTACAATTTCCACTAATTCACACTTTTATGACAAATTTCATAACTTTTACAAATTAGTCCTTTTATGCATTTTTACCGAAAATCACTTTGTAAAAGTATTTTCTCTAACCATAAACATGCATTTTCTACCATTAAACAAAAAAATACACACATATTTATCATGGGTCAAAACCCTAGAATTTAACCATATCTCAAATTAGTGGTAGAAATGGATAGATCTTGTTACGAGGATTTCAAAAACATAAAAATTATTAAAAACGGGGCTAGAACGGACTTACAATCGAGCTTGGAAGCTTGAAAAGCCCTAGCCACGGTTTACCCTTGTGAAATTCAGCCATGGGGTTGAAGATGGACAAAAATTGGCTTTTAATTTTGTTTTTAATTCATTTTAATTACTAAATGACCAAAATGCCCCTAACTTAAAAATATTCTATTTCACCTATTTCATGTCCATTTTTGTCCAACAATTTAACCAATGGTCTAATTACCATTTAAGGACCTCCAATTTAAAACATCATAACAATTGGACACTTCTAACATGTGAAACTCAACTTTTGCACTATTTATAATTTAGTCTTTTTGACTAAATTGAATGCCCAAACGTCGAAATTTTCGAGCGAAATTTTCACGAAATCTTTTTGTGATAATCGAAGACCATAAAAATATAATAAAAATAAGATTTTCCTCGTTGGATTTGTCGTGTAACATCCCAAACCCGGCCTAAACTTTATGACCGGATCTAGCGTGCCACATCAAGTGTTGTTTGAAAACTTTGTGTTCATTGGAAAACTCATCAACACTTTCTACCATTTAAAATTCTGATTTTTGTTGCTTATTAACAAAATAAGTTTTATTCAAAACCATTCCTCTGCAAAAATATTTTTATGCATTTATAAATTTGTTTATGAACCTTATCTGTTACGGAAGTCTGGTATAACAGTTGCGGAAGTGTGATATCTTGAAAACAGTAGTTATTGTCTTAAAAACCCGCATTTAATTAACTAACAGTAGTAATGAAAAGAAGTACCAAATAAAAGTTAAAAAGAAAACCCAATGGCCTTATTACAAAAATTATCAACCCCAAAAAAATTAAAATAAGATAAACTAAAATAAATTAGCTAAATATAACCCAGTAATTCATTGGACATGTGGCCACCCCCGAGTCCCTCGCAGCTCTAAATCCTCTAAGGCTGGGGATTACCTGCACAGTTAAAGAAACGGGTGAGTTACGGGAACTCAGTGTGTAATCCCCTTATTACAAACAAAGTTTGGGCCCAAGCCCATACAGTAACAATCTGGGCCTAAGCCCTATTCAGTAAAGGTCTGGGTCGAATCCCTATTCAGTAACAGTCTGGGCCATAGCCCTATGATATGCAAAACTAATATGTACCCAACCCAGTCCAACCAACACACCACCCGTACCAACCAACACACCTGTGGGGACCAAGTCAACCCACCCGACCAGCACACCAATAACGCAGACTAGCTGCTAATAACAGTATACGTGACTAAGCCACTAAATCATTATAACGTGACAAAAGCCACTAAATCAGTATAACGTGGCAAAAGCCACTAAATCAGTATAACGTGGCAGCGCCACCACTACAATGCTTCCTCCAAATCCATAACCCAACCCATGCAGTATGGCATGTCATAATTAAATCATGTAAGTAGTGCATCACCATCAACATCAAACATATAATTACTACTCATACATCAATGATCCTACCACTAAAGGTAAAATGGTTATTTGGGGTAAAATAATAATTTTGCCCCTCGGGTTGTTTCAGTAATTTTACCCACCAAGGGTATTTTGGTAATTTACCCATCAAGGGTAATTCGGTACTTCACTCATCTACGACCTTTTCAGAGGCCAACAGTCACCTCAAGTGACACAGGTTCCATTTCTGGTCAAAACGGTGCGATTGGGCCTAAAGCCCAATTTTGACCCAAACGAGCCCACACGCTCGTGTGGCCCATTCAGCTCATTTTCGGTCTCAGTTATGCAGACTTCGCAGTTGCATCAGTCATCTGGCACTTTCCATCGATTTTGCTCATGTGAGCCCGTTAACCCGTTGGGCCCACTTAGCCCGTTTCGGCTCCATAAAGCCCATTTCGGCCTCAGTTCCACGAGAGAGTTTGTGACACTCCCAACGGTCTATCACCATCACTAGTGGCTCAGTTCATCTCTACGAGCACTTGCACACTCGAGTTATCTCAGTTTTTGATACTTTGGCTTTTCAGTATTTCGGCTTTTGGCTGGTTCATAGAACAGCACATAGCAAAACAAGCAAGGGTGTGAGATTACACACCTTGATTACGAACATGACACGAATCCCTTAGCACCGCTTCTACGTTGGATAAGATCAACAGTTATTCAATCGAACAAAAAGGGTTACCCTCTTAATATTCAACAACCCAAACCACGCATACTCTTACCTTGTTTTACTGAGTTTTGCTAAATCCTTTCCGATTATCAGAGAAGATTAATGACCCCGCACTGTACCCTGCGTTTCAATACACCCTAATTAGTAAAGTTGAATAAGATGTGGTTAACATGCACCCTTGCCGAAACCAAACCCCCTGGCAAGATCAGTCCTTCAACCAAACATAAAGTGCGAAACTTACTTGATCAAGGCTTTAGAGTAACGTTTCAACTGTTTCCAGACACTACTCCCTTCTATGCCATGAGGGCACCTAAAACCAATTAATGACTACTCCCTTCTATGCCACGAGGGCACCTAAAACCAATTAATGTCAGACTACAGAAGAAAGGGGAGATTCGACCACTTATAGAAAAGAATGGCATGCCACAACCATTAACCAACACAAAAGAGTTAACACTACTTACCTTCAAATTCGGTATGAAAAACTTCCTTCTAGCAACCAGAAAAGATGGCCCCAAAGATGACAGTAAACTAGGAAAGGAAAGGTGAGATTAGCTTCGAATTAAACCATTAAAGAATAAGAGGTGGAGTGTTGAGTACAAAAGAGGAGAATAGGTTCAGCTATGGAAAGAAAATAGTAGAAAAGATGATGAGAGGAAAAGAAAAGAAACTGATGAAATGTGAAGAGACATGGGAAGAAGAAGTTTCGGCCAAGCAAGTGTTTAGGCTATTCAAAAAAAAGAAAGAACACACAAAAGGTAAGAAGGAGCAGAGAAGAAAGAAACTAAGAATTCAGCAAAGGTGAATTGAGAAAGAAATGACCCGAAATGCTAGAGAAAAATACCCAAAGTGCAAAAACTCACCAAAGAAAACTAGAGAAAATTCGGCACTCTCTCCCCTCTCCAAACCAAATATGCACTTCCCAATGACCACCCTTGGCCGAAATTCCCACTTAGCCACACTCCCACTCACAACCAACACTTCCACACACATCCCTTCCTTTATTTTCTCTCTTTTTTCCTCCTACTATTGCTCTCCTCCATCCATTTGAATTATTTGACCAAGTCTCCACTCCCCTTGAAGAGTTTGATTCGAACTCTACTTCCTCCCCTCTCAAGTCACAAAATAAAACCTCCGATTGCAAACTGTGGGATTTGAATCCCCTCCCTTCTTGCCTTCCTACTGACGCCACAGCCACCTTGCCACATGCTTAACTTGTGTTAGTAAAACACACACAAATTTACTTAAGTCCAACTTCAACCAGCCCTCTCCTCTTAAGGGCCAAAAACTAAAATTTTTCCAAGACTCAGACTCCAACCCAGGCCTTTCTAGAACCCCCAAATACACTCAAATAACCACTTGAGCAAGCACAACATGAAATTATGCAAAAATTACAACCACTAATTTTTCTAACGTTATATGTGGCCCCGAAACCACTGTTCTTACTAGGCCCAAAATCGGGCTGTTACATTTGTATCTTACAAATTCCTAAGGTTCAAATGGGGCTTGATAGTCATCGTACGTTGTTGGATTTCCATCGTCTCATGACATGATAGATTTCATAATAACATATATATTAATTTATTTACAATAGAATAACACATCAAACATTCAATTTAACCAACATTTAAGTAATTATAGTTCATACGAACTTACCTAGTGTAACATCCCAGTAACATCCCAAAATTGGGCCTAGTAGGATTGGGCCCAATGGGCCTTAGGCGTAGGACTTTTTACAATAATTGAGAATAAGATAATGGCATTGTTACAAATTAGACTTATTAGTTAAGTGAATTTGTAAGGTTACGAGGTTTCTATGAAGTCTCGGGTTCAAGTTAGGCCATAGGAAGAATTTTCATTTTTGGACTTTTAGTGGATATGGCTGATGGAAGAAGGACTTAGGAATAAATGGGTGCATTTAGGAGACACAAGAGGAGCTTGTGGCTTAGTGGCAAGTGGTGTGAATTGGTTGATGGGAGAACTAGGGTTCGAATCTCATGGGAAGCAAGGGAGTTTTATTTTTGCCAAAAGGAGAAGAGATGATAAGGGGACAAGTGGAGAGATTCATGGAGGAAATCATGGAGAAAGAGAGGAGATTGAGGTGATGGAGAGGAGATTGAGGAAGAAAATAAGGCAAGGTGGACTTTTTAATAAGGCAAGGTGGCTAAGGAAATATGGTAAGGAAGAATAGATGGAAGGGAATCAAAAGAAAAGGGCAAGTAAGGGGAACATGTGGCCTTTTTCAAGGGAAGTGTTATGGATGGTACGGTTGGCCAACTTTTGACCATTATGGTCATGTATGTGGACAGTTTTGGGGGAGAGCGAGGTAGCTGAATTTTGCTTGGTCATTTGGTAGAATTTTGGTGTTGTTAGGCAAAAATCACTTTTGCACTATTTTGTGTTTTTCTCCAAACTATTCCTTTTGCTTTGTGCCGAATTTACAAGCCATTAGTGAGCATATTTTCTTCACTTCTTCCTTGGGTGCCGAAACCTTAATCCATGTTTCACCATTCTTCTTGTTGCTGAAATACTCACATTTCTCTTTGGTTCATATCTCTTTTGGTGTTGACCGAAATACTCCAAACACCTTGATACATCTTCTCCTTTCTTTTAATCATTTCTACTCATTTGTGTTGACACTCTCTCGTTTGATCAATCAAGTTATAGTGGAAGGCCGAAACTTTGACTCATCCGTAGCTATTGTACAATCGTTAGAAATCAGAACTAATATCATTAAGGTAAGGGATTCATCATGGTTCTTTTTGGATCTGTTCATTGACCGGTTATTTTGCTTAACGAGATAGTGGTTGTGGCTAATCAATTATATTTTTAGGGACTAAATTGCTCGATCTATCCCTCGTAATAAGAGACTCAAATTGTTGGTAAGTGATATAGATTGTTAATCAATCAAAATATTTGGTTGAAATGGTAAATTGGGTTTGGACTCATTGTTGACCAATTGTACTTTTAGGTACCGTGAAGAGTATTGTGTTACGGATCCCGTAATAATGTGTGTAATCCCGTACCTTCTGTATACATATCTGAAACGGTTTGTAATCTCATACTTCTCTGAAAGTTTGTATGAAATGTTCAGTGAATCGGTCGAAATACCAAAGAAAACCAAAAATCGGCATCCGTAATCACTCGGGCGTGCGTATGATCTTAATAGTAATTATATTTTGTAATAAAACAGTTTCGATTAGAAACAGTAATGTGTTTTTGAAAAATCACGAAAAATAGGAGAAAGGGAATTAGAAAGTGAATGAGATATCAAATAAAAGCTTACTGTGTCTATTTTGATAAGAAAGCAACAGAGAAGGAAAAAAAATTATATTCATAGATATGTTAATTTTAGTGAGACTGGTTCTGAATGACTTCGTGGTTCCCTGATCTGTCTTAGAAAAATCATATAAAATTGTAAAAAGTGAATTATGGGATATAATTTATATGTATGGATTCCTTAGTGAGCCTATTTTCAATAGAAACAAGTGGGAGCAGTATATGAAAACCTTACAGTGAGATATTTGAAATTAAGAAAGGAGAGGTCAGAATCCTTGGACAGCGGAACAAGGGAAAATTTAAGGAATAAACTGTACTAAATGGTTAAGCCAAAAATTCTGAAAAACTTTTAGTAAGAAGATATATGAGTCTAGTTTCATGGAAAATTTACGGATTTAGATTTAGAGTTTCCTAACTCAAGTTATAGTCAATTTAGTCAGTACGACGCAGATGGACAGTTTAAATTTTTATGCCCAAATTAGTAGTTAAGTCTGGATTGCAAAATTACCAAATTACCCTTAGTGGGTAATATTACCAGTTTACGAAAATGCTCCTATTGGCCGAATTACTGAAATACCCTTAGTGGGTAAGATTACCGAATTACCAAAATGCCCCTAAAGGACCGAAATACGATATTGCTTAATGGACTGAATGGACATATTACCTTATGGGCCGATTGGACAATTTGATTAATGGGCCAATATGATATTTTGTTATATGGGCCGATCTGATATTTTGCTAAATGGGCCAATTTGATATGTGACTAAATGGGCCGAATTGATATGTGATTAAATGGGCCGAATGGATATGTGATAAAATGGGCCGATTTGATATATTGCTCTAATGGGCCGATTTTGCAAAGTGTTATTGGGCCAATTTGTTTGTCATAAATTTCTGAATTTTTAATTATTGTTATTATATTTGTAAATATCATGATTTGATATGTATGATGCATATACATGAATTGCATGGGATGAGATATTGATGAAGAGAAGTTTTGGTAGCTTTGCTACATAATTCTGGTGGCTCTGCCACAAATCTGAAAAAATGACAATGCCATGTAAATTATGTTAATCTGGTGGCTTGTCCATAAATTTGATACAAATGGCTTAATTATCAATGACATTTTCAAAAGTCACGGTTAAAGTTCACTACCTCGATTTTTGACTTATCAATAAACCTCTCAAAAATACTTATATTTTATCTACGTTTCCGCAATGTTTTCATAATGCTTCTGCAACTCTATTTCCAAACGTTATATTTTCGTAAATCGTTTATTTCAAATATGTATTCGCACCCAAAAAGGTTTTTAAAGATAATTACGTTTTCAAGTAGATAACAATTGCTTAAGTGTTTTGGGTTTTAACAAAGAGGCTATAATTCTCAAACAAGTTTTTATGGTTTAAAAAAAAACACTTGCATGTGACACTCCATATTCGGGCCTAAATTCTAGGCCGGGTTTGGGGTGTTACACCTAGCTAAATTGCAGAAATGTCAAAGTATAGGGGCATTTTGGTAATTTTTCATTCTCCTTGATTTTCCACCAAATCTTGACCTAAATTAATAATTTCATTCAATCTATTAATTCAGATAGTAAAATAATGTATTTTATGTAATTTATTCATTTTTACATTTTTACAAAATTGCCCCTAAAGTTTTACTTTTATTCAATTTAGTCCATGGGCCTAAAACATGCAAATTAACCATTTTTACCCAAAATTGAGCCTAGCCGAATACTTACGCCATCCAATACATCCTATTATTGCAATAATTTTCACATCAAATACTTGTAATTTTACTATTTTAACAATTTAGTCCCTAATTAGAAAATTCATAAAAAATCACTTAATAAAATACTTTTAAATAACAACTAATATCTCAAATTCATCATTTAACATCTAAAATCACAAGGTTCATTAATGAAAACATTCAAAATCTTTAACAGTTTCAAAATCAAGGGTACGGGCTAGCTGGACCTAGTTGCAACGATCTTAAAAACATAAAAATATTAGAAATGGGGCTAAAATCACTTACCAAATTAACTTGTGAAGTTGCTGAAACCTCAAGGTCTAAAAATGGTGCTTTTCTCCTTATCATTCGATTAAGAAGACATGAAAATGATGCTAATAACTTTTGTTTTTATTTTATTTAATTTATTAAATTACCATTTTAGCCTTGGTTAATAAATAAATAAAACATCAATTTCATGCCCATAGTTGTGCACTAACTCCTTGAATGGTCTAATTACTATTTAAGTCCATTTTCCTTTATTCAATTAACCATTTAATCACTCAAATCAAATAGTGATCAAATTTACATCTTTTACAATTTAGTCCTTTTTAATTAATTAACTATCGAAACGTTAAAGTTTTTAAACGAAACTTAAATGCCACCTTAATGGCACTCTTTAAATACTTATAAAAATATTTATGGCATCGTTTATAGAAATGAGGTCCTGATACTTCATTTTCTAAAACACTTGACCTTAAGGTCTTACCACTTGAACTTAATAAACCGCTTATACAACATAAATTATCAAATCAAAAGCCTTTTTAAAATCACATTTGACTCATAAATATTAAATAATATTATTTACAAACTTACTCGTCGAATTTGGTGGCCCCGAAACAACTGTTTTTGACACCACTGAAAAACTGACTGTTACAAAATTTTTTTTTTATTTCTAGGTGACAATGGTGGAATTTTGGTGGAAGGACAAAAATGTAAATGAAGCAAAGTTTCTCTCTTATTTCTTTCCCACCCACATTAGAAACATGGAAGTATGAAAAATTCTCTTCATCTTTCCTTCCTTATATATTAACTAAAAATTATTAAAATATAAATAAATATCAAGTCAAAATATTAATAAAATAATATTATCTATTTAATTAATCTAAAATATCACCATCATCATTATCATTATTCTTTAATATTATCTTTCTAGCTAAATGACCATTTTGATCCTTATGATATTTCAAAATACCTCATTGAATAGCCTACACCATAATCTTGTTTGTACCCCTTAGCCACTAACTGCACCTTGCACTTGTCAACCTCCCCATTTCCCTTCAAATTCATCTTGTAGATCCACTTGACACTAATAGTGTTGTGCCCCTTAGGAAGATCAGTCATCTCCCAAGTATCTTTCCTTTCAATGACTTAGATTTCAACATCTATTGCCTCTTTCCATTTTGCCTCTTTAAGAACACTTTCAAAACTTGTTGGGTCACAATCTGCAAATAAAGAAAAATGAGCAATTGCGTCATCATTTTTTCCAATTTTGGTTACCTCATAATCTTGTATCCATGAGAGCTTTCTTCGAACACAACGAAGTGCTTTAGTTGCTACACTAGTTTCTTCTCTATGTGTTGGCAATACTTCAGTGGCTGGTGGAAAAGTATTCTTGGGCATTTCTTCAACTTCATTATCACAAAGGACTTGAATAGGTTGCGCTTCATCCCAATCTCAAGTGTAACAACCTGTTTTTATTGAATATTGGAACAATAATTTTATTGAATAGATAGTTAATGAAACACCCCAAAATAGGACCTAAGAGTTTTAGGGGTATTTTAGAAATTTTGGCCTATATGAACTCAAAAATTCATAAGTTTGGTAACCAATAATGTTTCTGACAATGGTTTTTATAAAATCAAGTTAATTTCTAAAAATGAGTTTTAAATAGCTTTAATTTTGAAAATAGTACTAGTTTGCAAAAGGGTCAAAATTAAGAGTTTTTATGAAGTAATTTGACCAAATGTCCAAAATCAACCTAAAAAACCCCCTTTTCCAAATAGTTTTCGCGTCAACTTCTCCTCCCCCATATTGGTGTGTAACATCCTAAATTTTTGGGCCCATGCGTTTAATGGGTGAATATGTGGAATGAGTTAATTTAAGTGTTAGGGGTCCAAATTGGGCTCAGGCTTAGGCAGAGGCCTTGATTAAAATTATTTGTTTGGGCATTATAGGGTTTAAAAGGTAGTATCTATGTTTAAAATACCAAAGTGGGCTTGTGGCCCAATCTTAGGAGGTGACGCCACACAAGGGAGTAAGGGGCCCAAATTTAAGTTTCATGGAGCCCAATTCTTTTAATTTAAGTTAGCTAAATTTTGGGCATTAGGATTAGGTGGAGTGGATGGTAACAAGGCTAAAATTTAGGGGTTTTAATGTTTAAAATATATGGATAATAAGCGATAAAGGCTATTATTTAGGAATTTATTTTATGTGGATAATAAGCAAGATAAAGGCTAAGATTTAGGATTTTAATGATTAAAATATGTGGATAATATGCTGATAAAGGAGGGAGGAGTTAGAGATAATTAAGTCTCTTTTAGATGAGCTAGTAGATTAAGATAAAGGAGAAAAGTTAGGAATTTATCTACAAAGAGAGTGATGGCCAAGAATCCATCACTGAGAGGAGTAAAGAAACCAGCTACTACATGGCAAAGGGTTGCCGAATTTCCTATAAATAGAGGGGGCTAGCTCCTTGTTTCTGACATTAAATCCTCTCCCTTTTGTGCCGAAATTTCCTAGCTTCTTTTCTCCAAATTTCTTTCTCTAATTTCATTAAAGCCGAAATTGCTAGATCTCATCTCCTGTGGTTGCTGAATCCTCTTTAATGGAGTCTGCTTGTGCCAGAATCTAAAGGAAACAATAGGTAAGTGTTGATTTCAGGATTTCAATGTTCTTTCGGCTTTTCAAAGTCCTTAGCCGAATGGCTATTAGAAACTAATCTCTTATTTCACACTTCTTTTCGGCATTCTGGGATTTGAAGAAGGAGGCCAATCGCGTAGATCTCTAAGTTATAGAATCGTGTTACTTTCGGGATTTCAAGGTAAGAGGATTTGTTTATTTATATATATAAATCGGGTAGAATACTAACCATGGCGAATATAGGAGAGGCATATTTTCACGATTTTTAGCTTTTAAGCAAAGTTATAGATTGAGGATAATAGATCCGGATATCAAGGACATCGACTAAGAATATTGGATTTCGCGATATCGTGTGTAATACTTCCCACCATTTAGATCATCATTAAATACACATGCTTATAAGTATTATATGTTGTGATAAATGCCAAATCCGGCATAAAGATGGAAGCCCAAAGAGGGTAAAAGCGAATCACTAGGCCAGTGAATATTTTGATTATATGTTATAAGTGTATTGATTTTTGTGATTGCGTGGGGTGGGTTTGATGAAAGGAGGAAGTTATATGTTATATATGTAGCGATTTTTACCGTGATCTGTTATATGTTGTAGCAGCTGTGATCTGCTATAAGGGCTTCGGCCATGATATGTTGATGAGCAGCATGACTGCCATCTTGTGCGTGTAGTGGTGTGGGCTGATTGTAAAATCCCCAATGGTGTGAACGGTTGGTATGGGGGGTGTGTAGTGGATAGAAACCTAGGTAAATGGGTTGGGCCTTGCATATTATTTGTTATATATGTACATGAATTTATTATTCTATTTTTATGGGTTGAGGTCCAAATCTATTGGTGCATGAAGGTTGCACACTGAGTCTCGCGACTCAACCAATTAATTAACATTTCAGATAACACTTAGTGCATCGGACCGGGCTGGAGAGGAGTGCAAGGTGGCCATGCAAAAGAATATATGGATCCGGCAAAAAGACTCAAGTTAATTATTTTTATATTATGTTTTATTTAATGGAATTTAAACCTCGTTGTAATAAGGCCATGGGCTACTAGTTTATATCTTGTTTTATTATGGGATAAATTATTTTTAGTTATTCAAACATTTAATTTAATTAAACTAAGGCATGTAATTAAGTTTGGGTTTTATTCATAAATGCATATTTTATATAAATTACATTTGGGCTTTCTGATAACACGATTTGTTTTACAAAAATTTCCTTAGTGACATACCAGATCCAGTCGTGGTGTTTGGGCCGGGTTTGGGGTGTTACAGGTGTCATCCCTTTGTTTTCCCTTTGCTCTCTCAATCAATTTTTATTTCTAATTCCTAAACCTCATTGATTTCTATCACCCTTAAACCATAAACCTCTATAAGAACAAAGAAAATCACCCAAAGAAAAATTCATCATCTACATCATCTTCTTCAAATGAGGATTTTTTCGAGTTTGCATCAAAGTTTATTTTTCTTCCATAAAAGGTAACCATCCAACTTTCTATGAATTTTAAATGATATCTAGCCCCTTAAATTGAATTTGTATCCATTGAAAAACATGTTTTAAATAAAAGTAAAAATTAGGGCATTAATGGAGAATTTCATGATTTTTCATAAAAATGTGGTTTTAAAGTGTTTTTTTTTAACTTGTTTTAACATGATTAGAAGGTTTCTAAACTTACCTTGAAGTTTCATTAAAGAATTCTTGGTTTTTAATGAATTTTTAGAAAATAGTCATAAAACATGTCAAAAAAGTTGATACTATGATTTGAGTATTATATTGTATTTTAAAGGTTGGGAATTAATCATAGGTGAATTATAAGATGAACAAAATTGGTTTTAGGTGAAAAGATGACCGAGATATTTGAGTTTTAAGTTGGCTATGTTAAAGGTTTCGGTTACATGAGAACTTAGTTTAGGCTTATGTTTGGTATGCTTGTAATGGGTCCTTGACTGAATTTTGGATGTATTGTTGTGTGAATTTGTTGTGTTGAAGTTTCGGATTTGATAGAACCTTCTTCGAGTAGAGATAAAGGCAAGGAAAAGCTAGTTTGAGCTTTCGGCTTTTCGGTGAAAGCGTAATTGGTGAGTGTTTGGAATAATTACTTGTGGACATAATTCAATGCATTATTTGAGAATTTAGTAGTAGCCTAACCCCTACTCTATATTCCAAGTGTAAGCTTTCTCATCCCTATGTTATCTTGTGAATAAAGTGCTTATGTGTTTGTGAATATGTGAATTGAGATGAGACGCTATAACACATGATATGTGGTTATGATAACTGTTGTGAAAGTGAAAATATGTACATGTTATATATATGCAAAATGTTAGTGACAGTGTTTTGCTAAAGATGCAAATCTACAGTGATTGTGCGTGGATAATCGGTAAGTGATATGTGTTTGACTTCGGATATTTTGGCCTTGTGATCTTAAAACTGTTGGATATAGTTGGCATGCCATAGGATTGTGTGTACTCACCTATATGTACAATGATTTTGCACGTTGAGGACGTGGGACATGTTGGAGGGATAAGGGAATGTACGCTAAACTCCATTCAACGGGACATGTGAAGGGAAATAAGGAGAGCGTTAGCTTTATGCTTCACTTTTGGGACATGTTTGACTCTTTGAGTCTATGTTTGTAGTATTGAAGATCTGCGTATCCAATGAGTGATGATAGAATGCACTTTTATGTTTCATAGCTCAAGTGCAAAATTATCTTAAAATGTATATATGTGTAAAGTGATATATGCCTAAATGGGTATGTGGTTGCTATCCAAATTATCTTAAATTATGAATATGTGCATTGTGATATGTGTTTATATGACATGTGACCATTATGCAATTTATTTAAAAACCTATTTTTGAATATTGTGATATATGCTTGAATGTTAGGTAACTATATGTGAAATAAGACATATGCTTAAAAGTGAATATGTTTACCATGTAAAAAAACTAATGATAATGCACGAGTAAGTATATTATGACACTAAAGTTGGAACTTTAAGGTTAGGCTATATGGTTGTTTCATTAATACTTGATGAATCGATTTCATCATAGTTGTTCTAGGCATTCACTGAGCTTGTTAAGCTCACCCACTCCTTCTTTAACCATTGTAGAATAGTTGTGTGCCGGTGTGAGCGGTGTGGTTCCCAAAGGTGATCCAAGCAAGACTTTTACATTATTTTGTAGGTGTTCTATATTTATTTACGTTTTGGGGAAAAAGGAAATGTGGTAGACTTGTTTATAGCCAATTTAACTTCTAGACATTTTTTTGGTTTTTGGTTTGGTTTATCAAGATTACATGTTATTATTATGCTTGGGTTTATGAACATGATAATGGATTTACGTTACTTGCTCGGACACAGTTTTGTGATATTTAACTATTAATTAGGCCGTTGAATGATTACTTGTCGAAGTAATTGATGTAATATGTTTAGGAACTAAATTGGAATGGATTAATAACTCATATATGTTGCATTTTTTAGGTCTGGGGCAGAGGTATTGATAAAAGGGTTTTAAAATCAATACCTCTGTGTTTTGAAACGTGCAGGAAGTCAGAATAGAGATTTGGTATCAATAATTTTGCTCGAGTATTGATACTCGGGGTAAATCTATCGATACTTCATGACAGGTACAGATAATTTCTGAGACTTTGATTTTTAATCTAGAAATAGAATGCATGTTTGGTATCGTTATTCCAGGTGGTATTGATACCACTTAAAGAAGATATTGATACTTTAGTGTCAGTATCGATACCTATGGACCTGGTTTGAGAATTTTGCTGAGTGGACCTTATGCATGTTTTAATATGTTTATAAAGACTATTTAATGTAAGTCTAGCACGTGACAATGATAACTAGCTAGTATGATTGACTTAAGAACGATGCGAATAGCAAACTGATGGATGTTTTGTTGGAATGAGCTTTTACTTGTTGGTTATGGCATTAGACGGTGGTGTGGCATCCTAATATTTGGGCTTGGCGACTAGGCCAGGTATAGGGTGTTACATTTGGTGGTATCAAAGCTCTAGGTTCAAGAACTCTTGGACCTATGTGATTATTGTTGTAACACCCCTTACTCGTATTCAATGCCGAAATAGGGTACGAGGCATTACCGGACTTACATCACAAGCAATCATACAAATTTGAGTCATAAATTTGCGTACAAATTAAAACCATTTGCAATTAATCATAAAAACCCTAATACGAGCCTACAAGGCCCACAACATGCATTGGAAGTGGTTCGGGACTAAATCGAGAACTCAGGAAACTCTTACAAAACTTAGAAAATTTTTGCTAACTGCAGGGCTCACACGCCATGTGGTCCAAGGGACACACCTGTGTGACCCTGGGGACACGCCCGTGCTTTAGACCGTGTTCAAATTAGGGTGCTCTCTAACTTGTGCTACACGCTCGCACCACACGCCCGTGTGCTAGGCCGTGTAGCACACATGGCTGAGAGACACGCCCGTGTGCTCAATTCTGGACATTCTGTTTCTCAAAATTTAGGTGCAGGGGACACACGATCAGAACACATGCCCATGGGGCAGACCATGTGTCACACACGGCCCAGACACACACCCGTGTGGACAAAATAAAGGCTATTTACCAAGCCATTTGCCACCCTTGTTCACACATGCACTTACACCAATTCAAGGCACAAACATAATGTACTTAGGCAACCAAAACATCCACAATTATGACCAACACAATATCAACATCTACCATACTCACAACAATTATTATGCCACAATTGACTACATTCATGATACCTAATTGTACACTACTTTATCATCTCATCAATAAACCACATTGCCAAACATTTCACATTCATGTCATAAATAACATTTCTATCATTCACAAAGTATACCATGACCATACCACCAAAGTCATTAGCACATATATATCTATACATAGGCTTACAACCATGATAGCCCAAATAAGCCAATCTACATGGCCAAATATCAAAACAAGCCTTTGATAATTACAAGCCAACACATTGACCACAATCATAATAACACATATAACAAAATAACTAAGTCCCTATACATGCCATAAACTCAAAATACTTGAATTCATCAATACCCAAAGTGATATCTTGATAGTGTGATAGGATCTCTGGCAATCCCCAATCCGAGCTAGCTTATTGACACTATAAAACATGGGAAAGGAAAGGTGGTAAGCTATATAGCTTAGTAAGTTCATATGTAAATAATACAAAACATTATTCATACATTTGACATATAAAGAACTTAACAAATATTAACATGAATGTCATTAAAACTTCATAAATGTCATATGAACATAAATGTCATTTATTATCACATGACACATATCAACATAAATGTCATATACCAATAGTTCATCATATGAATAACATAACACATATCAACATAAATGTCGTTTAAGCTTCATAAGCACAACTTACTCAATCAAATTCTTACTAATTGTTCATCATATACTGAATCCATTTTCTTTGAGTTTTTTGTACATACCTGTACCAACTCGTAACATAATCAAATACTTTTTCATCTTCAACATACCCGTTGAACATTTCATCAACATTTCCTGTTGAACCATTTGGAATACTAAACGATACTCGGGAATCTCATACACATAGTATCGTATCAATGCCACATCCCATATATGGTCTTACATGTAATCTCGTATCGATGCCAATAGCCCATCTATGGTCTTATGACGAAGTCTCATATCAATGTCATATCCTAGATATGGTCTTACACGTAATCTCAGTAACCCTAATGTCATGACATTTGTATCCTATCTACTCCTAAGGTTCAACCGGGATTTACTTGCTTGTCGAAACTTCGTCAATTTCATCCATAGAGCCAATCATACAATTCATGTAATATCAAAACATTACAAATACAATTATAGCATTGCATTATTTACATACAAACTTACCTTGATACAAAAATAGCGGAAATGGACCTAATCGTCAAACACTTTGGTTTTCCTCGATCTATACCCAACTTTGTTTTTCTTGATCTATAATACCAAATTCATTTCATTTAATCATCACATTAATCATTCAGTCCAAAAATCACATTATGGTAAAATTAAATTTTTGCCCCTAAAGTTTGACATTTTTACACTTTAGTCCCTAGGCTCGTAAAATGAAATTTCATTCAATTTCTTCAAAACCCAAGCCTAGCCGAACCATTTTCATACTCATAACAGCCAAAAAAAATTTTATTCACATTTTAACACCCAATTTATAAATTTTTACAAATAGGTCCTTTTTAGGCATTTTCATCGAAAATCACTTAGTAAAAGTCATTTATCTAACAAATAACATGCATGCATTTTCTACCATTAAATATCAAAATACATACACTTTCAACATGGGTCAAACCCTAGACCTTCAACCATTTCTTAAATTAGTACTAGAAATAGGTAGATCATGTTACAAGGATTTCAAAAACATAAAAATCATTAAAAACGAGGCTAGAACGGACTTACAATCGAGCTTGGAAGCTTGACAAACCCTAGCCATGGTTTCCCCTTGTAAAATTCAGCCATGGGAGGAAGATGGACAACAATTGACTTTTATTTTGGCTTTTTAATTCATTTAATTACAAAATTACTAAAATGCCCTTAATGAAAAACTTTAGAAACATACCTAACCATGTCCATTTTGTCCATTATGAAGTATAATGGTCTAATTACCATCTAAGGACCTCTAATTTAAGATCTCATAGAAATTAGACACCTTTAACATATAAAATTCAAGTTTTACACTTTTTGTAATTTAGTCCTTTTAACTAAATTGAGTGCCCAAACGTCAAAATTTTCGAACGAAATTTTCACGAAATTGTTCCATAAAAATGTAGACCATGAAAACATAATAAAAATGATTTTTTCTACGTCAGATTTGTGGTCTCGAAACCACTATTTCGACTAGACCCAAAATCGGGCTATTACAATTGTGTGTTTGGAGTTTCAAAACTCATGAGTCTAAATTTCCCTATTTTCTTGGAATTTTTGATATAACTCTGTTTGAACTGCATTTGATTGTTTGAAATGTTCTCGTTGAATTGCATGTGGGGTAGGAACGGGAACACATTGCCTTTAATCCTAAATTTTGCTTGCATGAACGAGACTTGGATCATCTCATTGCCACTTACACCGTTTATTTATTTGTTTGTTTGTGTGTATGTTAGATTATTAGACATGCCTCCTAAACGTGTTAATGTCAAAGCTAGTGCTCAAGAAGATGGTACATCTTCCACACTTACCGCCTCCTAGAGTAAATATAATTGAGGAGGGTGTAGGCCCTCTGATAAAAGCCATGATAGGAGCATTTCAACTAATTGCTGGTGCTAACTGTGCTCCTACACTTGCCAATCCTGCACCTATTAACCGTGAGTTACCGCTTGAACGTATTCGGGCTTTGGGTGGTAAAGAGTTTTTTGGAATAAAAGGTACTGGTCCGACCATAGCTGAGTATTGGTTGAAAGGATCCTCGAATAGATGTCCTGTTCTGACGAGGAAAAGTTGGGTTGTGCTATGTCCTTACTTGACAGTGAGGCTCATCGTTGGTGAAATACGATTAGGAGAGGTACTGTTTCTAATAGATTGACTTGGAATTACTTTCTTGAGGTTTTTAAGAGGAAGTTTATAGGAAAGCAATATATGGAGGCTCGTAAGCGTGAGTTTTTGGATTTGGTTTAGGGAGATTTGTCAATGACTAATTATGAGGCTGAGTTCGTACAACTTAGTCTGTACGCTTCTGAGATGGTTCCTTTTGAGAGGGATTGTTGTAAGAGGTTTTGTTTTGGGCTTAATCGTGAGATTTAGGTTTATTTAGTAGCACAGAATGTAGTTTTGATGAGTTAGTTGAGAAAGCCAAAGTAGTTGAGGAGACTTTGTCTAAGCTGCCTCTTTTTATAGTAACTGAATCGGGTAAGAGGACTTCTGATGGTGTATTTGATCGATTGCCTAAGAAAAGGCGTGATACTCAGGGTTCTAATAGGAGTGCACAACACGAGTTTCAACCAAATGAGTCTAAGCAGTAGAGTAATGTAGTGGTTAGTAATAGTGGTTCAACGGGTAGTTCTAGATATCCATTTTGTGTGCATTGTGAGCATAGGCATTCTGGTGAGTGCCATAAGTTGATAGATGGTTGTTTTAAATGTGGTTCGAAGGAACATTTTATGAGGGATTGCCCGAATAGAGTAGAGGTTTCACAGACTTAGATTTTGACACCTGTTTCTGTGCCTACTAGAGGTCGTGGTCATGGTGGAAGTAATGGGAGACTGGTTGGGCAGCGAATTGTTGCTCACATTATTGCTACACCAATTGAGTTTGGAGGTTCAGCTCAAGTTTATGCTATTATAGAACCACGAGATTGAGATTTGAGTGTTGACATTAAAGGTATTCTTGCCTTGTAATTTACTTCTTTTATCCCCATTGATAGATTTAGGTTCTATGCCTTCGTAAATTTTAAGTGAATTAGCTAATAAGTAGAGAATCCTGATAAAGACTAGAGAATTAGGAAAATTGGTTATGAGTTCTTTAGACGAGAGTGTCATAGTGAATAGAGGAAACTGTTAGCAAAGTTGCTGTAGAATAAGTTCATGGCAGTGAATAGGACCACTAAGAAAAGTAGTAGAAAGTGAAACACCCCAAACCTGGCCCACAAGCCCTGACCTGATCTAGTATGTTCCTCAAGTAAAACTTCAATTAATTTTCGTTTTTTTATAAGAAAATGCAATGGTTTCGTATACAATGGTTCTACTTAGTGGTCGCGTTGTAAATGATGTTTATATAGTTGGTGTCTCATTAAAACGTTATCTATAAGAGAAAGATTTTAAGTTAAAAGAAAACCAAATTTAATGAAAAAGTTATTATTATTGTAAAAACCATAGGTGTTTAGGTATCGAAACAGTTTAAGTTATTTTTCAAAATTATTTAATTATTTAGTAAATATTTGATCGTAGTGATTAAAAATCTAAAACATAAAATTTAAACAGTTCATAGCGGCCTTATTACAAAAATAACATAACCCAAAAATAAATCCTAAATAATAATAATAAACGTAGTAGGTTTAATTAAAAGAAAATCCAAAATACTGAGTTGAGCAATGGCCACCACGTAGTCCTTGCTGACCCGATCCATCACGCTAAGAGTCACCTGAAAATATATCCCATAAAAGGTGAGTCAACAGACTCAATGTGTAACATTACACTAAAAGCCCAATCGATCATGGCCGTTAAGCCCATTTAAAACATATTTAGCCATAAGCCAATTTTATAGCAAATCAGATAAAAATCGATTAAATCACATGTATATATAAAAATGAAATCCAATCCCGAGCCCACCTAAAAATCCATCCGCTACACACCACCCGTACCTACCAATCACACCGTAGGGATTACTAAATCAACCCTCCATCCGCTACACACCATCGAAGGCGATTCTTTGCATCAACATGCACATCGCCTTATAATTTTGTGGCATGGCCACGGATAATTGTGACCAAGTCACCGGATTCATAATATGTGACCAAGTCACCGGATTCATATATGTGACCAAGTCACCAGATTCATATATGTGACCAAGTCACCGGATAATGTGGTAAAACCATCTAACACTTCCCTTTATCAATATCACCCATATGCCCATGCACATACATATTATTCGGATTTTCCGCAATATACCCCAAAATCATAACAGAGTCATACTTATTTCATATTTATGCTTATAGCATTATTAACGAAGTATTGGGGTAAACATACACAATACCATGTACCACTAAATGGTACCCGCAACCATTATCATACATATTTTTCTTACACTTACAAATCATTAATATTATAGATCTATTAGAAATTTAGTATAGTGTTACACACCTTATAATAGTGAGAATTATACTTTCCCGCTCGTTGATACCTAAATATTTATCACACTTGATTAGAACACTAAAACTTATAAAACTATACTATTGATGAATAATCAAATTCCTTACCCTCGGAATCTCGAACAACAATTATATGTGAATTTTCTCCGATAGATGGATCAAAACCCGATGACAAACCACGAACAAATAATGGCTCGAGTGTACGTACAACTTCAAATAATCGATCTTCGTTGGCAGAGGGTCCACAACCCGGTGGAAAGTCTCGGATCCCCGATATAGCCCTTCGTTTGAAATTTGAGGGTATAGCAGAACCACCCCTCTTCCAAACACTCATTACCGCTCTTTTTGAACCTATTTTGTTTGCCCCAAAATCTTATGTTCATGGGAAAATAATCGAGCGATAGAGTCCCCTAAAACGAAAGCGATTAGTAATCTATCTAAAACGATATAACAAGTAATATAAAACTCTTTTACCTTGAATATTTAATTCCCCTTGGATCTCTCTTTAATCGTTGGCTACAAAAAGAATCCTCAAATCCTCCTTCAAGGTTTCGGCCAAGGAGAATAAAAGGATTATATTCCTAAAATCGGCTAATCCAAAAGAAAAAGAAAGAAAGAAAAAGAAAAAACGATTGACGCTTAATCCTTACCAAGAATCGGAGATTGATTGCACCCTTACTTGAACTATAAAGAGATTCGCCTTAACAATTAAGAAGAAAAGAAATGGAGTTTAGGAGATTCGCAATGATGGTGTTTTGGTTTGAAGAGGTTGCGCCATGGTGAATTTTGGGGAGAGAGATTCACCTAAGAAAAGAAAAGAAAAGAATAAAAGAGAAAAGAAATGGTAGATTCGGCTTTAACAAAAGAGAAGAGAGAGATGAGAGGTTTAAGGTGTTATGGTTATGGTGAAAATGGAGGATGGTTTCGGCTTTTACAAGAGAAAGAAGAAGAAAAGAAAAAGATGAAAAATGACCTTAGTGCTATGATGATTTCAGCACTAGAGAGGAAGAAAAGAAAAGAGAAAATATCTTCAAGGCTTTTGGTGTTTTCGGCAATAGGGGAAAAGAAACTTGAGAGAATAGGCAAATTAAACCAAAATGGTCAAAAATGATAGCCAAAACAAAACAAAACTTTCACATAATGCCAATGACAATTTCGGATAAGGAGAAAGATTTTGGAAAAAAGGGAAAAGATGCACAAATTGCTAAGAGTTTGGCCAACTATTCACCCCCTAATCCCATATAACATGCGGCCAACTCAAATCCCAACACAACCTTTTCCTCCTCATTTCCTCCCTATCTTCCCCCTAATCACTTCCAAAATTAAGCCAACCCCCTTAGTCCCTTATGCCGTCTACATTCATGGTCAAATGGCCATAGAAAAACTTCCAAAACATCACCCACTCATCAAGCCTTATGTCCCCTTATCCTTCCATAACACCTTGATTCCATACCTTAACTAATAGCTTGCCTTTTTCCTTTGGTCTACTATCCAAAAATGAAAGAAAATCCATCCATACTAAGATAAAGCTTAACCGACACTATAGGAAAGAGAACTAAAAAATAAAAATCCTTCCAATTGCTAGCTAAGGGATTCGAACCTCTCCCCTCATGCATTCACCCATGCGCCAACACCACTTTGCCAATTGACTTGTTGTGATTAAAACATCATATCAATTTTTCTTAAAGCCTATCTTGCTTGGCTCTATCTTAAGACTTAAAAATTTAATATTTTTCTAAGGCATTCTCTTATATACTGAAGTTCCTAAAACTCCCAAAGCACACTCAAACCACACATAGGCATGCTACCACATACAATTAAGTTAAAATGCATAACCCATATATTCTGGATATTATAGTTCTACCCCCTTAAAAATAATTTCGACCCTGAAATTACCTGGCTAGAACAAGTGAGGGTATTGCTGTCGCATTGCTTCCTCTGGCTCCCACGAAGCTTCTTTCGATCCATGATTACGCCATAACACTTTGACAAGAGGAACTGATTTTCTCCGTAACACCTTCACATCCCGTTCTAGAATTTGAATTGGCTCCTCTTCGTAAGACAAATCTGATCTTAATTTCACCTCCTCAACTGGCAATACATGAGATGGATCTGACCGGTAATGACGTAACATTGAAACACGAAACACATCGTGCATTTGCTTCAACTCCGAAGGCAATTCTAATTGATATGCCACTGGTTCGACCCACTTCAAAACCCGATAAGGACCTATAAACCTAGGACTTAACTTCCCTTTGCGACCAAATCTCATCACCTTCTTCCAAGGTAAAACCTTTAGGAATACTTGATCCCCCACAGCAAACTCTATTTCTTTCCGCTTAAGATCCGCGTACAACTTTTTCCTGTCAGATGCTTCTTTTAACCGAGCCCGAATTACCTTAACCTTTTCTTCGGATTCAGCCACTATTTGTAGACCCAAAACTTGACGTTCCCCTAATTCTGTCCAACACGTAGGAGTGCGACACTTCCGTCCATATAGTGCTTCATACGGTGCCATCCGAATACTAGCTTGGTAACTATTGTTGTACGTAAATTCTGCTAAAGGTAAGAACTCCTCCCAGCTTCCTCTGAAATATATCACACATCCCCTTAACGTATCCTCTAAGACTTGGATTACTCGCTTAGACTAGCCGTCTGACTGTGGATGAAATGCCGTACTGAAGTCTAATCTGGTGCCCAAAGCCTGATGCAATGCTTTCCAAAATCGAGACGTAAACCTCGGATCCCTATCCAAAATAATCGACATCGGCACTCCATGCAATCTCACAATCTCAGCCACATACAACTTCGCCAATTTCTACAAAGAGTAATTAACCCAAACTGGGATAAAATGTGCAGATTTCGTCAATCGATCCACTATCACCCATACTGAGTCTTTCTTAGTAGGCGTGAAGGAAGCCCACTAACAAAGTCCATGGTGATTCTCTCCCACTTCCATCAGGAATCTTTATCGGTGAAGCAATCCAGGTACTTGATGTTTAGCCTTGACTTGTCGACACGTTAAGCACTTCCCTACGAATTAGAACTTCCCGCTTAAGACCAAGCCACCAAAACTGATCTCGCAAATCTAAGATAACTTACTTCCTCCAGGATGCATAGCATAAAGGCTACCATGTGACTCTGAAGAATCCTTTGCCTCAACTCCCGATCCCTCGCATCGGACCTTACCCTTGAAACACAATACTCCATCATGTTAACACCATAATCTTCTA
Organism: Gossypium rotundifolium; assembly: GCA_025506655.1. Taxonomy (NCBI): domain Eukaryota; kingdom Viridiplantae; phylum Streptophyta; class Magnoliopsida; order Malvales; family Malvaceae; genus Gossypium; species Gossypium rotundifolium. Next base: position 117,657,211 of record CP106727.1, on the reverse strand, counting down.
GCTCCCCATTTTGCACTGCCGTAGCTTAGCACTCGGTCATCGCTCACCAACCTGCCTTTCTTTCACTTGACTCAACCACGTCGGCTTTACTTGTAATTCGCCAAAGAAGCTTCCGTCGTCATAAAGACTAAGATGTGCAAACATCGCCTTAGATCGACACCACTTTTCGACTTAGGCGTGCGCCACCACATTTGCCTTGCCGGATGGTACTCTATAGAACAATCGTAGTCTTTTAACAACTCTACCCACCTTCGCTGTCTCAAATTTAGTTCTTTCTGAGTCAGCAGATATTTCAGACTCTTGTGGTCCGTATATATCACTGACTTTTCCCCATATAAATAATGCCTCCACACCTTAAGAGCAAAGACTACCGCTGCCAACTCCAAGTCATGTGTCGGGTAGTTAACCTCATGTGGCCTTAATTGCCGAGACGCATTAGCAACTACCTTCTCGTCTTGCATCAGAACACATCCTTATCCTGTGTGAGAAGCATCGCAATACACCATGAAATCCTTCCCTATCTCAGGCTGAATCAAAATCGGAGCTTCATTCAAAACCCTCTTAAGCTTCTCAAAGCTCTTTTGCTGCTTATCTGCCCATACGAAAGGTATCTCCTTTCTCAACAATTTCGTTAAAGGTGCAGCTATCGATGAAAATCCTTCGACGATTCTTCTGTAGTAGCCTGCTAATCCCAAGAAACTGCGAACCTCAGTTACGGACTTAGGTAGTTTCCAATCTAATACTGCCTCAATCTTCCGAGGATCCACCTTATCCCTTCTACAGACACTACATGGCCTAAAAACGCAACTTCTTTCAGCAAAAATTCATACTTGCTGAATTTGGCATAAAGCTTCTTCTCCCTTAACACTTGCAACACTATCCGGAGATGCTTATCATGCTCTATCTCAGACTTGGAATACACTAAGATGTCGTCTATGAACACAACGACGAACTGATCCAAGTAGGGTTGGAAAATCTAATTCATCATATCCATGAACGCAGCTGGGGGGTTCATCAATCCGAACGACATTACTAAAAATTCATAATGCCCGTATCTTGTTCGGAAAGCTATCTTTTGGATATCCGCTTCTTTCATCCTAAGCTGATAATACCCTGACCTTAGATCTATCTTTGAAAATGCCGCAGCTCCCTTAAGTTGATTAAACAAGTCATCGATCCTCGGTAAAGGATACTTGTTCTTGATGGTCAGCTTATTCAACTGCCAGTAATCTATACACATTCTCATCGTTTCGTCTCTTTTCTTTACAAACAAGACCGGTGCTCCCCATGGAGACACACTTGGTCAGATAAACCCACGACCAAGCAACTCTTGAATCTGAGCCTTAAGCTCAACCAACTCCTTTGGTGCCATTCTATATGGAGTGATAGAAACTGGTGCCGTACCAGGCAATAAATCAATTCCAAATTCCACCTCACGATCCGGAGGCAATCCTGGAAGTTCTTCCGGAAAAACATCCAAAAATTCTCTTACAGTCCTGACTCCTTCAACAGTTGCCTCCTTAGACTCCAAGGCACTAACCAACATCAGAAAAGCTACACATCCCTTTCTAACCATCTTTTACGCCTTTAAGGGCGATACTACATTTGATAAGTAATTCGTCTCTTGCCCATCACCACAACTTTTACATCATCAATAGTTCTTAATGACATCTCTTAGCAAAGACAATCCACATTTGCACGATATTTCACTAGCCACCCATGCCTAAGATCAAGTCAAATTCCCAATGGTAACTCCATTAAGTCACCGAACCGCATCCTTGAACTTCTAAAGGCACTTCCTTAAAGAGTTTATCTACTACTACAGTCTGTCCTAAAGAACTAAGTACAGTCATCTTCCTAGGTACGGTCTCAGAAGTCACATGCAGAGTTCCAGATACTTCACTAGTGATGTATGAATGAGTTGACCCTATATCTATCAAAGCAATAAAGGGCAACCCAGAAATCAGAAACATACCCGTGATAACATCAGGTGCATCACTATCCTCTCTGCGACGAATTGCATATACCAGACCTGGCTGTCTCGCCTCAGTGCTACCACTGCCTCTACCTGGGGTACCGCGACCTCTACCAAAACCATTACTTCTTCCATTCGGACCACGACCCCTCATCGGTTGCTGTCCACCTCTGCCAGCCTGATTAACACCCTGACCTGCTGGGCGGTTTTTATCTGTATTCATCGGACAATCCTTAATCATATGATCTTTAGACCCGCACTTGAAACATCCCTCAGTTTTTTTTCCAACATTCTCCCGGGTGCATCTTACCACATTGAGCATAAGTACGATATTGTCCTCCCGTAGCAACCTGCTGACCTCGCGGCCCATCAACTCTAGATTTCTTTTGAAAATTCTCGGATGACCCTGAAGACCCATAGTTCCTTTTATTCTTATTCTGACTTCGATCCTAGTTCTGTCTCTCAGTCCGTTTAACTTCTTCAGCTATCCGTGCTTTATCCACTAAGACTGCAAAGTCTCTTTCCCGGTGCAGAGCAATCAACACTCGCAGCTCATCTCTCAGTCCATCCTCGAATCTAATACACCACTCATAGTCAGTAGCTACTATCCCTCTAGCATATCGGCTAAGTCGCAAGAACTCTGCTTCATACTTAGCTATCGACTTATTTTGTAACACCCTAAACTGGCCCATGAGCCTCGACCAGATCTGGTATGTCACAGAGTAAAACGTTTGAAAGATTCTAATTAACTGGTGAAAATTTAGAAATACTGTTAAGGTTATAAAATAGTGTTTGATAAAACTCAAGAGGGTTTTATTTTTCCAAACTTGGTTGTGTTGAAAACCTTTGAAAACATTTGATCATTAAAGTTTTAAAATTCATCAGAGATATTGTTAACTTGGTGAACTTTGCTACCCGATGGTAACATTTTTGAAAACTCGTAGAAGTTACTTAATTTGAAAATGTTACTTTTAACCAATTCACTTAATATTTTATAGTTTCATTTGTAATGTGGTATAAGTAAAGTAAAAACAACTATGTAAACATCCAAAATAATAATCTAGCGGCCTTATTACAACCCAAATCAAAAATTCAAAAAATAAATAAACTTGAACTAAATCAATTAAAATTTCAAATCCAAGGAACAAGCATGGCCGCCTCAAGTCCTCTCCGGCTCCATCTCCGCAATCTACTTATCTGCAAAATAGTATGGGAAGGGGTGAGTCACCCAGACTCAGTGTATAAATCCCCAACCCGGAAGTGCAACTCATACACAAATTATTAGTATAACATGCAAACAAGCAACCCTACCTAACCATCCATACTCCTTAAACTACCCCGCGTGGTCAAAACCACTGGTGGTCAAAACCACTGGTGACTAGAGTCACAATTCAAGTGATGGGGCCAACCCATCGTGTGGTCAAAACCACTGATGACCATAGGTCACAATTTATCAATATGTGGTCAAAACCACTGGTGGTACCAAACCACTGGGACTTAGTCACAATTTAACAACAGTGTGGTCAAAACCACTAGTGATCGAAGTCACAATAAATCTGATGGGGCCAACCCATCTTGTGGTCAAAACCACTGGTGACAGTCCATAGAGATCATCCCCCTCCTCTCATCAATCCCACCATCATCATGCTTACATAACAAATATCATAACCCCATATATCATGCATTTATGTATAGCATAGCATTCAATAGCATATGATGGCATACACAAACATACATCACAGATCACGTAATAGAGGACTTACCCGGAATCCAAGCTTATGCCCACAAGGCAAAGTCACAACACGAGAGGTTATACAGCAACATAATAAACAGTCTATGCTAATAAAGTGTGTAAGAGTTTACACACCTGTCTAACCGTAGATCTAAGGAGAAATCCGAACGTAATCCCAGATTGCCTACAATTGCCACTATAGGTTAGTATCCAAAGAGGCCTTATTCGGCTAAACCAAATAATCCCAAAGGATATGTCGTACTCGAAATAACACTAACCTTGGTTGCTGATTTGGTCTCCTACCAAATCCCGAAACTGCACTTATTCCTAAAATCATTGAGATCCTTATATGGCACATATTAGTTTTGGCTTTAGACATAAATTCTTTAACAAATGGCCCTTGGCCGAAACTATCTATTACTTACCAAAACGAATCAAAATCCCGAAATTGCTACTTGTGCCTTGAGTAGTCGAGATCCTACACACCATATGTCAGATTCGACTTAATACAGAAATCCATATTCAAAGCCCTTGGCCGAATGTTATATATGCCTTACCTTGAAGAATCAAATCTCGATAGGCTCCCTGAATGCGGCAATAACCTTCCCTACAATCGGCTTTTATCACTTCATTAGAGAACTTAAAGGCCATTCGGCCAAAACATAAATCCCAAAAGAGGAAAAAGAGTTGCCGCACCCTTACCTTAAAGATGGATTCGGTAAATCAAACCAATATTCGGCACCCCTAATTGATGTCAATAGTTTTCGGCTCCTTCAAAGAACAAGAACAGAGTTTTAACACTAAGATCTAGAATGGAGAAAGAAGATAGAAGAGTAGTGAATTTTAGTCACTACACAAAATCGGTCAAGGAAAGAAAAGATTATCCTTACCAAGAGATTCGGCCAACAAGAGAACTAGACTAAAATTTTGGCCCCCCTTCTGTAGATGTTTGAGGATGAAGAGATCAATAAAGTGAAAGAAAAGGAATTCGGCAGAGGGTTTGAGAGAAAATAAAATAAGCATCAAATGAGTTTAGGGGGGAGACATTCGGCTATACCTATGCTCCCAAAACTGATAGCCTCCTTTGCCTACAATCCCACCTTCGGCCAACTCTCACCCTTTTTGATAAATTTTTTCTAATCACTTCTTCAAATAAAAAAAATAATGTTTATCCCTATCCTTCCAAAGTCCCAATTGTCGTCCAACACTTCCCTCTCCATGGCACCAATTTACAAAAAAAAAATAAAAGAAAAACCCCTATGCTACCACCGTGACTCGAACTCGAGTCCTCCTCCCCCTTGCTTGGGCGGCATTCACCAAGGCCCCAAGCCACTTTACCAATTCAACTTTCATGTCCAACCTCACCCACAAAAATCTTTTAAAACCTCCCTAAGCTTAGCCCTCTTCCTTTAACACCAAAAAGCCCCAAAAAAAAAAAATAAAACACATCCCCCTTGTGACTACCAAGATTCAAAACTCTTCTCTTGAAGCTCCCCTTTGACGCCACCTTCCAAGCCTTTAAGATTGCGTCCCAAGCCACCTTATCACATGATCTCTTGTGTTATGTTTTGCACCAAATAATTTCTAAAGCCTCATTCACTTAGCTTCCTCTTCTCAAGTGCCGAAAAAAAACTTCTAGCCCTAAGTCAGGCCTAGCCCGAGGTTATCACTAGACCCTAAAACATGTCAAGTAATCATAGTATTCATTTCTTTTCAAGCAAGCACATGAAAATAATTAATTTGCAAACAACCCCTAATTCAGGATGTTACAGTTCTACCCCCTTAAAAATAATTTCGGCCTCGAAATTACCTGGATCAGAAGAGCTGGGGGTATTGCTGCTGCATCACATCCTCAGGTTCCCATGTAGCCTCCTCCGTACCATGGTTTCGCCATAGCACTTTTACCAAAGGCACTGACTTCCTCCTCAAAACCTTGACATCTCGATCCAAAATCTGTACTGGCTCCTCCTCGAAAGACAAGTCCGAGTTCACCTCAATTTCCGTAATCGACACTACGTGTGATGGATCTAATCGATAGCGCCTCAGCATCGAAACATAGAAGACGTCATGGATCTGGCTCAATTTCAGAGGCAACTCAAGTTGGTAGCTACTGGGTCCCACACGTTTCAACACCGTATGCGGTCCGATGAACCTAGGGCTTAGCTTGCCCTTCCGCCAAACCTCAGCACCTTCTTCCAAGGTGATACCTTCAAGAAGACTTTATCACCCACTGCATATTCAACCTCTCTACGCTTAAGATCGGCGTAGGATTTACCTTTCGACGCCTCCTTAAGACGAGCTGAATTACTCTAACCTTATCCTCCGTCTCGCCACTAACTCGGACCCAACATCTGTTGCTCTCTAGCTCAAGTCCAACATGTAGGAGTATGACATTTCGACCATACTGGCGCCTCATACGGTGCCATCTCGAATACTCGCTGATAACTATTATTATAAGCGAACTCGCCAAAGGTAGGTACTCCTCCCAACTACCACGGAAGTCCAAAACACAGCCCCTTAACATATCTTCCAACGCTTGGATTACCCTCTCAGATTGTCCATCAGACTGCGGGTGAAAAGCCGTGCTGAAATTCAACTTCGCGCCTAACTCTTGAGTAAAGCCTTCCAGAATCTTGACGTAAATCGGGGATCTCGATCTGAGATAATAGACACCAATACTCTATGTAACCGCACTATCTCTGCTATATACACCACGCTAACCTTTGGAGCGAGTAGTCAACCCTTCTCGGTATGAAATGGGCCGACTTGGTCAACCGTCCACTATCACCCAAATCAGATCTTTCTTCTTGGGCGTAAGAGGAAGCCCACTCACGAAGTCCATAGTAATCTCCTCCCACTTCCACTTGTGGGATCTTTCTTGGCTATAAAATACTCGATGGCAATCGATGCTCAGCCTTAACTTGCTGGCATGTCAGACACTTGCCCACTAACTCGGTTACTTCCCGCTTAAGACCCGGCTACCAAAACTGCTCCCTTAAATCCTGATACATCTTGCTGCTTCCCAGGTGCATAGTGTACGGATTGCTATGAGCATCCTTAAGGATTCGCTGCCTCAAATCATCATCCTTAGGCATACATACTCTCCATTGAAAATACAACACTCCATCACTACCAAACTAAACCCCTCGGCCTCACCATTCTGTACTTGCAACCTCTGAGTACTCAAAGCTTCGTCGGTCATCTGCCTTTTTTGACCTCATCAATCCAAGACGGCTTCACTTGCAATTCCGCCAAAAGGCTCCCATCCTCATAGAGACTTAGGTGAGCAAACATTGCTCGCAAATTCGCTACCACCTTTCGGCTCAATGCATCAGTTACCACATTAGCCTTACCGGATGGTATTCGATTGAGCGAGTAGTCCTTGACAGAACTCAATCCACCTCCACGCCTCAGATTTAAATCTTTACGAGTCAAGAGGTACTTCAGACTCTTGTGATCCGTGTACACTACCGACTTCTCCCCATACAGTAGTACCTCCAAATCTTCAAGGTAAAACCACAGCAGCCCAATTCCAAATCATGTGTCGGATAGTTAGCTTCATGAGGCCTCAACTGCCGTGACGCATAAGTGACCACCTTCCCTTCTTGCATCAACACACACCTAAACCAAGATGTCGATGCATCACAATACACAAGTGAATTCCTTTCACGCCTCGAGTCAATCAAGACCGGTGCTTCATCAAGATCTTCTTCAGCTTATCGAAACTCTCTTGCTGCTCCGCAGACCACACAAACGAAACTCCTTTTTCTCAGCAGTTTAGTCAACGGTGCTGCAATTAAGGAGAAATTTTCCACGAATCTCCTATAATATCCTGCCAACCCTAGAAAATTCTAAATTTTCGTAACCGACTTGGGTGGTTTCCACTCCAATACTGCCTCAATTTTACGGGGATCCACCCTGATTCCCTCGGTTGAAAAAACATGCCCTAGAAAAGTTACCTCCTTAAGCCAAAACTCACACTTGCTGAATTTGGCGTACAACTGTTTCTCCCTTAAAACTTGTAGAACCACATGAAGATGTGCGTCATGCTCATCCTCAGACTTCGAGTACACCAAAATGTCGTCTATGAATACCATGACGAACCGATCCAGATAGGGTTGGAAAACCCGGTTCATCATGTCCATAAACGTGACCGGTGCATTCGTCAAACCAAAAGGCATTACCAGAAACTCGTAGTGCCCATACCGAGTACAGAATGCTATCTTGTGGACATCAGCCTCCTTCACCTTAAGCTGATGGTACCCTGACCTAAGGTCGATCTTAGAAAACACCGATGCACCCTTGAGTTGGTCGAACAAATCATCAATCCTGGGCAGCGGATACCTATTCTTTATTGTCAGCTTGTTCAGCTATCGATAGTCTATGCACATTCTCATTGTCCCATCCTTCTTCTTGACAAAAAGCACTGGAGCTCCCCAAGGCGATACACTTGGTCGGATGAACCCTCTATCCAACAATTCTTGGATCTGCGCCTTCAACTCTACCAATTCTTTCGGTGCCATCTGATACGGAGCTATAGATACTGGCACGGTTCCGGGTAACAAGTCTATACCAAATTCAACCTCACGGTCCGAAGGTAGACCCGGAAGTTCCTCTGGAAACACATCAACATAATCCCTTACGATCCGCACCTCACTCACAGCTACACCCTTAGCTTCCAAAGCACAAACATGCACTACATATGCTTCATAACCTTTCCTAACCATCTTTTCCACCTTCAACGCAGAAACCAGATTAGATAGGTAATCTCTCCTCTTACCTATCATCACCACCTCATCACCTTCCATGGTCTTTATTACCATGCACTTAGCCGCGCAATCCAGGCTAGCCTGATACCTTACTAGCCAATCCATCTCGAGGATTAGGTCAAACTCTCGAAACGATAGTTCCATCAAGTCAGCCAAGAACACAACCCCTTAGAGTTCTAAGGGTACGCTCCTATAGAGTTTACTTACTTCTACAGAGTGACCTAGAGGGCTTAATACAGTCATCTTCCTAGAAGTAAGCTCAGAGTCTAAGTGTAGAGTTTCCACTACGCTACTAGCAATGTACGAGTGGGTTGAGCCAATGTCAATTAAGGTACTATAGGGTACACCAAAGATCAAGATCATACCGGTTATGACGTCCGGTGCGTCACCCTCCTCTTGACGCCTCGCGGCATAGACCAAACTAGGTTGCCTAGCCTCAGTACCATCGGTACCTCCCCTCGGTGCCCCACGACCTCTGCCAGCACGATTACCTCCTCTTCCTGCACCACGACCTCTTGGTGGCTATTGATTATCCCTCCTATTTGGGGTACGATCCTGACCCTCTGACCTCAGCCTAGCTGCCTTTTTTGGACAATCTCTAACTCGATGTTCCATGGACCTACATTCGAAGCATCCCCGATTACCATTCCAACACTCCCCGTGTGAGACTTCTCACACCGAGCACACCGTGGCGGCCATTGAGGATTAGCCGCAGCAGTAGGCCTAGCAGCTTGATCCGACCCACCATACTTCGTCCTCTTCTGCTGATTACCAGAAAACTTTGAAGACTCGTAGCTCCTCTTATTCCAACTTCTATCCTGATTCCGCCTAACTGACTGTCTTACCCCTTCAGCAACCTTAGACTTCTCCACTAAGACAGCGAACTCTCGTTCCTGTTGTAGAGCTATCATCATCCTCAGCTCATCTCTTAGCCCATCTTCGAATCTGACACAACGTTCATGCTCGGTACCCACAATACCACAAGCATACCTGCTCAACCGGAGAAATTCGGCCTCATACTCTGCCACTGTCTTATTACCCTGAACTAGGTTCAAGAAAGCCTTCCGCTGCACATCCAAGTAGCTAGTTCCTATGTACTTCTTTTAGTAGGTAGCTTTAAAGAACTCCCATGTGAGGTCCTCCGCTATCGCTCCATCCCTTACGGTGAGCCACCACTTATATGACTCATCCCGAAGTAGAGAGATTATACCCTTCAACTTCTCCTCAGCTGTAAAATCTAGGTCACCCATGATCCTCTCAGTTGATTCCAACCAATACTCCGCCAAGACCGGGTGCCACTCGTAAACTCCTCTAAACACTTCGCTCCGTTAGCCTAGAGTCGTTCAACCACGATTCACGGGCTCTGACTGCGCCTACCTCGACAACTCGTTCCAATACTCATAGTACAGCTTGGGATACTACATCGTTACCACCGATCGATCTTGGAACTTCGGCCACATGGCAGATCTGGCATCACATTTCCAAACCCATGACCGAGACCTCGCTGGCTCGACAAGGTCATCCTACCCTACCACGACCGCTGGTGGGCGCCCACGACCTCTTGTACTCATTCTTCTCGTTCGCGTTTATCTGTTTAAGAATTTTATGTATCATTAATACTGTTCACTATTTACCCACGAGAAATTTTATGAGAAATACATTTTTGAAGTGATTCTCTCGAAATTGAATCTACCTATAGTTCCAGTTTCAGGCTTATCTCCTAGTTCTAAGTACATCCATCACACAAACAACATTCACAAACCATTTCCAACATGTAGGGCATTTTCGTGATTTCACTACTCGGGGTATTTTCGTAATTTTTAACCTATAGGGGTGTTTTTTGTAATTTTTCAAAAATAGAAGTTCTTGAATGATTTTGTCAAAAAATATTTTGGAACTTTTAAATTCCTGGGTATTTTGAAAAATTTTGAAATTCGGGGGTATTTCGGTGATTTTGAAGCTCAGGGGTATTTTGGTAATAAACCAGAGTAACTTTGTAAAGTTTGATGTTTCCGGGTATTTCCAAATGTTGCAAAACTTTGAGGGTTCATTTTGAGAATTTGTTTTCCAAGTTGATGGTGTTGCAAAAATTTTTGAAAACCAGGGTCATTTTGGTAACTTTGTTGGTTAGGGGCAATTTCGTAATTTTCCAGAATCATGATATTTTCGATATTTTGCAATTTAAGGTTTTTGGGCACTTTATATGTAATGGAAATTTTGATTAAAACTGTGGGTATTTTGGGAATTTCATAAACCAGGGGCATTTTTGTAATTTTACCACTAAGGGTATTTTAGTAATTCTACAAATCGAAAATTTTTTTTCAGGAAAATGTTGTAAAACCATAGTTCTTACACATTAAAAATTTTTTTAGAGTTTTTAAAACTAGGGTTTTTATGAAAATATGGCTAATTCCCTTTTCGGGTTTTAGTTAGGGTTTAGCCCATGAATAAGTCCTCCCGGTTAGGGTGAACCGAAGCTACGCGCCAGGTAGGATTCGAGCGGAGAGGAGGTGAGTCACGCGGACTGCTTAAATACCAAGCTCCCACCGAATACCAATCCTAGACATGCGCACCATGGTTACCACACCCTAACTTGGTGACCTAGACATAGGTTTGTTTAATTAAGCGATTAAGTCTTATGTAGTAGTTGGGGTAGACTAGTCCTAGAGTTCAAGTACCTATCATTCTATTATACGTTCCCAAGTTACCTATTTACCCTTATCAAGTATTCATAGAAATAGATAGAATTACTCACCTGGGCGGACTGGTGCCGGAGACTCGGTGCCATGCTGTTCAAACCATAAACAGTTTCCCAAAACATTCCAATAAGGCCTACTAACAAAAACAAACATTTTGGGCCTTGGGCCCCCCACAGCTGAGTTTTGAACCTGGCTCTGATACCAAAAATGTAACACCCCAAACTCGGCCCATGAGCCTCGACCGGATCTGGTATGTCACAGAGTAAAACGTTTGAAAGATTCTGATTAACTGGTGAAAATTTGGAAATCTTTATTAAGTTATAAAAGCAGTGTTTGATAAAACTCGGGAGGGTTTTATTTTTCCAAACATGGCTGTGTTGAAAACCTTTGAAAACATTTGATCATTAAAGTTTTAAAATTCATCAGAGATATTGTTAACTTGGTGAACTTTGCTACCCGATGGTAACATTTTTGAAAACTCGTAGAAGTTACTTAATTTGAAAATGTTACTTTTAACCGATTCACTTAACATTTTATAGTTTCATTTGTAATGTGGTATAAGTAAAGTAAAAACAACTATGTAAACATCCAAAATAAAAATCTAGCGGCCTTATTACAACCCAAATCAAAAATTCAGAAAAATAAATAAACTTGAACTGAATCAATTAAAATTTCAAATCCAAGGAACAAGCATGGCCGCCTCGAGTCCTCTCCGGCTCCATCTCCGCGATCTACTCATCTGCAAAATAGTATGGGAAGGGGCGAGTCACCAAGACTCAGTGTATAAATCCCCAACCCGGAAGTGCAACTCATACACAAATTATTAGTATAACATGCAAACATGCAACCCAACCTAACCATCCATACTCCTTAAACTACCCCGCGTGGTCAAAACCACTGGTGACTAGAGTCACAATTCAAGTGATGGGGCCAACCCATCGTGTGGTCAGAACCACTGATGACCATAGGTCACAATTTATCAATATGTGGTCAAAACCTCCCCTTTTTGGCTTTTTTAACCTCAACTAAAATTTAAAAATTTAAAAAACAAAACCCTTTAAATTAAATTAAAATTGGTAACCCAAAAATGGTTTTCTTAATTTTTAAAATTTTTTATTAAGAAAATTTTTGGGGTTTTTTTAATCCTTTTTTTTATTTCAAAACTTAAAAAAAAACAATAAAACCAAAATTTTCCTACCATTTAAAATTCGGTTTAATTCCTTTTAAAAATTCCCTTTTTTATCCCAAAATATATTTAAAAAATTTAATTATTTAAAAACCTTTTTCAAAAATTTTTAAAAATTTTTTTTAAATTTAAAAACCCTAAAGAAATTTTAATTTTACGGTTTAACCTTTTTAAAAAATAAAAATTATTTTAAAATTAAAAATTTTTTCTAAAATTTTAATTTTCAAATTTTTAATTGAAATTTTCTTTCCAAAATTCAAATTGGGTTTAAAACAAAAATAAATTTAACCATAAATTTAAAAAATTTTAAAATGGAAATTTAATTTCTTTTTATTTTCCAAATTTTCCCCGTAAAGAAACTTAAAAATTTCCCAAAACCTAAAATTTAAAAAAAAAACCCAAAAAAATTTTTTAAAATTTAAACTTTTTTTTTAAATTTTTAAAATTTTAAGTTTTTAAATTTTATTTTTAACTTTTTAAATAAAATTTTAAAAAATTTAACAATTTAAAATTTCCCCTTTTCCCTTTTCCCTTTTTTTAAAAATCCCTTTAAAAATATTTTAAAATTTAAAAAAACCTTTTTTAATTTTTTTTTAAAAAAGAAATTTTTTTTAATAAAATTTTTATTTAAATTTTTCCAAAAAAAATTTAATAAAAAATTAACTTCAAATTTTATTAAAAATTTTTTAATTTTTTTAAACTTTAGTTTTTTTCCCAGAATCCCTTTTAAAAATTCAAAAAATTAAAAAATTTTAAAATTATTTTAAAATAAAATTTTTTTTTACCTTATACCAAAATTTTCAAATGAAATTTTTTTGCCGGGAAAAATTTTAATTTCCATCATTAAATTTTATAAAATTTTTTTTAAAAGAAAGGATAAAACCCCACAAAAAGTTGTTTTTTGGTTTTTTTGGTTTAAAATTTTTATCCAATTTTGGGAAAATTTTAATTTTTGGGAAATTAAAATGGGGTTAAAACCCACCTGTTTAAAAAATTTTTTGAAAAAATTTTATTAAATAGGTTTAAAAATTTTATTTGGGGAAGTTTCTTTTAAAAAAATATTTGTCAAACCATTAATAATTAACCAATCATAAAAACAAATGAAAATTTTGGTAATTCGATTTTGCTTCAGACAGTATCACAGCAAATTTAATTAAATACCTTTCTTCAATAAATTTAATTCGACTGGTGTCAATAGGAACGGTATGAGAAATTAATTTATCTATTTCTAAAAATGAAATTACATGAATCTGGGAGAAAATCCACTATTAACCCAATTAAAAGGTATTCAATATTCCTTTTATAATTTAAGTTAATTGTTTCCCATAATCTTATCATTGCCAAATTCAATCCTTAAAATACCAAATATTTGCCAAATTATCACCAAGCCTTTAAAACCTAAAATTGTTAATTATTAAGTGACCATTAAATTTAATACATAAGTGTTGAAGAAAACTAAATAAAAAAATTGGAAATTATTAATAATTGAAAATAAAAATAGATTCGATTGCTTTATTGAGTTTTCCTCTTTTGCTAGTTTGGGTTTTATTAAATGATTAAGTTCAACAATCATTTTCCTAAACAATTGTCCAGTGTTGGACCATCCTCCAACTAAATTTTTAAGTTCTTTTACATTATTAAGCTTTTGGAAGCAAACACTTAAATCAAATTTTTTTGAATTAGTTTCGCCTGGCATCAGGCTGCACACTTGAATTTTAGCTGGTGATTCACTCCATCTTTTTTCCCCTTACTCTTTATTTTTAACCAATTCCATTTCCAATTTTCTTAATTAAAAATACCAATTAATATAAAATTAGTAATCTATCTAAAATAATATAACAAGTAATATAAAACTCCTTTACCTTGAATATTTCATTCCCGTTGGATCTCTCCTTAATCGTTGGCTACAAAAAGAATCCCGAAATCCTCCTTCAAGGTTTCGGCCAAGGAGAATAAAAGGATTAGATTCCTAAAATTGGCTAATCTAAAAGAAAAAGAAAGAAAAATGATTGACAGTTAATCCTTACCAGTAACTCGGAGATTGATTGCACCCTTACTTGAACTATAAAGAGATTCGGCCTTAACAATTAAGAAGAAAAGAAATGGAGTTTAGGGAGATTCGCAATGATGGTGTTTTGGTTTGAAGAGGTTGCGGCCATGGTGAATTTTGGGAGAGAGAGATTCGGCCTAAACACAATGAAAAGAAAAGAAAAGAATAGAAGAGAAAAGAAATGGTAGATTCGGCTTTAACAAAAGAGAAGAGAGAGATGAGAGGTTTAAGGTGTTATGGTTATGGTGAAAATGGAGGATGGTTTCGACTATTACAAGAGAAAGAAGAAGAAAAGAAAAAGATGAAAAATGACCTTAGTGCTATGATGATTTCGGCACTAGAGAGGAAGAAAAGAAAAGAGAAAATGTCTTCAAGGCTTTTGGTGTTTTTGGCAATAAGGAAAAGAAACTTGATAGAATAGGCAAATTATACCAAAATGGTCAAAAATGATAGCCAAAACAAAACAAAACTTTCACCTAATGCCAATGACAATTTCGGCTAAGGAGAAAGATTTTGGAGAAAAGGGAGAAGATGCACAAATTGCTAAGAGTTTGGCGAACTATCCACCCCCTAATCCCATACAACATTCGGCCAACTCACATCCCAACACAATCCCACCTTTTCCTCCTCATTTCCTCCCTATCTTCCCCCTAATCACTTCCACAATTAAGCCAACCCCCTTAGTCCCTTATGCCGTCTACATTCATGGTCAAATGGCCATAGAAAAACTTCCAAAACATCACCCATTCATCACGCCTTATGTCCCTTTATCCTTTCATAACACCTTGATTCCATACCTTAACTAATAACTTGCCTTTTTCCTTTGGTCTACTATCCAAAAATGAAAGAAAATCCATCCATACTAAGATAAAGCTTGACCGAAACTATAGGAAAGAGAACTAAAAAATAAAAATCCTTCCAATTGCTAGCTAAGGGATTCGAACCTCTCCCCTCATGCATTCACCCATGCGCCAACACCACTTTGCCAATTGACTTGTTGTGATTAAAACATCATATCATTTTTTCTTAAAGCCTATCTTGCTTGGCTCTATCTTAAGACTTAAAAATTTAATATTTTTCTAAGGCATTCTCTTATATACTGAAGTTCCTAAAACTCCCAAAGCACACTCAAACCACACATAGGCATGCTACCACATACAATTAAGTTAAAATGCATAACCCCTATATTCCGGATATTACAGAAAGTTAGCGAGAATAAGAATTAAAGTGCACGGCGAAAGTGTGATGGTTAGTTTAAAGTTAGAAATATCATATTTTTTGAATAAGCAAATGACGTGTTAACAGGGAATTTTGAGGACGAAATTCTTTTTAGAGGCGGAGATTTGTAACACCCCAAAATAGGGCTTAGGAGTTTTAGGGGTATTTTAGAAATTTTGGCCTATATGAACTCAAAATTTCATAAGTTTGGTAATCAGTAATGTTCCCGACAATGGTTTTTATAAAATCAAGTCAATTTCTGAAAATAAGTTTTAAATAGCTTTAATTTTGAAAATAGGACTGATTTGCAAAAGAGTCAAAAGTAAGAGTTTTTATGAAGTAATTTGACCAAATGTCCACAATCAACTTCAAAACCCCCTTTTCCAAATAATTTTCACGTCAACTTCTCCTCCCCCATATTAGTGTCGTCATTTTATTTTTCATTTGCTCTCCCAATCAATTTTTACTTCTAATTCCTAAACCTCTTTGATTTCTATCATCCTTGAATCATAAACCTCTATAAAAACCAAGAAAATCACCAAAAAAAAAAAAAAAACTTCATCATCTACATCATATTCTCCAAACGAGGATTTTTTCGAATTTGCATCAAAGTTCATTTTTCTTCCATCAAAGGTAACCATTCGACTTTTTATGAGTTTTAAATGATATATAGTCCCTTAAACTGAATTTGTAGCCATTGAAACACATGTTTTAAATAAAACTCAAAAATCGAGGCTTTAATGGTGAATTTCAAGATTTTGCATAAAAAGGTGGTTTTAATGTGTTTTTCAACTTGTTTTAACATGGTTAGAAGGTTTCTAAACTTACCTTGAAGTTTTACTAAAGAATTCTTTATTTTTAATGAATTTTTAGAAAATAGCCATAAAACATGTTGAAAAAGTCGATACTATGATTTGAGTATTTTATTGTATTTTAAAGGTTGGGAATTAGTCGTAGGTGAATTATAAAATGAACATAATTGGTTTTAGGTGAAAAGATGATCGAGATATTTGAGTTTTAAGTTGGCTATATTAAAGGTTTCAGTTACATAAGAACTTAGTTTAGGCTTTTGTTTGGTATGCTTGTAATGGGTCCTTGACTAATTTTTGGATGTATTGTTGTGTGAATTTGTTGTGTTGAAGTTTCAGATTCGATAGAACCTTCTTCGAGTAGAGATAAAGGCAAGGAAAAGCTAGTTTGAGCTTTCGGCTTTTCGGTGAAAGCGTAATTGGTGATTGTTAGGAATAATTACTTGTGGACATGATTCAATCCATTATTTGGGAATTTATTAGTAGCCTAAACCCTTACTCTATATTCCAAGTGTAAGCTTTCTCATACCTATGTTATCTTGTGAATAAAGTGCTTATGTGTTTGTGAATATGTGAATTGAGATGAGATGCTAAAACGCATGATATGTGGTTATGATAACTGTTGTGAAAGTGAAAATATATACATGTTATATATATGCTAAAAGTTAGTGACAGTGTTTTGCTAAAGATGCAAATCTGCAGTGACTGTGCACGGATAATTGGTAAGTGATATGTGTTTGACTTCGGATATTTTGGCCTTGTGATCTTGAAACCGTTGGGTATAGTTGGCATGCCATAAGATTGTGAATACTCACCTATATGTATAGTGATTTTGGGCATTGAGGCCCTGGGACATGTTGGACGGATAAGGGAATGTAAGTGTAATAGCCCAATTTTTAGTGGTGTCGATGATTCGAGATCACTAAATCCGACGAGTGAGTTTGAAAATTTTATTATTATTTAATAATTATGAGTCAAGTGTGATTTCAGAAATATTCTTGAATTAGTGAATTTTCTGATTTAAAAGAATTATCAGGTTAATTAATCTCGAAAATAAGGTATCGAGACCTCAATTTCATAAACCGAGTTGTAAATATTTTTGTAAATATTTACGGAGTGACAATGAGTTAGTATTAAAGTTTCGTTAGAAAATTTTAACGTTTTGATAGTTAATTAATTAAAAAGGACTAAATTGAAAAAGGTGCAAAAACTTGCAAATTAAGGAAATAGTGATTAAATAGTCTAAAAAATAAATAAGGAGGACTTAAAGAGTAATTTAGCCTAAATTATATAGGCTGGGAGGCATGGGTATGGAAATAAACAAGAAAACAATGTGAACTAAGGACAAATTTGGAAATTTTGTAAATTAAACAAATAAAATAATAAATAAAAAGAGTTCCTAGCAATTTCTTCACACATCTTCAGCCAAAAACAGCCATAGAAGAGCCCTTAGAGCTGGTTTTTCATATTTTTACTGCATATCAAGAACCCGAAGAAAATCGTGAAAAAGGGAAATTAGCTGAATAGTCCCTGAATTACAACAAATTCTACAAATTAGCCCAGGTAAGTTCATACGGTTGGATTTTCATGATTAATTGTTAATTTAGGAATGATATAATTTATTATTTCATATTTTTGTAATTGAATTATGATTATTGTAAATATATGAAAAGTGAATTGAAAGTTCAAATTAAGTGGAATGCAGGATTGAGTACGATTGTTCCATGACAAAAGACTAATTGACGGATAATACCATGGTTGGACCATGGCAATATTTGAATGTAAAATCATAGATGGGTTATTTCATTCTAATGAAAAGACCATAACCGGGTTATGGCACTTTGAACGTAAGACCATGGTTGAACCATGGCAGTATATGTATACGTGTAAGACCATAGCTGGGCTATGGCATCCTGATAATAAGACCATAACTGCGTTATGGCACTACGAGTGTAAGACCATGGCAAGGCCATGGCAATATATGTGTAAGACCATAGTTGGACTATGGCATCAAGAAAACGATGTACTCAAATCCGTAAGATGTTCTCTAATTTGACAAAGATTGGTAAGTGTCATATGGAATTAATGTGATCGAATTTAAGAAATTATTAATATTGAGCTCAATCAAGTGAATTCATCATTTGAAATTGTAAATGGCAGAAAATGTTAGTGACATGCTTTTTTAATGATTTATTATAGTATGTTCGGTAAGATTTATTTTTAAAGCCAATGAACTTACTAAGCTTCATTAAGCTTACTTGTGTCATTAAATGTTCTTTGTAGATTTTCAAGAAGTTCAGAGGATCAGAACAACACATCGAGCCACACAATCCAAATTGCTTTGGTAGACCGTGTTATTCATCTTATGGTTTATATATCATGTATAGGGTTAGACAAGAAAAGAGTTAAACTTGAAATATAATTGTGAATGATACATATATATGTTTGTATGCATGCATTTAGTAGTGGTATTTAGTAAATCAATGAATGGAGTATTTTGGTCAGTCTATGTAAATGAGTTTATGATGTCATATTATGTTTAAAATAAGATCTTTGGCTTGTATTGATTGCTTGGTTGGAATATATTAGTGTATTTCAATGTTGTGTGCAGGTTGATGATAAAAATGGTGAGAAAATGGCCTTGAAATGGTTGATTTTCATCCACACGGGTAGAGACACAGGCGTGTGTCTCAACCGTGTGTGACACACGGCCTGACACATGGGCTTGTACTCTGCCGTGTGTCCCTTGCACCTTAAAATTTCAAAATAGAATGCCTAGGTGGCCTATGTTATCTTGTGAATAAAGTGCTTATGTGTTTGTGAATATGTGAATTGAAATGAGATGCTATAACACATGATATGTGGTTATGATAACTGTTGTGAAAGTGAAAATATGTACATGTTATATATATGCAAAATGTTAGTGACAATGTTTTGCTAAAGATGCAAATCTGCAATGGCTGTGCATGGATAGTCGGTAAGTGATATGTGTTTGACTTCAGATATTTTGGCCTTGTGATCTTGAAACCGTTGGATATAGTTGGCATGCCATAGGATTGTGAGTACTCACCTATATGTACAGTGATTTTGTACATTGAGGACCTGGGACATGTTGGAGGGATAAGGGAATGTGGGCTAAACTCCATTCAACGGGACATGTGAGAGGAAATAAGGAGAGCGTTAGCTTTATGCTTCACTTTCGGGACATGTTTGACTCCATGAGCCTATGTTTGGTGTATTGAAGATCTACGTATCCAATGAGTGATGATAGAATGCACTTTTATGTTTCATAGCTCAAGTGCAAAATTATCTTAAAATGTATATATGTGTAAAGTGATATATGCCTAAATGAGTATGTGGTTGCTATCCAAATCATCTTAAATTATGAATATGTGCATTTTGATATGTGTTTATATGACGTGTGACCATTATGCAATTTATTTAGAAACCTATTTTTCATATCGTGATATATGCTTGAAAGTTAGGTAACTATATATGAAATAGGACATATGCTTAGAATATGTTTACCATGTAAAAGAAACTAATAATAATGCACGAGTAAGTATATTATGACAATAAAGTTGAAACTTTAAGGTTAGCCTATATGGTTGTTTCATTAATTCTTGATGAACCGAATGCATGGTAGTTGTTCTAGGCATTCACTGAGCTTGTTAAGCTTACCCACTCCCTTCTTTAACCATTACAGATTAGTTGTGTGCTGGTGTGAGCGGTGTGGTTCCCAGAGGTGATCCAAGCAAGACTTTTGCATTATTTCATAGGTGTTCTATATTTATTTACGTTTTGGGGAAAAAAGGCAATGTGGTAAACTTATTTATAGCCATGTTAACTTCTAGACATTTTGCTAGTTTTTGGTTCGGTTTATCAGGATTACATGTTATTATTACGCTTGGGTTTATGAACATGAGAATGGATTTACGTTACTTGCTCGAACACAGATTTGTGTTATTGAACTGTTAATTAGGCCGTTGAATGATTATTTGTCGAAGTAATTGATGTAAGATGTTTAGGAACTAAATTCTAATAGATTAATTGCCCGTATATGCTGCGTTTTTTAGGTCTGGGGTAGAGGTATCAATAATCGGGTTTTAAAATTGATACCTATATGTTTTGAAATGTGTAGGAAGTCAGAATAGAGATTTGTTGTAACACCCCTAACATTTAATAACATTTAATAACATATCAATATTCATATCAAAATCCAATCAAAATCATTCATATTGTCCCATATACGAGCCCTCGAGGCCCAAAATATACATTAGAAACAAGTAGGGACTAAATTAGAAACTCAGAGAATTTTCGAAAAACATTAAAAAATTTCAAAGCTGCAGGGGTCACACGGCCGTGTGGGCATTCGAAATACGGACACACAGCCGTGTCCCAGTCCGTGTAACTCACTAACTTGGGCTACACGGCCAAGTCACATGCTCGTGTGCTAAGCCATGTACCCTTCGAAATAACCTCGCACGCCCGTGTGCCAGGCCGTGTGCTAGGCATTGTAACAGCCTTACTTGCAATCCTTTGAAAGCTACAGGGAAACCTGGCAATGTCACCTAGTCGTGTGTCACACACACTGAGACACACGCCCATGTGGATGAAAATAGGCCATTTTACAAGCCATATTTCTCACCCAATTTGGCATAAACCTACACCCAACATTATGCATATAAGCAAGCCATAATAAGGTACCAAAACCATGCATTTTCTAGCCTTATACAAATGGTATGATCACATACAACCAATATGCCCTTAGGCATCTCAAATGAAAATTTATAAACATGACTAACCATTTGTTCAATATAACCAATTGATCAAGTAACATATATGCATATTTGCACCAAAACTTACCATGTAGATTAATTATCAAAACATACCATTTGATACCAATTATACCACTTAATCACTAGCATCAAATGGTCATATAATTCACATATTACTTGCACACTGAAAACACCAAATAAGCCATTCAAACAAGTACCAACTCACAACAATTCTATCAAGCTTCAAAGCTTATAAAAAATGCACATTCAAACCACCATTTTACCTTTCATCATTCTACCATATCAAGCCATACATCAACATGATAAGGCTACCTATATACATACCAAAATATACCAAGACACAAACCAAATCATGTGGCCACAATCACAACAACACATATAGGTCAACATTAGCCAAAATAACCTATACATGCCATTATAACCAAATTAAACAACTGAAAGTACCGAAAGAGCATATGGATAGTGTGATATAGCTCTAAAAAGCTTCCAACTGAACGAGCTTTCGGTTCACTATAAAACACAAAAATACATAAAGTAAGCATTTAAGCTTAGTAAGTTCATATAACATTGAATTTAACTTACCATTTAATCACAATTTAGGTAAGTAAACATAGCTTATTCCAACTCAATTAGCCAAATGCCTAAGCACATATTCACCAACATGTTAGCCATGTAAAACACATATAATAGCCAACAGACGTGGATGAACATAATAATTAAGCAAGTTTCATATACATGTATCATCCATTTCATGCTTCAATATATCATATAATACCATTTCCATATGTTTCATGTATATACCTGTAATAGTTCGTATCGAACTTATATTATCTCGTAACAGAACATTTCCCATTGAACCATTTAGAATATTGTTAGATACTCAGGATAGATCACACATAGTGTGCTAAATTGTAATTTGTCAATTCCTGTGCATGTATGCTCATACGAGCTATGATTCGGTATGCTCTCATAAGCTGTAAATCAGTAAGCTCATACGAGCTGAGAATCGGTAAGCTCTCAAGAGCTACAAATCGGTAAGGTCATACGAGCTGAGAATCGGTAACCTTAATGACATGTCATTCGTATCCTACGAATTTCTAAGGTTCAAACAAGACTCTGTAATCGTTGTACATCGTCAGATATGCGCTTGGTATTTATACATGGCAATTATAAAAATCACATACATATAATTCAATTAAAACATATAAATACTCAATTTAATTACACGAGCTTACCTCGAAGAGTATACGTAGATACGAAGGCGATTAATTCAAGATTTTCTCTTTGCCTTGACTGTACAAGGTCTGACTAGATCTATACGGATAAATTTAACCCAACTCAATATATTTCATATTCAATTTAGTCCAACATATTTTGGAAAAATTACCATTTTGCCTCTATATTTTTAATTTCATTGCATTTAGTCCCTAGGCTTGAAAAATGAAATCCATTCAATTTTTCCCCTACCCAAGCCTAGTCGATTTTTATACATGCTTATAGCTGTCTACATATTTCACAAATTCACAAATTTTACCATGACTTTATCACATTTTTCAATTTAGCCCTTAATGATAATTTCATAAAAAAATTCATTTCCAAAAGTTGTTTATCTAACAACAACCAATCATTTTTGAGATCAAACTTCAAAACTCAAGCATGTTCATCAATGGTAAAACCCAAACAGTTTAACAGTTTCACAAATTAGTTCCCGAGCTAGCTTAATCTAAGCTACAACGATCCCAAAAACATAAAAATCATTAAAAACAAATTAAAAATACATACCTAATTTAAGGAATTAGGGTTGCCGAATGTTAAACACTAAAAATGGCTTTCTTCTCTTCAAGTTTCGATTGTGAAATGATAATGGAGGCTGATGATAATTTGGTTTTATTTTAATTAACCTTTTATTTACAAATTTCCAAAATTAACCTTAAGAACTAACCAAAATTTCAATAATGCCAAACCATGCTCATCCACTATCAACATTAATAGGCTAATTAACATATAAGAGCCTTCACTTTAAATTCCTATAGCTATTTAATACCATTAGCTATTAGAACTCAACTTTTGCACTTTACGCGATTTAGTCCTTTCTATCAAATTAAGCATGTAAACGGTAAAATTCCTTAACGAAATTTTTATACGGTAATACTATCATGATGTATACCATAAAATAATAATAAAATAAATTTTCCAACTTTGGATTTGTGGTCCAGAAACCACTATTTGATTTCACTGAAAATGGGCTGTTACAAATCTCCCCCAAAAGGGATTTTCATCCCCGAAAATCTTACCAAAAATGAGGTTTGGATATTGCTTTCTCATAGCCCCATGTGGCTTCTTCTATTCCATGTCACTGTTAGAGAACTTTTACTAAATCTATGTTCTTATTTCTCAATTCTTTTATCTCTCGTGCCAGAATTTTGATCGATTCTTCACTGTATGACATATCAAGCTGAATCTCGACATCCGTCTGGAAAATAATATGTGAAGGATCATATTGGTACCGTTGTAACATAAACATGTGAAAAATATTATGAATCTTTTCCAGTTCTTATGGTAAAACTACTCGGTATGCAACAGGTCTGATTCTTTCAGTAATCTCGTGCGGCCCGATAAATCGCGGACTCAGCTTTCCTTTATAACCAAACTGAAGAAATTTTCTTCCAAGGAAACACTTTCAAGAATAATATATCACCCACTTGGAACTCTATGTCTTTACATTTAAGATTCGCATATGATTTCTGATGATCTAAAATTGCTTTGAAATTATCTCAAATCACTTTCACTTTTTCTTCAGTCTCACGAATCAAATCAACGTCGTGTATCTTTTTCTCTCTGAGCTCACTAGTATAATGGAGCTCAACATCTACAACCATATAGAGCCTCATACGGTGCCATCGTTATGCTTTATTGAAAACTGTTGTTATACGCAAATTCAACCAACGGTAAATATTTTTCCTAGTTGCCTTCAAATTGTAATACACAGCAACAAAGCATATCCTCAAGTATCTGAATCAAATGGTCGAATTGACCATCGGTCTAAGGGTGAAACGCAGTGCTAAAATACAACCATGTACCAAGAGCTTCCTGTAATGTTCTCCAAAATTGCGATGTAAACCTTGGATCTCTATCCAAAAAACTGGATACTAGCACTCGGTGTAATCTGACAATCTCTAAAATGTATAACTCAGCTAATCTGTCAAGGGAGTACTCTGTACTACCTAAATAACATGTGAAGACTTCGTCAAATGATCTATAATAACCCAGATGGCATCTTTCTTCCTCGGTGACAAGGGTAAACTCGATACGAAATCCATAGTAACTCTATCCCATTTCCACTCTGGTATCATCACTGGTTGTAATAGTCCTGAAGGTACTTGATGTTCAGCTTTGACTTGCTGACATACCAAACATCTTGATACAAAATCAGATATCTCACATTTCATTCCTGGCCACCAGTACATCTGTCTCAAATCACTGTACATTTTATTGCTTCCCAGATGAACAGACAAGTTACCACTATAAGCTTGAGCTCAAGATTCTTCGGTACAAAACTCTACCTCTGAACAATAAACAATCATCGGGTCCTATCTAAAATTCTGAATTAGTAGTCGACTCACACTATACCCGTTTAGTTAGCAATTCATTATCGCATTTCTAAGCCTCGCAGATCTGTTTTAAAAACACCGGTTTAGCTTTCAACTCAGCTAAGATCGTTCCATCATCAGATAATGTCAGTCGCGTATTCATCACGCATAGAGCAAACAAGTACTTTGTACATATAATCTTTCAACAGCTCGAGCCATCTGCGCTGTCTCAGATTTAAACCTTTCTGCGACATTAAATACTTTAAACTCTTGTGATCAGAAAATACGTCACATTTTTCGCCAAAAAAATGGTGTCGCCAAATTTTTAACACAAACACAATAGCTGCCAACTCTAGATCATGTGTTGGATAGTTCTTTTCATGCAGCTTTAACTGCTTGGAAGCATAAGCTATTACTTTGCCTTCCTGCATCAAAACATAGCCTAAACCATTTAAAGATGCATCACTAAAAATCATAAATTCTTTACCCGATTCAGACTAAACCAAAACTGGTGCTTCGATTAACAGTGCTTTCAACTGATTAAAACTTTGCTGACATTTTTCAGACCATTCAAACTTTAAATCTTTCTATAATAGTCGCGTCATCAGTGTAGTTATCATTGAGAACCCTTTAACAAATCTTTTATAATAACTAGTTAATCTTGAAAAACTTCTGACTTCAGATACATTTCTTGGTGGTTTCCAATCAACAATTGCTGAAATTTTACTCGAGTCAACTCTGATGCCTTTAGCCTATACTATGTGTCCCAGAAAACTGACTTCTTAGAGCCAGAACTCACATTTTTTAAATTTAGCAAATAGTTGTTTATCTCGTAGGGTTTGCAAAATAATTTTCAAGTGTTCAACATGCTCGAAATTGTCTCAAGAATAGATCAGAATGTCATCAATAAATACCACCACAAATATGTCTAAATAAGGTCTAAAGATTCTATTCATCAAGTCCATAAATACTACAGGTGCATTAGTTAAACCAAATGGCATCACAAGAAAATCGTAGTGTCCTTACCTGGTTCTAAATGCAGTTTTTAGCATATCAGAATCTTTCACTCATAACTAATAGTAGTCAGAACAAAGATCAATCTTCGAGAATACTGTGACACCTTTCAACTGATCAGACAAATCGTCAATTCGAGGCAATGGATATTTGTTCTTGATTGTAACCTTGTTGAGCTAATAGTAGTCAATACATAATCTTATCAATCTATCCTTTTTCTTAACAAATAGAACTGGTGCACCCCAAGGTGAAAAACTAGGTCGAGCAAAACCCCTATCTATCAACCCTTATAACTGTGCTTTCAGCTCTTTCAATTTGTTAGGAACCATTCTTAAGGTGCTATCGATATCGGTGATGTTCCCGGTATCAGTTCTATAGAAAACTCAACCTCTCTGACCGACAATAATCCAGGTAACTCCTCTAGAAACACATCTGGATATTCACAAACCACTAACACTGATTCAAGCTTTGATTCAGACACTTGGATTATCTGATTCAATACGAAGCGTCTCACCATTCTAACATTTTAATACGATAAGCTTTTGTCTACAGTTTATAATAGCATCATGCAGAGTTAGCCAATCCATACCCAGAATCACATCAAATTCATCAAAAGGTAGTAACATCAAATCAGCTGGAAAACTGTAACCCTGAGTCATCAAAGGACGATTCTTGCAAACTTTATCAACTAACACATACTGACCTAGGGGGTTTGATAGTTTAACCATGAATTCAGTGGACCCAACAAGTAAATTCTTACTAGACACTAAATTCGTGCACACATAAGAATGAGTGGATCCCAGATCAATCAAAGCAGTAATATTATTATTAAAAAAAAAGAAAGTACTGGTAATAACATCTAGCGTAAAAGCATCCTTGCATGCGCGAGTAGCATAAGCCCTAGCTGGTACTCATGCCTCGGATCTCATAGTAGAGTTTTTTGTCACATCACGGCTACCACTTACATTTCCAGGATTACGAGGCGGTCTACCTCTCGCAGCTGTGTTGCTTGGTCTAGCAGTTTGAACTTTCTCTTTCTCAGATTTATCTAAACAATCTCTAAGATAGTGGTCTAAGGAACCACACCTGAAACACACTTTGTACTTCACTCGACACTCACCATAATGCAGTCTATTACAGTAATTACACTTGGGTCTAGCATCTCTAACACTACCCACACTCACTACAGATGTAGCTTGAGGTTTTGGACTAGAGCGCTGGGAATCTCTGTCTCTACTAGAATGATCGACAGAAGTTGTAGAACTGTTGTAATGTTCTTTGATTTCATTGATACTGACTAATAGAATTTCCCTATTATCGAACTCATATAATCTCGTAACAGAACATTGCCCGTTGAACCATTTAGAATATCGTTGGATACTCAGGATAGCTCACACATAGTGTGCTAAATTGTAATCTGTCAATTCCTGTTCATGTATGCTCATACGAGATATGAATCGATATGCTCTCATGAGCTGTAACTTAGTAAGCTCATACGAGCTAAGAATTGGTAAGCTCTTAAGAGTTGCAAATCGATAAGCTCATAAGATATGTCATTTGTATCCTACGAATTCCTAAGGTTCAAACACGGATTCGATGATCGCCGTACGTCATTGGATATGAGATCGGTATTTATACATGGGACTTATACAAATCACATATATATAATTCAATTAAAACATATAAAAACTCAATTTAATTACGCGAACTTACCTCGACGAATATACGTAGATACGGAGGTGATTAATCTGAGATTTTCTCTTTGCCTCAACCTAACTCCGTACGAGGTATGACTGGATCTATACAGATAAATTTAACCCAATTCAATATATTTCATATTCAATTTAGTCCAACACATATTTTGGCAAGATTACCATTTTCCCCTATACTTTTAATTTTTTTACAATTTAGTCCCTATGCTCGGAAAATGAAATTCATGCAATTTTTCTCCTACCCAAGCCTAGCCAATTTTTATACATGCTTACATCAGCCCACATATTTCACAAATTCATAAATTTTACCATAAATTTATCACATTTTTCAATTTAGCCCTTAATTGAAATTTTCATCAAAAATTCCTTTACAAAAGTTGTTTATCTAACAAAAACCATTCATTTTCTAACATCAAACTTCAAAACTCAAGCATGTTCATCAATGGTAAAATCTTAACAGTTTAACAGTTTCACAAATTAGTCCCCGGGCTAGCTAGATTAAGCTATAACGATCCTGAAAACATAGAAATCATTAAAATAAATTAAAATACATACCTAACTAAAGGAATTAGGGTTTTAAAATGTTAAACACCAAAAATGGCTTCCTTCTCTTTAATTTTTTATTGTGAAATGATAATGGAAGATGATGATAATTTGGTTTTATTTTAATTAACCTTTTATTTACAAATTTCCAAAATTAACCTTAAAAGCTAACCAAAATTTCAATAATGCCAAACCATGCTCATCCACTATCAACATTACTGGGCTAATTACCATATAAGGACCTTCACTTTAAATTCCTATAGCTATCTAATACCATTAGCTATTAGAAATCAACTTTTGCACTTTACGCGATTTAGTCCCTTTTTATCAAATTAAGCATGTAAACGGTAAAATTCCTTAACGAAATTTTTATATTGTAATACTATCATGATGTAGACCATAAAATAATAATAAAATATATTTTCTAACTTCAAATTTGTAGTTCTAAAACCACTATTTCAATTTCACTGAAAGTGGGTTGTTACATTTAGTATTGATACATTTGCTCGAGTATCAATACTCTGGGTAAATTTATCGATACATCATGATAGGTACCGATAATTTATGAGACATTTATTTTTAATCGAGAAATAGAATTCATGTTTGGTATCACTATTCCAGGTGGTATCGATGCCACTTAAAGAAAATATCGATACCTTAATGTCAGTATCATAGCTACGGACCTGGTTTGAGAATTTTGTTAAGTCGACCTTATGCATGTTTTAATATGTTTATAAAGACTATTTAATGTAAGTTTAGCACATGACAATTATAACTAGCTAGTATGATTGACTTAAGACCGATGCGAATAACAAGCTAATGGATGTTTTGTTGGCATGAGCATTTTCTTGTTGGTTATGACATGAGACAGTGGTGTGGCATCCTAATATTCGAGCTTGGCGACCAAGCCGGGTATAGGTTGTTACAGTTAATTAAGGTACAATGACTAAATATTGAGTGGTTCCAAAACCCCATTCTCATGTTCATGAACCCAAGCATGATAATTGCATCCACATATTAGCTATTGGGAACATGATGGTCGTGTTGAATTTCAAGGGGACCTCGGAGTTGGCTTGGCGAGTCCACTAGACATGCCCCTCTGTTAAATAATCGATAATACCCTTCATATCAAAATCCACAAACTTAAATAATTCTAAGGTCTCTAGGTGGTCCTAGGTATAATATGGGGCATCGTAATATCGACAAATTTCTCAATGTGTAATCGGTACCTCTTTGCCTCGGGCAGTAACATAAGTGATCACATCATTACATTTTTTATGATTCTCCCTTTCTTTCAAGGAGGCATAAAACTCGTACACAATGGTGTCAATCGCTGGTTTAATCAGGGTTGCGCAAAAGTTATTCCAACGGTGGGATTGCACCAAATCCTATATTTCATTGCAAGCATACATGGTGGGATTAAATCCACGCTCTCGTATAAATAAACTTCCACTCATTTGAACAAAAAAACCTATCATATTCCATGTTATGAAAGTAATTGGCATCGACATTGCTTGGTGCCTGAGTGGAATGTTGTTATTTTCGCAGTGCCATTTTCCAATTAACGTAAAATAACAATAACCCAAGTAATAAAATTGATAAATATCAAGCTTAGACACGATACCTTGGGTAATTGTCAATAAAATTTGGCTCTTGATTGATGTGGAATGACACAAAATAAAAAGATACGAACTAAAATGTAAAGAAATGAAGATAACTTATGTGAATCGAAGGGTGGGAGTGCGAAAACTTGAAACTAGATTGCAAGGAATAGGTGCGACGACTTCAAGAGTGTGCTTTCTCCTCTTTTAGTTTTTTAGATGTGTGTTTTTATGCCTAGAACTGGTGACTATAAATAGAATTCCACTAGGCTTTATGCCTAAAATGGACCAATTTTGGCTGAAAACACAGGTGTGTCACGCCACAGTTGTTGCGCGACACAATGCCCTAATATCACCTATTTTTGCTTTGAAGTGCTCATTTTACATCATAGCTAGTGTTTGGAACGCCAAAACACTTTAAATCAAGAATTTTTGCTTTGAAATTCATGTGTTGCGCCATGGCCTATGCATGGCATGACACAACGTTGATTTTAGCCTTATGGGATGTATCGGTATCCTCCAGTCGTCTGTTCTTGTCCCCGTTTAGCTTCCTTTGATTTTGTTACATTCAAATTCTTGATTTCTCCTAATTTTAACATGTAATTACACTATAATTATCCTAAGATCTAACTAAAAATGAAAATTTAAAATTAATTTACAATATTTTACACGTTTTTTAAAGTTTAAAGGCTAATACTATGTCGTACTATTGTACTTGTCCGACAATTCTCTAAACTTCACCATTAACTTCAATCGTCATTCACAACCATCTCAATTCTCCCAATTACTCCTTCTTCCACCGGAGCCTCACCATTTGTCTCATTCTCTCGCCTTATGAATACCTATATATGCACCACTCAGAAATGCCTTCAATCAAGGTCCTTAGGGATTAAATTAAACAACACGTAACATTCCTCCCTAAGTAATCCCTCACTTTGGGAATCGTAACCACATTTGAACACTTCTATTTCATCATTAATTTTTATAATCTCGCTTAAGATCGATAATCGATTTAAAAGTGGGCAGAAATGGCCTACCCAACAAAATGAGGATTTCTCGATCTTCCTCAAAGTCGAGGACTGTAAAGTCGATGAGAATTATGAATCCTTGTACCTTGACCAATGTATCCTCGAGTACACCTTTTGGGTGCACCAAGGATTTATCAGCTAAGTGTAGTGTTATCAAGGTATTTTGAAACTCCCCGAGTATGATTTTACGATATATCGATAGGGGCATTAAATTTATGATGGCCCCTAGTCACAAAAGGCTTTGCTATGATATTGATCCCCCATCACTATTGGAATCCTAAAGCTACCCAGATCTTTTAATTTTTAGGGGTATATTTATTATGCTTTGAGTTGAGATTACCGAATTAGGCACTGGTTCGACTACCTCCTCGATCAACTCATGGTACTCGTCTTTTTCCTCCTCATCCATGAGTTTTTCGACCTCTTCGGGAAGCTCCGCTTCATGGATTGGCTTGCTTGGTAACTTTAATTCCTTGCTCGATCACAATGCAATTGCATTTACGTGCTCCTTTTCATCTCTCCATGTAACAGTTCGGTTTAGACCTTAGTTGGAATAGTGGTTTCGGGACCACAAATCTGAGTTATAAAAATATTTTAATATTATTTTCTGTGTTTATTGTATGTGAATTGACATGTGTGAGATTTCCATTTTTTAATTTGATCGTTAGTGTGCTTAATTTGCAAAAAGGACTTAATCGCATTAAAGGTAAAAATAGGCTATTTTAATTTGCAAGTGCTGAATTGCTATTGTTTTTATATTGTGGGGTCCTTAAAATGAAATTTGACACTTTATAGTGTGATGGACGGTTGTGGACATTAATTATAAGGTTTATGTATTATTTTATTATGGTTAAAATGGTAATTCTTATATTAACATATGGTTTAATCAATTAAAACATAAAAATTCATGCATTTTTTCATCCATATTGCCGAATTTGAAAGAAAAGAAGAACCACAAGGTTCAGCCTTGGTTTTAGCGAGATTAGGGTATGTTTTGCTTCATTTTTCATAATTTTTACGTTTTTGAGATCGTTGCTATGAAATTTACAAAGCCCGTGCCTTAATTGTTGATTTTGATGAATATTTTGAGTTATGCCATTGATGAATTTATAAGCTTTGTGATGTTAGATGATGAATTATGAAAGATATGTTTTGGATTAACATGTTTTGTATTGGAAATTTTGATGAATTTGAGTAATTAGGGCTAAATTGTAAAAAATAATAAATTGAGGGACTAAAATATGAAATAAACGAAATGTATGGACTTGTATGAACATGAGGAATATTCGGCCTAAGCATGGAATATTGAAATTTTGCATATTTTCTGTTTTATGCAATAAGGACTAATTTGTGAAAAATGTGAAATGTAAGGGGAAAAAGTGTAATTGGATCATTTACGTGTTTTAGGATGAATTTGAATGAATGTGTGACTAAATTAGTTAAATTTGAATTTATTTAGATCAAGAATGAAAGAAAACGGAATTAGATCGGGGGAAGTCTAAAGTAGACGAGTAGTCGATTTCATCCGCTGTTATCCGAGGTAAGCTCATAAGTAAATAAATATCGAAAAAATTTTATTGTATCCATTTTAATAGTGCCGAATTGAATTATTACTTGTGTATATGTTATGCTGAAATGAATCGAGCATGGAAGCAATATTCACAAGCCTGAAATGATTGAGTTTCGACGTCCAAAGCCCAGTACGAACCTTAGGAATAGTTAGGATACGTATGTCATGACATAGGATTTTGATATGTGATTTTGTGTAAGACCACGTTTGGGACGTTGGCATCAACTTGTGTTTACGTGTAAGACCATGTCTGGGACATTGGCATCGTATTTGATTCGTGTAAGACCCTATCTGGGACAGTGGCATCGATATGTGATTACATGTAAGACCACGTCTGGGACGTTGGCATTGTACGAGCTTTTTGAATATCTGAGTATCCTTATTAATTCCAAATGGTTCAACGGGCATTATCGAGTTAAGATCGAATATGAAAATGAACTAAAAGGTTCAGGTACGTGCTATGTTATATGAATATGAAAGTAAGGTAAGTATATGTGTTTGAGATCAATATATGAATTAGGCAAGATAAAAGAAAAATTTCTATGTGCGTATGAGTATATGTAGAATTGGCCATTGATGTTATAAAGTTATTGTAAATGAGATAATATTTTAGTTTGCAAGCATAATAAATGTACATTTGGTTAAGGTTTGTTTTGATTTGGCTAGTTGGTTTAATGAAAATGTTTATTTTTTCCTTAAAATCTTATGACTTACTAAGCTATGATAGCTTACTTTTTGTGTATGTTTATTCGTTGTTTTATAGATTATTAAATCTACGAGAATCTCGGGGATCGTCGAGGATCATCACCACACTATCGAATTACTTTTTGGTACCTTTTGAATGTGTACATATTTAAGTATGGCATGTATAGGCTAGAAGTATTAGAATATATTTTGTGATGTGTAAAAATAAACATGTGATATGGCTTGTAAATGAATATGTTTATGTATGAGGTTTGTTCATACTTATTGATGCATATGTTGGTATGTTATGATGTGCTCATAAATGGCTAAATGATATGGTGCATATATAGGTGAGTTCATGGTTGAATTTGGATATTTAAAGGATGAGAAATTACTATGAATTGAAATGGTTTTAGATGAGGTATTAGTCATATGATTTGATGTAAAATCTATGTTTTGAATGAGTATGTTTGAGTTAGGTTTGCTTATGAAATGAGTGATGTTGTTAAGAGTTAAATTATGCATGTTTTGGTATGTTTTTGGATGTCTTTGGGGTATGAATTTAGATTGGTTGATGCTTGTGGGCTTGACCCAAAATTTAGGTAGCAAATTGGCCTTGCAAATGGCCTATATTTGCCTACACGGTTGAGCAGACTGGCATGTGTCTCTACTGTGTCTCTTAAGGTTGTAATTCGAAGCAAGTCAGGATGTCACACGGGCGTGTGACTGGCCGTGTGAGCAAGTCAGTAACCCCCTTAAATTTCACACGACCTGGCACAGAGGCATGTCTTGTGTCTGTGTGGACAAGTTAGTATGTATGCCCTGTTTAGCCACGGCTTGGACACACGGGTGTGTCTGATGCCGTGTAAGGCACATGGCCTGCCCAAATGAGCGTGTGACCTCTATAACTTTGAAAAATGTTAATTTTTTGAAAAAAAATTGCATGGGCTTGGTTTAGTCCCAACCCTTTTCCAATGCATGTTTAAGGTCTCGAAGACCTTTTAAAGGGAATCTTTGTAAATAATTTGTTATGATATGATGATGTTGTATCTTATGATTGTGAAATGATTGTAAAAGTTTTGATATGTTCAGTAATGCCACTTAACCCTATTCTGGAGATGGTTACGGGTTAGGGGTGTTACATTTTATTGGTATCAGAGCTACGATTTAGTCGATTCTCGGACTAACGTAGTGTGTGTGGGTATGTGTGAGTCTAGCTATACGTGCCATATTATTATACTGCGATAGTGTTATGATTCTTGACAACTAAAATGTGTTTTTGTATAGTAAATGGATCCCAGTAGAGCCATTGCTGATGATGTAGAAAGTAATGCGCCTGCCCCCGCTCAAGAGATAGCGTCGGTTGAATCTCGGTGACTTCGAGTAACCAAGAGGGAGAGGCTAAACAAGCCTTTTACCAAATAATGAATGAATGGTTTACTCAATATATTAGGACAAATTCGGCTATTCCACAACCTTTTCTCCACCGATTCCTCCTCAAATACCAGTTATGCCACAAGTTGTTGATTCTGTACAAATGAATAAGCCACCGGTTGATAAAATTAAAAAATACAGGGCCAAAGAATTTAGAGCCATTATTGACGATGATGCTGAGCGAGCTGAATTTTGGCTCGATAATACTATTCATATGTTTGATGAGCTATCTTGTACCCCTGATGAGTGTATTAAATGTGTTGTATCATTGCTTTGAGATTCTACATATCATTGGTGGAATACACTGATATATGTAGTTCTCAGAGAACGGGTTACCTGGGAGTTCTTTCAGATTGAATTTTGTAAGAAATACATCAGTCAGAGATTCATCGATCAAAAGCGCAAAGAATTCTTCGAGTTAAAATAGGGTCGTATGACTGTAATAGTATATGAGCGGGAATTTGTGAGACTTAGTAGATATGCCCGGGAATGTGTATCGACCGAAGCAATAATGTGTAAAAGATTTGAAGATGGATTGAATGAAGATATCAAGCTGTTAGTCGGGATTCTTGAAATAAAAGAGTTTGTCGTACTTGTTGAATGAGAATGCAAAGCTGAAAAGCTCGGAAAAGAGAAAAAATCTGACTTTGAAGCTAGAGATGCACGTAAGAGATCATCGAGGAAGTCTTTCCAACAGGCTTCAAAGAAATTCTGAGATGACTTTAGCCGTTCAAAGGATACTATGGGTTATTCTAGACGTGATCATGACAAACCATCCGTGAATTCAAAAACTACCTCAGTAGCTAATGTTGGTAACGTCAGATCGAACCAACCTGAATGCAAACACTGCAGAAAATGACATCCTGACAGTTGTAGATTGATTGATTGGGCTTACTTTAAATCTGGATCAATGGATCATTTTATACGTGAATACCCTGAGTTAATTGAGCAAAACACAGTACAGAATGCGAGATCGATGAACATGTCAGCTCGAGGTAGACCACCCAGAAACACGGGTAATGTGAGTGGTAGTCAAAGAGGAACTAAAGATACAGTTGTTAGATCGGAGGCTCGTGCACCTGCCAGAGCTTATACTATTCGCGCCCGCGAAGAAGCTTCGTCTCTAAATGTGATTCCTCATACTTTCACTCTCTATGATACTAGTGTTGTTGCATTGATTGATCCTAGTTCGACTTATTCTTATGTATGTGAGACTTTAGTATCCAATAAAGTCACTAAATTTGTGATTAGAGTATCGATCCTCTTAGGCCGGCGTGTTTTAGTTGATAAAGTGTGCAAGAATTGTCCGTTGATGATTAGAGATTCATGTTTTTCGCCTGATTTGATGTTGTTTTTGGTCGATGAATTTGATATAATTTTTGGTATGGATTCGTTAACTTTGCATGATGCTATTGTGAACTGCAAACCGAAGACTATTGATTTGTGATGTCAGAATGATGAGATTATTCAGACTGAGTCTAATAATCTACATGGTTTACCGCAGTGATATCTTCGATATTAGCTCAGAAATATGTGAGAAAGGGTTGTGAAGCTTACTTTGCTTATGTGCTTGACTATAAAGTGACAGAAACGACGATTGAATCAGTACCAATTGTGTGTGAGTATCCGGATGTGTTTCCCGAAGAATTACCGGGTTTGCCATCGATCCGAAAGGTAGAGTTTGGTATTGAATTAATATCAGGGATGACTCCGATATCATAACTCCGTAAAAATGGCACCAACTGAATTAAAAGAATTGAAAGCTCAGTTGCAAGAATTAATTGATAGAGGTTTCGCACGACCAAGTTTTTCTCCTTAGGGTGCACCGATTTTGTTCGTGAAAAAGAAAGATGGAACTATGAGAATGTGTACTGATTATCGACAACTAAATAAGGTGACTATAAAGAATAAATATCCTTTGCCACGATTGACGACTTATTTGATCAGTTGAAAGGGCTATTGTGTTTTCTAAGATAGATCTGAGATCGAGTTACTATCAGTTGCGAGTTAAAGACTCCGATGTACCAAAAATTAATTTCCGAACGAGGTACGGACATTATGAGTTTTTGGTTATGCCTTTCGGACTTACTAATGCACCTGCTCTTTTTATGGATTTAATGAATCGGATCTTTAGGCAGTATTTGGATCGATTTGTGGTTGTATTCATAGATGACATATTGATCTATTCTCGTGACGATTCCGAGCATGCTGAACATTTGAGATTAATGCTACAGACTTTACGTGATAAGCAGTTGTATGTGAAATTCAGTAAATGTGAATTTTAGTTACGAGAAGTTAGTTTTTTAGGACATATTGCATCAGCATCAGGTATTCAAGTTGATCCGGACAAGATTTCGGCTATATTAGATTGGAAGCCTCCTAAAAATGTATCCGAATTCAGAATTTTTCTAGGATTAGCTGGTTATTATAGGCGGTTTGTAAAATGTTTCTTTATGATTGCAACCCCGATGACGCGACTACTTCAGAAAGATGTTAAGTTCGAGTGGTCTGAAAAGTGTTAGAAAAGTTTCGATCAGTTGAAAGCTTTGTTAATTGAAGCTCCAGTACTAGTTCAACCTGAATCGGGTAAAGAATTTGTTATCTATAGTGATGCATCTTTGAATGGTTTGGGTTTCGTTTTGATGCAGAAAGGCAAAGTCATAGCTTATGCCTCAAGACAGTTAAAGCCACATGAAAAGAACTATCCGACGCACGATCTGGAATTAGCAGCTATTGTGTTGGCGTTAAAAATTTGGTGCCACTATCTGTTCGGTGAGAAATGTCATGTTTATTCCGATCATAAAAGCTTAAAATATTTGATGACTCAGAAAGATCTAAATCTACGACAGCGAAGATGCTTAGAGTTGTTAAAAGATTAGGAGCTTGTGATTAACTATCATCTGATAAAGGCTAATGTGGTTGCTGATGCTTTGAGTCAAAAATTGTTGTTTGCCTTACGTGCGATGAATACTCAGTTGGCCCTATCCAATGATGGTTCACTAGTAGCTGAGTGGAAAGCGAAACTGTTATTTATTTAGCTGATTTGAGAGGTATAGAAAGTTGATAATGAATTGATAGTAAAACGGGCTCAATGTGATGCGAATACTGATTTAGAGTTCAGAGTTTATACTAAAGGTTGTTTGAGGTTCAAAGGCCGAATGTGTATTCCAAAAAATTCAGAGTTGATTCAGATGATTTTGAATGAAGCTCATAGTAGTCGGTTATCTGTTCACTCGAGTAGTACGAAAATGTGTAATGATTTGAAATTGTTTTACTGGTGGTATGGTATGAAACGAGACATCTCTAACTTTGTTTTGAAATGTTTAATCTGTCAGCAAGTTAAAGCTGAGCATCAGGTACCGTCTGGGTTACTTCAGTCGATTATGATACTCGAGTGAAATGGGAGAGAGTCATGATGGATTTTGTATCGGGTTTGCCTTTGTCACCGAGTAAGAAAGATGCAATCTGGGTTATTGTGGATAGATTGACTAAATCGGCTCATTTTATTCTGGTTCGTACATATTACTCACTAGATAAACTTGCTGAGTTGTATATTTCTTAGATTGTAAGATTGCATGGAGTACCTATTTCTATTGTTTTGGATAGAGATCCGAGGTTCACATCACAATTTTGGAAGAAACTACAAGATGCACTAGGTACAAAACTACACTTTAGCATTGCTTTCCATCCATAGACGGATGGTCAGACTGAACGAATTATTCAGATACTTGAGGATATGTTGAGATGTTGCATTCTTGAGTCTGAAGGTACGTGGAAACGATACTTGCCACTGATTAAATTTGAGTATAATAATAGTTTTCAATCGAGTATCAAAATGGCACCTTATGAAGCTTTGTATGGTCGTAAATGCTGAACACCTTTGTATTGGACTGAGCTCAGTGAGAATAAAATACTGATCAAAGAGACAGAACAGAAAGTGAAGGTGATATGCGATAGTTTAAAAGCCCGTCAGATCGTTAGAAGTCGTTCGCAGACTTAAAATGAAAAGATATTGAGTTTCAGGTCGAAGATAAAGTGTTTTTAAAAGTCTCGTCGTGGAAGGAAATACTCTGATTTGGTCGTAAAGGCAAATTGAGTCCGAGATTCATTGGGTCTTATAAGATTATCGAGCGTATCGGGCCGGTTGCTTACAGACTATTGTTGCCACCTGAATTAGAAAAGATCCATAACATATTTCATGTTTCGATGCTTCGACGATATCGATCCGACCCATCACATATAATTTCCCCGTATGAGATTGAGATTCGATCCGATATGACATATGAGGAAGAGCCGATCCGGATATTAGATCGCAAGGTGAAAGAATTGAGAAATAAGAAAATTTCTTTAGGAAAAGTTTTATGGCATCGACATGGGATTAAAGAAGCTACTTGGGAGCTTGAAGATGCTATGAGAGAACGTTACAAAACCTATTCACCGGTAAGACTTTTGGGGATGAAAATCCCTAAGGGGGAGAATTGTAATAGACCGGTTTAGACCCTAGTCAGAATAGTAGTTTCAGGACCACAAATTCGAGTCAAAAAATATTTTAATATTATTTTCGGGTTTATTGTATGTGAATTGACATGTGTGAGATTTTCATGTTTTAATTTAATTGTTTGTGTGCTTAATTTGCAAAAAGGACTTAATCGCATTAAATGTAAAAGTAGGCTATTTTAATGTGCAAGTGTTGAATTGCTATTGTTTTTATATTGTGGGGTCCTTAAAATGAAATTTGACCCTTTATAGTGTGATGGACGGTTGTGGACATTAATTATAAGGTTTCTGTATTATTTTATTATGGTTAAAATGGTAATCCTTATATTAACATATGGTTTAATAAATTAAAACATAAAAATTCATGCATTTGTTCATCCATATTGCCGAATTTGAAAGAAAAGAAGAACAACAAGGTTCAGCCTTGGTTTTGGCGAGATTAAGGTATGTTTTGCTTTATTTTTGATAATTTTTACGTTTTTGAGATCGTTGCTATGAAATTTACAAAGCCCATGCCTTAATTGTTGATTTTGATGAATATTTTGAGTTATGCCATTGATGAATTTATGAGCTTTGTGATGTTAGATGATGAATTGTGAAAGATATGTTTTGGATTAATATGTTTTGTATTGGAAATTTTGATGAATTTGAGTAATTAGGGCTAAATTGTAAAAATAATAAATTGAGGGACTAAAATGTGAAATAAATGAAATGTATGGACTTTTATGAACATGAGGAAGATTTGGCCTAAGTATGGAATGTTGAAATTTTGCATATTTTGTGTTTTATGCAATAGGGACTAATTTGTGAAAAATGTGAAATGTAAGTGGCAAAAGTGTAATTAGCCCATTTATGTGTTTAGGATGAATTTGAATGAATGTGTGATTAAGTTAGTTAAATTTGAATTTATTTAGATCAAGAACAAAAGAAAATGGGCTTAGAGCAGGGGAAGTCTAAAGTAGAGGAGTAGTCGATTTCATCCATTGTTATCCGAGGTAAGTTCATAAGTAAATAAATATCGATAAAATTTTATTGTATCCATTTTAATAGTGCCAAATTGAATTATTACTTGTGTATATGTTATGCTGAAATGAATCGAGCATGGGAGCAATATTCACAAGCCTAAAATGATTGAGTTTCGACGTCCGAAAGCCCCGTACAAACCTTAGGAATAGTTAGGATACATATGTCATGACATAGGATTCCAATATGTGATTTCATGTAAGACCACGTCTGGGACGTTGGCATCAACTTGGGTTTACGTGTAAGACCATGTCTGGGACATTGGCATCGTATTTGATTCATGAAGACCCTGACTGGGACAATGGCATCGATTTGTGATTACATGTAAGACCACGTCTGAGACGTTGCCATTGTACGAGCTTTTCGACTATCCGAGTATCCTTATTAATTCCAAATGGTTCAATGGGCATTATTGAGCTAAGATCGAATGTGAAAACGAGCTAAAAGGTTCAGGTACGTGTTATGTTATATGAATATGAATGTAACACCCCTTACCCTATCTGTTAAACCATTATTTATACATATTTTGACCCCATGCTTGGCTTATTTTTGGATGAAATTTCATTAGATTTTATGAATTCGATGCTCTTAATCCTTTAATTTAATGTTTTACACTCAGGAGAGCTTAGGGAGTCGAAAAGAACAAGAAATGGGCCTAAAAGGGACAAAATGGACCTACCTCAGAAATCAACACGACCTGGAATATCACACGCGGTCAGACCACATGGCCGTGTGTGATGAGCAGAGTCAAACACGGTCTGGGCTGTCACACATAGAAAGATCACACGGCCGCGTGTGACTAGAAGAATCGAGCACAGCCTAAGCTATCGAACACGGGCGTGTCCCTGCCGAACCCAAGTTTAATTCTATTCGGAAAAGGGTACTTGTGTGCTAAGATAGGAGCTCCAAAGCCTATATAAACACCCTAGGGGTCGACCTAAAAAGACACTAACGGTAGAAGGCAGAAAATACTCAAAGAAACCATTAGGAGCAGCTTGGAAGAAGGATCTCCATCAAGACTGAAGATCTCCTATCAATTTCTCTTGAAGTTTTTGGGTTTTCTTATGTTTTGTAGTTTTCTTTATTTCAAGATGTTTCCGTTTATAAGTATGAACTAAATTCCCTAAATACCTAAGGAGTATGAAACCTAGATGAATCTTATTACTATTTAATTTATAAGATAAATACTTGTTCTTATTCTTAATTGTAAGTTCTTATTCTTGTTTTGATAATTCACGTTATTGATTCAAGTCGAATGTACTTATTCAGAGGAGCAAAAGTCCCTGTTTAAGAGTGATCAACACAATTAAGCAGAGTTGATTGCAACCCTAGAAATAGGATGACATAAATCTACTGGATTAGAGTCAAATCTAATAAGGGAGTCCATAGATTGAGTTGGTGCGATATAGGGGTTTTAATTAGAAAGAGATTTCAATTAATCAACCTAGAGTTAGTTGTTTTTAGTCTTGAAAGAGATATTAACATAAATCAAGGATTTCTACGGATTAAGTCAAGTGAATAAAGCTTATGAATCAAAAGTGATAAGTGAAGTCTAGGTGGATTCTTCCTTGGGTATTGCCTCTCTCATATAGTTGTCTAAAAGTATTTTCCCAATTCATTCTCTGTCGTGCTTTTAATTAATTTTAGTTTAAAAGAAATCACTCCAATTCTTAGGCTATATAACAGAAAGATAGTAATTACTAGTACTCTTGGTCCTTATGAATATGATATTTTCGGTCTTACCATAACTATACTATTAAAGGATAGGTGCACTTGCCTTTATTATGATCGTAGTTAGTTAGAGACACATCAAGTTTTTGGCGCCATTTCTGGGGACTAAGATATTAGGAACACTTAATTTTTATTACTTTAGCCATTCTTATTTTTATTTGCAAATTTTTTTATTTTTACATTTCTAATTTTTCTTTTATTTACTTCCGGTAGGTATTCCTAGTTTATGACTAGAAGAAACCCGTCAAGACCATTACTTTACGATAGTGAGATAGAGAACACCACTCATAGTAACCGAAGAGAGATAAGGCGAAGTCTACAATACATAGAAGAAGAGCAAGAGAACGAAACCCATATTACCAAGGAGATGGCTGATAATAATCCGCTACCTCCTGTGGTTGTCGCAAAATCTGGTGAATCAAAATCCTGCTCCTCGTACTATGTATGATTATGCTAAGCCTACTTTAACAGGAACTGAATCAAGTATTGTTAGACCCGCTGTTGCTGCTAATAATCTTGAACTGAAACCTAACACTATTCAGATGATTCAGTAGTTTGTTCAGTTTGATGGTTTGCAGGATGAGGACCCAAATACTCATTTTCCAACTTTTTAGAGTTGTATGATACTTTCAAAATTAATGGCGTTTCTAATGATGCCATTCGCTTTGATTGTTTCTCTTCTTGTTAAGGAACAAAGCTAAACAGTGGTTGAACTCGTTACCACGAGGATCAATCACTACATGGGAACAAATGACTGAAAAATTCTTACTTAAATATTTTTCGCCGGCTAAAACGGCTAAGTTAAGGAATGATATTTCTTCTTTTTTGCAAATGGATTTAGAAACACTTTACGATAAATAGGAGAGATACAAGGATCTACTGAGAAGATGCCCTCGCCATGGGCTACCATTATGGCTACAGGTTCAAACTTTTACAATGGTGTGAACCCCTCAACTAGGCAATTGATTGATGTAGCTGCCGGTAGAACCCTAAATAACAAAACCCCTAAAGTGACTTACGAGTTTATAGAGGAGATGTCATTGAATAACTATCAGTGGCAAGTCATGAGAACAAAACCACAAAAGTCACCAGTTGATAAACTGTAAAAGTAACATATTTTAATCCCACATTTAGTATGCTTTTGGATGATTTAGCCCTCAATTTATGTAAAAAGGTACTCTTAATCCTTTCTTTTCATGTCTTATACTCAGGAAAGCATCTGAGAATGAAAAGAATGAGAAACGGGCTTAAAACAGACCAAATTGGGCCAACCCAAGAAATTGGCACGGCCTGGACTTCAAGTCACACGGCCCTGCCTTGCCAATTATTCAAAGACACGCCCCAAGCACGATTTCCATGGCCATGTCCCAATCGACAGACCTGAAGCACGGCCTGAATCCCGACTTACACATCCGTGCCTCGATCAATAGAATCAACACACGGCCTGAAGTCGACTTACATGGGCGTGTGCCATGGCCGTGTCCCTACTACGGGAATGAGCAATTTCACTCGGATTTGGATGCTTGAAGCCAAAGAAACATACTCCTAGGTCCACTTAAACACCTTAATAGTAATTCTACTTGAAAGAGGTACTTAGGAGACAAGTAAAGCATCTAAGGAGCCTATATAAACAACCCAAGGCAGTCGTTCTAAGGAGAGTTTTTAGGCAGAGTTTTCTGCCAGAGCTTTTATTTAGGGAATTACTCAAAGATAGCCAGTTGATCCATCTCAAGAAGTCAGAGTTCTACTCAAGACAGAGGATCTCCTCTTCAATTCCTTTAGGGGGTTTTAGGGATTTCTTATGTTTTGTTTTATCTTTTCTCTTGAGATGTTTTCTTATTTTGTTATGAACTAAACCCTTCAGATACCTGAAGGGGATGAAACCTATGATGGATTTTGTTATTTGATTTCTAAATTATATGATAAGTACTTAGTTTGTTCTTAATTATGTTGCTTAATTTAATCTGATGTGCTTAGGTGGAGGAGGAATAGACCCTGCCTAGCATAATTAAGAGGAGTTGATCGAGCGCCTAGAGATAGGGTTACGAGATTTTGCCAGATTAGGGTGAAACCTAATATGGGAGTCCATTGATTGATTTACTGCTTCCTTAGGGGGTTATTAGAAGAGAATGAGAGTTCCACTAATTAACCTAAGGTTAGACGTTATTCGCCTCAAGAGAGGGTTTAATATAGGTTAGGGAGTCTCACGAATCAAGCTAAGTAAAGAAGTCATATGAATTAAAAGTTAGATAACAAGAGAAGTCATAGGTGGATTCTTCCTGAGGGTATCGTCGTAATCAACTGAGTTTTTCCACAGTCTTTTCCCAAAGTTTCGTTCTTTTGTCTTTGCATTTAGTTTAAGTATGTCATTAGTTTTTAGATTAATAAACCAATCACTCCATATTTCAGGCTAAATAATAGAACGAAAGGGAGTAGTAGTACTTTTAGGTTCCCTTGGGTTCGATAAGATATTCTTGCCTAAACTATACTACTATTCGATAGGTGCACTTGCCTCTATCGTTGTCATAGTTAGTCTACAGGTTTGATCATTCTTTTTATAAATATTAAAACTTGACTGTTTGACACGATCAAGTTTTTGGCGCCGTAGCCGGGGAACAGTAAAATATTAAGAAAGCTCTATTTCTATTACTTTAGCCACTATTTTATTATTTTTTTCTTTCTGCAATTTACTTTTATTTTTAGTTTAAGTTAAATTTTTATTTACACTAAATTTCTTTCTTTCTTCTTATAGCAGGTACTTCTAGTTTATGACTAGAAGGAACCCGAGAGGACCTTTAGCATACGAAAGTGAAATTGAAGCTACCACTCGCAGAAATCGTAGAGAAATTAGACGAGCTCTAGACTACCAAAGAGAAGAATAAGATAGATCCAATCCGACTGAAGGGATGGAAGAAAACAATCCACCGCCAAATGTGCAAGAACAGAATGCTCCGCGTACTATGTATGATTATGCTAAACCTAATTTGACAGGAGCAAAATCTAGTATTGTTAGGCCCACTATAGCTACTAATAATTTTGAATTAAAGCCTAATACAATACAAATGATTCAACAGTTTGTTCAATTTGATGGTTTGCAGGATGAAGATCCAAATACTCATATAGCTAATTTCTTAGATTTCTGTGATACCTTCAAAATAAATGGCGTTTCTGGTGATGCCATTCGTCTTCAGTTATTTCCTTTTCATTAAGGAATAAAGCAAAGCCATGGTTGAACTTCGTTACCACGAGGGTCAATCACCACA
Source organism: Gossypium rotundifolium (assembly GCA_025506655.1). Taxonomy (NCBI): domain Eukaryota; kingdom Viridiplantae; phylum Streptophyta; class Magnoliopsida; order Malvales; family Malvaceae; genus Gossypium; species Gossypium rotundifolium. Next base: position 117,612,284 of record CP106727.1, on the reverse strand, counting down.
TGGGATCAAATGACCAAAAAATTTCTTTTAAAATACTTTCCACCAGCCAAAACGGCCAAATTTAGGAATGACATATCTTCTTTTGTGCAGAATGACACAGAAACATTATATGATGCATGGGAAAGATATAAGGATCTTCTCAGAAGATGTCCACACCACGGATTACCTTTGTGGCTTCAAGTCTAAACTTTTTACAACGGTGTGAATTCTTCAACAAGGCAAATGATTGACTCATCAGCAGGTGGAACCTTGAATAACAAAACCCCTGAAGTGGCTTACGACTTTATTGAGGAGATGTCGTTGAACACTTATCAATGGCAAATTACAAGGGCCAAACCGACAAAATCAACCAGAGTTTTTAACATAGACGCAGTAACAATGCTGTCAACACAAGTGGAGATGATGAATAAAAAGCTTGATAATCTATGTTCTTTGCAGGTACACCCAGTAATGCAATGCGAAGCGAGTGGGAATGTGGCGAATCCTGAGTACCTACCCTACCAATTAGGAGCAGAACATGAGCAGACAAACTATATAGGTAACAATTTCAGATCCAATAATAATCCTTATAGTAACACTTATAGCGCAGGTTGGAGGAACCACCCAAATTTTTCGTGGGGAGGACAAGGAAATCAAAGGCAGCAACCTCCTCTAAATTATCAAAATTAGCCATATCCACAAGAGAAGCAATCAAACCTCGAATAGATGTCGATTTAAATTCATGGCGACCCATGATTCTCGCTTCCAAAAGACCAAACAAAGACTTGATGAACAACAAAAATCGATCAAAGGGATCAAGAATAAAGTTGGAGAACTTACTAAGTTAGTGGGACATCTCACGAAGCTGATTTCTGAACGTCAACAAGGACGTCTACCAAGCAACACAGAAATAACCCCAAACGAACAGATCCAAGCCATCACAGCTCAAGAGGGTAAAAAGGTAGACGAGCCCACCACGACACAAGAAACCAAGGAAGAAAAAGGTAAAATAAAGGTAGCACACGAAAAGCCAAAACCAATAATAAAGGAATACAAACCTCGCATACCTTATCCCGAAGCATTGAAATGAGATGATTCAGAGGAACAGTTTGGTAAGTTTCTTAAACTTTTAAAGAAATTACATATTAACTTACCCCTTCTTGAAGCTCTTTTCCAGATGCCAGACTCGAGGAAATTGTTAAGACAACTCTTGACAAACAAACGCAAAATAGACGAAGAGCACCACGTGGAACTAAACACAACATGCTCGACAATGTTACAAAATAGACTACCGCAGAAACAAAAAGATCCAGGGAGTTTTACAATTTCATGCTTAGTTGGTAGTTTAACTATTGATAATGCGTTAGCTGATCTAGGGGCAAGTATAAATGTCATGCCTTATGCATTGTTTAAACGACTAGGTCTAGGGAAGCCCAAACAAACTAGGATGAGTATTCAACTGTTAGAATTCTTAGGGGCATTATTGAAGATGTTCTTGTAAAAATCGATAATTTTTTTCCCAGTAGATTTTGTTGCTTTAGACATGGATGAGGATAATTCAATTCCCTTAATTCTAGGATGACCTTTTCTAGCAACTACCAAGACTAAAATTGATGTTGCCATAGGCGAGCTCATACTTTGCGTAGGAGATGAATTGATTAAGCTTCAAGCTTTCGACTCGGCCAGAACAACAGATTATGAAGGTAAGAAAGTCACTTCAATAGATAATCAAATTGTTTAACTTTCATCACAAGAAACACCACATAAAGACAACCCTGAGCTGACTCATAAGTCCCAAAACAACAAAGAAGAATCCTACAAGGGACAAGACCTTAGGCTTGACAAGTTTGAAGAGCAGAAGATACAAGTCAATGAAAAGCCAGATCCACACAAAGTAAAACCAAAGGAACCGCTAGAAAAGCTCATAGGGACATCAAATAACTTCAAAATAGGAGACCAGGTACTATTAGACAAAGCCGATCCTCACATCTCTTCAATAGACCTGAGAGCGAATGGAGAAGTCCTGCTTAAGGTACACGATATCTCCCCGCACGGAACAATCAAGGTAAGCAAATCAACATTTGGAACTTTTAAGGTAAAAGCTTCTCAACCTAAACTTTGTCAAGAAACTAAAACTGTAAGTATGAGGGAAGATATTCAAACCTTTAAACCTCCCTAAAAAAATTTTCAAATACGAGGAAAGTATAGCTTAAGACTATAAATGAGCACTTTCAAGAGGCAATCCAAATACTAACACTTTTTATTTTCAATATTTTTTTTAGTTTCTTTCCCTTTCTTCTTTCTTTCTTTTTTACTAAAGCAAGGATGCATAATTTCAAGGTCACACGGCCGTGTCCATAGCCGTGTGGACCATCGGAATCCCCGTACTGGCATAGTAGAGTTCGTACAAATTAGGCCAACCACCCTCCGACATCACGGATCCAACCACCCTCCCCCACAGGCATCGAAAAATTAGCACGATCGTGGGGCTACTGACTTTTCAAGCACGACCACAACACGCCCGTGCGTCACACTCGTGCCCATATACTGACTTCACAAACACGGGCATGATGGGCTGAAACACGGGTGTGGATGAACTATACACTACACAACACGGTCATGCGATGCAGCCGTGTAATTCAACACACCCTCGGTACACGGGCATGGGAATGAGCCAAATTTGAGCACCTATTCAAACCCCACAGCCCTCTCCTTTCCTACCAATTTTTTCTCTCATTCTTTCCTCCTTCTTCTTTCAAATTTCTCTTATTTCTTTAAGATAGTATCCAAACTCTTGAGCTTCACTAAAATCATGCCGAAGAAGCATAAGAAGGTAATCATTGTCTCCTTAAAGGAGACCCCAACACATAAGTACATGCCGGCAGCTTCAGCTACTCAACACGCCAAGGGTCTCCGAAACCATTTCAGTTCTATTTTTCTTTTCTCTTCTCCTTTATTTTCCTTATCTATACTTCTCCTCTGCTTAATTTAATTCCCTTCATCCTAGTTTCTTGGTTTTAGGTTCTAAAGGCTGTTTGGGAATCACGCACCACAGCCTTAGAGGTCACACCCACCTCGCAAACTATCCAACAATAAGGGCTCCTTAGTCCATTAGTCTTTTCTTTCAATTTCAGTTTTCTTCTTAGTATCCTTCTCTTTATTTCATTTATCTTTAATTATAATATTAGTATATTATTAATTTTTTTTAGATTTCTTGGCTATATTTTTGCAGGCTACCCAATTTCTTTATCTAGCACAAAGATCATCGGTAGACACCCCACCAGACCGGCCCCTCCAACTTATATTTCTCTCATCATCTTACCAAAATCACCCAAAATTCGTGAAGTGGCAATCTATCCTCTCTTTTGAAGATTGATGAATTAAAGGGTTGAAATATATTAATAATTGTAAATTTAAATAAAAAATATTGAATAAAAGTGGATGAATGAATACTTTATAAATTTGAGTTTAATATCCGCATAAGAAATTTAAAAGGAAAATGATTGATTTATTTTTAGCCAGTTAATGAATGGACAATTGGTTTAAAAAATTTGAAATTTTGAAAAGCTTAATTGGATCATTGGTTTAGCTAAGATTTGAACTTTACCGTATCGAAATTTTAAATTAAAATTATTAAGATGAAATAAATGAAAACGGAATTAGTTGGAAGGTTGGAAGATTTTAAGAATATTGATTTCAAAACCAAAATTTGTTAAGGTTATGAATAGGTAATATAAATTGAAAGAATTAGTATTGCATTTAATAAATGGCTGATAGTTTATGTGTTGGAAAAAATATTCTAAAACAGTATGAAGCTTATATTACATTTGTTATTATTTAATGGTTTTGATTTAAATAAAGAATCCTTGGTTTGAATTGTATTATGAATAATTGGTATTGTGTTTTTTGAATTGGGGATTTCAAATTATGAATTATAAGTATGATGTATTGTGATTGGTTTAAAGATATTGTTATGTTATTTGAATCTTTGATTGTGGATTATTAAAATGTTTTTTTACCTTTGATTGTAATATAAGTTATTTATTTTAAATTTAAGGAAATTATAAATTTGGTAGATGAAAATAATTTTAATATGGATTTGATAAAATATGTTGTATGAGTTTGTTATATTTTGATTTAATGTATGATGTGTTTAAATGATATATGTTAATTGAGTTTGGTATGAATTTTATAGTTTGGTATGAATTGTTGATTGATTTAAAGGTTTATTAATATATTTTAGATTTATATATTATGAATGGTTAATGGTTTGTTTGATTTGGCTAGTAGTGTTAGAGTAAATTAGATTTTTTATTTTGAGCTTTGGGATATTTGTTGGTTGTTTGTGGGCTTGCCTTTAAGAATTGGTTCAATGCCTAAACCTGGATGCCAATTGGAAACTGGTCAATTTTTGGTACACGTTAATTGAAAAATAATTACACAACGCAGCAGTTTAGGCTTGAAAGTTAGAATTATTTTTTATGATTGACAAGATGTTAATGGTAAAATGGTTGTAAAGTTGCCTTAACCTTTAAGGTTAGTTTAATTGATGTGACTTGTTTAGTATTTTAAAATGGCATGGTTGCAACTTAGGTGTATTATTTAGATTGTTAGTTTATAAATGTTGATTGAAATGGTTTAAAATTTGATATTGTAAAGTATGTATTTCAAGGTCCTTATTTGAATTAGTTGTACTTTTTATTGAACAGGGATGGTTGTGAGCTACTAAGTATTTTTGGTATGTTTTTGATTCTTTTGGTATATTTGATTCCCGAACTTTTCTTGACCATTTGTAAACCCGCCAAGAATAGTTGAAAATGCCTTAACCGTAAAATTGAACCAAGCATTTAGTAAGATTGGTTACAAATTTAAAAATTGTATTCAATTTGTCAACGATTCATCTCAGATTCCAAATGTTACATTTAAGCACCGATAAAAGGTGAAAAATCGCCAAAGATTGAGCATTTTGAGAATTGGAGTCTTAGTGAATTTTAATTTGATAGATTCATGATGAGGTAAATTTGTACATGATGACTTGACATGTTGAATTTTGAAATAGTAGGATTACCGAATTGTAGACCAAGGTTATCGAAAAGTTTCAGATTGTTTTGTAAAATCTAAGGATATCTTTAAAAAGGGACTTTGGATTGAAAAGGGAATATAGTATGAGGAATTGGAAATTTAAATGATGTGTAAAAGATAATTGTTAAAGAATTAAGTGGATGTAATTGAGAATTCAAATTTATTGGACGAAATAAAAATTCGACTGGAATGAGATATGAACTAAATGGTCAAGAAATAAAATTTTATAAGGAATAGGTTCAGTATCTTGACAAACTAAAAATGAATGTTTAGCAAGTACCTAGTAAAACCGGAGGACATACAAATGAATTAAATACAAGGTTAATGGAACCAGAAATCCCGGTTAAACCAAAATTGAATGAAAGAGTAACAAAAAGCTTTTTAATGATAATGGATCATAAGGATTATTAATAGAAAAGATTGGTACACAACTTTAACATTCCCAAAAGGTTTAAATGCCCAATTCGCTTATGATAAGTCAGAGATTGATAATTTTGTATGTACAAAATTTGTTTTTAACGATGATTGGCTGTTTTGAAATAAAATTTCTATGTTAATTTATGATATGTTTGTATTTATTAAATGTTTGATATTTTTGTATTGAGTTAATACAAAGGTGGAAGTCTATATTGTATTAAGTTAAACTCATTTAAGTCCAGGTGTTTATGTTGATTTAAAGGGAATTACTTTCCTTTGGATTAAATAAGTTTAGAATTATTTTTAAATTGATTGGTTTATTATGGTTTAATTTGTGACAGTAAGAAGAATTTGATTGTAATGTTAGACACCGCACCCTTTTCCGACCACTACCCTCCTCCTCCATGTTCTTCCCTCATCCCTTCTTCCCCAGCCCGAAACCCCCCTATTTTTTCCCTTGTCTTTACCCGTTGTCTTTCTTCCTTCTTTTCCCTCTCCCCCTTTCCCTTATTACTTCTTTACACCACCACCATACCAACCACCATCCTTGCCACCGTTGATCACTTTTTTTCTCCTTTATTTTGAATTCATAGTTATTTTCCATTATTTATTTTTATTATTTTGCTCTTATTCTTCATGACATTTAGATTTATCTTAGGGTATCATAAGTTCATGCCGGCTACTTCATTGATTCGATTTCAAAAGGTTTGAGGTGCTACCGGAGTATCCTCCCCTATGTTCACCTCTGCCCAAATTTATCAGGTTTCTTTTCATTGACTCCATCCAAAATTCAGGAAGTTTCACTTCTCTCCCTATCTTATGATTTTCTTACTATATTTTCATTATTTATCTTTGTACATTGAGGACAATGTACATCTTAAAGTGTGGGGAGGTTAATTATAGTATTATTAGAAAAACCCTGAATTATGTCTTATTCGTAAGTAGATTTTCCCATATTACTATTAAAATAAAACTTCTATTGACTTATGATTTTCATTGATATATTTTGGATTAAGTCATAAGTAATTGTGCATTGATCGTTTAAACTTTAAGACATTAGAGAATCAAGCATGATAAGTCTATTTTCAGAATCGAAAAAAATTCTAGGTTGTTTCCCTAAATTTAAATATTACTTTGAAGTTTGAAATTTGCAAGGTTGACATCAAAAACCATTATTTTTTGTGAGATTTTGAGCCTTTTAGAGCATATACCTTTCTTGCTCACTTTATTGGTTACGAGTGTGTCAATATTGATTTGTTATTCTAGAACTTGCTTCGATTATACATATCGAGACCACACTTTTGATTTGATATACTGAGATGATAAAGGCACCTAAGTATTTAACCTACTTACCCCAAAAAGCCTACCTTCATAATTAGCCCCTAGTGAACTCCTTTGATCCTAATAAACCGTTTCTTGATTTACCCTTAATATTAACCCAAGACCCATCCTTTTTGATTCATTGAGAATTTTTCCTTTTCTTTTAACTCCTTTTTGTCGAGATTTAATTTGAGCAGTTACCTAACTATGTTCTTTATTACAGTTATTAAATTCTTTCTTATTCTTATTCTTAAAAAAATATGGAAATTTACTTTACTAGTTCTATGTTTTTGAGCTTAAGCAATTAATTTCACAATGTTTAGAAGAAGCCCGTGTTATTTTCAATTGATGTAATTATTTAGTATTAGTTATTTTTCTAGTTAGGTAAATTGTCAATTTGATCTCGATTCTAACCCTCTAATTCAGTCTTTATCTACACCTTTAACCCAAGCCCCGTTACAACCCTTTTTAAGACCTTTTGATTTGTGTATCATCTCATGTTATTGTGGTGGAGATTTGATTTTCATGCAAGCTTATGGGATTAACTTTTCATGTTTGACTTTTGAGTGCTTAATTTAAACCTTAAACACATTGAGTGATTTGAGTGAATCTTTAGTGAGGATGTCAATTCTTTTAAATTTTGAATCAAAGGTGATTAATTAGGTAAAGGGAAACACCTATATTTTTGTGCTATAAAAATTTGTGACTTAGATTGTTTGAATATTTAAGACTCTTTTACTTCAAATTATCAATGTATGAATTATCTATGAATTATGATGAGACATTATTGACGAGAATTATGAATTGAGGAAGTTAATTTTAATTGTGAGTTGAGGATTTTGCCTGAGGACAAGCAAATGCTTACCATAATTTCTACATATTTTGACCCCATGCTTGGCTTATTTTTGGATTAATTTTCATTATATTTGATGAATCCAATGCTCCTAATCCTTTAATTTCATGTTTTACACTCAGGAGAACTTAGGGAGTCGAAAAGAATGAGAAATGGGCCAAAAAGGAACAAAATAGGCCTACCCCAGAAATCAACATTACCTGGACTATCACACAAGGTCAAACCACACGGCCATGTGTGACGAGCAAAATCGAACACGACCTGGGCTGTCGCACACGGGAAGATCACACGACCATGTGCGACGAGCAGAATCGAGCACGGCCTAAGCTATCCAACACAGGCGTGTCACACGGGCATGTCCGTGCCGAACCCAAGTTTAATTCTATTCGAAAAAGGGTACTTGTGGGCCAAGAAAGGCACTCCAAAGCCTATATAAACACCCTAGGGGCCAACCTAAAAAGACACGCAGAGTAGAAGGCAGAAAATACTCAAAGACAACCATTGGTGTAACATCCCGAAATAGGGCCTAAACGAAATAGTGGTTACGAAACCATGAATTTGAGCTATAAAAGTTTATTACGATTAATTATGATGATTTACCAAGTAATTAAATACATGTGTTAAAGTATTGATAAGAAATTTTATTGATTTCATGCTTAAATTGCCTATTAGGACTTGTTTGCAAAAGTTGCTAAATAGGGGTTCTAATTTATAGAGTACTTGATTGAAATGGGGGTTTGAAGTAGGAGTCCTTAAATGGTAATTAGACCATTATATTTTCATGGACAAAAATGGACATATATAGGTAGAAAGAACCAAAGTTTTTAATGAAGGGTAATTTAGTCATTTGGTAATAAAAAGAAATTAAAAAGGGAAAAAGATGACAAAATGTGCTCATCTTCTTCATTAGGCCAAATTTTCAAGGGTTTACCATAACCACGGTTTTTTTCAAGCTTCCAAGCTCCATAGTAAGTGATTCCAAGCCCCGCTTTTAATGTTCTTTACATTTTGAAGCCCTAGAGCTTCTGGCTTTAGCGATTCTATCAATAATTCATGCTAGGGTTCATAATTGGAAAAATAACCATAGGTGAAATGTGTTTATTTTGATGTTTTATGATAGAATATGAAGTTTGAAATTATGTTAAACAACTTTTGCTTAGTGATTTTAAGTGAAAACGAGTAAAACTACTTAATTCCAGAAAAAATACCTAATGTTCATAAGTACATGTTAGAGTGAGAATTTGATGTTGTCATAGAAGGGAAAAATGATCAGCATGTCATAAAACATAAGAATAAGGGATAAAGTATAATTTCTGAGCTTTGGAGAAAATGTGTAAATATGTAAAAGTTTAGGGGCAAAATTGTAATTTTTCCAAAGTTAGACTTAAGGACTATTTTGATAAATGTGAGTATTAAATAAGCTAAATTTTCTATTATAGATCAAGAAGAACAAGATCCGGAGTTAGATCGGGAAAGAAAAAGATAGTGGACTAAATCGATATAGTTTATCGTATTTTGTTTCGAGGTAAGTTTGCGGTAAATAAATGCAATATTCTATTATTTTACATTTGATACTATTAAATTCCAGCATTACATATTTATTCTGTAAATTTATCATTTAAAGACTCAAGCATGATTTGACGAAGAAGCAATCTTAGAATGTCCCAGTTGAACCTTAGGAATGGTAGGATACAAATGTCATGACATTAGGGTTTAAGGAAATCATGTAAGACCATGTCAAGACATGGCATTGATAAGTTACTATAAGGAAAAGGTCCCATGTAAGACCATGCCAAGGCACGGCATTGGTGAATTTATAAGGCAAAGGTCCTATGTAAGAACATGCCAAGGCATGGCATTGGTAAGTTCATAAGGCAAAGATACCACGTAAGACCATGTCAAGACATGACAATGGTTAAGTTTCACAAGGAAAGGTACCCGCGTATCCTTAATATTCCAAGTGGTTCAACGGGAAATAAGACAAGTTCAAGCTAAAAAGGTACAGGTAAGAATTTAAGACTTAAGTATATTAAATTAAAGGCTTAAATAATCTTGGTAAGAAAAGATTAAGATAATTCACTAAGAATGTTGTTATTTATTTACATGTAAACTTACTAAGCTTTATGCTTACTGCCATTCCTTTATTTTTATTTTTTTAGTATTACAAGCCAACTCGGGGATCGCAAGGACGTCGGAGTTCGTTACACACTATCAAAGGATTATATTGGTTTTTTGTGACTAGAATGTTTTAAGTTATGGCATGTATAGGGACTTAGCCATTTTGTGTGTATGTCTTATGATATGGCTTAATATTGGCTTGTAAATGCTTCGTAATGATTAGCCATTAAAATGGCTAATTAAGAACATGTTTTGGATGTTATGTAATGCCTAGTTGATAGTTATTTTAAGAAATTATGTAATTATATGCAGGGGAACAGTTTGGACAGCAGCAGTGATGTGATTTTGAAAAATCACCAAAAATAGTATAAATGAAATTAGGTTGTGCATGATATATAGAATTAAATATTATTGAGTCTATTTTTATATATAAAAATGGTGTAGGAAAAAGAATTTTATATTATGAGATAATTGATTTTTAGTAAAGAGCGGTCAGAACTGTCGAACTGTGTAATAGGGGAGACTTTAACTAATAAACTGTACTAATTGGCTACAGAAAAAATTATGGAAAAATTATAGTAAGAAGATATATGAGTATAGTTTCAAGGAAAATTTACGGATCTATATTTTGAGTTTCGTAGCTCGAGTTATAGTTAATTTAGTGAACATGACGCAGATGGACAGTTTCAATTTTTATGCCCTAATCTAGTAAGTTACGTCTAGTAATGCCTCGTGCTCGACTTTGGCAACTGTAACATCCTGAAATTGGGCCTAGGAGAATTGAGCCCAATGGGCCTTGAGCGTAGTAGTGATTAAATTTTTTGGAGAACAAGAGATCGGCTTAAATACAAGTTGGACCAATTAGATAAGTGAGTTTGAAAGGTTAGGGGCTTCTATGAAGTCTCGGGTTCAAGTTAGGCCTTAGGAAAAATTTTGGTTTTAGGTGAAAAAAACCCTGGAGGTTGGCGGGTAGGCCTTAAGAATAAAATGTGGAGGAAAGTGACACAAGTGGAGTGTGTGGTGTAGTGGCAAAGTGACGCCACTTAAGGACAAGGGAATGACGCCACAAGGAAGGAAGGAGGTCCAAGGTTCTAGTTGTAGCGTTTGCATTCCTTTTAGATTATTTTTATTAAATGAGTTTAGACCTTGGCCATAGGGTTATATTTAGTTGCGCATGGTTTAAGATACAAGGAGCTGGTTGGTAAAGTGGCTAGTGGCGTGGATTATGTTGCAAGGGAGCCTGGGTTCGAATCTCATGACAAGCAAGGGAGTATTTATTTTGCTAAGTTGGGGTGGCAAGAGTTTGAGTTGGATTTAAACTCTACTAACGGAGGGATCCCACATCGGTAAGATACAAGGAATGAAGGTGAAGAGCTAGCTATATAAAGAGCATGCCAAGAGGAGAGTTAACATACCTTGGTGGGCGTTGAGCACAGGAGTGGTCGCAGCGTGGTTTAGCACCAGAGTCCTATCAGGTGTGTAACTCTCTACTCTAGTTGTAGAAGCGGCAATGCCAAGTGCCATCCACTGTAAAAGTAGCCACACGAGCGCGGCGCACACCTGGGCTTCACGTGATAGTTGAGGCCATCAAGAGTATTCTTGTGGGTTGGTGCACTGGGCGCGATGGGTGGGCCACCCAATGGGCCCGTGGGCCCAATTGGAATAAATTGTATGATGATATAGTATATAGTGAACTAGACTAGGTGGAACCTATATACGTGGCTAGATTTGTGTTAGGTGGGCCACACGAGCGTGTGGGCCTGATTGGGCTGAAATCGAGTTTTAGGCCCAATAGTCTAGTGATGACCGGAAATGGTAGCCGAGTCGCTCAGGGTAACATTAGACTTTCGGAGGGCCATTGCAGGTCCAAAATTACGAAAATACCCTTGGTGGGTAAATTACGAAAATACCCTTGGTGGGTAAATTATGAAAATACCATTGGTAGGTAAATTATAAAAATACCCTTGGTGGATAAATTACGAAAATACCCTTGGTAGGTAAATTACCAAAATACCCTTGGTGGGTAAATTACGAAAATACCCTTGGTGGGTAAATTACGAAAATACCCTTGGTGGGTAAATTACGAAAATACCCTTGGTGGGTAAATTACGAAAATACCCTTGGTGTGTAAATTATGAAAATACCCTTGGTAGGTAAATTACAAAAATACCCTTGGTAGGTAAATTACAAAAATACCCTTGGTGGGTAAATTACGAAAATACCCTTGGTAGGTAAAATTACTGTTATACCCTTAGAGGTTGGTTAGCTTGATTATGTTGTATATTATTATTCTGATTATGTTTGTAATTTGTTTCATACGTTATTTGATATATGTCTAGCATACATGACATATTGCATACACGAATTATTATGTCATATTGCATGGGTATGATGAGAGGAGGGGGAAGATTGATATCTGTGACTTTGGGTCACCAGTGGTTTGGTACCACAGTTGATATTCGTGACTTTGGGTCACCAGAGGTTTGGCACCTCATAGCGACTCATCCCAGTGGCTTCGCACCACAGTGGGTTGGCCCCACATTTGATAAAATAGGATTGTCGTAAGTGATTTGGTATCACAACGTGGGTTGGCCCCACGTATGGATTATTCGTGACTTTGGGTCACCAGTGGTTTGGCACCACATTATATTGATATCTGTGGCTTTGAGTCACCAGTGGTTTGGCACCACCAGTGGTTTGGTACCACATGGGGTAGAATCTGGAGTTTTTGATGGTTAGGTTTTGGGTTGCATGACATGCATATTTTCATATGAAATTGTGTAAGGGTTTAACACCCGTTGGATGGGGATTTACACACTGAGTCTCGATGACTCACCTCTTAGTTAAATTTTGTAGGTAATCATTAGATCGCAGATTTGGGAGCTGAGGTGGACTCGTGGAGGCCATACATATGTTTAATTGTAAAATTCGTTTATTTTATTTGGACTTATTTTTATTTGGGTTTTTGTTATGTAATAAGGCCTTGGGTATTTTACTTGGTTTCAAATTTTCAATTTGGTTATCGCTATTATTAAATGTTCAATATGGGAATTTCCTAAACCCTTAATAACCATTTTCCAAAATATTAATAAATCGTTTCTTATTCAAAATTACTTAAACTCAATTTTTCACAACAACTATAAAGAACACGAGTTTTTTTACTTAACATACGCTTTTAGACATTCCTTTCATGTGACATACCAGATCTGAACGTAACATTTAGGCCGAGTTTGGGGTGTTACAATTTTGGTATCAGAGCCAAGTTCAAAAACTTGGATGTGGAATGGGTTCAAAAATGTTTTTCAAATTTTGGTTGAAAAATGGTTTAGAAAAATATATATATCTCTTCCTGGAAGTATGGCACCCGAGTCTCCGGCACCAATCCGCACTGTAAGTTTCCTGATACTTTTCTTTGTTATATGCTGTATTTTGAGTATCTATTCTGTGTGTTTGGTTTGGATGTGATGTTCAGACATAGAGTTGGGTGCGTATGAAATATTCGTCTGGTTTTAATGGCTAGGTGTTTTTGAGTATGTGTAGGAGTTTTAAATTCTAGTTAAAAGATATTAGTTTTATTAAGATCGAGTGCAGAAGAGTGTAGTGTGGTAGGTTAGAATGTGTGATCATTAGTTAGTTGGAAATTTCGAGGACAAAATTTCTTTAAGGAGGGTAGATTTGTAACATCCTGAAATTGGGCCTAGGAGAATTGAGCCCAATGGGCCTTGAGCGTAGTAGCGTTTAAATTTTTTTGGAGAATAGGAGATCGGCTTAAATACAAGTTGGACCAATTAGATAAGTGAGTTTGGAAGGTTAGGGGCTTCTATGAAGTCCCGGGTTCAAGTTAGGCCTTAGGAAAAATTTTGGTTTTAGGTGAAAAAAACCCTGGAGGTTGGCGGGTAGGCCTTAAGAATAAAATGTGGAGGAAAGTGACACAAGTGGAGTGTGTGGTGTAGTGGTAAAGTGACGCCACTTAAGGACAAGGGAATGACGCCACAAGGAAGGAAGGAGATCCAAGGTTCTAGTTGTAGCGTTTGCATTCCTTTTAGATTATTTTTATTAAATGAGTTTAGACCTTGGCCATAGGGTTATATTTAGTTGTGCATGGTTTAAGATACAAGGAGCTGGTTGGTAAAGTGGCTAGTGGCGTGGATTATGTTGCAAGGGAGCCTGGGTTCGAATCTCATGACAAGCAAGGGAGTATTTATTTTGCTAAGTTGGGGTGGCAAGAGTTTGAGTTGGATTTAAACTCTACTAACGGAGGGATCCCACATCGGTAAGATACAAGGAATGAAGGTGAAGAGCTAGCTATATAAAGAGCATGCCAAGAGGAGAGTTAACATACCTTGGTGGGCGTTGGGCACAGGAGTGGTCGTAGCGCGGTTTAGCACCGGAGTCCTATCAGGTGTGTAACTCTCTCTACTCTAGTTGTAGAGCGGCAAATGCCGAAGTGCCGATCACGGCAATAGTAGCCACACGAGCGTGCGAGCGCACCTGTAGGGCTTCGACGCGATAGTTGAGGCCATCAGTAGTATTCTTGTGGGTTGAAATGCTATGGTAATGATGGGCGAAATGGGCCCAATGGGCCCGTGGGCCCAATTGGAATAAATTGTATGATGATATAGTATATAGTGAACTAGACTAGGTGGAACCTATATACGTGGCTAGATTTGTGTTAGGTGGGCCACACGAGCGTGTGGGCTTGATTGGGCCGAAATCGGGTTTTAGGCCCAATAGTCTAGTGATGATCGAAAATGGTAGCCGAGTCGCTCAGGGTAACATTAGACTTTCGGGAGGACCATTGCAGGTCCGAAATTATGAAAATACCATTGGTGGGTAAATTACAAAAATACCATTGGTGGGTAAATTATGAAAATACCATTGGTAGGTAAATTATGAAAATACCCTTGGTGGGTAAATTACGAAAATACCCTTGGTAGGTAAATTACGAAAATACCCTTGGTGGGTAAATTACAAAAATACCCTTGGTGTGTAAATTACAAAAATACCCTTGGTAGGTAAATTACGAAAATACCCTTGGTGGGTAAATTACGAAAATACCCTTAGTGGGTAAATTACAAAAATACCCTTGGTGTGTAAATTATGAAAATACCCTTGTAGGTAAATTACAAAATACCCTTGGTAGGTAAATTACAAAAATACCCTTGGTGGGTAAATTACGAAAATACCCTTGGTAGGTAAAATTACTGTTATACCCTTAGAGGTTGGTTAGCTTGATTATGTTGTGTATTATTATTCTGATTATGTTTGTAATTCATTTCATACGTTATTTGATATATGTCTAGCATACATGACATACTACATACACGAATTATTATGTCATATTGCATAGGTATGATGAGAGGAGGGGGAAGATTGATATCTGTGACTTTGGGTCACCAGTGGTTTGGTACCACAGTTAATATTCGTGACTTTGGGTCACCAGAGGTTTGGCACCTCATAACGACTCGTCCAAAGTTGGCTTCGCACCACGTGGGTTGGCCCCACATTTGATAAAACAGATTGTCGCCATGATTTGGTATCATAACGTGGGTTGGCCCCACTATGGATTATTCGTGACTTTGGGTCACCAGTGGTTTGGCACCACATTATATTGATATCTGTGGCTTTGAGTCACCAGTGGTTTGGCACCACCAGTGGTTTGGTACCACATGGGATAGAATCGTGAGTTTTGGATGGTTAGGCTTTGGGTTGCATGACATGCATATTTTCATATGAAATTGTGTAAGGGTTTAACACCGCTGGATGGGATTTACACGAGTCTCGATGACTCACCCTTAGTTAAATTTTGCGGTAATCATTAGATCGCAGATTTGGGAGCTGAGGTGGACTCGTGGAGGCCATACATATGTTTAATTGTAAAATTCGTTTATTTTATTTGGACTTATTTTTATTTGGGTTTTTGTTATGTAATAAGGCCTTGGGTATTTTACTTGGTTTCAGCTTTCAATTTGGTTACTACTTATTATTAAATGTTCAATATGGGAATTTCCTAAACCCTTAATAACCATTTTCCAAAATATTAATAAACCGTTTCTTATTCAAAATTACTTAAACTCAATTTTTCACAACAACTATAAAGAACACGAGTTTTTTTTATGAACGCACAGTTTTTAGACATTCCTTTCATGTGACATACCAGATCCGAACGTAACGTTTAGGCTGGGTTTGGGGTGTTACAACAACGATTATTAGAGTAAGATTTTAGTTGGTTCTCAGAATATTCAGAATGAGTAAGAGTCTAACTATACATGCCATACTTATATTTTGATAGTGTGATGACTCCTGACGATTTTAAAATATTTTTCTTTTATAGTTATGGATCCCGAATGAGCTGGTGCAGATGATGTAGAGAGTAATGTTCCCGCTCCTACTGAAGGACGGTGACACCAGATAGTAGTGAAAGGCCCGTTATAGTTAGTCAGGGAGGAGGAGCTCGAGAAGCCTTCTTCCAAGCTATGAATGAATGGTTTGCTGAGTTCATTCGTACGAACCCGGCTGTTAGACATCCACCCCCTCATGATCCTCAGACTACCCATGTAGCTTCTCTAGTCACAGATACAGTCAGAAGAGAGAAGCCACCCATTGACAAGATCAAAAAATAAGGGGCCGAAGAGTTTCAGGCTACCAAAGATGATGATGCAAAAAAAGCTAAATTTTGGCTTGTGAACACTATCAGAGTCTTTGATGAGTTATCCTACACACTGGAAGAATGTATTAAATGTGTAGTGTCACTTCTTAGAGATTTGACCTACCAGTGGTGGAAGACACTTGTGTCAGTAGTACCGAAAGAAAAAGTTACTTGGGATTTTTTTAGGAGGAGTTCCGTAAGAAGTACATCAGTCAGAGGTTTATTGATCAGAAAAGAAAAGAGTTCCTTGAATTAAAACAAAGTAAGATGACTATGACTGAGTATGAATGAATGACTCAGCAATTATGCTCGAGAGTGTGTGTCTACAGAGGCTATCAGGTGTAAAAGATTTGAGGATGGGCTCAATGATGATATCCAACTGTCAGTTGGTGTTCTAGAGATAAAGGAGTTTGTTGTTTTAGTTGACCGAGCCTGTAAGGCAGAGGAGGTGTTAAAAAGAAAGGGTAAAGATGAAATTGAGATGCAAGATATGAAGAAAAGATAGATGAGCAAGTCATTTCAGTCTACATCCAAGAGGCCTAGAGAGTTTTCTACGAGATCTAATTTTTCAGCCGGGTATTCTAGCCGAAACAGAGGTAGAAGATTTATGGATCCAAAAGCTCAAACCACTTCGATTATGAAGTGTTGGCGATTCACCGATAGACCTGAGTGTCCTCAATGTGGTCAACATTATCCAGGTCAATGTCGAGCAACTAAGATTGGACGTTTCTGATGTGGTGCACCAGATCATTCTATTCGGAATGTCCCGAAATGGTTAAAAGAGAAGTAATATCGAGTGCAAGATTAGGAAATGCCCCATTAGAGGCAGATCTCAGAGAAATCCCAGAGTAGAGGCAGGTAGAGGTACATTTAGAGACACAGCAATGAGATTAGATGTTAGAGCACCCGCAAGGACTTATGCTATCCGTGCTCGTGAAGAGGCATCTTCCCCCGACATAATTACGGGTACATTTTCTCTTCATGATGTTAATGTTATTGCTTTGATTGATCCAGGTTCAACTCATTCCTATGTTTGCATGAAATTAATGCCTAGTATGAACATGCCCATAGAGTTTACTAATTTATGATTAAAGTATCGAATCCATTAGGTCACATGTGTTAGTAAACAAAGTATGTAAAATTGCCTTTGATGATTAGAGGTTACCGCTTTTCTACCGATCCCATGCTATTGCCATTTGATGAGTTTGATGTGATTCTTGGTATGGATTGGTTAATCGCACATGATGTGATAGTGAATTGTGGAAAGAAATTCATTGAGTTGAAATGTGAAAGTGGAGAGATCCTTCAAGTTAATTCGATGAATCAAGTAGTTCAATTTCCATGATTTCTATGTCCGCTCAAAATGTTTAAGGAAAGGATGTGAAGCTTATCTTGCTTTTGTGTTGAATGCTAAAGATCCAGAGTTGAAAATTGAATCGCTCTCGTGGTAAATGAGTTTCGATATGTTTCCTAAAGAACTACTGTGTTTACCTCCTATCAGAGAAGTTGAGTTTGGTATTGAATTGATTCCAGATACCACACCTATTTCTATTACTCCTTATAGAATGGCTTCGATAGAATTGAAAGAATTGAAAGCTCAACTACAGGAATTAACTGATAAAGGCTTTGTAAGACCTAGTTATTCACCATGGGGCGAGCCAGTGTTATTTGTGCAAAAGAAGGACGGTTCCATGAGATTGTGCATAGATTATCAGCAACTTAACAAGGTAACCATCAAGAACAAATATCCATTGCCTAGAATAGATGATTTGTTTGATTAATTAAAAGGAGCCACTGTGTTCTCTAAGATAGATTTGATATCCCGATACTATCAGTTGCGAGTTAAATAGTCAGATGTTCTGAAAACTGCTTTTCAAACTAGGTATGGTCACTATGAGTTTCTTGTGATGCCATTTGGCTTAACCAATGCTCCTTCCATTTTCATGGATTTAATAAACCAAATTTTTAGACCTTACTTGGACTAGTTTGTAGTTGTGTTTATTGATGACATCTTGATTTATTCTCATGATGAGACTGAGCATGCAGAGCATTTGAGAACAATTTTACAGATTTTTAGAGATAATCAGCTTTATGCCAAGTTTAGTAAAAGTGAGTTTTGGTTACGGGAAGTTTGTTTTCTTGGACATATTGTATCAAGTGAAGGTATTAAAGTTGATCCGAGTAAGATTTCAGCCATTGTTGGTTGGAAGCATCCCAGGAATGTATCAGAAGTCAAAAGTTTTCTTAGTCTTGCCAGTTATGATAGACGATTTGTAGAGGGATTTTCCATGATAGCTGCTCCATTGACAAGATTACTACAGACAGATGTCAAGTTTGAATGGACTGAGAAGTGTCAGCAGAGTTTCGATAAGTTAAAGGAATTGTTGACTGAAGCTCCTACCTTAGTGCAACCAGAACTGGGTAAAGAGTTTGTGATTTACAGTGATGCATCCATGAATGGACTAGGCTGTGTACTTATGCAGGAAGGAAGGGTAATTGCTTATGCCTCTAGACAGTTAAAGCCACATGAGAAGAATTATCCGACACATGATTTAGAGCTAGCTATTATTGTATTTGCATTGAAAATCTGGAGACATCACTTGTATGGAGAGAAATGTCGAATATTCACTGATCATAAAAGTTTAAAATACTTGATGACTCAGAAAGATTTGAACTTGAGGTAAAGAAGATGGCTAGAGTTGATTAAAGATTATGAGCTAGTGATAGATTATCACCCGGGTAAGGCAAACGTTGTTGCTGATGCTTCGAGTAGAAAATCATTATTTACCTTGAGAGCTCTGCATACTAGTTTGGCCTTATTAGATGATGGTTCTATTTTAGTTGATTTGAGAGCTAAACCGACATTTCTTGAAGAAATTTGTGAAGCTTAGAAGCATGATTGTGAGTTGCAAGCCAAAAGAGTTCAGTGCGAGCTAGGTGTAGAGTCTAAT
The DNA here is from genome assembly GCA_025506655.1 of Gossypium rotundifolium. Lineage (NCBI taxonomy): Eukaryota > Viridiplantae > Streptophyta > Magnoliopsida > Malvales > Malvaceae > Gossypium > Gossypium rotundifolium. Next base: position 117,592,915 of record CP106727.1, on the reverse strand, counting down.
TTTCAGATAGGTTCTGACGGTTGTTTGATGTTCAGAGACAGGGTATGTGTACCAAAAAACAATGAGCTTATTCGAATGATCTTACAGGAAGCACATAGCAATTCTTTGTCTATTCACCCAGGTAGTACAAAGATGTATAATGATTTGAAGAAAATGTATTGGTGGATAGGAATGAAAAGAGATATATCAGAGTTTGTTTCTAAATGCTTAATCTGTCAAAGAAATAAAGGCCAAACATTAGGTACCTTTAGGTTTATTGCAGCCTGTATTAGTTCTCGAGTGGCAATGGAACTGAGTTACTATGGATTTTGTGACAAGATTACCTTTGACACCGAGAAAGAAAGATGCAATATGGGTTGTGATTGATAAGCTAATGAAGTCAGCTCATTTTATCCCAATTCGTATGGATTATTCACTTGACAAGTTGGCTGAGTTCTATTTTTAGAGATTGTGAGACTACATGGAGTACCGTTATCGATTATCTTAGATAGAGATCTGAGGTTTACTTCATGGTTTTGGAAGAAATTGCAGGAAGCTTTAGGTACAAAGTTGAGTTTTAGTATGACTTTTCCATCCTCGGTCGATGGTCACCGTAGAGAGTTATTCAGGTACTTGAAGATATGCTTAGATGTTGTGTATTGGAATTTCAAGGTAGTTGGGAGAAATATTTACCGTTAATAGAGTTTGCCTATAATAATAGTTATCAATCGAGTTTGAAGATGGCACCTTATGAAGCTTTTTATGGACGTAAATGTCGCACACCTTTGTATTGGACAGACCTTAAGGAAAATCAGATTTATGGGGTTGATCTAGTCAAAGAAATAGAAGAGAAAGTAAAAGTCATCAGAGATTGCTTGAAAGTAGCTTCAGATAGACAGAAATCCTATGCAAATTTGAAAAGAAAAGAAATTGAATTTCAAGTTGATGATAGGGTATTCTTGAAAGTATCCCCGTGGAAAAAAGTTCTCAGATTGGGCAAGAAAGGCAAATTAAGTCCTCATTTTATTGGACCGTTTGAGGTGATCGAGAGAGTTGGGCCATTGGAATATCGATTAGCTTTTTCGACTGAGTTAGAGAAGATTAATAATGTGTTTCATGTGTCTAGCTACGTCATTATCGTTCAGATCCATCACATGTAATTTCGCAGACAGAGGTTGAGATTCAGCCAGATATGACTTACGGTGAGGAACCAGTAAAAATTCTAGCTCGAGAGGTTAAGCAATTAAGGAAAAAAGTATTAAACTTGTGAAAGTATTATGGAATAGGCATGGGATAGATGAGGCTACATGGCAGCCCGAAGAAACTATGCGAAAACAGTACCCAAATCTCTTCACAGGTAAGATTTTCGGGGACAAAAATCCTAAAAATGGGGGAGAAATGTAACATCTCAAATAAGGCCTAAATGGAACAGTGCTTGTGAAACCACAAATCTGAGCTATAAAAGTTTATTATGATTAATTATTATGATTTTTCGAGTAATTAAATACATGTGTTAAAGTACTGATAAGAAATTTTATTGATTTCATGCTTAAATTGCCTATTAGGACTTGTTTGCAAAAGTTGCTAAATAAGGGTTCTAATTTATAGAGTACTTGATTGAAATGGGGGTTTGAAGTAGGAGTCCTTAAATTGTAATTAGACCATTATATTTTCATGGACAAAAATAGACATATATAGGTAGAAAGAACCAAAGTTTTTAGTGAAGGGTAATTTAGTCATTTGGTAATAAAAAGAAATTAAAAGGGAAAAAGATGGAAAAATGTGCTCATATTCTTCATTAGGCCAAATTTTCAAGGGTCCACCATAGCCATGGTTTGTTTCAAGCTTCCAAGCTCCATAGTAAGTGATTCCAAGCCCTGTTTTTAATGTTCTTTACATTTTTGAAGCCCCGGTAGCTCGATTTAGCTTATTCTATCAATAATTCATGCTAGGGTTCATAATTGGAAAAATATCCATAGGTGAAATGTGTTTATTTTGATGTTTTATGATAGAATATGAAGTTTGAAATTATGTTAAACAACTTTTTCTTAGTGATTTTAAGTGAAAACGAGTAAAATGGCTTAATCGGTAAAAATACCTAATGTTCATAAGTACATGTTAGAGTGAGAATTTGATGTTGTCATAGAAGGGAAAAATGATCAGCATGTCATAAAACATAAGAATGAGGGATAAAGTATAATTTCTGAGCTTTGGGGCAAATGTGTAAATATGTAAAAGTTTAGGGGCAAATTTGTAATTTTTCCAAAGTTAGACTTAAAGACTGTTTTGATAAATGTGAGTATTAAATAAGCTAAATTTGCTATTATAAATCAAGAAGAATGAAATTTGGAGTTAGATCGGGGAAAGAAAAAGATAGTGGACTAAATCGATATAGTTTATCGTATTTTGTTTCGAGGTAAGTTTGCGGTAAATAAATGCAATATTCTATTATTTTACATTTGATACTATTAAATTCCAGCATTACATATTTATTCTGTAAATTTATCATTTAAAGACTCAAGCATGATTTGACGAAGAAGCAATCTCAGAATGTCCCGGTTGAACCTTAGGAATGGTAGGATACAAATGTCATGACATTAGGGTTTAAGGAAATCATGTAAGACCATGTCAAGACATGGCATTGATAAGTTACTATAAGGAAAAGGTCCCATGTAAGACCATGCCAAGGCATGGCATTGGTGAATTTATAAGGCAAAGGTCCTATGTAAGAACATGCCAAGGCATGGCATTGGTAAGTTCATAAGGCAAAGATACCACGTAAGACCATGTCAAGACATGACAATGGTTAAGTTTCACAAGAAAAGGTACCCGCGTATCCTTAGTATTCCAAGTGGTTCAACGGGAAAATTCAAAGAGTATACCAAAGGAAAGGTAAGACAAGTTCAAGCTAAAAAGGTACAGGTAAGAATTTAAGACTTAAGTATATTAAATTAAAGGCTTAAATAATCTTGGTAAGAAAAGATTAAGATAATTCACTAAGAATGTTGTTATTTATTTACATGTAAACTTACTAAGCTTTATGCTTACTCCCATTCCTTTATTTTTTTTTAGTATTACAAGCCAACTCGGGGATTGCAAGGACGTCGGAGTTCGTTACACACTATCAAAGGATTATATTGGTATTTTGTGACTTGAACGTTTTAAGTTATGACATGTATAGGGACTTAGCCATTTTGTGTGTATGTCTTATGATATGGCTTAATATTGGCTTGTAAATGCTTGATAATGATTAGTCATTAAAATGGTTAATTAAGAACATGTTTTGGATGTTATATAATGCCTAGTTGATAGTTATTTTAAGAAATTATGTAATTATATGTAAGGGAACAGCTTTGGACAAAGAAGAAGGATTTGATTTTGAAAAATCACCAAAATAGTAGAAATGGAATTAGGTTGTGCATGAGATATATAATTAAAGCTTATTGAGTCTATTTTTATATAAAAAATGATGTAGGAAAAGAATTTTATATTATGAGATAATTGATTTTAGTGAAGAGAGGTCAAGACTATCAAACTGTGTAATAGGGAGACTTTAACTAATAAACTATACTAATTGGCCACATCAAAAATTATGGAAAATTATAGTAATAAGATATATGAGTCTAGTTTCAAGGAAAATTTACGGATCTATATTTTGAGTTTCGTAACTTGAGTTATAGTTAATTTAGTGAACATCACGCAGATGGACAGTTTCAATTTTTATGCCCTGATCTAGTAAGTTAAGTCTAGTAATGTCTCGTGCTCGACTCCGGCAACGGTCTTGGGTAAGGGGTGTTACAATCGGGAGCAGCTTGGAAAAAGGATCTCCATCAAGACTGAAGATCTCCTATCAATTTCTCTTGAAGTTTTTGGGTTTTTTTTTATGTTTTGTAGTTTTCTTTATTTAAAGATATTTACCTCTATAAGTATGAACTAAATTCCCTAAATACCTAGGGAGGATGAAACCTAGAAGTCCCTGTTTAAGAGTAGATCAACACAATTAAGCGGAGTTGATTGCAACCCTAGAAATAGGATGACATAAATCTACCGGATTAGAGTCAAATCTAATAAGGGAATTCATAGATCGAGTTAATGCGACGATAGGGGTTTTAATTAGAAAGAGATTTCAATTAATCAACCTAGAGTTAGTTGTTTTTAGTCTTGAAAGAGATATTAACATAAATCAGGGATTTTTACGAATTAAGTCAAGTGAATAAAGCGTATGAATCAAAAGTAATAAGTGAAGTCTAGGTGGATTCTTCATTGGGTATTGCCTCTCTCGTATAGTTGTTTAAAAGTATTTTCCCAATTCATTCTCTATCGTGCTTTTAATTAATTTTAGTTTAAAAGAAATCACTCTAATTCTTATGCTAGATAATAGAAAGATAGTAATTACTAGTACTCTTGGTCCTTGTGGATACGATATTTTCGGTCTTACCATAACTATACTATTAAACGATAGGTGCGCTTGCCTTTATTTTGATCGTAGTTAGTTAGAGACACATCAGTATCCAACACCGGAACAGGGTACAAGGCATTACCGAACTTAAAATTTCTTGAACATGTAAAATCGGGTCATAAAATTTTGTCAAATTTAAAACTTTTCTAACACATGCATTTTGTTCCTTATATGGGCTTATAAAGCTCAAAACATCCTTTAGGATGGTTCGGGACTAAACCGAGATCTTTGGAAACTTTTGGAAAAAAATTTAGAAGATTTTGTCAAAACAGGGGACACACGCCCGTGTGGTCTGGGACACACCCGTGTGGTCTGGGACACGCCCATGTCCCTAACCCATGTAACTCTCTGTTTATGATGTCATCATCAAAATAGGGTCACACGGCCTTGGCACACGCCTGTGCCCTTAGACTGTGTTTATCACATGGCTGAGACACATGGCCGTGTCTCTGCCCGTGCAGCCTGGAAGTTTGCTATTTTCCAAGCTAGTTCCCCAGATAAAACACAAACTCTCTTGTATCCATTTCATCAACATGTATCATGCTATAATTGGACATCCAAATAACCAATTTTACATACACATTCCCATAAACATCGTCATTCATGAAATCATTTGTAAACCACATCCACAACATTTCAATTATGCAATTACCACATACATGAATAACCACATCATAGGCGTATAACAACCATCAATATTGGTCATCTCCAAATAGCCTTAATCAAAATGAACATTTATTAAATAAGGGCCAACATTTTGGGCCATAAGAAATATGACTGATCGCTGAAATCAGAGCTTTAAAATTTATAAATAGAATGATCAAACCTGGAAACTAACTCTGACAACGACTTAAAGGCAAGTGTACCTATCAAACAGTAGTATAGCTTAGGCAAGACCGGATTATCGAACCCAAAGAAACTAAAAGTACTAATACTCACTTTCTTTTTTTATTATTTAGCCTAAAATATGGAGTGATTGGTTGATTTAATCTAGTTTAATGACTACTAAGCTAAAGATGCAAAGACAAAAAGAATGAATTGGGAAATAACTTTAAGAAACTCAGTTGATTACGACGATACCCTCAGGAAGAATCCACCTAGACTTCACTTGTTACTTATTACTAAATCATATGATTTCTTTACTTAGCTTGATCCGTAGGACTCCCTAACCTATATTAAACCCTCTCTCGAGGCGAATAACATCTAACCCTAGGTTAATTAGTGGAACTCTCGTTCACTTATAATAACTCCCTAGAATAGCAGTAAATCGATCAATGGATTCCCATATTAGTTTTCACCCTAATCCGACAAAATCTTGTAACCCTATCGCTAGGCGTTCTGTAACACCCCAAACCCGGTCAATGCTCCACGACCGAATCTGGTATGCTACAGGGAAAAAGGTTTTGGGTGGTTTAGGTCGAAGTCTAGAAGTTTGATGAAACACTTTGCGAAACTTTGTATTTGAGGAAAACTTGAGTAGATTTGGATTAAAATTCACGCTGTGTTTGAAAACCCCAGAGCTTTGAAAATTTATCTCAAGTGTAGGTAAAACTAATTTATGTGGGTTTGAAGTTTAAGTTGTTTCCTATTATTACTAAAGTATTTTGTCTTAGTAGAAAACCATATTTAAGTTTGAAAACAATTGAGTCCATTTTGTTCTAAGTTATAGTATGATACCCGATGGTATAGTTTAAAACATCGTTTTGCGCTTTGAAAACGTTGTCTTACCAAGTTTTAGCACATTTTAACTCAAGTAGTTTGTTAAAGCATATTATAAATCTAACTTAATCGTAAACTAAACATAATAAAAAGGCCATTTACAACCCAAATAAAACCAAATAGTAATAATAAAACTTAAGTACCAACTTTCTTAAAAGTCCGAGCAAAACTTTATTTCAGTATGGCATGAGCACCTCGAGTCCATCCGGCTCCATGTCCGCGTCTAAGTGTCACCTGAAAAAGTCAAAGGAGAGGGTGAGTCGAGTGACTCAGTGTGTAAATCCCGCCCCAAGAACAACATGCTAACACACATCATACAAAGCAACATAATTAATGCAACCCGATCCTAACCATCCATATCACCTTTTCTACCCCGTGGTACCAAACCACCGGTGGTGCTAAACCACCGGTGACATATAGTCACAATGTGTTACCAAAACACCGTGTCCCAAAGACACAATTGTGCTACTAAAGCACCGTGACCGTAGTCACAACTGGATGATGGGGCCAACCCATCGTGTGATACCAAATCACCAGCGATTTATCCCATATCTCAAGTGGGGCCAACCCACGGTGGTTAAACCACAGGACAAGTCGCAATGAGGTGCCAAACCTCCGTGTCCCAAAGACACAATTGTGCTACCAAAGCACCGGTGACCGTAGTCACAAATGCTGATGGGGCCAACCCATCGTGTGATACCAAATCACCGCGGCGTCAATCCCATATCTCACAAGTGGGGCCAACCTACTGGTGTTAACCACAGGGACGAGACGAGGTACCAAACCTCCGAGGTGCTAAACCTCCGTGACCCAAAGTCACAAAGTGTGTTACTAAAACACCGGTGCTCACAAGACAAAATATCACCGCTTCCTCCACTCAGATCACCCATCAACATACCATACTCATGTAATCATGCATATCATATAATCATGCATATCATGCTAATATGTCTAATCTCATACCCCATGTCACATATATCCACAACCATGGTATCATATAGATCATCAAGAAACTCATAATAATAATCATCGACTTACCCGAGTCCGTAATCATACCCATTAGGTATCACATCAATCATCACTGCTTTCATTAATCATCACACAAAGTTATCAATTATATTACTAAATGTATGTGTTAGTTTACACACCGATATATCAAGATGTTAATCCTAAGAACCGGTCAAAATCGCTTGATCACCTCAACAATGACTTTAATCCTACAATCGCCAAAACTAAACAACATAATCATGCTAATCAACCTCTAAGGTATAACCGTAATTTTACCTACCAAGGGCATTTTCGTAATTTACCCACCAAGGGTATTTCCGTAAATTCACACATGTAGTGGCCTTCGAAGGCCTAATGTCGCCACTAGCGACTCACCACCATCTCCGATCGCATTCGGACGATTTGGCCTAAAACCCGATTTCGGCCATCCTGCCCACACGCCGGTGGCCCACCTAGCACAAATCTAGCCACGATATAAGTTCCACCTAGTCTAGTTCACTATATACTAACTAATCATGCATTTACTCATATGGGCCCACGGCCCATTGGGCCCACTTTCGCCCATCGAGGCCCAAGCAATTTCAACCCACGAGAATACTACCGATGGCCTCAACTATCGCTGAAAGCCCCACACATGCGCCGCACGCTGTGGTTACTAATGCCGGATCGCAGACTTCGCATTTGCCGCTTACAACTAGAGTAGAGAGAGTTACACACCGACAGGACTCTGGGCTAATCCGCGCCCACCACTCTTGTGCCCAAATGCCTCCAAGATGTGTTTACTCTCCCTAGGATGCTCCTTATATAGCTAGCTCTTCACCTTCCTTCTTTGTGTCTTTCCGATGTGGGATCCTTCACAAGAGAGTTTAAATTCAATCAAACTCTTGTCATTCAATCCAAAAATAAATACTCCTTCGCTTCTCACGAGATTCAACCTGTGCTCCTTATAACATAATCCACGCTAGCCACTTTACCAACTAGCTCCTTGTGTCTTAAACCATGCAAGTAAATATAAACTATGGGCCAAATTCTAAGGTCCAAGCAAAAAGAAACCAAAATGCAAAAGCCAAGACTTGAACCTTGGACCTCCTTCCTTCCTTGTCCCTCATGTGGCGTCACTTTGCCACTACACCACACACTCCACTTGTGTCATTTTCCTCCACATTTTATTCTTAAGGCCTACCCGCCAACCTCCAAGGTTTTTTTTTTTCACCTAAAACCAAAATTTTCCCAAAGCTAATATTTGATCCCGGGACTTCATAGAAGCCCCCTAACCTTCCAAAATCACTTATCTAAAAGGTCCAACTTGCACTTAAGTCGATCTCCTATTCTCCAAAAAATTTTAAACGCTACTACGCCTAAGGCCCATTGGGCTCAATTCTCTTAGGCCCAATTTCAGATGTTACAAATCTACCTCCTTAAAGAAATTTCGCCCTCAAATTTCCAACTAACTAACAAATGCACATCCTAACCTACCACACTACGCCTTGTCACAAGACTCGATCTTAATAAAACTAATATACTTCTAACTAGAATTTAAAACGCTACCCATACTAAAACACCTAGCAATTAAAACAGATGAATATTTCATATGCTCCCAACTCTATGTATAATGTCTTGACTTATCCGGTTTAAAAGTTTTATGCACCATTTTTATTCCACCGTATTAAGGCACAATCTTATGAATAGTTCTTATTACGTAGTTTTGTTTTCGCAAGTTCACAAAGTCCTATAGGTTTCATTTCTAGGTAGTCTACTACCACTATTCATTCATATCATACATCATCAAAATCATATGCAAACATCGCCAGGGTACTTACCGGGCGGATTGGTGCCGAGACTCGATGCCATGCCTTTCAAATCATATACTTTAAAACCAATATACTTGAAAATTTTAGTTTTAAAACATTTTGGGCCTCGCCCACAACCAGCTTTTGAACTTGGCTCGATATCATTAAATGTAACACCTCAAACCCGGCCAATGCTCCACGAATCTAATCTGTATGCTACAGGAAAAGGTTTTGGGTGGTTTAGGTCAAGTCTAGAAGTTTGATGAAACACTTTGCTAAACTTTGTATTTGAGGAAAACTTGAGTAGATTTGGATTAAAAATTCACGCCAGTGTTTGAAAAACCCCAGAGCTTTGAAAATTTATCCAAGTGTAGGTAAAACTAATTTATGCTGGTTTGAAGTTTGTTGTTTCCTATTATTACTAAAGTATTTTGTCTTAGTAGAAAACCATATTTAAGTTTGAAAACAATTCGAGTCCATTTTGTTCTAAGTTATAGTATGATACCCGATGGTATAGTTTAAAACATCGCTTTTGCGCTTTGAAAACGTTGTCTTACCAAGTTTTAGCACATTTTAACTCAAGTAGTTTGTTAAAGCATATTATAAATCTAACTTAATCGTAAACGAAACATAATAAAAAAGGCCATTTACAACCCAAATAAAACCAAATAGTAATAATAAAACTTAAGTACCAACTTTCTTAAAAGTCCGAGCAAAACTTTATTTCAAGATGGCATGAGCACCTCGAGTCCATCCTGCTCCATGTCCGCGTCTAAGTGTCACCCGAAAAGTCAAAGGAGAGGGTGAGTCGAGTGACTCAAAGGTGTAAATCCCGCCCCAAGAACAACATGCTAACACACATCATACAAAGCAACATAATTAATGCAACCCGATCCTAACCATCCATATCACCTTTTCTACCCCGTGTGGTACCAAACCACCGGTGGTGCTAAACCACCGTGACATATAGTCACAATGTGTTACCAAAACACCGTGTCCCAAAGACACAATTGTGCTACTAAAGCACCGTGACCGTAGTCACAAATCGATGATGGGGCCAACCCATCGTGGTGATACCAAATCACCAGCAGACGATCCCATATCTCAAGTGGGGCCAACCCACTGTGGTTAAACCACAGGACAAGTCGCAATGAGGTGCCAAACCTCCGTGTCCCAAAGACACAATTGTGCTACTAAAGCACCGGTGACCGTAGTCACAAATGCTGATGGGGCCAACCCATCGTGTGATACCAAATCACCGGCGCCAATCCCATATCTCACAAGTGGGGCCAACCCACCTGGTGTTAACTACGAGATTTAGACGCCGAGGTACCAAACCTCCGAGGTGCTAAACCTCCGTGACCCAAAGTCACAAAGTGTGTTACTAAAACACCGGTGCTCACAAGACAAAATATCACCGCTCCCTCCACTCAGATCACCCATCAACATACCATACTCATGTAATCATGCATATCATATAATCATGCATATCATGCTAATATGTCTAATCTCATACCCCATGTCACATATATCCACAACCATGGTATCATATAGATCATCAAGAAACTCATAATAATAATATCGACTTACCCGAGTCCGTAATCATACCCATTAGGGTATCACATCAATCATCACCGTTTCATTAATCATCACACGTGTTATCAATTATATTACTAAATGTATGTGTTAGTTTACACACCGATATATCAAGATGTTAATCCTAAGAACCGGTCAAAATCGCTTGATCACCTCAACAAATTTTAATCCTACAATCGCCAAAACTAAACAACATAATCATGCTAATCAACCTCTAAGGGTATAACCGTAATTTTACCTACCAAGGGCATTTTCGTAATTTACCCACCAAGGGTATTTCCAGAATTACACATGTAGTGGCCTTTCGAAGGCCTAATGTCGCCACTAGCGACTCACCTACCATCTCCGATCGCATCGGACGATTTGGCCTAAAACCCGATTTCGCCCATCCGCCCACACGCCGTGTGGCCCACCTAGCACAAATCTAGCCACGATATAAGTTCCACCTAGTCTAGTTCACTATATACTAACTAATCATGCATTTACTCATATGGGCCCACGCCCATTGGGCCCACTTCGCCCATCGAGGCCCAAGCAAATTTCAACCCACGAGAATACTACCGATGGCCTCAACTATCGCTGTCGAAGCCCCACACATGCGCCGCACGCCATGTGGCTACTAATGCCGTGATCCAGACTTCTAAGATTTGCCGCCTACAACTAGAGTAGAGAGAGTTACACACCGACAGACTCGGGCTAATCCGCTCCCACCACTCTTGTGCCCAAATGCCTCCAAGATGTGTTTACTCTCCTCCTAGGATGCTCCTTATATAGCTAGCTCTTCACCTTCCTTCTTTGTGTCTTTCCGATGTGGGATCCCTTCACAAGAGAGTTTAAATTCAACTCAAACTCTTGCCGTCAATCCAAAAATAAATACTCCTTCGCTTCTCACGAGATTCAACCTGTGCTCCCTTATAACATAATCCACGCTAGCCACTTTACCAACTAGCTCCTTGTGTCTTAAACCATGCAAGTAAATATAAACTATGGGCCAAATTCTAAGGTCCAAGCAAAAGAAACCAAAATGCAAAAGCCAAGACTTGAACCTTGGACCTCCTTCCTTCCTTGTCCCTCATGTGGCGCCACTTTGCCACTACACCACACACCCACTTGTGTCATTTTCTCCACATTTTATTCTTAAGGCCTACCCGCCAACCTCCAAGGTTTTTTTTTTTTTTTTTTTTCACCTAAAACCAAAATTTTCCCAAAGCTAATATTTGATCCCGGGACTTCATAGAAGCCCCCTAACCTTCCAAAATCACTTATCTAAAAGGTCCAACTTGCACTTAAGTCGATCTCCTATTCTCCAAAAAATTTTAAACGCTACTACGCCTAAGGCCCATTGGGCTCAATTCTCTTAGGCCCAATTTCAGGATGTTACACGTTCGATCAACTCCGCTTAATTATGCTAGATCTACTCTTAAGTAGGGTCTATTCCTCCTCCACCTAAGCACATCAGATTTGGATTAAGCAACATAATTAAGAACAAACTAAGTATTTATCATATAATTCAGAAAATAATAATAAAATTCATCTAGGTTTCATCCCCTTTAAGTATCTGAAGGGTTTAGTTCATAATGAACAAAAACATCTCAAGAGAAAAGATAAAACAAAACATAAGAAGTCCCTAAAACCCCCTAGAGGAATTGAAGGAGAAATCTGCCATCTTGAGTAGAATTCCAGCTCTTCGAGATGGATCTTTTGGCTATCTTTGAGTGATTCCCACAAATGTGATTCTTCTGGCTTGGCTCCTTGGCCTAGCTCTCCCCTTTCAGGATACACTTAGGGTGTTTATATAGGCTCTTGAATGCTTTACTTGGCCTCTAAGTGTCCTAATTTAAGTTTGCTTCTTACTCGATATTTGAATAAGCTTTGGAAAGTGTTTCTTTGGCTCTAAGTATCCAAATTTGAGTGAAATTTCTCTCTCCCGTAAGAGGGGCACGATCATGGCACACGCCTGTGTAAATCGTGGTTGGGCCGTGTCTCGATTCTGTCAATTGGGGCACAACCGTGTAAATTGTGTCATAACCGTTTCTTAGTTAATTATCGAAGCACGGCCGTGTGGCTTGAAGTCCGTGCCGTGTCCATTTTCTTCTTTGGCCCAAATTGGCCCGCTTTAAGCCCGCTTTTGTTCTTTTCGTCCCCTGTGCTTTCTTGAGTAGAAATATAAAAGAAAGGATTAAAAGTACCTTTTACATAAATCGTATTAAATCATCCTAAAAGCATACTAAATATGGGGTTAAAATATGTTACTTTTACAGTTTATCAAATACCCCCACACTTAAGCTTTTTCTTGTCCTCAAGCAAAATTCTCAACTTACAATTAAAATGAACTTTCCGTAATTCACAATTCCTATCAACAATGCTTCATCATAATTCACAGACAATTTATACATGGATAATTTAATTCATCATAATTCACAGACAATTTATACATGGATAATTTAACTCAAAGAGTCTTAAAGATTCAAACAATATAAGTCATGAATTTTGTAGTATGAAAACATAGGTGTCTCCCCTTATCTAAACGATTACCTTTTAATTTGAAATCGACATGGATTGACATCCCCACTAAGGATTCACTCAAAGCACTCGAAGTATTTAATTTTCAAGAAAAAGCATTCATAAGTCGAACCTGAAAAGTTAATCCCATAGGCTTACCTGAAAATCAAATCTTCACCACTGTAATATGATATGATACACAAATTAAAAGGTCTTTGACAGGGTTGTAACGAGCTTGGGTTAAAGGTGTGGATAAAGACTGAATTAGAAGGTTTTAGAATCAAGATTGACTTGACTAATTACCTAACTAGAAATAACAAACCTGAAAATAAATGATTACATCAAATGAAACTAATAATAAAACTTTTTTAATACGAGCTTTTTCAACAATTTGGAATTTAAATACATAAGCTCCTTTAATCATATACTAATACTTGAATATACTTTGGGTTTTTTTAAGAATAAACTTGAAACATAATAGAAAGAACTTTAATAATTGAAATAAACTAATTTGGCAACTAATCAAATCAATTCTTGATAGAAGGGCAGTCAAAAGAATAGTGATAACAAATACAAAGGGTTTTGGGTTAATATTAAGCGGGTAATTCAATAAAAAGGGATTAGGATCAAATGGGTTCACTAAAGGTTAATTATGTCGGTAAGCTTTTTAGTGGAGTGAATGGGTTAAAACCTAGGTGCCTTTATCATCTCAGTATATCAAATCATTGATGTGGTCTCAACATGTATAATCAAGGCAAGTTCTAGAATAACAAATCAGTGTTGACACACTCATAATTAATAAAGTGACCATGAAAAAGAATATATGCTCTATAAGGCTCAAATCTCACAAAAATTATGTGTATTTGACATCAATCCAGAGATTTCAAACTTCAAGGTAATATTCAAATTTAGTTCAACACCCTAGATAATTTTTTTTGAAACATAGACTTATCATGCTTGATTCTCTAGTATTCTTCATGTATAAATCATCAATGCACAATTATCAATGACTTATTCAAGAGCTTATCAATAAAAATCATAAATCATTAGGAATTTCACCCTAATTAATAATATGAGAAAATTTCTTAGGGACAAGACTAAAATTCAGGATTTGAGAATAATGCAAAAAGTTAGGTACTTTTACCCCCCCACACTGAAGTTGTACATTGTCCTCAATGTACAAAGATAGATAAACAATTATGTGATAAAATAATCAAAAGAGAATGGGAGAAGTAACACTTCCTGAATTTTGGATGATTTCGGGAGTTGGCGTCTTTGGTGGTAGAAAGTAGGTGGAGGAGGTGGTGGTGGCATTTTCTATGGGCCTGGTGGGGTGTCTACTGATGATCTTTGTGCTAGATAAAGAAATTGGGTAGCCTGCAAAGGTATAGCCAAGAAATCTAAAGAAACATTAATAATATACTAGTACTATAATTAAAGACAAAGGAAATAAAGAGAATGAGACTAAGAAGAAAACTGAAATTGAAAGAAAAGACTAATGGACTAAGGAGTCCTTATTGTTGGATGGTTCGCGAGGTGGGTGTGACCTCTAAGGCTGTAGTGTGTGATTCCCAAGCAACCTTTAGAACCTAAAACCAAGAAACTAAAAGAATTTAAAATATATTAAGCAGAAGGGAATTATAGATAAGTAGGATAAAGGGGAAAATAAACATAAAGAAGAATTTAAATGGTCTAAAAGACCCTTGGCTTGGTTTTTGAATGAAGCAGCTGGCATGAACTTATGTGTTGGGGTCTCCTTTAAGGAGACAATGCTTGCCTTCTTACACTTCTTCGGCATGATTCTAGTGTAGCTCAAGAGTTTGGACACTTTTTCTAAAGAAAGAAAGAAAAAGAAAGAAGAAAAATGAGGGGAGAAGGAGGAGGGCTGTGGGTTTTAAATAGGGTCTCAAATCTGGCACGCCCCACTCCTGTGGATCGTGGGTGTGTTGAATGACACAGCCGTATCGTACGGCCGTGTGTCTAGGTGTGTGTGCACACCCACGCCCATTTCTTTGACACCATGCCCGTGCCTAAAAAGGCAATGTGTTGGCACGATTGGACAGCATGGGCGTGTTTGTCCCGTGTCTGATAAGCCAGTGGTTTCACACTATTGTGGAGCACGGCCGTGCCAATTTTTTGGTGCCCATAAGGGAGTGGTTGGATCCGTGACGTCATGGGGTGGTTGGGGCTGATTCGTACGGCCTCTGTTGTGTCAGTACGGTGGTTCTAGTGGTCCACAGGGTCACAGACACAGCCGTGTATAAGGCCGTGTGGCCTTGAAGTTCTGCACTTCCAGTTAGTTTAAGGGGAAATAAAGAAGAAAAGGAAAGAAACTGAAAATAAATTTGAAAGTAAATAGTGTTAGTACTCGGGTTGCCTCCCGAGAAGCGCTCGTTTATAGTCTTAAGCTGGACTTTCCTCGAATTAGAAAAATTAGGGAGTTTTAAAGGTTTGAATATCTTCCCTCTTGCTTAAAATTTAATTTTCTTGATGAGGTTCAAGTCGAGAAACGTTTACCTTAAAAGTGCTGAATGTTGGATTGCTTACCTCGACTGTTCCATGGGGAAGATATCGTGTACCTTAAGAAGTATTTCTCCCTTTGTCTTCAAGTCTGTTGTGGTGATGTGCGGATTTGCTTTGTCTAATAGTACCGCCTCCTATATTGTAGTGGTTTGATGTTCCTACGAGCTCTTCTTGTGATTCCTCTGGTTTTACTTTGTGCAGTTCTTGTAACACCCCAAACCCTATCAAAATGCTACGACCGAATATGGTATGTTACAGGGAAGAAACCATTTGAAAACCCATTTGTCGACTCAAGTTAGAAAGTAGACCTTTGCTTTTTCGAGAGAACCTCGTATATATTGTGTAAACCGGAAAACATTTTAACCCATAGTCTCAAGAAATTAGAGTGGCCGTGTTGTTATTACAAGTTAATCAGTTACCCGATGGTAAAATTAAGAAAAATCCCGAAGGTTTATTTAGTTTTGAAAACGTCCATTTAACTTACTAGGCATGCTTTCAGTAATTAAACAAAATTATAAAGAAATTCTACCAAAAGAATAGTCCCAAAGAAAAAAAACTTAAGTGGCCATATTACATAACGGATAACCCAAATTTAAAATAAAATAAATCTGAAATAACCATTTAAAATAAAAGAAATGTAATCTTGAGCATGGCCACCTCGAGTCCTCCCGGCTCCACATCCACGGTCTAGGAATTACCTGCAAAATGATAGTGGAAGGGGTGAGTCACCAAGACTCAGTGTATAAATCTCCGTCCCGAAGGTATTAAACTTTTACACAGTTTCATATGTCAATATGTATGCCATGCAACCCATCCAACCTATCCAACCGAACTCCCAATTCTACCCCTTGTGGCACCTAGCCACTGGTGGTACGTAACCACTGGCGGTTCCAAACCACTGGTGACCGAAGTCACAAATAATCGTTAGTGGGCCCAACCCACTGTGCGGTACCTAACCACTGGTGACGATCCCTTATCTCGATATGTGGGGCCAACCCACTGTGGTACCAAACCACTGGGACGAGTCACAGAAATATAGATATGTGGTACCTAACCACTGGTGGTTCCAAACCACTGAGACTTAGTCACAATATCATAGTAAGCGGGGCCAACACCACTGGTGACAGTCTAAAAATATTCCTTCCCCCTCCTCTCATCACCCATTTCTCATGTGCATGTTTGCCACTAAGTATTATCATGCTTAACATACAGAATAACAGATGTAAAATAACTTGGCACTTACAGATTCCAATATATGCAATTAACGTTTGCAGCCATAGTAACTTACCCGGCATCCTTGCTTTTACCCACACAGGTAAATTTGTGATCTCAGCCGCTATACCGCTTTTATCAACACATAACAAGTAGCATATTAAATGAGAAAGTGTAAGAGCTACACACCGATTACTCGTAACACTACGCTTTTTACGCCGACACTGCTGTTAATCGACACTACCGCTTATCCGCTTACTTTCCTGCTCGTAGGTCGCCCACAACCCGGTGGCCAATCCTCACCACCGATCTCGCCTCGCTTCTTGAACTTAGGGGTGGGTTCACCGATCCAACCCTCCTAACGCTATCGAATTGAGTCCATAATAATCCTTGGTCACTAAATTGAGTTAAAGCAACAAGATTAAATCTAAAAGAGTAGCACATCACAAAAAGCGAAGGCTCTTACCTAGATCGACAAATCTCGTAGCTCGAGATCCAATCTATAGACCAACAAATCCTAAAAACCAATTGAGTGCGTCACCCCCCTCCTTCATTCGACCAAACAACACACCATTAGGCCAAGTAGCCATTCGGCTTTGGCATGAAAACCTGAACTAGATAATACAAAATAAAGAAATCACCCCTTACCTTCCTGATAAACTTGATCACCCTCCAGCAAGTTCGGCAAAGGCTAAAACAAAAGGGAGACCAAATAAGAAACTGAAACTAGACGTATAGACCCTCTACAAAACACATAGGGGTTTCAGCTTTCCTTCCCATAGCAATCAAAAGATAGAACAAAGATGTGTGAATGCTAGGGAGATTCGGCCATAAACCAAAAAGAAAAAAAAAAAAAAGAAAAGAAAGAAGAAAGCAAGGAGATCTTACCTGATTATGGGTTGAGATTTTGGCTTTGAGAACCAGAGAAGGGAAAATAGATTTCGGCAACCAAGGAGATTATGGCAAGAAGTATTCGGCTAAAGTGTTGAATGAGAAGAGAAAAGTAGCAGAGGTTTCGGTAAAGGATAAAGCTTTTAGAAGAATTCGGCAACAACAAACTAAAAGTGAAAAAGATGAAGAGGAAGAATGGTAGATGAGGTTTCGGTTCTTAAGGAAATAGCAAGAAAATGAATCACAAACGATGAGTAGAGAGCAGATGGATTCGTCCAAACACAAAAGAAGCAGAGAGAAGAAAAAGAAACGAAAAGAGATTTACGAGAGATTTCAATTTTGATACTTGAAAGAAAGAAAATGCAACAAAGGTGCTATGGGGTATTTCGGTTTGACAAAAAAAGATGGAGCAAAAGAATGCTCTTAGCCTTTCTTAGCTAGCTGAAAATACTCTCCTAAGTTGCTATTGAAATTCGGCACCCCCCTTAAGCTACCCCAAACCGATTTCACCTCTCTCCCTTAGTGTTTGACATACGGCCAACTCTAAGCTCAAGTGCCCATCCCCCTTTTTCCTCCACAATTTCCTCCTGACCACTCATTCAAATTTGTTTGAATGTTTCCCACTCCTAAGTTTTCTCCCCTCCACTTGTTCAAATCTGACCCTTCAACACTCATCCACCGTGTCCTAACTCTCCTTGTCCCAAGTCCAAAATAACAAGTAGAAAGGGGATTTCTACTGCTCGAACCAAGGCTCCCTCACTCCCCTGAGGTGTCACTTCACTAAGCCTTAACCGGCGCCCCCTTGCCACTTTACCAAGGCACTCCTTGCGTCGCAACCTACCTCTAGCTACCTTTAACCCCTAACTAAAATAGCTCCCCCTTCTAAGTACCCAAAAATAAGAATTTTGCTAAGGCTCTAGCCTATCTCTGGCTCATGCCTAGAGCCTAAAATAGCCTAAACTAGCATGACAACCATACTATTTGCATGCAAACAGATAAAATGCAGAGACCTCGATTTAAGGATGTTACAGTTCTACCCCCTTAAAAAAATTTTGCCTCAAAATTACCTGGTCAAAAGAATTGAGGGTATTGTTGCCGCATCACATCCTCTGGCTCCTACATGGCCTCTTCTGTTCTATGATTCCGCCATAACACCTTCACCAAAGGAACTAATTTCCTACGCAAGACCTTGACATCCCGATACAAGATCTGCACTGGTTCCTCCTCAAAAGATAAGTCTAGGCTCACTTCAATTTCTTCTACCGACACAACATGTGACGGATCCGAACGATAGCGTCTAAGCATGGAAACATGGAACACGTCGTGGATCTGGCTCAATTCTGATGGTAACTTGAGCTGGTAAGCTACTGGTCCCACACGCTTCAACACCTTATAAGGCCCGATAAACTTAGGGCTCAGCTTGCCCTTCCGACCAAATCTCAGCATCTTCATCCACGGCAACACCTTCAGGAAAACCTGGTCACCCACTGTAAACTCTATATCCCTTTGCTTGAGATCGGCATAGGACTCCTGCCTGTCTGAAGCTTCCTTTAAACGAGCTTGAATTAGCTTAACCTTGTCCTCTGTTTCAGAAACCAACTTTAGACCCAACAACTGACGTTCACCCAACTCTGTCCAACATGTAGGGGTTCGACACTTTCGCCCATATAGCGCTTCATACGGTGTCATCTGAATACTTGCTTGGTAACTATTGTTGTATGCGAACTCTGCCAACGATAGAAATTCCTCCCAACTACCTCTGAAATCCAAGACACAACCCCTCAGCATATCCTCTAAAATCTAAATCACCCTCTCTGATTGCCCATCTGACTGCGAATGAAACTTCGTACTGAAATCCAACCTTGTACCTAATGCCTGATGCAACACCTTCCAGAACCTTGACGTGAATCTAGGATCCCTATCTGAGATAATTGACACTGGCACTCCATGCAATCTCACAATTTCTGCCACATACAACTTAGCCAACCTTTGGAGTGAATAGTCAATCTGAACTGGTATAAAATGAGCCAATTTTGTCAAACGATCCACAATCACCCAAACCAAATCCTTTTTAGTAGGCGTGAGCAGTAGCCCACTGACAAAATCCATCGTAATCTTCTCCCACTTCCATTGCAAAATCTTTATCGATCGCAATGCATTCAAGGTAATCGGTGTTTGACTTTGACTTGCTGACACGTCAGACACTTACTTACAAATTCTGTTACCTCCCGCTTCAGACCCGACCACCAAAATTGCTTTCACAAATCTCGATACATCTTACTACCTCCCGGATGCATAGTGTACGGACTGCTATGTGCCTCCTGAAGAATCTTTTGCCTCAAATCCACATCCTTCGGCATGCAAATCTTTCCCTGAAAATACAACACACCTTCACTGCTCAAACTATACCCCTCTAATCCACCATTCTGCACTTGCAAACATCGGGCACTTAAAACTTCATCTACCAATTGCTTTTCCTTAACCTGGTTTACCCATGACGGCTTCACTTACAGTTTCGCTAGCAAACTTCCGTCATCATACAGGCTAAGATGAGCAAACATTACTCTCAAATCTGACACCACCTTACAGCTCAACGCATCTGCCACCACGTTGGCTTTCCCCGGATGGTACCCAATCGAGCAGTCATAGTCCTTCAGTAACTCGATCCACCTTCGCTGCCTCAAATTCAACTCCTTCTGAGTAAGGAGGTATTTCAGACTCTTGTGATCCGTGTAGACGATAGACTTCTTCCCATACAAGTAATGCCTCTAAATTTCAGAGCGAAAACCACTGTGGCTAACTCCAGATCATGCGTCGAATAATTCACTTCGTGAGGTCTCAATCACGAGAAGCATACGCTACCACTTTCCCTCCTACATCAAGACACATCCTAACCCGCTATGACGCATCACAATAAATCATAAACTCTTTCCCGCCTCAGTCAGATTAAAATCGAGCTTCACGTAACCTCTTTAATTTCTCAAAACTTTCTTCTTCACCGGTCCGACCACACAAACGAAACTCCCTTCCTTAACAACTTGGTTAACGGTGCTGCAATTAAAGAAAACCCTTCCACGAATCTTCTGTAGTACCATGCTAAACCTAGAAAACTCTGAATCTCTGCCACAAACTTAGGTGGTTTCCAGTCAAATACCACTTCAATCTTCCGAGGGTCCACCCTAATCTCCTCAGCTGACACCACATGACCCAAGAAGGTCACTTCCTTTAACCAAAACTCACACTTACTAAATTTTGCGAACAACTGCTTCTCCCTCAGAATCTGTAAAACCACACGCAGATGCACATCATGCTCCCCCTCAGATTTCGAGTACACCAGAATGTCATCTATAAAAACTACGATGAACTGATCTAAATACGGCTGAAAAACTCAATTCATCATATCCATAAATGCTACTTGCGCATTGGTCAACCCAAACGACATTACCAAAAACTCATAGTGACCGTAGCGGGTACGAAATGTCGTCTTATGGATATCTGCCTCCTTTATCTTAAGTTGGTGATACCCTGACCTAAGATCTATCTTAGAGAAGACTGAGGCTCCCTTAAGTTGATCAAACAGGTCATCTATCCTCGGCAATGGATACTTGTTCTTAATTGTCAACTTATTCAGCTAACGGTAATCAATACACATCCGCATTGATCCATCTTTCTTCTTAACAAAAAGCACAGGCGCTCCCTAAGGTGATACACTCGGCCGGATAAAACTTTGATCCAGCAATTCTTGAATCTGCACTTTTAGCTTCACTAACTCCTTCGGAGCCATTCTGTATGGGGCAATAAGCATTGGCGCGGTCCCCGGTAATAGATCTATACCGAACTCAACTTCGCGATCTAGAGGCAAACCCGAAAGCTCTTCTGGAAACATATCGGTAAAATCTTTTACCGTTCGGACATCCCCCATAGCTGAGTCATTTACCTTCAAGGCATACACATAAACCATGAATGCCTCACATCCTTTCTTCACCATTTTCTCAGCCTTCAAAGCGGATACCACATTGGATAGGTAATTCCTTCTATCACCTATCATCACCACCTCTTCACCCTCGACAGATCTTAACACCATACGCTTAGTCGCACAATTCAAACTTGCTCGACACCTCACTAGCTACCTATCCCTAAGATCAAATCGAACTCCCCGAATGGCAGTTCCATTAGATCAGCCGGAAACACTATGCCTTGAAGTTCTAGGGGTACATCCCTATACAGTTTGTTTACTTCTACAGAGTGACCTAAAGGGCTGATTACAGTCATCTCCTAGAAGAAGTCTCGCATGCTAAGTTCAGAGTTCCCACTATACTACTAGCAATAAAGGAGCGCGTCGAACCAACATATATCAAAGTAGTATAAGGTAATCCAAAAATTAAGAATATAATGGTTATGACGTCTGGTGCGTCACCCTCCTCTCGACGCCTCACTGCATAGACCAACCTAGGCTACCTTGCATCAAGATTCCCAAAGACCTCGCCCGAGCTCCCACTACTCGCCTTTACCATTACCTCCCCTAGATGAACCTCGACCCCTCTGGGGTTGCTGACCATCTCTCTTGAATTGAGTACGTCCTTGACCCTCAGACTGAATCTTGACTGGCCTCCGCGGACAATCCCTTATCCGGTGATCCATCGACCCACACTCAAAACACCCTCTGTTACCTATCCAACATTCCCCCGAATGAGACTTTCCACATCGAACACACCGTGGCGGCCATTGAGTAGCAGTAGCTGGACTTGCAGCCTGACTCGATCCACCAAATCTAGCCCTTTTTTGAGGATTCCCACTAGACCCTGATGGCCAAAAACTCCTCATTTCCCTATTCCTACTCAAATTCTGCCTCTCGATTTGTTTCACCTCCTCAGCTATTTTGGCCTTCTCCACCAAGACAAAGAATTCCTCTCTCATTGTGGAGCAATCAACACCATGACTCATCTCTCACCGTCCCTCAAACCCGACATCAGGTTTCATGTTCAGAGCCACAATACCCCGAGCATAACGGCCCAACCTTAAGAATTCTGCCTCATATTCTGATACTGACTTACTCCCCTACACCAGGTTTAAAAATGCCCTATGCTGCGCATCTATGTAAC
The DNA here is from genome assembly GCA_025506655.1 of Gossypium rotundifolium. Lineage (NCBI taxonomy): Eukaryota > Viridiplantae > Streptophyta > Magnoliopsida > Malvales > Malvaceae > Gossypium > Gossypium rotundifolium. The sequence continues at coordinate 117,570,134 of CP106727.1, read as the reverse complement.
TAGATCCGACGTACTTCCTCTGATAAGTCGCTCTAAAGAAATTCCAAGTGAGATCATCGGCCATCGCACCATCCCTGACCGTGAGCCACCACTAATAAGACTCATCCTAGAGAAGAGACACTACCCCTTTCAATTTTTCCTCGGCCGTGAAATCCAAATCGTCCATTGTACGCCACGCTTCCAACCAAGACTCAAATTGCATTAGGAGCCACCCTAGAAACACCTCAATACTTCGCTCTATTAGCTCGGAGTCGTTCAGGCATAGATTTTTGAGTCCCCATCCCTACGCTTTCTCCAAAGAATCTCTAGGACTCGCAAAGATAGCTTATGATACTACATCATCACCACCTACCTGCTCCTGATAATCGGCGCCTATAACTGGTGGTGGCGGTACCTCATTCTTTGACCCATAACTAGACTCTACCGGTTCCGATACAGTTATCCTACCCCTACCTTATCCGCGCGCAATACGCCCATGACCTCGAGTGCTCATTCTACCGTTCGCGATTTAATCTGATTAGAAATTTTATGGGTTAATACCTTTTTCTTTCAATGATTAACAATGGACTATCTTATGGAAAGAAGTTTTTAACAGTGGTTCTTTCGAATTTTAACTATGTCTACATAGTTCGGTTCTTAAGTCGGCATTCCCTAGTTCTAGAGTTCCTACTCAATCAGCATCCAATGGAACACCACACATATGCATCAACCATACCAGTACCTTCATAGACCCACATTCATTGCCTAAGGGTATTTTTGTCATTTCGCTACCCAGGGGTATTTTTATAATTTTCAAAATAGGGGTATCTTGATAATTTTCCAAAACGAGGGTATTTTAGTAATTTTACAATTCGGGGGTATTTTGGTAATTTTGAAAATTAGGGGTATTTCAGTAATTTTACAAATCAGGGGTATTTTGATAATTTCATAAACCAGGGGTATTTTGGTAATGTTATAAGGTAGGGGTATTTTGGTAGTTTTATAAATCAGGGTTATATAAGTAATTTTGCAAAAGTAGGGTACGGGTTCCTTTCGGGTTTTAGTTAAAATTTTGGCATGTAAACAAGTCCTCACAATTAAGGTGAACAGCCACTACGCACCAGGTAGGATCCCAGTAAAGAGGAGGTGAGTCACTAGGACTGCTTAAATACAAAGCTCTTCCTGAATCCAATCCTAGACATGCGTATGCCTATTACCACACCCTAGTCCTTCTATCTTGCTCACAAACATATTTATTTAGGGAAGTTAAGTTTTATGCAAGAGTTTATGTAGCTAGGCCTAAGGTCCATAAACCCTAACATTCCTATCTACGTCCCTTTTAAACCAATTAACCCTATCACGTATATATATATATATATATATATCTCATCAGGGATTAGGGTACTTACCTGGGTGGATCGGTGCCGGAGACTCAGGTGCCATGCTCTTTCAAATATGCATCTCCCCAAAAATCATTTTACAAACCCTTTTATTAAAAATATCTTGAGCCTTATACCCACAGCCGAGCTATTGAACTAGGCTTTGATACCATAATTGTAACACCCCAAACCCGGTCAAAACACTACGACTGAATCTGGTATGTTATAGGGAAGAAACCATTTGAAAACCCGTTTGTCGACTCAAGTTAGAAAGTAGACCTTTGCTTTTTCGGGAGAACTCCGTATATATTGTGTAAACCGAAAAACATTTTAACCCATAGTCTCAAGAAATTAGAGTGGCCGTGTTGTTATTATAAGTTAATCAGTTACCCGATGGTAAAATTAAGAAAAATCCCGAAGGTTTATTTAGTTTTGAAAACATCCATTTAACTTACTAGGCATGCTTTTAGTAATTAAACAAAATTATAAAGAAATTCTACCAAAAGAATAGTACCAAAGAAAAAAAAACATAAGTGGCCTTATTACATAACGGATAACCCAAATTTAAAATAAAATAAATCTGAAATAACCATTTAAAATAAAAGAAACGTAATCTTGAGCATGGCCACCTCGAGTCCTCCCTGCTCCACATCCACGGTCTAGGAATTACCTACAAAATGATAGTGGAAGGGGTGAGTCACCAAGACTCAGTGTATAAATCCCTGTCCCGAAGGTATTAAACTTTTACACAGTTTCATATGTCAATATGTATGTCATGCAACCGATCCAACCTATCCAACCGAACTCCCAATTCTACCCCTTGTGGCACCTAGCCACTGATGGTACCTAACCACTGGTGGTTCCAATCCACTCGTGATTGAAGTCACAAATAATCGTTAGTGGGTCCAACCCACTGTGTGGTACCTAACCACTGGTGACGATCCCTTATCTCGATATGTAGGGCCAACCCACTGTGGTACCAAACCACTGGGACGAGTCACAGAAATATAGATATGTGGTACCAAACTACTGGTGGTTCCAAACCACTGAGACTTAGTCATAATATCATAGTAAGCGGGGCTAACCCACTGTGTGGTACCTAACCACTGGTGATAGTCTAAAAATATTCCTTCCCCCTCCTCTCATCACCCATTTCTTATGTGCATGTTTGCCACTAAGTATTATCATGCTTAACATACAGAATAACAGATATAAAATAACTTGGCACTGATAGATTCCAATATATGCAATTAACGTTTACAGCCATAGCAACTTACCTGCATCCTTGCTTTTACCCACACAGGTAAATTTGTGATCTCAGCCGTTATACCGGCTTTTATCAACACATAACAAATAGCATATTAAACAGAGAAAGTGTGTAAGAGATACACACCTGATTACTCGTAACACTACGCTTTCTACATTGACACTGTCGTTAACTGACACTACCGTTATCTGCCTACTTTCCTATTCAGAGGTTGGCCCACAACCCGGTGGCCAATCCTTCACCCCTGATACTGCCTGCTTCTTGAACTTAGGGGATGGGTTCACCGATCCAACCCCTCCTAACGCTTGGCTGGCATTCGAGTCCATAATAATCTTTAGTCACTAAATCGGGTTAAAGTAATAAGATTAAATCTAAAAGAGTAACACATCACATAAAGTGAAGGCTCTTACCTAGATCGACAAATCCCGCGGCTCGAGATCAAATCCATAGACCAACGAATCCCAAAAATGTAACATCTGAGATTTAGGGGTCTCGCATTTTAATTTATCTCTATGTGCTAGTATGCTCTGTATGTTGTTTGAGTGTGTTTGGGGGTTCGGGAAACCTTGGGGTTAGGTAGAAGCCTTAGTAAAATTTTGGGTTCCAAGCTTTTAAGGGAGAGCTAGTGGCGTTAGGCCTTAAGAGGTTTTACGTGGGATTTATGGCACAAGGGAGCTAGTGGTGGAGTGGCAGGGTAATGCCTAGGTGCTAGGGGGAGTGTTGCATCACAAGCGGTGTCAAGGGGGGCAGAGGTTTGAATCACGCCAGCAGTAAAAGGGAGCTTTGTTTTTTTGGTGTTTTGCATCAAAGAGGGGAGGTGTTGGGGACGGCTATGGAACTTGAAAGGTGGAAGTGGACTTGGTCAAATCTTTTGAATTGGTGGTGGGGAGAGCTTGTAGGAGCTTGACTCATTCAAAGGTTTTTGAATGAGTGATGTGGAGGGTGTTAAAGAGAAAATCGTGGGGAGTGTTGGTAGGGGTGTTAGCCGAATTCTTGAAGGGTTGAGAGGGGGAGCATTCAGTTTTGAGCCTAAGAAGGGGGTGCTGAATTTTGGTAGCCATTTGGGAGCATTCACCTTATTTTCTTTGCATTTCATCAAAGCCGAATTCTCTACCACTTTTTCTTCTTTCACTTTTTCCTCTTTTCTTTCTTTTGACAACCCTCTGTTCTCCTCTTTTTCTCCTAAGGCTGAATCTTTCTCTCCATTTATCACCATTGCCAAAATACCATAAACCATAACCCTTTTCTTTACTTTCATCAAGTACTTCATTTTCAAAAGCCGAACAATCTTCTCCCATCTGCTGAGCTATAGCTGAACCTTCTAGTCATCCGCACCTCAGGAGTGCCATCTCTCTTAATTGCTAAGTTCCAATCGATTAGTGGTGGTAAGGGGCTCTCTTCCTCTTTAATCTTTCTTTTTATTTCTTTGGTTGTCGAAACCAAAAGTTAACCCTATTTCTTGTATGGTCAAATCTATGGAGGGCTAGGTTTTGGGACTTCTACTTTTAGCCAACGTTAAGGGTGCTAGGGATCTCTCGGGGTTTGTTTAAAGGTATTGAGGGTGTGGTATTCGACCAAAGGCCATCTGTGTTAGGTAGTAATCGCTAGGCCGAAGGCCATTTCATGTGTTCATTTGGCGTTGGAGCCGATTCTAACATGACTTATGCAGGGGTTTTCGGCAGACTATTAGGTTCAAATGTATAGTTCTGGGATTTAGTCAGTTTCGGTAAGGAGTATTCTATTCTCAGTATTTTATGGTCATCGCTATTATTCGATTTAATATGTTAACGGGGTCTTCTGACCAAGACTTTGTTTCATGGAACCGAATACCAACCAAGTGGAGAAAGGGGTTGGACACGTAGTCCTTACCCCTAAGTTCAAGAAACGATCAGTTTCAGCGATTCGAGATTAGCCTCCAGGTTGTGGGCGAGCATCCGACATCGATAAGCCGATCACTGTGATCGCTTCGAGTGAGGATGTTAGAGAGGTTGAGAGTTTAGTTCTTCAGGTTCTTAGGTGTGTAATTAACACACTGTTTGCGTATTTACTTTAATTATAAAATGAAATATGTGTGGTAGCTGAAATAGTGGTTGTGGTGATGTTATTACCCATATTGGGCAGTCCGGTACCAGGTTAGTAACTCTCCGATATTGAAATTTGGATGGATGTATGTATATAATGTGAAATTGTGGTAAGCATGTTATGTATGCATATCTGATATGTTCAAAATGATTATGTTGTCATTTCATCATAATATGTGATGCATGTGCATGGGATCAGGATATGTATAAAGAAGGAAAGGGTGTACATTTATGTACGTGGTTGATGTTAGCCTTGAGCTACATCGTGGATTGATGTTGGCTTCATGCCTCATCGTGGATTGGTGATGACCTCGAGTCACACTGTGGATATTTGTGATTTTAATCACGTGGACCAGTGGCTAGACCACTAAATGAACTTTGAGCAGCATGACTGCTAAAGAGGTGTGTAGTAGATGGAGGGTCGATTTAGTAATCCCCTGGTGTGTGGGGCAGGATACGGGGGTGTGTAGTGGTTGGATACTAGGTTGGAGAGGGTTAACATGTTGCATCTTTATGTGTGGTATGTAGATTAGGGTGGTTGTGGGCCAAGCCCAATTGTGGAAATGTATGGAATAATTACACACTAAGTCGGTTTGACTCACTCTATTTTCCTAAAACAATGCAGGTAATACATGATTTTTGGACCGGGTCGGAGGGGACTCGAGGTGGCCATGCAGAAGCTGCTTTTATTTCTTAAAGTTTATATTTTAGATTTTCAAGTACTTTTTGAAATGGATTTTATTGTAATAAGGCCATTTTAATTGTTTTGGGATTTTATTTATGGTTTTAAGTTAGAGTTACTATTAAAATATGAACTAGAGATAACTACAAAGCTTTTACGACGCAAACATCGAAATAAAGTTTTCAAGTCCGGATTTCTCATAAACAACTCGTTTCCCACAGAACTTCTGTTTCCAAATATCGACTTAAACATATTTAAGACCTATGTTTTAAAACCCCTAAGTTGTTTTTACTTCCAAATTAAATTCTTCTTTTTGGCAACTACTCCAAAGGACATTTGGATTCGACCGTGGTGTTTTGGGCGGCTTGGGTGTTACTGACTTAGTATCGAGCTGTGTTCAAAACTTGGCTTTGAGGATTTTTGGGCTCAAAACATTTTCCAAAGAGGGGTTTTACTAAAACATGGATTTCTATAAGCTATTCAGGTTTATTCTGGCATGGCACCTACGTATCTGGCCCAAAGTCAACCAGGTAAGTACTTCAAACCATTGCGTAATTTGTATGTAGAAATGATGGGTGATATGGGATCGTAGATTAGTAAGTTAGGAACTATTGAACCTTAGGATTAACTTACTCCAACACTAAACTTCATAAAACTTAACTTATTTCACCAAACCCGGGAATAAATCGCAGAGTTCAGGTGTGGTAATAAGCATGTGCATGTCTAGGCATGGATTCCAAATGAGCTTGGTATTTAAGCAGTCCTAGTGACTCACCTCCTCATTTCGGGAATCCTACCTGGTGCGCAGTGATTGTTCACCTTAACCATGAGGACTTGTTAATGGGTCGAACCTATAACTGAAACCCGAAAGGGATCAAATACCCAGTTTTGTAAAACTATCAAATTACCCCTGATTTCAAAAAAAAATTTATCGTACTACCCTCGATTTATTACCAAAATACCCTATTTTCCAAAATTACCAAGATACCCTTTATATTTTAAAAATCATAAAAAATACCTTTATAGAATAAATTACGAAAATACCCCTGGGTTGGGAAGGGACGAAAATGCTCAAAGTGGTGAACGTGTGTAGTGGATAGTGTTGATGAGTGAATGCGATTCTCTAAATTAGGGTGGAATACTTGAGATGAAGACTTTGGATGATCGAAAGAACTACTATTAAATTTCTTTACATAAAATTGCTTGTGGGTAATCGGTGGAACAAAAAGTTAATGCATAAAATTTCTTAAAACAGATTAAAACGCAGTGATAGACATGAGTTTTAGGGGACGAGGTCGTAATACGCGTGGACGTGGTAGAGGCGAAATGGTCAGATCGGAACCAGCTTGGGTCCAGTCATGGATCGGGAATGAAACGATGTCACCGCAGAGAAGTTTGAGTTTCAAGATCAAGCAGTGGAGATGACGCAGATCTCGTGCTATCTTCGCGAGTTTTGGAAAGAGTTGTGGGAGCGAATATGGGTACTGGGGCCCGAAAGTCTATTTCTAAGAGACTTTGAGCGAATGGAGCTGAGGTATTTAGAGGTGCCTCGGGGGTAGCTCCAAATGTGGCAGAGTATTGGTTAGAGGCAGTCGAGAGGATCATGGATGACTTGGACTGCACTGCAGAGGAAAAGCTGAAAGGTGCTATATCTTTACTTCGAGATGAGGCCTATCAGTGGTGGCTTACCGTCAGAGAGGGTACTCCAGCGGACCGAGTAGATTGGGGTTACTTTAAGGTAAAGTTTGAGGGAAAGTACATCGGAGCTAGTTACGTGGACGCACAGAAGAAGGCGTTCTTGAGTCTGGTGCAAGGGGGTTGATATCTCCTCAGCGTGAGAGGGACTTTGCTACTTTGGTGGAGAAAGCTCGGATAGCCGAGGAAGTTAAGTGAACTGAAAGGTAGAACAGAGATAGAGACAGAGGCCAGAATAAGAGAGGTTTTAGACCATCAGGATCTTCGAGGGGGTTCCATAAAAAGCCTAGGATTAAGGGTTCTACTCGTGCTTTTATGCCAGCTGTTGGGAATCAGGCCCGTCCATGTGCTCGGTGTGGGAGGACTCATGTAAGCCAGTGCTGGGGAAGGAGTAAGAAGTGCTTCAGGTGTGGGTCCAAGGCTCACTTAGTGAAGAATTTTCCTCAGAATGTGGATAGGGCTCAGACAGTAAGTCAGGGGTATGTGCAGCCAGGAAGGGGTGGTCCACAAATGTCGAGAGGTCGTGGTCCAAACCGTGGAGGAAATGGTTTTGGCCATGGTCGCGGAGCACCGGATAGAGGTGCTGGGAGCTCAGATGTAAGATAACTTGGATTGGTTTACGCAGCCAAACGTCGTGAGGAAGGGGATACACCAGATGTTATCGCGGGTACATTTTTCATTCTTGGGTTACCCTTTTCTGCTTTGATTGATGTTGGGTCAAATTATTCATACATTGCTAGCATGATGTCTGGAATCTTGGATGTGAACTCTGAAATTTTCTCTAGGAAGATAACTGTGCTTATCCCTTTAGGGTAATCTGTAGTGGTAGACAAACTCTTTAGGGATGTGCTTTTAGATGTTCAGGGAGTAGTATCTCCAGCGGATTTGATGGAGATGCCGTTCAGAGAATTTGACTTGATCTTAGGTATGGACTGTTAGTAAGGTATCATGCAAAGTTGGACTGTGCTGCTAAGTGCATGTCATTGAGGTCTCCCGGGGATAATGAGGTTGTGGTGATAGGTGAGAGGAGAGACTACTTGGCTAATGTAGTGTCTCCTCTTAAGGCAGAGAAGATGGTGAAGAAGGGGTGCTTGGCTTTCCTGATGTTTGTTAGTGCTTTGGATGCTAAGGAAGCAGTTGTGGGAGAGGTCAGGACAGTGAAGGAGTTTGTGGATGTTTTTCTAGAAGAACTTTCGGGGGTACCTCCGGATCGGGAGGTGGAGTTTGGAATTGACTGTTGCCAGGAACAGCGCCAGTGTCCATCGCTCCTTATAGGATGGCACCAAAGGAGTTGGTTGAGCTGAAAGCCCAAATTCAAGAGTTGCTAGATCGCGGGTTTATTCAAACCAGTGTGTCTCCATGGGGAGCAGCGGTGTTGTTCTTAAAGAAGAAGGGTGGGTCTATGCGTATGTGCATAGATTACCACCAGTTGAATAAGCTGACGATCAAGAATAAGTACCCGCTGCTGAGGATAGATGACTTGTTTGACCAACTCAAAGGAGCTGCGGTCTTTTCGAAGATAGATTTGAGGTTGGGGTATCACCAAGCTTAAGTTGAAGGAGGCTGATATCCATAAGACAGCGTTTCAAACTCAATACGGGCACTATGAATTCCTGGTAATACCGTTCGGGTTGACTAACGCACCGGCTACATTCATGGATATGATGAATCGGGTTTTCCAACCTTACTTAGATCAATTCGTCGTGGTGTTCATAGATGACATCCTGGTATATTCCAAGTGGGAGGAATAGCATGATGCACATCTTCGGGTAGTGCTACGAATTTGAAGGGAAAAGAAGTTGTACGCCAAGTTTAGCAAGTTCAAATTTTGGTTGAGTGAAGTCACTTTTCTGGGTCATGTGGTATCTGCAAAGGGAATAAGGGTGGATCCTCGAAAGATTGAGGCAGTACTGGAGTGGAAACCACCTAAGCCGGTAGCAGAAATTCGCAGTTTCTTGGGGCTAGCAGGGTACTATAGAAGGTTTGTCGAGGGTTTCTCTTCAATAGCGGCACCTTTGACTAAGTTGTTGAGAAATGAGGTACCTTTTGTATGGTCGGATAAGCAGCAGGAGAGTTTTGAGAAGCTAAAGAGAGTTTTGATAGAAGCTTCGATTTTGATTCAACCTGTGGTGGGAAAAGATTTTGTGGTGTATTGTGATGCTTCTCATACGGGGTTAGGTCGTGTACTGATGTAGAAAGGGAAGGTGGTTGCTTATGCATCTCAAAAATTGAGACCATATGAAGTCAACTACCCGACGTATGATCTGGAGTTGGTAGCAGTAGTTTTCACTTTGAAAGTGTGGAGGCATTATTTGTATGGAGAGAAGCCAGTGATCTACACGGACCGCAAGAGCCTGAAGTATCTGTTGACTCAGAAGGAGCTGAACTTGAGACAACGAAGGTGGGTGGAGCTCTTAAAGGATTACGACTGTTTGATTGAATACCACCCGGTAAAGCAAATGTGGTGGCAAATGCCCTAAGTCAAAAGGTAGTATCGGATCTAGGGCTATGTTCGCGCATCTTAGTCTCTACGATGATGGGAGTTTGTTAGCAGAGCTACAGGTGAAGCCGACGTGGTTAAGTCAGGTAAAAGAGAAATAGTTGGTGGATGAGGTTTTGAGTACTCGACTTTAGCAAGTTCAAAGTGGGGAGTTAGAGGACTACAGTGTGAACAGTGATGGAGATCTGTGTTTTCGTGGTAGGGTGTGTATGCCGAAGGATGTGGAATTAAGGCGAAGATTCTTTGGGATTCGCATAGTAGCCCTTACGCTATGCATCTTAGAGGAAGTAAGTTGTATAAGGATCTACTGGAATAGTTTTGGTGGCCTAGATTGAAGCGAGAAGTTACAGAATTTGTGGGGAAGTGCTTGACGTGTCAGCATGTCAAAGCTGAACACCAAGTACCTTCGGGGTTGTTACAACCAGTAAAGATTCCGCAGTGGAAGTGGGAGAGAATCACCATGGATTTTGTTAGTGGGCTTCCTCTTATGCCTACTAAGAAAGACTCGGTATGGGTGATTGTGGATCGGATGACAAAGTCTGCTCATTTCATACCTGTGCGTGTTGATTACTCTCTGTAGAGATTAGCGAAGTTGTATGTAGCAGAAATTGTGAGACTGCATAGAGTGCTCGGTGTCGATCATATCAGATAGGGATCCTAGGTTTACGTCGAGGTTTTGGAAGGCATTGCATCAGGCTTTGGATACCAGGTTGGACTTTAGCACGGCATTTCATCTGCAGACGGATGGCCAGTCTAAAAGGGTGATTCAGGTGTGAGAAGATATGCTAAGTGAATGTGTTATCGACTTTAGGGGTAGTTGGGAAGAATTCTTGCCTTTAGCAAAATTCGCTTATAACAACAGTTATCAAGCTAGTATTCGGATGGCGCTGTATGAAGCACTGTATGGGCGGAAGTGTCAGACTCCTACTTGTTGGACGGAACTAGGTGAATGTCATGTTTTGGGTCCAGAGATAGTGGCAGAGTCAGAGGAAAAGGTTAAAGTAATTCAGGCACGGTTGAAAGAGGCATCTGACAGACAGAAGTCGTATGCGGACCTTAAGCGAAAAGAGGTAGAGTTTGTCGTGGGTGATCGTGTATTCCTGAAAATTTCACCGTGGAAGAAGGTGATGAGATTTAGACGCAAGGGTAAACCGAGTCCCAGGTTTATAGGGCCTTATCAGGTTTTGAAGCGAGTGGGGCCAGTGGCTTACCAGTTAGAGTTGCCTTCGAAATTAAAGCAGATGCATGATGTGTTCCACGTGTCAATGCTACGTCGTTATCGATTGGATCCGCTCTCATGGTGCCAGTTGAGGAAGTTGAGTTGAGACCAGATTTGTCCTATGAAGAAGAATCGATTCAGATTCTGGAGCGAGATATGAAGGTGCTTGACGTAAATCGGTTCCTCTAGTCAAAGTATTGTAGCGAATCGTGGTTCGTAAGAAGCTTCGTGGGAGCGGAAGAAGCGATCGACAAAGAATACCCTCACTTATTTTGATCAGGTAATTTTGAGGCTGAAATTATTTTGAGGGGGTAGAACTGTAACATCCGGGATTTAGGGGTCTCGTATTTTAATTTATTTCTATGTGCTAGTATGCTCTGTATGTTGTTTGAGTGCGTTTGGGGGTTTCGAGAAACCTTGGGGTTAGGTAGAAGCCTTAGTAAAATTTTGGGTTCCAAGCTTTTAAGGGAGAGCTAGTGGCGTTAGGCCTTAAGAGGTTTTACGTGGGATTTATGGCACAAGGGAGCTAGTGGTGGAGTGGCAGGGTAACGCCTAGGTGCTAGGGGGGAGTGTTGCGTCACAAGGGGTGTCAAGGGGGGCAGAGGTTTGAATCACGCCAGCAGCAAAAGGGAGTTTTGTTTTTTTGGTGATTTGCATCAAAGAGGGGAGGTGTTGGGGATGGCTATGGCACTTGAAAGGTGGAAGTGGACTTGTTCAAATCTTTTGAATTGGTAGTGGGGAGAGCTTATAGGAGCTTGACTCATTCAAAGGTTTTTGAATGAGTGATGTGGAGGGTGTTAAGGAGGAAATCGTGGGGAGTGTTGGTGAGGGGGTGTTAGCCGAATTATTGAAGGGTTGGGAGGGGGAGCATTCGGTTTTGAGCCTAAGAAGGGGGTGCCGAATTTTGGTAGCCATTTGGGAGCATTCACCTTATTTTCTTTGCATTTCATCAAAGCCGAATTCTCTACCACTTTTTCTTCTTTCACTTTTTCTTCTTTTCTTTCTTTTGACAACCCTCTTTTCTCCTCTTTTTCTCCTAAGGCCGAATCTTTCTCTCCATTTATCACCATTGCTGAAACACCATAAACCATAACCCTTTTTCTTATTTTCATCAAGTACTTCATTTTCAAATGTCGAACAATCTTCTCCCATCTGCTGAGCTATAACCGAACCTTCTAGTCATCCGCACCTCAGGAGTGCCTTCTCTCTTAGTTACTAAGTTCCAATCGGTTAGTAGTGGTAAGGGGCTCTCCTCTTCTTTAATCTTTCTTTTTATTTCTTTGGTTGTCGAAACCAAATGTTAACCCTATTTCTTGTATGGCCGAATCTATGGAGGGCTAGGTTTCGGGACTTCTGCTTTTAGCCAAGGTTAAGGGTGCTAGGGGTCTCTCGGGGTTTATTTAAAGGTATGGAGGGTGTGGTATTCGGCCAAAGGCCATCTGTGTTAGGCAGTAATTGTTAGGCCGAAGGCCATTTCATGTGTTCATTTGGCGTTGGAGCCGATTCTAACATGACTTATGCAGGGATTTTTGGCAGACTGTTAGGTTCAAACGTATAGTTCTGGGATTTAGTCAGTTTCAGTAAGGAGTATTGTATTCTCAGTATTTTATGGCCGTCGCTATTATTCGATTTAATGTGTTAACCGGGTCTTCTGACCAAGGCTTTGTTTCATGGAACCAAATACCAGCCAAGTGGAGAAAGGGGTTGGACACGTAGTCCCTACCCCTAAGTTCAAGAAACGGTCAGTTTCAGCAGTTCAGGATTGGCCTCCGGGCTGTGGGCGAGCATCCGACATCGATAAGCTGATCACTGTGATCGCTTCAAGTGAGGACGTTAGGGAGGTCGAGAGTTTAGTTCTTCAGGTTCTCAGGTGTGTAATTAACACACTGCTTATGATTACTTTAATTATAAAATGAAATATGTGTGGTAGCCAAATAGTGGTACGTGGTGATGTTATTACCCATATTGGGGTAGTCCGCATTACCGAGTTAGTAACTCTCCGATATTGAAATTTGGATGGATAAATGTATATAATGTGAAATTGTGGTAAGCATGTTATGTATGCATATCTGATATGTTCATAATGATTATGTTGTCATTTCATCATAATATGTAATGCATGTGCATGGGATCGGGATATGTATAAAGAAAGAAAGGGTGTACATTTATGTACGTGGTTGATGTTAGCCTTGAGCTACATCGTGGATTGATGTTGGCTTCATACCTCATCGTGGATTAGTGATGACCTCGAGTCACACTGTGGATATTTGTAATTTTAATCACGTGGACCAGTGGCTATACCACTAAATGAACTTTGAGCAGCATGACTTCCAAAGAGGTGTGTAGCGGATGGAGGGTCGATTTAGTAATCCCCTGCTGTGTGGTGGTAGGATACGGGGGTGTGTAGCGGTTGGATACTAGGTTGGGGAGGGCTAACATGTTGCATCTTTATGTGTGGTATGTGGACTAGGGTGGTTGTGGGCCAAGCCTAATTATGGAAACGTGTGGAATAATTGCACACTGAGTCGGTTTGACTCACTCTATTTTCCTAAAACAATGCAGGTGATACATGATTTTTAGACTGGGTTGGAGGGGACTCGAGGTGGCCATGCAGAAGCTGCTTTTATTTCTTAAAGTTTATATTTTAGATTTTCAAGTACTTTTTGGAATGGATTTTATTGTAATAAGGCCACTTTAATTGTTTTGGGATTTTATTTATGGTTTTAAGTTGGAGTTACTATTAAAATATTAACTAAAGATAACTACAAAGCTTTTATGATGCAAACATCGAAATAAAGTTTTCAAGCCTGGATTTCTCATAAACAACTCGTTTCCCACTGAACTTTCATTTCCAAATATCAACTTAAACGTATTTAAGACCTATGTTTTAAAACTCCTAAGTTGTTTTTACTTCCAAATTAAATTCTTTTTGGCAACTACTCCAGTGACATTCCGGATTCGGCCATGGTGTTTTGGGCCGGGTTTGGGGTGTTACAAAAAACCAATTGAGTGCGGCGCCCTCTCCTTCATTTGGCCAAACAACACACCATTAGGCCAAGTAACCATTCGGCTTTGGCATGAAAACCCGAACTAGATAATACAAAATAAAGAAATCGCCCCTTACCTTCCTGATAAACTCGATCACCCTTCAGCAAGATTCAGCAAAGGCTGAAACAAAAGGGAAACCAAATAAGAAACTGAAACTAGACGTCTACAAAACACATAGGGGTTTCGACTTTCCTTCCCATAGGAATCAAAAGAGAGAAGAAAGATGTGTGAATGCTAGGGAGATTTGGCCATAAACCAAAAAGGAAAAGAAAGCGAAGAAAAAGAAAGAAGAAAGCAAGGAGATCTTACCTGATTATGGGTTGAGATTTTAGCTTTGAGAACCAGAGAAGGGAAAATAGATTTTGGCAACCAAGGAGATTATGGCAAGAAGTATTCGGCCAAAGTGTTGAATGAGAAGAAAAGAGTAGCGGAGGTTTCGGCAAAGGATGAAGCTTTTAGAAGAATTCGGCTAACAACAAACTAAAAGTGAAAAAGATGAAGAGGAAGAATGGTAGATGAGGTTTCGGTTCTTAAGGAAATAGCAAGAAAATGAATCACAAACGATGAGTGGAGAGCAAGGTGGATTCGGCCAAACACAAAAGAAATAGAGAGAAGAAAAAGAAACGAAAAGTGATTTAGGAGAGATTTCGATTTTGATACTTGAAAGAAAGAAAACGCAACAAAGGTGCTATGGGGTATTTCAGTTTGACAAAAAGAGATGGAGCAAAAGAATGCTCTTAGCCTTTCTTAGCTAGTCAAAAATGATCTCTTAAGTTACTATTGAAATTCGGCACCCCCTTAAGCTACCCCAAATCGATTTCTCCCCTCTCCTTTAGTGTTTGACATACGACCAATTCTAAGCTCAAGTGCCCATCCCCCTTTTTCCTCCACAATTTCCTCCTGACCACTCATTCAAATCTGTTTGAATGTTTCCCACTCCTAAGTTTTCTCCCCTCCACTTATTCAAACCAGTTGACCTCTTCAACACTCATCCACCAGAGTCCTACCTGAGTGCAACTCTCCCTTGTTCTGGCGTCAAAATAACAAGCAGAAAGGGGATTTCTACTGCTTGAACCAAGGCTCCCTCACTTCCCTGAGGCGTCACTTCACTAACCTTAAGTGGCGCCCCCTTGCCACTTTACCAAGGCACTCCTTGCCCTACCTCCAGCTACCTTTAACCCCTAATTCAAACAGCTCCCCCCTTCTAAGTACCCAAAAACAATAATTTTGCTAAGGCTCTAGCCTATCCCTGGCTCATGCCTAGAGCCTAAAATAGCCTAAACTAGCATGACAACCATACTATTTGCATGCAAACAGATAAAATGCAGAGACCCCGATTTAAGGATGTTACAGTTCTTCTTTGACGTGTGTCCTCTACTCTTCAAACTTGTCAATCCTACTGTCTTGTCCCTTGTAGGATTCTTCTTTGTTGTTTTGGGACTTATGAGTCGGCTCAGGGTTGTCGTTATATGGTGAAAGTTGAACAATTTGATTATCATCTGTATTTACTTTCTCACCTTCATCGATTATTATTCTAGCCGAGTCAAGAGCTTGAAGACTGATTGATTCGTCTCCTACACAAAGTATGAGTTCTCCTATGGCAACATCAATTTTAGTATTGGCAATTGCTAGAAAAGGTCTTCCTAAAATTAAGGGGATGGTATTATCCTCATCCATATCTAAAACAACAAAATCTACTAGGAAAACAAATTTATCTATTTTGACAAGAACATCTTCAATAATGCCCCTAGGAGTTATAACAATTTTATCAGCTAATTGTATACTCATCCTAGTTTGTTTGGGCTTCCCTAGACCTAGTCGTTTAAACAATGAATAAGGCATGACATTTATGCTTGCTCCTAAATCAGCTAACGCATTATTAATAGTTAGACTACCAATTAAACATGGAATTGTAAAACTCCCTGGATCTTTTAGCTTTCGTGGTAGCCTATTTTGTAACATTGATGAGCATGCTACGTTTAATTCCACGTGGTGCTCTTCATCTAATTTGTGTTGTTAATCATGAGCTGTCTTAAGAATTTCCTCGCATCTGGTATCTGAAAAAGAGCTTCAAGAAGAGTTAAGTTAATATGTATTTTCTTTAAGAGTTTAAGAAACTTACTGAACTGTTCCTTTAAATCGTCTTTTTTTATCACCTCGGGATAAGGTATGCGAGGTTGGTACTCTTTGATTACCGATTTTGGCTTTTCTTGTGTTACCTCTATTTACCTTCGTCTACCTTGTTTTCTTGTATTGATTTTGGTTTATCTAACTCCTTACTGTCTTGAGCTGAGATAGCTTGAATTTGCTCCTTTGGGTTAATCTTGATGTTACTTGGTAGACGTCCTAGCGGTCGTTTTGACATTAGCTTTGCGAGTTGTTCGATTGCATTCATGGCTTCTTTGACTGACTTCACAAGTTCCCCCATTCGATTCTCGTTGCTCTTAATTGTTTTCTCAGTTTCTTGGCAGCGCTTTTCTATGTCTGATGTAAATTTTGTCAGCATCTCTTCGAGGGTTGGCTTCTTTTCTTGCGGATATGGCTGATTTTGGAAATTTGAGGGAGGTTGTTGTCTTTGATTTCCTTGAATTCCTTGGCCTCCCCATGAAAAATTTGGGTGGTTCCTCCAACCTGGATTGTAAGTGTTATTATAATTATTGTTATTAGATCTAAAATTATTACATATATAATTTGTCTGTTCACTCTCTGCGTCTGGTTGGTAGGGTGGATACTCAGGATTCGCCACAGTTCCACTTGCGTTGCATTACATGACTGGGTGTACCTGTGAAGAACATAAACTATCAAGCTTTTTATTCATCATCTCTACCTGATTTGATAGCATGGTTACTGCATCAATGCTGTAGACTCCGGCTGATTTTGTCGGTTTTGTCCTTGTAACCTGCCATTGATAATTATTCAACGACATCTCTTCAATGAATTTGTAGGTTGCTTCGGGAGTTTTATTATTCAAGGTTCCACCGGTGGCTGAATCAATTAGTTTTCTCGTTGAGGGATTTACACCATTGTAGACGGTTTAGACTTGAAGCCATAATGGTAATCCGTGGTGTGGACATCTCCTCAAGAGATCTTTGTATCTCTCCCATGCATCATAAAATGTCCCTAAATCCATCTGCACAAAAGAAGAAATATCATTCCGTAATTTAGCCGTTTTGGCCGGTGGAAAATATTTTAATAAAAATTTTTAATCATTTGTTCCTATGTAGTGATTGACCCTCGTGGTAACGAGTTCAACCCCTGCTTGGCTTTATTCCTTAATGAAAAGGGAAATAACCGAAGACAAATGGCATCATAAAAAATGCCATTTATTTTGAAAGTATCACAGAACTCTAAAAAATTTGCTATATGAGTGTTCGGTCTTCGTCCTGCAAACCATCAAATTGAACAAATTGTTGAATCATTTGTATTGAATTAGGCTTTAATTCAAAATTATTAGTAGCTATAGTAGCCCTAACAATACTAGATTTTGCTCCTGTCAAATTGGGTTTAGCATAATCATACATAGTGAGCGGAGCATCCGCCACATCTCGTGGAGGATTATTCTCATCCATCCCTTCAATAGATTGGATCTGTCTTCTTGCTCTTCTTCTGTGTAATTTAGAACTCGCCTAATTTCTTTGCGATTTCTCCAAGCGGTAGCTTCAATTTCACTATCGTATACTAGAGGTCCTGTCAGATTTCGTCTAGTCATAAACTAGAGGCACCTGCTAGAAAAAAAAAGAAAAGAAAAATAAAATTTAGCAAAAAGTAATGGCATAAAATAAATTGCAAAATAAAATAATGGCTAAAGTAATAAAAATAAAGTTTTCTTAATATTTTAGTTTCCCGGAAACGGCGCCAAAAACTTGATCGCTAAAATCAGAGCTTTAAAATTTATAAATGTAATGATCAAACACGAAACTAACTCGACAATGACTTAAAGGCAAGTGTACCTATCGAGCAAAGAGTATAGCTTAGGCAAGATGTAATTATCGAACCCAAAGGAACTAAAAGTACTAATACTCACTTTCTTTTTTTATTATTTAGCCTAAAATATGGAGTGATTGGTTGATTTAATCTAGTTTAATGACTATTAAGCTAAAGACGCAAAGACAAAAAGAACGAATTGGGAAATAACTTGAAGAAACTCGATTGATTACGATGATACCCTTAGAAAGAATCCACCTAGACTTCACTTGTTACTTATTACTGAATCATATGATTTCTTTACTTAGCTTGACCCGTAGGACTCCCTAACCTATATTAAACCCTCTCTCGAGGCGAATAACATCTAACCCTAGGTTAATTAGTGGAACTCTCATTCGCTTATAATAACCCCCTAGAATAGCAGTAAATTGATCAATGGATTCCCATATTAGGTTTCACCCTAATTGAAAAAATCTCGTAACCCTATCTCTAGGCGTTCGATCAACTCCGCTTAATTATGCTAGATCTACTCTTAAGCAGGGTCTATTCCTCCTCCACCTAAGCACATAAGATTTGGATTAAGCAACATAATTAAGAACAAACTAAGTATTTATCATATAATTCAAAAAATAATAAAAAATTCATCTAGGTTTCATCCCCTTTAGGTATCTGAAGGGTTTAGTTCATAATGAAATAAAAACATCTCAAGAGAAAAGATAAAACAAAACATAAGAAATCCCTAAAACCCCCTAGAGGAATTGAAGGAGAAATCTGTCGTCTTGTGTAGAATTACGCTCTTGAGATGGATCTTCCGCTATCTTCGAGTGATTCCCACAAATGTGATTCTTCCGGCTCGGCTCCTTGGCCTAGCTCCCCTTTCGTGATCTGATTAGGGTGTTTATATAGGCTCTTGGAATGCTTTACTTGGCCTCTAAGTGTCCTAATTTAAGTCTGCTTCTTACTCGGTATTTGAATAAGCTTTAGAAAGTGTTTCTTTGGCTCTAAGTATCCAAATCCGAGCGAAATTTCTCTCTCCCGTAAGAGGGGCACGGCCATGGCACACACCCGTGTAAATCGTGGTTGGGCCGTGTCTCGATTCTGTCGATTGGTGCACGATTGTGTAAATTGTGGCATGGTCGTGTCTTAGTTAATTATCGAAGCACAGCCGTGTGGCTTGAAGTCCAGCCGTGTCCATTTTCTTCTTTGGCCCAAATTGGCCCATTTTAAGCCCGTTTCTTGTTCTTTTCGTCCTCGGGTCTTGAGTAGAAATATGAAAAGAAAGGATTAAAAGTATATTTTTACATAAATCAGGGCTAAATCATCCTAAAAGCATACTAAATATGGGGTTAAAATATGTTACTTTTACAGTTTATCAATGACATATGTGACAAAACGACCAAGCCTATTATACATGCCATAACCTAAAAATTAATGTATCTAGATATACCAAGTGTTCCAATTGATAGTGTGAGTGAATCTTCGACGTCCACCGATCCCCGAGCTAACTTGGCGATACTACAAGGCAAGGGAAAAGAGAGGGGAAGTAAGCATAAATGCTTAGTAAGTTCATATGAAAATAATAAGAAATTAATAAACTTTTGTGGATAAATCCTCACAATAATTTCTTAAGATGATATAATCATTATATCACATGCTTACACCTTATTACTCATGTTCGCATTAATTTGTCTACTTGAATATATGTCACTAAATGATTTATTTCTTGAGCTACAGAGCTTTGAATTAATAACCATTAATTTTTCCTGAAACTAAACTCATATAACTTATTACCATAGAAATTTCATAATTTTTGGTCAAGCCAATTAGTACAGTTTATTCATTAAGTTTACCCCTGTTTTGCTGTCCAACAGTTCTAACACTTATTCACTACGAATCAATTTTCTCCTTGTATAAAATTCATATGATTTTATAGTTTATTTCACTTGAAAATATACTTATTAAGGATTTCAAGAATATGAATTATACTCCATAATTATTTTTTTACAATTTGTATTGATTTTCCAAAGTTGGAACAGGGGATTTCGAAACTCATTCTAACCTTGTCTCACTAAAATTTAAATATCTCATAATTCACACTTCTTTTGCTTACTCTGTTTCTTTTATAAAAAAATAGACTCATTAATATTTAATTTCATATCTCACCCAGCCTTTAATTCAATTTTCACCATTTTTGGTGATTTTTCAAAGTTATACTAATGCTGCTGCCCGCAACTGTTTTAATGTCAATTTCACTCATTCATTAATTCTTTGTGTTAACTTTCATTTATACACACTTACACCAAAGCATATTATAACTTGGCACATACCAACCAAGTGATCATAGACACATCTTACTCATTTTCATCCTGATCAATAATGCATCATAATTCGAGCACATTATTTATGAGTCTTGTATACATACCTGTGCCTAGTCATAATACTCACATATCCTACTCTTCTTATCTTGAGCATACTCCTTTAATTTCCCATTGAACTACTTGTAATATTAGGGATGTTCGGGATATCTTGTACAACTGGTAGGATGCCAATTCCATATCCCAGATATGGTTTTACATGGGATCACATATCGGTGCCGATGCCATGTCCCAAACATGGTCTTGCACTGGCACTCATCTCGAGCCGATGTCATGTCCTAGACATGGTCTTACACTGACTCTCCTTTGTCCATCCCGATGACATATCCCTGACATTGTCTTACTCTAACACAACTTGAGGCCAATGCCATGTCCCAACATGGTCTTACACTGGCACACTCACTGCCATGGTCCAACCATGGTCTTTTCTGTCAATTCATCACGAGTCGTAGTACGAATGTACTTGACCCTACATTTCTCACGATTGATCCTTCAATCAAATCTTGTACTTGCATAAAGTCATGATTAGATAACAAACATATATAAAATAATACATCATCTCAATTCAAATTTAATAATCGTTCACCATAGACTAACTATATGAACTTACCTCGACACGAATCAGTCATTTTGATTGACATTTCCCTGTACTTGGTCCAAATCTTGATTTATTTGATCTAAAATGTCACATTTCACTTAATTATCACTCACATTTTGCCCCTAAACTTTCTCATAATTACAATTTTGCCCCTAGGCTCGTAATATGATTTTTATTCAATATCTATAAAATTCAAGGTCAGCCGAACCTTTTTCTCTTCCAAAGAAACTTCAAATTCTTATTATTTCACACTTTTAGTAGCATTTACAACTTTTACTAATTAACCCGTTTTAACAATTTTCAAAGAAAACCACTTAGCAAAAATCGTTCTCCTAACCTCGTGCACCCTTATTCTACCATTAAATATCAAAATGCACAAATATCTAGCATGGGAAAATTTTTAAACTTCATTTTTCATGTAAATAAATGGTAAAAATAGAAAGGTTAAGCTTCTAGGATCTCAAAAATACGAAGAACATTAAAAACGGGGCTCAAATGCACTTACAATTGAACTTTGAAAAAGCTTGAAACCCTAGCCATGGCTTCTTGAAAATTTCGGCAGCATGGAGAAGAGAATGAGCAGATTTTTGGGTTTCAATTTTGTCTTTTATGCCTTAAAACACCCAAATGACAAGAATG
Organism: Gossypium rotundifolium; assembly: GCA_025506655.1. Classification (NCBI taxonomy): domain Eukaryota; kingdom Viridiplantae; phylum Streptophyta; class Magnoliopsida; order Malvales; family Malvaceae; genus Gossypium; species Gossypium rotundifolium. The sequence continues at coordinate 117,548,748 of CP106727.1, read as the reverse complement.
CCCTTTTTACTAAACCTTCAATTTTTACCCTTCCATGATTAGTTTTGTCCATAACAAAATATGATGGTCTATTTGCCATTTAAAGACCTCTACTATAAACCCCCATTTAAATCAAGTACTTATGTTTTAGAACTCATATTTTGCAATTAATGCAATTTAATCCCAATAATAAAATTGGGCACTTTATCGATAAAAATTACTTAACAAAATTTGCACACCATCACCCAAACATATCATAGACTCTAAAACAATCATAAATTAAATATATTTTTTTACTTCGGGTTTGTGGTCTCGAAACTACTATTCCAATAGGCCCTATTTTGGGTTGTTAAAACGAAAGTAAGGTAAGTATATGTGTTTGAGATGAATATATGAATTAGGCAAGATAAAAGAGAAATTTATATGTGCTTATGAGTATATGTGCAATTGGCCATTGATGTTATAAAGTTATTGTAAATGAGATAATATTTGAGTTTGCAAGCATAATAAATGTACATTTGGTTAAGGTTTGTTTTGATTTGGCTAGTTGGTTTAATGCAAATATTTATTTGTTCATTAATTGCTTATGACTTACTAAGCTATAATAGCTTACTTTTTGTGTATGTTTGATAAACCGAAATATGATCATATTTTAATCCCACATTTAGAATACTTTTGGATGATTTTTCCCTTTAATTATGGAAATAGGTGCTCCTAATCCTTTATTTTCATGTTTTATACTCAAGAGAGTACCGGAGGATGAAAAGAACAAATAACAGACTGAAAACAGAGAAAATAGGCCAAAACACGAAATCCACACGGCCTGGGCCTAAGACCACACGACCGTGCTTCTTAAGAAGATCTGAACACGACTTGGACCCCAAAATGTATGGACGTGCCTCATCAACAGGTTAGACCACGGCCTAGCCTCGAATCACAGGGGTGTGTGCCATGGGCGTGGCCCTGCCACAAGAAAGAATAGTTCCATTCGGATTAAGATACTTTCGGGCCAAGTAAGGCATCTCGAAGCCTATATAAACACCCTATGAGGCAACTTAAAGGGGGTTCGACGGAAGCCTTCTGTCAGGGCTTTTTGGGTGTTCAGCTAGGCCAAGTAGCCGAGCCAGAGAAGTTGAATACAGGGACTCTCTCGAAGAAGCAATTGATTCATCTCAAGAAGCCGGAATCATATTCAAGACTGAGGACTTCTCCTTCAATTCCTTCAGGGGGTTTTAGGGTTTTCTTTATGTTTTGTTTTATATTTTCTTTTGAGATGTTTTCTTTTACTATTATGAACTAAACCCTCAGATACCTGAGGGGGATGAAACCTAAGAAGAATCTTATTATTGTTATCTGAGCTGTATGATAAATACTTGATTTGTTCTTAACTATGTGTTCTTAATTCTTGTTTTGGTATTTCTGGGATATTGATTCAAGTATTGATGTGCTTAGGTGGTGGAGCAAAAGTCCCTGCCTAGGAGTAGATCTAGCATAGTTAAGCGGAGTTGAACGCAACCCTAGAAATAGGATGACATAAATTTGCCGATTAGGGTCAAACCTAATATAGGAGTCCATAGATCGAGTTAATGCAATTCTAGGGGTTTTAATTAGAAAGAAATTTCAATTAATCAACCTAGGGTTAGAAGTTAGTAGCCTCGAAAGTCCTATGGATCAAGTTAAGTGAATAAATCGTTTGGTTCAGAGTTAGATAACAAGTGAAATCTAGGTGGATTCTTTCTCGGGTATTGTCTAAATCAATTGGTTTTCCCTTCAAGTCTTTCCCCAATTCCTTCTTTGTCTTAGCATCTTTAGCTTAGTTGTTAGTTAATTCTAGATTAGATAAACAAATCCCTTAATTCTTAGGCTAGATAATAAAAAGGAAGTTAGTATTAGTACTTTTGGTTCCTTTGGGTTCGACAATTCGGTCTTGCCACTAAACTATACTATTGTTCGATAGGTGCGCTTGCCTCCATCGTTGTCTTAGTTAGTTTCCAGGTTCGATCATTTTTTTTATAAATTTTTAAGACTCTGACACACGATCAAGTTTTTGACGTCGTTGCCGTGGAACTGAAATATTAAGAACGCTCAATTTTTATTACTTTAGCCATATTTTTATTTTTTATTTTTTCAATTAAATTTATTTTTACTTTTCTAAATTTTTTTTCTATTTCTCTTTTCCTAGCAGGTACCTCTAGTTTATGACTAGAAGGAACCCGACAGGACCACTACTTTACGACAGTGATATTGAAGGAACCGCATGCAGAAATCGTAGAGAAGTAAGGCGAGGCTTAAATTACATACAAGAAGAGCACGAGGACGAAACTAATACCACCGAAGGGATGGCTGAGAAAAATCTGCTACTTAGGAGGTGGCCGATCATCATGCTCCTCAAACTATGTATGATTATGCTAAACCTAATTTAACAAGAGTTGAATCAAGTATTGTTAGGCCCAAACACTATACAAATGATTCAACAGTTTGTTCAATTTGATGGTTTGCAGGATGAAGACCCGAATTCTCATTTAGCAAATTTTCTAGAATCCTGTGATACCTTCAAAATAAATGGCGTTTCTGATGATGCCATTCATCTTCGATTATTTCCCTTTTTCTTTGAGAAAGAAAGCCAAACTGTGGTTACATTCTCTTCCACGAGGATCAATCACTATATAGGACCAAATGACCGAAAAAATTTTATTGAAATATTTTCCACCGGCCAAAATGGCCAAATTAAGGAATGATATCTCTTATTTTGTGCAGATGGATTTAGAAACATTATACTATGTATGGGAGAGATACAAAGATCTGTTGAGAAGGTGCCCACACCATCGTTTACCTTTGTGGCTACAGGTCCAAACTTTTTACAACAGTGTGAATCCTTCAACCAGGCAGTTGATTGACTCAGTAACCGACAGAACCCTGAATAACAAAACTCCTAAAGCAGCTTATGAATTCATAGAGGAGATGTCACTGAACAACTATCAGTGGCAAGTTACAAGGACAAAGCCAACTAAAACAGCCAGAGTTTTCAACCTCGACACAATCACCATGCTATCAAATCAGGTAGAGATGATGAATAAAAATATTGATGGTTTGTGTGGTTCTTTCTAGGTACATCCAGTTACGTAATGTGACTCAAATCTAGGAGGTGTGGCGACTCCTGAGTACCCACCCTACAATCATGGCATGGAAAGTGAATAGATAAACTATATGGGTAACAATTTCAGATCTCAAAATAAACCTTATAGTAATACCTATAATCCAGGTTGGAGGAACCACCCCAATTTCTCGTGGGTTGGATAAGGAAATCAGAGACAACAACCACCCCTCCAAACTTCCAACAACAGTTCTACCCACAGGAAAAGAAGCCGAACCTTAAAGAGATGCTGACAAAATTCATAGCGGTGTCTGAAACTTGTTTTTAAAACACTGAGACAACACTTAAAAATCAACAAGCATTGATTAAAGGAATCAAGAACCAGTTAGAACAACTCGCAAAGCTGATCTCTGAATGACCACTAGGTAGCTTGCCAAGTAACACTAAGGCTAATCCAAATGAGCAAATTCAAGCCATAACAGCTCATGACAGTAAAGGGTTAGTCGAATCTGAACTGAGCCAAGGCGAGAACCTATGGTAAGTGAAGGTACGATTGAGGAAAACCAAGAAAAGCCAAAACTGGTAATTCAAGAATGCAAACCTCGTATACCTTACCCCAATGCAATGAAGGAAGACGACACAGAAGAACAGTTTGGTAAGTTCATTAAACTCTTAAAGAAATTACATATTAACTTACCGTTTCTTAAAGCTCTTTCACAGATGCCAGATTTAAGGAAATTTTTAAAAGAGCTCTTAACGAACAAGCGAAAGTTAGACGAGGAGTCACATGTGGAATTAAACACAATATGCTCAACAATGTTACAGAACAGACTACCATGGAAATTAAAAGATCCAGGAAGTTTTACAATTCCATGTTTAATTGATAGTTTATCTATTGATAATGCTTTAGTTGATTTAGGGGAAAGCATCAATGTTATGCCATCTAAAATGTTTAAACAGCTAGGTCTAGGGAAACCCAAGCAAACTAGGATGAGTATTCAACTAGCTGATAAGACTATTCGAATTCCTAAGGGTATAATTGAAGATGTATAGTTAAAGTTGACAAATTCATATTCATCGTAGACTTTGTTGTTTTGGATATGGATGAAGACAATAGTATCCCCTTAATTTTAGGAAGACCTTTTCTAGTAACTTCAGATCTAAAATTGATGTTAGTACAGGTGAACTCATACTTTGTGTAGGTGACGAATCAATCAGTCTTCAAGCTCTCAACTCAGCTAGAACATCGAGTGAGAAAGGTGAGAACGTAAATTCCATTGATAAGCATTCGGTTAAACTTTCTTTTCAGGAAGCACCACGGAACCACACCACTGAGCCTGATCCCATACCTCATACCAATAAAGAAATACCTCATGAGGAACGATAACTTCATATTTATGAGCTAGATGAGTGGAAGACACATTTCAAGGAGAAACTAGGAATACACGAAGTGAAACTGAAGAAACCCCCAAAAGAACCTAAAGGAACATCAAATCACTTCAAAATAGGAGATCAGGTACTATTAGATAGAACAAACCCCCGAATCACCACATCAAACCTGAAGACAAACGAAGAGATCCCCTTTACGGTACTTAATGTTTTCCCTTACGGAATAGTCGAGGTAAGTAATTCTACTGTCGGTACTTTTAAAGTAAACTCCACTCAACTCAAAATTATATGATGATAGCATGAAAAAGGATTTTTCACTCCTTAAACCACTGTGAAGGTACGAATGAGAGGTAAGTCTAGCTTAAGACTTTAAACGAGTGCTTCTCGGGAGGCAACCCGAGAACTAACCCTATTTATTTTTATTTCTTTTTCTTTTAGCACTTAACTACAAACTAGCCAAGTTAATGAAACACAAATTTTCATACCACACGGCCTTACACATGGTCGTGGCCGCGGCCGTGGCCGTGGCCGTGTGGATAGTATGGATGCTAGCTCTGGCATGGCAGAGATAATACGAGACAGGACGAAAAAATATCTTTAGATCACGGACTCAACTAACACCACGGCCGTGCAACACAGCTGTGGCCGACACTGTTAAACCAACACAGTCGTGGCAATCCAATACAAGGCGTGGGAGAAGCAACTGAACCACCACATGGCCGTGTGATATGGCCGTGGGACACAACATGCCCATAAGACACGAGCATGGGGATGTACCAGAGCTGAAAATTTCTATTTTAAACACCCCTCTTCCCTTCTCACCCACTACCCATTCACTCTTTACTCCCCTCCATCTTCACTTTCCTCCTTGTTCATTCTCTAAAGTCTTGATCTACTTTTCAACAATGTCGAAGAAACGGAAAGATCCTAGCCCAGTCTCCCTGTGTGAGACTAATCAACATAAGTTCATGCCGATCGCTTCATCCATTCGACAAGCTAAGGGTCTTTAAGGCCATTTAGCTATTATTTTTCATTTCTCTTCTCTTTTATTTTCGTTCTCTTTGACTTTCTTATGCTTAATTTAGTTTATTTCATTTTAGTTCTTAGTTTTAGGTTCTAAAGGCTGCTAGGGAATCACACACCACGGCCTTAGAAATCACACCCACCTCGCGAACCATCTACCAATAAGGACTTTTCAGTCCATTCATCTTTTTTTTTGCCTTATTTTAATTCTTATTTTCTTTCTTGATATCATCATTTACATTAATTATGTATTTAGTATAGTTTAAATTAGTATTATTATTTCCTGGCTAACTCTTCACAAGGTTTCCAATTTCTTCATCTAGCACAGGAAGTAGAGGCGCCCCCTTCAACTTATCTTTCACCTATGAATCAAGTTTCCACACTTCCAACTCAAGGAATTCATCCAAAATTCAGGAAGTTTCACTTCTCTCCCTATCATATGATTTTATTAGTATATAATTATTATATATTTTTGTACATTGAGGGCAATGTACATCTTAAGTGTGGGGGGTGAAAATTATTTAGTAAAAAAAGCCTAACTTTTTGCAATATTCTCAAATCCCTGAATGATATCTTGTTTGAAATAATTTTCACATATCACTAATTAGAATGAAATTCTTGTTGAGTCATGATTTTTATTGAAATGTTTTAGATTAAGTCATTGATAATTGTGCAATGATGATTTAAACTTCAAGATACTAGAGAATCAAGAATGATGAGTCTATTTTCAAAAATTTAAAAATTTTGTTAGGTTGTCTACCTGAATCTAATTGTTACCCTAAAATTTGAAATTTACAAAGTTGATATCAAAAACCCATAATTTTTGTGAGATTTTGAGCCTTTTAGAGCGTACATTTTTTTCATGCTCACTTTTATTGATTATGAGTGTGTCAACATTTATTTGTTATTCTAAAACTTGCCTCGATTATACATGTCAAGACTACACTATTGATTTGAAATACAGAGATGATTAAGGCACTTAGGATTTAACCCACTTACTCCACTAAAAGTCTACCCTCACAATTAACCCCTAGTGAACCCCTTTGATCCTAACAACCCTTTTATTGACTCAACCCACTAATATTAACCCGAAACCCATCTTGTATTTGTTATCACCATTCCTTTTGACTACCCTTCTATAGAGACTTGATTTGATTAGTTCCCTAATTATATTATTTCAGTTGTTAAAGTTTTATCTTATATTGATTTGTTCTTAAAAAATCAAAGTATATTCATTATTAGTTTTGTGATTAAGTGAGCCTATACGTTTAATTTCAACATCTTGATGAAAAAGCTCGTATTATTAGTATTACAAGTTTTCAATTGATGTAATTATGCATGTTATTAGCCATTTTTCTAGTTAGGTAATTGTCAATTTAATCTCGATTCTAACCCTTTAATTTAGCCTTTATCCACACCGTTAACCTAAGCCCCGTTACAACCCTTTTTAAAGACCTTTTGATTTGTATGTCATCTCATTTTATAGTGGTGGAGATTTGATTTTCATGCAAGCCTATGGGATTAACTTTTCATGTTTGACTGATGAGTGCTTTATTTTGAACCTTAAACACCTTGAGTGATTTGAGTGAATTTTTAGTGAGGATGTCAACTCTTGTCGATTTTGAATTAAAGGTAATTATTCGGATAAGGGGAAAACACCTATGTTTACATGCTAAAAACTCATGAATTTGATTATTTGAATCTTTAGGACTCTTTGAGTTGAATTCTCCATGTATAAATTATCTATTAATTATGATGAGGCATTATCAATGAATATTATGAATAGAGGAAGTTCGCTTTAATTGTGAGTTGAGAATTTTGCTTGAGGACAAGAAAAAGCTTAAATGTGGGGGTATTTGATAAACCGAAATATGAACATATTTTAATCCCACATTTAGCATACTTTTGGATGATTTTTCCTTTTAATTATGGAAATAGGTGCTCCTAATCCTTTGTTTTCATGTTTTATACTCAAGAGAGCACCAGAGGATGAAAAGAACGAATAACGGGCCGAAAATAGAGAAAATGGGCCAAAACATGAAATCCACACGGCCTGGGCCCAAGACCACACGGCCTTGCCTCTTAAGAAGAGCCGAACACGGCCTAGAACTCGAAATGCACGGCCGTGCCTCATCAACAGGTTAGACCACGGCCTGGCCTCGAATCACACGAACGTGTGCCATGGGTGTGGCCTTGTTGTAGGAAAGAAGTGTTCTATTCGGATTAGGATACTTTCGGGCCAAGTAAGGCATCTCGAAGCCTATATAAACACCCTATGAGGCAGCTTAAAGGGGGTTCGATGGAAGCCTTCTATCAGTGCTTTTCGGGCGTTTAGCTAGGCCAAGGAGCCGAGCCAGAGAAGCTGAATACAGGGATTCACTCAAATAAAGCCAATTGATTCATCTCAAGAAGCCAAAATCTTATTCAAGACTGATGACTTCTCCTTTAATTCCTTCAGGGGGTTTTAGGGTTTTCTTTATGTTTTGTTTTATATTTTCTTCTGAGATGTTTCTTTTACTATTATGAACTAAACCCTCAGATACCTGAGGGGGATGAAACCTAAGACGAATCTTGTTATTGTTATCTGAGCTATATGATAAATACTTGATTTATTCTTAACTATGTGTTCTTAATTCTTGTTTTGGTATTTTCGGGATATTGATTCAAGTATTGATGTGCTTAGGTGGTGGAGCAAAAGTCTCTACCTAGGAGTAGATCTAGCAAAGTTAAGCGGAGTTGAACGTAACCCTAGAAATAGGATGACATAAATTTGCTAGATTAGGGTCAAACCTAATATGAGAGTCCATAGATTGAGTTAATACAATTCTAGGTGTTTTAATTAGAAAGAAATTTCAATTAATCAACCTAGGGTTAGACGTTAGTAGCCTTGAAAGAGGTATTAATATAAATTAGGGAATCCTACAGATCAAGTCAAGTGAATAAATCATCTGGTTCAGAGTTAGATAACAAGTGAAATATAGGTGGATTCTTCCTCGGGTATTGTCTAAATCAATCGATTTTCCCTTCAAATCTTTCCCCAATTCCTTCTTTATCTTAGCATCTTTAGCTTAGTTGTTAGTTAATTCTAGATTAGATAAAAAAATCCCTTAATTCTTAGGCTAGATAATAAAAAGAAAATTAGTATTAGTACTTTTGGTTCCTTTGGGTTCGACAATCCGGTCTTGCCACTAAACTATACTATTTTTGGATAGGTGCGCTTGCCTCCATTGTTGTCTTAGTTAGTTTCTAGGTTCAATCGTTCTTTTTATAAATATTTAAGACTCTGACATACGATCAATGTTTATTCATTGTTTTATAGATTATTAAAGCTACGAGAAGCTCGGGGATCGTCGAGGATCATCACCATACTATCGAACTACATTTTGGTACCTTTTAAATGTGTACTTATTTAAGTATGGCATGTATAGGCTAGAAGTATTAGAATATATTTTATGTTGTGTAAAAATAGACATGTGATATGGCTTGTAAATGAATATGTTTATGTAAGAGGTTTGTTCATGCGTATTGATGCATAAGTTGGTATGTTATGATGTGCTCATAAATGGCTAAATGATATGGTGTATATGTAGGTGAGTTCATGGTTGAATTTGGATATTTAAAGGATGAGAAATTTCTTTGAATTGAAATGGCTTTAGATGAGGTATTAGTCATATGATTTGATGTAAAATCAATGTTTTGAATTAGTATGTTTGAGTTAGGTTTGCTTATGAAATGAGTGATGTTGTTAAGAGTTAAATTATGCATGTTTTGGTATGTTTTTGGATGTCTTTGGGGTATGAATCTAGATTGGTTTATGCTTGTGGGTTTGACCCAAAATTTGGGTGGCAAATTAGCCTTACAAATGGCCTATATTTGCCAATACGGTTGAGCACACGGGCTTGTGTCTCAACTGCCTCTTAAGGTTATAATTCGAAACAAGTCAGGATGTCACACGGGCGTGTGACTGGTCATGTGAGCAAGTCAGTAACCCCCTTAAAATTCACACGACCTGTGTAATGACCCAACTTTGGGCCTAGTAGAATTGGGCTTATTGGGCCTTTGCCATGGAGCGTTTAAAAATTTTTGAAAATGAGAGAAAGGCCCTAATGCAAGTTGAACCTATTAGGTGAAGTGATTTTGGAAGTATAAGGGGCTTCTATGAAGTCTCGGGATCAAACCTGGGCTTAGGAAAAATTTTGGTTTTAGGTGAATAAAACCCTGGAAGTTAGTAAGTAGGCTTTAAGAATAAAACGTGGATAAAATGGCACAAAAAGAGTTGTGGTCTAGTGGCAAATGACGCCACATGGGAGACAAGGAGGTGACGTCATAGAGGAAGCAAGGGGTCCAAAGTTCAAGTCTTGGCGCTTGCATTTCATTTTGATTTATTTTTAAGTGAATTTAGACGTTGGCCCATAGACTTATATTTAGTTGCACATGTTTTAAGACAACAAGAAGCTAGTTGGCAAGGTGGCTAGTGGCGTGGAGTATGTACAAGGGAGCCTGAGTTCGAAACCCCTTGCATGCAAAATGTAATTATTTTGCTTAGGAGAAGACAAGAGGTTGTGATGGAATCAAATAATGATGGAGAAGTGTTTGAATTGGTCAAGGTTTTTGGGTGAATTTGAATGAGAGATGGAAAGTGAATTAAGGAGGGATGTATGGAGAGAATCATGGGATTCATGTGGGGGAAGTGTTATGGCCGAATAAGGGGTCTTGTGTGGGAAAATTCAGCTGAATAGGGGTCTTGGATAGCATTTTCGGTAGCTTTGAATTTGTGTGGAAATCAAAACTTCTTAGTGCTGCTACCTTTTGTTTTTTATTCTTTTCGAGCTTGTTTCATTTAGGCATTTCAGCTGAGAGTCTTTTAGAAGCATTTCGGGTTTTTGCCTTGTCAACATTTTGTTTATTTTCTTCTTCCGTTTATTTACCTTTCATGCATTTTCATTATTTTGTTCCTTATTTTGCTTATAGCCGAAACATTTGGTTAGCCGGATCACTACTCTCCTCCTCATTTCTCTCCACACCTTGTTCATCCCTTATCTCTTCCATAACCGGATATCTACACTTCTCTTCTTTTCTCACATTACTCTTTTCTCTCTTGAACCGTTTTCTTTCCATAGTGAATACATACATCTTTTGCTTTTATTCATTAGCTAGCTTCTTTTGCCTTCATCTACGGTCGTGCAAAAAGCGTGACAATCGGTAAGTTATAGACTTTCTTTGTTAGTAACTCTATTTTGATTCAGTTTCTGCTCTAGTAACCATGTACGCTCCCTTTCACTTTATGGCTAACGTTACATTTCTTTTTGTGTTTTGGCCATCGCCGGGTTATAGATTTCTATAAGGCAAAGGGGAGCAAGAGTTCTTCATAGAGGCAAGGGATAGCCAGTCTAAGGGTGGATCAGGAAAAGTGCCTAATAGAAATGGATTCGTAAGCCCTGCTCCCAAGTTTAAGTGGCGTAGGGTGCCAGCGATTCAGGACTTTTCGCCTGGATGCGGACGGGCGTCGGTAGCTTGTTCAACTAGGCAAATCGCAGTTGCTCGATCTAGTAAGTAATCTCATAATTAGGTGTTTAGATTAAATATCTCCCTACTCTTTGGTTAATAGATTTAACTATGCATTATGTTTGGTATAGGTGACGATGTTCGTGATTGTATAGTGCTCTACATGATCAGGTGTGTAATCTCACACCAATGTTGATGGAAGCATGTATTGCTCTGTGAATCGGCCAATAGCCGAAAAGCCAAAAAACTGGCAATCGTGACCACTCGAGCTTGCGAACGCTCATGGTGCTTAAACCAAGCCACTAATGATGGCAGTAGATCGTTGAGAATGTCACAAGCACTCTCGCGAAACCGAGGCTGTAACGGGCCTGATCGAGCCGTAATGGGCTAAGTGGGCCCACATGGGCAAAATCGATAGGAAATTACTGAATGACGGATGCTGCTGCAATGTCTGCAAAACCGAGACTAAAAATGCGCTAAATGGGCCACACGAGTGTGTGGGCCTATTTGGGCCTAAAATGGATTTTAGGCCCAATTGCACCGTAGAGACCCAAAAGGGGTCCCGAGTCGCTCGAGGAGACAATAGGCCTCCAGAAAGGCCGTTAAATGACTAAATTATCGAAATACCCCTATAGGGTAAATTATCGAAATACCCCTGGAGGGTAAATTATCGTATACCCCCGATTGTAGTTGAATATCATGTATGTGAATTAGTTTATACTACTTATACGTTTGATACATTGCATTTATATCATGTTGCATGGGTTGGGTTTGATGTTTGGAGGAAGTGTAGCCTGGTGGCTCTGCCACATACCGTTATTGTGGCATCGCCAGATATTCTTAATTTAGTGGCTCAGCCACATATACCGTTATTAGCAGCTTGGCTGCATTATTGGAGAGCTTGGCTCTGTGCCATCTTGATTATGGATTTGTGCCAATCGTATTTACCCGTGGCTATGTGCCTAGCAGATATCGATGACTCTGTGTCAATCATATTTACCCAAGGCTGTGTGCCGATTATATTATCGTCGCTGATGGCTATGTGCCAAGCGTAATACAGTTATTTATGGCCCTGTGCCAATTATAATACCGCTATTGTAGGCTTAAGAGCCATATATATACTAGCAGCTTGACTGCAATATTAGTGCGTTTGGCGGGGTGGGTTGACTAGATCCTCACATGGTGCAATTGGTTGGTACAGGTAGTGTAATGGTTGGATTGGGTTGAGCTGCATTTTTGTTGCATTATCATGATTTTGGGGCTTAGGCCCAGCTTGTTACCGTGTAGAGCTTAGGCCAGACTAATACCGTATGGGCTTAGGCCCAGACTATGACCGTATCAAGGGATTACACACTGAGTTCTCGTAACTCACCCCTTTCTTTTAACCGTGCAGGTAATCCCCAGCCTTAGAGGATTTAGAGCTACGGAGGACTCGGAGGTGGCCACATGTCAAATATGGTTTAAAGACTAAACTTAGCGATTTTAGTTTAATTTAGTTATTTTAAGTTATTGGGTTAATAATTTTTGTAATAAGGCCATTTTATTTTTCTTTTCAACTTTCTTTTCGGCTATTATTAAATTGTTAAACGTCTAAATACTAGGTTTTCCTAAAATATTAATAACCATTTTTCAAAATATCACGTTTTCGCAACTATTCAAGTTTGATTTTCACAACAAAAATCGTTTTTCAAAATAATAATAAATTTACAAAATTGGACATTAAGCAAATCGTGGTTTTTACAAACAAACAACGAAACTCAGAGTTTCAAAAGAGATACAACTTTTTTAACGATCGCTTAGCTTTTCAACTACCTTTTGATTTGACATGCTAGATCCAGCCACAACGTCTAGGCCGGGTTTGGGGTGTTATAGCCTGGCACACGGGCATGTCTTGTGGTTGTGTCGACAAGTCAGTATGTATGCCCTGTTTAGCCACGGCTTGGACACATGGGTGTGTCGGATGCCGTGTGAGGCACACGGCCTACCCAAACGGGCATGTGACCTCTATAACTTTGAAAATTGTTAAGTTTTGAAAAAATTTGTTTGTATTCGGTTTAGTCCTGACCCTTTTCCAATGCATGTTTAAGGTCACGAAGACCTTTTAAAGGGACTCTTTGTAAATAGTTTGTTATGATATGATGATATTGTATCTTATGATTGTGAAATGATTGTAAAAGTTTTGAAATGTCCGGTAATGCCACTTAACCCTTTTTCGGTGATGGTTACGGGTTAGGGGTGTTACACTCCAAGGATTATTATCCATATTGCTTGGGAGGCTCTGGCCATTTTGTTTTTGAAACATTGACATTAACTGGCTCATTTGGTCGCAGAGGTTATCCATTTGGGATTCGAGTCATCCATATATAGCTTGGACTTGTCGAATGTCTATCCTCACTATTTGTATCTCCCCCTTTAATTGATTGAATCTTTAACCAAATGCAACATGGTCATTTCCTACGGATCGTTGTTGCAATGGCAGAGGTTGGTAAGGAGGATTTTGTCAAGTTTGTGTTTGATTTTATCCTCCTTGGTTGCCTCCCTATTTGAAGTTGGGATGATCCCTCCAACCAATATTTTAGGTGTTTGAATAGGGATCTCAACCCCTATTAACTATATAGCTCTCCTCATTCGTTTGGTTCTCCGAATGTAGCTCCACTCTCATCGGCTTGATGTGTGTCTCCAAACAGTTAAGCTTTTTAAAATTCGTTGGAATCAATCGTTGCCATTTTCTTCGTTGACTGCTTTCACCATTTGATGCTTAGATTTGTACATAAACCTCTCATTGGGCCACATGTATGAATTCATGGCCATACCCTCAATGATTTTTTAGACTCATTCGTACGTATGGAACATGAGAGATTAGTCGGATGCTCCATCTAAGCTAGACTTGATGTGTCCATCAACACTGTTATAAAAATTTTGTATATAGAATCATGCTTGTATTCCATAATGTGGGCGCTTCCTTAGCATTGTCTTGAAATGCTCTCACATCTCATATAGGGATTCACTTTCATATTGTTTAAAATTGGCAATTTCTCACCTCAACTGAATGGTTCAACTAATCAGGAAAAATTTATAGAGAATTTTTTCCGCTAGATCATTCCATGTGGTGATGGAACCCGGTTCTAATGAGTCTAACCAATCAGCCACATTTTCGCACAATGAGAATGGTAATAACCGAAGAAGCATGGCATCATCGGATAACCTATTATATTTGAAGGTGTCGCATAGTAGAAGAAATCGCTTTAAGTGTTGATTCGGGTATTCAATCATGTTCCTTTTGAACTGCAACATGTTTTGGATCATTTGGATAATGGTCGTGTTGATTTTGAAATTATTGGCATTAATCGCCAACCTTTCTATGCTTCCTCACACCGCGTCTTGTTTAGGTAGGGCGTACTCGCGCAACGTCAACTGAGCCATTGGGACTTCTTCTCGATTATTTCCTTGTTGCTCTCGTAGATCCTCAAATAACAGATTCCCCGCGGTAAGTTAATTACCGCGGGTGGGTCGATATTCATAGCTTCATAGTTGTGCCTGAGTAGTTGCCCTAAATCTAGATACAGTTTGATTGGAGTGCTAGAGCTTTGGGTCATAAAGAACCTGAAAAGAAAATAAAAATAAAAATAAATAAACAAAAATTAAAATTGTATCTATAGGTCTTAACTTTCCTATTTATCTTATTAATTGTAAAAAAAAATATTTTCACGATTTATTGTCGAAACCTCTCCGACAATGGTGCCAACAACTTGACCGCCTATAAACGAGTTATCATTTATAGTAAAATATAACATTACAAATATAAGAATTTAAAATGGCGATGCTCGTAAGTGCACGAGTCCAATTGTAATATAGTTTAGTAAAACAAAATACTTGGAAGTTTTCTGATGATCGTACTTAAGGAGGATGGAATAAATTATGAAAACATTTTTACAATAATTAGTCTAAGTAGTAGTAATTAATTCCTATATTGTGACAAACCATAAAATAGATGATTGGGATAAAAATAAATAACGAAAACAAACAAATAAGAAAATAAACAAACGATAAAAATCAATAAACCAATCAGGAAGGTTAACTCGCTTCAAGGTTTGTAATTAACTTCGAATTAGGGTTTTAGGGTGGATTAGCTACTAATTAACCAATTATTACCTCCCAACCTCTAATTAACTAATCGATTGATTGATACTTGCTTATCTCCTGACCTTACTTTCTCAACTAGGATCAATTATGGTTTACTTAGTTCAACTTATGTCCCGACCTCGTCTACCCTATGATAACTTACTAGGGCTGTCAATTCTAGTGGTTTAAGAACGTGTAATTCATACCAACTAACCCCTTTCAGGAAACCCAAAATCCTCCATTAATCACATCCTCATTCACTTGTTAAACTTCCCTAAGGGATTTAGCCACTCATGTTATTCATAATCTCTATCTCAATTAAACAAATTATGTGAAGAACACGATCGATTTAGAAGAGAAACGAGATTTGAATAATCGTAGATTTGATATTGAATGGAGAACGGAGTAGCAAATATCTTAATTGGAATAAAGAAATAAATCGAATGCAAAGAACAAGTAAACTGAAATACTTCGATAAAATAAATAAATTCTTGGATCAAAACTAATTCCAGGAGGAAAAAAACTAGTTTATGAAAAGCCGAAAGAAAACTAAACTACTCCTACTCCTAAACTAGGGTTTTTTATTGTGTCTAGGATGACTTTTTTACATCAAACCCCTAATGACTTATTTATAGAAGTGTTAGCAGCCCAAATTAGGTCTTCGGCGCGTCCTAGGATTTCATATAAAGTTGATTCCGTGAACGTAAATAACGCCGACATACTTGGGCAGGAAGTCGACCTGTGTCGCGCCATACAATGTCTATAGTGCAAAACCAGAGGTGAAATTTGTCTTGTGTCGTTCGTTTCATGCTTGGACATCCCAAGAATCTTGTGCATCACTCGTCCCTTGCTTCCACGTTAATTGGGCCTTTAAATCTTCATCCTACACACTTAATTACACCTATTAGCACTAGTTAAGGCCCGTGTCGGCCTATTAAGTCACAATATATATAAAATGTGTTAAAAGAACTTATTTTACTAATATTTAATCCTAAGTTTAAATACTGAAACATAATATAAAATGCTAAATTGCATAGAAAATAAGCTCCATAAGTGCGGAAATAAACCCAATAACTACTACATTTGACGACAGATCAATTATCTTATTGAAGATTTCTCTCTAGCTTCAATTTTCTCTTTCAATACCTTTATAAACCCTAGCTAAAAATATAAAGCTTTAAGAATAGTTTTCCACTTATTCTTAACAAAAGATTAAAGGTGGGGGTTGAGGTCTTATGAAAATTTGAAGAAAGAAAGCAAGAAAATGAAAAAGAAAAGAAACCCGTAGAGGAGCAGCTCAAAAGGGAGATGAATGAAAAAAAAAATTGTCTTTTCTTTCCTTTTTATAATACAACTTAAGACCAAGTTAAACTTGGTTAAAGTCCAAGTCAAAGTTTCTAATATGTGGTTCACATTCTATCTCTTTAAAATAATCATATCCAATGGTCTATATTTTTTCCAAATATCAAATATCTCTTCAGAATAATATTTTAATATTGAATTTTTGAGAAATGGTCAAAATGCCCTTATGTGAAAATTTTATCATTTTACCTTTTCACCTCTTATTTCACATTCTTCGCAAAAAATTAATATTTATCAAAATCAAATATCATAATTAAAATTTAAATATTAATAATAGTCTTTTTTGAAAATTATACTTTTACCCTTCTTTTGATAAAATAAAAATTTATAATTTAGTCTTTGTACTTTCAAATCTTTTTCATTTTGGTCCAAAAATGATTTTCATCACATCAATACACATTCCAACTTATTCTCATGCCAGAATAATCAATAATAGCTCATATTTACTCTTTTTTGTCAAACTTACATTTTAAACCTCCAACTTTTTAGAATGTACAATTTAATCCTTTTTTCCACATTTTCACATCCATAATACTTTGCATTAATTTTCAATATCCAATATCAATTTTACATTCATAAAAATTCTCTATGTAACACCCTTACCCGTATTCAACGTCGGAATAGGGTACGAGGCATTATCGGACTTAACTTTACTCGAACGTGTATTATCAAGCTATAAAATTTCATTCCATCTTAAAACTTTTCTTTCTTACTAATGACATACATTTTATGGGCCTATGAGGCCTTAAACATACTTCCAAAAGGTTTCGAGATTTAAACGGGAACTTTCATGAACTTGAAAACTTTTCATCAAAACAGGGCTCACACGCCAGTGTTGAACTAGGAACACGCCCGTGTGCCCCTAAGGCATGCCATGTCTTCCACCCGTGGTCGACACTGACTAATTTCACACGGCCTGGACACGCTCGTGGTCCTAGCCCGTATGCCAAACCTTGGCATTCTGACTCATCCACATGGTCTATACACATGCCCGTGTTCTTCAGTCGTGTGACGGTTCAAATACCAAGTGCAAGGTGCAGACTTCACACGACCTGGGCACATGCCCATGTGGCTAGCCCACGCGACCAATTCAAGGCTATTTTCCAAGCCATTTAGCCACCTCACATGCATACATTCATACACCATCACATAAACTTCACATATCATCAATTGAAACTCTTGAATTATCACATTTGATCTATAAAATGAAATATTCATCTCATACACGAAAGAGAACTATTTCTGATATAATTACAACCGGCTTAAGCCATCATCTATGGCTATACACAACTATGACTTAATCAACTTTAAATACTATCCCTATACATGCCATAACTCATAAGGACTTGAAACCTCATACCAAATGTTTGCTCGATAGTGTGAAAACATCTCCGGCGATCTCTAACCCGAGCTAGTTAAGCTAACCTATAAGAGGTGGGAAAAGAAAAGGAGTAAGCAATAATGCTTAGTAATTATGTATGTAAATAATAATCAATTTATCATCATGCTTTTAAAAATCCTTATTATGAGTTCTCAAGTTAATGCCATCATAATTGCATAATCTTTCTCAATTCACTTATATTCATCTTGAGCTGTCTACTCGAGTTATAGTCACTAAGTTATTTTTATCCGGAGCTACGAAACTCCAAATTAATATCCACTAATTTTCCTTAAAACTAGACTCACATATATTCTTACCATAAAATTTCCAGAATTTTTAGTTAATTCAATTAGTACAGTTTATTCTTTAAAATCTCCCCTGTTTCGCGGTCGACAATTCTAACCCCTCTTCGCTAAACATAAATTTTCTCATGGTACAGGACTCGAATGATGTTTCCATTTGTTTCTTTTGAAAATAGGCTCATTAATAAATTCAAGGATACAAATTTTATCTCTTGATTATTTTTTTATAATTTTTAATGAATTTCCCAAATTAGAATAGGGAATTCCGAAATCATTTTGACCCGATCTCACTAAAATCCAAATATCTCATCATATGAATTTTTTGCTTATTTTGTCTCTTTTGTGAAACACTAGACTCAATAAGCTTTAATTTCATATCTTATTAAACTTCTTCATTTTCCACTATTTTTGGTGAATTTTCAAAGTGATACAACTGTTGCTGTCCAAACTGTTTTGTTGCTAACTTTACTCTATCATGTTCTCTTTGTATTAATTCTCATTTACACACTTATACTACTAAAGCATATCCATAGTTAGCCTTGCCAATAGCAAGTCATCATCAAATATTTACAAGCCATTCATTGGCCCATTCAACTCACACATCAACAACAATATAAGTCTCAAATGCTTGGGCTTACTTACTCATACTTGTTCTTACTCATCACATGTTACATAATAATTTCATACTTGTATTACAATCATGGTACCTGTGTCACTTAATCACATAAATTAGTACAATTTGCTGATGCAAAAGTAAACTTAACTTTCATCTTTCTTATCATGAATAATACTTTATTTTACCCTTGTATAACTTAACTTAGTACTGTCTTTACTTACTTGACTTTCTTGTTGCCTCATTCATATTTGGCTCTTTTACCCGATGAATTTCCCGAAATAATTGAGGTTACTCAGTCTCATCAAACATGTATCTCGATGCCAATGCCATGTCCTAGATATGGTCTTACATGGGATCGCCTCATGATACCAATGTCATATCCCAGATATGGTCTTACATAGAATCTCTTAACTTGGTGTCGATGCCATGTCCCAGACATGGTCTTATACGAGACCTTCCTTGTGTGTTTCTTTAAGAAACTTACCATTGCCATGTCTTGACATGATCTTACGTGGTATCCTTGCCTTATGAAACTTATCAATGTCATGTCTTGACATGGACTTACATGACATCTTTGCCTTATAAATTCTCCAATGCCATGCCTTGGCTTGGACTTACATGGAGTCTTTGCCTCATAACAACCTTTCAATGCCATGACTTGTCATGGACTTACATGATACCCTTGCCTTATGCCGATGCCATGTCTTGACATGGTCTTACATGGACTTTTCTTGTCTCATGTTGTGATATTAGTATCCTCATTATTCTGAGACTTCAACCGGGACATTCTCTTATTATTTCTCATTTACTATTCTCATCATAATATCAATAATTTAACTTCATAGAAGTAATGCACATTTTACAACATAATAAGTAATTTAATGAGAATGAATGTAAAACTTTAATTCATACAAACTAACCTTGATGCCAAAAAAAAAGGTAAAAAGGGACCTATTTGTCCACATTTCCCTTTTCTCCCATTCTAGGTCCGAATCTCGTTTTCTTCGATTTGGGAGGAGAAATGTTTGCTGAAATTTTTGAGCTCTCCAACCCTTGTTTGCTGCCAATTATCGGTGGTGATGAAGAGAAGAAAAGATGATACTTTTCTTTTCTTTATTTTTCTCTTATTTTATTCATTCATCACCTAATTTCACCAAATGTTGACCAAAATAAATGTTCTTGTCTCCCTTGTCCACATGGCTGGCCTACACACTTAAAATAAGGCCTATTTGCACATTTGGGGCCTCCTATTAATATTCCATAGCTAATTGACACCTCTAGCAATTAAAATAGAACTTTCACACTTTATGCGATTTAGTCCTTTTTTTGCAATTAAACCCTCAATCGTTAAAATTAAAGCACCAAAATTCTCATGCCTCTTAATAAACATATTATAACACATAAAATAATATCAAAATATTTTTATTCCACCTTGAATTAGTGGTCCCGAGACCACTGTTCCGACTAGCTCTTAATCCGGGCTGTTACACTCTATCTGACTCATTTTCCATTTCTCAAAATTTCACTATATTCGGTCTCAGAATAGTGCCAGATGCTATTGTTGGAAAATTTGGAGATCACATATATAATAATGATAATTACATGTTATTATTTACTATCATGATAGGTTAGCCCAAATTAAAAGTGATCTAATTTGGTTAGAATTTTATTGGGCTTTTAATTATTAAATAAAGTATGGGTCAAATATGTGTAGATACTCTTCTAATCAAATTCTAATTAATGATGGGCTAATTAGAATTTGATTAGAACTAATATGCCAAGGTTATAAATATTAGGGTTATGGTCCCCAAATTATATACAATATATCTTTTCTAATATCCCATCATTAGGAAAGAGAGAGCATATATTCTCTAAATTTCTTGTGTGCTAATTTGGAAGATCAAATCCCCAAAATTCGGTAAAACTACAAGGAATTCATGGATTCAGGTACGCTTCCACATTTAGTTTTATTCTTCATTTATTCTTGATAATTTGACATGATAGATCATGGTTTATTAAGTTTTATTTCAGATTTATTTTATAAAATCTAACAAGTGGTATCAGAGCTTTGTCATGTTGAATCATGGAGAATGAATTGATTCTTTATTATTTTTAGATTGATTCGTTTTTCTTTTTAATTTTATGGATTTGATTTTTAATTATATATTATGTTGAATCTTTGATATTCTGATAATTTTTGAGTTTTGATTCTTTAAATAAAATTTTAAAGTTTTAAGGTTTTAATTTTCTTATAACTGAAAAGATTTACGATTTTAATTGAGAATTAAAAAATTGAGGATTTTATGTTGTTTATACAGTTTAATAAATATTTAAAAAGTCATGTAGGTTTGGGTCCATTAGAAACTTTTTATGATATATATTTGATTATATCAATAGATGGATTGTTAATCGCTAATCGCTTATTTTTCAGGTTTAAGGTTATATATATATATATATATATATATATATATATATATATTGTTTTGGAGACACTTTAATAATTATGTTCGAGGATTTTACATGATGATATATGGTCGGTAAAAAAATTGCTTGAGTAAAGTGTCTCTTATATACCGATTGTTTATCAATGAATTCATTATATATGTTGAATCCTTAAGATTGATGGTAATATTTCTTAGTTTTAATTTTTTATCAATTCAATTTTAGGGCTTCATTATAATCATTTTTTAATTCAAATTTGGTTCAACAATTGTACAATTGAATTCAATTTTGTAATCATTAATTCTTGAATTCAATATATAGTTGATAGAATATATTATTTATTATTGAGTTTATATACTTATTTTTCTCATACTATTCAGGTTTAAGCATATATTTTGAATTTGGGTTTACTTGGGATACATAAGGCAAGTCGATCGGGGTTATGTTTTTATGGTTTAATTATGATGAAATTAGATTTTGATGCAAATTGATGTTAATCATAATATGTGTTTAAATAATTTGGTTTTAAGTTTGGTTCTATAATCTTAAGTTTTGGTATCTTATGGTTCCAAATATTTGGTTAAATTATGATGATATGGTCTATGGTATGAATTATGGGGTATGTCAACTATTATAATTTTATTTCTAAGATATATTGACTTGAAGTTTTATTTTCAAGTATTCATGTGAATATCTGTTTAATTATAAATACAACTTTAAATTTGTATGGTAAATTCAAAGTTAAGTTTTTCTATCGATTATGAATACTTGTATATGCGTGAATTGCTTTGGTGTTTTTATCCATGCCAAAATTATGAATACATGTGCTTGTTAATTATTTGGCTTTGAACCACTATATTATTTCTATTTGGTTTTGATATATATGGTTTTGGAACAAAAAAAAAGAAATAGTCAAAATTAAGGTTTTGGTTTTTATTGTATTATTAAGACAACAATATTTGAGGTTATTTTAGAGTTTATGAAGCAATAAAAAATATAGTTTTGACATTTGACTATTGGGGAATTTTAATTTTGAATATTGGTATGTTTATATATATTTTAAAATAACTTAGTTGAAGCAATAAGTCACCAAAGTGATTGTTTTTATAAATTATTTTGTTTTAAAATATAAAAGTTTGTGTGCATGTAAATTAAGTTATGTTGATATTGATTGGCCCAAATGAAGGTTAATAATATTACATGTGCAACTATGGTGATAAACATGTGACGATTATTTGGTTTTACATGTGAGTAATAAATCGGCCCAAAGAAAAATTTATTGTTCGACATGTTCTTATTGTCTATGTTTGATTACTACACCAAGATATCACTTACAAGTTAATATTTTGCCCAAAGATGAAATATTAATGGAGTGTTCGATATATTAAGATGAGGTTTACCTTTATTCAAATTATTTTGGTTTAAATTTGAAGTCTTATGTGAGGTTATTTATGGTTTATGATTTATTCAACTATTATTTTGCCAACATCATTGCATGTTGTTTTGGGATAAATATATATACATATATATACTATTATCTTTTAATTTGATTGAAAGATGAAATTAAAAGAGATATTTTGAAACAAATAAATTCATATTTTGGCTTTTAATTAAGAATATCTAATATTTTAAATAAATTAGTTGAAACAAAATGTCGCCAAAGTGACCCCTTTTGTGTAGATTAGTTTATTTGAAATATTAGGATGATTATATATTTTTGTGATTCATACGTTTATTAATTGACCCAAAGGTAAGTTAATATTTGGCAGAATTTCAACGACATCTGTGGTGATAAATGTGTGATAATTGTAAGGTATTTTATGTGAGCAATAAGTTAGTCCAAAGATTAATTAATTGTTTGACATAATTTATTGTCAATGTTTGATTGCTAGAACAAGAGTAGATATTAATGTTGTGTTTGGTATCTTGAGGTGGGATTAGCCATTATCCTAAATTTATTGTTTACTTATGAATATTGATGTGAGCTTATTTTTATTTATTTTTTTGTTCTATATTCAGCTAATTCATATTCTACTGCCATAATATCTGCTAATATAAATTCTATACCCATGCTTAATGGGACTAATTTCAATGAATGGAAAAGACACTTATTTATAGGGCTTGGCTGTATGAACATAGACCTTAGACTAAGGGAAGAACTACTCGCACCTCTCACTGCGGAAAGCAACCCCTATATTAAAAGGGATTTTGAGAGGTGGGATCGTTCAAACTGCAAGAGTCTAATGATCATGAGGCACAGCATTTCAGAAGCCTTTAGGCGCATAGAATCTGAAAAGATTACTCAGGCCAAGGTTTTCTTGACGAAATTAAGAAATGTTTTTCTAAAAAACAATAAGGTTGAAATGACATCACTTTTGACTTCTTTGATGTCTATAAAGTTAAGGGTTAAGAAAATTCTGAGTGATCTAAGGGCTATGAGTTTTATGATCCCATAATAAGGAATATTTTTGAGACGAGAACTGCAACATTTTTTGAGGATGTTGAGTTTGGGGGGAGAAATAAGGTTAGAGACATTGCTTTTAAGGAGGAATTGGATTCTAACTCAGTTCCTACTATCACTTTTGACGATGTTTAGATTCTTATACCTATCATTGATCAAGAAGTGAATCTAGAACCTCTGCAAGACAATGTTGAACAACTCCCCATTCAAAATGAGATAATTGTTCTAGAAGAAGAAACTCAACAACCTCAAGAACAAGTGCCATTAAGGAGGTCCACAAGAGAAAGGAGAAATGATATTCCAGATGATTATGTTGTATTTCTCCAAGAACATGAGGATGATAATGGAATAATGGAAGATGATCTAATCAACTTTCATCAGGCCATGAAAATTCTAATTCTCAAAAGTAGATTGATGCCATGAAAGATGAGTATAAGTCTATGTGAGACAATAAAGTTAGGGAACTTGTCCCATTACCTGAAGGTGCAAAACCAATTGGTTGTAAATGGATATTTAAAACCAAAAGAGATGCAAATGGTAATGTGGAGAGGTATAAGGTGCGTCTTGTAACTAAAGGATATACTCAGAAAGAAGGTGTTGATTTTACAGAGACTTTCTCTCTAATTTCATCTTGTTGCTCATTTTGATCTTGAGTTACATCAGATGGATGTTAAGACTGTGTTTCTTAATGGCAACATTGAAGAAACAATTTATATGGTGCAACTAGAAAATTTTGAGTCGGAAGACTCAAAAAATGTGATTTGCAAATTGACAAAATCCATCTATGAACTCAAACAAGCTTCCCGTCAATGGTACCATAAGTTTCATCAAATGATTGTTTCGTTTGGTTTTGAGATGAATATTGTTGATGATTGTGTGTATCACAAATTCAATGGGAGAAAGTATATATTTCTAGTTTTATATATTAATGACATACCGCTTGTTAATAATAAGTATAGCCTCAATCAATACTCTAAGAATGATTTTGAAATTACAAAATGCATTAGATTTTTTACATTTTAGCAATGGAAAGTCTAATGTACGCTCAGTTTGTATACATTGGAAATTGTGTACACTATTGGGATGTTAGGAAGATATTTTAAGCAACCTCGATTTGGACCATTGGATAGCATCTAAGAGGGTTATAAGGTATTTTCAAAGAATGAAGATTACATGCTCACATATCGGAGTTCTAATTAGTTAGAGATCATTAGGTATATAGACTCGATTTTGATGGAATATGGATATAAGATTTTTTTCACTAAGGTGCAAATTGTGAAAACAAATTGCAATCTTTTATTCCAGTAGCAACAAGAGCACATCAAAGTAAAAACACATAGACTTTAAGTTCCTGGTTGTTAAAGTAAAAGTTCAGAGTGGTTAGGTACTTATAAAGTATATTAGTACAAACTCCATGATTGCAGATCCGCTTACTAAGGAACTACACCTACGGTTTTATAAGAGCACATTGCTCATATGGGTGTAATGTCATTTGAAGGATATTTGGTTTTAGTGGGAGTTTGTATTTTTAAATGCTTTTATGTTATAGACACTTTTTTAGATATTAAGTTTATTTTCTGCAGAAATAAAGTTTTCACACTCTAATTTTGGTAATGTTTGATCTCACTAAAGAGGACCAGTTGGAAATAGACATGTTTAGATCATATTGTGTGTAATTTCCATACTACATATCCATACTTGATCTATGTCATTTGTTGTGTTAATATACATGATCATGGATGGATTTAGTTACGATATATGTAACGAAAGTCGCCTTGGTTCTATATTAACATAATTAATGGACGAGATTGTCCGGAACACCTTTTGGATATGATAGTAAAATTTTGAGCTCATAAGGTTATATAATGACATGTAATTATAAAGTAATTAGTATATATATGTGGTCCAAGTGGGAGATTGTTGGAAAATTTGGAGATGACATATATAATAATGATAATTACATGTTATTATTTACTATCATGATATGTTAGCCCAAATTAAAAGTTAATTTGGTTAGAATTTTATTGGGCTTTTAATTATTAAATAAAGTATGTGTCAAATATGTATAGATACTCTTCTAATTAAATTCTAATTAATGATGGGCTAATTAGAATTTGATTAGAACTAATATGCCAAGGTTATAAAAATATCTAATATTTTAAATAAATTAGTTGAAACAAAATGTCGCCAAAGTGACCCCTTTTGTGTAGATTAGTTTATTTGAAATATTAGGATGATTATATATTTTGTGATTCATACGTTTATTAATTGACCCAAAGGTAAGTTAATATTTGGCGAAATTTCAACGACATCTCGTGGTGATAAATGTGTGATAATTGTAAGGTATTTTATGTGAGCAATAAGTTAGTCCAAAGATTAATTAATTGTTTGACATAATTTATTGTCAATGTTTGATTGCTAGAACAAGAGTAGATATTAATGTTGTGTTTGGTATCTTGAGGTGGGATTAGCCATTATCCTAAATTTATTGTTTACTTATGAATATTGATGTGAGCTTATTTTTATTTATTTTTTGTTCTATATTCACTAATTCATATTCTAACGCCATAATATCTGCTAATATAAATTCTATACCCATGCTTAATGGGACTAATTTCAATGAATGGAAAAGACACTTATTTATAGGGCTTGGTCGTATGAACATAGACCTTAGACTAAGGGAAGAACTACTGCACCTCTCATCTGCGAAAGCAACCCCTATATTAAAAGGGATTTTGAGAGGTGGGATCGTTCAAACCGCAAGAGTCTAATGATCATGAGGCACAACATTTCGAAGCCTTTAGGCGATAGAATCAAAAGATTACTCGGGCCAAGGTTTTCTTGATGAAATTAAGAAATGTTTTTCTAAAAACAATAAGGTTGAAATGACATCACTTTTGACTTCTTTGATGTCTATAAAGTTAAGGGTTAAGAAAATTCGAGTGATCTAAGGGCTATGAGTTTTATGATCCCATAATAAGGAATATTTTTGAGACGAGAACTGCAACATTTTTTGAGGATGTTGAGTTTGGGGGGAGAAATAAGGTTAGAGACATTGCTTTTAAGGAGGAATTGGATTCTAACTCAGTTCCTACTATCACTTTTGACGATGTTTAGATTCTTATACCTATCATTGATCAAGAAGTGAATCTAGAACCTCTGCAAGACAATGTTGAACAACTCCCCATTCAAAATGAGATAATTGTTCTAGAAGAAGAAACTCAACAACCTCAAGAACAAGTGCCATTAAGGAGGTCCACAAGAGAAAGGAGAAATGATATTCCAGATGATTATGTTGTATTTCTCCAAGAACATGAGGATGATAATGGAATAATGGAAGATGATCTAATCAACTTTCATCAGGCCATGAAAATTCTAATTCTCAAAAGTAGATTGATGCCATGAAAGATGAGTATAAGTCTATGTGAGACAATAAAGTTAGGGAACTTGTCCCATTACCTGAAGGTGCAAAACCAATTGGTTGTAAATGGATATTTAAAACCAAAAGAGATGCAAATGGTAATGTGGAGAGGTATAAGGTGCGCCTTGTAACTAAAGGATATACTCGAAAGAAGGTGTTGATTTTACGAGACTTTCTCTCTAATTTCATCTTGTTGCTCATTTTGATCTTGAGTTACATCGATGGATGTTAAGACCGTGTTTCTTAATGGCAACATTGAAGAAACAATTTATATGGTGCAACTAGAAAATTTTGAGTCGGAAGACTCAAAAATGTGATTTGCAAATTGACAAAATCCATCTATGAACTCAAACAAGCTTCCGTCAATGGTACCATAAGTTTCATCAAATGATTGTTTCGTTTGGTTTTGAGATGAATATTGTTGATGATTGTGTGTATCACAAATTCAATGGGAGAAAGTATATATTTCTAGTTTTATATATTAATGACATACTGCTTGTTAATAATAAGTATAGCCTCAATCAATACTCTAAGAATGATTTTGAAATTACAAAAATGCATTAGATTTTTTACATTTTAGCAATGGAAAGTCTAATGTACGTTCAGGTTTGTATACATTGGAAATTGTGTACACTATTGGGATGTTAGGAAGATATTTTAAGCAACCCTGATTTGGACCATTGGATAGCATCTAAGAGGGTTATAAGGTATTTTCAAAGAACAGAAGATTACATGCTCACATATCGGAGTTCTAATTAGTTAGAGATCATTAGGTATATAGACTCCGATTTTGATGGAATATGGATATAAGATTTTTTTTCACTAAGGTGCAAATTGTGAAAACAAATTGCAATCTTTTATTCCAGTAGCAACAAGAGCACATCAAAGTAAAAACACATAGACTTTAAGTTCCTGGTTGTTAAAGTAAAAGTTCAGAGTGGTTAGGTACTTATAAAGTATATTAGTACAAACTCCATGATTGCAGATCCGCTTACTAAGGAACTACACCTACGGTTTTATAAGAGCACATTGCTCATATGGGTGTAATGTCATTTGAAGGATATTTGGTTTTAGTGGGAGTTTGTATTTTTAAATGCTTTTATGTTATAGACACTTTTTTAGATATTAAGTTTATTTTCTCGAAATAAAGTTTTCACACTCTAATTTTGGTAATGTTTGATCTCACTAAAGAGGACCAGTTGGAAATAGACATGTTTAGATCATATTGTGTGTAATTTTATTAAGGTTATGGTCCCCAAATTATACACAAGATATCTTTTCTAATATCCCATCATTAGGAAAGAGAGAGCATATATTCTCTAAATTTCTTGTGTGCTAATTTGGAAGATCAAATCCCAAAATTCGGTAAAACTGCAAGGAATTCATGGATTCAGGTACGCTTCCGCATTTAGTTTTATTCTTTATTTATTCTTGATGATTTGATATGATAGATCCTGGTTTATTAAGTTTTATTTCGATTTATTTTATAAATCTAATAATTATACCATAAATTTTGGGGTGTTATAGTTTCCCTCATTGATCTTTCAAATTTACTACTACTACTAATATATATATATATATATATATATATATATATATATCTTCTGATTGAGGATATACCTAAACATGAATAACCAGAATTGAAATACTCAAGCAAGTCAGGTTGCATTAAGGTTTAAAGCTAATGAAGAGGATGGAGGGCCTAAGTTTGAGTAAGATCGGGAAACAAATGTCCACTCATTGCAACTTAGGGAACATCTGCAATGGATAAAACTAGATTAAGTGCATATCTTGATGCAAAGGTAGCTTGTTTTAACTAGCAGCTAAGCTCACTAAACAAGTTATGTGTTCATTGAACAAACAAATAAAGCTTCTCAACAAGCATAAGAGTCGAGCAAATCGTTTTAAGGCCTACATCCTTGACCCCAACACTTTTAACTTCTTTTGGAATTTTTTTATCTTTATTTTATGTCTTATCAAATATTCACTTAGTTAAAATTTTAACCGCATGGCTTAATCATTCTAGCTAGAAGTTTACAACTTAGATAATACCTGTATATAAGGACTTTATCTTTTATAATTTGTGCAAGTTAAAATAGCACAACTCCATTTATTATAGAAACTTTTTGTTCGATAAAATACTTTGTAAATACTTTTCATATTTAATTTGTTATTAAACTTCCAAGGCAAAAGTCTTAGTAAGAGACTAATTTTAATTAAATATATATAATTAAAATTGTAATTTAATGAGTGAATTAAATTTAAATCACGACTTGTACTACTAATTTATATTAAGATACTCTTTAGATAAAATCCGCAATTATTAAAAAGATATAGGGTCCGTTTGTTATATGTAAAAGATTTTACTGAAAATATTTTCAGATTTTTTGTGTTTGTTTCATAGAAAAATTTAGTAACGGAAAATAACTTACGATCAATGTAAAATAAGCAATTTTTCTTGTAAAATTATTTACCTTTTTAAAAGTATAAGTTATATTAAAAAAAAGCTACTCATCTATAGATAATTTTATTTTTATATAAAAATTAACTTAAATCAACTTAATATTTAATTTTATTTTTATTTTTAAAATATTTAAAATATTATATTTTTAAATATCATTAAACATACATATTTAATTATTTATATTTAGTCATATAATAAATTATTAATATATTAAATATAATTTATTATTTTAATAAATATTTAATATTTCAATTTTTAATAATAAATTTTAAAATTAATGATTTTAAATAATATTATTCACATATTATTGAAAATATTCAATATTAATATTTTAATAATAAATATTTATTACAATTATAAATATATTAATAATAAATGTTTTGTAGTATAAAATTTAAAATTTGTCATAAATCTATATATACTTCACATATTTATAATTTAATCTTTATACTTTTATTTTCAAGAATTTACTTTTTACTTTTCAAATTTAAAAAAACCAAAAGAGATGCAAATGGTAATGTGGAGAGGTATAAGGTGCGTCTTGTAACTAAAGGATATACTCGTAAAGAAGGTGTTGATTTTACGTAGACTTTCTCTCCAATTTCATCTTGTTGCTCATTTTGATCTTGAGTTACATCGATGGATGTTAAGACTGTGTTTTTAATGGCAACATTGAAGAAACAATTTATATGGTGCAACTAGAAAATTTTGAGTCGGAAGACTCAAAAAATGTGATTTGCAAATTGACAAAATCCATCTATGAACTCAAACAAGCTTCCCGTCAATGGTACCATAAGTTTCATCAAATGATTGTTTCGTTTGGTTTTGAGATGAATATTGTTGATGATTGTGTGTATCACAAATTCAATGGGAGAAAGTATATATTTCTAGTTTTATATATTAATGACATACTGCTTGTTAATAATAAGTATAGCCTCAATCAATACTCTAAGAATGATTTTGAAATTACAAAAATGCATTAGATTTTTTACATTTTAGCAATGGAAAGTCTAATGTACGTTCGTGTTTGTATACATTGGAATATTGTGTACAGATTGGGATGTTAGGAAGATATTTTAAGCAACCCCGATTTGGACCATTGATAGCATCTAAGAGGGTTATAAGGTATTTTCAAAGAATGAAGATTACATGCTCACATATCGGAGGTCTAATCAGTTAGAGATCATCAGGTATATAGACTCCGATTTTGATGGAATATGGATATAAGATTTTTTCACTAAGGTGCAAATTGTGAAAACAAATTGCAATCTTTTATTCCAGTAGCAACAAGAGCACATCAAAGTAAAAACACATAGACTTTAAGTTCCTGGTTGTTAAAGTAAAAGTTCAGAGTGGTTAGATACTTATGAAGTATATTAGTACAAACTCCATGATTGCAGATCCGCTTACTAAGGAACTACACCTACGGTTTATAAGAGCACATTGCTCATATGGGTGTAATGTCATTTGAAGGATATTTGGTTTTAGTGGAGTTTGTATTTTAAATGCTTTTATGTTATAGACACTTTTTAGATATTAAGTTTATTTTCTCAGTAAATAAAGTTTTCACACTCTAATTTTGGTAATGTTTGATCTCACTAAAGAGGACCAGTTGGAAATAGACATGTTTAGATCATATTGTGTGTAATTTCCATACTACATATCCATACTTGATCTATGTCATTTGTTGTGTTAATATACATGATCATGGATGGATTTAGTTACGATATATGTAACGAAAGTCGCCTTGGTTCTATATTAACATAATTAATGGACGAGATTGTCCGGAACACCTTTTGGATATGATAGTAAAATTTTGAGCTCATAAGGTTATATAATGACATGTAATTATAAAGTAATTAGTATATATATGTGGTCCAAGTGGAGATTGTTGGAAAATTTGGAGATGACATATATAATAATGATAATTACATGTTATTATTTACTATCATGATATGTTAGCCCAAATTAAAAGTTAATTTGGTTAGAATTTTATTGGGCTTTTAATTATTAAATAAAGTATGTGTCAAATATGTATAGATACTCTTCTAATTAAATTCTAATTAATGATGGGCTAATTAGAATTTGATTAGAACTAATATGCCAAGGTTATAAATATTAAGGTTATGGTCCCCAAATTATACACAAGATATCTTTTCTAATATCCCATCATTAGGAAAGAGAGAGCATATATTCTCTAAATTTCTTGTGTGCTAATTTGGAAGATCAAATCCCCAAAATTCGGTAAAACTGCAAGGAATTCATGGATTCGTGCACGCTCCGCATTTAGTTTTATTCTTTATTTATTCTTGATGATTTGATATGATAGATCCCGGTTTATTAAGTTTTATTTTAGATTTATTTTACAAATCTAACAAATTATACCATAAATTTTGGGGTGTTATAGTTTCATTGATCTTTCAAATTTACTACTACTACGAATATATAAATATATATATATATATATATATATATCTATCTTCCGATTGAGGATATACCTAAACATGAATAACTGAATTGAAATACTCAAGCAAGTCAAAGTTGCATTAAGGTTTAAAGCTAATGAAGAGGATGGAGGCCTAAGTTTGAGTAAGATCGGAAACAAATGTCCACTCATTGCAACTTAGGGAACATCTGCAATGGATAAAACTAGATTAAGTGCATGAAACACCCCACATCCGGCCCACGAGCCTCGAACCGGATCTCGGTATGTTCCTAAAGTGAACTGATTTCAAAATCATTTGTTACTTAGAAAAAATTCGTAAAATTTTTAGAAAATGTTGTTGTGGATTGGGCTTAGATTGGAAACCCATTTTATTAAACTTGTAAATCCAATTTGATTTATTACGTCCAAAATAGTTCTTAGCACAATATTTAAAAGTGAAGTAAGAATAAAGAATAATCCACTAGGCCTTATGGCCTTATTACATCAAATAAAACCCAAAAGAAATATAATTAAGGGTACCAAATGAAATAATGTCCAAATAAAATAAAATCTCCAAATGTAGCATGGCCACCTCAAGGTCCACCCCCCATCATCACCACCATCATCACCGAAAAATAATTCCCACAATGGGTGAGTCAATGACTCAATGTGCACACAATACTAACATTCAACAATTCAGCATTCATGTTCAAATCATCGGATCCATATAAAATGAAATTATGATGCAACCCAAACCCAATCCTAATGGTCCATCCGCTACACACCACCCGCATTCGCCATTCACACCGTGGGGACTACTAAGTCAACCTCCATCTGCTACACACCATCAAGGCAATACGCTTATATACGTTGTGTCATTAGACACTATATTCAAATAATGTGACCGTAGTCACCATATTTCGCTGGTGAGACCAAAGTCAACACCTTCGTTGGTGAGACCAAGTCAACACCTATATTTCGTTGGTGAGACCAAGTCAACACCTATATTTCGCTGGTGAGACCAAAGTCAACACCTTCAGTTGGTGAGACCAAGTCAACACCTACTCTTCCCTTTCACATAAATCCCTAATGCCCCAAATATATATATTATGCATAACTTACTTAATTTCATGTTTATATACATATATTCGCAAGTTATAAAATAACATATTTCACAATCCTATCTCAAGTAGGAAACGAACCTGGGTACTATTTGCCACATTTGTGGTACTTAGCCACATTCACATTCTTATACATATTCATATATTAAAATAATAGCCATAAAATATCGAAGGTTAGTAAGGGTACACACCTGATTTGCTTAATAGGTTCCTTGAGATCTCGAAAATCCCGATCTAACTTTAGATCTTTATCTCCTAAATTCGGCCAAATATTAAAACATATTAACAAACCTATTTGGCTTAAAAACCAAATCCTAGTAGGATTTGTATTACTTACCTTGTTGCCGAATTGGATGATTGTAAATCAAATCCCGAAATTACTAGTATCCTTTTTCCTTGAAATCGGCTAATACTAAATCATGTAACCATGTGAGTTTCCGCTTTTGAAATAATGAAAAATAATTCCAAATACCAAAATTAAGCCTTGGCGAATATCACTTACCATATAAATTCCAAATCAAGAGAATTCCTTGCCTATATATGTGCTGTCGAAATTTTCATGTTAGATCTAATCTAACATATACATCATAACCTTTAATCGAATAAAATATCTTACCTTGGATCCTTAGATTTCGAAAGATTCCCCTTGTATTCGACGGTTGTAAAAGATCCTTGATGCCTTGACCGATTGCTTCCTTGCCTAGAGTCTCGTGGTTTTGCTATGGAGATTTAATCAGGATCAAAAGAAAAGGTTTTGGCTTGATGATGAAGAAAAGAAGAAGAAAAGATAGAAAGAAAATTCGGCAGAGGAGAGAGAGCAAAGGATTTTCGCTACTTGGAAAGATGAGAGAAAAGACCTTGGGTTCTCCTTTTATAGCCGAATTTGCTAGGCCAAGAGTCCTTGACTTGGCCACCACTCTCCTTAAGATCATATTATCTCTTTTATTTAAAAGATAAAAGCCTTTAATCCATCCATTGTCTCCTCAATTATCTCCTTTAGAAAATAATCCTTTATTTATCTCTTATTATTCACATATTTATGTGAATAAAACTCCTTTATTTATCTCTTATTATTCACATATTTATGTGAATAAAACTCTTCCTTTTCTAGAAACCCATGCCGTCCACCTCATTTTCCGGAAGCAAAATTAAACTTATTTACTTGCTTCCCAAGTGACTCGAACTCGTGCCCATTTCTCTTACACATGGCGCCATTTCCATAAGCCTTAAGTGACACCTTCAGCCACTTTTCCAAGCCGATTGTGTGTCAAACTTCTCCAACTTTTTCTTTTAAGGCCCTTTAGCCCTTATTTCCTATTTTGAACTTTAAAATTTGACATTTCGCATCATTTCTAAGTTTCCTAAAATTTTCGTTCATTCAGAATTTGCCATTTTTCTTACATATCCAAGTTTCCTAAAATGTTCAAGTTTCCATTTTGGATCATTTCCAAAATGTTTAGGTTTCAAAATGTCTAAGTTTCCAAAATGTCCATTTCCATTTCCATTTCTATTTTCATTTCCATCTCCATTTTCATTTCCATTTTCATTTTCATTTCCATTTTCATGCATTTCTAGGTTTCCAAAAGTCATTCCAAATTTATTCCAAAACACAATAAAGATGTCTTTTTGTACAATTAGGCCAAAATGCATAGGCCCTTTTCAGGATATTACAATGCATATCTTGATGCAAAGGTAGCTTGTTTTAACTAGCAGCTAAGCTCACTAAACAAGTTATGTGTTCATTGAACAAACAAATAAAGCTTCTCAACAAGCATAAGAGTCGAGCAAATCGTTTTAAGGCCTACATCCTTGACCCCAACACTTTTAACTTCTTTTGGAATTTTTTTTCATAAAAGGGGAGATAAGAGTTGCAATGGTTTATGGATTTGAATGCTAGTGTCAGGTGGGAGAGCTTTTTTCGCCATTGTTGCTAGAATGATGTTGGATACTTGTGTATGGTTGGTTTTCGGCTAATAATATTTTCTTTTCTATTTTTATGATGAATTTATGTGGTCTATACTTAATTTTGGATGGTTAGAAACTCTTCTTGTTTTGGTAGTTATGTTGTGATTAATGCTATGAATTTTATTGTGATGATGATTGGTTTCAGAGTTGATTAGTTGAGTTTCAAAGGTAGAGTTTCATCTTGAAGATGCCGCATGATTATCCGTAGAGTTTTTGGTTAAAAATGCTAAAGACGAGAACATTAATATTGCTAGTTGCATTTGTTAATTGCAACCCAATATGCAATAGAGAATTGTGTAACTAATTTTATATACTGACAGGTTGTAACTTGAATATTTCAATTATTTTCATAAATCTTTTAACGATATCGAGTAACAATTAATTAAATTGTGATTGATGACAAATTTCGATCAATTAAGAATATTATTTAAAAATTCTAATGTTATCTACTTACTTTATCTAATGATATTGCAATTGAAAATTTTAAAAGAAGAATATTTATCTTTATTTTATGTCTTATCAAATATTCACTTAGTTAAAATTTTAACCGCATGGCTTAATCATTCTAGCTAGAAGTTTACAACTTAGATAATACCTGTATATAAGGACTTTATCTTTTATAATTTGTGCAAGTTAAAATAGCACAACTCCATTTATTATAGAAACTTTTGTTCGATAAAATACTTTGTAAATACTTTTCATATTTAATTTGTTATTAAACTTCCAAGGCAAAAGTCTTAGTAAGAGACTAATTTTAATTAAATATATATAATTAAAATTGTAATTTAATGAGTGAATTAAATTTAAATCACGACTTGTACTACTAATTTATATTAAGATACTCTTTAGATAAAATCCGCAATTATTAAAAAGATATAGGGTCCGTTTGTTATATGTAAAAGATTTTACGAAAAATATTTTCTCAGATTTTTTGTGTTTGTTTCATAGAAAAAATTTAGTCAACGGAAAATAACTTACAGATCAATGTAAAATAAGCAATTTTTCTTGTAAAATTATTTACCTTTTA
This sequence comes from Gossypium rotundifolium, assembly GCA_025506655.1. Taxonomy (NCBI): domain Eukaryota; kingdom Viridiplantae; phylum Streptophyta; class Magnoliopsida; order Malvales; family Malvaceae; genus Gossypium; species Gossypium rotundifolium. The sequence goes on along the minus strand of CP106727.1, from coordinate 117,512,649 downwards.
AAAAGTATAAGTTATATTAAAAAGAGCTCATCTATAGATAATTTTATTTTTATATAAAAATTAACTTAAATCAACTTAATATTTAAATTTTATTTTATTTTTAAAATATTTAAAATATTATATTTTTAAATATCATTAAACATACATATTTAATTATTTATATTTAGTCATATAATAAATTATTAATATATTAAATATAATTTATTATTTTAATAAATATTTAATATTTCAATTTTTAATAATAAATTTTAAAATTAATGATTTTAAATAATATTATTCACATATTATTGAAAATATTCAATATTAATATTTTAATAATAAATATTTATTACAATTATAAATATATTAATAATAAATGTTTTGTAGTATAAAATTTAAAATTTGTCATAAATCTATATATAGTTCACATATTTATAATTTAATCTTTATACTTTTATTTTCAAGAATTTACTTTTTACTTTTCAAATTTAAAAATCAGGTTCAATTGTTAATATCATTATTTTTTATTAATTTTATTGATATCACTCACTTAGTAGTCATACAATTAAAAATAACATTGCAATGAATCTAAATTTAATATGATATTTTAGTATATGCAAAATTAATATAAAATATAAAATTATAGATAAAATATATTCAATTAACCAATAAAAAATAAGAAAATTTCAAATATATATTTATTTAATTGAAAATAACTTCTATAAAATATTTTAAGAAATCTATCAAAAAATATTTTATATAGAATAAATCATTTTCCGTCATTTTTCAATGTCATTTCGAAACAAACGGAACCATATTTTTTATAGTTATTTTCCACTTCCAATTGTTTTTTACCTTGTATCTTAATTTATAAATCTTAGGCATCTGTAATCTTTCTGTCAAATTAAAATTTGATTGTACCCGATGCAAGTTGAAAAATTTTCAGCATATGAAAAATGTGTTTCCAACAGTTGAATTCTTTCATCTATTGCCTAACCCGGAGTGTCTCCCATCATATTTGCTTCTTTGACTGTGGTGCTTATTACTGCTCCCAAATTTGAGAGGTACAACTTGCTCAATATATGATTTTCCAGGAAAATTCCTTTTCTCTTTTGGGAGGGGAAGAAGCTCTGGTACCCAAAATGCCACGTGCTCTCCATCTGGATCATATGTTTGTGCCTGAAAATTTCTTCCTCTTAATTAACCACGATAATGAACAGCTACAAAATCTGTAACGCTCAACAATTCTCCTCCCACTATTTCTCGGCTATAATAAATTTATCCACACCCTTGCCTGCTATACGGTCATACTAACTAACATTGGCAAACTTATGTAAATACACACAGAAAAAGTGCACTTACTTGTTTTGGGATGCTAAAATACCGATCTTCTCTAGGGTCATTTCCAACTCCTGAAAAGAATGAACATTATATAATGACAGGATATAAGACTTGTCATTTTCCAAAAGAAAGATGAACAAATGAGTTAACAATTTAATCGAGAAAACTACTTGGTATGTATCTTTCACAGTTTTTCAACTGCTAATAACACAAGAAATATATAAAATATAATATTAGGTTAGAAAATATCTTAAGACTAGTTGATGCTAAGAAAGGTAATGCGAATCACCGGCACCATAGGTCCAGTTTCCGTAGTTTGAACACGGGTCGTAATCTAGAAGACATGTTTCAAACCATTCTGCTCCCATGCGCCAGTCAATTCCCATGTCACGAACAAGAAAAGAACATACTATCTGCAGGTCATTGATCATGTTGAAAACATGTTTAACAGCTTCTAGGAATTCCAAAAACAAAGATGCTAATTTAAGGATTTGAAAAGCGCTGCCGATCTACTATTCTACAGGAGAGAAAAAAAAAAGTTTACCTGCCGGCCACGATTTGACATAAATCCAGAAGCTGATAGTTCCTTCATGTTTGCATCTATTAGGGGATAGCTACAAATTTGTAAAATTCTAGTAAATACATGATAAAAGCATAGATATGATAAAATGAAACGTCTACAGGCATGAAGCATATAGGTAGAAAAAACAATATACCCAGTGCAGCCATTTCTCCAGGTTTCAAACAATTTTTGGTCTTGATGCCACCTCTTTTCCACTTTTCTTGGGCCACCTATATTACCCAAATTTGTCAATCAGTATGAAATGACTACCGGTTCAATCGTGTTTGTGGAACATTGTTAATACTATCAAAGATTGTAATTGGAGGCCTTTTGACGAAAATATGGCAAAATGTCTCCATAAACATTAGTAAACTCCTACAGAAATTAAACTAATTTCAATCTTTACCTAAATGGAAAAGGGAATTTCCATATTTAATCGAAATGAATCTGAAGTAATCCCTCCATATCAATTCAAACAATACCCTGCAACAATGTCCATAGATATTGAGGAAAGAAAAATAAGATTTTAGTGAAGATCAAGCCTCATATGAGATTAAACAATAGATGCCATCCCAATCATGTATATTCCATTTCACAAACTGAAATTTCAAAATTCATCAAGTTTTCTGCCAAGACCTAGAGCAATAGAGGGTACCAGTATGTGGAGTCATTTGCTAGCCTTTCCTTTTCATATCTCTTTACCTAATAGTATTAATCAGCATACCTGCCTGAGTTATAATCAATAGCATCAAAGGGGGGAAAAATTAGCAAGTTTTGCTACCTCTTCATATATGAACCGAGGAGAGAGACTTCCTGAAGCAAGCCATGGAGAAAACTTTGTTGAGCAATCAGGCCCTAACATTCCATTCCTTGTCTCCTTGTATATTTTTAACAAGTCCTATATAAGCATGCAAGTGAGACTGATTAAGAACGCAGCATAATCCAAGCAATTTCTATTTTTACCTCACTAAATCGATTATTCTACTATTCACATAAAAGTAATAAGCCAATTCATCTTGCCTTGTTCCAGAAGTATTCTGTAACTCTGCTCAATGCAGCAGTTTCACCTCCCAAAAATCTCATTCCTTTTACAACCTGTCATAAATGGGGATAGAAATCACTGTAAGCACTAACATTCTCAATGATTATAGCATACTAATTTGTTCAAGTAGTATATATGACATGTCAACTTGCCTTTTCAGAGTGAAGTCCAAGCTGCTCAACTGAAGGAATAATTCCCCAATCATCAACACTAGGAGGTGGACCAAGAGATGTTGGAAGTCTGATGCACCCTCGGATGGTGCATTTGGCTTCGACGGACTGAAAGTAATAATTTTGTTAACAAAATCTAATGTGAAAAACCTCAATGCAATCATTCACACTAGATTAGACTAAAATGAACCAAAAATGATTACAACTTAGCATCGTGCCTTACGGAACTGAGTATATACATCTGGCAAACTGCCGACACTGAATGGAAGGTCATCTAAGTGATACAAAGTGCTGCCCCATATAAGTTGTAGCTTAGGGCTGTGGGTTGAACTTGACCTGCTAGAATTCCCTTGAGCAGGTGATAACACCACCTGTCTCAGACCTCGTGCAACCGATCTTTCAACTTGTAGCTCCTCGGAGCAGGTTTCTTTATAAGCATATACCTGAGCAGAGTAGTCTTGGAAGTGAGCAGTGTGTAAATACGATGGCTTAGTAAGTCTAAGGCATATAGACATTATTGTGGTAGGCAGTACTTAACTGTGTGAGCTCCAAAAGCCTTTGCAAGAGAAGGTAGAATGTCCTCTGGTTTCCCATGTTGAATGAGAAGATTAAGGCCCTTCTTCATCAAATTTTTCTTCAAATCAGCCAAGCATTCAATGATAAATTGTGCTCTCAAAGCTAGCACGAAAAAAATGGAAAACAAAAAGAAATGAGGCCCTTAATAAGACTACGAGAATTGCTTCATGTTAGGCTGAGCTACTAAACTAAACGAATGATTTGATGTCAAAACCAATTTACGATTATGGTCAGTCAATATTTCAAATCAAACGATAATATCCAAAAAGGAAAGCAAGAAACAACAACCCAGAAAGCAGGAAGAAAAGTGATACCTCCAGTCTTAGGGAAACCAAAGTAATAGGTGGTCTGAAAGAGACGAGGATCGATGCAGTAAACAGGCAAAACAGCCTGGGAAGAAACCCAAGCCTTAAACAAAGCCTCGTTGTCTATCACCCTCAAATCATTCCTAAACCAAACAATGGAAACCCCTTTCCCATTCCTCTTCGCTGTGTTTGATGAGTACCTTTCAAAGGTCTTGTCCGCAGTGCTGTCCATTTCATGGGAGTCTAGCCCCGGAACCTGGTACACTGCTGAGGAAGCAACAGATTGGGGTTGGGATTTTGAAGCCGAGCTCATGATCCGGAACCTAATTTGAGTAGAATAAATGAGTTTTTTAGTATGCCAAAGTGAAAGCGAGGAGGGAGGAAGAATGATATTAACAGCCATATAGCGAGTAGTTGTTTTATAGTTTCTAATTCTAGCTGGCAAAGCAAATCTTTAAGGACTGAAGAAGTTGACACGTGGACATGACGGACGTGGCGTTCTCTGAACCAGAGGATAAGTCTTAATTGATTTGTATCATCGTGGCCTCCGCCAGTCTTTGGAGAGCAGAGCAGCAGGTTACATTACAATGGTTGAATTACCTAGTTGATACCGGGGTGAATTCAAAAAAAAAAAAAAAAAAAAAATAGTATCAGAATTAAATTATATATTTTTATGATAATAAAATTATAATTTTAGATTTTATAATTTATATTTTTATAATTTTAAAAATTTTATTCGTCTCTTTAAATTTGTTTCTAGTTTATTCTTAATTAATACAATACATTTATTTTGGTCATCAAAATGAAATTTTGTAATTTCTTCACTCAACTTTTAGGATGTTTTTATTTGTACATATCACATAGTATTTATACTTTCATTTTGGTTATCCAATTTTAAATTGCCTTCATTTTGGTCATTTAAATTATTTTTAAAGTATTGATCAGGATAAAAAATTAAAATTAAAGTGAAAAATAGTAGAAACTAAAATAATACATTAAAATTATTAAATTATACTTGTTTATCAATTTTGAAAATTCTAAATTTCTTTTTTTAATATTAGAAAATTTTAATTTTAAAACATCAAAATCAATTAAATAAATTATTGAAAAAATCATCTCTTAATAGTGACAGTCAATTTGTTACTCTAATAATGAAATTAATTAATTCAATGTCCTAAAAATTAAAATTTTATTTTTCAACTCAAATAACTCATTTTTAATAATTGTCTACAAAACCTAAATTTATTTTGATTATATGATCTTGAATCTTGAATGCTAAGTTAAAAATAAAGAATAATCGTTACAATTAATTTAATTAATTAATTTTATCTTTCATGCCAAATAAAACTTATAAATATTTTCATCATTGTTTTATCCAACAAGAAATTAATTTAATTAATTGCACAAAATTTTTCTTTACTTTTAACTTAGCACTAAAGATTCAAGAATATGTAATTGAAAGAAATTTTAAGTTTTACAAACAATTATTAAATATGAATGATTTGAATTTATTTTATTTAGCATAATCAGAAACATAAAATAAAATTTTAAAATTTAGAAGAGATTAAATTAATTAATTTTTTAATTTCATTATTATAGTAACAAACCGGTTGACATTATTAAGAGATAAAAATTTTAACAATTTATTTAATTGATTTTGATGTTCGAAATTTAAAATTTTAAAACTGATTTTTAAAATTTTTGGCAACAGAATAAACAAATGCAATTTGCCAACTTTTTAATGCATTATTTTAGTTTCTTTTTCCTTTTCATTTTAATCTGAATTTTTTTTATCTAGATCAAGAGTTAAAAAAATGATTTTTTTTACCAAAATGAAAACGACCTAGTGCCACAGGTTGTTCATGGGAGCCTGCAACCATGGCACATTTGTGTGATCAATCATGTTTAAAAGAGGTCATTTGACCCAATTGGATTGGCCTGTTGCTTGGAAAGATTGAAAGCCTATATACAAAACATTGCAAAAATGGAACGTGAAGATTGAAAGCCTATATACAAAACATTGCAAAAATGGAACGTGATTTTCGAAGAAATGTAATCTTAAATATGATATGTAATATTAGAAGATAATTTTATAATATTAGAGATTTAATTTGTAGATAGCTTTTAATCCTAGCAATTGATGTATTTTGATCTTTACCGTTGATTTTGGGGGGATTCAACTATAAATAGATGTTTCTCTCCCTCATTGTAATTCATTTATTGAGTAATAAAATTCTTGAGAGTATTCACTCAAACATTCTCTAGTGTTCTTGCTTTCTGTAGCTTTGTTCATCTTTCGAGTTCTTTTCAATTTTTATGTTGTTTCCACTTTGTTCTTCGTTAGTGCCTTAAAGGAATTTTGTTGAATTTAAATTGTTGGGAGTTAGGTTAACTTAAACATTTTTAGAGCAAAGAAATTGTCTAAGGTTGCACGGATTACAATGTGAAAAATCTAAGTTCGTGACATTAGAAGTTGAATGATTAAAATAAAAGTGTAAACATAATATGTGCATGGTTTGACGTGTACAATTAACCGCCATTAATGATTTAATATTTGGGTGACTAAAATGAAAATGTCCTAAAATTTTGTGACCAAATTACAAGGATTTTGAGTGTTCAATTGGACAATTTACCCCATTACATAACATACGATAGGTTTGACATTTGAGCTAGCTTTGGCTCCTTTGGCATATGGTTAAGCAAAATTAAATTCGACTCGAAAAATCAAAAAAAATTTAAATTTTGAGTTAAACGAATCGAGTTAATCGAGTAATTCGAGTCACTCAAATTTTTGTTTTGAATTTTGAGTTCGAATTGAGTTTAGTTTTCTAATTCGAATAAACTAAATACCAAATTATAATATTTTACATTTGTACTCCAAACCCCTAAACCTTTTTATTTTCCCCCAAAAATCTTTTCCTCTCACTTTCCCCCCGTTTTCCCCCCAATTTTTTTTCGAACATTTCTCTCTCAAAATTTTACTCCCCACATTTACTTTTCCTCCAAAAATTTACTCCTTCAACTTTTAAAACTTTTTATTTTTCTCCTAAACTTTTACTTCTTACCTTTTACTCCAAAATAAAAAATCATACAAAAGATCCCTAGACCTAAATGGTAACAATTTTATTTATATTATTAAATTAAATTTCACGTTTTGTACTATTTATATTATTGAATTTTTAATTATATTATATCTTTATAAATTTCTATTAAAATTGAATTATTGATGTCTTTTAAGATAATTTTTATTGAAAAATCACATTTTATATTTAATATATTTTTTCCATTTCAAAATACATAATGATAAGAATCAAAAGATAATTGAAGCATCTAAATAAGTAAAGAAGCTAACACATATAAAAATTATTAATAAATAAATTAATATATAAAAGATTAATAAATAAATTATAAGGAGATAAAAGTTAATAATAAATTTGATTACGGTGGGCAAACTTAATTATAATAAGTGACAATAATTACAAGAACTCAAAGTCATTTTTCTTAATTTAACTTGAACAAATATATTCAATTCGATTCGAATTCCATCTCACTCGACTCGATTCGAGAAAATTTTAAATTAAGTTAGGATGATAAAATATGATTCTTGAACTCGATTAACTCAAAAAAAATTCATTCAATTTGATTTAATTCACTCCAACACTCACTCTTACTTTGGCATATTTTGGGGATAAAACCCTCCTATCTCATGTCCATGTATATATGACCATGGCCCATGGGGCACAATGAACAAATCTCATCCCAGCCTATTATATTATATTTTATTATTATATAGATATCAGTTGGACAATTCTGCTTTTTGGACATTCCAAAACAAATAGCTTTCATTTCTTCCGTTTTTTACTCCAAAAGCTAATTTGCATCTCCATCTTCCCTAAATGCTAAAACAATAAGATGCTTCAATGTCAAATACATTTTAACCTTCTTTTTTTATTTGGTACACAGAGTACTGGTTTGGGATTGCCTTGAATGTTAAATCCTTTTACAACTACAACTGTGAATCTCTTAGTTGTAGCTAGATGATACAATAAAAACAATGCATAAACTTAATTTACCGAGTTCAACAACTCCCAAACTTTGTCTATGCCTCTTCAAAATTGTTATGTCTGTCTGCAGCATACTTGACACCTTTCCATCTAGTTCATTTGCTATTGGTGTCGAGTGCAAGACTTCAGATGTAGGTTCTCACAAAAATTTCAACCTGCACATGTAGAAGCAAAATGATAGGAAAGGGAAGTGGCATATCAAAATTGGAGATGCAAGTAGGTAAATAAAACACACGCAGCGGTATCCTACGTATGCTAAGCTGGCATAAAAGAAGACCGTCCTATTAAGCAGCCTTAACTCATTACCTTTGATAAATGGGTTGAAGGCCTGCATGATAATTAATGATAAACCTTAATATAAGATTTCAATTCTTGACAACAACATAAAAGAGTAGACAAGAAAAGGCCGGAAGGAGGGAGGGCAAAGATTTCATGCCTAATCATATTTATCATGCATTCCCGGTGGGATGTTTTGTTGCATATCCGACTAATGCAACCATAAATCGTATCCATAGCATAAGCATATAGAATGAATAGAAAGCAGCAGATTCAGATTTCAGTATTACCTGTGCAGCATGCTTGGCCGGAAATCAAGGCTAATGATGGTACTTTTGTCCTTTCAAAATAGTCCATGATCTGAAATAAAATGATACATCACCTCCCGTGGGGTAAAGTGCAGAGATTTTTAGAACACAAGTTGCTGGTAAGCACCATGCAAAATGCAGAGAACGGGGAAAGTTTTTCTTTCTTCTTCGATTACCAGTGTCATATGCAATCACAAAAAATAAATAAAAAAGTAAAAGGCAAGAGAGGACAAGGTGAAGGAAAGAAACAAAAAGGGAAGATATACTTAACTATTCAATTAGTTTATCCGTTTTGACTAGACATTATAATCATCCACCATAAGAACTGTTAACAGAAAGAAACTAACAACTTCAAACAATCCAAGTAGGTTTTAACTCATTTATTATCTCCAATAATTTCCACCATTGATTGACCCAGACCCAAACCCAAACCTAAAGCTGAAAGCAGCCAGTGAACAAACATGACCAAATAAGTCACCTTATTGTCAAAGAAGCATTTTTTCTGTTATAAGTACCAATATGATTTCGTAATGAATGTTTTTCAACATTTTACAAGACTGGATGCATAAGATATTACTGAAGATAGAACTGTAAGTGACATTTTTCTCACCTATAAATTTGTTCCATGAGCACAACAAGTGCAATTTGATGATTCAATACCATCGACGACAACTTGATCGACACATTTGCACGTTTTCGCACTCGTTGTCCATGACCATATGGTCCACCAATGCAAAATGATAATCTTGAAGCTGCCTTAAACATGACAAATTCCAAAAAAAAAAAAAAAATAGTGTTACGCACGAGTCAGTCTCTTAAGTATCAAAATCAAGCAATATGGAGTTAAAAGTATTCATCAGCATGCCTCCCATATCATCAAAGTGCAAACAAAAAATGAAATTGTTGCGCCTACTAAGATATTTGTAGCTACAAGCATCTAATACAGAAAAGTGGTAGGCTGATAGGGGTGACAAATATCTATCTTAACCTCAAGTAAATCCCAATAATCATTTCAATGGTTAGTATTCCACACCGTATTCCCAGCATCCCCTAACAATTCAGCCAATTGCTCAGAGCTAAGATCTACTCCACGCTCATCCAACATCACCACCTACAAGTAAAATAGTTTCAAATCAAGGGTGATTTATTGTGTCTAAAAAAGAAGTGAATGGACAAATATACGAACAATACAAGGAAGTTAAGCTGAATTGTTTTAGAGAACACACCCAATCATTAGACGTGATAAGGTTGATGACAGCTATGTCTTCATCATCAACCTGAGCCATCGCATTGCTACAAGAAGGAATTCAACCCGTGAAATTGCAGTTCTAAGACCACTAATTACATCAACGGATAAAAAGGAAAGGATGTACCGCGCATTTTTAGGATTGGAGCGAATTTGAACATCATCAACATGACAATAACTTTTGAGCTTTGCAATATATTCATCCACCAGCAATTGAACACCAGAGAGCCTCTTTTTCCCTACCGTTAGGATTCGAATAGGTAACGCTCGCTGCCCAGCCCCGCCAATGAATTGAGACCCTCATAGTTATTATATTAATTAATTTACTATTGATAAACGGCATCCTAACTTGAATACAAAGGGGGAAAATTTTACCACGGGTTGACCAGCATATTTGCATCCTTTACCTGAAAATAGTTTTGATTTGAAATAGTGATTAATAGAGAAGTGATGAGCGAATATTAGTAGTTTGATTCTGATATAACCTGACGAATAAGAGTTGGGATTCGTCCACTGAAGACTAACCCCACACGCTGAGATCCCCACTGCCGTTGCCATTGTCATCACCAACTTAATAATTCTACAGTTGGAAATGGCGTCAAGACCGTAACTTGTCTTCTTTCTGGAATTTATGAATAAGAAACTGTTGATTTCATTTATCGCGGAAAGCAGTGGGTGGGAAGTGTAAAAAAGGGTAGAAACGACAGCGTTTCTAGATACCGAGTTCTCTTTTATTTAATTAATTAATATACGAGAATTAAATGAAATTTGTTTGGGGTTCTGGAAACGTCCTTTTGCCTCTAGAACCTGCAGGAGGAGAGAAAGAAAAAACATCAATCATCATCACCTTTGGGATCTGATGTGAGGCGAAGTTTGTTCTTAACATATATACAGGCATTTCATCCTTATTTCTTTGCATTCTCATTTCTCTGTTAAGTTTTTATTTATTTATTATTTAATTGGTATAATTTTGTTTATAGACGGAGCATTTGCATTTGCATTTGCATTTGTGCTGTATATCTACAGATGTCGTCCTACCAGAACGTGGTCGGGGGGAGACTGAGGCTGAAAGGGAAACCCCTCCACGTTTTTAAAGCTAAAGCCGAAGCAGCAGATCCCATTTCCAAAAAGAAGAGGAAGAAGCACAAGCACCGTTATGCCCCCCACTCCCAGGGTTGGTTCCCCTTGCCCTTTGCTTCAACTTTTAACACTTTTAAGACTTCGGATATTAGTTGTGGGTTGGTGTTAAAATTCTATGATATGATTAAACTGAATGTTCTGTGTAGACTCAACCAAGAGTAGTAGGCCCGAAGCTTTTCTATACTAATAATGTGTAGTTGATTTTGAGCTTTTGTTCTGTTTTGCCTTCTAAGTTAGCCTCTAAATCAATGCAAACTAGGTATCTTGGTCTTTGTTTAATCATGCGTTTCTGATTTATTAAGTGCATTTGCCCTTCAATTTTGCTAATCTGAGGTGTTCAGTCTTGGCTCACGAAGTTATTGTGTTCATCATTTTGGAGGTTGACAGGTGAAAACACAAGGCTGTCAACAGATACGACCGACGACAACCATGAGGCTGAAAAAGATGGCGACGAAGCTACTGCTTTTGAGAATCATCTTACTCCAGCTGAAAGAAAATTCCTAGAGCAGACACGCCAACTTGAGCTCCAAAGACTGGCAAAGATGGCCACCAAATCACACCATGATCGCATTCAGGAATTTAACCAATATTTGGCTAATCTAACTGAGCATTATGACATCCCTAAAGTTGGCCCTGGTTAATTTGTCTGGATTTCAGAGTTCTAATTACTATTGTTTGCACCAAGTCTCCCCAATTTATTTTGGGCAATCAATTGTCTGAAACTTTGTATTTTACAACTTTTCCAGTTTCAATGAACCTTTGCTGTGTTTGTGACGTGCTCTCTTAGCACCATTAAAAAATTTCATGGTTTCATCCCTATTTAGGGTGTTTTCATATGGAGTAATGATGCTCTCTTAGCACCATAGAAAATTTTAATGGTTTCATCCCTATTTAGGGTGTTTTCATATGGAGTAATGAAAGTTGTATATTTGATCCATCACATCTATGTTCTTACATACCCAAAGCATGTCCATACATACAAATTCTGCATTTGACTCAACAACTCAGATTGCATGGTTCTCTCCATTTAATTAACGTTTCACCTGTGTTTCATAACATTGGCAATTATTGGCATTGGATCGGGGTTTCAAACGTTGGTTGAGCCTCCGTGCCGCCTTCGAAATACAAATAAAGAACCTCTAGAGCCCTTTCCTAATCTGATCTTCTCGTCAATATACGTGATCTGTAGCTTGACCTCACTCTCGCCACCATACCGGAAGTCCATTGCTCCTACCCTCAGTTCAGGTGGCTCAAAAATGACTTGAATCCATTGATGATCCAAGACCTTCAGCTTTCCTGCACAATGCATGAAGGAACATGAATCAGTGGGGATGACATTCACAATTAATTGAGTTTCACGGAAAAGATGAATAAATGGGATTCTAGGTGCTTATGCATGAACCAACCCATAAGTCAATTTTGGTTATTAGTCATAAAATTACAATGTGGCAACATGGTAATGCCAGTTAAAGATAAACATGCCGACATTAACTCAAGTGATGACTAGTGAGGTTAACATAGGGTGGGAGTGGCCTTACCTTTCAAGGATACCTCTCCATCAAGAAACCCAAAAACAGAGAAGGAAACTTTGTTTCGTACGGAGTCAGGAGCTTCAACATCCTGAACCATGTCCTTGGTCTTGAAGAAAAGGCGCCCCAATGCACTTCTGTAGCCGCCTCCTGGTGACGTGGGATTCGAACAGTAAACCACATCCCAATCTGGAAAAACCACAAGTCCAACATTAAACCACTTTTCACTTGACAGTAATTTGTGTTTGAATTTGGGTTTGGTCTGTTTATTACCTCCGAAGATTAAAGGGCATTTGACTGGTTCATCAACGCAATATTTGTTCAACTCATTAGCCACTTGAGCTACCTCTTGGTGCTGTTTTGTGGTGAGTGAAACTCCACCATCCGTTTGTATCACCTAATTCTCACTTGGCGTTCAGTTGCATTAAAAAAAAAAAAATCAAATTGATGGAACTAAATGGAGGAGAAAGAAAGAAGACCTTGGAGAGAAGAGATGCAACTAGATCATCGGCGGGGCGACTGGAGATGGAAACGGAACTTGAGGAAACCCTGAAACACTGGGATTTGAGCGCAAGCGAAGTGCTGTGTAAGGATAGATGAGAGGGTTTCGATCCAAAAAATGAGGGTTTAGGTTGGGGCAAGGAGGACGATAGAGTGAGGGAACAAGCTACCATGGCCGCCGGATATCCCAAATGACCCTGAGCAGAAGAGCTGTGGCTGGCTTAAACCAATAGTCAAGGAAACGGAGAATAAGAAATCCAAAGGGGACCCACTGCCCCGGTTAAGAACTGGATTACATGCTGCCACGTAAGCAGAAATTTGAGTTCGGCATTATCCATCATTATCTCTTCCTTAATCAAACTACTTCTGTCTAAGCACTGCCCAATGGATCTGCACAGATTTTTACTTTGAAGATGAAGAAGCCCAATGGGTCTTTCTATTCTCTTAGTTTATAGACATATTTATATATATATATATATATATATATTGTAGCACATTGCCATACCTCATTTTTAATAGGTTACGTATCCATAAGTATGTTATTGATTTGGTGGTACAGATTATCTGGATATAAATTCAATTATAAAATTATTAACTTATCTTATCATATACAAATTAAATTATATTTTTATAAGAATATTTTTTTCTTTTATATAATAAATCTATAAAATTTTGATCATAATCAAATTTAAACTTAAAACATCATACATGATAAATAAATAATTTCCCATTCTAATAAAAGCATCAAATTTTATATATCATATCGATGTAGTCATAATTTTTTAAAAATAACCTTCAAAATTCAATTACTAACTTATCTTATCATATACAAATTAAATTATATTTTTATAAGAATATTTTTTTCTTTTTATATAATAAATCTATAAAATTTTGATCATAATCAAATTTAAACTTAAAACATCATACATGATAAATAAATAATTTCCCATTCTAATAAAAGCATCAAATTTTATATATCATATCGATGTAGTCATAATTTTTTTAAAAATAACCTTCAAAATTTACAAATAGTCTCAATTTGATTCTAAAAAATTACCTTTTTCCACTTTGTCCACCATCACTACCATTGTTGCCCTCACTTTTACCTCCTCCACCTTTCTTTAAAAAACACATCCTAAGTCCAAGCCACAAAGAAAGAAAAAAGAAAACAATTTTTTTCTTTCATTACCATTGAACTAATTTGAATTGGTAATGTTTGGACTTACTTGAAGTGTTGATAACCATAAATTATTTTGGAATTTTCAATTTCTTGTAGTGCTATTGTAACACCCCTAACTCGATACCATCGCCGGAATAGAGTTAAGAGGCATTACTAAACATCCACAACATTTCACAATACAAAACTCGACACAAAGTCAATCATCCAACAAACATACCCAATTACAATTATATAGTCCCTTATTGAGGTCTATAAGACCATAATCACATGCTAGAAAGAGGTCGGGACTAAACCGAACACTTAGTAAAATTTTTAAAAATTTTAAAACTTTTCTATGTTACAGGGGTTACACGCCCGTGTGAACTGGCCGTGTGTCCCCCACAGACACCAGCCACCCCCATGTGTCTTGGTCGTGCCAAATCAAGGTATGTATACTGACTTCTCCACATGGCCACTAAGCACGCCTGTGTACTATGGCCGTGTGCCACCCACGGCTACTAGACACGCCCGTGTGTCCCTCCCGTGGTCGACCCTGACATGTTACCACGGCCACCAAGCACGCCCGTGTGCCAAGGCCATATACACTTAGCTAGCTACTGACTTACTCCCACGGTCATCAGGCATGCCTTGTGCCTTGACCGTGTAGGCAAAACAGGCCATTTGCAAGGCCAAGTTGCCACCACACTAAAGTCTTACCTACTAGCAAGATAACCAATTCATTTCATGCATCATTTACAACCAAGGACATGTACAATAATCAACAAATCTTTACATTCCGTATTATTTCTAATCATATCAACTTATATACCAATTTGCACAACTAAAACATATGCATAACCAACCATGAATCATCCACAATATCATTAGATCACAATGGCATCAATTCATCACTAAGATTACCATTCATAAAACATTTTTATTGCCATCAAAACATACCAAAAACACACTTCACATACCAAATCCACATATGCATACTTCAAACATTTATCTAGCCACATCACATGACTATTTCCACATTTCAAACATGTTTCAAAACAACTAGCCTATACATGCCATATTTCAACTATGTACATCTTTTCAAAGGTACCAAAATAGATTGCCGATAGTGTGATAGAGATGTTGAAAATCCCCGGATTCGAGCTAGCTTTATTAACACTGTAAAACAGAGAAACAATCACACAGTAAGCTTCATAGCTTAGTAAGTCCATAATATAATAGATGTAATTCAACTGTTTAAGGCATTATACAAAATAAGTCATCACTTAGATTAATTTACCAATGATACACTTACTCAAGTATGTTCAATGTTCACATAGCATTTCATCCATCTACTATCAAATTCACCAACACATAGTTATCATACATACCTTAGCCAACACTTAGATACTCACTATCCATACTATCCAACCATCACATAGATAAAGACACAACTAAAAGCATTATCACTCTCAACCATATACTCAAATATCTATTCATTCAACTATTAAATCTATCATCAACCACTTAGGTTCAAACGTACCTTGATTAACAAATAGTTACTCACTAATTTGCTACTCAATTTCTCGATATTACCTCTAGCTCAACCTTTGCTATTCCTCTGATAAATTCGCACACATAGTGCCAATTTCACAACTGAAGCATAATTGTCATCGCACGCTTAGTGCCAATATGTTAAACCAAACTTATATCAGTAACGCACATACAGTGCCTATTTGATAAGCCAAAACTTCTATTGTTACACACACATAGTGCTATTCATTACTTATAATCGCATACTTAGTGCCAATTTCATAGCCGAAGCTTAAATGACATCGCACACTTAGTGCATTAATACAAAACCAAACTCAATTCGGTATCGCACACACAGTGCCAATCACAAAGCCGAAGCTTCTATTATTTCGCACACACAGTGCTAATCTTCTCGGTTACATTTCCAAATACGCACACTTAGTGCCACATAGATCCATTTCTCTCATAACATTTATATTCAATAATATCATAAACATTGTTTCACAACATTTAAACATAGCTAAGTGCACGTATTATATCCGAACTTACCTCGGACGTCGATATATTGAAACGGTCAATTAATCGACCACTTTGTCTTTGCCTCGATCTCGATTCGAAACTCTCATTTCTTGGTATATACACATTCAAATTCACTCATTTAATTACCAATTCATTCAATTTAGTCCACACACACATATTTAGGGTATTTTACAAAATAGCCCTCACATTTTCACATTTCAACACTTTAGTCCCTAATTCACAAAATCACAAAATACACCAAATTCTTACTTACACAAGCTTAACCGAATTCTTCCCATTTTATTTATTTCACATTTTAGTCCTTTAATTTACACTTTTCTCAATTTAACCCAAGTTACTCAATTTCACTAAAAATTCAAAGACAAAACATATTCATCCTTCACATATCTTCCACATTTCACTATCAACTAACACATAGCTTAAGCATTCATCAAATGGCTTATCTCAAATTCATCACCAATTCACAAAATTTAAGCATGGGTTTGGTAGTGCACTAAGCAACGATCACAAAAATATAGGAATTATCAAAAACCGAAGCAAAACTAACCTTGAATCAAGACTTGTAATGGCTGAATATCATGAAGAACTAAAACCCTTTCTGCTTTCTTATTTTCGATGGTAAAATGAATAGAAAATGGCCATTTTGATGCTTTGTTTTTTTATAAATTAACTTAATAATCAAATACCAATTTTTCCCTTAATGAAATGTTTATGAAAATCATTTAAACTATGGGCATATTTGTCCATCAACCACTCCACTACTAAATAATGGATTAATTGCTTCATAAGGCCTCCTCATTTAAAAGCCAACAATAATTAGACACTTTAACAATCAGCACACAGCTTTTGCATTCTACGCGATTAAGTCCTTTTTGCTAATTAATCACACAGTCAATAGAATCTTCACATAAAAATTTCACACAAGCTATTTCACATAATGTACACACAAAAAATAATATTAAAATATTATTTCGATCTCAAATTTGTGGTCTCGAAACCACTATTCTGACTAGGGTCTAAACCGGGCTATTACAGCTATAGTTATATAAGCTTTTAAAATTTTCTCCATATCTATCAAAAATTGAATATTGATAATGGCAAGAAAATAGAGAAAATAGAACACACAAATTTTATGTGGAAACCCTTTCTGAGAAAAAACTCACTTGCAGATGAGAAGAAAACTCACTATGTCAAATTCAAATAATTACAAGGAGTATAGGCTGCGTCTATTTATAGGTTTAGAAAACATTATTCTGATCAACATTTAATAAAAATAATGCAGTAAGGTTGAAACTCCTTATTCAAATCAATATTAAACAGAGGAAGTGAACTTCTATACAAACAAAATGATACCGTGTAACACCCCTTACCCGTATTCACCTTCAAAATAGGGTTACGAGGTATTATCGATCAATACACATCATTTAACATCCAATACTCATACATTTATGCATTCATACTCAAATACCATTCAACACAATCACATTGTCCCTTATAAGAGCCTACGAGGCCTTAAGCATACTTAGAAGTGGTTTGGGACTAAACCGATAACATATGAATTTTTTGGAAAACTTAGAAATTTTTCATTCATTTAGGAGTCACACTCCCGTGTGAACAGGCCGTGTGCCTCACAAGGCTTCAGACACACCCGTGTGAAAACAGGGCATACATATGACTTGGATTACACGGTCGACCACACACCTGTGTGCCCTTCGAAGTGGCCACATACGCCCGTGTGCCAGGCCGTGTACTAGGCCATGCCAAACCTGTAGGGTATACTGACTTATGCAACACGGCCAAGTCACACGCCTGTGTGTTAAGCCATATGCCATTTAGGGGGGTATACTGACTTGTACCACACGGCCAGTCAAACGCCTGTGTGTGAGACCGTGTGGCGCATATTGACTTCAATTTAAATCAACACCAGGGGACACACGGCCGTGTACTTAACTCTGTGTCACACACGACTGAGATACACGCCCTTGTCTCTACCCGTGTGGACAAAAATAGGCCATTTGCAAGGCCAATTTGCCACCCATTATGCACATACCTATTCAAGTTCAAATGGCACCATTTCAAGACACTAATAGGCATCCAAATACCAACAATACAAATCACAAAATTACTATAATTTGCCATCAAATTTTCATACCTAAATTCACATATACAATTCAATCAACTAATCATTCCACACTTACATTAATCAAACATAATTTCACTAGTACATAAACTCCCAAATTATCAATTCCCACCACACCATATAAGTCAATTACCAAGCTCCAAATCTAACCATTTTGAGCAACTAAAAACCATAACCTCATTCATGCCAAATCATACCAAAATAAGCCATCACTCATGGCTACATATATATACAAGCCAAAACATATTCATTTACAAGTCAAATCTCATGGCTATCATCACAACCAAAATATTACAAGTAGCCTATACATGCCATATACCATATATACACAACTCAAAAGTACCAAATAGATGTTCGATAGTGCGATAATGTTCCCGACGACTCCCGGATCCGAGCTAGCGTTGATTCACTGTAAAACATAGAATATTAACACAAAGTAAGCTTCATAGCTTAGTAAGTTCATACTAATATACTCAACAATTCATAAAACTATAATTCATCAATTTGAACAAGTTAATGTATTATTCATGATAAAATCAAACCTTTCATAAACTTATTCATATACTAATATCCAAAGTCATAATCTTTTCTATTTGATCTTCATACTTACATGTACAAACATGTACAATTTCATAATGAACTCATACATTCCCGTAACTCTGTCGAATACTCGATGTTTCGCACAGTAAGTGCCATCGCATGGCCGAAGCTATTATAATTCCGCACACTAAGTGCCTTACTTGATGTTTCGCACACTAAGTGCCATCACATAGCCGAAGCTATTATAACTTCGCACACTAAGTGCTTTACATAGTTGAAGCTATCTCAATCTCGCACATTAAGTGCCGTATATAGCCTAAGCTATCTCAAATCGCACACTAAGTTCTAAACATTGTCAATTTATCGTCTAACACGACCGTAGTCTTGTATATACAATTTATGCAATATCAAAATGTTAAAAAAAATAATTGTAACAATGTTTATCACGTACGAACTTACCTCGAATGCTAAAACGGCGAATCGAGTTGTTTAGTTGATCACTTTTTTTTTCCCGATCCTGATTTGAATTCCTCTTTTCTTGATCTAAATGTATTCAAAATTAACTTATTTAATCTCATATTCATTCAATTTATTCCAAATCACACTTTAAAGTAATTTAACACTTTTACCCCTAAATTTTCATATTTTTACAATTTAATCCTTATTTCACAATTACACAAAATTCACATAATTCAACAAGACCCATGCTTGGCCGAATTTAATATGTATTACTAGCAGCCCATATTTTTAATTTATTCACACTTTTAACCACCACATTTCACATTTTCACAAATTAATCCCTTTTTGACATTTTGTCAAAAATGACTTTACAAAACATGTAAAACTATCATCAAGCTTTCATAATTTATCATCAAACATCAAATAACACATAGATGAATTGCTCAGTAATCTCATACGGCCCTATGAATCGTGAACTCAATTTCCCATTTTTGCCGAATCTAAGAATTTTCTTCCACGGTGAGACTTTTAGAAATACTTTATCATCGATCTGAAACTCAATATCTTTCCGTTTCAAGTCTGCGTGCGATTTCTGTCGATCCGAAGCTGCTTTCAAACTATCACGAATCACTTTCACTTTTTCTTCTGTTTCTTTGATCGGATCAACTCCGTGAATCTAATTCTTACTAAGCTCAGTCGAATACAACGGTGTTCGACATTTACGTCTGTATAAAGCTTCATACGGTGCCATCTTTATACACGATTGAAAGCTATTATTATAAGCAAATTTAATCAGCGGTAGATATTTCTCCCAGCTACCTTCAAACTCAAGAATGCAACATCACAACATATCCTCAAGTATTTGAATAACTCGTTCGGACTGACCATCCGTTTGCGGATGAAACGTAATGCTAAAATCCAGTTTTGTACCTAAAGCTTCTTGTAATTTCTTCCGAAATCGTGAAGTGAATCTCAGATCTCTATCCAAAATAATAGATAGTGGCACTCCGTGCAATCGAATAATCTCTGAGATATACAACTTAACTAATTTATCTAGCGAGAAATCTGTTTGTACTGAAATAAAATGAGCTAATTTCGTCAATCTATTAACAACAACCCAGATTGCATCTTTCTTTTTCGAAGATAAGGGCAAACTCGATACGAAATCCATTGATACTAAATCCCATTTCCACTCATGAACCATAATAGGCTGTAATAAACCTGATGGCACTTGATGTTCAACTTTGACTTGCTGACAAATCAAACATTTTGAAACAAATTCTAAGATATCTCGTTTCATGCCGTGCCACCAATAAAGTTGTTTCAAATCATTATACATTTCCGTGCTTCTCGGATGTACTAATAAACAACCACTGTGTGCTTTGTTTAAAATTTTATAAAAAAGCTAAGGTTTTCTTGGTATGCAAATTCTACATCGGAACTTCAAACATTCATCAAGCCCTATTCGAAACTCTGAATCCAAAGTCAATTCACACTGAGTTGTTTTGCTTGCAATTCATTATCAAATTTTTGAGCCTCACAAACCTGTTGTAGAAATAATGGTTTTGCTTTCAACTCGGCTACCATCGAACCGTCATCCGACATAGCTAACTGTGTGTTCAAAGCATGTAGATCAAATAAAGACTTTCGACTCGAAGCATTAGCAGCTACATTTGCTTTTCCTAGATGATAGTCAATCACTAATTCATAGTATTTTAGCAATTTTAACCACCTCCGCTGTCGCAAATTCAAGTCTTTCTGAGTCATCAGATATTTCAAGCTTTTTTGGTCGGTATAAATATGACATTTCTTAGCAAACAAGTAATGGTGCCAAATTTTCAATGCGAACACTATTGCAACTAATTCAAGATCGTACGTAAGATAATTCTTTTTATGTGGCTTTAACTGTCTCGAGGCATGAGCTACAACTTTGCCTTCCTGCATCAAAACACAACCCAAGCCATTTAACGATGCATCACTATAAACTAAGAATTCTTTACCTGACTTAGGTTGCACTAACACTTATGCTTAGTTAATAATGCTTTCAACTGCTCGAAGCTCTACTGACACTTTTTTGACCATTCAAATTTAACATCTTTTTGAAGCAATCTTGTCATCAGAGTCGCAATCATTAAAAAACCTTTCACAAACCATTTATAATAGCCGGCTAGTCCCAGAAAACTATGGACTTCAGATACATTTCTTAGAGGTTTCTAATCTATAATAGCAGAAACTTTGCTCGGGTCAACTCGAATACCCGTGGCTGAAACTATATGTCCTAGAAAACCAACCTCTAGTAGCCAAAACTCACATTTGCTGAACTTTGCAAACATCTGTTTATCTCTCAAAGTTTGTAACACGATTCTTAAATGCTTGGCATGCTCAGATTCATCACAAGAGTATATCAAAATGTAATTAATAAACACAACTACAAATTGATCTAAATACGGCCTGAAAATTCGGTTCATCAAGTCCATAAAAATAATAAGTGCATTTGTTAGTTTGAAAGGCATAACAAGAAATTCGTAGTGTCCATACCTTGTTCTAAATGCAGTCTTTGGCACATCGGAGTCTTTAACTCGCAATTGGTAATAACCCGATCTCAAATCAATTTTCAAAAACATCGTTGCCCCTTTTAACTGATCAAACAAATCATCTATTCATGGCAAAGGGTATTTATTCTTGATCATCACTTTGTTGAGCTGTCGATAGTCTATACATATTCTCATTGTGCCACCTTTCTTTTTCACAAATAACATCAGTGCACCCCAGGGAGAGAAACTCGGTCTAGCAAAACCTCTATCTGTCAATTCTTACAACTGAGCTTTCAATTCTTTTAACTCTGTCGTTGCCATTCTGTACGAGCTATCAATATCAGAGTTGTTCCTGGTACTAATTCAATATCAAACTCAACCTTTTTGATAGGTGGTAAATCTGGTAACTCTTCGGGGAATACATCTGAATACTCGCACAAAATTGGTATTGATTCAATCTTTGTTTCTGTCACTTTCGTATCTAATACATATGCAAGATAAGCTTCACACCCTTTCTCACAAATCTCTGAGCTAACATAGTAGTGATCACAAATGGCAAACTATTCTGATCATTAGATTCAATTCTAATTGTCTCATTATTCTGGCATTTTAGTTCAATTTTCTTTTTTCTACAATTCACTATAGCATTATGCATCGTTAGCCAATCCATACCCAAAATTACATCAAATTCATCTAATAGAAACAACATCAGATTAGCCAAAAAATAAAAATTCTGATGCATTAACGGATAATTCTTGTATACTTTGTCAACCAAAACACATTTGCCTAAGGGGTTCGATACTCTAATCACAAATTCAGTAGACTCTACAGGCAAAGTCTTACTAAATACTAAATTCATGCATATATAAGAATAAGTTGTTCCTGGATCTATCAATGCAATCACATTAGTATCATAAAGAGTGAAAGTATAGGTGATAACATCTGGAGATGACGCTTCTTCGCAATCGTGAATAGCATAGGCTCTGGCAGGTGCTCTGGCCTCAGATCTCACGGTACAGTCTCTCGTCGCCCCTCGGCTACCACTCACATTCCCAGCATTTCTCGATGGTCTTCCTCTAGCAGACATATTACTCAGTCTTGCATTTTGAGATTTATCTTTTTCATTTAGCTCGGGACACTCTCTGATAAAATGATCTCGTGACCCACAACTATAACAAGCTCTATTATTATTTTTCATCCAGCACTCTCCAAAATATGGTCTTCCACACTATTGACACTCGAGATTTAACATCTTTCACATTGCCAGCACTTGATACCGATATAGTTTGAGCTTTAGGGTTGGTATACTACTTTCCATGATCCTGATTAGAATATCCCATTGAAGCTGTTGATCGGTTAAAATAGTCCCTGGATTTCTTCAATGAAGATTGATTCAGCTTACTCATCGACATTTTTCTCAAATCTCTAGCTTCTAAATCTGCCTTTCTCTTTTCTTTGTTAAGATCCTAAGCTTTACAAACCATTTCAACAAGAACAACAAATTCTTTCAACTCTAGAATTTCGACCAGTAGTTTTATATCTTTGTTCAATCCATCTATGAATCATTTGCATATAATTTATTCAATGGAAACATATTCCCAAGCATACTTGCTCAACCGAAAAAACTCTTTCATACACTGTTACAGTCTTTAGACCCTGTTTCAACTCTAGAAATTTTTATGCTTCTAATCGAGAAATCTTTGACTGATGTATTTCTTTCAGAATTCGGATTGAAAGAACTCCCAAATAACCCGTTCTTTTGGAACCACATATATTAGTGTTTTCCAACATTGATACGTGGTGTCTCTCAGCAAAGATACAATACATTTAATACATTCATCAGGAGTACAAGATAATTTATCAAATACCCGAATCGTATTTTTGAGCCAGAACTCAACTCTTTCAGCATCATCATCAACAGTAGCCTGAAACTCTTTAGCCCCATGTTTACGAATCTTATCTACTAGCGGCTTGTTCAATCGTATCGGATCTACAACTTGAGGAACAATAGGGATTTGTTGAGGAATAGGTGTAGGTGGAGGTTGTTGAGCAACCGGATCGTTCGAACTAATTCTGTGAACCACTCGCTCATCATTTGGAAAAAGGCTTGCTTAGCCTCTCCCTCGTGGCTACCTGACACGGGTCTAGATTCAATAGGCCCTATCCCTTGAGCGGGATCGGGTACATTACTATCTACATCATCGGCTATAGCTCGTTCGGGATCCATTACTATATGAAAACACAATTTAAGCTATCAATAATAGTCACAATAGAGTAGAGTATATATGAAATGTATATCTAGAATCACATACATGCTATGTTAGTCCTATAATCGACTAAACCTGGCTCTGATACTAATAAATATAATACCCATCACCTGTATTCACCGCCAGAATAGGGTTACGAGGTGTTACTGATCAATACACATCATTTAACATCCAACACTCATACATTTATGTATTCAGACTCAAATACCATTCAACACAATCACATTTCCCTTATAAGAGCCTACGATGCCTTAAGAATGCTTTAGAAGTGGTTCGGGACTAAACTGATAACATATGAAATTTTTGGAAAACTTAGAAATTTTTCATTCATTCAGGGGTCACACGCCCGTGTGAATAGGCCATGTGCCTCACACGGCTTCAGACACGCTAGTGTCACAAACCGTAAAAACAAGGTATACAAACTGACTTGGGTCACATGACTGACCACATGCCCGTATGTCTAGCCCGTGTGCCCTTCGAAGTGGCCACACATGCCCGTGTGCCAGGCCGTATACTAGGCCGTGCCAAACCTGTAGGGTATACTAACTTATGCAACACGGCCAAGTCACACGCCCATGTGCTAGGCTATGTGCCATTTACTGGGTATACTGACTTGTACCACACGGCCAGTCACACGCCCGTGTGTGAGACCATGTAGAGCATACTTACTTTAATTTAATATCAACACAAGGGGACACACGGTGTACTTAACCGTGTGTCACACATGGCTAAGACACATGCCCTTGTCTATGCCCTTGTGGACAAAAATAGGCCATTTGCAAGGCCAATTTGCCACTCATTATGCACATACCTATTCAAGTTCAAATGGCACCATTTCAAGGCACTAATAGGCATCCAAATACCAACAATACCAATCACAAACATACTATAGTTTGCCCTCAAATTTTCATACCTAACTTCACATATACAATTCAATCAACTAATCATTCCATACTTACATTAATTAAACATAATTTCACTAGTACATAAACTCTCAAATTATCAATTCCCACCACACCATATAAGTTAATTACCAAGCTCTAAATCGAACCATTTTAAAGCAACTAAAAACCATAACCTCATTCATGCCAAATCATACCAAAATAAGCCATCACTCATGGCTACATATATATACAAACCAAAACATATTCATTTACAAGTCAAATCTCATGGCTATCATCACAACAAAAATACTACAAGTAGCATATACATGCCATATACCATATATACACAACTCAAAAGTACCAAATAGATGTTCGATAGTGCGATGATGAGCTAGCCTTGATTCACTATAAAACATAGAATAATAACACAAAGTAAGCTTCACAGCTTAGTAAGTTCATACTAATATACTCAACAATTCATATTACTATAATTCAACAATTTGAACAAGTTAATGTATAATTCATGATAAAATCAAATCTTTCATAAACTTATTCATATACTAATATGCAAAGTCATAACCTTTTCTATTTGATATTCATATTACATGTACAAACCTGTACAATTTCATAATGAACTCATACATTTCCATAACTCTGTCAAAGACTCGATGTTTCACACACTAAGTGCTATCGCATAGCCGAAGCTATTATAATTTCGCACACTAAGTGCCGTACTCGATGTTTCACACACTAATTGCCATCACATAGCCGAAGCTATTATAACTTCGCACACTAAGTGCTTTACATAGCTGAAGCTATCTCAGTCTTGTACACTAAGTTTCTGTATATAGCCGAAGCTATCTCAAATCACACACTAAGTGTTAAACATTGTCAATTTATCGTCTAATATGACCGTAGTCTCGTATATACAATTTATGCAATATCAAAACGTTAAAAGCATAATTGTAACAATGTTTATCACGTACGAACTTACCTCGAATTCTAAAACGGTGAATCGAGTCGTTTAGTTGATTACTTTCGTTTTTCCTCGATCCTGATCTGAATTCCTCTTTTTTGATCTAAATGTATTCAAAATTAACTTATTCAATCTCATATTCATTCAATTTAGTCCAAATAACACTTTAAAGTACTTTTATACTTTTACCCCTAAATTTTCACATTTTTACAATTTAATTTTTTATTTCACAATTACACAAAATTCAAATAATTCAACAAGATCCATGCTTGGCCAAATTTAATATGTATTACTAGCAGCCCATATTTTCAATTTATTCATACTTTTAGCCACCACATTTCACATTTTCACAAATTAATCCCTTTTTTGACATTTTTGTCAAAAATTACTTTACAAAACATGTAAAACTATCATCAAGTTTTCATAATTTATCATCAAACATCAAAGAAAACATAGATTCAAAAATGACAACTCTCAAAATGTTTAACAATTTCAAAATTAAAGGTACGGGCTAGTTAGATTGAGCTGCAACGATTATAAAAACATATAAATCATTAAAAACCAAGCTAAAACCGTACCTTAATCAAGCTAGTAATTGGCCGAATGCTTTACAACTTAAGAATGGTTTTATTTCTTCTTTAATATTCGGCTATCCCAAAAAGATGATAGCTTCAAATTGTTTTATTTCTTTTGTTTAATAACATTAATACTTAATTCCTATTTTAACCTTACTAATTTAACTTACAAATCATTCAATGGTTGTTCAAAATTGTCCACTCAACTTTCAAATGGCTTAATTACCATTTAAGGCCATCATATTTAAAAGCTAAAGCTATTTGACACCTTTAACAAGTAGAATGCAACTTTTGCATTTTACGAAATTTAGTCTTTTTTCTCAAATTGACTATTCAAACGAGAAAATTAGCTCACGAAATTTTCACACATATCAAATAACATGCTGTAATAAAAAATAATAATATTAAAATAATTTTTTGACATCGGATTTGTGGTTTCAAAACTACTATTCTGATTTAGCTAAAATTAGGCTGTTACATACCGAACATTAATGTGCTTTGTTTTCTCATGAAACATTTGTTCTTTCGTAAGAAAGATGACACTTTGGCGGTCAAAAATACTGTACTGATTGAAGGTCTTCATTGAGTTCACTAAATAACCTTTTAACCAAATAGCTTCTCTACAAGCCTTAGTAATCGCCATGTACTCAACTTCAGTGGTAGACAAAGTGACAGTAGTTTGTAAGGTGGCTTTCCACCTGATTGCACAATTAGCATCAACATACCCAATGGCTCCATCTTTATTTCTTCCAAACTGTAAGCAAACATCAATAGTGCCTCGTAAGTATCTCAAAATCCACTGAACTACTTTCCAGTGTTTTTTACTAGGATTTGCCATGTATCTACTAATTGCACTGACTGCATAAGATAAATCTGGACGTGAACAAACCATAGCATACATAATAGATCCCACTGCACTAGAATATGGAACAAACCATAGCATACAATACCAAGTAAGGCTCGAATTAAATTGTGCTTCACAACTTGAGAAAACACATCTATGAAGTTCATGTCACATTTGAAATGATATGTGATTTATGCAAGTATACATGTAGAATCAAGTAATAAAGTGGTGAGTGAGTATCGTTCCTATAAGGATCATATTGAGGCACAAAATTGGTCAAGTTATTATAATAAAATGCCATTAATGCTATGGTAAAGCTATGGTAAGTATGCAATGACAATTAAAGGAACAATGATGTGTGCAATATGCGAAATTAGTGAATGCTTGGAAATGTTATGACAAAACGAGAGTAGAAATGTAATGGCAATTATGGGAATTACTATGGGAATATTATGTAAACAATCAAGTAAATAACTAAGAATGATATGGTAAATATACAATGAAAAAGAATAAATGATATATGATGTTGATTTTAAAGGTCGAGATTACTAAGAATCTACCCTTACTGTCAATAATGCCTTAGTAAAATCATACTCAGTTTACTCCTCAGAAGAGTTCTAAAGTGGTTTGCTTCTTTACTGAGCAAAAACCTTAAGTTACCTTGCTCGTGTCTATAGGCCTTTTTCCTTTTGTAAGAACATTGCTCTATGTTTAGGGTCTACTACAAGTATCGGTCGAGTACTTGCTCATATCATTCAATATCGATCCAACTAATCCAACCTCTTTAGAATTAAATTAGTTTATGGGCATGCTGCACAGTCGTCTATGTCTAGGGAATGCACACATACAATTTAGAAATAAAAAAATTGAATGAAACAGTAAATTAATTTAGATCTATGCTTCAACTATTAAAGAAAATAAATGTTTCATCAAGTAATCCCAACTCGATGAGATTTAGCTCATTGGTTGGCAAATTAAATTCAAAATCGAAATATCATTCAACATCATTTTCATCATTCAATTCACGAAAGAACAAAGTAAGACATACAGAAGACTTTGGGAAGACAACTTTCACGTGTCCAGTTTATACTCTAGTAGCACAGTGTACTAGGTGGCTAAGAGGGACTGTAACACCCCTAACCCGTATTCGTCGTTGGAATAGAGTTTCAGAGTATTACCGACTAATAATGACCTAAATTATTCATTTTAAAATAGTTCAATAATCATAACATAATCCATCATTAAACATGCATATCATCCCTTATTCAAGCCTTTGAGGCCTTAGAATTACTTTAGAACGATTCGGGACTAAATTGGGAACATTTGAAAGTTTTAGGAAAGAAATAGAAAAATTTCAACTGCAGGGGTCACACGACCATGTGGCCAGGCTGTGTGACTCACACGGCTGAGACAAACGCTCGTGTCTTAGGCCGTGTAACTTTCAAAATATGGACACATGACCATGTCTCAGCCTGTGTAACTCTCTGATTTGTGTCTCATGGTCAAGCCACACACCTATGTGCCAGTGTGTAACTATAGAAATGGCCTCACACGCCCGTGTGCTAGGGCGTGTACTAGCTGACTTACTTTTCAAGCACCCCACAGATGACACACAGTCGTGTGTCTCACATGGCCAAGTCACACGCCCGTGTGTCTGGCCGTGTTGACCTAAAATGCACCTTAAACAACAAGTTTACCATTTCTTACTTACTTAAGCATTAAACAACCCAAAAACCATTCATTTAACCTATTCAAAACAAGATCAAACATACTTAAAACATGCTAAAACAATCATCTTAGGTGCCTAACCAATTACTCTAATTGGTACCACAAGTTATATCATCAAAACATATCATCCATGCATCATTCAACTCGAGGTTTTAACCATGCCAAAATTAATCAATTTGGCGTAGCTTATATCTATCTAACACATCAAACTTAAAATTCACATATACCTAACAAGTCTTGGTTCAAACCAACATGCCAATTTATGGCTTCAAACACAAATATATACATATATACTCTAACAAACATTATACTTTAACTCTATTATAAACCATTTACAAAATAACTATCAACTTAAGACATCTTAGGTAGATACCATCACAAAAGGTAAACTTTACCACATTTGAGATCGGGACTGTTGTTGGATGCTGAGTCAGCGATCAAAGAGAAGTATCAAACCTGCGTATGGAAAACAAAACCGTACCCTGAGTAAAACTTAGTGATATTTCTATAATCTGAATAATTAAAGACATAATGATACAAAAATGCATAATTTGAATTATACAAACATACTATTATCTAAGCATACAATTACCATGTAACAACCTGATTTTAGGTCTAGTCGGAACAATGGTTTCGGGACCACAAATCCCACACAGTAAAATTTATTTTTATTATATTTTTATGGTCTACAATTTTATGGAATGATTTCATGAAAATTTCGTGCACTCAATTTAGTTCAAGGGACTAAATTACAAAAAGTGTAAAATGTGAGTTCTATATGTTAAAATGTGTCCAATTTCTATGAGATCTTAAATTAGAGGTCCTTAGATGGTAATTAGACCATGGACAAAAATGGACATGGTTAGGTGAAATTTTGAAGTTAGGCATTAAGGGCATTTTGGTTATTTGGTAAATAAAGCCAAAATAACTAAAATAAAAGATGTCATCTTCTTCAAATTAGTCCCCATGGCCAAAATTCAATAGAGGAGTCCATAGCTAGGTTTTTTCATTTTCCAAGCTCGATTGTAAGTCAGTTCTTGCCCCATTTTTCATGATTTTTATGTTTTTGAAGTTGTCTCAACCTAATCTAGCTATTTCAAGGACTAATTTGAAGAGATATCAAAGTATATAATTTTAACCATGTTATATATTTGTGTATTTTGATGTTTAATGGTAGAAAATGTATGTTTGGTGATAGATAAATAATATTTACCAATTGATTTTTGATGAAAATGCCTAAAAAGGACCCATTTGTAAAAGATGTAAAATATGTGTAAAAATACGAATAAATGAAAAAATTCGGCTGTTATGAGCATGAAATAGGTTCAGTTAGGCTTGGGTGTGATGAAAATTGAATGAAAATCATTTTACGAGCCTAGGGACTAAAATGTAAAAAGTTGAAAAGTTAGGGGCAAAAATGTAATTTTTTCCATAAGGTGCTTTTGGGATTAAATTGAATAATATGATAATTAAATAAGTTAAATTTGATATTATAGATCAAGAAAGATGAAGTTCTGATCTAGATCGGGAAAGAACAAGATTGTGGAATAAATCGAACAATAATCCATTTTGTATCGAGGTAAGTTCGTATGTTATAAATAAGCTTTAGAATAATTGTATTTAGATGCTTTAATATTTTATCAATAGTATGTTGATTTTTGAATGAGTATAGTTTTACGAACGAGTCCGAAGATGAATTGACAAGTAAGAAATCCCGTTTGAACCTTAGGAATAGGTTAGGATACAAGTGACATGTCACTAGGGTCATTATGTGTTATGTGATTATGTGATCCGGGTGCTAGTCTCGTACGT
Organism: Gossypium rotundifolium; assembly: GCA_025506655.1. Lineage (NCBI taxonomy): Eukaryota > Viridiplantae > Streptophyta > Magnoliopsida > Malvales > Malvaceae > Gossypium > Gossypium rotundifolium. The sequence goes on along the minus strand of CP106727.1, from coordinate 117,481,622 downwards.
CCTACCGATGGCTGAGTATACCAGCATATGTTGCAAATACTTGACAGCTTGTGTGAGCAGCACTATGTAGCTATGTCTTAACTGACAGCTTGTGTGAGTAGGCCCGTCGTTAGCTCGAGAGCGAGTGGTTCACGGGTATGTCAAAGATGAAAGTATGTGTACATTCATTTTGAGATGGCATGTAAAGCTTATGCTTATTAAATGTGTGAAATGATGAATATAAGGTAAGTTTTGTGATGGGATAGATTGTGATTATGAAACTATGGTAGGTTCACATTTAATTATGTTATTCTATTTGAATGTTATCTGCATGGTAGGGTTGCTTATTTCTTGCATATGAGCATACAAAGCTATATAACTTACTCCGTTTATTTCTTATGTTTTTATAGTGTCGCCAAGTTAACTTGGAATCGGAGATCGTCGGAGATTCGGATCACATTATCAAACTCTTATTTTGGGTATTTGATGATCTTGGCATTTTGAATGTATGACATGTATAGGGACTTCGTCATGTTGTTTTATGTGTCATTTGCAATGTGGCCAAATGTATTGGCTTATAATGGTTAATGATTTCATTTTGTATTATGGCCATGAATGATGGCTTATGTTGATAGAAGTATATTTATATGTTGATATCATTCATGAATTTGGAAACTTGCATGACTTGTATTGATAGATCATGATGTTTATGCATGATAGAGGTTAGCATGTGGATGTGATGTTAATACCTTGGTTGTGGATGTTTTGTTGCATAAGTATGCCATGAATTGTGCCATTGAATTGGTGTAAGTGTAGGTGTAAATGAATGTGGCAAATGGCTTGGTAAATAGCCTTATTTTTGTCCACACGGGTAGACACACGGGCGTATGTCTAGGCCGTGTGTGACACACAGTGCCCCACGGGCATGTGTTCCAGTCGTGTGTCCCTGGCTTTAATTTTGAGAAACAAAATGTCCAGAATTGAGCACATGGGTAGAGACACGGGCGTGTGTCTTGGAAATACGGGCGTATGTCTCGGCAACACGGGCATGTGCCCCAACCATGTGAAGTCTACACATATGTTATGAAAAATTATGAAAATTAAATTGACCACACGGCTAGCACATGGGTGTGTGGCACGAACGTGTGTTACAAGTCAGAGCGCACCCTAAATTGAACATGGCTTGTAGCACGGGCGTGTCTCAGGGTCACACGGACGTGTCCTTTGAACCACACGGAGCGTGTGACCTCTGTAACATGAAAAATTTTATAAGTTTTGTAAAATTTCCTAAAGTTCTTGGTTCCAAACCACTTCCAAAGCATGTTTTGGGCCTTGTAGGCTCGTATAAGGGGCTTTATGATTGAATATGAATGGTTTTAACTTGGACACAAATTTACAACTCAAAATTTGTGAATGCTTGTGTTACAAGTTCGGTAATTCCTCGAGCCCTATTCCAACATTGAATACAGGTAAGGGATGTTACATTTAGTGGTATCAAAGCTACGGTTTAGTCGGTTCCCAGACTAACGTAGAGTGTGTAAGAGTCTAGCTATACATGCCATATATAAATTTTGATAGTGTGACAACTCCTGACAATTTAAACTATGTTTTCATATAGTAAATGGATCCCGACTGAGAAGTAGCTGATGACGTTGAAAGTAATGCGCTGACTCCAGCTTAAGGGATAGCGCCATCCGAAAGTAGACCTGTGACAATTAGTCAAGGAGGAGAGGCTAGGGAAGCCTTCTTCTAAAGATTGAATGAGTTACTTATTGAGTTTGTTCGAACAAATCTGGCTGCCCAACATTCTCCACCCCCACCTAACCCTCAACCGATTCCCGTAGCTCCCCAAGGTGTGGAATTGGTAAGATTGAATAAGCCTCTAGACGATAAGATTCAAAAGCAAGGGACTGAAGAATTTAGAGCAAATGTCAATGATGACCCCGAGAGGGCAGAATTCTGGCTTGAGAACTCTATCTGGGTATTCGATAATCTTTCTTGCACACTGGAGGAGTGCTTGAAATGTGCTATATCACTCTTGAAGGATTCAACATATCATTGGTGGAACACTTTAGTATCGATAGTACCAAGGGAAAGAGTTACTTGGGAATTCTTCCAAATAGGAGTTCAGAAAGAAATATATTAGCGAACAGTTTATTGATCAGAAATGCAAAGAGTTCTTAGAGCTGAAACAAGGTCGAATGACTGTGACTGAATACTAGTGAGAGTTTGTTAGACTCAGTAAGTATGCTCGAGAATGTGTTTCAATAGAGGCTATCATGTGTAAGAGATTTGAGGATAGGCTGAATGAGGAAATCAGACTGTTAGTTGGGATTTTAGAGCTGAAAGAATTTGTTGTGCTAGTTGAATGAGCCTGCAAGGCCAAAGAGTTGAGCAAAGAAAAGATAAAAGTTGAGTTTAAGGCTAGAGACTCAAGAAAGAGGCCGATGAATAAGTCATTTCAGTCTTCATCAAATAAATCGAGGGATATGCATACTCGTTTGAATGCTTCAACTGGGTATCCCAATAGAGATTGTAGGAAGCAATATTCGGGTTCTAAGGCCCAGACGACGTCTATAGCAAGTGTTGGTAATGCTAGGTCTAATAAGCCTGAATGCCAACACTGTGGTAGGCGACTGTAAGAGTATGCCCAAAGATCAATCATGAGATGGTTGTAATAACATACTTGATTTACCATGTTTATTAATATAAAGCGTTGTCATTATTATTTCAGTTTTTCCTTTTGTGTGTACAAATAAATTGTTTTATAATAATGTCCTGAGAATAATATGATTATTCTTAAAATATCCTTAGTCAAGTATTATTGTTGACTAGGACAACAATAATGCTTTAAGACTAACATGTAGTTGATTGATGATAAAGAGTTGTCATTGATATGGAGTGTCAAAATTAATGCATGAATATGTGTGTTAGAGAACAACATATTAGACTGACCTGCTATGAGTATGTTTCTTGGATTATTATGTAATTGTCACAACATTACTCATAGTGATTAATATGTATATGATCCTTAGACTTGAGATAATCATTATCCCAACATCGTGAGTCGTATATTTTGATACGATCAAGCGTAATCAGAATCGGTTGTTCTATAAAGGCGATGTTGGATATACCACAATCTATTTAGAGGATATTGTTGATCAATATAGGATAAGTCCCTCCCACATAATGGGAGTAATATCTTAGGCCACTTGATTGAGTGAGACTAGAAATGCATGGCCATGCTCAAATAAGTTGACATGAGATGTCATACTAATTTGTATATCATAGTCTACTCAAGATATCAAGAAACATGGGATGGACTATACAAGTGTGACTATTCCATGACTTGTATCTATTCCAGAGATAAAGGACTTAAGGATTAATGCATGAAAAGTTAATCACAAAAGTTATGTCGAATCATGACTTCTTGTAACTTAGGTAGCAATGATGCATTGCTAGATGCCACTCATTGTTTGTGACATTAGAATCGTTCTAGTATTACTACTAACGTTACAAGAACCTACAGGGTTACACCCTATGGTTGAAATGAATGGAATGAAACATAGTTGGTATTGTTTTTGATTGTCACATGAATTAAATTAATTAAAGAATTAATTTAATTGGGCAATCAAATATTGAATATATTATATGTATAAGGATGTTGTACACATAATGAGAATTAATATATGAATTTGGTTTGTATATAGATTTAAATAAATATAGTTTATTGAAATCCATGTTATAATTAATGTAATTATAACTTTTTGGGTATAATTAATGTAATTATAATTTTCGGTTAAAATATTATTATATTTATTTAATTTTATAATTCATAAATAAAATGCCGATTATAAAAGCTAATAAGTGAAGAGAAACCCTAAGTTTTTTTTTTCTTAGAAAAGTCTAGTAGCCATCAAGCAAATAAAAAAAAAACTCTCTAAAAATAGTTTTTGGAGATTTTTTCTGAGGTTCATAGTCAAACTGGGTGGATTACGTAGAGGCCGACATCGTAAAGGTTGCGGCTTGGTTCGACAGTAGATCAGAACTCTTGTTGCTGAGGCGTCGCTGTCTACTCAGATTGAAATTTTGGTAATTTCGAAACCTTTATTTCACCCCGATTCGTTCCTCACACATGGATTCATGGTTTGGATCACTGGGATTAATTTTATTTTGCTGCGCCATAGGGGTGCCGGCGTTCCAACAGTGGTATCAAAGCCACTTGTGTGATACGGACTCGGGTTTAAATACTTGGGTGATGCAATTGTATGAGATGCATGCTTTTATTTTACTACGTTTTTGGTTGTTTAAATCTTTTAAGCATAACCTGATAACTGTTCCTTTCGATAATTGATTAAATGTTAATCATGGTGTTGTGGCCTATTCGATCTTATGTTATTACTGTTAACTATTAACAAATCTGTAATATTGCGACGGTGGTATTTACAGTTTCGATGGGTTAATCGGCTAGTGGAACAAGGGTTGTTCCGATATGAACCTCAAGGATTAAAATCCTAAAAACACGATTCTGTTGATAAAAGTTATCAAATCGTGAGGTTTCATTTGACTGGGTTATGCGATTTGTACCGCCTCAGACCCCATTTTCTTATTATAGTATATTTTGTTAATAAAAGAAATATATAAACTTGATGGGCCACATAAGGTTGAAAGGATATTTTATAATTCACCTTAGCAAAAAGTATTGAATTATGTATGCTATTTTTAACATGCACGGTGTTTGAAATGAATAGTTATAGCCCGATGACCCATTTGATAAAAGGTTGTAATTTTATATATATAAATACAGCCTGCGTGTCGTGCCTTACTACTATTCTCTTGTATTTCTCTTTTCATCTTACTCCCTCGTATGTAAAATGAGTTTCTGCATATTGTAATTTGCAAGAGTTGCTATGGGCCAGACGAGAAGGAAGTTGGGACAACTATTGAGGATTGATAGTTTGTGAAACTGCTTACACCTTTAGGTTTCCTTTTGGTTCTTCCATTGGCTTGGGTTGAATCACCTTAGTTTATGGGCTATAAGTATTGCATTTATTTATTGCTTTATTTATTCATGTATGAGATGCTATGGATGTTTAAAGCATGCCAATTTTATATATTAAAATTTAATAATAAACCCAATTAATTGATGAGATCAACTAAAAGACTAAATGGACTAAAGTAGATCATAATTGGTAGGATGGAACATCCTTAATAAAATCCCTCTATTAAAATATTAAGTCAACATGGCCTTCCAATTTTGCCCTCATTAAGGCCTCGATCAATACTATGTAGGTTATGCCAAAGCGAAGTACTAGTATTTATCTTGGTTAAACGCGAAGAATAAACAAGTGATATTCGCTGGTTAAAAATTGGTTAATGACTTAACTAGGTTACTCTAATAGGATTAGAAACCTAGAGGCAAATAAATTGGATAAATCATAAGATGATTAGAACAAAAGTTGTTCACCAAATATTAGGAGTTATATATGATGTAATTAGCAAAGGTTGCTTACCTAAATAACCATAGTCTTGAGAGTAAAGCCAAAGTGACTTAAGAGGAGATGAAATATGGATCCTTAACCCACTAGAAATACTTTGGAGAAAGTTTTTCCAAATTAATATATGGGGTTATTAATTTTGAAATAAAATAGTGGGATCATCATTTAATAAAGTCTTTTAATGGTTGATATAAACTTGGTAAATTTACTCACACGCATATTTAATTGTTGTAGATATATTATGGTCGCAAATACTAGCACACTCTCATTGCGATCGGTCCTTGAGAAGGACAAATTGAATGGTTTGAATTTTCTTGATCGGTTCGTAACTTGAGGATTGTCCTCAAACAAGAACGGAAATTGTATGTCATTGAACAACCACTTCCTAATGAACCACCTATTAATGCCTCGAGAACTGATAAAGATGCTTACAAGAAGTATCTCGGTGACATGGTAGATGTTGGATGTCTTATGCTTGCCACTATGAATCCTGAGCTTCAGAAGCAACATGAGGACATGGTTGCTTATGATATGATCGAGCACCTGAAAGAACTTTATCAGGGGCAAGCACGGTAAGAGAGGTTCGATATCTCTAAAGCCCTATTCCAATGTAAGTTGGTTGAAGGAAGCCCAGTACGACCTCATGTCCTTAAGATGATTGGCTATATTGAAAGTCTGTCTAAGCTTGGTTGGGCCAAGAGTTGGCCACGATGTTATTCTACAATCGTTGCTTGGATAGCTACTGACCGCTTTGTCCTTAATTTCAATATGAATGAAATTGACAAGACTACGCCACGCTTGCTCGATATGTTACGAACTCATCAAGGTAACATGAAAAAGGTTGGACCCAAGCCCATCTTGATGGTCCGTAACAACAAGGGCAAGGAAAGGCCAAAGTTTAGACAAAGGCCAAAGGTAAAGGTAAGCCCAAGCTTGGAAAAGGAAAGGTCAGTAATGAAACCTAAAGGTGGAGTGTCTAAGGAAGGAAACGCTTTCATTGTGGTGTGATGGACATTGGAAGCGGAGCGCCTATCTATCTTGAGGAAGTCAAGAAGGCCAAAACAAGCGAACGTCTACTTGGTATTTATGTTATTGATATTAATTTATCAACTACTACTTTTGGGTATTAGATCTCTGGTTGTGGTTCTCATATTTGTACTTACATGCAGGGACTACAAAGGAGTAGGATGTTAAGCTAGAAGAGATGTGGACTGCGAGTTAGAAATAGAGCAAAGGTTGATGCATTAGTGTGGGAACATATACTTTATCTTTGCCTAGTGGACTTGATTTAATTTTAGAGGATTGTTATTTTGTGCCCAGTTTGACTAAAAATATTATTTCAGTTCTTGTTTAGATAAAATTGGTTTTGAGATAATTATTAAGAATAATTGTTGTTCCTTTTATCTCAATAATGTTTTCTATGGTTCGGCACAATTGATTAATGGCCTCTATATTTTAGATCAAATGAACCCTATTTACAACATAAATACTAAAAGATCTAAAATAAATGACTCAAATCAAACTTATCTTTGGCATTGTCGTTTGGGCCACATAAGTGAGAGACGCATATCCATACTCCATAAAGATGGTTTTTTAGATTCATTTGTTTTTGAACAATTTGAAGTATGTGAATCTTGCTTATTGGGAAAAATGACTAAATCTCCTTTTACTGGTAAAAGTGAACGAGCTAGTGATTTATTGGGCCTAATACATTCTGATGTGTGTGGACCAATAAATACATGAGCCGAGGTGGATTTCAATACTTCATTACTTTCACCGATGATTTCAGAGATATGGGTATGTTTATCTCATGCGCCATAAGTCCGAGTCTCTTGAAAAGTTCAAGGAATTCAAAATGAAGTACAAAATCAACTAGGCAAAACTATCAAGTCACTTCGATCTGATCGAGGTGGAGAGTATTTGAGCCTAGAGTTTGATGATCTATTGAAGGAATGTGGGATTGTCTCACAACTTACTCCTCCTGCTACTCCTCAATGGAATGGAGTTTCTGAGAGAAGAAATCGAACTTTATTAGACATGGTTCGATCCATGATGAGTCATGTTGATCTACCAACTTCCTTTTGGGGACATGCAATTGAGACAGTTGCTTTCACACTAAATCGTGTTCCATCTAAATTGGTTCAAATGACGCCATATGAGATGTGGACTGGGAAACGTCTCAGTATGTCTTTTATGAAAATTTGGGGTTGTGAAGCTTATGTTAAACGTCAGACGTCTACTAAGCTTGAACCCAAATCTGAAAGGTGTATTTTTGTGGGGTATCCAAAAGAAACCAAAGGTTATTATTTCTTTAATCCCACTGAGAACAAAATGTATGTTGCTCGGACTAGTGTCTTCCTAAAGAGAGAATTTATTTCTAGAAACAAAAGTGGGAGAAAGATTGAACTTGAAGAAATTTGAGAATCACAAGATACCACTGAACTAGAGATAGAACAACAGCAAATTCCACAAGAAATTAAGGAACAAGTAACTGCTGTAGAAACACAACCATCGCGAAGATCTTTAAGAGAACACCATGCACCTGAGAGATATGAATTTCTCATTACAACGCATGGTGACGTTCTTCTTATAGATCAAGATGAGCCTAGGACTTATCAAGAAGCGGTGATGAGCCCAGACTCTGAGAAATGGCTTGAGGCCATGAGATCTGAGATGGATTCCATGTATGAAAATCAAGTATAGACTTTGATTGACCCACCCGAAGGGGTTAAACCTATAGGGTGCAAGTGGGTTTTCAAAAAGAAAACCGACATGGATGGTAATGTACAAACATACAAAGGGCAATTAGTCGCTAAAGGTTTTTGCCAAATTCATGGTGTTGACTATGATGAAACCTTTTCTCCTGTAGCTATGTTTAAATCCATCAGGATCTTGCTCGCCATAGCTATATTTCATGATTATGAAATCTGACAGATAGATGTCAAAACAGCTTTCCTTAACGGGAAACTTGAAGAGGATGTGTACATGACACAACCTAAAGGTTTTGTCAATCCAAAGGATGCTAGAAAGATTTGTAAGCTACAAAGATCCATTTATGGATTAAAGCAAGCTTCTCGAAGTTGGAATTTTCATTTTAACGATGCAATCAAAGAGTTTGGTTTTATCAAAAATGAAGATGAACTATGTGTTTACAAGAAAGTTAGTGGGAGCACTATCACATTCTTGGTACTGTATGTGGATGACATACTTATCATGGGAAATGACATACCTACCTTGCGCCTATTAAGACTTGGTTAGGAAGTTGTTTTTCTATGAAGGACTTGGTGAAGCTACTTACATCTTAGGAGTCAAGATCTATAGAGATAGATCAAGACGACTACTAGGTCTAAGCCAAAGTACATACATAGATAAAGTCTTGAAAAGGTTCAAGATGGAAGAATATAAAAGAGGATTTCTACCTATGAGACATGGTATTTCACTCTCAAAGGAAATGTGTCCTTCAACTCCACAAGAGAGAGAACACATGAGTAAAATTTCATATGCTTCTGCTATTGGATCTATCATGTATGCCATGTTATGTACCCGTCCAGATGTCTCGTATACCTTAAGTATGACGAGCAGGTACCAAGTAGATCCCGATGAAGGTCACTGGACCATAGTCAAGAATATCCTTAAGTACTTAAGAAGAACTAATGATACGTTCCTAATATATGGAGGTGAGGAAGAGTTAAGTGTAAAAGGTTACACGATGCCAGCTTCCAAATTGACAAGGACGATTCTCGATCGCAATCAAGATTTGTGTTTTGCCTTAATGGTGGTCTTTGTGAGCTAGAAGAGTTCAAAGCAAAGTACGATGAGCGATTCTACAACAGAGGTCGAGTATATTGCGACCGGTGAGGCAAACAAAAGAAGCGGTTTGGATCAAGAAGTTCATTCTTGGACTAGGGGTTGTGCCTAGCATATCGGATGCTATAGAACTCCGATGTGATAACAATGGAGCTCTGCACAAGCTAAAGAACCCAGATCTCACCAATGATCCAAACATATACTTAGGCACTATCATCTTATTCGAGAGATTATCGATCGAGGAGATGTTGAGATATCTGAGTACCTCAGATGATAACATTCTTGATCCTCGACCAAGCCTCGACACGCCAAGCATGATCGTCACACTAAGTCTCTTGGTATTAGATATATGATTGATTGGTCTTAGTGCTAGTGGGGATTGTAAGAGTATGCCCAAAGATCAATCATGAGATAGTTGTAATAACATACTTGATTTACCATGTTTATTAATGTAAAACGTTGTCATTATTATTTCAGTTTTTCCTTCTGTGTGTACAAATAAACTGTTTTATAATAATGTCCTGAGAATAATATGATTATTCTTAAAACATCCTTAGTCAAGTATTATTGTTGTCTAGGACAATAATAATGCATTAAGACTAACATGTAGTTGATTGATGATAAAGAGTTGTCATTGATATGGAGTGTCAAAATCAATGCATGAATATGTGTGTTAGAGAACAACATATTAGACTAACCCGCTATGAGTATGTTTCTTGGATTATTATGTAATTGTCACAACATTACTCATAGTGATTAATATGTATATGATCCTTAGACTTGAGATAATCATTATCCCAACATTGTGAGTCGTATATTTTGATACAGTCAAATGTATACCGTAACTGGTTGTTCTATAAAGGCTGATGTTGGATATACCACAATCTATGTAGAGGGATATTGTTGATCAATATAGGATAAGTCCCTCCAACATAATGGGAGTAATATCTTAGGCCACTTGATTAAGTGAGACTAGAAGTGCATAGCCATGCTCAAATAAGTTGACATGAGATGTCATACTAATTTGTATATCATAGTCTACTCAAGATATCAAGAAACATGGGATGGGCTATACAAGTGTGACTATTCCATGACTTGTATCTATTCCAGAGATAAAGGACTTAAGGATTAATGCATGAAAAGTTAATCACAAAAGTTATGTCGAATCATGACTTCTTGTAACTTAGGTAGCAATGATGCATTGCTAGATGCCACTCATTGTTTGTGACATTAGAATCGTTCTAGTATTACTACTAACGTTACAAGAACCTCTGGGTCATACCCTATGGTTGAAATGAATGTAATGAAACATAGTTGGTATTGTGTTTGATTGTCACATGAATTAAATTAATTAAAGAATTAATTTAATTGGGCAATCAAATATTGAATATATTATATGTACAAGGATGTTGTACACATAATGAGAATTAATATATGAATTTGGTTCAGTATATAAATTTAAATAAATATAGTTTACGAAATCCATGTTATAATTAATGTAATTATAACTTTTGGGTATAATTAATGTAATTATAATTTTGGTTAAAATATTATTATATTTATTTAATTTTATAATTCATAAATAAAATACCGATTATAAAAGGTAATAAGTGAAGAGGAACCCTAAGTTTTTTTTTTTTGCTTAGAAAAGTCTAGCAGCCGTCAAGCAAATAAAAAAAACTCTCTGAAAATAGTTTTTGGAGATTTTTTCTGCCGTTCATAGTCAAACCGGGTGGATTACGTGAGGTCGGCATCATAAAGGTTGCGGCTTGGTTCGACAGTAGATCAGAACTCTTATTGCCGAGGCGTCATTGTCTCACTCGATTGAAATTTTGGTAATTTCGAAACCTTTATTTCACCCCGATTCATTCCTCACACATGGATTCATGGTTTGGATCACTGGGATTAATTTTATTTCGCTGCGCCATGGGGGTGCCGGCGTTCCAACAGTGACATCCCGGTGAATGTAGGATGAACAACCGAGCTTGTTTTAAATGTGGCTCCCAAGATCACTTTATTCGAGATTGTTTAGAAATAGTTGAAAAAGATAATTTTTAGAATGCAAGATCAAGTAACACTGCTGCTAGATGGAGGCCAGTGAGAAATGCGGGAAATGGAACCAGTAACAGAGGTGTATCCAAAGATTCGGCTGTGAGATTGGAAGCTAGAGCACCTGCGAAGATTATGCCATTCATGCTCGCTACGATGCGCCTCCCTAATGTGATCACTAGTACATTTTCTCTTTATGATACTAATGTAGTTGTATTAACCGATCCTGGATCGACTCATTCTTATATTTGTATGAATTTGGTATCTAGTAAGAATTTACCTGTTGAGTATACTGAGTTTGTGATTAAGGTGTTGAACCCCTTAGGAAAATAAGTTCTATACGATAAAGTTTACAAGAGTTGTCCTTTGATGATTCGGAGTCACTATTTTTCGGCTGACTTAATGCTTTTGCCATTTAATGAGTTTGATGTGATACTTGAATGGATTGGTTGACTCTACATGATGTAGTAGTGAATTGTAGACGAAAAGTTATTGAATTGAAATGTCAAAACAATGAAATTCTTCGAGTTGAATCAGATGAGTTAGGTGAATTGCCTATTGTGATTTCGTCGATGTCAGCTCAGAGGTATGTAAAGAAGGGTTGTGAAGCATTTCTTGCGTATGTACTAAATATGAAAGTGACTGAAATAAAGATTGAATCGGTACCTGTAGTTTGTGAATATCCAGATGTGTTCCCAGAAGAGTTGCCAGGATTACCACCGGTTAGAGAGGTGGAGTTTGCTATTGACTTGGTACCGGGGACTGCACCGATACCGATAGCTTCGTATAGAATGGATCTAACTGAGTTAAAGGAATTAAAGTCTCAGTTACAAGAATTGACAGATCAGGGTTTTGCAAGACTGAGTTTTTCATCATGGGGTGCACCGGTGTTATTCGTTAAGAAGAATGGCGGATCCTTGAGACTTTGTATCGATTATCGTCAGCTTAACAAGGTTACAATAAAGAACAAGTATCCTTTACCGAGGATCGATGATTTATTCAACCAGTGGAAAGGGGCAACAGTGTTTTCGAAGATAGATTTGAGATCCGACTACTATCAGCTGAGAGTTAAATATTCGGACGTACCGAAAACTCCGTTTAGAACAAGGTATGGGCATTATGAATTCATTGTTATGCCTTTTGGATTAACAAATGCTCCTGCTATTTTTATCGACTTAATGAATCGGATCTTCTGACCTTATTTGGATAAGTTTGTGGTTGTATTTATTGATGACATTTTGATTTATTCTCAAGATGAGTCTGAGCATGCCGAACATTTAAGAATTGTGTTGCAGACTTTGAGAGATAATAACTGTGCCCAACGCTATATAATTAACACCCAGTGTCTCATTGGTTAAACCGAAGCAAATTGCCACCCAGTGCCTCATCGACTCAAGGTCGAAGTAATCTTTGAACTCTCCCTATCTTATGGCATGCCATCTATATCTAACTCAGCCTGATATAGTTAATAAGGTTTCATTTCACTTTACAAATACAATCAATATCCAATTATCATATTTGCACATTATCACATTTACACATATATTCATTTCAATTCAAATAATCAATACATTCATAATGTATATACCAATTCAATCCATTTCAATCAACTATAATTTCAATTCACTATCAAAGTGTCCAAATACTCATCTCAACCACTTACCATATGCATTAAATCAAAATACAACAATTAAAAACTAGGTTCAGATTATAGAAATACAACCAGTGGATTCTGAGCTATTTGACGTCAATTTTATCGTTGCCCTTTTTAGTCACGGATTCCAGTATGACGTTAGCTACAAAATTAAAACAATTAAAATACATCAATACAACACAATTCAATTTCACATTGAATATTTCAATTTTTACTCAATATTTGCTTAAATCCAATTTAGTCCCTAAATCGAGACTAATTTTTATTCTTCACATTTAATCCTATATTTTATACTAATTTCACTTTAAAGTAAATTTAGCTCCCTATTTTCAATTAAACTCCTAAATTTCAAAATTTTCACAATTTAGTCCCTATTACTCAAAATTTACAATTTATTCTACAATTTAATCCTTTTCCATTTCTAGCTTAAAAATCTTTCAATTTAATCCCTAATACTAAAACTATTCAACATTAGCAACATTTAAAATTTTAATCGATGCTAAAATTTTAACATGGGCCAGGTAATACTTAACACCGGGATTCCAAAAATATAAAAATTACAAGAAAATGGGACTAAATTGACTAACCAAATGAAGTTTGAATTCAAAGACCCTTAGGCCGTGCATATTCTCTTATTCTTTTCTTTTCTTTTCTTTTTCGATCGAATTGCATGCTTTCTATCATCCAATTTCACTTTCTTTTCATTTATTATACTTTAATATTATATAATACATATATATATATATTTAACTTTTAATTTATTAACTATTATAATATATATAATAAGTTTACATATAATATATATACTTCATAATGCCGTCCACTAAACAAGGCAAATATATATTTGCTACTTTAGTCCCTCAATAAATTTTTAATCTATATTTCAACTTTTACCCTATATGCGATTTAGTCCTTATACAATAATAATTCTTAATTCATGCAAATTCATTTAACCGAAATATAATTAACTATACAACTAACTTCGTAAATATTTATTAATATTTACAAGCCTGATTTACAGGAATGGAGTCCCGAGAATGAACTTTCTGACACCCCTAACTATAGGGTCATTACAGGGACTACTTTCGTCTTCCTCTTTCTGTCTCTACTCAGTCAGTACCCTCTTTTTTTTCCTAAGAATATCTTACTTTTTGTTCGAAATTTAAGGTTTCCTCCTTTGGCTTTTTATAAGCTTTTTCCCTAGGGTAAATCCAACAACCCAAGTTTATCTTCTCCTTTTTCAAACTCTTTTTCAACAGCCCAAGATTGTCTTCTCCTTTTTTTAGGAAGATTTTTCTGGTACAAGTATAGTTGGGTTGAAATTGGTATGAGTTGAGTGTTGAATTGGTCTTCTTAGAAATTCCATGACATTTGTACTGACAAAATGTCCAAACTTTTTCCCTAGCAAACCTTCACTCTTTTTTTTTATTCCTAAATCTGCACCTGCCAAACCACCAAACATAGCCCTACCACAAGCAATTAAAAATACATAATATTTAAACATAGTCCAAGCTCCTTTTGCAATGATAAAAATACTAGTGAAATGTTCTAAAATGCTATTAAATGTACCTAAGTACAAGCAATTGGCTAGGTCTAAAGACATGAAATATAACTCATTTCAAGAGTTATAGTCCACACCTGGAATTTGACTGTAACCCTTTGCAACAAGCCGTGCTTTATATCTGGGTTCTTCAACTCCTAGGGCCTCTTCTTTCCTTTTGAACACCCATTTATAATGAACAGCCTTCTTACCTTTTGGAAGCTTCACAAGATCCCATGTTTTGTTCTTGTGGAGTGACTCTATCTCTTCTTGCATGTCAAACACCCACTTTTTGAGATCGAAATAAGTAGATGGCTCTTGATTTTTATCTATATCTTCAACCACATTTAAAGCATAAGCCACTAGATCAGCCTCGACATACCTCTTTGGAGGTTTAATTTCTCTTCTAGTTCTATTTTTGGCAATAGAATATAGTGGTGAAGAAGTGGCTTTGTTCTGATTTTCTGTATTAACTTGAGGAGTCGACTCTGTTGTAGATACTAGATCAATCTGAAGCTCCACCTACTTTTTCTATTCTTTATTTGAAGAGTCTTTAAGATATAAGTTAAGTAGCATATCAATTTTATAAAAAAAACATCTTTGCTAATTACAACTTTTCTATTTTCAGGACACCATAACTTATACCCTTTTACACCAGCCTTATAACCAAGAAAAACAAATTTAATAGATCTTGGTTCCAATTTTCCATTATCAACATGAGCATACACAGGACACCCAAAAATCTTTAAATCAGAATAATCAACAGGCTTACTAGACCATATCTCTTGTGGAGTCTTTTTCTTAATGACAACGAATGGAGATCTGTTGATAAAAAACATGTAGTAAAGGCTACTTCAACCCAAAAAGATTTGGGTAAATTAGCATTTGACAACATATATTGATCTTTCTCCATGATCATTCTATTCATTCGTTTTACAACGCCATTTTTGTAACAACCCGTTTTTCAGTGGTGTCGAAACCAGTGGTTTCGAGGCCACTAAATTAGATGAATAAGTTCGTAAATATTATATTTAATATTTACGAGTTAATTGCGACTTTGAAAAGGTTTTTGATATAGTTATTTTTATTTTATAAGCGTTTTATTAAGTTCAAGTGGTAAGACCCTAAGGTCAAGTGGTTTTAGAAAGTAAGGTATCGGGACCTCATTTCTATAAATCGAGTTGTAAATATTTTTCTAAATATTTATGGAGTTAATTAAGGTGGTATTAAAGTTTTGTTGAAAAATTTTAACATTTCGATAGTTAATTAATTAAAAAGGACTAAATCGTAAAAGAAGTAAAATTTGATCACTACTTGGTTTGAGTGATTTATTGGTTTATTGAATAAAGGAAAATGGACTTAAATGGTAATTATACCATTTAATAATGTAGTGGACGGTTTTGGGCAACTAAAAGCATGAAAATTTGATGTTTATTAAAGGGACAAAATGGTAATTTGATAGTTATAATATAATAAAATAAAACCAAAATGTTTATCATCATCTTAATGTTTTATTCATCGATTTGGAATGGAAAAAAACTCCATGGAAGACCTTGAAGCTTCGAATTGCCTTGTGGTGATGCATGTAAGTCCATTTTAGTCCCGTTTCAGTAATTTTTATGTTTTTAAGATTGTTGCAACTAGGTCCAGCTAGCCCGTACCTTCGATTTTGAAACTGTTAAAGATTTTGAATGTTACCATTGATGAACCTTGTGATTTTAGATGTTAAATTCTGAATTTAGAATGTTGATTGATATTTAAAAGTATCTTATTAAGTGATTTTTTGATGAATTTATCGATTAGGGACTAAATTATTAAATTAATAAAAGTTGAAGGATTTAATGTAAAATTTTTGCATAAATGGGATATTTTGGATACCATGAACATTCATCTAAGCTCAATTTTGGGTAAAAATGGTTAATTTGCATGTTTTGGGTTTAGGGACTAAATTGAATAAAAATATAACTTTAGGGGCAATTTTGTAAAAAATGTCAAAAATGACAAAATTGCATGAAATGAATTTTTTTTATTGTATAAATTAATATAATGAATGAAATTATTAATTTAGATTAAGATCGGTGTAAAATCGAGGAAAATGGAAAATTATTAAAATGCCCCTAAACTTTGGTATTTTTTTAATTTAGCCAGGTAAGTTCGTATGAACTATATTCTGTATAATTTTGATTAAATTGAATATTATTATGTGATTATATTATGATTAAATCAATATATATATGTTAGTATGTATTTTACCGTGTTATGAATTGACGTAAATCCAACGACGTACGACGATTATAGAGTCCCGTTTGAACCTTAGGAATTCGTAGGATACAAATAACATGTTGTAACATCCCGATTTAGGGCCTAGTCAAAATAGTGGTGTGAGACCACAAATTCGAGTTATATGTATGAGTTTTTGAGGTTTATGCCATTGTAACATCCCGATTTAGGGCCTAGTCAGAATAGTGGCACGAGACCACAAATCTAAGATATACTTATGATTTTTTGAGGTCTATGCCATGTTTTCATGTTAGTGTGAAAGTTTCATGAAGCAATTTTGTTAAATTGCAGTCGAATTGTCCAAAAGGACTAAATTGCAAAAGTTACAAAATGTGAAATTCTAGAAGCTATTTGTGTGGAATAGCTTTGGATTATCAATTAGAGGTCCTTAAATAGTAATTTCCCAAATTCTAATTTTTGGACAAAATTAGGCATGAATGGGTTAAAATTTGAAAGTTTGACAAAATGGCATTTTGGCCATTTGTCAATTAAATGATTAAAATGGGAAAAAGATGACAGAATTTTCATTCATCTTCTTCCCCAAGGCTGCCGAAAATTGAGAGAAGCCATTGTTAGGGCTCTTCAACTTTTCAAGCTAGCTAGTAAGTGTATTCTAGCTCTGTTTTTTATATTCTTCGTATTTTTGAAGTCCTAGTAGTATGAGTAAGCTATTTTTAGCCATATGTTGAGCTAAGATGAATGTTCAAAAATGTACCCATGTATGACATGCACGTATTTTGATGTTTTATGGAAGAATATGAAAGCTTGATGTAGTAGAAACATCTTTTGCTAAGAGAATTCCATTAAAAATGCATGTAGGGACTTGTTTGTGAAAGTCTTAAGATTGGTCATACATGTGGGATTTAGTGAGAGTTGATGATTGCTTTAGTTGATTAAATGGTTTGGCTATGAATGAAAGACTAGAAAGTTGAATGAAAATCACTTTACGAGCCGTGGGCCAAAAGTGTAAATGTGAGAAAGTTTAGGGGCAAAATGGTAATTTTGCTAAAGTATGAGAGAATGGTCAATTTTGTCAATGTGTGTATTGAATGAGTTGATTTATCATTATAGATCAAGAAAGACAAAGCCCGGATCGAAACCGAGGCAAGAGCAAGGTGGTGGACTAAATTGCACATCTTTATACTTTTTGAGTACCGAGGTAAGTTTATACGTAATCAATGTAACATCCTTAACTAGGGGCTTTTGGGTTTGAACTTCTTTGCATATGTATTGATTAATTGTGTTATTAGTTGAGGGGTTCTAGAGTCTAGTTATAAGTCAAGGGTAGGCCCGAGCTACAGGAAAAATTTTGTTTTAAGCTTTAGTTTAAGGGAGTTTGAAGGAGCTAGGGGTTAAGTATATTTAGTGGGAATTTAAGCACAAGAATTGGCTTGGAAGAGTGGCAAGGAGGCGCCACTTAGGGCCTTGAAAGTGACGCCACATGCAAGGAAGGGGGAGCTCAAGTTCGAGCAGCAGAAATCCTATTTTCTGCTTACCATTTTGACGCCAAGGAGGGAGGTATTGTGCTCAGCTCAAACTCTGTCAGATAATTGTGGATTAAGTCAGATTAATTTAAACTGGTGGCAAGGAGAAAATTTAGGAACTTGTGAAATTCAAACTCATTTGAATTTGTGGCCAGGAGATATTTGAGGTGGTTGTCGAATTTTAAACAGTAGAAGAGGAGTGTTCGGTTGGGGAACATGTTAGGTGTGCCATCCCTCCATAGTTAGCTTGGGGGTCATTTTCGGCTAGCAAAGCTTGGTGCATTTGGTTGGGAAGCAAAACCGAAACCTTATTTGGGCACTTGTCCATTTTTCCCTCTAGCATAGCAAGACGAATCCTTTAGCACCATTTGGGACTTATTTCTTTCTCTCATTTGAAACCGAAAGCCAAAAGCACCCTAGACTCTTGTCGATTTCTTCCTTAGGCATTGAGCCGAATTCCCTTTGTTTTCCTCTCATTTTATTTGAAGTTGAAACTTGTTTCACTTCTCTTCTCCTATTTTTGCTCAAATGCCGAATCTATTCTCTTCTCTTCATCTTTTTCATTTCTCAAACCCTTGTGCCAAAATTTTCTTCTTTCTTCCTTTGCCGAATTCCCTCTTTCCCATTTCATTTTTTTCTCCATCTCTTTCATTAGCAAAAGCTGAATACCATTCATCTTTCTCCTATTCTCTTCTTTCATTTTTTTAGTCGAATCTTATTTGTTTTTTTTTTCAAACCATAGCCAAATCTCCTTTTTTTGCTCTCTACCATTGCCGGAATCTTTCAAACTCTCCCCTTCTCATTATTGGCCGAATATCAGTCTAGCATAGATCTTCCTTGGTTTTTCTCTAATCGATTTGAAGAGGGTAAGTAATCTTGGCCAAAACTTTATTCTCACTTTCTTTTTCTCTCTGTCGACATGTGTAGACAAAAGCCGAATTTCTTCATTTGTCTTGGCTTTTAATCAACCATGCGATTGGTCTCTTTTAGGATCTTCGGGACATTGAAGCAGTAGATCGGGGTCATCTATTTCCCTGTCAAGCAATTTCGCTAAGTCAGTGGTAAGGTTCGTGTCGATTCAATCATTCTGTTAGTTGTTTGAAAAGCCGAAGGCTAATTGTTTTTATGTGATAGTGTGTGGCCGATTGCAAGGGGGATCATCACGTAGTTTCTGGATTTGGTTGGAAACCAAATCGGCACTAAGGTAAGGATTGTGGCTTCATGCGTTAACTCTCCGGGATTTGTTAGTGTGGCCGAATGGCCTTGTTAATGATATTGGTTTGGCCAAATATAGGATAAAGGAGATCTAATGTGTTAGATCGGGAACTTCGGGATTTAGCAATCGCGTTAGTGATCAGGTGTGTAACTTACACACTTCTTAATCATAGTAGATATGCTAATAACCTAAACATGTTAAAAACTAAAAGTCGTGTAGATCACGATATGATACCTTAACGGGTATGAGCATGGATTTCGGGTAAGTTCATTTTGATGAGATTTTGCCATATGATATTTGATGCTATGATCTATGATATACTTGATATATGTGTAATATTAAAGCATGTTGGCATGATTTATATATGTGTTACATAATTATGGGTGATATGAGAGGAGGGGGAAGATTTGATATCTGTGTCTTTGGGACACCAGAGCTTTGGCACCTCCAGTGGTTTGGTACCACGGATGATTTCGTGACTTTGGGTCACGGAGGTTTAGCACCTCATCGCGACTCGTCCCAATGGCCGCACCACGATGGGTTGGCGCACATTTGATAAAACAGGATTGTCGCCAGTGATTTGGTATCACAACGTGGGTTGGCCCACATATGGATTATTTGTGACAGTGGTTTGGCACCACATTATTATTGATATCAGTGACTTTGGGTCACCAGTGGTTTGGCACCTGAAACACCCCAAACCCAGCCCACAAGCCCTGACCGGATCTGGTATGCTTCTAGAGAAAAACCATTCAAAACTTATTTGGACTTTGCCAAAATTCTTGTGTGTTTTTTAAAAAAAACAGTTGATTCGTGTTGATTAGGTGTCAAAACATTTAATATTTATATTTATGAAAAATTGACTTTAACTTTAAATTAATAATAATTGTATCATACTTAAATAATTAAAATGCATGCATAATCTGTTTAATACTCATGGCCTTATTACATCAAACAAAACCCAAAATAATTCAAAACTTAAATATTAGAAACTAATAAAAATAAAAATAATCTCTGAGCTAAGCATGGCCACCATTGAGCTCCTTGAGCCGGTCCATTAATGTGTGTCACTGAAAAATATTCCCTAGCGGGGTGAGTCAAGCAGACTCAATGTGTACAATCGACACTAAGTCTCAATTAAATTCGGGCATGTCAAATCATACATAATAACATATATAATTAATGATACAAACCCGAACCCAAACCTAGATAACCATCCGTTACACATCACCGTACCAACCATCACACCGTGGGGACTACTAAGTCAACCCTCCATCCGCTACACACCATCGAAGGCGATCATCTGCGATCGGCGTGCTCATCGCCCTTATAAAATTCGTGGCATAGCCACCAGATAAATATTCGTGACATAAGTCACCACGTTCGAATATTGTGACATAAGTCACCACATTCGGATATTGTGACATAAGTCACCACATTCGAGATATTGGGGTATAAAACCACCAATTCACTTCCCCTTTACATATCACCCATATGCCCCATGTCAAACATATCATGCAATATCATGCTTTATTTCACATTCTTATCACTATTGACATATGTGCCAAAATGAATCTTATCATACTCATAGTAGGAGTGGGTAAACGTACCTGAGTACTTTGTACCATTGAATGGTACTCTTAGCCACATCATAACATATTCTTGTAAGATATTAATTAAAACATAACCGTCAATTAATTAAAGCTAAGTGTGGGGTACACACCTGATTTACTTAACGCTTTCACGAAAATCTCGATCTAGCGTCCTAAATCCTTAATTCCTACATTCGGCCAACCTTGAGCACTTTAGCAAAAAGACAATCAGCTAATTAATTAAATCCCGAAGGATTATTGCAACCAAATCTTACCTTGCTGCCGATTGTATTAACAATCAAATCCCGAAATTCCGTAGTCTTTCTCCCTTGGAATCGGCTAACACTAGATCACTTGATTTGGTTAGTTTTCGGCTTTTGAATAAATAGTAAATAGATCTAAGTCACTAAATAGGGCCTTGGCCAAATATCTTAAGCACTTACCTTGTGGATCTAAATCCCGAATTATCACTTGTCCTTGGTCTTTGTCGAAATCCATACATAGACTATGTTAGATCCAATCTTAACATTTGAATAAATGGCCTTCGACCTAATCCATACTTTGCTTACCTTAGATTTTGGAATCCCGAGTGATCTCCTACTTGTAGTCGACACAACCAAATCTTGAATTCCCCCTTCAAAGTTTCGGCCAACAATACTAATGGGATTAGATTCCATCTTTCGGCTTAATGGAGAAATCGACACAAGAGAAAAAGAATGAAGAAGAGAATGAAATAAAAGGTTTCGGCTTCTGAAGAATTCAAAAGAAAAAAATTACAGAAAGCAACTAGGGTTTTGGCTTGTAGAAGAGATGGAGAGAAAAGATTGAGAGAATGGGGTTCAAATGCCGAAATTGAAGAGATATCCCCTCTCTATTTAAAGAGAATTTCGGCACCCATATTTATACTAAAATAAATAAATAAATAAATAGATAAATAAATAAATAAATCTACACTCCCTAATCGACTCAAACTTATCACCAATTAAATTCCTTTATTTAGCCAAAAATTCAATTTGAATTACATTCAAATTCCTTCCCCACGCTAGCTGCAAAATAACAAGTTAATGTGCACAAGGCAACTCGAACCCATGCCCTCCAAGCACCAACACACGCCCCCCATTTGTACCACAACCGTTCTTGTGATATATTCCATTCTCAACTTGTTTTAAGGTATACTTTCCAATGACCAACTTACACATGCTGCAAAAAATAACAAGTTAATGTGGACAAGGCAACTCGAACCCGCGACACAGTAAGAGCCACAACACGCTTCTTGCCACGCACCACAACTTTGCTTGTGACATGTTCTATTCTCGACTTCTTTTAAAGCATATTTTCCAACGACCATATCATCTAAAGGAATCTAAAATATTAGCCAACATCCAGATTCGAACCTCAGACCTCTTCACGATGGTCCACGCCCCTACAACTATGCGCGTATTTTTTTTGTGTCATATTTCCTACCTAATTAATTATAAACCTTACATCGCATTCGGGTTTACTTAAAAAACATAACATGTGCCTTGACTAGAACCATGCTCCCCTACTACTCCTAACGCCTTTGCCCTTTGGGCGAGCGTTTCCTTGTGTCATTAAATGGTCCCAACTATTTATAAGGCCTAAACTCGGCCTTCATACCACTTATGCACAGAAAAGTTTTTTGCCAAGTCCAGGACTTGAACCTCTGACCACCAGCTTATTCCAAGCACCCCAAGCCACCAGACAACCTACTTCTTTGTGATATGTTTTAACCCAACAATATTTTAAATGCCTTATGACTACCACCAACCTCCCTAAAAAAAAAACAACATTTTTGCTAAAGCCCTAGATCGAGCCTAGGACTTTTCCAACACTACCAACCCTTCCTAAACCTCCTAAAAATTAAACTAAACATGCAATAATAATTTTTTTTAACGACAAAATCCATTCTCTCGACACACGAACCCACTTATTCTAGGCCCAAATTCAGGGTGTTACAATTCTACCCTCCTTAAAGAAATTTCGTCCTCAAAATTTCCAACTAACTAGTAATCTTACTACCTAAGTCTCACTACCATGCTTTCGCTGCGCACTCCAATTCTAAACCCAAAATAAACACTTAGTATACTATGGTAGAGTACGCACCGGTATTCACATCTAGAGCAACCTCGTCCCCTTGTACTCATGCTATCGGTTCGCGTTTATCTAATTAAAAATTTTATGAATTATTGGTTTTCTTCCACTGGTTATCCACGAACAGTCTTATGATTAGTAGTTTTAAGAACTAGTTCTTTCGATTTCATACACATACAGTCTCAATTCAATCATTCAATCACATTCATGAACTTGCGTTCGTTATAGAAAATGTTGTAGTTGACATTGTTTGTTGTTTTCCACTACCCAGGGGTATTTCTAAAATTTTATCCTATAGGGGTATTTTGGTAATTTTTCAAATTAGGGTATTTGAAAATTTCATAAAATAAAAATTTTTGGTATATAATTTCTTTTTCAAAATTGCAATACTTGATAAGAAAATTTCATGGGTTAAATGGTAATTTTATAAACTGATGGATATTTTTGTAATTTTTTGAGTTAGGGCATTTCGGTAATTTTCACAAAATATGGTTCCAAGCGATTTCTAAAACAAGGGTATTGTTAAATATTTTTATTTTGAGGGTACTTCGGTAATTTTCCTCTCTGAGGGTATTTTGGTCATTTGTACAGATTAGGGGTAATTTGGTCAATTTGTAAATCAGGGTATCTTTAATATTTTGCAAAAATAGAGTTTTTGGATATTTTTTTATAAGGTGAGAAAATCTTGGTAAAAACTGTGGGTAGTATGGAAATTTTATGAACCAAGGGCATTTTAGTAATTTTTCCAACCAGGGGTATTTAGGTCATTTTAGTAAATCGAGAATATTTTGGAAAATTTTCAAAATAGTTTTCCTACACATCAAAGGGGTAATTTGGTGATTTTAAGACTAGGGTTTTTATAAAAAAAATGGCTAGTCCTTTTCGGGTTTTAGTTATTGGGTTTAGCTTGTGGCTGAGTCCTCTTGGTTAGGGTGAACCATCACTACGCACTAGGTAGGGTTCGAGTGGGTAGGAGGTGAGTCACTAGGACTGCTTAAATACCAAGCTCCCACTGAATCCAATCCTAGACATGCGCACAATGGTTGCCACACCCTTAACTCGGCGACTCAGACACGGGTTTGTTTGGTTTGACTTTAAGTTTTATGTAACTTGGTGTTTGAAGTAGACTAATCCTAAGGTTTAATTCCTAGTCCACTAATCTACATCCCTATATATTCCCACATACAATTCACAAAAAAGTTAGGGGTACTTACCTGGTGGACTTCGGGCCGGAGACTCAGGTGCCATGTCAGAAAACCTGCTCATTTCTTAGAAAAACCCAATTTTCCAAAAGAAAACGTTTTGGGCCCTAAAAGCCCTCAAGGCCGAGTTTTGAACCGTGCTCTGATACCAAACTAAAACACCCCAAACTCGGCCCACAAGCCCTGACCGGATCTGGTATGCTTCTAGAGAAAAACCATTCAAAACTTATTTGGACTTTGCCAAAATTCTTGTGTGTTTAAAAAAAAACAGTTGATTCGTGTTGATTAGGTGTCAAAACATTTAATATTTATATTTATGAAAAATTGACTTTAAATTTAAATTAATAATAATTGTATCATACTTAAATAATTAAAATGCATGCATAATCTGTTTAATACTCATGGCCTTATTACATCAAACAAAACCCAAAATAATTCAAAACTTAAATATTAGAAACTAATAAAAATAAAAATAATCTCTGAGCTAAGCATGGCCACCATTGAGCTCCTGCCGACCCGGTCCATTAATGTGTGTCACCTGAAAAATATTCCCACAACGGGGTGAGTCAAACAGACTCAATGTGTACAACCGACACTAAGTCTCAATTAAATTCAGGCATGTCAAATCATACATAATAACATATATAATTAATGATGCAAACCCGAACCCAAACCTAGATAACCATCCACTACACATCACCCGTACCAACCATCACACCGTGGGGACTACTAAGTCAACCCTCCATCCGCTACACACCATCGAAGGCAGTCGCTGCAGTTGACGTGCTCATCGCCCTTATAAAATTCATGGCATAGCCACCAGATAAATATTCGTGACATAAGTCACCACGTTCAGATATTGTGACATAAGTCACCACATTCGGATATTGTGACATAAGTCACCACATTCAGATATTGGGGTATGAAACCACCAATTCACTTCCCCTTTACATATCACCCATATGCCCCATGTCAAACATATCATGCAATATCATGCTTTATTTCACATTCTTATCACTATTGACATATGTGCCAAAACAAATCTTATCATACTCATAGTAGGAGTGGGTAAACGTACCTGAGTACTTTGTTCCATTGCATGGTACTCTTAGCCACATCATAACATATTCTTGTGACATATTAATTAAAACATAACCGTCAATTAATTAAAGCTTAGTGTGGGGTACACACCTGATTTACTTAACGCTTTCACAAAAATCCCGAAAATCCCGATCTAGCGTCCTAGATCCTTAATTCCTACATTCGGCCAACCTTGAGCACTTTAGCAAAAAGCCATTCGGTTAATTAATTAAATCCAAAGAATTATTGCAACCAAATCTTAACTTGCTGCCTATTATATTAACAATCAAATCCTGAAATTCCGTAGTCTTTCTCCCTTGGAATTGGCTAACACTAGATCACTTGATTTGGTTAGTTTTCGGCTTTTGAATAAATAGTAAATAGATCTAAGTCACTAAATAGGGCCTTGGCCAAATATCTTAAGCACTTACCTTGTGGATCTAAATCCCAAATTATCACTTGTCCTTGGTCTTTGTTGAAATCCCTACATAGACTATGTTAGATCCAATCCTAACATTTGAATAAATGGCCTTCGGCCTAATCCATACTTTGCTTACCTTAGATTTTGGAATCCCGAGTGATCTCCTACTTGTAGTCGACACAACCAAATCCCAAATTCCCCCTTCAAAGTTTCGGCCAACAATACTAATGGGATTAGATTCCATCTTTTGGCTTAATGGAGAAATCGGCACAAGAGAAAAGAATGAAGAAGAGAATGAAATAAAAGGTTTGACTCAAGAATTCAAAAGAAAAAATTACGTAAAGCAACTAGGGTTTTGGCTTGTAGAAGAGATGGAGAGAAAGATTGAGAGAATGGGGTTCAAATGCCAAATTGAAGAGATATCCCCTCTCTATTTAAAGAGAATTTCGGCACCCATATTTATACTAAAATAAATAAATAAATAAATAGATAAATAAATAAATAAATCTACACTCCCTAATCGACTCAAACTTATCACCAATTAAATTCCTTTATTTAGCCAAAAATTCAATTTGAATTACATTCAAATTCCTTCCCCACGCTAGCTGCAAAATAACAAGTTAATGTGCACAAGGCAACTCGAACCCATGCCCTCCAAGCACCAACACACGCCCCCTGCCACTGTACCACAACCGTTCTTGTGATATATTCCATTCTCAACTTGTTTTAAGGTATACTTTCCAGCAACCAACTTACACACGCCTGCTGCAAAATAACAAGTTAATGTGGACAAGGCAACTCGAACCCGCGACCTGTAAGAGCCATAACACGCTTCTTGCCACTCCACCACAACTTTGCTTGTGACATGTTCCATTCTCGACTTCTTTTAAAGCATATTTTCCAGCGACCATATCATCTAAAGGAATCTAAAAATATTAGCCAACATCCAGATTCGAACCTCCGACCTCTTCACGATGGTCCACGCCCCTTACCACTACGCCGCGTATTTTATTTGTGTCATATTTCCTACCTAATTAATTATAAACATTCTATCGCATTCCAGGTTTACTTAAAAAAACATAACATGCGCACGCCGCGACTAGAACCATTCTCCCCCTACTACTCCTAAAGCCTTTGTGACTGGGCCAGGTGTTTCCTTGTGTCATTAAACAATCCCAACTATTTATAAGGCCTAAACTCTGGCCTTCATACCACTTATGCGCAATAAAAAGTTTTTGCCAAGTCCAGGACTGGAACCTCTGACCACCACCTTATTCCAAGCACCCCAAGCCACCAAACAACCTACTTCTTTGTGATATGTTTTAACCCAACAATATTTTAAATGCCTTATGACTACCACCAACCTCCCTAAAAAAAAACAACATTTTTGCTAAAGCCCTAGATCGAGCCTAGGACTTTTCCAACACTACCAACCCTTCCTAAACCTCCTAAAAATTAAACTAAACATGCAATAATAATTTTTTTAAATTTTTTTAACGACAAAAATCCATTCTCTCAACACACGAACCCACTTATTCTAGGCCCAAATTCAGGGTGTTACAGCACCACCAGTGGTTTGGTACCACACGGGGTAGAAAAATGAGTTGTGGATGGCTAGGTTTGGGTGCATGATATGTTTGGTTGATTATGACCTGTGTAAGTATGTTGCTATAATCGGGAGGAGGATTATGCACTGAGTCTTGGTGACTCACCTTCTCCCTCATCTCTTCAGGTGACTCATAGATCGCGGATGCGGAGCCGTGTACTTGAGGTGGCCATGCGACATCTATTCAAGTTTTATTTAGACTTTTGGTTTGGGGTACTTCCATTTTAAATTGATTTTATTTAGGTTTGTAATAAGGCCATTAGTATTTTTTTATTTAGGGTTTTATTATATATGCTTTAATTTTCTGGATGTTGTTAAGTAAACTGATTAGCGTGTTTTAAATAACTTAATAACTAAAGTTTTCAAAAAGTATACAACACAACAGGTTTTTCTCGAATCTTACCATCGGGTAACAATATTTTCAAGAGGATAATAGGGTTGGCTCAAATGTTTTTTTTTTTAAAAAAAAAGTTTTCCATGTTCAAGGACAAACGATTTTAATCTAACTAAGTAGGAATTGCTCAGGTTTCAATAGGTTTGCCATTTTCTATTGAGCACTGAATGATGAACGAATTTAAAAAAAACCTTTCGGAATTCCAAAGCAAATAAAGAAGTTCTTTGCGCTGAAACTAAACTGGCAACTTGTTTTCTTCGAAACATTTTCACTCCGTGACATGCCTAATTCGGTCGTGGAGTGTTGACTGGGTTTGGGATGTTACATTTTGGTATCAGAGCCAAGTTCAAAAGCTCGGCTATGAGTTCGAGGCCCAAAATGTTTAAAAGTAGGGTTTTGAAAAGTTTTGTGGGAAAGGTACATGGTTTGACCAGCATGGCACCGAGTCTCCGGCACCAATCCGCCCAGGTAAGTATCCCCAACCCTTGTGTGATTTGAATGTGGGAGAAATGGATATTTTAGGATCGTAGATTAGTAGGTTAGGAGTTATTGAACCTTAGGAATAGCCTACTCCAACGCAAAATTTCATAAGACTTAATATCAACTAAATAAACCTGTGAGTACGTCGCTAATATTAAGGGTATGGCAACCGTTGTGCGCATGTCTAGGAATGGATTCAGGGGGAGCCTGGTATTTAAGTAGTCCTAGTGACTCACCTCTTCTTCACTCGAATCCTACCTGGTGCGTAGTGACGGTTCACTCCTACTGAGGCGACTTATTTGTAGGCTAAATTCAATAACTAAAACCCGAAAGGGACCAGCCACCTTGTTTTGTACAACCCTAAAATTTAACCATGGTTTCAAAATTTCCAAAGTACCCTTGATTTGGAAAATAACCAAAATACCCCTAATTTGTAAATTGACCAAATTACCCCTGATTGGTAAAATTACCAAATACCCTTGGTATGAAAATTACCTAAGTACCCCAAAATAATTTTTTTAAAATACCCTTATTTCGTAAAATCACCTGGAACCATGTTTTAGAGAAATTACGAAAATACCCTGTTTATGAAATTACCAAAATACCCTCGATTTTTGGAATTTTTGAAATATCTATGATTTGTAAAGATTTTCAAATTAACTCGATTTATTTCTGAAATACCTCGATAGGCTAAATTATAGAAATACCCTCGGGTAGTGAAATGACGAGAATGCCCCTACAAGTGGTGAGTGTGGGTAGAGGACGTTATTGAGGAACGAATGTGATTCTCTGAATTAGGGTAGAAGACTTGAAACGAAAACTTTGTAATGATCGAAAGAGCTACTACTAAACTTCCTTACATAAAACTTGCTCGTGGGGAATCAGTGGAACAGAAACTAATGCATAAAATTTTTTTAAACCAGATTAAGGCGTGAGCATAGTCATGAGTTCTAGGGGACGTGGTCGTAATGTGCGAGGTCATGGTAGAGGTAAAATGATATGTCGGAACCGATTAGGTGCGGTCAAGGGTTAGAGAATGAGATACCACCACCACCACTGCTAGTGTTGAGTACCAAGATCAGACGGGGGGTGATGCGATGTCACGGTGATCTTGCATGGTGCTTGAAAGAGTGGCTGGAGCGGTGGAGGTGTGGAGCTCAAATCAGATCTGAACGACTCAGAGCCAATGCGGTGAGGTATTCTGAGGTGTTTCTGGTGTGGTGCCCAATACGGCTGAGTATTGGTTGGAGGCAACGGAACGAATCATGGATGATTTGGATCTGACAGCCGAGGAGAAACTGAAAGGGGTAGTGTTGCTTCTCCGAGATGAGTCATACCAGTGGTGGCTCACGGTTCGGGATGGTGCTACAGCGGATGATCTCACTTGGGATTTTTTCAAGGTGGCTTATCAAAAGAAGTATGTGGGGACCAGTTATATTGATGCATAGAGGAAGGCGTTTTGAGCCTAGATTAGGGGAGTAAGTCTGTAGCGGAGTATGAGGCAGAATTCTTGAGGTTAAGCCAGTATGCTCGTGGTATCATGGCTATGGAGCATGAGCGATGTGTCAGGTTCGAGGACGGATTGAGGGTGGTGAGATTGCTGATTGCTCCACAGCAGGATCGGGAGTTTGCTGTGTTGGTAGAGAAGGCTAAGGTAGGTGAAGGGGTTAAGGAATCTATGAGATAAAATACGAATAAGAATCGATAGAAGAGAGGGTTTAGACTATCGGGATCAGCCGAAAACTCTCAGAAAAGGGCTAGGCAAGGTGGGCCGAATCAGTCTAGGAGACCTGTTGCTAATCAAGGACCAGCATAATGTAATCAGTGTGGAAAATCTCATTGGGGAGGATGTTGGACCGGTGGCAAAGGATGTTTTGAGTGTGGATCGCTGGATCATCGTGTGAGAGACTATCCACGGAAGTTAGCGAGATTCAATCGAGGCGGGGCCCCTGCTCGGTTTAGGAATGAGGACCACAACCGCAGAGGGTCGTGGTCTTTGTAGAGGAGGAAATGGTTACGATGGGGTAGGGGCCTTTGGGCGAGGTGCTGTAACATCTTGAAGTAAGACAACTTGGATTGGTATATGCGTGAGAGGCGTCGAGAGGAAGGCGATGCACCGGACGTCATAATCGGTACGGTCTTAATCTTCGGATTACCATATACTGCTTCGATAGATCTGGGTTCGACGCATTCGTATGTTGCCAGTAGTATAGTAGAGACTATGAACCTAGACTTTGAGACTACTTCTAGGGAGATGACAGTAATTAGTCCTCTAGGTCACTCTATAGAAGTAAATAAGCTGTATAGGGATGTACCCCTTGAACTCCAAGGGGTAGTATTTGTGGCTGATCTGATGGACTATCGGTTGGGGAGTTCAATCTGATTCTTGGGATGGACTGGCTGGTGAAGTATCAAGCAAGTTTGGATTGCGCAGCTAAGCGCATGGTTTTGAAAATGGTTGAGGGTAGAGAAGTGGTGATGATAGGTAATAGAAGAGATTATCTATCCAACGTGGTGTCAGCTTTGAAAGTTGAGAAGATGGTCAGGAAGGGTTGTGAGGCATTTCTGGTTCGTGTGTGTGCCTTGGAGGCCAAGGAGTCAGTAGAGGGGAATGTCCGAACAGTGAAGGAATTTGCTGACGTATTCCCTAAAGAACTTCCGAGTCTGCCTCCAGATCGAGAAGTTGAATATGGTATAGACCTATTACCCAAAACTACGCCAGTGTCTATTGCCCCATATAGAATGACGCCAAAGGAATTGGTGGAGCTGAAGGCTCAGATCCAAAAATTGTTGGACCGGGGTTTTATCCAGCCAAGTGTTTCACCCTGGGGAACGCCGGTGCTCTTTGTTAAGAAGAAGGATGGTACAATACGGATGTGCATAGACTACCGCCAGTTGAACAAGCTGACAATCCAGAACAAGTATCTGTTGCCAAGGATCGACGACTTGTTTGATCAGCTTAAGGGGCATCGATTTTCTCAAAGATCGATCTAGGGTCGGGGTATCATCAGTTTAAGGTGAAGGAGGCTGATATCCTCAAGACGGCATTTCGCACTCGGTATGGGCACTACGAGTTTCTAGTAATGCCGTTTAGGTTGACTAACGCACCGGCGGTATTCATGGACATGATGAATCGGTGTTCCAGCATACTTGGACTAGTTTTTCGTGGTATTTATAGACGACATATTGGTGTACTCGAGATCCAAGAGGATCATGATGCGACTTTGTGGGTAGTTTTGCAAATCTTGAGGAGAAGCGATTATTTGCTAAGTTCAATGAAGCGAGTTACGGCTCGTGGAGGTGACTTTCTTAGGTCACATAGTGTCACCAAGGATTAGAGTGGACCTCACAAGATTGAGGCAGATTGGACCGAAACCGCCTAAGTCGATGGCGAAAGTTCAGAGTTTTCTAGGTCTGGCAGGGTATTACCGAAGTTTTGTAAAAGGATTTTCTCTGATTGTCGCACCGTTGACCAAGTTATTGAGAAAAAGAGTTCCATTTGTGTGGTCTGAGAAACAACAGGAAAGTTTCAAAAAGTTGAGAAAGATTCTGACGGAAGCTCCGGTTTTGGTTAGCCTGAGGCAGGAAAGGAATTCACGGTCTACTGTGATGTATCACATACTGGCTTAGGATGTGTGCTGATGCAGGAAGGGAAAGTAGTGGCATATGCATCTCGACAACTGAGACCGCATGAAGTTAGCTATCCGACACATGACTTGGAGTTGGCTGCAGTGGTTTTTGCCCTGAAGATTTGGAGACACTATTTGTACGGTGAGAAGTCGATAGTCTACATGGATCACAAGAGTCTGAAGTATCTCTTGACTCAGAAGGACTTAAATTTGAGACAGCGTAGATGGATTGAGCTGCTAAAGGACTACGATTGTTCAATTGAGTATCATCCGGGCAAGGCTAACATAGTTGCAGACGCGTTGAGTCGTAAGGTAGTGTCGGACCTAAGAGCGATGTTTGCTCAACTTAGCCTGTATGACGACAGGAGCCTTTTGGCAGAATTACAAGTTAAGCTGACTTGGGTAGAGCAGATTAAAGAGAAACAATTAGTGGATGAGGGTTTGAATACTCGAAGATTGCAACTACAGAGTGGTGGTTTGGAAGGTTACAGCTTGACCAATGATGGAGTGTTGTGTTTTCAAGGGAGTGCTTATATGCCGAAGAACGTTGAGTTAAGGCGGAGGATTCTTCAGGACGCACATAGCAGCCCATACGCTATGCATCCTGGAGGTAGCAAGATGTATTGATATTTGCGAGAGCAATTTTGGTGGCCAGGTCTGAAGCGGGAAGTGACTGAGTTTGTGGGTAAGTGTCTGATGTGTCAGCAAGTCAAAATTGAGCATCGATTCTTCACGAGTTTACTTGACGGTAAAAATTCCTCAGTGGAAGTGGGAAAGGATCACTATGGACTTTGTCAGTGGGCTACCCCATACGCCTAGCAAGAAGGACTCAGTCTGGGTGATTGTGGACCATTTGACTAAATCGACTCATTTCATACCGGTAAAGGTCAATTATTCACTCCAGAAGTTAGCTAAGCTATATGTGGCAGAGATAGTGAGGTTGCACGGTGTGCCAGTATCAATCATCTCGGATAGGGATCACAGATTCACGTCGAGATTCTAGAAAGTATTGCATCAAGCGTTGGGTACGCGGTTGGGTTTTAGTACAGCATTTCATCCGCAGCTGGATGGACAGTCAGAAAGGGTTATACAAATGTTGGAGGATATGTTAAGAGGCTGTGTCTTGGACTTTAGAGGCAGCTGGGAAGAGTTTCTACCATTAGCTGAATTTGCATACAACAATAGTTACCAGGTGAGCATTAAGATGGCACCATATGAGGCGTTGTATGGTAGGAAGTGTCTTACACCTACATATTGGACAGAGTTGGGTGAGCATCAGATGTTCGGACCGGAGTTGGTTACTGAGACCGAGGATAAAGTCAAGATGATTCAGGCTCATCTAAAGAAAGCTTCGGACAGGTAGAAGTCATATGCTAATATGAAGCGGAGAGATATTGAGTTTGCAGTGGATGACAGGGTTTTTCTGAAGGTCTCGCCATGGAAGAAGGTGCTGAGGTTTGGAAGGAAAGGCAAGCTAAGCCCAAGATTTATTGGCCCATATAAGGTGTTAAGACGAGTAGGACCAGTAGCTTATCAGCTCGAGTTGCCAGCGGAACTGAGTCAAATACATGATGTATTCCACATCTCCATGCTTAGGCGCTACCGTTCAGATCCATCGCATGTTGTATCGGTGGAGAAAATTGAGGTGAGCCCAGATTTGACAATGGAAGAGGAACCAATACAGATTCTAGCTCGGGATGTGAATGTTTTGTGCAGGAAATCAGTTCCATTAGTGAAGGTATTATGGCAAAACCATGGCGTGGAAGAAGCTATGTGGGAGCCAGAGGATGTGATGAGGCAACAATACCCTCAACTCTTTTGACCAGGTAATTTTGAGGTCAAATTTATTTTTAAGGAGGGTAGAACTGTAACATCCTTAAATAGGGGCTATTGGGTTTGAACTTCTTTGCATATGTATTGATTAATTGTGTTATTAGTTGAGGAGTTCTAGAGTCTAGTTATAAGTCAAGGGTAGGCCCGAGCTACAGGAAAAATTTTATTTTTAAGCTTTAGTTTAAGGGAGATGAAGGAGCTAGGGGTTAAGTATATTTCGTGGGGAATTTAAGTACAAGAATTGGCTTGGAAGAGTGGCAAGAAGGTGCCATTTAGGGCCTTGAAAGTGACGCCACATGCAGGGAAGGGGGAGCTCAGGTTCGAGTAGCAGAAATCCCATTTTTTGCTTACCATTTTGACGCCAAGGAGGGAGGTATTGTGCTCAGCTCAAACTTTGCTAGATAATTATGGATTAAGTCAGATTAATTTAAACTGGTGGCAAAGAGAAAATTTAGGAACTTGTGAAATTCAAACTCATTTGAATTTGTGGCCAGGAGAAATTTGAGGTGGTTGTCGAATTTTAAACAGTGGAAGAGGAGTGTTTGGTTGGGGAACATGTTAGGTGTGCCGTCCCTCCATAGTTAGCTTAAGGGGGTCATTTTCGAGTAGCAAAACTTGGTGCATTCGGTTGGGAAGCAAAACTGAAACCTCATTTGGGCACTTGTCGATTTTTCCCTCTAGCATAGCAAGCCGAATCCTTTAGCACCATTTGGGACTTCTTTCTTTCTCTCCTTTGAAACCGAAAGCCAAAAGCACCCTAGACTCTTGTCGATTTCTTCCTTAGGCATTGAGCCAAATTCCCTTTGTTTTCCTCTCATTTTCTTTGAAGCCGAAACTTGTTTCACTTTTCTTCTCCCATTTTTGCTCAAAAGCCGAATCTATTCTCTTCTCTTTATCTTTTTGTTTTCTCAAACCCTTGTGCCGAAATCTTCTTCTTTCTTCCTTTGCTGAATTCCCTCTTTTCCATTTCATTTTCTTCTCCATCTCTTTCATTAGCAAAAGCCGATTACCATTCATCTTTCTCCTATTCTCTTCTTTCATTTTTTAGCCGAATCTTATTTGTTTTTTTCTCAAACCATAGCCAAATCTCCTTTGTTTGCTCTCTACCATTGCCGGAATCTTTCAAACTCTCCCCTTCTCATTATTGGCCGAATATCAGTCTAGCATAGATCTTCCTTGGTTCTTCTCTAATCAAATTTGAAGAGGGTAAGTAATCTTGGCCGAAACTTTATTCTCACTTTCCTTTTCTCTCTGTCGACATGTGTAGACAAAAGCTAAATTTTGACATTTGTCTTAGCTTTTAATCAACTATGCGATTGGTCTCTTTTAGGATCTTCGGGACTTTGAAGCAGTTGATCGGGGTCATCTATTTCCCTGTCAAGTGATTTCGGTAAGTCAGTGGTAAGGTTCGTGTCGATTCAATCATTCTGTTAGTTGTTTGAAAAGCCGAAGGCTAATTGTTTTTATGTGATAGTGTGTTGCCGATTGAAAGGGGGGATCATCATGTAGTTTCAGGATTTGGTTGGAAACCAAATCGGCATTAAGGTAAGGATTGTGGCTTCATGCGTTAACTCTTCGGGATTTGTTAGTGTGGCCGAATGGCCTTGTTAATGATATTGGTTTGGCTGAATATAGGATAAAGGAGATCTAGTGTGTTAGATCGGGAACTTGTGATTCAAAGAATCGCGTTAGTGATCAGGTGTGTAACTTACACACTTCTTAATCATAGTAGATATGCTAATAACCTAAACATGTTAAAAATCGAAAGTTGTGTAGATCACGATATGATACCTTAACGGGTATGAGCATGGATTTTGGGTAAGTTTGTTTTGATGAGATTTTTCCATATGATATTTGATGCTATGATCTACGATATACTTGATAAATGTGTAATATTAAAGCATGTTGGCATGATTTATATATGTGTTTCATAATTATGGGTGATATGAGAGGAGGGGGAAGATTTGATATCTATGTCTTTGGGACACCCGAGGTTTGGCACCTCCAGTGGTTTGGTACCACAGATGATTTCATGACTTTGGGTCACCAGAGGTTTGGCACCTCATCGCGACTCGTCCCAGTGGCTTTGCACCACAGTGGGTTGGCCCCACATTTGATAAAATGGGATTGTCGCCAGTGATTTGGTATCACAACGTGGGTTGGCCCCACATATGGGTCACCAGTGGTTTGGCACCACAATATTATTGATAGCAGTGACTTTGGGTCACTAGTGGTTTGGCACCACCAGTGGTTTGGTACCACACAGGGTAGAAAAAGGAGCTGTGGATGGCTAGGTTTGGGTGCATGATATGTTTGCTTGATTATGACTTGTGTAAGTATGTTGCTATAATCAGGAGGGGGATTATGCATTGAGTCTTGGTGACTCACCTTCTCCCTTATCTCTTCAGGTGACTCGTAGATCGCGGATGCGGAGACGGGTGTACTCGAGGTGGCCATGCAACATCTATTCCGATTTTATTTGGACTTTCGGGTTGGGGTACTTCCATTTTAAATTGATTTTATTTGGGTTTGTAATAAGGCCATTAGTATTTTTTTATTTAGGGTTTTATTATATCTACTTTAATTTTCTGGATGTTTTTTAGTAAACTGATTAGCGTGTTTTAAATAACTTAATAACTAAAGTTTTTAAAAAGTATACAACACAATAGGTTTTTCTCGAATCTTACCATCGGGTAACAATATTTTCAAGAGGATAATAGGGTTGGCTCAAATGCTTTTAAAAAAAAACTAAGTTTTCCATGTTCAAGGACAAATGGTTTTAATCTAACTAAGTAGGAATTGCTCGGGTTTCAATAGGTTTAACGTTTTCTATTGAGCACTGAATGATGAACGAATTTAAAAAAAAAACTTTCAGAATTTCAAAGCAAATAAAGAAGTTCTTTGCGCTGAAACTAAACCAACAACTTATTTTCTTCAAAATGTTTTCACTCCGTGACATGCCTGATTCGGTCGTAGAGTGTTGACCGGGTTTGGGGTGTTACAATTTTGGTATCAGAGCCAAGTTCAAAAGCTCGGCTGTGGGCCCAAGGCCTAAAACGTTTAAAAGTAGTTTTTGAAAAGTTTTGTGGGAAAGGTACATGGTTTGACCAGCTTGGCACCGAGTCTCCGGCACCAATCTGCCCAGGTAAGTATCCCTAACCCTTGTGTGATTTGAATGTGGGAGAAATGGGTATTTTGGGATCGTATATTAGTAGGTTAGGAGTTATTGAACCTTAGGAATAGCCTACTCCAACGCAAAATTTCATAAGACTTAAATATCAACTAAACAAACCCGTGAGTATGTCACTAAGATTAAGGGTGTGGCAACCATTGTGCGCATGTCTAGGAATGGATTCAGGGGGAGCCTGGTATTTAAGCAGTCCTAGTGACTCACCTCCTCTTCACTCGAATCCTACCTAGTGCGTAGTGACAGTTCACTCCTACTGAGGTGACTTATTTGTAGGCTAAATTCAATAACTAAAACCCGAAAGGGACCAGCCACCTTGTTTTGTACAACCCTCAAAATTTAACCATGGTTTCAAAATTTCCAAAGTACCCTTGATTTGGAAAATGACCAAAATACCCCTAATTTGTAAATTGACCAAATTACCCCTGATTGGTAAAATTACCAAATACCCTTAGTATGAAAATTGCCTAAGTACTCCCGAAATGAAAAAAAAATTTCTAAAATACCGTTATTTCATAAAATCACCTGGAACCATGTTTTGGAGAAATTATGAAAATACCCCTAGTTTATAAAATTACCAAAATACCCACGATTTTTGGAATTTCTAAAATATCTATGATTTGTAAAGATTTCCAAATTAACCCTGATTTATTACTGAAATACCCCGATAGGCTAAATTACGAAAATATCCCTAGGTAGTGAAATGACGAGAATGCCCCTACAAGTGGTGAGTGTGGGTAGAGGACGTTATTGAGGAACAAACGTGATTCTCTGAATTAGGGTAGAAGACTTGAAACGAAAACTTTGTAATGATCGAAAGAACTGCTACTAAACTTCCTTACATAAAACTTGCTCATGGGTAATTAGTGGAACAGAAACTAATGCATAAAATTTTTTTAAACCAGATTAAGGCGCGAGCATAGTCATGAGTTCTAGGGGACGTGGTCGTAATGTGCGAGGTCGTGGTAGAGGCAGAATGACCGTATCGAAACCAATTAGGTCTGGTCAAGGGTCAGAGAATGAGATACCACCACCACCAGCTGCTGGTGTTGAGTACCAGGATCAGACAGGGGATGATGCAGTGTCACAAGCAATACTGCGGGTGCTTGAAAGAGTGGCTGGAGAAGGTGGAGGTATGAGAGCTCAAAAATTCGTATCTGAGTGACTTGAGCCAATGGAGCTGAGGTATTTTGAGGTGTTTCTGGTGTGATGCCCAATATGGCTGAGTATTGGTTAAAGGCGACGGAATGAATCACAGATGATTTAGATCTGTCGGCCGAGGAGAAACTAAAAGGGGTAGTGTCACTTCTCTGAGATTAGTCAGACCAGTGGTGGCTCACGGTTCGGGATGGTGTTACAGCGGATGATCTCACTTGGGATTATTTCAAGGTGGCTTATCAGAAGAAGTATGTGGGGACCAGTTATATTGATGCGCAGAGGAAGGCATTTCTGAGGCTGATTCAGGGGAGTAAGTCTGTAGCGGAGTATGAGGTAGAATTCTTGAGGTTGAGCCAGTATGCTCGTGGTATTGTGGCTACGGAGCATGAGCGATGTCTCAGGTTCGAGGACGGACTGAGGGATGAGCTGAGATTGCTGATTGCTCCACAGCAGGAGCGGGAGTTTACTGTGTTGGTAGAGAAGGCTAAGGTAGCCGAAGGGGTTAAGGAATCTGTGAGACAAAATGCGGATAAGAATCGACAGAAAAGAGGGTTTGGACCATCGAGATCAGCTAAAAACTCTCAAAAAAGGGCTAGGCAAGGTGGCCCGAATCAGTCTGGGAGACCTGTTGCTAATCAAGGACCAGCGCAATGTAATCAGTGTGGAAAATCTCATTGGGGAGGATGTTGGACCGATGGCAAAGGATGTTTTGAGTGTGGATTGCTGGATCATCGTGTGAGAGACTATCCATGGAAGTTAGCCAGGATTCAATCTGAGGGGCAGGGTCGTGCTCAGTTTTGGAATGAGGACCGCAATCGCAGAGGGGTCGTGGTGCTGGTAGAGGAGGAAATGGTTCTGGATGTGGCCGTGGGGCATCGGGCAGAGGTGCAGGCAACACTGAAGCAAGACAACCTGGACGTCATAACCAGTACGTTCCTAATCTTTAGATTACCATATACTGCTTTGATAGATCTAGGTTCGACGCATTCGTATGTTGCCGTGAGTATAGTAAAGACTATGAACCTAGACTTTGAGATCGCTTCTAGGCGATGATGATGATTAGTCCTCTAGGTCACTCTGTAGAAGTAAATAAGTCAGATAGGGATGTACCCTTAAACTCTAAGGGGTAGTATTTGTGGCTGATCTGATGGAACTGCCGTTTGGGGAGTTCGATCTGATTCTTGGGATAGACTGGCTGGTGAAGTATCAAACGAGTTTGGATTGCGCGACTAAGCGCATGGTTTTGAAAACGGTTGAGGGTGGAGAAGTGGTGATGATAGGTAATAGAAGAGATTATCTATCCAATATGGTGTCAGCTTTAAAAGCTGAGAAGATGGTCAGGAAGGGCTGTGAGGCGTTTCTGGTTTGTGTGTGTGCCTTGGAGGCCAAGGGGTCAGCAGTGGAGAATGTCTGAACAGTGAAAAAATTTGCTGACATATTCTCTGAAGAACTTTCGGGTCTGCCTCCAGATCGGGAAGTTGAATTTGGTATAGACCTGTTACCCGGAACTATGCCAGTGTCTATTGCCCCGTATAGAATGGCGCCGAAGGAATTGTTGGATCGGGGTTTTATCCGCCAAGTGTTTCACCTTAGGGAGCACCGGTGCTCTTTGTTAAGAAGAAGGAAGGTACAATGCGGATGTGCATAGACTATCGCCAGTTGAACAAGCTGACGAACAAGAACAAGTATCCGTTGCCAAGGATCGACGACTTGTTTGATCAGCTTAAAGGGGCATCAGTTTTCTCAAAGATCGATCTACGGTCGGGGTATCATTAGCTTAAGGTGAAGGAGGCTGATATCCACAAGACGGTGTTTCGCACTCGGTATGGGCACTACGAGTTTTGGTAATGCTGTTTGGGTTGACTAACGCACCGACAGCATTCATGGACATGATAAATCGGGTGTTCCAGCTGTACTTGGACCAGTTTGTCGTGGTATTTATAGATGACATATTGGTGTACTCGAGATCTGAGGAGGATTATGATGCGCACTTACGGGTAGTTTTGTAAATACTGAAGGAGAAGCAGTTATTTGCTAAGTTCAGTAAGTGCGAGTTCTGGCTCAGGGAGGTGACTTTCTTAAGTCACGTGGTGTCAGCTGAAGGGATTAGAGTGGACCCTCGCAAGATTGAGGCAATATTGGACTGGAAACCACCTAAGTCAGTAGCGAAAGTTTGAAGTTTTCTAGGTCTGGCAGGGTATTACCGAAGATTTGTAGAAGGATTTTCTCTGATCGCCGCACCGTTGACCAAGTTATTGAGGAAAGGAGTTCCATTTGTATGGTCTGAGAAACAACAGGAAAGTTTCGAAAAGTTAAGAAAGATTCTGACGGAAGCTCCAGTTTTGGTTTAGCTTGAGGCAGGAAAGGAATTCACGGTCTACTTTGATGCATCGCATACTGGCTTGGGATGTGTGCTGATAAAGGAAGGGAAAGTAGTGGCATATGCGTCTTGACAATTGAGACCGCATGAAGTTA
Organism: Gossypium rotundifolium; assembly: GCA_025506655.1. NCBI lineage: Eukaryota > Viridiplantae > Streptophyta > Magnoliopsida > Malvales > Malvaceae > Gossypium > Gossypium rotundifolium. The sequence continues at coordinate 117,440,946 of CP106727.1, read as the reverse complement.
TCTATCCAACACATGACTTGGAGTTGGCTGCAGTGGTTTTCACCCTGAAGATTTGGAGACACTATTTGTACGGTGAGAAGTCGATAGTCTACACAAATCACAAGAGTCTGAAGTATCTCCTGACTTAGAAGGACTTAAATTTGAGACAGCGCAGATGGATTGAGCTGCTGAAGGACTATGATTGTTCAAGTGAGTATCATCCGGGCAAGGCTAACGTAGTTGCAGATGCATTGATTCGTAAGGTAGTGTCGGACCTAAGAGCGATGTTTGCTCAACTTAGCCTGAATGATGACGGGAGTCTTTTGGTAGAATTACAAGTTAAGCCGACTTGGGTAGAGTAGATTAAAAAGAAACAATTAGTGGATGAGGGTTTGAATGCTCGGAGATTACAAGTGCAGAGTGGTGGTTTGGAAGGTTACAGCTTGACCAATGATGGAGTGTTGTGTTTTCAAGGAAGAGCTTGTATGCCGAAGGACGTCGAGTTAAGGCGGAGGATTCTTCGGGATGCACATAGCAGCCCATACGCTATGCATCCTGGAGGTAGCAAGATGTACTGAGATTTGCGAGAATAGTTTTGGTGGCCAGGTCTGAAGCGGGAAGTAACTGAGTTTGTGGGTAAGTGTCTGACGTGTCAGCAAGTCAAAGCTGAGCATCGATTGCCGTCAGGTTTACGTCAGATAATTGTGGATTAAGTTAGATTAATTTAAACTGGTGGCAAGGAGAAAATTTAGGAACTTGTGAAATTCAAACTCATTTGAATTTGTGGCTAGGAGAAATTTAAGGTGGTTGTCAAATTTTGAACAGTGGAAGAGGAGTGTTCGATTGGAGAACATGTTAGATGTGCCGTCCTTCCATAGTTAGCTTAGGGGGGTCATTTTCGGGTAGCAAAGATTGGTGCATTCGGTTGGGAACAAAATCAAAACCTCATTTGGCATTTGTCGATTTTTCCCTCTAGCATAGCAAGTGAATCCTTTAGCACCATTTGGGACTTCTTTCTTTCTCTCCTTTGAAATCGAAAGCCAAAAGCACCCTAGACTCTTGTCGATTTCTTCCTTAGGCATTGAGCTTAATTCCCTTTGTTTTCCTCTCATTTTCTTTGAAGCCGAAACTTGTTTCACTTCTCTTCTCTCATTTTTGCTCAAAAGCTGAATCTATTCTCTTCTCTTCATCTTTTTCTTTTCTCAAACCCTTGTATCGAAATCTTCTTCTTTCTTCCTCTGCCAAATTCCCTCTTTCCCATTTCATTTTCTTCTCCATCTCTTTCATTAGCAGAAGTCGGATACCATTCATCTTTCTCTTATTCTTTTCTTTCATTTTTTTAGCCGAATCTTATTTGTTTTTTTCTCAAACCATAGCCGAATCTCCTTTGTTTGCTCTCTACCATTGCCGGAATCTTTCAAACTCTCCCTTCACATTATTGGTCGAATATCAGTCTAACATAGATCTTCCTTGGTTCTTCTCTAATCAAATTTGAAGAGGGTAAGTAATCTTGGCCGAAATTTTATTCTCACTTTCTTTTTCTCTCTGTGGACATGTGTAGACAAAAGCCAAATTTTGACATTTGTCTTGGCTTTTAATCAACCATGCGATTGGTCTCTTTTAGGATCTTCGGGACTTTGAAGCAATAGATCGGGGTCATCTATTTCCCTGTCAAGCGATTTCGGTAAGTCAGTGGTAAGGTTTGTGTCGATTCAATCATTCTGTTAGTTGTTTGAAAAGTCGAAGGCTAATTATTTTTATGTGATAGTGTGTGGCCGATTGCAAGGGGGATCATCACGTAGTTTCGGGATTTGGTTGGAAACCAAATCGGCATTAAGGTAAGGATTGTGGCTTTATGTGTTAACTCTTCGGGATTTGTTAGTGTGGCTGAATGGCCTTGTTAATGATATTGGTTTGGCCAAATATAGTATAAAGGAGATCTAGTGTGTTAGATCGGGAACTTCGGGATTCAGCAATCGCGTTAGTGATCAGGTGTGTAACTTACACACTTCTTAATCATAATAGATATGCTAATAACCTAAACATGTGAAAAATCAAAAGTTGTGTAGATCACGATATGATACCTTAACGGGTATGAGCATGGATTTTGGGTAAGTTCGTTTTGATGAGATTTTGCCATATGATATTTGATGCTATGATCTACGATATACTTGATATATGTGTAATATTAAAGCATGTTGACATGATTTATATATGTGTTGCATAATTATGGGTGATATGAGAGGAGGGGGAAGATTTGATATCTGTATCTTTGGGACACCAGAGGTTTGGCACCTCTAGTGGTTTGGTACCACAGATGATTTCGTGACTTTGGGTCACCAGAGGTTTGGCACCTCATCGCGACTCGTCCCAAACCCTTTCACCACAAAGGGTTGGCCCCACATTTGATAAAAGGGATTGTCGCCATGATTTGGTATCACAATGTGGGTTGGCCCCACATATGGATTATTTGTGACTTTGGGTCACCAAAGGTTTGGCACCACATTATTATTGATATCGGTGACTTTGGGTCACCAGTGGTTTGGTACCACACGGGGTAGAAAAAGGAGTTGTGGATGGCTAGGTTTGGGTGCATGATATGTTTGCTTGATTATGACTTGTGTAAGTATGTTGCTATAATTGGGAGAGGGATTATGCACTGAGTCTTGGTGACTCACCTTCTCCCTTATCTCTTCAGATGACTCGTAGATCGCGGATGCGGAGCCAGGTGTACTCGAGGTGGCCATGCGACATCTATTTCGATTTTATTTAGACTTTCGGTTTGGGGTACTTCCATTTTAAATTGATTTTATTTGGGTTTGTAATAAGGCCATTAGTATTTTTTCTATTTAGGGTTTTATTATATCTGCTTTAATTTTCTGGATGTTGTTAAGTAAGCTGATTAGTGTGTTTTAAATAACTTAATAACTAAAGTTTTCAAAAAGTATACAACACAACGGGTTTTTCTCGAATCTTACCATTGGGTAACAATATTTTCAAGAGGATAATAGGGTTGGCTCAAATGCTTTTAAAAAAAAACTAAGTTTTCCATGTTCAAGGACAAACGATTTTAATATAACTAAGTAGGAATTGCTCGGGTTTCAATAGGTTTAACGTTTATTGAGCACTGAATGATGAACGAATTTAAAAAAAAACCTTTCAGAATTTCAAAGCAAATAAAAAAGTTCTTTGCGCTGAAACTAAATCGGCAACTTGTTTTCTTCGAAATGTTTTCACTCCATGACATGCCTAATTCAGTCGTGGAGTGTTGACTGGGTTTGGGGTGTTACAATCAATGCGTTACACTTATACGTTCTTAATGCTAGCTAGTGTGTAGTATGAATGAGAATTAATGAGAATGATTGAGAGCCTATGTGGTTCAAGTGGAATGAATGAATAAGTAGATATGTGGATGTGTAGTGATAATAATTGATGGTGGGCTAAGTGCGATACCACCTTAATACTTAACAACTATGGGCTATGTGCGATACCATAGTTAAGTATATTATTTAGTGGGCTATGTGCGAAACCACTATGATTACCTTTTGGTAGGCTATGTGCGATACTACCTTATTACCTGATTATGGTTGGCTGAGTGTGAAACCATCGAGTAATTTAGCTGTGTGTATGTATTAGTGTGATGAAATGATGTGTTCTATTTTCAAGTAAATGTGGTATTAAGTGCAGGGGTGCATGTCAATGGTTATGAGTATGTGACTCATGATGTTTTGGAAATGTGATAAGGGATAGAAAGAGTAAGCATAATTGTGGATGCAAATTTATTTGGTAGTATAATGCTAATTGTTGTTTAGTTTATACTAGAATGCTTAAATTATTTATGTGTAAACTTACTAAGCTCAAGGTTTACTCCTTTTCTTTTCCCTTATTTTATAGAGAAAGAGGGTTAAATCGAGATACGTGGATTAATCGAAAAATTACCCACACTATCAGCTCACTCCGGTACATTAGACTAAATGTTTTGTATATTGCATGTATAGGGGCTAAACAAGTTAGTGAATTTTGTTGTAAATGGCTAAGATGTGTTAGCTTATAGATGGATAACCTATTTTGTATAATGCCATAGTTGTTGGCTACTTTATTATACGAAAAGATGTAGTTATCCATGTGAGATTGTGTTTGAATTGGAATTGATTATTGATGTGTTGTCTGAGTATATGTTATAAGAACTTGAGGGGTGAGAAGAACTTGGCACATAGCTTTGTTCTTGTCTATGTTGACGGACACACGGGCATGTGTTTAGGCCATGTGTGATACACGGCCAGCCCATGGCCGTGTGCCTTGGCCGTGTCTCTTTAATAGATTTGAGCAATATAGGCCACGGGCTAGCCATATGGGCATGTGTCTAGACTTTAGCCCATGTGGTGTAGTTAGTGTTCACCACGGGTGGTGAGCACGGGCGTGTGTCCTAGTCGTGGGGCATTGGTAGAATGCTTGGGTTTTCATGCATGGGTTGAGGGCATAGGCACGTGTGACCTTATACGGGCGTGTCTCACCTTACACAGGCGTGTAGTCCCTATTTAGGTGGAAATTTTTTTAAAATCGCAGAAGTTTGTGATAGGGTCTCGAGAGCCCTTATGAGTTGGAGTGAGGCCTCGTAAGTAGAGATTGAGGTTGTAGAGGTGGCTTAAGAGATTAATCGATGAGCCTAAGTGGCAATCACGTGGTTTTAATACGGTAACACCTCGGGCCCGGTTACGGCATGGATTATAGGAAATGGGAGTTACAGCCATGTTTGCATGATAGTGTGAAAGTTTCATGAAGCAATTTTGTGAAATTGCGATTGAATTGTCCAAAAGAACTAAATTGCGAAATTTGCAAAATGTGAGATTCTAGAAGTTATTTTTATGAAATAGCTTTAGAATATCAATTAGAGGTCCTTAAAGAGCAATTTTCCCAAATTTTAATTTTTGGACAAAATAGGGCATGGATGAGTTAAAATAAAAGTTTGTCAAAAAGGGCATTTTGGTCATTTGGCAATTAAATGATTAAAATGGGAAAAGATGATAGAATTTCATTCATCTTCTTCTCCAAGCTGTCGAAAATTAAGAGAAGCCAGTTTTAGGGCTCTTCAACTTTTCAAGCTAGCTAGTAAGTGTATTCTAGCCCCATTTTTGATATTTTTTTTGTATTTTTGAAGTCCTATTAACATGAGAAAGCTATTTTTAGCTATATGTTGAGCTAAGATGGATGTTCAAAAATGTACCCATGTATGACATGCATGTATTTTGATGTTTTATGGAAGAATATGAAAGCTTGATGTAGTAGAAACATCTTTTGCTAAGTGATTTCCATGAAAAGTGCATGTAGGGACTTGTTTGTGAAAGTCTCGAGTTTGCTAATACATGTGTGATTTAGTGAGAATTGATGACTTCTTTAGTTGAGTAAATGGTTCAGCTAAGCATGAAAGGCTAGAAAGTTGAATGAAAGTCACTTTACGAGCCTTAGGGAAAAAGTGTAAATATGAGAAAGATTAGGGGCAAAATAGTAATTTTGCTAAAGTATGAGATAAGGGTCAATTTAGTCAATGTGTGTATTGAATGAGTTGATTTATCGTTATAGATCAAGAAAGAAAAAGCTCAGATCGAAATCGAGGCAAGAGCAAGGTGGTAGACTAAATTGCACGTCTCTATACTTTTGAGTGCCGAGGTAAGTTTATGCGTAATCAATGCGATTATACTTATACATTCTTAATGCTAGTTAGTGTGTAGCATGAATGAGAATGAATGAGAATGATTGAGAATGAATGAGAACGAATGAGAATGATTGAGAATGATTGAGAACCTATGTGGTTCAAGTGGAACGAATGTGGTAGATGTCATGAATGAATGAATTAGTAAGTAGATATGTGGATGTGTATTGATAATATTTGATGGTGGGATAAGTGCGATACCACCTTACAATGATGGGCTGTGTGCGATACCATAGTTAAGTATATTATTTAGTGGGCTATGTGCAAAACCACTATGATTTCCTCTTGGTAGGCTATGTGCGAGACTACCTTATTATTTGATTGTGGTGGGATAAATGCAAAACCATCGAGTAATTTAGCCGTGTGAATGTATTAGTGTGATGAAATGATGTGTTGTACTTTTGAGTAAATGTGGTATTGAGTGTAGGGTGCATGTCGATGATTATGAGTATGTGACTCATGATGTGTTGGAAATGTGGTAAGGAATAGAAAGAGTAAGAATAGTTGTAGATGTCAATTTATTTGGTAGTATAATGCTAATTGTTGTTTAGCTTATACTAGAATGCTTAAATTATTTATGCGTAAACTTACTAAGATTAAAGCTTACTCCTTTTCTTTTCCCTTGTTTTATAAAGCAAAAGAGTTGAATTGAGATACGTGGATCAATTGGAGGATCGCCCACACTATCAGCACACTCTAGTACATAAGACTCAATGTTTTGTATATGGCATGTATAGTGGCTAGACAAGTTAGTGAATTTTTTTGTAAATGGCTAAGATGTGTTGGCCTTTAGATGGATAATCTATTTTGTATAATGCCATAGTTGTTGGCTATTTTATTATATGAAAATATGTAGTTATCCATGTGAGATTGTACTTCAATATGAGTTGATTATAGATGGATTGGATGAGTGCATGTTGTGTATGAATGAGAAGTGAAAAGAACTTGGCAAATAGCTTAGTTCTTGTTCATGTGGATAGACACAAAGGCATGTGTCTAGGCCATGTGTGACACACGGCCAGTCTATGGGCGTGTGCCTTGGCCATGTCACTTTGGCATAATTGAGTAGTGTAGGCCATGGGCTAGTCACACGGGCGTGTGCCTAAACTCAAGGCCGTGTGAGGTGGTCAGTGTGCACCATCGGTGATGGGCACGGGCATGTACTCTAGCCGTGGGGCATTGGCAGAATGCTTAAGTTTTCATGCACGGTTGGTGGACATAGGCGTGTGTGTCTACACACAAGCGTGTGCCATCTAACATGGGCGTGTAGTTCCTGTTTAGATGGAGAAAATTTTAAGATTTGAAAAAGTTTTGATATAGTCTCGAGAGCCTCGTGTGTATGAGTGAGGCCTCGTAAGTCGAGAATGAGGTTGATGAGGTGACTTAAGAGAGAGTAGTCACGATGAGCCTAAGTGGAGATCATGTGGTTTTTATCCAGTAATTTCTCAGGCTCGATTTGGCAGAAATTACGGGTAAGGGGTGTTACATTTAGTGGTATTAAAGCTATGGTTTAGTCGGTTCTAGGACTACCGTAGCGGGTGTAAGAGTCTAGCTATACATGCCACAAGTGTACAAGGATAGCGTGGTGGTTTCTGATGATTTTAAGTTTTTGTTTGATATAGTATATGGATTCCGATCCATTGACTACTGGTGAAACAGCTAGTAATGCGCCGGCTTCTGTGCAAGGGACCGCACTTGTGCAGAGTGGACCCGAGACTAGAGGTCAAGGAGAAGAGGCTCAGGAAGCCTTTCTCCAGATGATGAGTAATTGGTGCTCGAACTACGTTCGAGCGAACCCTAATGCTCAACCTCCTCCTATACCTCAGCCAATTCCAGTGGCTCCTTAAGGTATAGATGTAGTGAGGATATCGAAACCCCGGTGGATAAGATTAGGAAACACGGGGCTAAAGAGTTTAGAGCTAAGGTAGATGATGACCCTAAAAGAGCAGAGTTCTGGTTGGAGAACTCAATGAGAGTATTCAAAGAACTCTCACGTACACCCGAAGAGAACCTGAAGTGTGCCGTATCTTTGCTAAGGTATTCGACATACCATTGGTGGAAGATGTTGATGTCAGTGGTCCCGAAAGAGCGGGTGATGTGAGACTTCTTTTCGAAAGAGTTTTGGAAGAAGTATATAAGCCAGTGATTTATTGATCGAAAATGGAAGGAATTCCTTGAGTTGAAGCAAGGAAGAATATCAGTATTAGAATATGAGCGTGAGTTTGCAAGGCTTAACAAAGGTGGTTGTGGAGGCCCTGAGGAGGAAATCCTTGTGTGCTCTAAGAGTTATGAGCACGAGTTTAGCATTGTCTGATGATGTTGCTATTTTGGCAGAGTTGAGAGCTAAGCCACTATTTGTTCAACCATTATGTGAGGCTCAGAGAAATGATAGTGAGATGCAAGCTAAGAGAGTTAAGTGCGGATCAGGAAGTGATTCTGATTTTCGAGTGGTCTTGAATGATTGTTTGTTATACCATGACAGTTTGTGTACCAAGAGATGAAGAGTTAATCCGAAAGGTTTTGCTTGAGGCACATAGTGGTTATTTGTTTGCACACCTGGGCAGTACGAAACGTACAATGACTTGAGAAAGTTTTATTGGTGGTCGGGTATGAAAAGAGACATTTCAGAGTCTTTTTCATCAGGTGAAAGCTGAGCATCAAGTACCTTTGGGATCGCTTCAGCCAGTGATGGTACCCGAATGGAAATGGATCAGGTTACCATGGATTTTGTGACGGGGTTACCTTTGACTCCGAAAAAGAAAGATGCTGTGTGGGTTGTTGTGGATAGATTGATGAAGTTGGCTCATTTTATTCCAGTACGTGTTGATTACTCACTGGATAAGTAGCCAGATTGATTGTGGCAGAGATAGTGAGATTACATGGTATGCCTGTGTCTATAATATTGGATAGAGATTCGAGGTTTACTTTGAGGTTTTGGAAGAAGTTGCAAGAAGCCATGGGTACGAGATTAGATTTCAATACTGCGTTCCATCGGCAAACTTATGGTCAATCTGAAAGAGTGATTCAAGTTCTTGAAGATATGCTTCGATGCTGTGTGTTAGAATTCAAAGGTAGTTGGGAGAGATATATATACCTTTGGTTAAGTTTGCCTACAACAACAGTTATCATTCGAGTATACGGATGGCTCCGTATGAGGTCTTGTATGGTCATAAGTTTCAGGCTCCTTTGTATTGGACCGAGCTTGGTGAGAAGCGAATCCATGGGGTTGATCTAGTGAAAGAAACTGGAGAGAAAGTGAAAGTGATCCGTGATGGTTTGAAAACTTCTTCGGACTGACAGAAGTCGTACACGAATTTGAAAAGAAAAGAAATTGAGTTTAAGGTGGGTGACAAAATGTTTTTGAAAGTGTCCCCATGAAAGAAGATCATGAGATGTGGACAGAAAGGGGAAATTGAGTCCAAGATTCATAGGACCGTATGAGATTACAGACAGAGTTGGGCCAGTAGCTTACCGATTGTCTTTGCCGGTAGAGTTGGAAAAGATACATAATGTGTTCCATGACCTCTTTACTGGTAAGATTTTCGAGGGTGAATATCTCTAAAGGGGGAGAGTCGTAACATCCCGATTTAGGGCCTTAGTCAGAATAGTGGTATGAGACCACAAATCTGAGTTATATGTATGAGTTTTTGAGGTTTACGCCATGTTTGCATGTTACTATAAAAGTTTCATGAAGTAATTTTGTGAAATTACAGTTGAATTATCCAAAAGAACTAAATTGAAAAAGTTGCAAAATATGAGATTCTAAAAGTTATTTGTATGAAATAGCTTTAGAATATCAATTAGAAGTCCTTAAAGAGTAATTTTCCCAATTTCTAATTTTTGGACAAAATTGGGCATGGATGAGTTAAAATAGAAAGTTTGTCAAAAAGGGCATTTTGGTCATTTGGAAATTAAAATGATTAAAATGGGAAAAGATGATAGAATTTCATTCATCTTCTTCTCCAAGCTGCCTAAAATTTCAAGAAACCAGGCTCTTCAACTTTTCAAGCATGCTAGTAAGTGCATCCAAGCCAGTTTTTGATATTTTTCGTATTTTTGAAGTCCTAGTAACATGAGAAAGCTATTTTTAGCTGTATGTTGAGCTAAGATGGATGTTAAAAAAATGTACCCATGTATGACATGCATGTATTTTGATGTTTTATGAAAGAATATGAAAGCTTGATGTAGTAGAAACATCTCTTGCTAAGTGATTTCCATGAAAAATGCATGTAGGGACTTGTTTGTGAAAGTCTCGAGTTTGGTCATACATGTGTGATTTAGTGAGAATTGATGATTGATTTAGTTGAGTAAATGGTTCGGCTAAGCATGAAAGGCTAGAAAGTTGAATGAAAATCACTTTACGAGCCTTGGGAAAAAGTGTAATTATGAGAAAGATTAGAGGCAAAATAGTAATTTTACTAAAGTATGAGATAAGGGTCAATTTAGTCAATGTGTGTATTGAATGAGTTGATTTATCATTATAGATCAAGAAAGACGAAGCCCAAATCGAAATCGAGGCAAGAGCAATGTGGTAGACTAAATTGCACGTCTCTATTCTTTTGAGTGCCGAGGTAAGTTTATGCGTAATCAATGCAATTATACTTATACATTCTTAATGATAGCTAGTGTGTAACATGAATGAGAATGAATGAGAATGAATGAGAATGATTGAGAATGATATGGTTCAAGTGGAATGAATATGGTAGATATCATGAATGAATGAATTAGTAAGTAGATATGTGGATGTATAGTGATAATATTTGATGGTGGGCTAAGTGCGATACCACCTTAATTCTTAACAATGATGGGCTATGTGCGATACCATAGTTAAGTATATTATTTAGTGGGCTATGTGCGAAACCACAATGATTTCCTCTTGGTAGGCTATGTGCGATACTACCTTATTATTTGATTGTGATGGGCTGAATGCGAAACCACCTAGTAATTTAGCTGTGTGGATGTATTAGTGTGATAAAATGATGTGTTGTACTTTTGAGTAATTGTGGTATTGAGTGCAGGGGTGCATGTCGATGATTATGAGTATGTGACTCATGATGCATTGGAAATGTGGTAAGGAATAAAAGAGTAAGCATAGTTGTGGATGTCAATTTATTTGGTAGCATAATGCTAATATTTGTTTAGCTTATACTAGAATACTTAAATTGTTTATGTGTAAACTTTCTAAGCTTAAAGCTTACTCCTTTTCTTTTCCCCTGTTTTATAGAGCAAAAGAGTTGAATTGAGATACGTGAATCAATTAGAGGATCGCCCACACTATCAGCACACTCTGGTACATAAGACTCAATGTTTTGTATATGGAATGTATAGAGGCTAGACAAATTAGTGAATTTTGTTGTAAATGGCTAAGATGTGTTGGCCTTTAAATGGATAATCTATTTTGTATAATGCCATAGTTGTTGGCTATTTTATTATATGAAAAGATGTAGTTATCCATGTGAGATTGTACTTCAATATGAGTTGATTATAGATGGATTGGATGAGTGCATGTTGTGTATGAATGAGAAGTGAAAAGAACCTTGCAAATTGCTTAGTTCTTGTTCATGTGGATAGACACACAGGCATGTGTCTAGGCCATGTGTGGCACACAGCCAGTCCACGGGCGTGTGCCTTGGCCGTGTCACTTTGGTAGAATTGAGTAGTGTAGGCCATGGGCTAGCCACACGGGCGTGTGCCTAAACTCAAGGTCGTGTGAGGTGGTCAGTGTGCACCACGGGTGGTGGGCACGAGCGTGTGCTCTAGCCGTGAGGCATTGGCAGAATGCTTGAGTTTTCATGCACGGTTGGTGGACATGGGCGTGTGTGTCTATACACGGGCGTGTAGCTCCTGTTTAGATGGAGAAAATTTTAAGATTCAAAAAAGTTTTGATATAGTCTCGAGAGCCTCGTGTGTATGAGTGAGGCCTCATAAGTCGAGAATGAGGTTGATGAGGTGACTTAAGAGAGAGTAGTCACAATGAGCCTAAGTGGAGATCATGTCGTTTTTATCCAGTAATGCCTCAGGCCCGGTTCCGACAGGAATTACAGGTAAGGGCTATTACACATGTCATTAGGGTTACCGATTTAGCTGAGGTCCTACATGTTTGGCGGACACACCATAGTTCTTATGAGCTTACCGATTCTCAGCTCGTATGAGCTTGCTGATTCTTAGCTCGTATAAGCTTACCAATTCACAGCTCGTGAGAGCATACCGATTCATAGCTTGTATGAGCATACATGTACATGAATTGACAGATTATAGTTTAGCACACTATGTGTGAGCTATCCCGAGTATCCAACGATATTTTAAATGGTTCACAGGCAATATTTTGTTACGAGATGATATGAGTTCGATACGAACTATTACAGGTATTTACATGAAATACATGGAAATGATTTTACATGGTGTATTAATACATGATATGGATGTTACATGTATATGGAAATTTGATTAATTATTGAGTTCATCCATGATTATTTATTCATATATGAATTTACATGACTAATATGGTTGGGGTATATGTGCTTAGGCTTTGGCCAAGTTGTGGTTGGATTATACCACGTTAAAATTATAAGTTATGCATTGAAATGGTCAATGCCTAAATGGAAATATGCTTGTGATCATGAAATGGTGGTAAGGTTTAAATTATGTAATTCCTATTGAAATGGTTTACCATATGGTTAGTTCCAAAAAGAATTATATTTAAATGCACTAGTTTGTGGCTATGATTGAATGATGCGCTTATGTCTTGTGTGTTATGCATATAAAACGGGTGTGGAAATGTAATGAAATAGTAAGTTCATACTTGAAGTGTAGAATGATGAAAAAGGGAATGATAAATTGAATTTATGTTATTTGAGCTAATGAGAGTAAATGCAATGGAAAGTAATGAAATGCAAATGAAAATAAGAAAAATTTGAAAGGGTTTAAAGTTATTTAAAATCCTACTATGCTAGGGATGATATGTATAAGTGATGCTGTGGATTTATTCATCTTGTGAGTTGTTTAATATAGCTTCATGATCTTGAAGTATCGATATCGGATTATTCTTGATATGTATAAATTTCATATTTGAAATGAATTGATATGATTAAAGTTTATACGAGCTTACTAAGCATTCATTGCTTACGTAGTTGTTTTCCTTTACTTTTCAGATTATCGGAAGCTCGATCGGGTTGGAAACTAGTTAGACATCCATCACACTATCCATATGCTCTATCGGTATTTTTGGATGTTTTGATTTTATGGCATGTATAGGTTATTTTGGCTAATGTTGGCCTATATGTTTTGTTGTGATTATAACCATTTGAGTTAGCTTATGTTTTGGTATATTTTGATATTTATACAAGTACCCTTAAAATGGTTGATGAATGACTTAATATGGTTGAATGATGAGATGATAGATCAATGTGCATAATATATGTGGCTTGTGACTTGTTAAGAATTGGTATTTTGATTGAATAGCTTAAATGACTATTGACGTTAATTATAGAATAGCAATTTGGTACCAAATGGTTGTGCTCTGGAAAGTAATTTATATGGTATGTATTGATGCAAATATGCATGTAATTTTGTTGATTATTTGGTCAATTTGAATACATGGTTAGATATGTTTATACATTGTCATTTGAAATGCCTAAGGGCATATTGGTTGATTATTTGGTCAATTTGAATACATGGTTAAATATGTTTATATATTGTCATTTGAAATGCCTAAGGGCATATTGGTTGTATGTGAATATACTACATGTTTAAGGCTTTATTTTACTTGTTTTGGATGCCATAATATGTCTTGTTTATATGCACAATGTTAAGTGTAGGTGGATGCCAAATTGGGTGAGAAATATGGCTTGTAAAATGACCTATTTTCGTCCACACGGGCAGAGACATGGGTGTGTGTCTCAGCTATGTGTGACACACGGCCAGGTGGCATGACCATATGTCCCATGTAGTTTTTAAAGGGTTGCAGGTCAGGCTGTTACACGGCCTAGCACATGGCCTGGCACACAGGCGTGTGAGGTTACTTCGAAGGGTACACGACCTAGCACACGGGCGTGTGACTTGGCCATGTGACCAAGTCAGTGAGTTACATGGGCTCGAACACGGATTGGGACACGACCGTGTGTCCCTACTTCGAATGTCCACATGGCTTAAGACATGGGCGTATCTTTCATTTGTGTGAGTCACACGGCCTAACCACACGGCCGTGTGATCCTTGTAGTTTGTAAATTTTCACTTTTTTCTAAAAAATTCTTTAAGTTCTCGATTTAATCCCGACTTGTTTCTAACGCAGTTTTAGGGCCTCGAAGGCTCGTATAAAGGACAATATAAGTGATTTTGATTTCTTTTTTATATGAATATTGTTAAGATAGGTAATGTTTGAAATTCTATTTGTTTGTGCTATAAACTCTAGTAATACTTCGTAACCCTGTTTCGATGACAAATACAAGTTAAAGGTGTTATAGTATTGCTGTGGAGTACAACGAACTGTCAAGTATCTCACGATGTAACACCCCTCACCCATATTCATTGCCAGAATAGGGTTACGAAGCATTACTGGACTTATTACACCATTAAACATACATTTCACATGCATATTCAAATTTCGTGTAATCATCATTCAACATCATTCACATTGTCCCTAATACGAGCCTACGAGGCCCAAAAAATGCATTAGGAGTGGTTCGGGACTTAATCGATAAATTAGGCAACTTTTAAAAAACTTAGAAAATTTCTCAAAATATAGGGGACACACGCCGTGTGTCACACACAGCCAAAGACATGCCTGTGTCACAGGCCGTGTGGACATTCGTAATGGGATCACATGGCCGTGTCCCAGCCCGTGTTTCACCCCGTGTAACTCCCTAAATTGGGTCACACGGCCAACCACACGCCTATGTGACCAGCCTGTGTGCCCTTCGAAATGGGCACACACGCCTATGTGCCAGGCCGTGTACTAGGCCGTGCCAAACCTGTAGGGTATACTGACTTATGCCACATGGCCAAGTCACATGTCCGGGTGCTGGGCCGTGTGGAACATAGGGACTTAATTTCTAATTATACACCAGGGGAGACACGGTCGTGTCATTTGACCATGTATCACACACGGCTAAGACACACACCTGTGTCTCTGCCCGTGTAGAAAAAAATAGGCTATTTACCAAGCCTTTTTACTCACCCAAATAGCACGCACCTACACCAACCCAATTGGAACATAATATAGCATAAATAGCCATTTAATCAACCTCGACCAAGCATAATTCATACAATTTCAACACCAACAATTCACATTCTTAAATCATCAATATGGTCATTTTCAAACATGCATTATTTTACCTAAATTCACAAACATACCAAATTCAAATCGCAACCATTTAATATTCCTAATTGCCAATTATCAACAACTATCACATATACATCATCAAACACATATGTAAAGCCATATGCACATATATGTAAACATCACCAAATATGCCAAAATAAGCCAACTCTAATGGCTATATACAAAACCAAACACTTAACATTTACAAGCCACCTCAATTGGCTAAATGTATTACTAGCGTAAACCAAAATGACCAAAGCTCCTATACATGCCATATAACCAAATACATAGATTTAAAAGTACCAAAGTGATAGCTTGATAGTGTGATGAGGTCACCGACGATTCCCAAATTCGAGCTAGCTTTGATTTCACTATAAAACACAAAAAAAATAAACAATGTAAGCTATAAATCTTAGTGAGCTCGTATGAATTAATAAGCAAAACTCACCATTCAATTACCATTCAAAAATATGAACATAACATACTACAAAACATCTAATCACAATGTTAACATATATTCAATCACATAATTAACCATGAACTCACAACTTCCATAGATTCAATGCTTATATAGTTTTCGTACATACCTGTACTGATACGTAACTATTTCTCACCATTTCATATCTTTGATATACCCGTTGCACCATTTGGAATATTATCAGATACTTGGGAATCTCGCACCCTAAGTGCCACATACATAACCAAAGCTATCTCAATCTCATATCACATAAAATGCTCATTCTTGAGCTATCAACGGGTCTGCTCACACAAGCTGACGGTCATGATGAAACTACATGGTACTGCTCACACAAGCTGACAAGAATCTACAACACATGCCGGATAACTTAGCAACCGGTAGGACACACGGACTAGCAGCCAAATCACATAATCCCTAATGACATGTCATTTGTATCTTAATCTATTCCTAAGGTTCAATTGAGATTTGACATTTTCCGAATCATCGCCAAATATATCCACAAGGCTGTATTCACAATTTATGCAATATTAAATAATTTAAAACACAAATATAACAATGCTTATTACATACAAACTTACCTCGATCGCTAAAATGACGGAACGGATCGACTAGTCCAAAACCTTATTTTTCCCCCGATCTAAATCCAAATTTTAGTTTTCTTAATCTATATGTAATCAAATTTAACTAACTCAACCATCATTCTATTCAATTTGGTCCAAAATACACAATAAGGCCACTTTACACTTTTGCCTCTAATATTTCAACATCTTTACAATTTAGTCCTTATCTTATAAAAATACATATTCATGCAATTAGATCCCTACCAATGCTAGCCGAATTTCATATATGACCATAACAGCCCATATTTTTCAATTGTTTCACAATTTAACCACAAACTTTACACATTTCACAATTTAATCCCTAATTGGCAATTTTACTAAAAATCACTTTACAATTGTTGTTTATCTAACAACAACCATACATTTTCTATCATCAAACATCAAAATACACATGTATTCATCAATGGAAAAACCCTAAATCTTTAACAATTTTGTAAATTAGTCCCTAGGCTAGCTAGATTAAGTTACAACGACTTCAAAAACATAGAAATCATTAAAAACTGAGTCAAAAATCACTTACATGCATTAGATTCATGGGTCAATGCTTCAAACACAAAAATGGAGTGTTTCTTCTTGTAATTTTTGGCTAGGTGAAGAAGATGGACAAAATATGGTTTTAATTTACTTAATTTTAATTTTATAACTAATTTACTTATTTAACCTTAATATGAAACCTTTAAAGCCATTAAAAGATGTCCATATTTGTCCAGTATCTTTGTAAATTGGCTAATTACTACATAAGGACCTCCACATTAAAATTCTATAGCTATTAGACACCTTTAGCTAATAGAACACAAGTTTTACACTTTACATGATTTAGTGCTTTTATCAAATTAAACACTCAAAAGATAAAATTTCTTAACGAAATTTTCACACAATCGTACTATCTTGCTGTAAAAATTAAAATAACAATAAAATAATTATTTCAACTTTAGATTTGTGGTCCCAAACTACTATTTTGATTTGACTAAAAACGGGCTGTTACACACGATCCCTTCTGATTTGCACAATTTGTTAAATTCATCAGAACAGAACTCCAAGCCATTATCATTCCAAAGGTGTTTATCTGTTTTCCTATCTATTTCTCAACCGTAGTTTACCAAAACTTGAATGTGAAAAACACATTGCTTTCTACTTTAGAAAAACTCCCAAACTTTTCTAGAAAAATCATCAATAAGAGTTAGCATATAATTAGCTCCACTTCTTAAAGGCACACTGGATGGTCCCCAAAGATCAAAATGAATATAATCCAACGTTCCCTTCATGTTATTGTTTCCTTTGGTGATTCGAATTCTCTTTTGCTTCCCAAAAATGCAGTGCTCATAGAACTTTAGCATGCTAATGCGTTGCCCATCAAGAAGTCCTCTTTTTCTCAATTCTACCATACCATTTTTACTCATATGCCCTTGACGCATATGCCAAATTCTAGTAACATCATCATCTAACAAGGAAGAGGAAGCAACAGCAGTATCACCAGTAACAGTAGAACCCTGCAAAACATATAACTTGGTAGTTTTTCTCTGCACTTTCATCACAATGAGGGAACCTTTGCAAATCTTCAGAACCGCACTTTTGGTTGTGCATTTGTACCCTTTTAAATCAAGAGTACTCAATGAAATCAAATTTCTCTTCAATTCTAGAACATGTCGTAGCCATTGAGTGTTCTAAGAACTCCATCAAACATCTTAACTTTAATCATTCCAACACCTGCGATTTTACACGAAGCATTATTTCCCATTAAAACAATAACTTCAGACACTGTTTCATAAGTTGTAAACCAATCTTGGTTGGGACTCATATGGAAGGTGTAGCCAGAATCAAGGATCCACTCCTCGCTCACTTTAGAATTGTTGGTAGAGGCAACTAGGAGTTCACCATCACTATAGTCTTCTACAACAATAGCTCCACTAGATTTTTCTGGTTGTTTGCCCTTTGATTCCCAGTCGCCTTTTTGATGTTGTTCTGCAACTTATAGCACTCAGATTTAATGTGCCCTTTCTTCTTGCAGAAGTTATAGGTTTTACCTTTGTTTGAAAATCTCAATCTACCCTTAGATTTACTACGAGGATTTCATTCCTGTGTCCTTCCACGATTATCATTAGTATTTTATTCTTGTCTCTCATGAACAATAAGACCATCTCTCTAACAGTCAAATTTAATCACAAGATGCTTTATCTTGTCATATGAGGGCAAAGAATCATAGACCTCATCAATTGTGAGAGATTCTGTAACATCCTAAATTAGGGGTGTAACATTTGGGATTTAGGGGCATTGTTTTTATCTTGTCTCTGTGTGTTTGGTATGCTCTGTAGGTTGTTGAGTGTGTTTGGGGGTCTCGAGAAGGCTCGAGGGTAAGTCTGCCTCAGTAAAATTTTTAATTTGTGGCACTTTAAGGGAGATTTGGCTGAGGAAAGCCTTAAGGGTATTCATTTGTGTTTTGGTAGCATAAGTAAGAAGGTGGTAAGATGGCAAGGAGGCGCTACCTTGGGTGCTTGGAGATGACACCACAGAGGAGTAGAGAGGGGGCAGGTTCGAGTTGCATGGATTGTATTTTGAAGAATTCTTTTTGGCATTAGGTTGAAGGTAGTAGATTCGGCTAGGGACCTTGAAGAGGGGGTGTTGAAGTAGTCAAGGGTGTTTGAATGAGTGGATGAGAGGTGATGGGGGGATTTGAAGTGGTCAACCAATTTGAATGAGTGTTAGGCAGCACTTGGTGGAGGAAAACAAGGGATTTGGAGTGGGAGAAGAGAGTTGGTGGTTGTGGGAGTGCTTGGATGAGTATTTTTGGCATTTGGGGAAAAGAGGGTGTAACCAAACCTTCTGTTGTTGGTTTTTATTTTTTTCATTTAGCAAAAGGGGGCGCCGAAAGTCTTTAAGGGTCATAAGTCATTTTGGGTCTTTTGTGGTGTATTTTCTTCGGTTTTGGAATTTGGAAGTGCTAAATCTTTGTTCCAAGTAGGTACTTGAGTTTTCCTCTCTTAAATTAGTTTTTAGACTTCTTTTCCATTCTCTTTAGAGCTCTTGCCGAATCATCTAGCCAACCGTCTTCCTCATATCGTTTCACTTTTCTTCCATTCGAGGTTTCCCCACTTCTTTTCTCTTGATCAAAATATCTTTGACATTCTCATCTTTTTCGACAACCATTCATTCTTCCACTCATTCTTCTTTCCACTTAAAGCCGAAATACCCAATAGCCTTTTCTCTCTTTTCTTTTTCATACTCCGTACTCCTCTTAAATTGTTCTTCATAACCGAAACCCATTGTACATCAATTCATTCTTTCTTATTTTTCTTCTCTAGGCCTAAATTATTGATCACCACTTCTTTTGTGGTTTTGCTTTGTTCTTCTTGTTCTAGCTGAATATTTGACTGTCCTCTCCATCCTTTGTGCATGTTGTAGTGGATATGTAACACCCCAAACCCGGTCTAAATGCTACGATCGAATCTGGCATGTTACTGGGAAGAAAACGTCTTACAAACCATTTTGTCGACTTGATTTGAAAAGACAACTTTTGTGTAGTTTAAGAAAAATGTGGTTGAATGGAGTGAATTCTTAAAAAATTTTGAAACTTTATACAACATGATAGAATCAATTTGTTGTTAACCCTTGTTTATTATTTATCCAGTGTACAACTTTAGAAAAACTCAGAGTATTCACTTAAGTTTATAAAATCGTCCATTTCGTAAATTACTTGGCATGTTTTTTTTTTTCGTTTAATAAAAGTTTAAGAAAAACAGAACGAATGAAAAAAAAACCCAAAGTAAAGTTTAAGTGGCCTTATTACAAACTAAAATCCAAACTTAAAGTAGAGGAAAACTAAATCTGAAATAAACAGTGAAATAGAAACAATTGTTGAGCATGGCCACCACGAGTCCACCCCGGCTCCGAATCTACGATCTAAGTGTTATCTGAAAAAAAACAACGAAAGGGGTGAGTCACCGAGACTCAGTGTGTAATTCCCCATCCCAAAAGACATTAGGCTCATACTCAGATTCATATGATATTATGCATGTCATGCAACCCATTACCTAAATATCCATCTGAGTCTCCCAAATTTACCCCTTGTGGCACCTAGCCACTGTTGGTACCTAACCACTGGTAACCGAAGTTACAAATATTCATATGTGGGGCCAACCCACTTGTGGTACCTAACCACTGGTGACGATCCCTTAAATTGATATGTGGGGTACCTAACCACTGGGACGAGTCACAAAACTAATCACATGTGGTACCAAACCATTGGTGGTTCCAAACCATTGAGACTTAGTCACAGAATAATAATATGTGGGGCCAACCCACGTGTGGTACCTAACCACTGGTGACAGTCTGATAAATCATGCCTTCCCCCTCCTCTTATCACCCCATATTTCATGTATATGTTTCGCCATACAATATGATCATGCTTAATACATAAGAAAGTATAACATGGCACACACAAGTTTCACATATATAAGGCACGTTATTCACCATAATGGACTTACCCGCAGTCCTTGCTTATATCCGTAAGGGTAACGTAATGTTTCCCACTGTTATTCTAGCTTTTAACAAACACAACATTTAACATAACAACATATGAAGTGCGTAAGAGTTACACACCTGATTCTCATAGTATCGCACTCACTACTTTAACACTATCGTCACTCGAGACTTCCACTATCCGCCTACAATCTTTCTTCGATGCCGGCCCACAACCTGGTGGCCAATCTCGAACCCCTGATACTACTCTCTTATTGAACTTAGGGGCTGTGTTCACAGAGCCAACCCCTCCTATCGCTTGGCTGACATTTGAGTCCATAACAATCCCTTGGTCACTAAACCGAATTTAAACGATAAGATCAAATTTGAGAGATAATCATAACACTTAAAACGAAACCCTTACCTAGATCGTCAAATCTCGAAAATCCTCAAGAAAGTGTCACCACCCTACCTACATTCGGCCAAGCATCCAAACATTAGACCAACACGATAATCGCACCTACGCTTGATGAGATTCAATAAAAGAGAAAGGGTAAGGGAGTGGCCATTCGGTCGAACCTATTACCAACACATACCTTCGGCTTTCCTCACAGTTCGGCACGAGAGATCACAGCGAGAAAGATTCAGCTTCTAGGAATAAAGAGTGAAAATCGATGAGATATTAGGGAAGTGATTCGGGTTAGAAACTAGATGAGAAAGAAAGAAATAGCAAGGAAGGAAACCACAGAGAACTTACCAATCTTGAGATGATGATTTGGCTATGGTGTAACTTCGAGAAAAGAGGCTAAACTTTGAAGGTTTCGACTATGGGAGAAGAAAATATGGGCAAAGAGGGTTCGACTTTTAGGAAGATATTGAAGAGGAGAATAGAGCTAGAGGGTTTCAGTTTTGAAGCAAATGAGAGAACCCATAGGAGAAGAGAATTTCAGCTTTGAGAGAGGAGATAAGAAAAAGAAAAATATGTGAGAAAAGATGGACACTCTTGCCTACTAATTTCAGCATATCAAACCGAATTTCACCCCCTCCCCAAAGTTTTATTTTTGGCCAACTCTTCCTCCACTTGATAACTCTTATCCTCCCTTGCTATCTTAATCCACATCCTCCCTTCAAAAGAGACCTACTAAGCACCAACTCCTCTTCTCACAATTCAATATATTATCCACATAATAAAAGAATTAAATCCCCTATTTCCTAGCCATTGTGCCGTCCTCCCTTCCCCCCTTAGAATGCCAAATTATAGCCCAAAACATGGGCCCCAAGCGGCCAACACTTAAGCCCAATGCTGCCCTTAGTGACGCCGCCCACTTGCTCTCTTACAACACCACCAGATTTTGGGCCACAAGCCCACCTTGCAAATTTTGAACACAGATACCCCTTCTTTCCTTCCTATAGCTCCCCATTAGAAAATTAACCTAGGTCTCAGCCCAAACCTGAGCCCAATTCACACCTCTAAATCTCAAGCTAACACTTTAACCCTACAACACACAAAAAAAAAAAAATGCACAGACCCACTTACTCAGGATGTTACAGTTTTACCCCATTAAATTAAATTTCAGCCTCAAAATTTAACTGATCAAAAGATTTGAGGGTATTGCTATCGCATAACATCTTCCGGCTCCCATGTCACTTCTTCTGATCCGTGGTTCTTCCATAATACCTTCACCAAAGGAATTGATTTCCTACGCAGTACTTTGACATCCCAATCCAGGATCTGTACTAGTTCCTCCTCAAAAGATAAGTCTGGGCTCACCTCAATTTCTTCCATCGGCACAACATGAGATGGATCTGAGCGATAGCGTCTAAGCATGGAAACATGGAACACATTATGGATCTGACTCAACTTTGGTGGCAACTCGAGCTGATAAGCTACTGGTCCCACCCGCTTCAACACCTGATAAGGCCCGGCCACCAGAACTGCTCCCGTAAATCCCGGTACATCTTACTACCTCTAGGATGCATAGCGTATGGACTGCTATGACCCTCCTGAAGAATCTTCTACCTTAACTCCACATCTCTAGGCATGCAAACTTCCCCCTGAAAACACAACACTCTATCACTGCTCAAGCTATACCCCTTCAATCCACTATTCTACACTTGCAGAAACCGAGCATTTAAAACTTCATCTACCAGTTGTTTTTCCTTAACCTGGTTTACCCATGTTGGCTTCACTTGTAGTTCTGCTAACAGACTTCCATCATCATACAGACTAAGGTGGGCAAACAAGGCTCTTAAATCTATCACAACCTTGCGGCTCAAGGCGTCAGCTACCACGTTAGCCTTACCCAGATGGTGTTCAATCGAGCAATCATAATCCTTCAATAGCTCGATCTACCTCTTCTACCTTAAATTCAATTCCTTCTGCGTAAGGAGGTATCTCAAACTCTTATGATCTGTGTACACAATAGACTTTTCTCCATACAAGTAATGTCTCTAAATTTTTAGGGCGAAAACCACTGCAGCCAACTCCAGATCATACGTCGGGTAATTTACCTTGTGAGGTCTCAATTGTCGAGAAGCATAGGCTACTACCTTCCCTTCTTACATCAGCACACATCTTAACCCTGTGTGAGACGCATCACAATAAATCGTAAACTCCTTCCCTACTTCAAGTTGAATCAGCACCGGAGCTTCCGTCAAAATCCTTTTTAACTTCTCAAAACTTTCTTGTTGCTTGTCTGACCACACAAATGGAACCCCTTTCCTTAACAACTTGGTTAACACTGCTGCAGTCAAAGAAAACCCTTCCACAAACCTCCTGTAATATCCTGCTAAACCCAAAAAACTCCAAATCTCTGCCACAGACTTTGGTGGTTTCCAGTCCAATACAGCTTCAATCTTCCGTGGGTCCATTCTAATCCCCTCAGACGACACCACATGACCTAAAAAGGTAACTTCCTTCAACCAGAACTCGCATTTACTAAACTTAGCGAACAACTACTTTTCTCTTAGAATCTGCAAAACCATCCGCAGATGTGCGTCGTGCTCCTCCTCCGACTTCGAGTACACTAGAATATCATCTATAAACACCACAATGAACTGGTCCAAATATGGCTAGAACACCCGATTCATCATATCCATAAATGCTATCGGTGCGTTCGTCAACCCTAACGGCATCACAAAAATTCATAATGACCGTAACGAGTACAAAAAGTTGTTTTATGGATATCCGCCTCTCTGACCTTAACCTGGTGATATCCTGACCTCAAATCTATCTTGGAAAATACTGAGGCTCCCCTAAGTTGATCGAACAAGTCATCTATCCTCGGTAACAGATACTTGTTCTTAATTGTTAACTTATTCAACTGACGGCAATCAATGCACATTCGCATTGATCCGTCATTCTTCTTAACAAAAAGCACAGGCGCTCCCCAAGGAGATACACTTCGCCAGATAAAACCTCGATCCAACAACTCTTGAATCTGCGCTTTCAGCTCCACCAACTCCTTTGGCGCCATTCTATATGGGGCAATAGACACTGGCACTATTCCTGATAGAAGGTCTATACCAAACTCCACTTCGCGATCCGGAGGCAAACCTGAAAGCTCTTTTGGAAAGACATCAGTAAATTCTTTCACCGTTCAGACATTCTCCAAAGCTAACTCCTTAACCTCCAAGGCACAAACATAAGCCACAAACGCCTTACATCCTTTCTTCACCATCTTTTCAGCCTTCAAGGCGGATACCATACTAGTTAGGTAGTTTCTTCTCTCACCTATCATCACTACTTCTTCACCCTCATTCGTACTCAGCACCATGTGCTTAGCTGTACAGTCCAAGCCCGCTTGATACCTTACTAACCAATCCATCCCTAAGATCAGATCGAACTCCTCGAAGGGCAATTCCATCAAATCAGCTTGGAACACTACCCCTTGAAGTTCTAGGGGTACATCCCTATATAGTTTGTCTACTACCACAGAGTGTCCTAGAGGGCTAATTACCGTCATCTCCCTAGCAGAAGTCTCATAGGCTAAGTTCAAGGTTCCCACTATACTACTAGCAACATAAGAGTGAGTCGAACTAGTATCAATCAAAGCAGTATAAGGCAACCCAAAAATTAAAAATGTACTAATTATGACATCCGGTGCATCACCCTCCTCTCGACGCTTCGCTGCATAGACCAACCCAGGCTGTCTTGCATCATATTTCCAACATCCCTACCCGGTGCTCCACGGCCTCGTCTGTTTCCATTACCACGCCTGGCTGCACCTTGACCCCTCTGCGGTCGCTGACCATCTCCCCTAAATTGTGTACGCCCTTGATTCTCGATCTGCATCCTAGCCGGCCTCCGCGGATAATCCCTTATCTGGTGATCCATTGACCCACACTCGAAACATCCTCTATTACCAGTCCAACACTCCCCCGAATGGGACTTCCCATATAGGGTACACTATGGTGGCCACTGAGTAGCAGCAGCAGGCTTTGCAGCTTGATCTCGTCCACCAAATCTAGCTCTTTTTTAAGAACTCCCAGCAGACCCTGATGGCCCAAAACTCCTTTTATCCCTATTCCTATTCTGATTCTGTTTCTCTATTTGTTTCACCTCCTCAACAATCTTGGCCTTTTCTACAAGAACGACGAATTCCCTCTCTCGCTGCGGAGTAATCAACACCCGCAGATCATCCCTTAGTCCGTCTTCAAACCTAACACAATGCTCAAGCTCCGTAGCCACGATACCCCGAGCATACCTGCTCAACTGTAAGAATTTTGCTTCATACCTAGATACTGACTTACTCCCCTACACCAAATTCAAGAATGCCTTATGTTGTGCATTTATATAACTAGACCCAACGTACTTCCTCTAGTAAGTTGCCTTAGAGAAATCCCAAGTGATGTCATCGACCATCGCACCTTCTCTGACCGTAAGCCACCACTGATAAGACTCATCCTGGGAAGAGACACTATCCCTTTCAACTTTTCCTCAGCCATGAAATCCAAATCATCCATTATGCACTCTGTTGCCTCTAACCAATACTCCGCTGTATTGGAAGCTACACCTGAAACTCCCCTAAATACCTCTGCTCCATTAGCTCAAGTCATTCGGACACAGATTTTTGAGCCCCCAGACCTACGCCTACTCCAGCGACTCTCTCCAAGACCCGTAGCATAGCCTGTGACACTGCATCATCACCACCCGCTTGCTTTTAGAACTCAGCGCCCATAGCTGGCGGCGCTGGTACCTCATTCTCTGACTCAAAACTAGACCCTACTGGTTCTAACACTGTCATCCTACCCCTACCACGACCACGCACATTACGCCCGCGTCCTCGAGTGCTCATGACTAGCGTTCGTAATTTAATCTGACTTAAAATTTTTATAGGTTAATAACTTTTTCTTTGACTGATTAACAACGAACAATCTTATGGAAGAAAGTTTTTAACAGTGGTTCTTTCAAATTTGAACTATGTCTACATAGTTCAATTCTTGAGTCTGTATTTCTAATTCTCAAATTCACATTCAGTAGAGTACCACATACATGTATTCAACACAAGTACATCCATGAGCTTACATTCATCACCTAAGGGCATCTTCGTCATTTCACTACCCAGGGGTATTTTCATAATTTTAACCTATAGCGATATTTTGGCAATTTTCCAAAATAAGGTATCTTGGTGATTTTTCAAAATTGGGTATTTCGGTAATTTTGCAATCTGGGGGTATTTCGATAATTTTGTAATCCAGGGGTATTTCGATAATTTTACCAATTTCTGGTAACTTTCGTAAATCAAGGGGTAGTTTGGTAATTCTTCAAACAAGGGTGCTTTGGTCATTTTCTAAACAGGTTATTTTGATCATTTTACAAAATCAAGGGTATATAAGTAATTTTACAAAGATGGGGTACGGTCCCTTTCGGGTTTTAGTTAAAACTTTGGCCCATTAATAAGCCCTCATGATTAAGGTGAACAGTCACTACGTACCAGGTAGGATTCCAGAGAAGAGGAGGTGTGTCGCTGGGACTGCTTAAATACCAAGCTCTTCCTGAATCCAATCCTAGGCATGCGTATGCCTATTACCATACCCTAGTCCTTCTAACTTGCTCACAGACATGTTTATTTAGGGAAGTTAAGTTTTATGAAATGTAAGAGTTTATGTAACTAGACCTAAGGTCCACAAGCCCTAACATATCTATCTACGTCCCTATAAACCCATTAATCCCATCACATATATATATCACATCAGAGGTTAGGATACTTACCTGCGTGGATCGGTGCCGGAGACTCAGGTGCCATGCTTTTCGAGATAAGCATCTCCTCAAAAATAATTTTATAGAACTTTTATTGAATATATTACCACAGTCGAGCTTTTGAACTAGGCTCTGATACCAAAAATGTAACACCCCAAACCCGGTCCAAACGTTACGATTGAATCTATTGTGTTACTGGGAAGAAAACGTCTTACAAATCATTTTGTCGACTTGATTTGAAAAGACAACTTTTGTGTAGTTTAAGAAAAACCTGGTTGAATGGAGTGAATTGTTAAAACATTTTGAAACTTTATACAGCATGATAGAATCACTTTGTTGTTAACCCTTGTTTATTATTTATCTAATGTACAACTTTAGAAAAATTCAGAGTATTCACTTAAGTTTATAAAATCATCCATTTTGTAAATTACTTGGTATGCTTTTTTTTTCGTTTAATAAAAGTTTAAGGAAAACAGAATGAATGAAAAAAAAAACCCAAAGTAAAGTTTAAGTGCCCTTATTACAAACTAAAATCCAAACTTAAAGTAGAGGAAAACTAAATCGAAAATAAACAGTGAAATAGAAACAATTGTTGAGCATGGCCACCACGAGTCCACCCCGGCTCTAAATCCACGATTTAAGTGTTATCTGAAAAAACAACGGAAGGGGTGAGTCACCGAGACTCAGTGTGTAATTCCCCATCCCAAAAGACATTAAGCTCATACGCAGATTCATATGATATTATGCATGTCATGCAACCCATTACCTAAATATCCATCCGAGTCTCCCAAATCTACCCCTTGTGGCACCTGGCCACTGGTGGTACCTAACCACTGATAACCGAAGTTACAAATATTCATATGTGGGGCCAACCCACTTGTGGTACCTAACCATTGGTGACGATCCTTAAATCGATATGTGGGCCAACCCATCGTGGTACCTAACCACCGGGACGAGTCACAAAATAATCATATGTGGTACCTAACCACTGGTGGTTCCAAACCACTGAGACTTAGTCATAGAATAATAATATGTGGGGCCAACCCACGTGTGGTACCTAACCACTAGTGACAGTCTGATAAATCATGCCTTCCCCCTCCTCTTATCACCCCATATTTCATGTATATGTTTCTCCATACAATATGATCATGCTTAATACATAAGAAAGTATAACATGGCACACACAAGTTTCACATAGATAAGGCATGTTATTCACCATAATGGACTTACCTGGAGTCCTTGCTTATATCCGTAAGGGTAACGCAATGTTTCCCACTGTTATTTCAACTTTTAACAAACATAACATTTAACATAACAATATAGGAAGTACGTAAGAGTTACACACCTGATTCTCATACTATCGCACTCACTACTTTAACACTATCGTCACTCGAGACTTCCACTATCTGCCTACAATCTTTATCCAATGTCGGCCCACAACCGGTGGCCAATCTCCCACCCCTGATACTACTCGCTTCTTGAACTTAGAGTTTATGTTCACAGATCCAACCCCTCCTATCGCTTGATGACATTTGAGTCCATAACAATCCCTTGGTCACTAAACTGAATTTAAACGATGAGATCAAATATGAGAGATAATCATAACACTTAAAACGAAACCCTTACCTAGATCGTCAAATCCCGAAAATCCTCAAGAAAGTGTCACCACCCTACCTACATTCGGCCAAGCATCCAAACATTAGACCAACACGATAATCGCACCTACGCTTGATGAGATTTGGTAAAAGAGAAAGGGTAAGGAAGTGGCCATTCGACCGAACCTATTACCAATACATACCTTCGGCTTTCCTCACAGTTTGGCACGAGAACTCACAACGAGAAAGATTCGACTTCTAGGAATAAAGAGTGAAAATCGATGAGATATTAGGGAAGTGATTTGGGTTAGAAACTAGATGAGAAAGAAAAAAATAGCAAGGAAGAAAACCACAGAAAACTTACCAATCTTGAGATGATGATTCGGCTATGGTATAACTTCGAGAAAAGAGGCTAAACTTTGAAGGTTTCGGCTATGGGAAAAGAAAATATGGGCAAAGAGGGTTCAACTTTTAGGAAGTTATTGAAGAGGAGAATAGAGCTAGAGGGTTTTGGTTTTGAAGCAAATGAGAGAACCCACAGGAGAAGAGAATTTAGGCTTTGAGAGAGGAGATAAGAAAAAGAAAAAAATGTGAGAAAAGATGGACACTCTTGCCTACTAATTTCAACATATCAAACTAAATTTCACCCCCTTCCCAAAGTTTGATTTTCGCCAACTCTTCCTCTACCTGATAACTCTTATCCTCCCTTGCTATCTTAATCCACATCTTCCCTTCAAAAGAGGCCTACTAAGCACCAACTCCTCTTCTCACAATTTAATATATTATCCACATAATAAAAGAATTAAATCCCCTATTTCCTAGCCATTATGCCGTTCTCTCTTCCCCCCTTAGAGTGCTAAATTTTAGCCCAAAACATGGGCCTCAAGCGGCCAACACTTAAGCCCAATGCTCCCCTTAGTGACGCAGCCCATTTGCTCCCTTACAGCACCACCAGATTTTGGGCCACAAGCCCACCTTGCAAATTTTGAACACAGATACCCCTTCTTTCCTTCCTATAGCTCCCCATTAGAAAATTAACCCAGGTCTCAGCCAAAACTTGAGCCCAATTCACACCTCTAAATCTCAAGCTAACACTTTAACCCTACAACACACAAAAAAAAAAAAATGCACAGACCCACTTATTCAGGATGTTACAGGATAGCCACCACCCTTTCTCCCAATCTTCTTAATTGATTTATTCCTATTAAGTGGTAAGCATCTTCTCATTTTTTAGAGTCTTTCTTATGCTCTTGTTGGTTGTTAACCGAGGAATTAATCTTGTGTTTTGGGGTACTTTGGCCAAATATAGGACGGGTCTTTGAGATCAATTAGATTCGATCAATTAGGGGACATTAAGTGATCTATCAATCCAAGTGTTATAGCCTCCGGGTTTTGTCAATCTAGGTCAGGAAATCTAGACATTTTAAATGTCCATCCTGATCTTTAATTTATTCAAAGGCTTAACTTGGTCTTCAGACCAAGATTGTTTTTATGGAATCAAGCACCAGTCAGGCGAAGGAGGGGCTTGGACCCATAAACCCATCCCCTAAATTTAAGAAGCGTGTGGTGTCTACCGTTCGAGATTGGCCACCGGGTTATGAATTGACTTTTAAGAGGGATAAGTGGATTGTTATGATCCCTGTGAGTGGGGACGTTGGTGAGATCGATAGCTTAGTTTTTCAGATTTATAGGTGTGTAATTATCACACTATCTCTTCTTGTGTTCAAATCATATATGTGTTATGGTTAGAAGCCGAAATATCGGTGATGGTGATTGAACTACCCAGGTTGGGTAAAATCAAAACTTCAGGTTAGTATGGTATGACTTATTTTGTTATTCTCGTGGATAGTGAGACTATAAGTATACATGAAGTATTGTGTGAATGACATCTTATAATCTATTATTATACTACATTGAATATGCATGGGTTTTTGGGTTATTACCGTGATACAAGGGAAGTGTACATTAGTGACTTAGTCACACGGAATGATGTTTGGTCACCTAGTGATCGATTATTTGGTCACCTAGTGATCGGTTATTTGGGCACATAGTGATCGGGGGCTAGGCCACGTTTTATTATCTTTATGTACAAAGATGATCACAAGATAATCGCCAAAGTGGAGTGTAGCAGATGGAGGGTTGATTGTAGAAATCCCCAGAAGCGTTGTGGATGGACGGATGAAGTGGAGTGTAGAGGATGGAAAATTAGGCTGGGTTAGGTTACCATGCTAATCATTATTGCATCGTACAAATTGGGCTTCAGCCGGTGGTGTTTGGGGCTTCAGCCCGTAAGGGGATTTACATGTAATAAATGCACACTGGGTCTTGTGACACACTCTTTCGTTTAATAATTGTAGGTGATTTTTAGCTTATCAGACCGAGTTGGAGGGGACTCGAGGCGGCCACGCATGGACTCATGAGTAATTTTTATTTTAAAGCATTATTCATAACTTTTGAGGATTTTACTTGGGTTTGTAATAAGGCCACTATAAAGTTTGAAATTTTCTTTCGGGGTTTAAATTTTAGACTCATAAATTTTAGACTGCTCAATACATGTTTTTAAAATTCAGTTACAAAGTAAAGTTTTCTTACAACCTGCCAAACAATTTTTCTTATAAAAACAAAAGAATAAATAAAAGCATTTTTATCAAAAACCTAATAAATGAATAACTGATAAATGTATATAAGTGGCACCTAATCAAAAGCCCAATTGATTAAATGCCAAAGTTAAGTAAACAACGGGTTTCCAATTGAACCACAAAATTTAGGATTTTATAATGACCTAAAACTCTTACAGAAACCAGTCAAACTTCCTAAACCTTTTCCTAGTGACATGCCAAATTCGATTATAGTGTTTAGGCCGAGTTTGGGGTGTTACATTTTGGTATTAAAACCTAGTTTAAAAACTCGGCCTTGGGTTTTGGGACCAAAAATGTTTTTTCAAATTTGTATTTAAGATCGTATCAAAAGAAAATTTTATAGGAACTTGTGTTTTGAAGGAGTGGCACTCGAGTTCTCGGCTCAGATCCACTAGGTAAGTCTCTTATTTGTTGTGTGTGATTTGCAAAAAGTGGTTATATGATATATTGTCATGAATGCTAGAAATTAGAATTTTATTTTCTGTAGAGATAAAAACCTCTAGGAATGTATGAGCTTGGCGAAGGAACTCCCTATAACTTTATATCATAAAACTACTCGTTAATAATCAAGTGAAAAAGTATGCTGACTCATAAAATTTATAATCACAGTAAAGTAGAGCATTAGGTATGAGTGGTAGAGGACGTGGACGTGGTACTCGTGGCCGTGGAAGAGGTCAAGGTCATGAGGCTAAATTTTCGGAAGCAAGGAATGAGCCTGAGGCTGAGGCGCCAGCATCACCTGTGGCAGGAATGGGTTCGTAAGATAGAATTGATGGAGATGAGGCCCTATCCTAAGCCATGTTTCCGGTGCTGGAACGAGTGGCTGGGGTAGGCAGTGGAACGGCAAATCAAAAGTCCATCCTAGAACGGCTTTGAGCTAACGAACTGAAGTGTTTAGAGGTATCTCTAGAGTAGCTCCAAATGTGGCGGAGTATTGGCTGGAGGTAGTTGAAATAATCATGGATGACTTGGACTACACGGAAGAGGAAAAGCTGAAGGGCATAGTGTCCTTACTCAGGGATGAGGCTTATCAGTGGTGGCTCACCGTGAGAGAAGGTACTTCGACAGAATGAGTCGACTGGGTTTTCTTTAAAGTGTCTTTCCAAAGGAAGTACGTTGGGGCCAGTTACGTGGATGCTCAGAGGAAGGCATTCTTGAATCTAGTTCAAGGCAGTAAGACAATAGCTGAGTATGAGGCAAAATTTCTGTGGTTGAGCCGGTATGTTCGAGGTATAGTTGCAACTGGCTATGAGCATTGTGTAAGGTTCGAAGATGGGCTGCGTGATGAGCTGCGAGTGCTGATAGCCCCACAGCGGGAGAGGATTTTCTATTTTGGTGGAAAAAGCTAAGATAGCTGAGGAGGTAAAGCGAACGGAGAGGCAAAATAGGGACCAGGATAGAGGTAGAAATAAGAGGAGTTATAGATCGCTAGGGTCATCCGGGGGTTTTAAAAAGAGGTCTAAAGTTGATGGGCCAAGTCACATTGCAACACCAATTACTGGTTTTTGACAGTGTGCTCAGTGTGGGAGGCCACATGCAGGGGAGTGCTGGGGAAAAGACAGGGTGTGTTTTAGATGTGGGTCAAAGGATCATCTTATCATGGATTGCCCATTGGATAGGAACAGGGATAGGATGGTAGGTCTGGGGTATGTGCAGCCAGATAGGGGTGGACAGCAGATGTCGAGAGGTCGTGGACCAAACAGAGGGGGAAATGGTTGTGGTCGGGGTCGTGGAACACCAGGCAGAGGTGCTGGGAATATAGAGGCCAGACAGCCCGAGTTGGTTTATGCAGTCAAACGCTGAGAAGAGGGGGATGCGCCAGATGTGATAATGGGTACGTTCCTCATTTTGGGTTACCCTTTAGTGCATTAATTGATATCGGGTCGACGCATTCCTATGTTGCTAGTGTGGTGTCTGGAACCTTGAACATGAACTCTAAAACTACTTCTAGGGGAATGACTGTACTTAGTCCCTTAGGACAGACTGTAGTGGTTAACAAACTTTTTAGAGATGTGCCTCTAGAAGTACAAGGGTTGATTTTTCCAGCCGATTTGATGGAACTGCCATTCGGGGAGTTTGATTTGATCTTAGGCATGGATTGGTTAATAAGATACCGAGCGAACTTAGATTGTGCAGCTAAGTGCATGGTGTTAAGAACTTTTGAGGATGAAAAAGTTTTGGTGATAGGAGAGAGAAGAGACTATTTGTCCAACGTGGTGTCTGCTCTCAAGGCAGAAAGTATGGTGCAAAAAGGGTGCAGGGCTTTCTTAGTGTTTGTTAGTGCTTTGGATACAAAGGAGGTGACCACGGGGGAGGTTAGTACAATAAAAGAATTTGTAGATGTCTTCCCAGAAGAGCTTCTAGGTTGCCTCCCAATCGTGAGGTGGAGTTCGAATTGATTTACTTCCAGGTGCGGCTCCGGTGTCCATCGCTCCTTATAGGATGGCGCCGAAGGAGCTGGTTGAACTCAAAGCTCAGATCCAAGAATTGTTAGACTGTGGGTTCATCCATCTTAGTGTATCCCCGTGGGAGCATCGGTATTGTTTGTGAAGAAGAAAGACGGGTCCATGCGAATGTACATTGACTATCGTCAGCTGAACAAATTGACTATCAAGAATAAGTACCTGCTACTGAGGATAGATGACCTATTTGATCAGCTCAAAGGGGCCTCGGTCTTTTCAAAGATAGATTTGAGGTCAGGATATCATCAGCTTAAGGTCAAGGAAGCAGATATTTACAAAATGGCTTTTCGGACTCGCAATGGCCATTATGAGTTCCTGGTGATGCCATTTGGGTTGACGAATGCACCAGCGGCATTTATGGATATGATGAACCGGGTTTTTCAACCCTATCTGGACCGATTCGTCATTGTATTCATAGACAACATTTTGGTGTATTCCAAGTCTGAGGAGGAGCACGATTCGCATCTTCGGGTGGTTCTACAGATTTTAAGGGAAAAGCAGCTATACGCCAAATTTAGCAAGTGTGAGTTTTGGTTGAAGGAGGTTACATTTCTAGGTCATGTGATATCGGTAGAGGGAATTAGGGTGGATCCCCAGAAAATCGAAGCGGTGTTAGGGTGGAAATCTCTTATATCAGTGGCATAGATTCGGAGTTTCCTTAGTCTGGCTGGGTATTACCGAAGGTTCATTGAAGGGTTCTCATTAATTGAGGCACCTTTAACTAAGCTGTTGAGAAAAGGGGTACCATTTGTTTGGACTGATAAGCAGTAGGAGAGTTTTGAAAAGTTAAAAAAGATTTTAACAGAAGCTCGGTGTTGATTCAGCCTAAAGCTAAAAAGGAGTTCGTGGTTTATTGTGATGCTTCACACACGGGATTAGGGTGTGTGTTAATGCAAGAGGGAAAGGTTGTTGCATATGCGTCTCGATAGTTAAGACCACATGAGAGTAACTATCCTATGCATGTTCTGGAATTGGCTGCAGTGGTTTTCGCTCTGAAGATCTGGAGACATTATTTGTATGGAGAGAAGCCTGTTATCTACACTGACCACAAAAGTTTAAAGTATCTTTTAACTCAGAAGGAGTTAAACTTAAGGCAGCGGAGGTGGATTGAGCTATTGAAAGATTACGACTGCTCGATCGAATATCATTCGGGTAAGGCTAACGTAGTAGCAGATGCGTTATGTCGAAAGGTAATATCGAATTTGAGAGCGATGTTCACCCATCTCAGTTTGTATGATGACGGGAGTCTGTTAGCGAAACTTCAAGTAAAGTCGACATGGGTAGATCAGATTAAAGAAAAATAGTTATTGGATGAAATTCTGAATGCTCGACCTCTACAAGTATTGAATGGTGGGGTAGAAGATTACAGTTTGAACAGTGATGAGGTTTTGTGCTTTCGTGGGAAGGTTTATATGCTAAGGGATGGGGAGTTGAGGCAAAAGATTCTTCAAGAAATGCATAGTAGCCCTTATGTTATGCATCCTGAGGAGTAAGATGTATCGAGATCTGCATGAACAGTTTTGGTAGCCTGGATTGAAGTGAGAGGTTACAAAATTTGTAGGAAAATGTTTAACTTGTCGGCAGGTTAAGGCCGAGCATCAGTTGCCTTCGGGGTTATTGTAGCCGGTGAAGATTCCTCAATGGAAATGGGAAAGGATCACTATGGACTTTGTTAGTGGGCTACCTCTTACGCCTACTAAAAAAGATTTGGTATGGGTAATTGTAGATCATTTGATGAAGTCTGCCCATTTCATACTTGTTCGTGTCGACTACTCTCTTTAGAGGTTAGCTAAGCTGTATGTGGCAGAAATTGTGAGGCTGTATGGGGTACTAGTTCGATCATATCAGATAGAGATCCTAGGTTTACGTTGCAATTCTGGAAGGCACTGCATCAGGCATTGGGAACAAGAATGGACTTTAGCACAGCTTTCCATCCACAGAATGATGGTCAGTCAGAGAGAGTAATTCAGATCTTGGAGGATATGTTGAGGGGTTGTGTCATCGATTTCAAGGGTAGTTGGGAGGAATTGGCAAAATTCGCATACAACAATAGTTATCAATCTAGTATCCGGATGGCGCCATATGAAGCGTTGTATGGGTGGAGGTGTCGTACTCCTACTTGTTGGACGAAATTGGGTGAACGCCAGATTTTAGGCCCAGATTTGGTTGCTGAGATAGAGGAGAAAGGTAAGTTGATTAGGGCTCGATTGAAAGAAGCGTCTGATAGGCAGAAGTCTTATAAGGATCTAAAGTGAAAGGAAATAGAATTTCCAGTGGGTGATCAGGTTTTCTTGAAGGTTTCACCGTGGAAGAAGATAATGAGGTTTGGACGAAACGGCAAGCTAAGTCCTAGGTTCATCGGGCCTTATCGGGTTTTGAAATGGGTGAGACCGTGGCGTATGAATTGGAGCTACCCTCAGAGGTGAAACAGATACATGATATGTTTCATGTTTCCATGTTAAGACATTACCGTTCGGATCCGTCCCATGTTGTGCCAGTGGGGGAAGTTGAGGTAAAGTCAGACTTGTCCTATGAGGAGGAGCCGATCCAAATCTTGGATCGAGACATCAAGGTGCTAAGAAAAAATTAGTCCCGTTGGTTAAAGTGTTGTGGCAAAACCATGGAATGGAAGAGGCGACGTGAGAGTTAGAGGATACGATATGACAACAACACCCTCATCTCTTTTGACTAGGTAATTTCGAGGCCGAAATTTCTTTAAGAGGGGTAGAACTGTAACATTTAGGATTTAGGGGCATTGTTTTTATCTTGTCTCTATGTGTTTGGTATGCTCTGTAGGTTGTTGAGTGTGTTTGGGGGTCCTGGGAAGGCTCGAGGGTAAGTCTGAGCCTCAGTAAAATTTTTGATTTTTGGCACTTTAGGGGAGATTTGGCCGAGGCAAGCCTTAAGGGTATTTGTTTGTGTTTTGGTAGCATAAGTAAGAAGGTGGTAAGATGGAAAGGAGGAGCTACCTTGGGTGCTTGGAGATGACGCCACAGAGGAGTAGAGAGGGGGCAGGTTCGAGCTGCATGGATCGCATTTTGAAGAATTCTTTTTGGCATCAGGTTGGAGGTAGTAAATTCGGCTAGAGACCTTAAAGAGGGGGTGTTGAAGTAGTCAAGGGTGTTTGAATGAGTGGATGAGAGGTGATGGGGGGATTTGAAGTGGTCAACCGATTTGAATGAGTGTTAGGGAGCACTTGGTGAAGGAAAATAAGGAATTTGGAGTGGGAGAAGAGAGTTGGCCAGTTGTGGGAGTGCTTGGATGAGTATTTTTGGCATTTGGGGAAAAGAGGGTGTAACCGAACCTTCTGTTGTTGGTTTTTATTTTTTTTATTTAGCAAAAGGGGGTGTCGAAAGTCTTTAAGGGTCATAAGCCATTTTGGGTCTTTTGTGGTGTATTTTCTTTGGTTTTGGAATTTGGAAGTGCTGAATCTTTGTTCCAAATAGGTACTTGAGTTTTCCTCTCTTAAATTAATTTTTAGACTTCTCTTCCATTCTCTTTTGAGTTATTGCCGAATCATCTAGCCAACCGTCTTCCTCATATCGTTTCTCTTTTCTTCAATTCGAGGTTTCCCCACTTCTTTTCTCTTGACCAAAAACATCTTTGACACTCTTATCTTTTTTTGGCAATCATTCATTCTTTCACTTATTCTTCTTTCCACTTAAAGCCAAAATACCCAATAGCCTTTTCTCTCTTTTCTTTTTCATACTCCATACTCCTCTTAAATTGTTCTTCATAACCGAAACCCATTGAACATCAATTCATTCTTTCTTATTTTTCTTCTCTAGGCCAAAATTATTGATCACATCTTCTTTTGTGGTTTTGCTTTGTTCTTCTTGTTCTAGTCGAATCTTTGACTGTCCTCTCCATCTTTTATGCTTGTTGCAGTGGATAGCCGCCACTCTTTCTCCCAATCTTCTCAATCGATTTATTCCTGTTAAGTGGTAAGCATCTTCTCGTATTTTTTAGAGTCTTTCTTATGCTCTTGTTGGTTGTTAATTGAGGGCATTAATATTGCGTTTTGGGGTGCTTTGGCCGAATATAGGAAGGGTCTTTGAGATCAATCGGATTCGATCAATCAGGGGACATCAAGTGATCTATTAATCCAAGTGTTATAGCCTCGGGTTTTGTCAATCTAGGTAAGGAAATCTTGACATTTTAAATGTCCATCCTTATCTTTAATTTATTCAAAGGCTTAACCTGGTCTTCTGGCCAAGATTGTTTTTATGGAATCAAGCACCAGTCAGGCGAAGGAGGGGCTTGGCCTCATAAACCCAGATCCTAAATTTAAGAAGCATGCAGTGTCCACCATTCAAGATTGGCCACCGGGTTGTGGACCGGCTTCTGAGAGGGATAAGCAGATTGTTGTGATCCCTGTGAATGGGGACATTGGTGAGATCGATAGCTTAGTTCTTCAGATTTACAGGTGTGTAATTATCACACTATCTCTTCTTGTGTTTAAATAATATATGTGTTATGGTTGGAAGCCGAAATATAGGTGATGGTGATTGAACTACCCAGGTTGGGTAAAACCAAAACTTCAGGTTAGTATGGTATGACTTATTTTGTTATTCTTGTGGATAGTGTGACTATATGTATTCATGAAGTATTGTGTGAATGACTTCTTATAATTTGTTATTATACTACATTGAATATACATGGGTTTTCGAGTTATTATCGTGATATAGGGAAGTGTACATCAGTGACTTAGTCACACGAAATGTTGTTTGGTCACCTAGTGATCGGTTATTTGGTCACCTAGTGATCGGTTATTTGGTCACATAGTGATTGGTGGCTAGGCCACGTTTTATTATCTTTGTGCAGCATGACTGTCAACATGATTGCCAAAGTGGAGTGTAGCGGATGGAGGGTTGATTGTAGAAATCCCTAGAGGTGTTGTGGATGGACGGATGAAGTGGAGTGTAGAGGATGGAAAATTAGGCTGGGTTAGGTTACCATGCTAATCATTATTGCATCGTACAAATTGGGCTTCGGCCGGAGGTGTTTAGGGCTTCGGCCCGTAAGGTGATTTACGTGTAATAAATGCACACTGAGTCTTGGGACTCACTCTTTCATTTAACAATTGCAGGTGATTTTTAGCTTATCAGACTGAGCTGGAGGGGACTCGAGGCGTCCACGCATGGACTCATGAGTAATTTTTATTTTAAAGCATTATTCATAACTTTTGAGGATTTTACTTGGGTTTGTCATAAGGCCACTATAAAGTTTGACATTTTCTTTCGGGGTTTAAATTTTGGACTCATAAATTTCAGACTGCTCAATACATGTTTTTAAAATTTAGTTACAAAGTAAAGTTTTCTTATAACCTGCCAAACAATGTTTCTTATAAAAACAAAAGAATAAATAAAAGCATTTTTATCAAAAACCTGATAAATGAATAACTGATCAATGTTTATAATTGGCACCTAATCAAAAGCCCAATTGATTAAATGCCAAAGTTAAGTAAACAACGGGTTTCCAACTGAACCACGAAATTCAGGAACTTATAATGACTTAAAAGTCTTACCAAAACCAGTCAAACTTCTTAAACCTTTTCTTAGTGACATGCCAGATCCGGTCATAGTGTTTGGGCCGGGTTTGGGGTGCTACAAGGGGCTTTGCATCTTTTATGCTTCTGTGTGTTTGGGTTTCCTTATCTATTGTTTAAGTGTGTTTGGGGTCCCTAGGAAGGCTTGAGGTTAATTGAACCTTGGCCAAAATTTCAATTTTGGGCATTTTAGGAGGGAAGCTAACTGGGGCAGGACTTAAGGTTTATTGCTTGTGTTTGGTGACACAAGAATTAAAGTGGTAAGGGGGCAAGGAGGCGCTACTTAGGAGGCAGGTGAATGGCGCCACAGGAAGCAGTGAGGGAGCAGGTTCAAGTGGCACTATTTTCACTTTTAGAATTCTTTTTGACGTTTGGAAGGGAAGTGATGGATTCGGATAGGAACCTTGAAGAGTGGGTGTTGAATTGGTCAAACTTTTTGAATAGATGGACAAGAGTGAAAAGGGGGATTTGAAACTTTCAAACTAATTTGAATAAGGGGTTGGGAGTGAATGTAGGAGGGAAGCATGGAGTAGGTAGCTAGTGGGCTGTTGGCCGAATTTTTCTTGAATGTTGGAAGGGGTAAAGTTCAATTTTGAGCTAGGAGGGTGGTGAGCCAAATCTTAAGGTTAGTAGCTCTGGGTCCCTCTCTTTCTTTCTCATTTTTCTTTTGTTCATATTTTGTTTCACATCCCTAAATACCTTAATCGAAAACTCTCACCAAGCACACCACTTCATTATTTCTTCTTCATGTGTTCTCTTTAGTCGAACCTTCATCCCTTACCCTAAAAGATTCATCCCGTGTTCTTTCTTTTTCTCAAGTCAAAATCTATTTGCTTTTCTTCTCTTTGTGCTGGTTCTTCATAATCGAAACTCATCTCACACTTTGGCAAGCAGTTAGCCGTTTACTTCCATTTTCTCTCTTTTCAAGGCTAAACCATTCGCTCATATCTCCTATTGAGTTGTGTTTTTTTTATGTTTCTTTCTCTTTAGCTGAATCTATGAATGTTGTTTCCATTTTCCTTCTCTTAGAGGTATCATCTGAGTTAGCCGAATATTGTGGAACAAGGTGCTAAGGATCTGCTTCGGATCTTCCATCGACTTGGTTGTTAATGTAAAGAGACACTGCTATCTTTTCCTGTTCTTCTTTCAGGTTTTGGTAGCCAAAGCGGAATGGCTGATTGGCTTGATGATGCAATTGTGTTAACTTCTCTTCTTTTATCTTTATCTTTTTATCTCCTGGGGGCACTTATTCCGAAATGCATTGCTAGCCGAATCGATTGAGTTTCAAGTCAGAGGATCATCCAATCTCTGAATCCCATCTCTTTCTTTTCAAAATTGTAAGGTAAGAGATTCCTCCCTAGTTATTATTTTAGCCTATCTGTTCATCGTTCGTTGCCTTAACCCAGTTGAGTGGTTAAACAATCATCTCTTTCGTATAGCGATTTACTGATCAAGACTTTTTATGGGTGCAAGAAACGTTTAAGTTGGGGAAGAGAGCAAACCCTTGGTTTCAATCTAAAGTTTAAGAAGCGAGCGGTATCGGCAGTTTGAGACTAGCCACCGGGTTGTGGGCCGACTTCAGAAAGGGATCAGCAGATCGTTGTGATCCCTGCAAGTGAGGACATTAGCGAGATCGATAGTTTTTCTTGAGTTTACAGGTGTGTAATTACCACACTACTCCTTAGTTGTATAAAACGTGTATGTGTTATATTTAGAAGTCGAAAATCTTGGCAATGGTGATTTAGTTACCCATGTGGGGTAAAAACCGAAACCCCAAGTCAGTGTATTTTGATTAAGCCTTATAATTAATGTTGATAGCATGATCGTGTGTGCACACCAAAGATTGCATGCATGACATCATATGATCTATTTATTATACTATGTTGCATGTGCATGGGATTTGGGATGTTAATGATATGAAGGGGAAGTGTATATCGGTGACATTGTCACACTAAATGATGGCTCGGTGCCTCATTATCGTATCGGTGACTTGGTCACATGGTTATTGGTGGCTGGACCACGTTATATCGACTTTGAGAAGTGTGACTGTCAGCATGACTGCCAAAGAGGAGTGTAGAGGTTGGAGGGTTGATTGTAGAAATCCCCACAGGTGTGTTGAGGATGGACATATGGAGCAGAGTGTAGAGGATGGAATAATAGGCTGGGTTGGGTTATCATATTGATTACTTGGTTATGCTATAATGATTGGGCTTCGGCAGATGGTGTTTGGGGCTAAGGCCCATTAATGGATTATGTGGACTAATTGCACACTGAGTCTTGTGACTCACTCTATTTGTTAAACAAATTGCACGTGATCCTTATCTACCTGGACTGGGCTGGAATGGACTCGAGGTGGCCATGCATGGGTGATTCTATCAAAACATTAATTTAATTTGTAATTTGCTACTTTTGGGGAATTTTTAATATGTAATAAGGCCACTTCAAATTTGGTAAATTTTGGATTCTTTTTTATTTGTTTTTTGATACATTGATTACAAACTACTCGATGGGACGTTTTTATAAAATACAAACAAAAGTTTTCTTTACAACCTTTCAAACAACATTTCTTATAAAAGGGATTTTGTTAATAATCTGATAATCGAAAAATCGATAAGTATTTTCAAATGTCACCTAATCGCAAGGCTTGACTAACTAAATTTCTAACTTAAATGAATCATGGGTTTTCAACTGAACCACGAAACTTGGGGTTTTAAGAAAATCTTAAAAGAAAAAAAATCTTAAAATTCTTCTGAAGCTTGTGAAACTTTTTAAACTCTTTTCTAGTGACATGCCAGATTCGGTCATGGTGTTCAGCCGGGTTTGGGGTGTTATAATTTGGTATCAGAGCTTGGCTTAAAAAGCTCGGCCTTGGGTTTTGGGTTCAAAACGTTTTCCAAATTTTGCATCTAAGATGGTTTAAAAAGAAAAAAAATACATATGAACCTGTTTTCTAGAAGTGTGGCACCCGAGTCTCCGGCTCAAGCCTTCCAGGTAAGTTTTCTGATTGTTAAGTGATTTGCATGAGGTAGTTATATGACATAGATATATCGTTATGGATGTTGGAATTGAGAAACTCTATTGTAGAGATGAAAACCTTTAGATATGCATGTGTCTCACAGAAAAACTACGTATAATTCTATCCTTATAAAACTACTCATTAATAAACAGTGGAAAGAAATACTGACGCATAAAATTTGTAATCAGAATAAGACAGAGTGATAGACATGAGTGGTAGAGGACGTGGACGTGTTACATGCGGCCGTGGGAGAGGCTGGGGTACCGAGGTGGAACTCTCGGAAGTGAGAAATGAGCCTGAAGGCGAAGCGCCAGCATCACCTATGGCAGAAATAGGGTCGCAAGATAGAACTGGGGGAGATGATGCTCTGTCTCAAGCAATGCTGTGTGTGTTGGAATGAGTAGCTAGGGCAAGCACTAGAACAACAACTCGAAAGTCCATCCCTAAGCGACTTCGAGCTAATGGAGCTGAAATGTTTAGGGGTATTTTTGGGGTGGCTCCAAATGTGGCTGAGTATTGGCTAGAGGCGGTTGAGAGGATTATGGATGATTTGGATTGCACAGCAGAGGAGAAGTTGAAGGGCACAGTGTCTCTACTTCGAGATGAGACATATCAGTGGTGGCTTACCGTGAGAGAGGGTACTCCGGCAGACCGAGTTGATTGGGATTTCTTTAAGATGATGTTTCAAGGGCCAGTTATGTGGATGCTCAGAGGAAAGCATTCTTGAATTTGGTACAAGGAGGTAAATTGGTAGCTGAGTATGAGGCGAAATTTTTTGCGGTTGAGCTGGTACGCCCGAGGGATAGTTGCGATCGATTATGAGCGTTGCGTGCAGTTCAAAGATGGGCTGCGAGATGAGTTGCGAGTGTTGATAGCTCCACAGCGGGAGAGGGATTTTGCTATCCTAGTGGAAAAGGCTAAAATAGTCGAGGAGGTAAAATAGACTGAGAGGCAAAATAGGGACAAGGATAGAGGAAAAAATAAGAGGAGTTATAGACCGTTAGGGTCATCTGGGGGTTTCCAGAAAAGGCCTAGGGTTGATGGGTCGAGTCGTGTTACAACGCCAAGCTGCTGTTGGGCAATTTCGACAATGTGCTCAGTGTGGGAGGCCACATGTAGGAGAGTGCTTAAGTGTGGGTCAAAGGATCATCTGATCAGGAATTGTTCGCTAGAAATGACCAGGGCACGGATGGTAGGTCAGGGGTATGTGCAGCTAGGAAGGGGTGGACAGCAGGTGTTGAGAGGTCGTGGTCCGAACAGAGGAGGGAATGGTTCTGGTCGGGGTCATCGAGCATCGAGTAGAGGTGCTGGGAATACAGAGGCAAGATAGCCCGGGTTGGTTTATACAGCCAGACGTCGAGAAGAGGGTGATGCACCGGATGTTATAACGGGTACGTTCCTCATTTTCGGTTTACCCTTTACTGCATTAATTGATATTGGGTCGACACATTCCTATGTTGCTAGTGTGGTGTCTAGAACTTTGAACATGAACTCTAAAATTGCTTCTAGGGAGATGACTGTACTTAGTCCTTTAGGACAATCAGTAGTGGTGAACAAACTTTTTAGAAGTATGCCTCTAGAAGTTCAAGGGTCGGTTTTCCCAGCTGATTTGATGGAACTACCATTCAGGGAGTTCGATTTGATCTTAGGCATGGATTGGTTTGTAAGGTATCGAGCAAGCTTGGATTGTGCTGCTAAGCGCATGGTGTTAAGGACTCCCGAGGATGATGAAGTTTTAGTGATAGGTGAAATGAGAGACTACTTGTCCAATGTAGTGTCTACTATAAAGGCAAAAAGAATGGTGAGGAAAGAGGGCGTGTCATTCTTAACTTTTGTCAGTGCATTGGATACAAAGGAAGTGACTGTGAATGAGGTTAGAATAGTAAAGGAATTAGTAGATTTCTTTCCTGAAGAGCTTTCAGGGTTGCCTCCGGATCGCGAGGTGGAGTTTGGGATTGAGCTACTTCCAGGTACGACTCCGGTGTCTATCACCCCTTATAGGATGGCGCCGAAGAAGTTGGTTGAACTTAAAGCTCAGATCTAGGAGCTATTAGATCGTGGTTTTATCTGACCTAGTGTATCTCCGTGGGGAGCGCCAGTGCTATCCGTGAAGAAGAAAGACGGGTCCATACGAATGTGCATTGATTATCGCCAGTTGAATAAGTTGATGATTAAGAACAAGTACCCGCTGCCGAGGATAGATGACCTGTTTGATCAGCTCAAAGGGCTTCGATCTTTTCAAAGATAGATTTGAGGTCAGGATATCATCAGCTTAAAGTCAAGGAAGCAGATATTCACAAGACAGCTTTCCGGACTCACTATGGACACTACGAGTTTTTAGTGATGCTGTTTGCGTTGACAAATGCACCAGCTGCGTCCATGGATATGATGAACTGGGTTTTCCAACCTTATCTAGACTGT
Source organism: Gossypium rotundifolium (assembly GCA_025506655.1). Taxonomy (NCBI): domain Eukaryota; kingdom Viridiplantae; phylum Streptophyta; class Magnoliopsida; order Malvales; family Malvaceae; genus Gossypium; species Gossypium rotundifolium. The sequence continues at coordinate 117,396,502 of CP106727.1, read as the reverse complement.
TCATTATAGTGTTCATAGACGCCATTCTGGTATACTCTAAGACAGAAGAGGAGCACGATTCACATCTTCGGGTGGTTCTGTAGATTTTGAGGAAAAGCAGCTATACGCCAAGTTTAGCAAGTGTGAGTTTTGGTTGAAGGAAGTTACCTTTCTGGGTCATGTGGTATCTGCTGAGGGGATTAGAGTCGATCCCGGAAGATTGAAGTTGTGTTGGATTACAAATTGCCTAAGTCTGTGGAAGAAATTCAGAGTTTCCTTGGTCTGGCTGGGTATTACTGAAGGTTCGTTAAGGGGTTCTCATTGATTGCGACACCATTAACCAAGTTGTTGCGGAAAGGGGTACCGTTTGTTTGGACTTTCACACAACAGAAAAGCTTTGAGAAGCTGAAGAGGATTTTGACAGAGGCTCCGGTATTGATTTAGCCTGATGCTAGAAGAGAGTTTGTGGTTTATTGTGATGCTTCTCACACGGGGCTAGGATGTGTGTTAATGCAGGATGGGAAGGTTGTTGCGTATGCATCTCGGTAGTTAAGACCGCATGAGACAAACTATCCCATGCATGATTTAGAGTTGGCTGCGATAGTATTCGCTGTAAAAATCTGGAGACATTATTTGTATGGAGAGAAGTCCGTTATCTACACCGACCACAAGAGTTTGAAATATCTTCTAACTCGGAAGGAGTTGAATTTAAGGCAGCAAAGGTGGATTGAGCTATTGAAGGATTATGACTGCTCGATCGAATATCATTCGGGTAGGGCTAAAGTGGTGGCAGATGCGTTAAGTCAGAAGGTAATATCAGATTTAAGAGCGATGTTCGCCAATCTCAGTTTATATGATGACGGGAGTTTATTAGCTGAACTTCAAGTGAAGCCTTCTTGGGTCAGTCAAATTAAAGAGAAGCAGTTATCGGATGATGTCTTGAGTGCTCGACTTCTGCAAGTACAAAATGGTGGGGTAGAAGATTATAATTTGAACAATGATAGGGTTTTGTGTTTCTATGAGAGGGTTTGCATGCCGAAGGATATTGGGTTGAGGCAGAAAGTGCATAGTAGCCCTTACGCTATGCACCCTGGAGGGAATAAGATGTACTGGGATCTGCGTGAACAGTTCTGGTGGCCTGAATTGAAGCGAAAAGTTACGAGTTTGTGGGAAAGTGTTTAACGTGTCAGCAGGTAAAAGTCGAGCATCAATTGCCTTCGAGGTTATTGCAACCGGTGAAGATTCCACAGTGGAAATGGGAGAGGATCACTATGGACTTTGTTAATGGGCTACCTCTTACGCCTACTAAGAAAGATTCAGTATGGGTGATTGTGGATTGGTTGATGAAGTCCTCTCATTTCTTACCTGTTCGTGTCGACTATTCTCTTCAGAGGTTGGCTAAGCTATATGTGGCAGAAATTGTGAGGTTGTTGAGGTACCAGTATCAATCATATTAGATAGAGACCCTAGGTTTACGTCGCGATTATGGAGGGCACTGCATCAGGCATTAGGCACAAGATTGGACTTCAGCACAACATTTCATCCGCAGACAGATGGACAGTCTGAGAGGGTAATTCAGATCTTGGAAGATATGTTGAGGGGTTGTATCATTGACTTCAGGGGTAGTTGGGAGGAGTTTCTACCATTGGCAGAATTTGCATACAACAACAGCTACCAATCTAGTATTCAGATGGCGCCCTATGAAGCGTTATATGGGCGGAGGTGTCATACTCCTACCTGTTGGACAGAATTGGGTGAGCGTCAGATGTTGGGTCTAGAATTGGTTACAGAGATAGATGAGAAGGTTAAGTTAATTCAAACTCGGCTAAAGGAAGCGTCCGACAGACAAAATTCATATGTTGATCTGAAACGAAAGGAGATAGAGTTTGTAGTGGGTGATCGAGTTTTCTTGAAGGTTTCATCGTGGAAAAAAGTGATGAAGTTTAGACGGAAGGGCAAGCTAAGTCCCAGATTTATAGGGCCTTATCACATTTTGAAACGTGTGGGACCAGTGGTGTATCAACTGGAGTTACCTTCAGAATTGAAACAGATACATGATGTGTTCCATGTTTCAATGTTAAGACACTACCGGTTGGATCCGTCTCACGTCGTGCCAGTGGAGGAAATTGAGGTAAGGCCAGACCTGTATTTTGAGGAGGAACCAGTGTAGATCTTGGAACGAGACGTCAAGGTGCTAAGAAGGAAATCAGTTCCGTTGGTTAAAGTCTTGTGCCAAAATTATGGTATAGAGGAGGCCACGTGGGAGCCAGAGGATGTTATACATCAGCAGTATCCTCATCTCTTTTGACCAGGTAATTTCGAGGCAAAAATTTCTTTAAAGGGGTAGAGCTGTAACATCCTAAATTAGGGGTTTGCATCTTTTATGCTTCTGTGTGTTTGGGTTGCCTTATCTATTGTTTGAGTGTGTTTGGGGTCCCCGAGAAGGCCCGGGGTTAAGTCAGAACCTTGGCAAAAATTTCAATTTTGGGCATTTTAGGAGGGAAGCTGACTGGGGCAGGACTTAAGGTTTATTGCTTGTGTTTGGTGACACAGGAATTAAAGTGGTAAGGTGGCAAGGAGGCGCTACTTAGGAGGCAGGTGACTGACGCCACAAGGAGCAGTGAGGGAACATGTTTGAGTCGCACTGTTTTTACTTTTAGAATTCTTTTTGGCGTTTGTAAGGGAGGTGATGGATTCGGCTAGGAACCTTGAAGAGTGAGTGTTGAATTGGTCAAACTTTTTGAATAGATGGACAAGAGTGAAAAGGGGGATTTGAAACTTTCAAACTAATTTGAATAAGGGGTTGGGAGTGAATGTAGGACGGAAGCATGGAGTGGGTAGCTAGTGGGTTGTTGGCTGAATTTTTCTTGAATGTTGGAAGGGGGGAAAGTTCAGTTTTGAGCTAAGAGGGTGGTGAGCCGAATCTTAAGGTTAGTAGCTCTGGGTCCCTCTCTTTCTTTCTCATTTTTCTTTTGTTCATATTTTGTTTCACATCTCTAAACCCCTTAACCGAAACCTCTCACCAACCACACCACTTCATTATTTCTTCCTCATTTGTTCTCTTTAGCCAAACCTTCATCCCTTACCATAAAAGATTCATCCCGTGTTCTCTCTTTTTCTAAAGCTGAAATCTATTTGCTTTTCTTCTCATTGTGTTGGTTCTTCATAACCGAAACTCATCTCACACTTTGGTAAGTAGTTAGCCGTTCACTTCCATTTGCTCTCTTTTCAAGGCCGAACCATTTGCTCATATCTCCTATTGAGTTGTGTTTTTTTATGTTTCTTTCTCTTTAGCCGAATCTCTGAATGTTGTTTCACTTTTCCTTCTCTTAGAGGTATCATCTGAGTTAACCGAATATTGTGGAACAAGGTGTTAGGGATCTGCTTCGGATCTTCCATCGACTTGGTTGTTAAGGTAAAGAGACGCTGCTATCTTTTCCTATTCTTCTTTTGGGTTTTGGTAGCCAAAGCAGAATGGCTGATTAGCTTGATGATGCAATTGTATTAACTTCTCTTCTTTTATCTTTATCTTCTTCTCTCTTGGGGGCACTTATTTCGGAAAGCATCGCTAGCCGAATCGATTGAGTTTCAAGTCGGAGGATCATCCAATCTCTGAATCCCATCTCTCTCTTTTCAGAATTGTAAGGTAAGAGATTCCTCCCTAGTTATTCTTTTAGCCTATCTGTTCATCGTTCGTTGCCTTAACCCAGTTGAGTGGTTAAACAATCATCTCTTTCGTATAGCAATTTACTGATCAAGACTTTTTATGGATGCAAGAAACATTTAAGTTGGGGAAGGGAGCAAACCCTTGGTTTCGACTCCAAAGTTTAAGAAGCGAGTAGTATCGACAGTTTGAGACTGGCCACCGAGTTGTGGGCCGACTTCAAAAAAGGATAAGCAGATCACTGTGATCCCTGCAAGTGAGGACGTTAGCGAGATCGATAGTTTAGTTCTTTGTGTTTACAGGTGTGTAATTACCACACTACTCCTTAGTTGTATAAAACGTGTATGTGTTATATTTGGAAGCCGAAAATCTCGGCAATGGCAATTGGGTTACCCATGTGGGGTAAAAACTGAAACCCCAGGTCAGTGTATTTTGATTAAGCCTTATAATTAATGTTGATAGCATGATCATGTGTGTACACCAAAGATTGCATGTATGACATCATATGATCTGTTTATTATACTATGTTGCATGTGCATGGGATTTGGAATGTTAATGATATGAAGGGGAAGTGTATATCGGTGACATTGTCACACTAAATGATGGCTCGGCGCCTCATTATCTTATCGGTGACTTGGTCACATGGTTATTGGTGGCTAGACCATGTTATATCGACTTTGAGCAGTGTGACTGTCAACATGAATGCCAAAGAGGAGTGTAGAGGATGGAGGGTTGATTGTAGAAATCCCCACAGGTGTGTTGAGGATGGACATATGGAGTGGAGTGTAGAGGATGGAATAATAAGCTGGGTTGGGTTACCATATTGATTACTTGGTTATGCAGTAATGATTGGGCTTCGGCCGATGGTGTTTGGGGCTAAGGCCCACTAATGGATTATGTGGACTAATTGCACACTGAGTCTTGTGACTCACTCTATTTGTTAAACAAATTGTAGGTGACTCTTAGCTACATGGACTAGGCTGGAATGGACTCGAGGTGGCCATGCATGGTTGATTCTATCAAAACTTTATTTTATTTGTTATTTGCTACTTTTGGGGAATTTTTAATATGTAATAAGGCCACTTCAAATTTGATAAATTTTGGGTTTTTTTATTATTTGTTTTTTGACACATTGATTACAAACTACTCGATGAGATGTTTTTATAAAATACAAACGAAAGTTTTCTTTACAACCTGTCAAACAACATTTCTTATAAAAAGGGATTTTTTTTAATAATCTAATAATCAAAAAATCGATAAGTATTTTCAAATGACACCTAATCGCAAGGCTTGGCTAACTAAATTTCTAACTTAAATGAATCATGGGTTTTTAACTGAACCACGGAACTTGGGGTTTTAAAAAACTCTTAAAAGAAAAAAAAATCTTAAAATTCTTCTGAAGCTTGTGAAACTTTTTAAACTCTTTTCTAGTGACATGCTAGATTCGGTCGTGGTGTTCGGGCCGATTTTGGGGTGTTACAGATTCACAGCTATACAAAATCGGGTCCCTAAAGGTTGAAAAGGACGATGGCTACAAACAAAGTAGAGTTAATCCTAAATATTCCTATCAAATTGAACCTCCATGGCCTCTAGGTTTGAGATAATTTCTTTAAACATAGTTAAGTGTTCGTACATAGACGGACTTTCTTCTAGACAATGGGCATAAAGATGCTGCTTCATATGTAACTTGCTCGTCAGGGTTTTTGACATGCATAGTTGCTCTAGTTTTGCCTATAATATAGCGGTGGTCTTCTCCTTCATTACATCCTGAAAGATTTCATTAGACAAATGCAAATGTAATTGCATCAAGGCCTTTTGATCTTTACGTTATTTCTTTTCATCTGTCAATGTCGAAGTCATCTTTTCTATCCCTTGCAAGGCCTTTCCAAATTCATCTGTGGAAGAATTGTCTGCATCTTTATCTGTCACAATGCGAATCTGGTGTTGTGATCCAACAAGAAAATTTCATACTTCAGTGACGCCATTATTGTGATCGAGATGAGCAACTCAAAAAGCTCTGATACTAATTTTTCAAAAATAGAATGTCGATAATTGCAAGAAAAGATAAAAATAGAACACACATATTTTAGGTGGAAACCCTTTCGGGGAAAAAACCACAAACAGAGGAGAAGAAAATTCACTATGTCAAATTCAAATGATTACAATGAGTATAGACGTCTATTTATAGGTTTAGAAAACCTTGTTCTAATCAACATATAATAGAAGTAATGTAGTAAGGTTGAAACACCTTATTCAAATCAATATAAAATAGAGGAAGTAAACTTTTATACGATTAATAAGAATTTGGGTCACAACTCTAACAATATCATTCCCTTCTGAGATTAAGATTACAAGCAAAAATTATTAAGGATGCATTAAATTAAAAAGCATATACTTATTCTCAAGTATCTAAAGGATAAAAATTTACCAACCAAGAAACCATAATGAATAACTTAATTCATCAAGCATCAAGTTTCATCCATGGTAAACTTTTTTGCCAAAAATAAAAACATGAAAAAGAACTTCTTAGGGATCTAGTTCAAAAAGGGAGATGAGAACATTAAAAATCCCTGACTAAGATTATTTTAAAAGATGTTTTCTATGTACCAAATTTCAAAACAAGCTTAATTTCTATTCCATGTTTATTTAAATACGACTTGATTGTGAGTTTTAATAATAGTAGTGAAATATTTAGAAAACGTAAACTTATCTATAATGGATGGATAAAAAATAATCTCTATTTTATCAAACCAAAGATGTACTCACTGCTTGAAATTGAAGTTTCAAATAAAATACTTAAAACTTCTCACTCTAATAAGGCGTACCTTTGACATTTGAGACTTGGTCATATTAACCAAGAAAGAATCACTAGACTTGTGAAAGATGGAACCTTATGTTCGTTTAAGGAAGTTGATCTTCCACAATGTGAATCTTGTTTGGAAGGTAAGATGACTAAACAATCTTTTAATGCAAAAAGAACAAGGGCCCTGAAAGCCTTAGAACTTGTGCACACTGACGTATATGGCCCCCCATGAATTTCAGTGCAAGAGGTAGTTACGAGTATTATTTAACCTTTATTGATGAATACTCCAGATATGGGTATATGTACCTAATGCATTGCAAGAGTGAAACCTTTGATAAATTCAAAGAGTTTCGTACGAAAATGGAGAAACATCTAGGTTTACCCATAAAGAAACTTAGGTATGATCAATGTGGGGGCTATTTATTGGATGAGTTCTTAGGTTATCTCATAAGGAATGGGATTCTATCCCAATTAACTGTATCAAGCACTCCATAAGAAAATGGTGTGGAAGAGAGAAGAAATCGAACTTTGTTAAACATAGTTCATTTGATGTTAAGTTATTTGAAATTGTCAATTTCCTTTTAGGGATATGTATTGCAAATGGCTTTCTATATTTTGAATGATGTACAAACTAAGGCGACATCTAAAACTCCATAAGAATTGTGTCACGACGGAAAGCTAAATCTAAATCATTTAAGGATTTAGGTATGCCTGGCCCACATATTGCATAAAGATATGAGGAAGTTGGATTAACGAATGAAATTATGCATGTTTGTGGGATATCTAAAAGGAAAAAAGGGTGGTTTATTTTATAACCCAAAAGAGCAAATAATGATAGTGTCAACTCATGCTACTTTCATTCAAAAAAGTTATATGAATGAATTCAAACCTTGAAGTAAAGAAGTACTCAATAAAATTTTGGGAAATACACAAAACCTTAGAGAAAGGGTTCCATAACCAACTTTGAATAGTAGACCTATAAACAATTAGCAACATAGGGTGCTTTGTCATAGTGGAAGGGTCTCTCGTAAGCTTGAGTCCTTCCAATTTGGTGGAAGTGTTTTAAACAATGAGTTTTCCAAATAGGAAGATGATTACTTTCTCACATATGATGAAGCAATGCAAAGTGCTGATTCCAACCTTTGGGAAATAACTATGAAAACTGAGATGGATTCTATGGCTTCCAACTCAATGTGGGTACTTATAAACTTATCGAAATGGATAAAACTCATAGAGTGTAAGTGGATCTACAGGAAGAAAATAAATATGGATGGAAGAGTTTAAAATTACAAGGCCAAAATTCTAGCAAAATGTTATACCTAGGAAAAAGGTATCGATTACAAATAAACTTTCTCTCAACTACGAGATTTTGAAAATGGATGTTAAGACAATGTTCTTGAAAAACTATCTTAAAGAGAACATCTATATGATGCAACCCATCGGATATAAAACTAAAGGAAATAAGTAAAAAGTTTGCAAACTGTTTAGATCCATATACTGACTTAAGTAAGCATCCCACTTATAGAATCAAAGATTTGATCAAGCGATCAAAACTTTTGGATTTGAGAAAAACATAAATGAACCTTGTGATTATAAACGTATTGGGGATGAAAAGGTGATCTGTAACACCCCTAACCTGAATCCGTCACTAGAATAAGGTTACAGAGCATTACCATAATTTACAGATCAAATAGAAAATATTCCACATCATACAGTATTCATATCAGAAATTAATCATAAACTCCATTATATGAACCCTCAAGGTCCAAAACATGCATTTGAAATGAGTTGGGACTAAATCGATTTTACACAGAATTTTTCATGAAATCTCAAAATTTTTCCTAGGTGTAGGGGTCACACACCCATGTGTTCAGGCCGTGTGTAACTCTCTAACTTGGGTTACACGGCCAAGTCACACTCCCATGTGCTAGACCGTGTGTAGGTGCAGGGGACACACGGTCAGAGCCACACGCTCGTGTGCTAGCCGTGTGATCAATTCTGAGCATTTTGTTTTGACATTTTAATGATGTAGGGACACAAGGCCAGGTCACATGCCCATGTTCCAAGTCGTGTGTCACAAACGACTGAGACACACGGCCGTGTCTCTGCCCGTGTGGATAAAAATAGGCTATTTTCCTAGCCACATTTCTCACCCATTTTGTTTTCCTCCTACACCAATACTTTAACATATTTGCAAGCCATTTTTAAAACAATTAATTCAAGTCAAAACCGAGTCTCATGCATGACATAACATCACCTACAACCAATGTGCTCTTAAGCACCTCAAATACACTTTACCATCATCTAACCAAACATACAAAAATTAATTAACTTATCAAATTGACCTATATGTATATTTTACCAAATATGCTAGAATTAATCATCAATATGCCAACATGATTTCTATCATTCAACCATTTAAGCACACACCAAACATGTTATAGCCTCATTTATACATATCAAAACATGTTCATCATAAGCCATTCCAATGGCTAGTTATAACCCAATCATTTACATGCCAACATTGGTTAATTAACCTATACATGCCATTATAACCATAATTAATTTATCATATAAACCAAGATGGGTTGATTGATAGTGTGAGTGATCTCCACCAAGCTTCCAATCCAACAAGCCTCTGAATTACTGTAGAACAGGGGAAAATAAAATAGAGTAAGCATGAAATGCTTAGTAAGTTCGTATAACATGGTAAATAACTTACCATATATTTATGTTCAAAATAAACATGCAAGGCACTATCAACCAATTTGGTCACAAGCCCTAAACACATATTCTCATCATATTAGCCAAGTAATAACATATAAGAGTCCTTAATCATGGATGAACAAAGTCATCAAGCATGTTCCACATTCATGTAACAACCAATTCATGCATCATTATATCAAGTAATGTCATTTCCATGTACTTCATATACATACAGGTAATAGTTCGTTTCTAAGTCATACTATCTCATATAAACATCAAGAAACATGTAAGGGCTCAATAATAACCAAATTCCCATAAACATATACTTTCCACATCATGAATTCAAATAACATATACAAATCATATCCATGTATTTCAAGTACATTTTCATAATATTTCGTCTCAAGTTCAGATTATTTCATGTCAGGATTTTGCTCATTAAATCAATTAAAATATCAATAGAAACCATGGAAAATACACTTGAAGTGTACAAATGTATAATCTTAGATGAACATATTCATAAAACAAGTTCCATATTCATATATCACCATATCATACTTCCATATATCATGTATCATCATTTTCATGTATTTCAGGCAGATACATGTAATAATTCATTTCGTGTTCATATTTTCTCATGTCAAGATTTTGCCCGTTAAATCATTGAAATATCGATGGATACCAAGGTAGTACACACAATATGTACTTATTATTGATGCGTCAATTCATATACAGGGGTACTCTTTAGAGCACATAATCGGAAGCACACTCTCAAGCCTTGTAATAAGAAGCTCACACAGAGCCATTTTGGGAAGCTTATAAAGAGCCTATCGGGATGTAACACCCTTAACCCGTATCCAACATCGAACTAGGGTTACGAGGTATTACTGATCAAATTATAACATTTAATCAACCATATCTCATACACCATCAAAACAAAATTAAAAATTGCTACGAAGTCCCTTAAGAAGGTTTACTAGATCCCAAACATGCTTTAAGATGGAGTCAGGACAAAATCGAGCACATATAAAATTTTTTAGAAACTTAAACATTTTTCAATGTTACAGAGGCCACATGCCCTTGTGCCTCACACGGCATCAGACACACCCGTGTGTCCAAGCCGTGGCAAACTAGAGCATACATACTGACTTGTCCACATGGCCGAAGACGCGCCCGTGTGCTTAACCCATGGGCAACACTTGTAACAGACCGAATTTGACCCTAATCAGAACAGTGGTTTTGGGACCACGAATCCGAGTCTTAGAAATATTTAAATATTATATTTTTGTGTTTATTATATGTGAATTAATGTGTGTGAAAATTTCATAGAAAAATTTAATCATTTATGTGTTTAATTTAGAAAAAGGACTTAATCGCGTAAAATGTAAAAGTTGCAAACTATAGTGAAAAGTGCCTTTTTGATAATGGCTTTTTAATATGGGATATTAAAAGGGCAATTAGCCCATTTTAATAGTTAGTGGGCAGCATTAAGACCTGGTATATTCGGCCAAATACATAAGTATGTATGTGATGTGTAATAAGTTGTATATATTCGGTTAGTTTTATGCCATATGAAATTGGGTTTTAAATGAAAGTATTATACATTGACATTCAAAGTATACTCATTTGGTTAATTAGTACAAATAATTTAGTTGTTTATATATTTCATAGATCAAGATCATTTTGAAAAATGTAGTGCATGTAATCTGTATTGTCTGTTTATGATTAAATTATTGATGAAGATGATCAACTGAGATTCAAACAATTGAACGGAAGTTTTAATTACATGGTAATATCCGTAACCCTAATTTGGCAATGGACACGAGTTAGGGGTGTTACATTTGATTGGTATCAGAGCTTATGGTTTAGTCGGTTTTAGGACTACCGTAGCGCGTGTGAGTCTAGCTATACATGCCTTTATTGTACATTTGATAGTGTGGTAACTTTTGACATTTCGAATTATGTTTTATATAGTAAATGGATTCTGATCTTGACAGAGCCGTAGCAGCTGATGTAGAGAGTGTAGTGCCTGATCGTGTACGTGGATCAGCACCGATAGACTCTCGATCAGTTTCGGGTAGCCATGAGGGAGAGGCTAAACAAGCCTTCTACCAGATGATGAACGAATGGTTTACCCAGTTTATTCAGACTAACCCGGTTGTACAATAACCTCCACCCCCAAATAATCCAATTTTGATACCTTTTGCACCTCCGATGATAGATTCGATGAGATCTAGTAGGCCTCCCGTTGATAAAATCAGGAAACATGGGGCTGAAAAATTCAATGCTAATGATGATGATGACGTAGAGTGAGCTGAGGTGTGGCTCGATAACACTATTTGTGTACTTGATGAGTTATTCTGTACTCCAAATGAATGCCTAAAGTGTGCTATATCTCTACTTTGAGACACTACATATCATTGGTGGAATACATTAGTATCAGTGGTTCCGAAAGAAAAGGTGACTTGGGTTTTCTTCCAGATCGAGTTCCGTAAGAAACATATCAGTCAGAGATTCATTGATCAGAAATGAAAAGAATTTCTAGAACTAAAATAGGGTCGTATGACTATGACGAAATATGAGCGAAAGTTTGTCAGATTGAGCCGATATGCCCGAGAGTGTGTATCAACTGAAGCCATTATGTGTAAAAGATTTGAAGACGGTCTGAATGAAGACATAAAGTTGCTTGTGGGCATTCTTGAGATCAAAGAGTTCGTGGTACTAGTCGAGCGAGCTTGTAAAGCCGAAGAGATCGGAAAAGAGAAAAGAAAGGCTAAAATAGAAGCTAGAGACACTCGTAAAAGATCATCAAGTAAGACTTTCCATTCAGCACCTAAGAAGTTCAAAGATGACTTTAGCTGACATAAAGCTACTTCAGACCTATCTAGACGAGATCGACCTCTAGTGAGTTCTCGAGCCACTTCAATGGCCAGTGTTGGTAACGTTCAGCAGAATCGAGTTGAATGCAAGCATTGTGGTAAATGGCATTCCGGGAGTTGTAGATTCCGTGATCGGTCCTGCTTTAAATGTGGATTTTCGGACCATTTTATTCGAGAGTGCTCGATGCTAGCCGAGCAAAATAAGACTCAAAACACTAAACCTAGCAACGTGTCAGTATGAGGTAGACCACCCAGACATGCAGGGAGTGTAGGTGGCAGTCAGAGAGGAACGAGGGACACTGTAGTTTGATCAGAGGCTCAAGCACCAGCTAGAGCTTATGCTATACGTGCGTAGAGGATGCTTCTTCCCGGATGTTATTATGGTATTTTTACACTCTATGATACTCTTGTAATTGCATTGATTCCTGGTTCGACTCATTCATATGTGTGTGAAACTATGGTGGCCAATGACTTTGCCTGTTGAGTCTACTGAGTTTGTGATTCGTGTGTCCAACCCCTTGGGTCGATGTGTACTTGTTGATAAAGTGTGTAAAGGTTGCCCGTTGATGATTCGGGACTCCTGTTTTCCAGCTGATTTAATGTTGTTGCCTTTTGACGAGTTCGATATAATTTTGGGAATAGATTGGTTAACTTTGCATGATGCCGTGGTGAATTGCAAAAGAAAAATTATTGATTTGAGATGTCAGAATGGTGAAATCATCCGGGTTGAATCTAATGATTTGAGCGGATTGCCTATAGTAATATCCTAGATGTTAGCCTAAAAGTATGTGAGAAAGGGGTGTGAAGCTTATTTGGCTTATGTGTTGATAATAAGGCGTCTGAAAAATAGATTGAATCTGTACTAGTTGTTTGTGATTACTCAGATGTGTTTCCTGAAGAATTACCGGGTTTACCACCAGTAAGAGAGATTGAGTTCGGCATTGAATTAGTACCGGGGATGACTTCAATTTCAATGGCCCCGTATCGGATGGCACCTCTTGAGTTGAAAGAGTTGAAAGCACGATTGCAAGAGTTGATGAGATAGAGGCTTTGCGCCGAAGTTTTTCTCCCTAAGTGCGCCAGATTACATTTGTGAAAAAGAAAGATGGGACTATGCGAATGTGTATTGATTATCGGCAGTTGAATAAAGTGACAATAAAGAATAAATACCCGTTGCCTCGGATTGATGACTTATTTAACCAGTTGAAAGGAGCATCAGTGTTCTCAAAGATAGATCTAAGATCGGGTTATTATTAGTTGCGAGTTAGAGATTCTGACGTGCCAAAGACTGCATTCCGAATGAGGTACGGACATTTTGAGTTTCTGGTTATGCCTTTTGGACTTACTAATGCACCTGCTATTTTTATGGATTTGATGAATCAAATTTTCAGACAGTATTTGGACCGATTTGTAGTAGTGTTTATTGATGATATACTGATCTACTCTAAAGATGAAACCGAACATGCTAAGCATTTGAGATTAGTGCTACAGACTTTGCGAGATCAGCATTTGTATGCAAAGTTCAGTAAGTGTGAGTTCTGGATGAATAAAGTCAGCTTTTTGGGACATGTTGTTTCAGCGTCAGGTATTCGGGTTGATTTAAACAAAATATTAGCTATACTTGATTGGAAGCCACCAAAGAATGTTTCCGAAATTTGGAGCTTTTTGGGACTTGCTGGTTATTACAGAAGATTCTTGAAAGATTTTTCTATAATAGCTACCCCGTTAACAAAGCTATTACAGAAAGATGTTAGATTTGAATGGTCAAAAAAGTGTCAAAAAGTTTCGATCAGTTGAAAGCTCTTTTGACCAAAGCTCCAATGTTAGTTTAGTCGGAATCGGGTAAAGAATTTGTTGTTTATAGTGATGCTTTTTGAATGGTTTGAGTTGTGTTTTGATGCAGGAAGGAAAAGTCATAGCCTACGCTTCGAGACAATTGAAGCCTCATGAAAGAAATTACCTGACTCACGATTTGGAATTAGCAGCTATTGTATTCGCGTTGAAAAGTTGGTGTCATTACTTGTTTGGTGAGAAATGTCACGTTTATTCGGATCACAAAGGTCTGAAGTATTTGATCACTCAGAAAGACTTGAACTTGAGACAACGCAGGTGGTTAGAACTACTGAAAGACTATGAATTGGTGATGCACAGAAAATTGACAAAAATATAATTTCTAGACGAGTTCAGTGTGAAAATGATGTAAAGTCAGAGTTTCAAATTGATGAAAATGATTTTTTGAGCTTTAAAGGCCGAATGTGTGTTCCGAACAATGCGGATTTGATTCAGATGATTTTGAACGAGGCTCATAGTAGCTGATTATCAGTACATCTGGGTAGCACGAAAATGTATAATGATTTGAAACGGTTCTATTGGTAGCCTGGCATGAAAAGGGATATATCTGAATTTGTTTCAAAGTGTTTAATATGTCAGCAAGTAAAAGCTGAGCATCAAGTGCCTTCTGGATTACTTCAGCTGATCATGATACCTGAATGGAAATGGGATAGAATTACTATGGATTTTGTATCCGGTTTGCCTATGACACCGAGCAAGAGAGATGCAGTCTGGGTTATAGTAGATAGACAGACCAAATCAGCTCACTTTGTGCCAGTTCGTACAAACTATTCACTTGATAAACTTAATGAATTATATGTATCACAGATTGTGAGGTTACATGGTGTAACACCCCAAACTCGCCCAAGACACCACGGCCGAATTCGAAATGTTACAGGGAAAAAGGTTGAAAATGGTTTGATTTTATAAGTGAAAAATGGGTCTTAACCTCTAAAACGGTAACGAGGGTTTCTCGTGCAAACTTAGCAATTCATTTAAAAATAAAACTTTCGAGTTGCACAAGCTCAAATCATTGTTCATTTATGCGAAAAATGTTGGAAACCCGAAAGGTTTATAAGCAATCTATATTTTGAAAACCCTATTTGAATTCGAATGTTTCAGTATTTTTAGAGTTTCTTTATAAATTAATCATTTGATAGCAAATCCAACTTAAAACTTAAAATAAATCCAAAGTATTTAAAACGGCCTTATTACAATAAAAATACCCCAAAAAGTAATAAAAGTTTATAATGTGCTTTAAGAATAAAAACAGCTTTTACATGGCCACCTTGTATCCACTCCAGCCCGGTCCAAAGTATCATGTATTACCTGCATTGTTTGAAAAATAGGGTGAGTCATTTTGACTCAGTGTGCAATTAATCCACATATTTCCACAATTGGGCTTAGCCCCAAAACCACATCAAGTCCACATACCACATATTATCATGAATAATGGAAACCCAACCCAACCTAACATCCAATCACTACACACCACCCGTATATCCAACCACCACACACCAGGGAATTACTAAATCGACCCTCCGTCCGCTACACACCTCTTTGGCAGTCATGCTGCTCAAACTCCACTTAGTAGTCCAGCCACTTATCCACGTGATTGAAATCACAATATCTACGATGAGACTCTAGGTCGTCATCAATCCATGATATGGCTCGAGGCCAACATGAAACCACAGTGAGGCGCGAGGCCATCATTAATCCACGTACATAGATGTACACACTTCCCCTTTAGCAATATATATCCCGAACCCCATGTACATGCAACATAACATGATGAAATGACATAAAACATATGAACATGTCCAGATATACATATTTTTATATACTTCCATAGATCCACATATATCCAACCACATTTGATATAAGAAATGCACTAACCTGGTTACCGAATTACCCCTTTATGGGTAACAATACCACCACAGCCACTAAATCGACCACCACACATATCACATGTATTTTATTAATTTATAATAAGGAAAGTAAAGAAACAGTGTGCTAACTACACACCTGATAACCCGCAACACAACGCTCTCTACGTTGACGTTATCATTAACCGACACTACCACTATTTGCCTACGATCTTGCTCGACCCGCCTACACCCCAATGGCCAATCCCGAATCTATTTGGCCGATTGCTTCTTGAATTTAAGAGTCAGGACTACGTGTCCAACCCCTTTCTCTCCTTGACTGGTACTCGCATCCATTGAATAACGGCTTAATCAGAAGTCCCGAGCTAAAACGTTAAATCAAAACTAAATGAGACTAAATAATCATGTTAATTGAATAACCTTACCAAAGTCGACCCAAATCTCAAAGGTTCTCACTTGTATTTGAAGGCTGTCGAAATCCCTACATAATCAATATTAGATTTGGCCACACCCCAGAACCAAGATTAGCTTTTGGTTCCCACAACCAAAGAAAGAGAGGAGAAAGATTTTTAAGAATAACGAACCCTTACCACCACTACTCACCCGATTGAGAAGATTGACAGGAGATGAATGATGACACCCCCTCTACAGGCTCTGACAGATTCGGCCTAGTGCTAAAACTAGAGGAATAACACACTAGAAGAAGAACAAAAAAAAAGAAAAAGGATATGGATGAAATAGAGAAAAGAAATGGTGGATGAGAGATTCGGCCAAGGTATAGGAGGGTTATTCGGTTTTTGAAATTGAAGTAAACTGAGAAAAAGAGAAAGAGAGGGTTGAGCTAATGAGAGTTTCGGCTATGGTGAAGGTGTGTTTCGGCTTTTAGAAGGTGGATAAAAGAAAAATAAAGAGGAGAAGAATGAGACTCGATTTTTAATTTGAAGCAACCAAATGAGAATGGAAAAATGAAAGAAGAGTGGTAGAGTATTCGACTTGTGGTCATATGAAAAGAAAAGAAAAAAATGAGTTTTGACTATTAGTTTTGGCAAGGGGAACAAAAGAAGAGAAAAAACCCCAAAAAATGCACACTCAAGCTACTCCACTCCCACTTTCGGCACCTAATCCCCCTATACATGATCGAAAATCCCCCTTCCTAGAATCCCAAATTCGGCCAACTCTAAACTCCCATACCCATCTCCACGAATTCCTCCTGGCTACCCATTCAAATCCATTTGAATGAGTCAACTCCACAAATTCCTCTCTACCACAAAATTCGAATACGTTGACTCCTTCCACTCCTCATCCATCAGAGTCCCACCTGAACACAACTTCCCCCTAGCCTTGGCGTCAAAATAACAAGCAGAAAAGGGAATTCTACTGCTCGAACCTAGGCTCTCTTGCTCCCCTTGAGGCGTCACCTCTCCAATCCTTAAGTGGCACCTCCTTGCCACCTTTCCAAGGCACTTCCTGTGTCTTAACTTTCCATCATTTACTTTTAACACCCAGCTTAAACAACTCCCTTCCTCTAGAAGCCCAAAACACAACTTCTTGCTATGACCCTGGCCTATCCCTGGCTCAAGCCTAGACCCTAAAATTGTCCAAACAACATACCTACCATACAATACACATGCAACCACACAAAATGCAAAGGCCTCGATTTAGGGATGTTATAGTTCTACCCCCCTTTAAAAATAATTTCGGCCCCAAAATTACCTGGTCAGAAGAGTTGAGGGTATTGCTGCCACATCACATCCTCTGGATCCCACATGGCCTCTTCAGTTCCGTGATTTTGCCACAACACCTTGACTAGAGGAACTGACTTCTTCCGTAGTACCTTCACATCTCGTTCCAAAATCTAAATTGGCTCCTCCTCATAGGACAAGTCTGGCCTTAACTCAACTTCTTCAACCCGTACCACATGAGATGGATCCGATCGATAACGTCGTAGCATCGAGACGTGGAACACGTCATGCATCTGCTTCAACTCTGAAGGCAACTCCAACTGGTACGCTACTGGCCCCACTCGCTTCAAAACCCGATAAGGTCCTATAAACCTGGGGCTTAGCTTACCCTTACGTCCAAATCTCATCACTTTCCTCCAAGGCGAAACTTTCAAGAATACCCAATCACCCACTGCAAACTCTTATCTCTTTCCGTTTAAGATCTGCATATGACTTCTATCTGTCAGATGCCTCCTTCAATCGAGCTCGAATTACCCTAACTTTCTCTTCTGACTCTGCCACTATCTCTAGACCCAACACATGACTTTGCCTAACTCTGTCCAACTAGTAGGAGTCCGACACCTCCACCCATATAATGCTTCATACGGTGCCATCCGAATACTAGCCTGATAACTATTATTATATGCAAACTCTGCTAAGGCCAAGAATTCCTCCCAACTACCTCTGAAGTCGATCACACATCCCCTCAACATATCCTCTAACACCTGAATCACCCTTTCAGTGGCCATCCGTCTATAGATGAAATGCCGTACTAAAGTCCAACCTGGTGCCCAATACTTGATGCAACGCCCTCCAAAATTACGACGTAAATCTAGGATCCCTATCCGATATAATCGATACTGGCACCCCATGCAGTCTCACAATTTCTACCACATACAACTTCGCCAACTTCTATAGAGACTAATCGATACGAACAGGTATGAAGTGAGTGAATTTTGTCAACCGATCCACGATCACCATACCGCGTCTTTCTTAGTAGAAGTAAGAGGAAGCCCACTAACGAAACCCATCGTGATTCTCTCCCACTTCCATTGTAAAATCTTCATTGGTTGCAGCAGTCTTGAAGGCACTTGATGTTCAGCTTTAACTTGCTGACACGTCAAGCACTTCCCCACAAATTCTGTAACTTCCCACTTCAAACCAGGCCACCAAAAATGATCTCAAAGATCCCTATACAACTTACTCCCTCCAGGATGCATAGCATAAGGGCTACTATGCGATTCCCAAAGAATCTTTTGCCTCAATTCCATGTCTTTTGGCATACAAACCCTACCTCGAAAACTCAAGACCCCATCGCTGTTTACACTGTAGTCCTCTAGTCCCCCACTTGTACTTGCAGAAGTCTAGCACTCAAGGCATCATCCACCAACTGTTTCTCTTTTACCTGACTCAACCATGTCGGCTTCACCTGCAGTTCCACTAACAAACTCCCGTTGTCATAAAGACTAAGGTGAGCGAACATCGCTATCAAATCTGATACTACCTTCTGACTTAGCGCATCCACCACTACATTTGCCTTACCCGGGTGATATTCAATTGAGCAGTCGTAATCCTTCAACAGCTCCACCCACCTTCGCTTTTCAAGTTCAGTTCCTTCTGAGTCAGCAGATGCTTCAAACTCTTGTGGTTCGTATAGATCACTGACTTCTCTCCATACAAATAATGCCTCCACACTTTCAAAGCAAAAACCACTACGGCCAACTCCAGATCATGCGTCGGGTAGTTAACCTCATAAGGCCTTAACTGCCGAGATGCATAGGCAACAACCTTCTCGTCCTGCATCAGCACACAACCAAATCCCGTATGAGATGCATCATAATATACCACAAAATCTCTCCCCGCCTCAGGCTGAATTAAAACTGGAGCCTCAGTCAAAACCCTTTTTAGCTTCTCAAAACTCTCCTGCTGCTTGTCCGTCCACACAAAAGGTACCTCCTTTCTCAGCAACTTAGTTAGAGGTGCTGCTACTGAGGAAAAACCCTCAACAAATCTCCTGTAATAACCAGCTAGCCCCAAGAAACTGCAAATCTCCGCCACCGACTTATGTGGTTTCTAATCCAATACCACCTCGATCTTCCAAGGATCCACTCTTATCCCATCTAGATACCACATGACCTAGAAAAGTTACTTCCCTTAACCAAAACTCCCACTTGCTAAACTTGACGTACAACTTCTTTTCCCTTAATACGTGCAAAACCAACCGCAGATGCGCATCATGATCCTCTTCCATCTTGGAATATACCAGAATGTTGTCTATGAACACCACGACAAACTGGCCCAAATAGGGTTGAAAAACCCGATTCATCATATCCATGAATGCAGTCAGTGCGTTGGTCAACCCGAACGGCATTACTAGGAATTCATAGTGCCCGTATCGAGTTCAAAATGCCATCTTATGGATATTTGCTTCCTTCACCTTATGCTGGTGATATCTCGACCTCAAATCTATCTTCGAAAAGACCGCAGCCCCTTTGAGATGATCAAACATGTCGTCTATCCTCGGCAGCGGGTATTTGTTCTTGATCGTCAGTTTATTCAACTAGAAGTAATCTATGCACATCTGCATAGATCCGTCCTTCTTCTTTACAAACAACACCGGTGCTCCCCACGGAGACACACTGGGTTGAATGAAACTACGATCTAACAACTCCTAGATTTGGGCTTTAAGTTCAACCAACTTCTTCGATGCCATCATATAAGGAGCAATGGACACCGGTGCTGTATACCCGGCAGTAGGTCGATTCCAAACTCCACCTCACGATCCGGAGGCAACCCTGAAAGTTCTTTCGAAAAAACATCCACGAATTCCTTTATTGTTCTCACCTCCCCCACAACTACTTCCTTAGCATCTAAGGCACTAACAAACACTAAGAAGGCCAAGCACCATTTCTTCACCATTTTCTCTGCCTTAAGAGCAGACACTACATTGGCCATGTAGTCTCTCCTCTCACCTATCACCACAACCTCATCATCTTCGAAAGTCTTCAACAACATACGCTTAGCAGCACAGTCCAAATTTACACGATACCTTGCTAACCAATCCATGCCTAGGATTAAGTCAAATTCTCTGAATGGTAGCTCCATCAAGTCAACTAGAAATACTGACCCCTAAACCTCTAAAGGTACATCTCTAAAGAGTTTATCCACCACTACTGACTGCCCTAAAGGACTAAGTATAGACATCTTCCTAGAGGCAAATTCAGGTTTCACATTTAAGGTTCTAGACACCATACTAGCAATGTAAGAGTGCGTCGATCCAACGTCAATCAGTGTAGTAAAGGGTAACCCAAAGATGAGGAACGTACCCGTGATAACGTCTGGTGTATCCCCCTCCTCTCGACGTCTGGCTGCGTAAACCAACCCAGGCTGTCTTGCATCTGAGCCCCCAGTATCTCTACCCGGTGCTCCACGACCCTGGCTAGTACCATTTCCACCTCGGTTCGGCCTATGTCCCTCTCTGCATCTGCTAACCACCCCTACCGGGCTGCACATACCCCTGACCTACTGATAGGGTCCTAGCCATTTCCTGAGTACAGTTCTTAATCAGATGGTCCCTTGACCCACACCTGTAGCACTCTTTATTCCTTCCCCAGCACTCTCCCATATGAGACCTCCCACATCGAGCATCTTGACGAGGCGATTTCTAGTAATCGGCATGAAATGTGAGCGAGTCCTCAAACCTATCCTTTTCTGAAAACCCCCCGATGATGTTGTTGATCCAAAAATCCTCTTATTCATGCCACTGTCCTTATCCCTGTCCTGCCTTTCAGCTCACTTAACCTCCTCGGCTATCCTAGCCTTTTCCACCAGAGTAGTAAAGTCCCGCTCTCGCTGAGGAGCTATCAATACCCGCAGCTCATTCTGCAGTCCATCCTCAAATCTCACACAGCGCTCCTAGTCTGTAGTAATAATTCCCCGAGCATACTGGCTCAACCACAAGAATTCTACTTCATACTCAGCTACTGACTTACCCCCTTGTACTAGGTTTAGAAACGCCTTCCTCTACGCGTCTATATAACTAGCCCCGACATACTTCCCTTCAAACTTCACCTTAAAGAAACCCTAATCCACTCGATCTGCGGAGTACCCTCTTTGATAGTGAGCCACCACTGGTAGGCCTCATCCCGAAGTAAAGAAATAATGCCCTTCAACTTCTCTTCGGCAGTGCAGTCCAGGTCATCCATGATCCTCTCGACTGGCTCTAACCAGTACTCTGCCACATTCGGAGCTACTCTAGAAATACCTCAAAACACCTCAGCTCCATTAGCTCGGAGTCTCTCAGAATGGACTTCCGAGTTACTGTCCTCGCACTCGCCTTAGCCACTCGTTCTAGCATACGCAACATTGCCTGAGACACGACATCGTCTCCCCCCGTCTGATCTTAAAACTCAGCTTCTACAGCTGGCGGCAGTTGTGCCTCATTCCCCGATCCATTACCAGACCCAACGGGTTCCGACATAGCCATCCTGCCTCTACCACGTCCTTGCGTATTACGTTCACGTCCCCTTGAACTCATATCTATCGTCACATTTTAATCTGATTTAAAGAGATTTTTATGCATTAGTATTCCTTTTCACTTATTAACCACGAACAATTTTATGAAAAGTAGTTTCAATAGTGGTTCTTTCGAATTTGGACCTAACTATAGTTTCAGTTTCAGGCTCATCTCCCAATTCGAGAAACCACATACACTCATCAATCATCACACAAATAGCATCCACAAATTCACATTCATCATAGAGGGGCATTTTCGTCATTTCTCTACCTAGAGGTATTTTCGTAATTTTATCCTACAGGGGCATTTTCGTAATTTTTCCAAAATAAAGTTTCGGGTGATTTGTCAAAATAAGGGTATTTTGGTAATTTCTAACTTGGGGCATTTCGATAATTTTGTAAATCAGGGGTATTTTGGTCATTTTCCAAAACCAGGGTAATTTTTACGAATCAGGGGTAATTTGGGAATTTAAAAACTAGGGTTTACCTTAGGATTTACAAAACAGGATGGTTATTCCCTTTTGGGTGCCTGTCAACAAATCCTCATGGTCAGAGTGAACAGTCGCTACGCACCAGGTAGGATTCTAGTGAAGAGGAGGTGAGTCACTAGGACTACTTAAATACCAAGCTCTCCCTGAATCCCGTCCTAGAGATGCGTACACCTGTTGCCACACTCTAACTTAGCGACTAGTTCACAGGTTTATTTGCTCAGATTAAGTCTTATGATTTTTAAAAAGTTGTGCAACTAAGCCTATAGTCCATCACAGTCTAATTAGAATAGTCTACATCCCATGAAACGCATCAAGCCCACTCATATATACCACACAAAGATTTGGAATACATACCTGGCGGACTTGGGCTGGAGACGCAGGTGCCATGCTTCCACAAAGCCATTTCCCAAAAATTTTCTTTTAAACCAATTTCAAAGTTTAAAAATGTTGTGGGGCTTAAAAATCCCCAAAGGCCAAGTTTAGAACTAGGCACTGATACCAAATTGTAACACCCTAAACCCGACCCAAAACACCACGGTTGAATTCAGAATGTTACAGGGAAAAAGGTTGAAAATGGTTTGGTTTTATAAGTGAAAAATGGGTCTTAACCTCTAAAACGGAAATGAGGATTTCTCGTGCAAACTTAGAAATTCATTTATAAATAAAACTTTCGAGTTGCACAGGTTCAAATCATTGTTTATTTATGCGAAAAATGTTGGGAACCCGAAAGGTTTATAAGCAATCTATATTTTGAAAACCTCATTTTAATCCGAGTGTTGCAGTATTTTTAGAGTTTCTTTATAAATTAATCATTTGATATCAAATCCAACTTAAAACTTAAAGTAAATCCAAAGTATTTAAAACTGCCTTATTACAATAAAAATACCCCAAAAAGTAATAAAAGTTTATAATGTACTTTAAGAATAAAAACAGCTTCTGCATGGCCACCTTGTATCCACTCCAGCCCGGTCCAAAGTATCATGTATTACCTGCATTGTTTGAAAAATGGTGAGTCATTTTGACTCAGGGTGCAGTTAATCCACATATTTCCACAATTTGGCTTAGCCCCAAAACCACATCAAGTCCACATACCACATATTATCATGCATAATGGAAACCCAACCCAACCGCTACACACCACCCGTATATCCAACCACCACACACCAGGGGATTACTAAATCGACCCTCCGCCCGCTACACACCTCTTTGGCAGTCATGCTGCTCAAAGTCCACTTAGTGGTCCACCACTTATCCACGTGATTGAAATCACAATATCCACGATGAGACTCTAGGTCATCATCAATCCACGATGTGACTTGAGGCTAACATGAAACCACAGTGAGGCGCGAGGCCATCATTAATCTACGTACATAAATGTACACACTTCCCCTTTAGTAATATATTTCTTGAACCCTATGTACATGCAATATAACATGATGAAATGACATAAAACATATGAACATGTCCAGATATACATATTTTTATATACTTCCATAGATCCACATATATCCAACCACATTTGATATAAGAAATGCACTAACCTGGTTACCGAGTTACCCCTTTATGGGTAACAATACCACCACAGCCACTAAATCGGCCACCACACATATCACATGTATTTTATTAACTTATAATAAGGAAAGTAAAGAAACAGTATGCTAACTACACACCTGATAACCCGTAACACCACGCTCTCTATTTCGATGCTATCAGTAATCGACACTCCGCTTATTTGCCTACAATCTTGCTCCAGCGCTGGCCCACACCCTGGTGGCCAATCCCAAACTGCTAAAATTGACCGCTTCTTAAATTTAGGAGTCGGGACTACATGTCCAACCTCTTTCTCTCCTTGACTGGTACTCGCATCCATCGAATAATGACTTAATCAGAAGTCTTGGGTTGAAATGTTAAACCAAAACTAAATGAGACTAAATAATCATGTTAATTGAATAACCTTACCAAAGTCGACCCAAATCCCAAAGGTTCTCACTTGTATTTGAAGGCTGTCGAAATCCCTACATAATCAATATTAGATTCGGCCACATCCTAGAACCAAGGTTAGCTTTTGGTTCCCATAACCAAAGAAAGAAATGAGAAATATTTTAAAGAGTAACGAACCCTTACCACCACTACTCACCCAATTGAGAAGATTGATAGGAGACGAACGACGACACCCCCTCTACAGGCTCTAACAGATTCGGCCTAGTGCTAAAACTAGAGGAATAACGCACTAGAAGAAGAACAAAAAAAAAAGAAAAAGAAAAAAGATATAGACGAAATAGAGAAAAGACATGGTGAATGAGAGATTCGGCCAAGGTATAGGAGGGTTATTTAATTTTTAAAATTGAAGTAAACTGAGAAAAAAGAGAAAGAGAAAGTTAAGCTAATGAGAGTTTCGACTATGGTGAAGGTGTGTTTCGGCTTTTAGAAGGTGGATAAGAGAAAAATAAAGAGGAGAAGAATGAGACTCGATTTTTAATTTGAAGCAACCAAATGAGAATGGAAAAATGAAAGAAGAGTGGTTGAGAATTCGACTTGTGGTCATATTAAAAGAAAAGAAAAGAAAAGAATGAGTTTTGACTATCACTTTCGGAAAAGGGAGCAAAAGAAGAGAAAAAACCCCAAAAAATGCACACTCAAGCTACTCCACTCCCACTTTTGGCACCTAATCCCCCTATACATGACCGAAAATCCCCCTTCCTAGAATCCCAAATTCGGCCAACTCTAAACTCCCATACCCATCTCACGAATTCCTCCTGGCTACCCATTCAAATCCATTTGAATGAGTCAACTCCACAAATTCCTCTCTACCATAAAATTTGAATATGTTGACTCCTTCCACTCCTCATCCATCAGAGTCCCACCTGAACACAACTTCCCCCTAGCCTTGGCATCAAAATAACAAGCAGAAAAGGGAATTCTGTTGCTCAAACCTAGGCTCCTTGCTCCCCTTGAGGCATCACCTCTCTAATCCTTATGTGGCACCTCCTTGCCACCTTCCCAAGGCACTTACTGTGTCTTAACTTTCCATCATTTACTTTTAACACCCAGCTCAAACAACTCCCTTCCTCTAGAAGCCCAAAACACAACTTCTTGCTATGACCCTGGACTATCCCTGGCTCAAGCCTAGACCCTAAAATAGTCCAAACTAACATACCTACCATACAATACATATGCAACCACACAAAATGCAAAGGCCCTAATTTAGGGATGTTACACATGGTATGCTAAGTTCTATTGTTTCAGACAGAGACCCGGGATTCACGTCACGATTTTGACAAAAGTTGTAAGATGTTTTAGGTACTAAACTCCACTTTAGTACAGCCTTCCATCCGTAGACAAATGGTCAGTCCGAATGAACCATTCAGATACTTGAGGACATGTTGAGATGTTGCGTTCTTGAGTTTGAAGTTACGTGGGAAAGATAGTTGCCATTGATTGAATTTGCTTATAATAATAGTTTTCAATCGAGCATCAAAATGGCACCTTACGAAGCTCTATATGGCCGTAAGTGTTGTACACCATTATACTGGATCGAGCTTAGTGAGAACAAGATACATGGGGTTGATTTGATTAAAGAGGCATAACAGAAAGTGGCTATAATCAAAGATAGTTTAAAAGCTACCTTGAATCATCAAAAGTCCTATGCTGATTCGAAGTGCAAAGACATTGAGTTTCAGATCGGAGACTGAGTATTCTTGAAAGTTTCTCTGTGGAAGAAGGTACTCCGATTTGGTCGAAAAGGCAAACTAAGTCTGAGGTTCATCGGACTGTACGGGATCATTAAACGTATTCGGCCTGTTGCCTATAAATTGAAGTTGCCCTCTGAATTAGAAAAGATACACAATGTATTTCATGTTTCGATGCTTTATAGATATAGATCAGATCTGTCACATGTGATCGCTCTATCTGAGACTGAAATCCGATCCGATATGACGTATGAGGAAGAACTGATCCGTATTTTAGCTCGGGAAACGAAAAGTTAAGAAACAAGAAAATTTTGTTAGTGAAAGTACTTTGGAATCTTCACTGAGTTGAAGAGGCTACGTGGGAGCCTGAGGATTCATTGAGGCAACAACATCTGACTTTTTTTAACGGTAAGATTTTCGGGACGAAAATCCTTAAGAGGGAGAGTTGTAGCAGACCGAATTTGACCCTAATCGGAATGATGGTTTTGGGACCACGAATTTGAGTCTGAGTAACATTTAAATATTATATTTTGTGTTTATTATATGTGAATTAATGTGTGTGAAAGTTTCGTAGAAAAATTTAATCATTTATGTGTTTAATTTAGAAAAAGGACTTAATCGCGTAAAATGTAAAAGTTGCAAACTATAGTGAAAAGTGCCTTTTTGATAATGGCTTTTTAATATGGGGTATTAAAAGGTTAATTAGCCCATTTTAATAGTTAGTGGGCGGCATATACCATAAATAATACCCTTAGTATTATTTGTTTATATATTAATGTATAAAGGTTAAATTAGTAATCAACCAAATTCTTTACATATATGTTAATTAAAACACAAAAAATGAACATGTTTACTCATCTTCTCTTGGCCGAATATTGAAGAAAGAAAGGGGAGCTAGGTTCTTTGAAATTTTGGCTACTTTCAAGCCAAATTCAAGGTAAATTCTTAGTCGATTTTTGTAAATTTTTACGTTTTTGAGATTATTGCTTTGAATCGTAGCTGACCCATGTTAGAATTTTAAAAATAAGCATGCTTGATGTTTGACCATTGTTATGTTCTTGTGGTTTTTGATGTTTTATGATTTTATATTAAAGATATGTTAAAGATTAGTATGTTTTGTATTGGAAGTTTTGGTGAAATTGAGTATTTAGGGCTAATTTGTAAAAATAAATTTTTAGAGGGACTTATTTGAAAAATAAATGAAAGAAATGGACTTGTATAGTGCCTATGCATATTTGGCCCTTGAGTAGTATTGAGAAATTTTGTGTATTTTGTGTTTTATGCAAATAGGACTAAATTGTAAAAGTGTGAAACATTAGGGGTAAAATGGTAATTTGCCCATTTATGTGCTTTGGGACTAAATTGAAATGAAATGTACTTGAATGAGTTTATTTTTGATATGTTTAGATCAAGAACAAAGAAAAATGAATTTGGATCGAGGAAAGACGAAGGTTTTTGAATAGTCGATTTAAGTTGCCGTTGATAATCGAGGTAAGTCGTTAAGCAAGTATATGTTAACAAGTTAATTGTGAACATATTAAATGATAATATTTAATAATTTTGAGTATAAATTTATGTGATGGCCGAATGTGGTATTATGTATTATTGGGTTGACATTATTTTGTTTATAGTAATATGAATAATTAAGTTCGGTTGATATGTGGAAGAAATACGAAGTATACGAAATGTTGTGAATTTAGCACAAAGTAATGTGAAATGAATGGTTAATAATGTTGATATTCAGGCTTCGAGCCTAGCAGGCCTTGTACCAGTGAGTTATATCGGGCTTAAAGCCTAGCAGGCCTTGTGTCGGTGATCTATTTCAGGCTAAATGCCTAGCAGGCCTTGTGCCGGTGAATATGTCGAGCTTGATGCCTAGCAGGCTAAATGCCGGTGTTTTAAATCTTAGACTTCAAGTCTAGTAGGCAAGGTAACGGTGTATGGGATTCGAATTAGTGCACAGCTTGTTATATGCTGGTGAGTTTTTGATTTCTGAACTTTAGTTATGAAATGTTAAAGTTATGAAACAATCATGCAAGTTTAAGTTTATGAAAGAAACTTATGAGTTCGACTATAAGGTATGTATTAAGCATACTTTAATGTTATGATTATATGCCATGATGATAAGTAAATGAAATAGTGAAAGAAAGTGATATACATATGATGGATGGAATTTGATGTGTATATATATATACTATGATGAATTTGGTTGTAGATAATCATGAAAGAAGTAAGTATTAGTACAAGAATAATTATAAGCATAAGTGGTTAAAGGTATTTGTAAAGGTATATGAATATGTATGAATTGAGTTATATATATACATTTGGAAGCGGTGTGACTTGGTGAGTAAATGGAAGTAGAAAGATTAAATGAGATAGAATATTCAGATTTACAAATTAAGTTAAGTTTATTCAATGTTATGAAATGACTGTCTATAATGCTTGGTTAATTGATTGTTTTAATAAGTTTGCATAGGACTTACTAAGCTAGTAAGTTTATTCTATGTGTTAAATGATTTGTTTTATAGATTTTGGTCAAGCTACGGGCTCAGAGGATCGTCGGTGAAGTCAACCACACTATCATCCCTTTTTGGTACTTTAAACTAGTTATTTTTTAATTAAAGGCATGTATAGGCTAGCTAAGTGTTGGAATGATGTTTTGTGTATATATATATATATATAGCCATGCGAAAATGGCTTAAACATTTATTATATGTTCGGTTCTATTTACTCTTGACTATGTGATTGAAGTGTTTGGTTTCAACGATTTGGCTATAGGTTGTTTCTTTATTTCAAGCTTATAGATTATGAGTTCCATTTGAATTCTTGCTTGTACTGTTAATGTTTGTGTTAAATTGGTCAGGTGTTTTGACATTTGTGTTAACCTTTGCATGTATAATTCAAGGTAGGGATACGATAGTAGAGCATCATTCGGAATTTATGTATGTGTGTCAACTTTAGTTGATTCTGATATGAATTACATTGAGTAATGCATGTATGTGTATTCAGCCAAACTTAGGTGATAATTGCAAAGGTAGTTGACATGTTTAAAGGAGTTTAAGTTCATAGTCGAATATAGAAAATGTGCATAAGTATGATGTATACATTTTTATGTATATTTGGCTTGTGAGATTGCCTAAATTGATTGTTTGTATGAAACTACCAAGCTCGGTTTGTGCTAAGTAATGAAATTGGGTATATTCGGCCAAATACATAAGTATGTATGTGATGTGTAATAAGTTGTATATATTCGGTTAGTTTTATGCCATATGAAATTGGGTTTTAAATGAAAGCATTATACATTGACATTCGAAGTATACTCATTTGATTAATTAGTACGAATAATTTAGTTGTTTATATATTTCATAGATCAAGATCATTTTGAAAAATGTGGTGCATGTAATCTGTATTGTCTGTTTATGATTAAATTATTGATAAAGATGATCAACTGAGATTCAATCAATTGAACGGAAGTTTTAACATACATGGTAATACCCATAACCCTAATCCGATGACGGACACGGGTTAGGGGTGTTACAATACTGACATAATTCACACGGCTTGTCACACGCCCGTGTGTCTAGCCTCTGTGCGAGTCTAACTTATTTTGAAATGCAACCTTAAGAGACACGGTCGAGACACACGCTTGTGTGCTCAACCGTGTGGGCAAATATAGGCCATTTGCAAGGCCAATTTGCCACCCAAATTTTGGGTCACACCTACAAGAATCAAGCCATTCTAAATTCACATCCCAAATGCATCCAAAACATACACCATTTAACCTTTAACTACATCATTTATTTCCATATTCAATTCCAATTAAAGCATACAAGTCCAAAGTATCAACTTCACATAAAAAACATGTATTCCATACAACATTTAGTCCTTACCAATTCTTAGCATCTCTCATCATATCAATATCCCAAATCAATCATGAGCTTATCAATATAGACCATCTCATTTGGCCATTTATGATCACATCAAAACAATTCAACTTATGCATCATAAAACAAGAGCAAAACTAATCCATAAACGCATTCATTAACAAGCCATATCACATGGCTATTTTTACAAATCTCAAAACATAACATAAGTTCTCTAGCCTATACATGCCATAATTTAATATGTATATTTTCAAAAGGTACCCAAAATAGATGATCGATAGTGTGATTGAGTTGCTGACGATCCCCAAATCCGAGCTAGCTTTAATGACACTGTAAAATAGGGAAAGAATGTAACATCCTGAAATGGGCCTATGCATTTTTGATTTAATTATACGAAATGGCATATCTTATGTATTATGAATGTATGGTGAACATTTTTGGAAACTTGGAAATGTAAGAAATGATTTAGAAATGTTAAGTTTCAAAAAGAGGAAAGTGAACATTTTGGAAACTTGGAAATGTAAGGAAATGTCCCAGAAATGTAAGGAAATGTCTTGTCCTAGAAATGTAAGGAAATGTCCTAGAAATGTAAGGAAATGTCTTGTCTTGGAAATGTAGGGAAATGTCCTGGAAATGTAAGGAAATGCTTTAGAAATGCTAAGTTAAAAGAGGAAACTAAAACAAGGTGGTTTTAAAAAATTAATAGAAATTTGACACAAACATAGGCTTGTTTAAGTGGCTTGGAGGCACTACTTAAGGCCCAGATAGGTGACGCCACAAGCTATGCAAATGGGCCTAGGTTCGAGCAATGTGGGAAGCAAATAAAGGATTTTATTTTTGCTACAAGAAACAAAGGAGGTGGACGGCATTAAGGAACTAAAAGGGAGGAGTTTAAGGTTGGATTAAATTCTTTTAATAAAATCGGCTAAGGTGGTAGATAATGGATGTAACACCCTAAAAATCGAGTATTTAAATTGGCATGATTTTGGTGTTTAGATGTTAAAGGAAAATTTTTTTTTTCTTTTATTTTAGTGTTTATTAAAGTCCTAGAGAGGTAAAGCATAAATTGGAGAAGAATAAAATTTATTATTGGGAATTTATTGAAGTGAAACAAAGGTGATTAAGACTTAAGCTAAATTATGTGCTTAAAGTGTCATAAAATGAGCATATGGCATGGTGGAGAATGGCGCATGGGTTCAAGTAAGAGGGAAGAGGTTCGAATCCTTTGTATAGCACCTAGATAAAATTTTGTTTTAATTTTCGCTCATGGCTATGAAGTGTCGGCAAGGGACATATAAGGAAGGTGTTGACCATGTATTTTTGGTTAGTGTATCAAGAGATTAAGGTAACAACTAACATATGGTATGGAATCAAAAGTTTAAGGAAAGATAGGGGGACATAAGGCACTTATCTAGGGAAAATTTGGAAAGAAATAATGGCCAATTGACCATAGGCTGGACGGCAATATTGGTAGGGGAGGAGAGCCAAAATTTTGTTAGTTGGCAAAATCTCATTCTTTTCTCTTTGGTTAACCTTTGCACTTTGTGCGAAATTTTATTCCTCTCCTTTCAATATCCCTATTTGGCGAATTTTGCACTTGGTTAAGCCAAAGTTTTGTGACCATTTGGTCATTCCTTTTCTTATCTTGATAACCAATTCTTGTGCCTCTTTCTTCTTGTGCGAAATCACCTATACCAAAATCAATTTCTTTTCTTTTTTCTTTGCCATGGCGAATATACCAAAGCACCTAAAGTTCTTATTTTTCTTTTCTTTTCTTCTAATCTCCTTGAAATCAAAACATCATCACCATCATCCTTTCGTTCTTATACTATTTCTTTTCAATCGAAAATTCTCTCCATCTTCACTCTCTTGGCGAATGTTATTGTGCCTATAAGCCAAAAATTATTTTTCCATTCTTAATCATTTATAGCGAATCTTCCATCAATTAAACATCATTCTTAATCTTGCTTTTCGTCAGGTGGGAAGTAGGTAAGGGTTTCTCTCCATTTTTGATTTATTGATTAGTGATATTATGGTAGAATATCATAGGATTTTTGAGAGTCTTTTGGATTGATATAGCATTCATACTAATAACGTTTATTTCGTTATTATTTAGTGCAATAACGAGATTGGAATTCAAGTGATCGGAGAATCGTGGAAGCGTTGGAAGCGTTTCATTTTGTAAGGAAATCCTACTTTTAAATCTCTAGTATTATTGATATTATTTTAGAACTAACTAAATTCTTTTGGATCTTGAAGACTGTCAAGATAGGGAAGAAAAGGCGGTGTTTAGTTATCGTAAGAGGGTGGATCTGTAAATCCCCATTCAAGCGAAGAGCGGTTTCGCGATCAGGATTTTCCACGGGGTTGTGGGCCATCTTCCTAAAGAAGTCCATTATTTGAAGTAGTACGAACCTCGGAGTCGTTATCGTTGGTGGATTCTCGTGACTAGTGAATCGATAAGCGAAGGAAAACCGAAAATCAAGTGATTCAAAATCAAGAGGTAAGATTTTGGATCCATTAACAAATAAGATTATTTTTTGAATTAGTTGTCTAACGAATCGAAATATATTTTAGGTGCCGAGAGGCGAGAAGGGATAATACTCACGGTATCGAGGTGTGTAATTTCACCCTCATTATTTTAGGGTTGTATGTCAAATTTGGTATGGTAGAAAAATCGTAAAAACGACTAGATCGGTAAAAGCACAAAATTGATATTTTGACGAAATACGTAAAAGCGACTAAATCGTGAAAATTTCGAAAACGCCTCAAGAAATTAATTGATATTATGAAAATTTGATGTTTAGTGAAAATGGGCGTAAATACTCTAGTTCGTGAAAATGGGCCGTAAATACTCTAGTTCGTGAAAATGGGCCGTAAATACTCTAGTTCGTGAAAATGGGCCGTAAATACTCTAGTTCGTGAAAATGGGCCGTAAATACTCTAGTTCGATAAATTGGGCCATAAATACTCTAGTTCGTTAAAATTTAGCCAAAACGCTCTAGTTTGGTAAATGGGCCAAAGCCCACTAAATTGCTAAATGGATAAATTGCTATAATTATGGGCCAAATGAAATGTCATTGATAAAACCCACCATGTTATGTATTGATAATAAATTTTATATTTTTAAAGTACATGTATAATTGCATGGGTGGGATTTATGAAGAGAAGAATGGCCAGTTGCCACAATATCGGCTTATTGCCTCTAGTTCGGTGGCTATGCCACAATTATAAAAGGCTTAATGCCTACGATTGGTGTGATGGCGGGGTGGGTTGACTTGATCCCCACAGGTGTGATGGTTGGTACGGGGGTGTTAGCGGATGGTTATTAGGTTTGGGTTGGGAATTTCATTTTCATGCATTATTAATTATTTTAAATTCATGTTATATTGTTGAATTACGGATTGGGCTCAAGCCCAACATAATATCTTGACAATCGGCCCAATAATGGTGGTAAGTGAGTTACACATCGAGTTCTAAGTAACTCACCCTTTAATTTCTTTCCATCTCGGGTAATGGAAACCGATGTGGACTTGGGTGAGGATGACTTCGTGGAGGCCATCTTGCTAAATAAGGGTTATTTAAATTCGAACTTTTAATTATTATTTTTACTATTTTGGGATGTTGTAATAAATGGCCTCTATAAATAACTTATGGATTTTATGTGTGTTGGAATTTAAACTTTATTTGGGCTTTTAAATCATGGGTGTGATTTATGATGCTTTACTAAAATGAACTTGGTTTTCAAAGTATAAGGAATTCTTTTATAAATAATTCTTTTCTTGCTAACTCTTTAACAAATTTCCTAACGGTTTTAGATAATACAATGATTTTCAACTAATGTTTTAAATATTTATCAAAATCTAATACTCTACAAATTTTAAACTCGTAAACAATATTGTAGTTTTCAACTCATTAAGGATTTAAGAATAGTTCGAATCATGTAACAAACCAAATCTAGTCTCAACGCATAGACCGGGTTTGGGGTGTTACATTTAGTGGTATCGAGCCGGTTTCAAAAACTCGGTACGTGGTTTGGGTTCAAAAATAATTTTGTATGAAAATGCTCAATGGTATTTTAAAGATCGTTATGGCACCACAAGCATCCGCAACAAGTCAAGTAAGTATATCTTTGCTTAAATGATTACTATGATATGATCATAGGAATACTCTAGAACTTCTAGTTTTAGATGTGAAAAGCGTAGAGATTGAGACTATAGGACACGTTATGAAAAACAACTTTATATCTCAAATCTCATAAAATATCGTTAATAAACACCAAACAAAATTACGATTCATAAAACTTGTAATCGATAAGCGAACAAGCAATCATGAGTACAAGAGGGCGTGGTCGTGGACGCGTGAAGCGTGGCGTGGTAGAGGCCGAGGTGCTACAGGTGAAGCACCAAATCATATGCAGTGGGCCTTTGCGTCAATAGAAAGTGAGACCGGATCACGCGATCACATGGAAGAAGATCATGCATTGACTCAAGCAATGCTACGAGTCTTGGAAAGGGTCGCTTGGAACTAGAATTGGGCCAACAACTCGTGGGTCAATTTCGAGAGCGACTTAAAGCGAATAATGCGAAGTTTTCAGAGGAGTCTCGGTGTAGCTCCAAATGTGGCGAATCTTGGCTCAAGTCGTGGAGCGGATTATGGATGATATGGAATGCACGGTGAGCAAAAAAGCGAGAGAAATGTATCCTTATTGAGAGATGAGGCGTGTCGGTGGTGGCTCATCATTCGAGAGAGAACCTTGAAGCCGCAGCGATTAATCGGGAATTCTTTAAAGCCGCCTTCCAAGGAAAATCGTCGAACGAGCTATGTAGATGCCGAAGGAAGGAATTTCTGAATCTTGTCCAAGGAAGTAAGGCCGTGGCGATATGAAGTGAGTTTTACGTCGAGCCGTTATGCGGGACAATTGTAGCAACAGATCATGAGCGTTGTATGCGTTTAGGATGGACTTAATGATGAGTGAGGGTTACGATTGCTCATGACAAGTTAGAAATTTTTCGACTCTTGTGGAGAAGGCCAAAATAGCGAAGAGGCTAAGAACTTCGAAACAGCGAGCAGAAAGATCCGAAACAAGAGAGAGACACAACAGATCTGGTTCTTCCAAGAGATTCGGAAGAAACCGAAATGATGAATCGGTTCAAGGCGAACCCGGTAGCAAATAATCGAAGTCGAGATTGTACTTGAGTGTGGGAAAAGGCATTTTGGGAATCTTGGAGGAAAACGGTGCATGCTACAAATGCGGTTCAATGGAACATCGATACAAAAGTTGTCCTCGACGAATGGATCGACTCAAGAAGTCCGTAATAATGATGCACACCGCCAGGGTAATCAAGCAGCCACCGAGAGGTCGTGGACCGGTCGTGGTGGTAATGGGGCTGGTCGTGGTCAAGGTGCACCGGTCGAGGCAATGGTAATAGAGGAAATGCGGATGCAAAGGCGGCTGATGCAGTCGGTCTATGCGGTTAGGCAGCATGAGGACGGCAATGCACGATGTGATAAGCTGCACGTTCTTCATTTTTGATGTACTGTTATTGCCTTAATAGATATTGGCTCTACTCATTCATATGTATCTAGTGCCATATCTGGAAATCAATTTAGAATCTGAAATTCGAAAATGAGATGACAATGAATCATCCTTTAGAACGATCGATGCTTATTAATAAAATATTTAAAGACGTACCCTTAAAAATCCAAGAGGAAGTATTCTTAGCAAATTTGATGGAACTACCTTTCTACGAGTTCGATCTCATTCAGGCATGGATGGTTGGTTAACCATCGCGCAATTGGATTTGTCTTTGAAAAACGAATGACAAGAAGGACCGGATGATAAGGAAATCATAATGATTGGTGAACGAAAGAACTATCGGCAAATGTGGTATCTGCATTAAAAGCGGAGAAGTTGGTGCGGAAAGTGCGAGCATTCCTAGCCTTTATCGTGCTTTGGATGCCAAGGAATTATCTGAATGATGTGAGGACGGTGAAGGAATTTCCGATGTATTTCGAAGAACTTCCCGCATACCTCGGATCGGAAGTAGAATTTGGCATTGAGCTTTTGCACGGGCGGCTCCAAAGTGTCCATTGCTCCCTATAGAATGGCAAGAAGGAGTTGGTGAGCTCAAAGCTCAAATTCAAGAATTGCCTTGGATCGGGATTCATTCGACCAAGTGTGTCTCCGGGGAGCACCGCTTTGTTCGTCAAGAAGAAGGATGGATCGATGCGTATGTGCATTGACTACTGCGATTGAATAAATTGACGATCAAGAATCGGTATCCTCTGCCGAGAATTGATGACTGTTCGATCAATTGAAGGAGCTTCGCTTTCTCAAAAATTGATTTAAGGTCGGGTTATCACCAACTTAAGGTGAAAGAAGCGGACATCTATAAGACGACATTTCGGACACGTTACGGACACTATGAGTTTGTAGTGATGCCGTTTGGATTAACCAATGCACCAATTGCATTTATGGACATGATGAACCGAGTCTTCCAACCATATTTAGACCGGTTTATGGTAGTGTTCATAGATGATATATTGGTTTATTCGAGAAATGAGGAGGAACATGACCAACATTTGCGGATAGTATTACAACTACTTCGTGATAAGCAATTGTATGCCAAATTTGGTAAATCGAATTTTGGCTAAAGGAGGTGACTTTTCTTGGTCATGTAGTATCAATTTGAAGGAATAAGGGTAGATCCTCGGAAAATTGAGGCTATTCGGATTGGAAACCACCAACATCAATAAATGAAATTCGAGTTTCTTAGGCTTGGTGGATACTATAGGCGCTTTGTAGAGGGTTTTCGTTGATTCTTGCACCTAACTAAATTGTTGCGTAAAGGAGTTCCGTATATCCGGGTGAAAGCAAGAGAGTTTCGAGAAATTGAAGAAGATCCCGATGAAGCTCGGTTTGATTCAATGAGGCCGGAAAGAATTCACTGCTTATTGTGATCGTCTCTACACGAGTGCAGGTTGTGTGTTGATGCAAAATGGAAAGGTGGTGGCTTATGCTTCTCGTCAATTGAGGCCACACGAAGTAAACTACCCTACTCATGATTTGGAGTTAGCTGCGTTGTCTTTGCTCTAAAGATTTGGAGGCACTATCTCTATGGTGAGAAGTCCATAATCTACACGGATCACAAGAGTCTTAAATACCTCCTTACCCAGAAGGAGTTGAATTTAAGACAAAGAAGATGGGTAGAATTGTTAAAAGATTATGATTTCTCCATCGAATACCATCCTGGAAAGGCTAACGTGGTAGCTGACGCGTTAAGTCGGAAGGCGGTATCTGAATTAAGAGCTCTATTTGCCCATTTGAGTCAGTACGAGGATGGCAGTTTGTTAGCAGAACTACAGGTGAAGCCTCGTGGTGGAACAAATCAAGGAAAAAGACATCGAGATGAGAAGTTGGGACCCTTACTTGGCAAGTTGAAAATGGTGAAATTGAAGATTTTGGAATAAACACGAGGGTGTGTTGTGCTTTGAGGAGAGTATGCATGCCTAAGGATCTAGATTTGAGGCAAGCGATTCTACGGAGGCGATAGTAGCCCTTATGCTATGCATCCCGGAGGAAATAAGATGTATCGAGATCTCCGTGAACAGTATTGGTGGCCAGGGTTGAAGCGTGAGATTACAGAGTTTGTGGGAAAATGTTTGACTTGTCAGCAAGTGAAGGCAGAACACCAATTACCGTCTGGATTGTTACAACCGATAAAGATTCCTCTTTGGAAATGGGAGAGGATAACTATGGATTTTGTTAGTGGGTTACCGTTAACACCTACTAAGAAAAATTCCGTTTGGGTAATTGTTGATCGGTTGACGAAGACTGCTCATTTCTTGCCGGTTAAATGCGGATTATTCTTTGCGAAGTTAGCGAAACTTTACGTATCCGAAATTGTAAGGTTACATGGAATTTTGTATCTATTATATCGGATAGGGACCCTAGGTTTACATCACGATTCGAAAGCTCGCATGAAGCCTTGGGAACAAAGTTGAATTTCATGACGGCTTTTCATCCTCGATCGATGGTCGATCGGAAAGAGTAATTCGAGATATTGGAAGATATGTTAAGAGGATGTGTAATCGACTTGAGGGGTAGTTGGGAGGATTATCTACCATTTGGCGAATTTGCGTATAACAACGACTTATCGATCTAGCATTCGGATGGCACCTTACGAGGCATTGTATGGTCGTAAGTGTCGCTCTCCTATTTGTTGGACCGAGTTGGGCGAAAAGCGGATGTTAGGTCCTGAGATGATATCTCGAGACCGAGGATAAGGTAAAAGTTATTCGAGCACGGTTGAAAGAAGCCTCGAGATAGAGGTAAGTCGTGCGCAGATCTGAAGCGGAGGGACATCGAGTATAGTGTGGAGATCGGGTTTTCTTGAAGGTATCTCCTTGGAAAAAGATCTTGATTCGGAAGGAAGGGCAAGCTAAGTCCTAGATATATTGGACCTTATCGTGTCTTTGAAGCGTGTTGGTCGATGGCATATCAGATTGAGTTACCTCCGGAGTTAAATCAAATTCACAATGTCTTTCATGTTTCCATGTTGAGCGTTATAGGTCGGATCCTTTGCACATTATACCAGGTAGAAGAATTGGGTGAATTGATTTGTCCTTTGAAGAAGAACCAAGGAAATCCTAGACCGAGATGTCAAGGTACTAAGGAAGAAAACCGTGCAAGTTAGTTAAAGTTCTATGGCGTAACCACGGAGTGGAAGAAGCTACGTGGGAGCCAGAGGATGCAATTGACAACAATACCCTCACCTTTTTCAACTGTAAATTTCGAGGACGAAATTTTCTTTAAGGAGGGTAGAGTTGTAACACCCTAAAAATCGAGTATTTAAATTGGCATGATTTTGGTGTTTAGATGTTAAAGGAAAATTTTTTTTTTCTTTTATTTTAGTGTTTATTAAAGTCCTAGAGAGGGTAAAGCATAAATTGGAGAAGAATAAAATTTATTATTGGGAATTTATTGAAGTGAAACAAAGGTGATTAAGACTTAAGCTAAATTATGTGCTTAAAGTGTCATAAAATGAGCATATGGCATGGTGGAGAATGGCGCATGGGTTCAAGTAAGAGGGAGAGGTTCAATCCTTGTATAGCACCTAGATAAAATTTTGTTTTAATTTTACGCTCATGGCTATGAAGTGTAAGCAAGGGACATATAAGGAAGGTGTTGACCATGTATTTTTGGTTAGTGTATCAAGAGATTAAGGTAACAACTAACATATGGTATGGAATCAAAAGTTTAAGGAAAGATAGGGGGACATAAGGCACTTATCTAGGGAAAATTTGGAAAGAAATAATGGCCAATTGACCATAGGTTGGACGGCAATATTGGTAGGGAGGAGAGCCAAAATTTTGTTAGTTGGCAAAAATCTCATTCTTTTCTCTTTGGTTAACCTTTGCACTTTGTGCGAAATTTTATTCCTCTCCTTTCAATATCCCTATTTGGCGAATTTTGCACTTGGTTAAGCCAAAGTTTTGTGACCATTTGGTCATTCCTTTTCTTATCTTGATAACCAATTCTTGTGCCTCTTTCTTCTTGTGCGAAATCACCTATACCAAAATCAATTTCTTTTCTTTTTTCTTTGCCATGGTAGAATATACCAGCACCTAAAGTTCTTATTTTTCTTTTCTTTTCTTCTAATCTCCTTGAAATCAAAACATCATCACCATCATCCTTTCGTTCTTATACTATTTCTTTTCAATCGAAAATTCTCTCCATCTTCACTCTCTTGGCGAATGTTATTGTGCCTATAAGCCAAAATTATTTTTCCATTCTTAATCATTTATAGCCGAATCTTCCATCAATTAAACATCATTCTTAATCTTGCTTTTCGTCCGTGGGAAGTAGGTAAGGGTTTCTCTCCATTTTTTGATTTATTGATTAGTGATATTATGGTAGAATATCATAGGATTTTTGAGAGTCTTTTGGATTGATATAGCATTCATACTAATAACGTTTATTTCGTTATTATTTAGTGCAATAACGAGATTGGAATTCAAGTGATCGGAGAATCGTGGAAGCGTTGGAAGCGTTTCATTTTGGTAAGGAAATCCTACTTTTAAATCTCTAGTATTATTGATATTATTTTAGAACTAACTAAATTCTTTTGGATCTTGAAGACCGTCAAGATAGGGAAGAAAAGGCGGTGTTTAGTTATCGTAAGAGGGTGGATCTGTAAATCCCCATTCAAACGAAGAGCGGTTTCTGGATCAGGATTTTCCACGGGTTGTGGGCCATCTTAGAAAGAAGTCCATTATTTGAAGTAGTACGAACCTCGGAGCAAGTTATCGTTGGTGGATTCTCGTGACTAGTGAATCGATAAACGAAGGAAAACCGAAAATCAAGTGATTCAAAATCAAGAGGTAAGATTTTGGATCCATTAACAAATAAGATTATTTTTATGAATTAGTTGTCTAACGAATCGAAATATATTTTAGGTCTTGAGGAGCGAGAAGGATAATACTCACGGTATCGAGGTGTGTAATTTCACCCTCATTATTTTAGGGTTGTATGTCAAATTTCGGTATGGTAGAAAAATCGTAAAACGACTAGATCGGTAAAAGCACAAAATTGATATTTTGACGAAATACGTAAAAGCGACTAAATCGTGAAAATTTAAAACGCATCAAGAAATTAATTGATATTATGAAAATTTGATGTTTAAATGAAAATGGGTAGTAAATACTCTAGTTCGTGAAAATGGGCCGTAAATACTCTAGTTCGTGAAAATGGGCCGTAAATACTCTAGTTCGTGAAAATGGGCGTAAATACTCTAGTTAAGTGAAAATGGGCCGTAAATACTCTAGTTCGATAAATTGGGCCATAAATACTCTAGTTCGTTAAAATTTAGCCAAAACGCTCTAGTTTGGTAAATGGGCCAAAGCCCACTAAATTGCTAAATGGATAAATTGCTATAATTATGGGCCAAATGAAATGTCATTGATAAAACCCACCATGTTATGTATTGATAATAAATTTTATATTTTTAAAGTACATGTATAATTGCATGGGTGGGATTTATGAAGAGAAGAATGGCCGATTGCCACAATATCGCTTATTGCCTCTAGTTCTATGGCTATGCCACAATTATAAAAGGCTTAATGCCTACGATTGGTGTGATGGCGGGGTGGGTTGACTTGATCCCCACAGTGTGATGGTTGATGTACGGGGTGTTAGCGGATGGTTATTAGGTTTGGGTTGGGAATTTCATTTTCATGCATTATTAATTATTTTAAATTCATGGGAGGCCATCTTGCTAAATAAGGGTTATTTTATTTTGGATTATTCTTATGAAAAGATAAAGATTTTATGTGTGTTGGAAAAGCTAGGGCTTTTAATTGATAGAGGTGGCGATTGGGGGGTTCCTTTAGGTGATAATTTTGGCCAAAAAGGAACTTAGGCCATTATTCATTATTCATTCTTTTCTAAGACTCATTAAGGATTTAAGAATTCTCTCTTTCTCAACGCATAGACCGGGTTTGGGGTGTTATAAATCATCATCCTCTTTTCCTTTTGATTCACCAAAAGTGAACCATCAAACATCAACCTACTCTCCTTCTTTTGCAAAATTCAATCAAAATCGAACCCTCAAGGTA
Organism: Gossypium rotundifolium; assembly: GCA_025506655.1. Taxonomy (NCBI): domain Eukaryota; kingdom Viridiplantae; phylum Streptophyta; class Magnoliopsida; order Malvales; family Malvaceae; genus Gossypium; species Gossypium rotundifolium. The sequence continues at coordinate 117,354,836 of CP106727.1, read as the reverse complement.
GCCATTAGCCAATTTCTTCATAGTTACAAAAGTCGAAATTTGCTGATCACACTTAGTCTATAGCCGAATCTCTGTGGGTTCAAACAAGGAGCAGCCAACTTCAGTATTAAGGGTAAGAGCTAGTTATCATTCGGGTTTCATTCTTTAATTATAGACTTGTCGAAATCTAGGAACTAACCCAATGGTATTTCCATCTTGGCCGAATCTTGGAAGGTGGTTCCAGGATTTAGTAGTTATCGACTACAAAAAAGAGATCTTTCAGGATTTACTAAGTGTCGACTACAAGGAAGGAGAAATTCTTTTCCCAAAGGTACACCATAGGCATCGTGTTCCCTAGTTATTCGGTGAGTTTCGGGATTTAAAATCCACAAGGTAAGTATCTATAGCATTCGGCCAAGGCCATGTTGAGTAAATAGATGTGTTTCATTAATATTTAAAAGTCGAAACTAATCTATTCAAGTAATCTAGTGATTGTCGATTTCAAAAAGAATGATACAAAGTTTCTGGCATTTGATTGACATCAATCGGCAGCAAGGTAAGGATTTAAGTGTACTAATCCTACTAGGATTTGGATTTGTTGCCGAATGGGTTTTTCATTAAATCTTTAATATGGGTCGAATGTAGGGAGTTAAAGATCTAAGGTAGTAGATCGATTTTGGGATTCAGTGAATTTGTTAAGCAAATCAGGTGTGTACCCCACACTTCTTTTTAATAAGATTTATGGCAATAATTAATATGTGCATGTGTATAAGAATGTGAATATGGCTAAGGTACCATGTTATGGTACAAAGTACTCAGGTATGTTTCCTACTCCTACTAGGATTATGTTAAATATTTGTTACGACACATATATGACATTATAAGAATGTGAAATAAGAATTTGGCATGTTAATGCATGATATGTATGATATGGGGCATATGGGTTATATGAAAAGGGGAAGTGAATGTGGTGACCTAAGACCACGATAACTGAATGTGGTGACCTAAGACCACGATATCTGAATGGGGTGGCCTAAGACCACAAATTTTATAAGGGCGATGAGCACGTCGACTGCAGCGACTGCCTTCGATGGTGTGTAGCGGATGGAGGGTTGACTTAGTAGTCCCCACGGTTATGCGGGATGGTGCGGGTGATGTGTAGCGGATGGCATATAGGTTTGGGTTCGGGTTGCATCATTATTTCCTATCTGTTATATGAATATGCATGTAATATGTGAACATATGCCTAAATTATTAAATTTTAGTGTTGGTTACACATTGAGTCTGTTTGACTCACCCCTTGTGGGATTACTTTTGGTGACGATCGGTGATGGGCGGTGTCGTGAAGCTTAGTGGAGGCCATGTGAAGTTCAGATTTTCTTTGTTTTGGACTCTCTTTATATTAAGTACTTGGATTTATTTTTGGGGATTATTTGATGTAATAAGGCCTTAGTTGAATTATTTTACTTTACATCCATTTGTCATGCTACGAAATATTTTTTTTTTAAAAAATAGACTAAGTAAATTTATCTTAAACTAAACCCTAAATGTTTTGTCACCTAAAGTAAAGGATTTTAATAATGAAATAAACTTGTTTTCAACTCAAGCCCAACCCAAAACAATCTTTCTTTCAAAACACACAAGTTTTTCCTAAGTAACAAAAGAATTTGAAACGGTTTACGCCGGGGAACATACCAGATTCAGTCAAGGCTCATGGGTCGGGTTTGGGGTGTTTCAAAGATTTCACATAGTAAGCTTTAAAGCTTAGTAAGTTTGTAATATAACACTTTTAACTCAACAATTCAAATTTAATATACAAAGTTAACTATCATATATTTCAATTCACATTAATACTCAATCTCACCTATAGATATTACTCACATAATCATCATTTTACCCATAAACAATATCATCAACCACATAAGTTCCGTACATACCTGTATTGTAACATCCCAAAATTGGGCCTAGTAGAATTGGGCCTAATAGGCCTTAGGCGTAGGAGTGTTTAAAATTTTTGAAAACAAGAGAATGACATTATTTCAAGTTGGACTTATTAGGAAGGTGACTTTGGAAAGTTACAGAGTTTCTAGGAAGTCTCGGGTTCAAGTTAGGCCATAGGAAGAATTTTCATTTTTGGGCACATTAGTGGAGAGGGCTACAGATAGTAGGACTTAAGTAAAATTGCATGTATTTAAGAGACACAAGTGGAGTGTGTGGTGTGGTGGTTGTGGCGTCATTGGCAGAATAGGAGGGAGGAGGTTCAAATCCCACCTATTGCAACTTTTGGGATTTAATTTTTATGCTCATCTTGCGGAAGATAGTAGGTGTTGGTCATGGCTTCTAAGATGGTAAGGAAGACTTTTTATTGAAGGAAAGAACACAAGGGAGAAGAGCAAGGAGAGAATTAAGGGAAGAATAAGGAAAGAAATGAAGGAAAAAGGTAAGGGAGGGAACATGTTGGCGGATTTTGTGGAAGATGTTTTGGAAAGAGTTTTGGTCAACAATCATCTTTTTGGTAAAGATGATACAAGGTTTTGGTAGGGAGAAGAAGGGGAGCCGAATTCCTATAGACTTTTTGTAAATTTTGGGCGCATGAAAGGCTTTCTTTCTTTTTGATCAATTTGGTGTTTTCTCTTCCAACATTCTTCCTTTGTTGCCAAAACACTCACCTCATTTTGCACACTTTCTCCTTTGTTGCCGAAATTCCCTCTTCTTCTATAGTGTTCCTTCTACTCATCTTTTCCCTCTTTTCATCCAATTCTAGCTAGTACAACTTGAGCCGTGTGTTGCAAATCTCTTCTTGGCCGAAACTCCTACTTCTTTTTCCCTCCTAATCTTCAAGTGGTTGATTCCATTCTTATCATCTTTCGGATTCCGTTGCGGTGTGTCCCAAAACTGAATAGTGGTTCTTACGTTTTGCTGTTGTGCCAAATCTTTTCTTCCATTCAACTTTTCTCTGAGTTAAGATAAGCCAAAACACTCTTTTTCCAATTCTTTAGATAATCAAAGGGTGAGGATCGTTAACATCAGTTGCAGTAAAGGAGCGTGTGGTGGTAGTTAGAAGATGGGGTTGAATATCGGGACTCCGTAGAGGGAGACCACGTAGTGGTAAGTGACTCAAGTGTAAGTAATACGTTGGGTATGAAATATTTTGGAAATCCGAGGCTAACTTTTGGTTGGTAGTGTTCTAGAGTCAACAAAGAGTGGTTCTGTAGGAAATCCAAATCAGGTGTGTAATCTCATACCCTTCCGAATACATGCTTCAAATGGTGTGTAATCTCACACCTCTCTGAATATTTGCATGAAATGTTTTGTGATTCGGTCGAAAGATCAAAAAACCAGAAACCGGTATCTGTGACCACTCGGGCATAAGTATGTTCGTAGTGGTAACCATATTTTGCAATGAAACTATTTTTGGCTAGCAGCAGTGACGTGATTTTGAAAACTCACAAAAAATAGGATAAAAGGAATTTGAAAGTGAATAAGGTATAGAATTGAAGCTTATTGTGTCTATTTATATATGAAAGAAACAGAGTAGGAAGAGGAATTTTATAATCTATGATATTTTAATTTTAGTGAGACTGGTTCTGAATGACATCATGGTTCCCTATGCTGTCTTGGAAAAATTATTCAAAATTGTACAAAGTGAATTATGAGTTATAAATTATATGTATAGATTTCTTAGTGAGTTTAGTTTCAATAGAAACAAGTGGGAGCAACATATGAAAACTGTACAAGGAGATATTTGAATTTAGGGTAAGAGAGGTCAAAACTGTTAGTCAGTGAAATAGGGGAAATTTTAATGAATAAACTGTACTAAACAGGTAAGCCAAAAATTCTGAAAATATTGTAGTAAGAAGATAAATGAGTCTATTTTCAAGGAAAATTTACGGATATAAATTTTGAATTTCCTAGCTCGAGTTATAGTCAATTTAGTCAATGTGACGCAGATGGACAGTTTCAATTTTTATGCCCAAAATTATTAGTTAAATTCGAGGTTGCAAAATTACGAAAATATCCTTGGTGAGTAAATTACTGAAATACCCTTGGGTTGTAAAATTATCAGATTACCCTTAGTGGGTAAAATTACCGAATTACTGAAAATACCCTTACGTGCCGAATTGTAATGTTCTATAATTGGCCGATTTATCGTAACAAATCTCTGGATTAATGATTGTTGTTTATATTTGTAAATATTATGTTTTATTATGTATGTTGCATTTACATAATTTTGCATGGGATGGGAAAAATGTTGAAGAGAAGTGTGGCAGGTGGCACCGCCACAAAAATGTTTGTTATTATGATTCACTATGATTCCGGTGGCTTGGCCACAATCAAAATATATTATAAATGGCAACTTGCCTGCGATTGGTGTGTTTGGCGAGGTGGGTTGACTTGATCCCCACAGGTGCGATGGGATGGTACGGGAGGTGTGTAGCGGATGGATTACTAGGATGGGTTTGGGTTACATACATTGCACATATATATATTCTGTTATGTAAATGGGCTTAGGCCTAAGATTATGCTACATGGGCTCAGGCCCAAGTTATTGCTAAACGGGTTCAGGCCCAGTGGATGACGGTAAGGGATTATACACTAAGTTCTAGTAACTCACCCCTCCTTCTTAATCCTTGCAGGTAATGCTCAGTGATGTGGACTTGGGCCATGGATGACTCGGTGGAGGCCATACTTTAGAAATGGTGTTTTGAACCTTAGAATTCTATTTACGTTTACTTTATTACTTTTACTATTTTGGATTTTTAAGTTGTAATAAGGCCTCTAAAATATTTTATTTCTTTTTGCTTTATGTTTGACGTATTTATTGTTTTGCTTGAATTATTTTTAAATGGGGATTTTCTAAAAGCATAACCAAAGGTTTTCCAAAATTGATTAATAAATGAATTTTATAACAAACTTTTACAAATGGTTTAACTCAGACTTTCTTTCAAATTATCAACAACATTTTCAAAAGTTACGGTTTTAAAGTTCACTACCTTGATTTTTGATTTATCAATCAATTCTCAAAAATAGTTGTATTTTATCAAATTTTTATATCCAAATTTGTTTTTTTAACCATAACCAAATGACACTTAATTTAGTACGAATCACAAAGATTTTAAATGTTTTCCTAATGTGACATGTCAGATCCGGTCGTGACGCATGGGCTGGGTTTGGGGTGTTGTATTTTATGGTATCAAAGCCCGGTTGCAAAACTCGACTTTGGTTTGGGTTCAAAAATGTTTCTAAAGCTATTTAAAATTTTAATTTGTACATGCATGTTATAAAGGAAGTATGGCACCACGGGTATCCGGCACCAAGTCAAGTAAGTTTATGTTTTTATTTGATGATTGTTGTGGTATAGCTGTAGAAATACTCTAGAAATTTTAGCTTTAGGAGCTGAAACTATAGAGATTGAGACTTTAGGATATGTTTTGCGAAAATGAATTTACTTCCTATACTCCATAAAACATTGTTTAATAAACATTGAATATTATACTGATTCATAAGACTCTTAGTTAGAATAAATCAACTTCGCAAACATGAGCGCTATAGGATGCGGACGAGATACACGGGGCCGTGGTAGAGGCCGAAGTGCTAGGGTAAAATCCTCAGCATCGGGGATTAGGCCTGAAAGAGAGGCACCGGCATCGCCAGTGGCTGAGATGGGGTCTCATGATGGAGCTGGGGCTGATGTACTAACTTAGCTAGTTAGGGAGGTATTGGAGGAGGTTAAAGGAATAAGTGAGGCACTTCGAGTTAGGTACGTGGACTGTAAGAAAAAAAGAGATCGTGGTTCTTTAGGGTCGCAGTCTCGTTCTGTAAAGCGTGGTAAGGCACGTCCAAACTTTTCGGCTTGTGAATTTTATAGAAGGCGTCATCAGGGAGAATGCTGGAGGAGCTTAGGAGCATGCTTGAGATGGGGGTCTAAGGAGCATAAGGCTTGGGATTGTTTCATCACCATCAAGTCAAGTATGTTTTGGTTGGACGTGATGTTTGAATGTAGAAATTTTAAGTATAAGTGGTAGATAACTGCTTGCTTCTATGGTTAGATGTTTGGTTGTGTGTAAGAGGATTCAAGAATAAGTTAAAAGTACTTTAGTGTTATTAAGGTTAGAGTGCGTAGCAAAAGCATAGTGGTGTGACTTGAGTGATGCGTTTTGTAGTTGGTTGGAAATTTCAAGGACGAAATTTCTTTAAGGAGGGTAGAATTGTAACATCCCGAAATTGGGCCTAGTAGAATTGGGCCCAATGAGCATTGGGCGTAGGAGTGCTTAAATTTTTGAAAACAAGAGAACGGCATTATATCAAGTTGGACTTATTAGGAAGGTGATTTTGGAAAGTTACAGAGTTTCTAGGAAGTCTCGGGTTCAAGTTAGGCCATAGGAAGAATTTTCATTTTTGGGCACATTAGTGGAGAGGGCTACTAATAGTAGGACTTAAGTAAAATTGTATGTATTTAAGAGACACAAGTGGAGTGTGTGGTGTGGTGGCTGTGGCGTCATTGGCAGAATAGGAAGAGGAGGTTCGAATCCCACCTATTGCAACTTTTGGGATTTAATTTTTATGCCCATCTTGTGGAAGATAGTAGGTGTGGGTCATGGATTCTAAGATGGTAAGGAAGACTTTTTATTGACGGAAAGAACACAAGGGAGAAGAGTAAGGAGAGAATCAAGGGAAGAATAAGGAAAGAAATGAAGGAAAAAGGTAAGGGAGGGAACATGTTGGCTGATTTTGTGGAAGATGTTTTGGAAAGAGTTTTGGTCAACAATCATCTTTTTGGTAAAGATGATACAAGGTTTTGGTAGGGAGAAGAAGGGGAGCCGAATTCCTATAGACTTTTTGTAAATTTTGGGTGCATGAAAGGCTTTCTTTCTTTTTGATCAATTTGGTGTTTTCTCTTCCAACATTCTTCCTTTGTTGCCGAAACACTCACCTCATTTTGCACACTTTCTCCTTTGTTGCCGAAATTCCCTCTTCTTCTATAGTGTTCTTTCTACTCATCTTTTCTCTCTTTTCATCCAATTCTAGCTAGTACAACTTGAGCCATGTGTTGCAAATCTCTTCTTGGCCGAAACCTCTACTTTTTTCCCTCTTAATCTTCAAGTGGTTGATTCCATTCTTCTTATCTTTTGGATTCCATTACGGTGTGTCCCAAAACCAAATAGTGGTTCTTACGTTTTGCTGTTGTGCTGGATCTTTTCTTCCATTTGAATTTTCTATGAGTTAAGATAAGTCGAAACACTCTTTTGCCAATTCTTTAGATAATCAAAGGGTGAGGATCGTTAACATCAGTTGCAGTAAAGGAGCGTGTGGTGGTAGTCAGAAGGCGGGGTTGAATATCGAGACTCCGTAGAGGGAGATCACGTAGTGGTAAGTGATTCAAGTGTAAGTAATACGTTGGGTATGAAATCTTTTGAAAATCGAGGCTAACTTTTGGTTGGTATTGTTCTAGGGTCAACGAAGAGTGGTTCTTTAGGAAATCCAAATCAGGTTTGTAATCTCATACCCTTCCGAATACATGTTTGAAATGGTGTGTAATCTCACACCTCTCTGAATATTTGCATGAAATGTTTTGTGATTCGGTCAAAATATAGAAAAATCGGAAACTGGTATCTATGACCACTTGGGCATGCGTATGTTCATAGTGGTAGCCATATTTTTCAATGAAACAATTTTTGGTTAGCAGCAGTGACGTGATTTTGAAAAATCACGAAAAATAGAATAAATGGAATTAGAAAGTTAATAAGGTATAGAATTAAAACTTATTGTGTCTATTTATATATGAAAAAAATAGAGTAGGAAGAGAAATTTTATATTCTGTGATATTTTAATTTTAGTGAGACTGGTTCTAAATGACTTCGTGGTTCCCTATTCTGTCTTGGAAAAATCATTCAAAATTGCAAAAATTTAATTATGAGTTATATTTTATATGTATAGATTCCTTAGTGAGTCTATGTTCAACAAAAACAAGTGAGAGCAACATATGAAAACTGTAGAAGGAGATATTTGAATTTAGGGTAAGAGAGGTCAAAATCATTGGCCAGTGAAACAGGGGAAACTTTAATGAATAAACTGTACTAAACAGGTAAGCCAAAAATTCTGAAAATATTGTAGTAAGAAGATATATGAGTCTATTTTCAAGGAAAGTTTACGGATATAAATTTTGAATTTCCTAGCTCGAGTTATAGTCAATTTAGTCAATGTGACGCAGATGGACAATTTCAATTTTTATGCCTAAAATTATTAGTTAAATCCGAGGTTGCGAAATTACGAAAATATCTTTGGTGAGTAAATTACTGAAATACCCCTGGGTTGTAAAATTACCGAATTACCCTTAGTGGGTAAAATTACTGAATTACCGAAAATGCCCATATGGGCTGAATTACGAAAATGCCCCTATGGGTCGAATTACAATGTTCTATAATTGGTCGATTTATCGTAACAAATCTCTGGATTAATGTTTATTGTTTATATTTGTAAATATTATGTTTTATTATGTATGTTGCATTTACATAATTTTACATGTGATGGGAAAAATGTTGAAGAGAAGTGTAGCCCGGTGGCACTGCCACAAAAATGTTTGTTATTATGATTCACTATGATTCCGGTGGCTTGGCCACAATCAAAATATATTATAAATGGCAACTTGCCTGCGATTGGTGTGTTTGGTGGGGTGGGTTGACTTGATCCCCACAGGTGCGATGGGATGGTACGGGTGGTGTGTAGCAGATGGATTACTAGGATGGGTTTGGGTTACATATATTGCACATATATATTTTGTTATGTAAATGGGCTTCGACCCAAGATTATGCTACATGGGCTTAGGCCCAAGTTATTGCTAAACGGGTTCAGGCCCAGTGGATGACGGTAAGGGATTATACACTGAGTTTTAGTAACTCACCCCTCCTTCTTAATCCTTGCAGGTAATGCTCAGTAATGTGGACTTGGGCCATGGATGACTCGGTGGAGGCCATACTTCAGAAATGGTGTTTTGAACCTTAGAATTCTATTTACGTTTACTTTATTACTTTTACTATTTTAGATTTTTAAGTTGTAATAAGGCCTCTGGAATATTTTATTTCTTTTTGCTTTATGTTTGACGTATTTATTATTTTGCTTGAATTAATTTTAAATGGGGATTTTCTAAAAGCATAACCAAAGGTTTTCCAAAATTGATTAATAAATAAATTTTATAACAAACTTTTACAAATGATTTAACTCGGACTTTCTTTCAAATTATCAACAACATTTTCAAAAGTTACGGTTCTAAAGTTCACTACCTTGATTTTTGATTTATCAATCACTTCTCAAAAATAGTAGTATTTTATCAAATTTTTATATCCAAACTTGTTTTCTTAACAATAACCAAATGACACTTAATTTAGTACGAATAACAAGAATTTTAAATGTTTTCCTCATGTGACATGTTAGATCCGGTCGTGACGCATGGGCCGAGTTTGGGGTGTAACATGTATCATCACGTAACTATTAATCACACCTACCACTCAATGCTCAATGTCATAATTCGTTTGAATCTCTTTAAAACATTCAATAATATTGCACACTCAGTGCTATTTAATTAGCCGTAGCTACAATAGTATCGCACTCTTAGTTGCATCACATTAAACTGAAGTTGTCTCAGTATCGCACACATAGTGCCAACTAATTTAGCTGATGCATTTCTTTATCTCGCACACTTAGTGCAATTAATCACTGTAACTGTTCTATTTATGCACACTTAGTGCCACATATCTTTGATCTCACATTTTGCATTACTAACTCCACAATCACATTCCCATTCATTTCATATCATATGAACATTATTTAAACAATACGTATTATACACGAACATACCTCGGACGTAGAAACAACGATACAAGTCAATCAATCGAGCACTTTGTTCTTGCCTCGGTCTAAGTCTTAATTTCTCTTTTCTTGATCTATACATATTCAAATTTAGCTCATTCATTCACCAAATCGTTCAATTCAATCCAAATGCACATATTTTGAGCATTTTACAAAGTACCCCTCACATTTTCACATTTTAAAATTTAAGTCCCTATTTCATAAAATCACCAAATACACATAATTTCATTTTATACAAGCTTAGCTGAATTTTCTCCTAGCTCATACAAGCCCACATATTTCATTTATTTCACATTTTAGTCCTTCAATTTCTCATTTTCACAATTTAGCCCATAATACTCAAATTCGTCAAAAATCATTTTATAAAACTTGTATATCAACCACCAAACTTGCATAACTCATCATCAAACATCATAAAACTCATGAATTCATCAACAGCTTAACTCACAATCTTCATCAAAATTAGAAATTGAGGCATGGGCTTAATAAAATACTAAGCAACGATCACAAAAACATAAAACTCACTAAAAACTGAGCTCAAAACATACCTTGATTGAGCTTAGATAATGGCCGAATGTGAAAAAGCTTCTAACCCTTATTCTTTCTTCAATTTTTGGCAAACAAGGATGATAATGGCTTTTTTTCATGTTTGTTTTATTATAATTAACATTAATAACCATTTTACAAATTTAACCTTAATATAACCATTAAAATTCCACTAACTAATGTCCATAATTGTCCATCCCCACTATCAAGGGTCTAATTACAACATAAGGAATTCTTATTTAATAAGCCATGACAATTAAACACTTTAGCAATTAGCACATAGCTTTTGCATTTTATGCGATTAAGTCCTTTTTTAGAATTTGACACACAAACGATAAAAATTTCACATAGAATTTTTACACATGCTTTATCACATACTGTAGACACTAAAAATAATATTAAAATATTTTTCCAACCTCAAATTTGGGGTCTCAAAACCACTATTCTGACTAGAGTCTAAATCGGGCTATTAAAACTCTCCCCCTTAATAGATTCAGATATTGCTCTCTCATAGCATCTTTAGCCTCCCACGTAGCCTCTGCAACTCTGTGTTTGTGCCACAATGCTTTCACTAAAGAAATTTTCTTATTTCTTAGATCTTTGATCTCACGAGCCAGAATTTGAATTGGTTCTTCATTATACGATAGATCAGACTGAATCTCAACTTCAGTAGGGGCAATCACATGTGATGGATCGGATCTGCATCGTCTAAGCATCGATACGTAAAACACATTATGAATCTTCTCTAGCTCAGGTGGAAACAACAATCTATAAGCAACTGGCCGGATACGTTCGATAATCACATATGGCACGATGAACCTCGGACTCAATTTACCTTTTCTGCCGAATCAAGTATTTTCTTCCACGGAGACACTTTCAAAAATACTTTATCACCTATCTGAAATTCAATATCTTTTCGTTTCAAATTTGCATAAGACTTCTAACGATCTGACGCTACTTTTAAACTGTCATGGATTACTTTCACTTTCTGCTCAGTTTCTTTAATCAAATCAACCCCGTGAATCTTATTCTCACTAAGCTCAGTCCAATATAATGGAGTTCTGCATTTTCGACCGTAAAGAGCCTTACATGGTGCCATTTTAATGCTTGATTGAAAACTATTATTATACGCGAATTCAATTAACAACAGATGCTTTTACCATGCACTTTCAAGCTTAAGAATACAACATCTCAACATATCCTCGGGAATCTGAATGATCCGCTTGGATTGACCATCCATTTGCGGATGAAATGCAGTACTAAAATGCAGCTTTGTACCTATAACCTCTTGCACTTTCTTCCAAAATCATAAAGTAAACCTTGGATCTCTATCGGACACAATAGATAATGGTACCTCGTGCAATCTCACAATCTAAGAAATATACAATTCGGCTAACTTATCAAGCGAATAATCTATTCTCACTGGAATAAAATGAGCTGATTTCGTTAATCTATCAACTATCACCCAGATTGCATCTTTCTTTCTCGGAGATAAAGGCAACCCTGACATAAAGTCCATTGTGATTCTCTCCTATTTCCACTCAGGAATCATGATTGGCTGTAACAAATCGGATGGAACCTGGTGTTCAACTTTGACTTGCTGACAAGCTAAACATCTCAAAACAAACTCTGAGATATCTCGTTTCATACCATGACACCAATAAAATTATTTTAGATCATTGTACATTTTCGTACTTCTCAGATGAACAGACAAACGAATATTATGAGCCTCGTTCAAAATCAACTGAATCAACTCTAAATTTCTTGGAATACAAATCCAATCTCAGAATCTCAAACAACCATCACCATCAACTCAAAATTTTGAATCATAATTTAAACCACACTAAGCTCATTTTTCCATCATCTCAGTATCAATTTTCTGGGCAATACAAATCGACATATAAACATTGGCCTCACTTTCAACTCAACCAAAACCTAACCATTATCACACAAATCTATATGAGTGATCATTGCCCGTAAAGAAAATAAAGACTTTCAGCTCAAAGCGTCAACAGTAACATTAGCTTTTCCCGAATGATAGTCAATTACTAATTCATAGTCTTTTAGTAATTCTAACCATCTCCGCTGTCTCAAATTCAATTCTTTCTGAGTTATCAAATATTTCAAACTCTTATGATTAGTATAAATGTGACATTTCTTACCAAATAAATAGTGACATCAAATCTTCAATACAAATACAATAGCTGCTAATTCAGGATTGTGTGTAGGGTTGTAACATCCTTAAATTGGGGTCTTTGTATGTTTTGCATGTGTTAATGTGCCTACTATGCTAGTTTAGGGTGTTTTGGGTTCTAGGCATGACCTCGGGTTAGGCCTGAGTGATGGCTAAAATTTTTGTTTTAGCACTTGGGAAGAGGAAGCTAAAGAAGTTAGGGGTTAAAAGATATTCTTGGTGTGTTGTGACACAAAGAACCTAGTGGCAAAGGAGCAAAGGAGGTGCCACTAAGGTACTAGGAAGGTCACGCCACATGCAAGGAAGGGGGAGTTCAGGTTCGAGCAGCAAAAATCTCATTTTCTGCTTATTATTTTGACGCCAAGCTGAGGAAGTGGTGTGCTCAGGATAGACTCTGGAAGATAAGGATGGAAGGAGTCAAATAGATGAAGGTGAGGAAATTTAAGAGTTTGAACCTTTCAAACTCATTTGAATGAGGGGTTAGGATGATTTTGAGGAATCAGCTAAGGGAGACTTAGTGTTGGCCGAAAGTTGGACTGTGGGGAGGAGGAGTGATCGATTTTGGTACTTGGGAAGGGGGTGTGCCGAATGTCTATGGTGGTTTTAGGGAATATTTCGGCAAGTGGGGAGAGTTTTTTTTTCCTCTTGAGTTAGAATCATAAGCCGAAACCCCTCTTGCTCTCCTTCCAATTTTGGTTTTCTCTTTTTAGCATTCTTGGTGCTTGGCCGAACCACCCTTGCTATTTTCTTGAGAAAGTTGAAACCATATATCCATCATCTTCTCTTCTTTGGTTCAAACATTGCTAGTCGAGAACCATATCCCCATTCCTTCTTTTCTTCTATCTCTTCATTCTTTGGTTAGCCGAAACTCCCTAACCCTTTTCTGAGTTGTGTTTTCTCTTCTTTGTCGAATCTTGGGTCTATTTTCTTATCCATCTCTTCCATCTTCAAAAGCCGAAAGCCTTGTTATTTCTCTTTCATTTTCAACAAGTATTTTGGCCGGATACCCTTAGCCTCATTTTCTTCTCTTCTCACGTGTTTTAATCCTCCTTGAAGTGCCGAATCTATCTTTTTTTGTGGGGTTATAGCGAATCTCCTGGTACGTATCTGCTTCTTCTTCTTTTCTTGGTTGATTTGGGTAATGCCAAATCCCACTTCTCTTCTATCTCCCCATTTGTTATAGATCCAAACTTAAACTCTTCTTATTTTATATTGGTGGCCGAATTTGTCAGTAAGGTAAGGGGGTAAGTGTTTTACGGTTTCGATATTTCTTGTTGTGTTTAATAACGAAGGCTTAAGCCAATGATAGTGGTACTTGGTCGATTGTAGGGAGGAGTACAACCCAATTCGGTAGATCTTCAAGATTCGGTGGCCGATGTAGGTAAGGGTTCTAGCATGTAGATCTATTTCTTATTCATTCAAAAGCCGAAGGCTAATCATTTATGTGTATTAGTACTTGGCCGATTGCAAGGAAGGTTCATCACAGAGCTTCGGGATTTGGTTGGAAACCAAATCGGCATTAAGGTAAGGTGCTACCTTCATGCAATATATCTTTGGGATTTCTAGTGGAGCCGAATGGGCTTTTGGTTACTAACAAAGTGTTGACCAATAGTAGGGTAGAGTGAAGGCTAACGTTTCGGGGTTTCGCTTAGATCTATGAATAGTCAAGTGTGTAATGCTTACACACTTCGTTAGTATGATATGTTTATTGTGTTATTGTAATAGCCATTAAAATCGGTGGTTATGCCTTGTAGGCATGAGTGTGGACTCCGGGTAAGTCCCTTGATTATGGATCTCGTTATATGCTATCATGTCATTGTTTAATGCTATGCCATGTTTTATTTGCATCATCATATGTTATTATGCCACGATTGATATGGACATGATGGCGGGATTGTTGAGAGGAGGGGGAAGAATTATTTTGGACTGTCACCAGTGGTTTTGACCACACGGTGGGTTGGCCCCGCTTTGATACTCTAATTTTTGACTAAGTCCCAATGGTTTTGACAACCAGTGGTTTTGACCACATATGGATATTGTGACTCGTCCCAGTGGTTTTGACCATATCGATATATATTTGTGACTTCGGTCACCAGTGGTTTTGACCACCAGTGGTTTTGACCACACGGGGTAGATAAAGGAGATCGGATGGTTAGGTTATGGGGTTGCATGATTTACATGTTATACTGATGATTTACGTAAGTGTTTGCACTATCGGGTTGGGGATTTATACACTGAGTCTCAATGACTCACCCCTTCCCCTTATATTTTGCAGATGAGGCGTAGATCGCGGATATGGAGCGGGGAGGACTCGAGGTGGCCATGCATACTTGTTTCGGGTTTTGGCTTTAAATTTCTATTTTGATTTTATTTATTTACTTAAATTTGGTTTTGGTTTTGTAATGAGGCCGCTAAGTATTATTTCAGGCTTTAATTACTTGCTTTTATTTTGATTAGATTGTGCATGTGATTAATAACTTGATTTGCTTTAGTAACCAAAATTAAATCGAAGTTTACAAAACTATACTCTATATCGGGTTTTTCAAACGTTACCATCGGGTGACATTATTCACAAGGTAATAACAAAGTTAACAAAGATGATTTCACACCTAAATTTTCAAACAAACTTCAAATGCAAATGGTTCTAAACTTGACTATGCTCATCACACTTGGTTTTAATAAATATCGTATGATTTCTAAAAGCTAGTACCAACAAATTAATTTTCAAGCATGAAGTTCTCTGGATTTTAAAGCAACACAAAAACATTTTCAACATCACTTTGTATAGGGTTTTCTAAACTTTAAAACGATAAAAGAGTTTTCAATAAAAATAAACCAGGAAACTTGTTTTATTCAAACGTTTTCACCCTGTAACATGCCAGATTCGGTCGTGGTGTGTTGACCGAGTTGGGGTGTTACAATTTTGGTATCAGAGCCCAAGTTCAACAGCTCAGCTGTGGGCCTGAGGCCCAAAAATGTTTTAAAAAGGGATTATGGAAAATACATGGTCTAAAAGGCATGGCACCGAGTCTCTGACACCGATCCGCCCAGGTAAGTACCCCAAACTATTGTTTATGATGTTATGAATATGATGGTATTGTCATGACTAAATAGTAGTAGGAACTACTCTAGTGACTTGAACTATAGGCTGGATGAATTCGCGGAACAATCCCTTATTGAACTTATCATAAAACTGTGCCTTAATAGACAGTGGAATAAAAGTCTAATGCATAAAACCTTTAATCAGCTCGACTCGTATCGATAAACATGAGTGCACGTGGACATGGGCTAACACTCGTGGATGAGGTAGGGGTAGGATGACGGTCTCGAATCCGTGGGGTCCGGACATGGGTCAAAAAATGAGGTACCACCGCCGCCAGCTGTAGGTGCAAAATATCAGGACCAGACAGGTGATGACGCGGTATCATAGGCGATGCTGCGGGTGCTAGAGAGGATCGCTAGTGCAGGCGTCAGAGTAGGGGTTCAGAAATCTGTGTCCGAATGACTCCGGGCTAATGGTGCAGAGGTGTTCAGAGGTGTATCCAGCGTGGCTCCTAGTACGGTGAAATATTGGTTGGAGGCAACAGAACGTATTATGGATGATCTAGACTTCTCGGCTGAGGAGAAGCTGAAGGGGGTAGTATCTTTGCTGTGAGGTGAGTCATGTCAGTGGTGGCTCACAGTTAGGGGCAGAGCAATGGCAGATGACCTTACTTGGGAATTCTTTAGAGCAACCTATCAGAGGAAATACATATGGGCTAGCTACATTGATGCGCAGCGCAAGGCGTTCCTGAACTTGGTCTAAGGTAATAAGACTGTGTCGGAATATAAGGCAAAATTTCTTCGGCTGAGTCGCTATGCACGTGGTATTGTGGGCACGGAGTATGAGCACTGTGTCAGATTTGAGGATGGGCTGAGAGACGAGCTGCGGATGTTAATTGTCCCACAGCAGGAGAGAGAGTTTGCGGTCTTAGTGGAAAAGGCCAAAGTTGCTAAGGAAGTGAAATAGTCGGTAAGACGGAATCAGGACAAGGGTTGGAATAAAAAGAATTCTGAATCATCTAGGTCTACTGGGAATCAGCAAAATGGGGTAGATATAGTGGGCCAAATCAAGCTGCTAAGCCTACTGCTGCTAATACTCAGTGGCCGTCATGATGTGCTTGGTGTGGGAAGTCTCACACGGAGGAGTGTTGGATTGGAAACAGAGGATGCTTTGAGTGTGGGTTGATGGGGCATCGAGTGAGGGATTGTCCACAGAGGTCAGCTAGGTTGCAGTCTAGGGATCAAAATTGTACACAGGTCAGGAGGGATGGTCAACAGCCACAGAGAGGCCGTCGTGCAGCCAGAGGAGGTAATGGCTCTAGTAGAGGCCGTAGAGCATCAGGCAGAGGTGCAGGTGGTACAGAGGCGAGACAACCTTGATTGGTCTATGCTGTGAGGCATCGAGAGGAGGGCGACGCATTGGACATCATAATCGGTATGTTCTTAATCTTTGGACGACCTTATAATGCTTTGATAGATGTGGGTTCGATGCACTCATATGTAGCCAGTAGCATAGGGGAAATTATGAATTTAGACTCTGAGATTACTTCTAGGAAGATGATAGTGATAAGCCTTGTAGGTCACTCAGTAGAAGTAAATAAACTATATAGGGATGTACCCCTAAAACTTTAAGGGGTCGTGTTTTTGGCTGACTTGATGGAACTGCCGTTTGGGGAGTTCGATCTGATTCTCGAATGGATTGGCTAGTGAAATACCAGGCCAGTTTGGATTGCGCGACTAAGTGCATGGTGTTGAGGACAGTTGAAGGTGAGGAGGTGGTGATGATTGGTAATAGGAGAGATTACCTATCCAATGTTGTCTCTGCGCTGAAGGCCGAGAAAATGGTAAGGAAGGGTTGTGAGGCATTCATGGTGCATGTTTGTGCTTTGGGAGCCAAGGATGCATCGGTAGAGAGTGTCCAAACTGTAGGAGAATTTGTTGATGTATTCTCAGAGGAACTTTCGGGTCTGCCTCCTGATCGCGAGGTTGAGTTCGGTATAGATTTGTTACCCAAAATCGTGCCAGTATCTATTGCCCCGTATAGGATGACGCCAAAAGAATTAGTGGGGTTAAAGGCTCAGATTCAGGAATTGCTAAATAAAGGTCTCATCCGATCAAGTGTATCTCCTTGGGAAGCACTTGTGCCTTTTGTTAAGAAGAAAGATGGTACAATGCAGATGTGTATAGACTACCGCCAGCTGAACAAGTTGACGGTCAAAAACAAGTATCCGTTGCCCAGAATAGACGACTTGTTTGATCAACTCAAGGGTGCATCAGTTTTCTCTAAGATAGATCTTAGGTCGGGGTATCATCAGCTCAAGGTAAAGGAGGCGAATATTCATAAGACGGCATTTCGTACTCGGTATGGGCATTACGAGTTTCTAGTGATGCCATTGGGGTTGACTAATGCGTCGGCAACATTCATGGACATGATGAATCGGGTGTTTCAGCCGTACATGGATCAATTCATCGTAGTGTTTATAGACGACATCTTGGTGTACTTGAAATCTGAGGGAGAACATGACGCGCATCTTCGGGTGGTTCTACAGGTTCTGAGGGAGAAGTAGTTGTTTGCCAAGTTTAGTAAGTGCGTGTTCTGGATTAAGGAGGTAACTTTCTTGGGTCATGTAGTATCAGCTGAGGGAATTAGGGTGGATCCTCGTAAGATCGAGGCAGTGTTGGGTTGGAAACCACCTAAGTCGGTTGTAGAGATTTGAAGTTTTTTGGGTTTGGCAGGATACTACAGGAGGTTCGTGGAAGGTTTTTCTTTGATCGCAGCATCACTGACTAAACTATTGAGAAAAGGGGTTCCGTTTGTGTGGTCTAAGAAACAACAAGAAAGTTTTGACAAGTTGAAAAAGACTTTGACTGAAGCTCCGGTTTTGACTCAGAAAGATTTCTCAGCAAGAGTCTGATGTACCTCTTGACTTAGAAAGATTTAAATTTGAGGCAGCAGAGTTGGATCGAGTTGTTGAAGGACTACGACTGCTCGATTGAGTACCATCCGGGTAAGGCTAACGTAGTAGCTAATGCGTTGAGCCGTAAGGTGGTAGCAAACCTGAGAGCAATGTTTGCTCACCTTAGTTTATATGACGACGGGAGTCTTTTGGCAGAATTGCAAGTAAGGCCGATGTGGGTTGATCAGGTTAAGGAGAAACAGTTGGCAGATGAGATTTTGAGTGCTCGGGGGTTGCAAGTGCAGAATGGTGAAGCTGAGGGTTACAACATGGGTAGTGATGGAGTATTGTGTTTTCAGGGAAAGGTATGTATGCCAAAGGACGTTGAGTTGAGACAGCGGATTCTTCAGAAGGTTCATGGCAGCCCATACGCTATGCATCCTGGAGGCAGTAAGATGTATCATGATTTGAGGAACGATTACGGTGGCGGTCTTAGCGGAAATGGCGAGTTTATGGGGAAGTGTTTGACATGTCAGCAAGTTAAGGCTGAGCATCAATTACTCTCAGGACTATTGCAGTCGGTAAAGATCCCGCCGTGGAAGTGGGAAAAGATTGCGATGGATTTCGTTAGTGGGCTTCCCCTTACGCCTAGCAAGAAGGACTCAGTCTGGGTGATTGTGGACCGTTTGACTAAGTCAGCTCATTTCATACTAGTTTGGGTTGATTATTCGCTCTAGAAGTTAGCCAAGTTGTATGTGGCCGAGATAGTAAGGTTGCATGGAGTGCCAGTGTCAATTATCTCGGATAGGGATCCCAGGTTTACGTCGATGTTCTAAAAAGCTTTGCATCAAGCTTTGGGTACAAGGTTGGATTTTAGCACGACTTTTTACCCGCAGTCTGATGGACAGTCTGAGAGAGTAATTCAGATTCTAGAAGACATGCTAAGGGGATGTGTTCTGGATTTCAGCGGTAGTTGGGAGGAGTATCTACTATTGGAAGAGTTCGCTTATAACAATAGTTATCAAGCAAGTATTCAGATTGCACCATATGAGGCACTATATGGACAAAAATGTTGTACTCCTATGTGTTGGACAGAACTGGGTGAACGACGGATGTTGGGTCCAGAGTTGGTGGCAGAAACAGAGGATAAGGATAAGGTGATTCGGGCTCGTCTTAAGGAAACGTCGGATAGGCAGAAGTCTTACGCCGATCTTAAGCAGAGGATATAGAGTATGTAGTGGGTGATAAGGTCTTTCTGAAGGTATCACCGTGGAAGAAAATGCTGAGATTTGGGCAGAAAGGGAAGCTAAGCCCTAGGTTTATTGGGTCGTATATGGTACTGAAGCGAGTGGGATCGGTAGCTTATCAGCTCGAGTTACCAGCAGAGTCAAGTTAGATTCACAATGTCTTTTATGTTTCAATGCTTAGGCGCTATCGGTTAGATCCGTCGCATGTGATGCCAGTTGTGGAGATAGAGGTAAACTCAGACTTGTCTTTCGAGGAGGAACCGGTACGGATCTTGGATCGGGATGTCAAGGTTCTGCGTCGAAAGTCAGTTCCCTTGGTGAAAGTATTATGGCGGAACCATGGTACGGAGGAGGCCACGTGGGAACTAGAGGATGCGATGCGGCAGTAATACCCTCAACTCTTCTGACCAGGTAATTTCAAGGCCTAAATTATTTTTAAGGGGGGTAGAACTGTAACATCCTTAAATCGGGGTCTCTGCATTTTGTGTGTTTGCATGTGTTAATGTGCCTACTGTGCTAGTTTAGGGTGTTTTGGGGTCTAGGCATGACCTCAGGTTAGGCCTGAGTCATGGCTAAAATGTTTGTTTTAGCACTTGGGAAGAGGGAGCTAAGGAAGTTAAGGGTTAAAAAATATTCTTGGTGTGTTGTGACACAAAGAACCTAGTGGCAAAGGGGTGACACCACATGCAGGGAAGGGGGAGTTCAGGTTCAAGCAGCAGAAATCTCATTTTCTGCTTATTATTTTGACGCCAAGCTGAGGAAGTGGTGTGTTCAGGATGGACTCTGGAAGATAAGGATAGAAGGAGTCAAACAGATGAAGGTGGGGAAATTTAGGAGTTTGAACCTTTCAAACTCATTTGAATGAGGGGTTAGGAGGATTTTGAGGAATCGGCTAAGGGAGACTAAGTGTTGGCCGAAAGTTGGACTGTGGGGAGGAGGAGTGATCGATTTTGGTACTTGGGAAAGGGGTGTGCCGAATGTCTATGGTGGTTTTAGGGAATATTTTGGCAAGTGAGGAGAGTTCTTTTTTTTTCCTCTTGAGTTAGAGTCATAAGCCGAAACCCCTCTTGCTCTCCTTCTCATTTTGGTTTTCTCTTTTCGGCATTCTTGGTGCTTGGCCGAACCACCCTTGCCATTTCCTTGAGAAAGTTGAAACCATATATCCATCATCTTGTCTTCTTTGGTTCAAACATTGCTAGTCGAGAACCATATCCCCATTCCTTATTTTCTTCTATCTCTTTATTCTTCGGTTAGCCGAAACTCCCTAACCCTTTTCTGAGTTGCATTTTCTCTTCTTTGTCGAATCTTGGGTCTATTTTCTTCTCTATCTCTTCCATCTTCAAAAGCTGAAAGCCTTGTCGTTTCTCTTCCATTTTCATCAAGTATTTTGGATGAATACCCTTAGCCTCATTTTCTTCTCTTCTTACGTGTTTTAATCCTCCTTTAAGTGCCGAATCTATCTCTTTTTTGTGGGGTTATAGCCGAATCTCCTGGTAAGTAACTGCTTCTTCTTCTTTTCTTGGTTGATTTGGGTAATGCCAAAATCCCACTTCTCTTCTATCTCCCCAATTGTTATAGATCCAAACTTAAACTCTTCTTGTTCTATATTGGTGGCCGAATCTGTCAGTAAGGTAAGGGGGTAAGTGTTTTACGGTTTCGATATTTCTTGTTGTGTTTAATAATGAAGGCTTAAGCCAATGATAGTGGTACTTGGTCGATTGTAGGGAGGAGTACAACCCGATTTCGGTAGATCTTTGAGATTTGGTGGCCGATCTAGGTAAGGGTTCTTGCTTGTAGATCTGTTTCTTATTCATTCAAAAGCCAAAGGCTAATCATTTGTGTGTATTAGTGCTTGGCCGATTACAAGGAAAGTTCATCACATAGCTTCGGGATTTGGTTGGAAACTAAATCGGCATTAAGGTAAGGTGCTACCTTCATGCGATATATCTTTGGGATTTCTAGTGAAGCCGAATGGGCTTTTGGTTACTAACAAAGTGTTGACCGATTGTAGGGTAGAGTGAAGGCTAACGTTTGGGATTTCGCTTAGATCTACGAATAGTCAGGTGTGTAACACTTACACACTTTGTTAGTATGATATGTTGATTGTGTTACTATAATAGCCATTAAAATCGGTGGTTATGCCTTGTGGGCATGAGTGTGGACTCCAGGTAAGTCCCCTGATTATGGATCTCGTTATATGCTATCATGTCATTGTTTAATGCTATGCCATGTGTTATTTGCATCATCATATGTTATTATGCCATGATTGATATGGACATGATGGCGGGATTGTTGAGAGGAGGGGGAAGAATTATTTTGGACTGTCACCAGTGGTTTTGACCACGCGGCGGGTTGGCCCCACTTTGATACTATAATTTGTGACTAAGTCCCAGTGGTTTTGACCACATTGATGATATTTGTGACTACGGTCACCAGTGGTTTTGACCACATATGGATATTGTGACTCGTCCCAGTGGTTTGGTACCACAGTGGGTTAGCCCCACATGAATGATTACGGGATTGTCATCAGTGGTTTTGACCACATCGATATATATTTGTGACTTCGGTCACTAATGGTTTTGACTACACGGGGTAGATAAAGGAGATCGGATGGTTAGGTTATGGGGTTGCATGATTTGCATGTTATACTGATGATTTGTGTAAGTGCTTGCACTATTGGGTTGGGGATTTATACATTGAGTCTCAGTGACTCACCCCTCTTCCTTATATTTTACAGATGAGGCGTAGGTAGCGGATATGGAGCCAGGGAGGACTCGAGGTGGCCATGCATGCTTGTTTCAAGTTTTGACTTTAAATTACTATTTTGGTTTTATTTATTTACTTAAATTTGGTTTTGGTTTTGTAATGAGGCCACTAAGTATTATTTCAGGCTTTAATTACTTGTTTTTATTTTGATTAGATTATGCATGTGATTAATAACTTGATTTGCTTTAGTAACCAGAATTAAATCGAAGTTTACAAATCTATACTCTATATCGGGTTTTTCAAACGTTACCATCGGGTGACATTATTCTCAAGGTACTAACAAAGTTAACAAAGATGATTTCACACCTAAATTTTCAAACAAACTTCAAATGCAAATGGTTCTAAACTTGACTATGCTCATCACACTTGGTTTTAATAAATATCGTATGATTCCTAAAAGCTAGTACCAACAAACGGATTTTCAAGCATGAAGTTCTCTGGATTTTAAAGCAACACAAAATGTTTTCAACATCACTTTGTATAGGGTTTTCTAAACTTTAAAATGATAAAACAGTTTTCAATAAAAATAAACCGGGAAACTTGTTTCATTCAAACGTTTTCACCCCGTAACATGCCAGATTCGGTCGTGGTGTGTTGACCGGGTTTGGGGTGTTACACGGGTAGTTCTTTTCATGAAGTTTTAACTGTCTCGAAGCATAGGCTATAACTTTGCCCTCCTGCATCAACACACAGCCTAAACCATTCAATGATGCATCACTATAAACTATGAATTCTTTACCCGATTCAAGTTGAACTAACACTGGTGCTTCATCAACAATACTTTCAACTGTTCAAAACTCTGTTGACACTTTTCTTACCACTCAAATTTAACATTTTTCTGTTGTAATTTCATCAACGGAGTTTCAATCGTCGATAAGCCTTTCACAAATCGTTTATAATATCCCGCTAGTCCCAGAAAACTACGGATTTCAGACACGTTTCTCGAAGGTTTCCAATCTAAAATTGCTAAAATCTTGTTCGGATCAACTCGTATTCCCACAGAATCTGTAACAATTTCCTCAAACACTCAGCATGTTGCGTCTCATCACAGGAATAAATCAAAATATCATCAATAAACACAACGACAAATTGATCCAAATACGGTCTGAATATCTGGTTCATCAAATCCATAAATACTGCAGGAGCATTCGTTAGTCCGAAAGGCATAACTAAAAATTCATAATGTTCGTACCTCGTTCTTAAAGTAATTTTTGGCACATTTGATTCTTTGACTCTCAACTAATAATATCTCGATCTCAAATCTATTTTCGAAAACACTGTAGCTCCTTTTAACTGATCAAACAAATCATCAATTCGCTGTAGAGGATATTTATTATTTATTGTCACTTTATTCAACTGTCGGCAATCAATACACATTCTCATAGTACCATATTTCTTTTTCACAAACAACACTAGAGTACCCTAGGGCGAGAAACTTGGTCGTGCAAATCTTCTATCTGTCAACTCTTCCAACTGAGATTTCAATTCTTTCAATTCTATCAGAGCCATTCTATACGGAGCTATTGAGATAGGAGTCGTTTCTGGTACTAAGTCAATACCAAACTTGACTTCTCATATTAGAGGTAATCCTGGTAGTTCTTCTGGAAACACATCAGGGAACTCACAAACCACAAGCACAGATTCACCTTTCTTTTCTGTCACTTTTGTATCTATCACATATGCAAGATAAGCTTTACACCCCTTTTTCACATAATTCAAAGCTTTCATTGAAGATATTACAGCTGGTAGCCCATTCAAATCACTGGATTCAATTCGGACTATCTTACTATTCTGACTTCTCAACTCAATACTCTTCCATTTCAATTCATAATAGCATTATGCAAAGCTAACCAATCCATTCCCAAAATTATATCAAATTTATCAAAGGGTAATAGCATCAGATTAGTTAGAAAACAAATATCTCGAAACATCAACGGACAATTCTTGCACACTTTATCAACCAGAACACACTTGCCTAAGGGTTTCGATACTCTAATTACAAACTTAGTAGACATACTAGGTAGAGTCTTACTAGATACTAGGTTCATGCACATATATGAATGAGTAGATCCTGGATCTATCAATGAAATCACATCAGTATCAAAAAGAGTAAAAGTATCAATAATGACGTCTGGAGATGACTCTTATTCTCGAGCACGAATAGCGTAGGCTCGGGTAAGTGCTCTCGCTTCAGATTTCACAGCTGTATCTATTGTTCCTCTCTGACTGCCACTCACATTTCCAGTGTTTCTGGGAGGTCTACCCCTAGCTGTTATGTTACTTGCCTCGCATTCTGAACATTATCTTTCTCAGCTAACTCTGAACAATCCCGAATAAAGTGATCTCGTGATCCACATTTATAGTAAACTCTATTATTATACTTCCCCCAACATTCTCTGATATGACGTCTCCCACACTGTCTACACTCAGGCTTATTGTTTCTGACACTTCCAACACTTGATTCCATTAGAGTTTGAGTTTTAGGACCAGTATTTTATTTCACACAATCTTTACTCGAATGTCCAAACGAAACATTTGAGCGATTGTTTGCATCTCTGAATCTCTTTGACGAAGAATGATATGACTTACCCATCGACCCTTTTCTTTTGTCTCTAGCTTCTGAATCCCCTTTCTTCTTTTCTTTATTAAGCACCTCAACTTTGCAGGCTCTTTCAACCAATACTACAAATTTATTCAAATCAAGAATTCCGACCAGAAGTTTAATGTCTCCATTCAACCCTTCAATGAAACGTTTACACATAGTAGTTTCTATCAAAACACATTCTCGTGCATACTGACTCAATCTTACAAATTCCTGCTCATATTCTATAACAGACATACGGCCTTATTTCAACTCAAGGAACTCTTTATGATTTTGATTTATGAACCATTGACTAATATATTTCTTTCAAAATTTAACTTGAAAGAAGTCCTAGGTGTTTCGTTCTCTCGAAACCATAGATGTTAATGTTTACCACCAAGGATATGATGTATCTCTCAACAATGAAACAACACATTTTAGGCATTCATTAGGAGTACATGATAATTCATCAAACACTCTAATGGTATTCTCAAGCCAAAATTCAGCTCGCACATCATCATCATCAACTGTGGCCTTGAACTCTTCGACCTCGTACTTTCGAATTTTATCCACAGGTGGTTTACTCAACTAGATCGGGTCTGAAACTTGTTACACTACAGGAACTTACGGGGTGGAGGTTGTTGAGCAGTCGGATTCATTCGAACGAACTCGCAAACCACTCACTCATCATTTGGAAGAAGGCTTGTTTTGCCTCTTCCTCATGGCTACTAACTATCGGCCTAGATTTAGACGGCGCTAGACCTTAAGCGGGAGCAGGCGCATTACTCTCAACATCATCAACAACTGCTCGATCAAGATCTACTTACTATATAAAAACACATTGTTAAATGTTAGGAATCATCACACTATCGCAGTATATATATGGCATGTATAGCTAGACTCTCACATGCAACGTTAGTCCTAGAATTGACTAACCCGTAGCTCTGATACCAATAAAATGTAACACCCCTAACACGCATCCAACACCGAACTAGGGTTACGAGGTATTACCGATCAAATTATAACATTTAACCAACCATATCTCATACACCATTAAAACATAATTAATAATTGCCACGAAGTCCCTTAAGAAGGTTTACTAGATCCCAAACATGCTTTAAGATAGAGTCGGGACTAAACCGAGCACATATAAAATTTTTTAGAAACATAAACATTTTTCAAAGTTACAGAGGTCACATGCCCGTATGGGTAGGCCGTATTCCTCACGGCATCAGACACACCCGTGTGTCCAAGCCGTGGCAAAATAGGGCATACATACTTACTTGTCTAAACGGCCAAAGACACGCCCATATGCTTAACCCGTGGGCAACACTGACTTAATTCACATGGCTTGTCACACGCCCGTGTGTCTAGCCCGTGTGCGAGTCTGACTTATTTTGAAATGCAACCTTAAGAGACACGGTCGAGACACACGCCCGTGTGCTTAACCGTGTGTGAAAATATAGGCCATTTGCAAGGCCAATTTGCCACCCAAATTTTGGGTCACACCTACAAGCATCAAGCCATTCTAAATCCATATCCCAAATGAATCCAAAACATAACAAAACATTCACCATTTAACCTTTAACTATATCATTTATTTCCATATTCAATTCCAATTCAAGCATACCAATCCAAAGTACCAACTTCACATCAAAAACATGTATTCCATACATCATTTAGTCCTTACCAATTCTTAGCATCTCTTATCATATCAATATCCCAAATAAATCATGAACTTATCAATATAGACCATCTCATTTGGCCATTTATGAGCACATCAAAACAATTCAACTTATGCATCATAAAACAAGAGTAAAACTCATCCGTAAACACATTCATTAAGAAGCCATATCACATGGCTATTTTTACACATCTCAAAACATAACTTAAGTTCTCTAGCCTATACATGCCATACTTTAATATGTACATTTTCAAAAGGTTCCCAAAATAGATGATCGATAGTGTGAATGAGTCATTGACGATCCCCGAATCTGAGCTAGCTTTAATAACACTGTAAAACAGAGAAAGACTTTACACAGTAAGCTTTAAAGCTTAGTAAGTTCGTAATATAACTCTTTTAACTCAACAATTCAAATTCAATATACAAAGTTAACTATCACATAGTTCAATTTAGATTAGTACTCAATCTCACCCATAGATATTACTCACATAACCATCATTTTACCCATAAACAATATCATCAACCACATAGGTTCCGTACATACCTGTATCATCACGTAACTATCAATCACACCTATCACTCAATGCTCAATGTCATAATTCGTTCGAGACTCTTTAAAACATTCAGTAATCTCACACATTCAGTGCCATTTAATTAGCCGAAGCTACAATAGTATCGCACACTTAGTGCCATCACATTAAATCAAAGTTGTCTTGGTATCGCACACATAGTGCCAACTAATTTAGCCAAGGCGTTTCTTTATCTCACACACTTAGTGTAATTCATCACTGTAACTATTCTATTTACGCACACTTAGTGCCACATATCTTCAATCTCACATTTCACATTACTAACTCCACAATCACAATCACACTCCCATTCATTTCATATCATATGAACTTTATTTAAATAATATGTATTATACACGAACTTACCTTGGACGTAGAAACAACGACAGGAGTCGGTCAATCGAGCATTTTGTTCTTGCCTCGATCTAAGTATGAATTTCTCTTTTCTTGATCTATACATATTCAAATTTAGCTCATTCATTCACCAAATCGTTCAATTCAATCCAACCGCACATATTTTGAGCATTTTACAAAGTAGCCTTCACATTTTCACATTTTAAAATTTAAGTCCCTATTTCATAAAATCACCAAATACATATAATTTCATTTTATACAAGCTTAGCTAAATTTTCTCCTAGCTCATACAAGCCCACATATTTCATTTATTTCATAATTTATCCTTCAATTTCTCATTTTCACAATTTAGCGCTATAACATCCTAAATTTATGGGCCTATGCATTTAGCATGGGGATATGTTTAATTTGTTAACTTAGGTGAAAGGGGTTTAAATTTGGGCTTAGGATTAGGCAAAGGCCCAGATTAAATTATTTTAAGGTGGCATCACTAACAATTAAAAAAAAACAAGTATTGGGTCGTAAGGAGCCCATGTTTTTAGGCCAATTTTGGCCCTTTAAATGAAGATAGGGTGACGCCACACACAAGAAATTAGGGCCCCAAATATTAAGTTTAATGGGGTCCAAATCATTTAATTTAAGTGAGTTAAATTTCGGCATTAGGGTTAGTAGAGTTGGACGGCTACAAGGCTCAAAAATAGGAGAAATTATGTGGATTTTATAAGTGATAATATCATAGATAAAAAGGAGAAAAGTTAGGAGCTTATCTTCAAGGGAGGTGTTGGTGAAAATCCACCACCTAGAGGATTGTAAAATTCAGCTACTACATGGCAAAGAGGGTGCCGAATTTCCCCTCTCTTTTAGCTTGAATTTTAAGGGCGTTTTTAGTTTTTAGCAGTAGTTGCCAAAATATCTATAAATAGGAGGGGCTAGCTCCTTGTTTCTGAAACTGAAAACCCTAAATTCCTCTCCCATTGTGTCGAAATTCCTTAGCCTCTCCCTCTCCAATTTATTTTCTCTAATTTCTTCAAAAGTCGAAACTCTTTTCCACCTTTTCCTCCTTGTGCCGATTTCTCTAAAAAGTGGAAGCATCTATAGTCTTTTCTTTTATTCATCCTATTTGAGAATTAGTTCTATTCTTTCGGCATTTAAAAATTTCCTTTGGCATTGTCGAATCTTCTTCCCAAGTGTTAGCCGAATTCCCTATACTAAGGTAAGTGCCAATTTCTATTTGATCTCATATTCTATTTCGGTTCTTAAAAGGAAAAAGATGAAAAATTAACAGTTTAATGATTCTATGTTGGGCGAAAATTCAAGATTTAAAGGAAATTTGGTCAATTAGATCTGAAAGCCGAAAATAGCTAGTCTCCACTTTCGAGATTTTTAAGGTAAGAAGATTTCCCTAGATTTCTATTAGATTTGATCATTATATGCAAGATCTTAAGGTTATAATGAGAATTAATGATGAAATATTGTAATAGTAGTTCTAATAAGGACTTGTGATGGAATTAAATATGGATCAGGCAAAGGAGAAAATCCCTAAGTTTAAGAAAAGAGCATCATCTGCCATTCGAGATTTACCACTTGGTTGTGGACCGGCTTCTGAACAACACCTTAGGCAAATAGAAGTAGTGTCGACCAAGGATAGCGTCGACATAGAAAGCATCGTCTTTTCAGTAATCAGGTGTGTTGATCTCTAACACACTAATAAACCTATATGTATGACTATATATATGTTATGGGCTTAAAAGCTGGAATGAGGCTGTTTAGACAGTCGAATGGAACCCTAAAAGGGTTAGGCAATGATGCCAGGTACGTAAACATAGAACTCCCTATGTGTATCAGGAAATATATATGACTGCATGATGTTTTCTTTATGTGTATGCATGGGGTGGGAATATGTTATTGAAGGGGAAGTGTATGATAGGTCACTTGGTGATCGGTGGTGGAAATCCCACATATAAAAATGTTAGGTCACATAGTGATCGGTGGCTATGTCACATTCAAGGATTCCTAATTAATAGGAAAAGCGGTCGGTGTCGTTTTGGTGTGTAGGAAATGGAGGGTTGATTGTAGAAATCCCCAAGGTGTGATGGTTGGTACGGGTTGGTGTGTAGAGGATGGAACCTAGGATGGGTTGGGTTATTCATTATTTAACGTTTACCATGTGATTATGATTGCTACCTTCATGCGTGGGACAGGGCCCATAATGTGTTTGTGGGCTCGGGTCGTTGTGTGTTTTGAGATTTATACACTGAGTCTTGGTGACTCATGCTTTCCTTTTCTCTACTCTTCCAGATGAGCAGTAGATCGTGGACATGGGAGCCGAGACAGACTCGAGGGGCCATCAAGTTTTATTTCTACAAAATATTTTTTGGATTTCTTTAAATTTTATTTTATTTTATTTTATTTGAGAATATTTATGTAATAAGGCCCCTAGTTTTATGCAACTAAGTAGTTTTCAATGTTATGCAACTTATGAATTTATGACAAGGTTTATTTATACGAAATAATAATACAAAGAGGTTTATTTCCAAAAAGTCACTTCTTTATTCAAATTTTAAATAATTAACTTGTGTTTTAAAATTCGATAAAGTGTTATGTGTTCCATAACACGCCAGATCTGGTCGAAACGCATGGGCCGAGTTTGGGGTGTTACATTTTGGTATCAAAGCCCAGTTCAAAACTCAGGCTGTGAAATAGGCTTAGAGGTGTTTTGGAAAAAAGTTTTTTAGAAAAATGTCTGGTTTAAGGATATGGCTTTCGAGTCTACTAGCACCCAATCCACGCAGGTAAGTATTCTGAATTCTCTGTGTGTTATATATTTATGTGGGCTTGATGGGCTTTATGGGACGTAGACTAATTAGATTTAGAACTTGATGGACTCTAGGCTTAGCTGAAACAACTCCTTAAATTTCATAAGACTTAACCTCACTAAACAAGACCCATGAACGAGTTGCAAGACTAGGGTGTGGCAACAGGCATACGCATGTCTAGGATTAGATCCGAAGAGCTTGGTATTTAAGCAGTCCTAGTGACTCACCTCCTCTTCGCTGGAATCTTACCTGGTGCATAGTGACTGTTCACCTTAGCTGTGAGGACTTATTGATGGGCCAAACCTATAATTAAAACCCCAAAGGGACTAGCCATCCTACTTCACAACCAAGAACCCCAAGTTTTGGTAAACTTTCAAAGAAATACACCTGAATTATGAAAATTTCCAACCAACACCTATGTTTTGAAAATTTACCCAAAATACTCATCTTTACAAGAGCAACTTGGATTGTGAAGCTAGATTTTCCAAAGTACCCCTATTTTTTTTTTATAAAAAAACAACAACATCATCATCAAAATAACCTTGATTTGTAAAATTAGCAAACTACCCCTGATGTGCAAAATTACCGAAATACCCCTTCAAATTTCAAAATTTCTAAAATACCCCCAGATTTCAAAGTTACCGAAATACCCCCAGATTTTAAAATTATCGAAATACCCCTAGATTGCAAAATTACCGAAATACCCTTATTTCACAAAATCACCAAGGAGCCTTATTTTGGAAAATTATGAAAATACCCCTGTAGGATAAAATTACAAAAATAACCCTGGGTAGTGAAACAACGAAAACACCCTTAGGTGATGAATGTATGTGTTTCTTAGATGATACGAACTTAAGACTGAATTGTGAATGCGAATTCGAAAGAACTACTCTTAAAACTATTATTTATAAGACTGTTCGTGGTTAATCAGTGGAAGAAAACTACTAATTCATAAAATTTCTAATCAGATAAACGTGAAGCGGTAGAATGAGTACAAGAGGACAAGGACGCTTTAGATGTGAATATCGGTGCGTACCCTACCATAGTATACTAAGTGTTTATTTTGGCTTTAGAATAAGAGTGCACAGCGAAAGCATAGTAGTGAGACTTAGGTAGTTTGATTACTAGTTAATTAGAAATTTTGAGGACAAAATTTCTTTAAGGGGGTAGAACTGTAACATCCTAAATTTATGGGCCTATGCATTTAGTGTGGGGATATGTTTAATTTGTTAACTTAGGTGAAAGGGGTTTAAATTTGGGCTTAGAATTAGGCAAAGGCCCAGATTAAATTATTTTAAGGTGGCATCATTAACAATTAAAAAGAACAAGTATTGGGTCGCAAGGATCCCATGTTTTTAGGCCAATTTTGGCACTTTAAATGAAGATAGGTTGACGCCACACACACAAGGAATTAGGGGCCCAAATATTAAGTTTAATGAGGCCCAAATCTTTTAATTTAAGTGAGTTAAATTTCGGCATTAGGGTTAGTAGAGGTGGACGGCTACAAGGCTCAAAAATAGGAGAAATTATGTGGATTTTATAAGTGATAATATCATAGATAAAAAGGTGAAAAGTTAGGAGCTTATCTTCAAGGGAATGTTGGTCGAAAATCCACCACCTAGAGGAGTGTAAAATTTGGCTACTGCATGGCAAAGAGGGTGCCAAATTTCTCCTCTCTTTTAGCTTGAATTTTAAGGGCGTTTTCAGTTTTTAGCAGTAGGTGCCGAAATATCTATAAATAGGAGGGGCTAGCTCCTTGTTTCTGACACTGAAAACCCTAAATTCCTCTCCCATTGTGTCGAAATTCCTTAGCCTCTCCCTCTCCAATTTCTTTTCTCCAATTTCTTTAAAAGCCGAAACTCTTCTCCACTTTTTCCTCCTTGTACTGATTTCTCTAAAAAGCCGAAGCATCTATAGTCTTCTTTTTATTCATCCTATTTGAGAATTAATTCTATTCTTCTGATATTTAAAACTTTCCTTTGGCATTGTCGAATCTCCTTTCCAAGTGTTAGCCGAATTCCCTATACTAAGGTAAGTTCCGATTTCTGTTAGATCTCATATTCTATTTCGGTTCTTAAAAGGCAAAAGCCGAAAATTAACAGTTTAATGATTCTATGTTAGGCAGCAATTCGAGATTTGAAGGAAGCTTGGTCAATTAGATCTGAAAGCCGAAAATAGCTAGTCTCCACTTTTTAGATTTTTAAGGTAAGAAGATTTCCCTAGATTTCTATTAGATTTGATCGTTATATGCAAGATCTTAAGGTTATAATGAGAATTAACAATTAAATATTGTGATAGTAGTTTTAATAAGGACTTGTGATGGAATTAAATATAGATCAGAAAAAGGAGAAAATCCCTAAGTTTAAGAAAAGAGCAGTATCTGCCATTCGAGATTGGCCACTTAGTTGTAGACCGACTTTTGAACAACACCTTAGGAAGATAGTAGTAGTGTCGACCAAGGATAATGTCGACATAGAAAGCATCGTCTTTTCGATAATCAGGTGTGTAGATCTCTAACACACTAATAAACCTGTATGTATGACTATATATATGTTATGGGCTTAAAAGCCAGAATGAGGCTGTTTAGACAGTCGAATGGAACCCTAAAAGGGTTAGGCAAGGATGCCAGGTACGTAAACATAGAACTCCCTATGTGTATCGGAAAATATATATGACTGCATGATGTTTTCTTTATGTGTATGCATGGGGTGGGAATATGATATTGAAGGGGAAGTGCATGATAGGTCATTTGGTGATAGTGGTGGAAATCCCACATATACAAATGTTAGGTCACATAGTGATCGGTGCCACATTTAGTGATTCTAATTAATAGGAATAGGCGGTCTGTTTGTCGCTTTGGTGTGTAGCGGATGGAGGGTTGATTGTAGAAATCCCAAGGTGTGATGGTTGGTACAGGTTAGTGTGTAGATGATGGAAACCAAGGATGGGTTGAGTTATTCATTATTTAACGCTTACCATGTGATTATGATTGTTACCTTCATGTATGGGCGGGGCCCATAATGTGTTTAGGGCTCAGTCGTTGTGTGTTTTGAGATTTATGCACTGAGTCTTGGTGACTCACGTTTTCCTTTCCTCTACTCTTCCAGATGAGCATAGATCGTGGAGATGGAAGCCGTGTAACACCCCAAACCCGGCCCAAACACTACTAGCGGATCTGGTATGTTACTAAGAAAAATTTTAGGAAAACCAATCGTGTCGACAGAAAGCCCAAATAAGACTTACATAAAAAGTGCCTTAATAATCAAAAGCCCAAAACTGGATTACATGTCCTTAAAAAAAATTAGAACGAGAATAAATTATAAAGGCCCATAATAAAACTAAAACGTAAACTAATGGCCCGAGGCCTTATTACAATGTAGTTTAAGTCCATCATATAAAGTAATTTTAAAAAAACTAATATGGGGAAACTTGTCGCCGATTCCACCTTCTTTTGCATGGCCACCTTGCGCTTCACTCCGGCCCGATCCGATGCACTAATTATCACCTGAAAGGTTAGTTTAAAGGGGGTGAGTCATGAGACTCAGTGTGCTACCCTCATGCACCACTAGATTTGGGCCTCACACAACATAGCAACAATTTCATTTACATGGATAACAAGTAATATGCAAAGCCCAACCCATTTGCCTAGGTTTCCATCGGCTACACGCCCCCATACCAACCAACATACCATTGGGGATTTCTACAATCAACCCACACTGCTACTCTCCAA
This sequence comes from Gossypium rotundifolium, assembly GCA_025506655.1. NCBI lineage: Eukaryota > Viridiplantae > Streptophyta > Magnoliopsida > Malvales > Malvaceae > Gossypium > Gossypium rotundifolium. Next base: position 117,320,564 of record CP106727.1, on the reverse strand, counting down.
GATGGCAGTCATGCTGCTCATCAACATATATTGGTGAAGCCCTTATAACATATAATGGCCTAAGCTCAGATAATAACGATTCACTAAGCATTAGTCACATAATAATTCACGGTAGAAACCGTTACTCATATACATGTACATATAACTTCCTCCTTTCATCACCCAACCCATGTAACATGCACAATAATTTAAAACATGTACAACATTTTACTTGTAACATATAGTCAGATTATTTACTAACCTGAGGGTCCGTCGTCTAAATCCGATATTTCAGCTTTTTAATGTAACATGTAAATCTTATGAACACATATACATATATATTTATTATTAATCAGATCTAGACGGTGGGGAAGTATTACACACCTGATTTGCGTACTAAGGCTTTCCCTATATCTACGCTACTATCACTCGAGACTACCACTATTGGCCCATGATCTGACTTTGATTTCACACTCCGATGGCCAATCTCGCACTATCGAAACAGATCGCTTCTTGTATTTGAGTGACAGTTTTACAAATCCAACCTTCTCTGACAGTTTTACAAATCCAACCTTCTCTGCTTGACTGTTAGTTGAGTCCATATCAATCCCTTAATCACTAAACCAAATAACGATGAGATCTAACTTATTAGTTAAGTGTAACCTTTAAAACAAACACTTACCTAGTTAGCCGAATCCCGAATATCCTTTAGAAATTGTCACCACCATCCTTTCTACATTCGGCCATTCCCCAAATATTAAACGAATCGAAAATCACAACCATCCCAACTTATATGCCATTCGGCTAAATGGAAAGAATCATGGAAGGCCATTCGGCCACACTTACCACTTCTTACCTTCGATTTTTCCACCAAATCGGCTTTAATGGGATAGTTTCGACTTTCTAGGAGTAAAGAGTATAATCGACGGGGCCTTGGAAACAATGATTTAGATTAGGAGTTGTTCAAAATAAAGGAATCACAGAAAAGGAAAAATCTCAAAACTCATCGGATTACTAAGGAGTAGACGGCTTACAGTGTACCTTCGGGAAAACAGAGATCTCCCTTGTAGATTCGGCTATAGAGGAAAAAGATAGCCACTAAGAGCATTCGGCTTTCAGAAGAGTTTTTTTTAGGAGAGGAGAAACACTAAGGAGTTTCGGCTAGAAGAGAAAAATCAAGGAGAGTTTCGGCTAGAGAGGAAAAAGTATGAGAGAAAGAGAAGCAAATGGGAGAAAAATATGATTTCCCCTATTAAATTCGGCACACACACACCAACATATAGAGTTGGAGTTTCTGCCAACTCTCTCCTTCCTGATAGCCTTCATCTCACCTGATAACCCCAATCCTTATCTTACCCTTTTGAAGAGCCCTCTCCAAAGCCAACTCCCCCTTCCTTGTTTATCATCTTTTATTACTTAAATAAAAAGAATTAAAGCTCCTTAATTAGTAGCCTAATGCCGTCTACCCCTTCCCATTTAAGTGCCAAATTTGACCCATCTCCTAAGGCCCAGTCGGCCACACAAGGGCCCAAACTTCTCTCCCCTTATGACGCCACCTTTTGCCCACTTAAAACACCTCAATTCTTTGGGCCACAAGCCCAGCTTGTCACTTAATTAACTATCTTCTTAAATTATAAGCTAACACCATTTATTAGCCACCTAACCCAATTTTTAAAGCCCAATATTTCGCTTTGAATTACTCAAAGCACTAACTTTAACCCTAATTCAAATATTTAATCAAAAAGTCAGCCCAACCTTTACAATTCAATTTAACATATTAGACTATCATATAAATGCGTAGGGCCACTTTAAAGATGTTACAGTTCTACCCCCCTTAAAATAAATTTTGGCCTCAAAATTTAACTGGTCAGAAAAGATGGGGATACTGCTGGCGTATAACATCCTCTAGCTCCCACGTCGCCTCTTCTGCGCCATTATTTTGCCACAAAACTTTAACCAATGGAACAGACTTCCTTTTCAATACTTTCACATCTCAATCCAGAATTTGTACTAGTTCCTCCTCAACGGACAAGTCCGGCCTTACTACTATCTCTTCTACCGGCACTACGTGCGATGGGTCAGATCGATAATGTCTCAACATCGAGACATGGAACACGTCATGTATCTGCTCCAACTCCAAAGGCAACTCCAATCGATAAGCCACTGGGCCCATACGTTCTAGTTCCGATAAAGCCCAATAAACCGTGGACTTAACTTCCCCTTTCGACCAAACCTCATTACCTTCTTCCATGGAGAAACCTTCAAAAAGACTTGATCACCTACCGCGAATTCCACCTCCTTCCGCTTTAAATCCGCGTAAGACTTCTGTCGATCTAACGCTTCCTTTAGCCGAGCCTGTATTAACTTCACTTTTTCCTTGGTTTCTGAAATTAATTCTGGACCTAACATCTTACGTTCACCCAACTCCATTCAACATGTTGGAGTACGACATCTCCTTCTATATAACGCTTCATAAGGTGCCATCCAATGCTAGCTTGATAATTATTATTATATACAAATTTCGCCAAGTGCAAATACTCTTCCCAATCGCCTCTAAAGTCGATGATGCAACCCTTAGCATATCTTCCAAGATTTGAATTACCCTTTCGGATGACCATCGATCAGGTGAAAAGCGATACTAAAGTCCAACCTTGTTCCCATTGCTTGATGAAGAGCCTTCCAAAATCGTGACGTGAACCTAGTGTCCCTATCTGATATGATCGACACTGGCACACCATGCAATCTTACAACCTCAGCCACATACAATTTAGCCAGCTTTTGTAAAGAAAAGTTCACTCGAACTGGTATGAAGTGAACAGACTTTGTCAGTCGGTCAACAATCACCCAAATTGAATCCTTCTTAGTGGGTGTAAGGGGTAACTCACTAACAAAATCCATCGTGATTCTCTCCCATTTCCATTGGGGAATCTTTATCGGCTGCAACAATCTCAATGGCACTTGGTGTTCAGCTTTGACCTGCTGACACGTCAAACATTTTCCTACGACTTCTGTTACCTCTTTCTTCAGACCTAGCCACCAAAATTGCTCTCGCAAATCACGATACATCTTGACTCCTCTAGGATGCATAGCATAGGGGCTACTATGCGATTCCTGAAGAATCCTCTATCTTAGCTCATCATCCTTAGGCAAGTAAATCTTCCCACGATAACACAGAACTCCATCCTCATTCAAACTATAGCCCTCTAATTCACCATCCCTCACTTGCAAAAGTTGAGCACTCAAGTCTTTATCTCCTAAATGCTTATCCTTAACCTGACTTACCCATGTTGGCTTTACTTGCAACTCAGCCAGCAAACTCCCATCGTCGAATAAACTCAAATGAGCAAACATGGCTCTTAACTCCGATACTACCTTGTGGCTTAACGCATCTGCTACCACATTCGCCTTACCAGGGTGATATTCGATCGAATAATCATAATCCTTCAAAAGCTCGATCCACCTACGTTGTCTCAAATTCAGCTCTTTTTGGGTAAGGAGGTATTTCAGACTTTTACGGTCGGTGTAAATTACCAACTTCTCCCCGTATAAGTAGTGCCTCTAAATCTTTAAGGCAAACACTATCGCCGCCAACTCCAAGTCATGCGTAGGGTAGTTCAACTCATGCGGTCTCAACTGTCGAGACGATATGCCACCACCTTTCCTTCTTGCATCAGCACACACCCTAAACCCGTGTGCGACGCATCATAGTAGACAGTAAATTCCTTTCCTACCTCCGGCTGAATTAATACTGGCACTTCTGTCAGGATTCTCTTTAGCTTCTCAAAACGCTCTTGCTGTTTGTCGGTCCATACAAACAATACTCCCTTCCTCAACAACTTAGTTAGAGGAGCCGCTATTAGAGAAAACCCTTCAACGAACCTTCGATAATACCCTGCCAAACCTAAGAAACTCCGAACCTCCACCACAGACTTTGGTGGTTTCCAATCCAACACAGCCTCTATCTTTTGAGGGTCCACCCTGATTCCCTCGGCCGAAACTGCATGTCCTAAGAAAGTCACTTCCTTCAGCCAGAACTCACACTTACTGAACTTTGCAAACAGCTGCTTCTCCCTTAGAGTTTGCAACACGACGCGAAGATGTTCGTCATGCTCCTCCCCCGACTTAGAGTAAACCAGGATATCATCGATGAACACCACCACAAACCGATCAAGATATGGCTGAAACACCCGGTTCATCATATCCATAAAGGCTACTGGTGCGTTCGTCAACCCGAACGGCATTACCAAGAACTCATAATGCCTGTACCGAGTCCGAAACGCCGTCTTATGAATATCCCCTTCTTTAACTTTTAATTGATGGTATCCAAACCTTAAGTCAATCTTAGAAAAGACCGATGCTCCTTTGAGCTGATCGAACAGATCGTCGATCCTCAGTAAGGGATACTTATTTTTTATCGTCAACTTGTTCAATTGACGATAGTCTATGCACATACGCATGGATCCGTCCTTTTTCTTCACGAACAAGACCAGTGCTCCCCATGGAGACACACTTGGTCGAATGAACCCACGATCCAATAGTTCCTGAATCTGAGCCTTGAGCTCCACCAATTCCTTTGGTGCCATGCTATAAGGAGTAATAGATACTGGAGCTGTACCCGGAAGTAGGTCTATTCCAAATTCCACCTCGCGATCCGGGGGTAATCCTGGTAATTCCTCCGGAAAAACATCCGTGAACTCCTTGACTGTTCGGACCTCATTAACAGTCACCTCCTCAGCATCCAATGCACTAATAAAAGCCAGATATGCACTACATCCCTTCCGAATCATCTTAATAGCTTTTAAGGAGGATATCACGTTGGACAAGTAATTCCTCCCTTCTCCTAACACAACCAATTCCCCGCCTTCCGGGTACCCAACATCATACGCTTGTTCTCACAATCCAACTTGGCACGATACTTAGTTAACCAATCCATTCCCAAGATGAGGTCAAACTCTCCAAATGGCAATTCCATCAAGTCTGCCGGGAACACTACCCCTTGAGTCTCTAAAGGTACTTACCTAAACAGCTTGTCCACTACCCTAGATTGTCCTAGAGGACTAACCACGGTCATTTTCCTAGTGATTATCTCATAATTTATACTCAAAATCTTAGATACTGAGCATGCAACATAGGAGTGGGTTGATCCAATATCAATTAAAGAAAGAAAAGGGTTATCAACGATAAGAAACATACCGGTTATAACATCTGATGCGTTACCGTCCTCCCTTCGGTGAGCCGCATAAACTAAACTCAGCTGCCTTGCATCCGTATTACTTGTACCTCTGTTGGATGCTCCACGACCTCGACCGGGTCTATTTCTTCCTCTAGCTGCACCTCTACCCCTTGGTCCAGTTTGATCATCCCTCCTAGTATGATCAGAACCTCGACCCGTTGGCTGCCCATGATCCACCTGAGGACAGTCCCTCATCAAATGTCCTGTGGATCCACACCTAAAACATCCACTGGTTTTTACTCTGCACTCCCCATAATGGGTTCTCCCACATATAAAACATGCTTGACTCTGCCCGATGGAGTACGAGCTGGCCCATCAGTCCTAGGCCTCTTTTGAAAATTTCTAGTTGCTCTGGATGGTCCAAAACTCCTCTTCCTCCTGCCCCGATCCTTATCCTTCTTTTGTTTCTCCACCGATTTTACTTCCTCAGCTATTTTAACTTTATCCACTAGAACAGCAAAAATTCTCTCTCGTTGTGGCGCGATCAAAACCCTTAGCTCATTTTTTAGCCCATCCTCTAACCGAACGCATCGTTCATACTCCGTTGACACCATTCCTCGAGTGTAACGACTCAGGCGTAGAAACTCAACCTCATACTCAACCACAGACTTACTCCCCTGTACCAAATTCAGGAATGCTTTCCTTTGAGAATCCATATAATTAGCCCCAACGTACTTTCCCTAGAATGACTCCTTAAAGAAATCCCACCAATCGGATCCGCACTGCACCCTCTTTCATCGTGAGCCACCATTGGTAGGCCTTGTCTCAAAGAAGAGACACGACCCCCTTCAGCTTCTCCTCCACCGTGAAGTCTAGGTTATCCATTATACGTTCCACTGCCTCCAACCAATATTCAGTGAAACTTAGGGATACGCTAGAGACTCCCCTAAATACTTCGGCCCCATTGCTCCTCAACCTTTCAGGCACAGATTTTTGGGCTTCTATGGCCATACGAGCCTCAGCCACTCTTTCTAAAACCCTCAGTACGGCCTGAGACACCACGTCTTCTCCACCTGTCTGGTCCTCAAATTCCACCTTAGTAGCTGGTGGAATCGGTATCTCACTTCCTGACCCATGGCCCGATCCTATGGGTTTCGACACGGTCATCCTACCTCTACCGCGTCCACATGGCGGATGTCCTCGACCTCTTGTACTCATTCTTCTAGTTTGCGTTTATCTGATTTAAAAATTTTATGAGTCATTAATTGTTTCCACTAATTATCCCCGAACAATCTTATGAAACATAGTTTAAAAGTGATTCTTTCGAATTTGAACCTATCTACAGTTTTTAGTCTTCCTATTCTAGGAATTATGCACACACAACGTTCATACAAGTAACATTTATTACCTAAGGGTATTTTCGTCATTTTGCTACCCAGGGGTATTTTTGTAATTTTATCCTACAGGGGTATTTTTGTAATTTTTCTAAAATAAGGTTCCAAGTGATTTGGCGAAATAAGGGTATTTTGGTAATTTTCCAATTTGGGGTATTTCAGTAATTTTGCAAATCTAAGGGTATATCGATAATTTTACAAATCTGGGTATGTCGGTAATTTCACAAATCCAGGATATTTTGTTAATTTATAAAATTTAGGGTTATTTCAGTAATTTTGAAAATTTGGGATGTTTTAGTAATTTTGCCAATCAGGGGTATTTTGGTCATTTGCAAATTAAGGGTGTTTTGGTCATTTACAACTCAGGGGTAATTTGGTAATTTTACAATTCAAGGATATTTTGATGTTGTTGTTGTTGTTTTCTATGGAAAGATTCTGTTGACTTTGTAAATCGGGGTATATTCGCAAATCATAGGTATTTTTTTTTCAAAGTAGGGATATTCTAAATTTTTTTTCGTGAGAGAAAACAGGTGGCTTGTCCCTTTCGGGTTTTAAATTGTAGTTTTGGCACATCAACGCTGCATCAGAATTAAGGTGAATAGTCACTACGCACTGTAGGATTCTAGTGGAAAGGAGGTGGGTCACTAGGATTGCTAAGTACCAAGCTTTCCTAATCCACTCCTGACATGCATATGCCTATTGCCACACCTCAGTAATGGCTAAAGTGAACAATCACTATACACCAGGTGAGATTCATGCGAAGAGGAGGTGAGTCACTCGGACTGCTTAAATACCAAGCTCTTCCGGATCCACTCCTAGACATGCATATGCTTGTTACCACACTTTAGTCTTGTGACTTGTTTACGTTTTTTTTTAATGGAGTTAAGTCTTATGGATTTTAAGAGTTTGTTTGTCTAAACCTAGAGTCCATCAGGTTCTAACCTAAATAGTCTACGTCCCATAAGCCCATTAATCCCACATTTATAACATACAATGGTTTAGAGTACTTACCTGGCGAACTTGGCCGGAGACGCAGGTTCCATGCTGAACTAATAAACCTTTGCTAATAAAAATCCATGTTTTAGAAACCCATTTTTAGAAAATATTTTGGGCCCAAAATCCCAAAGTCGAGTTTTGAACCGGGCTCTGATACCAATTTGTAACACCCTAAACTCATTTCAAACACTACTCTCGGATCTCGTATGTCACTAAGAAAATTTTAGGAAAACCAATCGTGTTTATGTAAAGCCCAAATAAGAATTACATAAAAAGTGCCTTAATAATCAAAAGCCCAAAACTGGATTACATGTCCTTAAAAAAAATTAAAACGAGAATAAATAATAAAGGCCCATAATAAAACTAAAATGTAAACTAATGGCCTGTGGCCTTATTACAATGTAGTTTAAGCCTATCATATAAAGTACTTTTAAAAAAACTAATATGGGGAAACTTGTCGCCGGATCCACCTTCTTCTGCATGGCCACCTTGCGCTTCACTCCGGCCCAGTCCGATGCACTAATCGTCACATGAAAGGTTAGTTTAAAGGGGGTGAGTCGTGAGACTCAGTGTGCAACCCTCATGCACCACTAGATTTGGGCCTCATACAACATAGCAACAATTTCATTTACATGGATAACAAGTAATATGCAAAGCCCAACCCATTTGCCTAGGTTTCCATCTACTACACGCCCCCATACCAACCAACACACCATTGGGGATTTTTACAATCAACCCACACCGCTACTCTCCAAGATGGCAGTCATGCTTGCTCATCAACATATATTGGCCAAGCCCTTATAACATATAATGGCGAAGCTCAGATAATAGTTCACGGCATTAGCACATAAGAATTCACGGTAAAACCGTTACTCATATACATGTACATATAACTTCCTCCTTTCATCACCCAACCCATGCAACATGCACAATAATTTAAAACATGTACAACAGTTTACTTGTAACATATAGTTAGATTATTTACTAACCAGAGGGTCCATCGTTTAAATCCGAGATTTCGGCTTTTTAATGTAACATGTAAATCTTATGAACACATATACATATATATATATATTATTAATCAGATCTAGATGGTGGGGAAGTATTACACACCTGATTTGCGTACTAAGGCTTTCACTATATCTACGCTACTATCACTTGAGACTACCACTATTGGCCCATGATCTGACTTTGATTTCGGCCCACACTCCGATGGCCAATCTCGCACTATCGAAATAGATCACTTCTTGTATTTGAGTGACGGTTTTACAGATCCAACCTTCTCTGCTTAACTATTAGTTGAGTCCATATCAATCCCTTAATCACTAAACCAAATAACGATGAGATCTAACTTATTAGTTAAGTGTAACCTTTAAAACGAACACTTACCTAGTTAGCCGAATCCTGAATATCCTTTAAAAATTGTCACCACCAACCTTCCTACATTCGGCCATTCCCCAAATATTAAACAAATTGAAAATCACAACCATCCCAACTTATATGCCATTCGGCTAAATGGAAAGAATCATGGAAGGCCATTCGGCCACACTTACCACTTCTTACCTTTGATTTTTCCACAAAATCAGCTTTTATGGGATAGTTTTGGCTTTCTAGGAGTAAAGAGTATAATCGACGGGGCCTTGGAAACAATGATTTAGATTAGGAGTTGATCAAAACAAAGGAATCACAGAAAAGGAAAAATCCCAAAACTCACTGGATTACTAAGGAGTATATAGCTTACAGTGTACCTTCGGGAAAACAGAGATCTCCCTTGTAGATTTGGCTATAGAGGAAAAAGATAGGCACTAAGAGCATTCGACTTTCAAAAGAGTTTTTTTTGAGGAGAGGAGAAACACTAAGGAGTTTCAGCTAGAAGAGAAAAATCAAGGAGAGTTTCGACTAGAGAGGAAAAAGTATGAGAGAAAGAGAAGCAAATGGGAGAAAAAGATGATTTCCCCCTATTAAATTCGGCACACACACACAAACACATAGAGTTGGAGTTTTTGCCAACTCTCTCCCTTCTGATAGCCTCCATCTCACCTGATAACCCTAATCCTTATCTTACCCTTTTGAAGAGCCCTCTCTAAAGCCAACTCCCCCTCCTTGTTTATCATCTTTTATTACTTAAATAAAAAGAATTAAAGCTCCTTAATTAGTAGCCTAATGCCGTCTACCCCCTTCCCATTTAAGTGTTGAATTTGACCCATCTCCTAAGACCCAATCGGCCACACAAGGGCCCAAACTTCTCTCCCCTTATGATGCCACCTTTTGCCCACTTAAAACACCTCAATTCTTTGGGCCACAAGCCCAGCTTGTCACTTAATTAACTATCTTCTTAAATTATAAGCTAACACCATTTATTAGCCACCTAACCCAAAATTTTAAAGCCCAATATTTCACTTTGAATTACCCAAAGCACTAACTTTAACCCTAATTCAAATATTTAATCAAAAAGTCAGCCCAACCTTTACAATCTCAATTTAACATATTATACTATCATATAAATGCGTAGGCCCACTTTAAGGATGTTACAAGCCGAGACGGACTCGAGGGGCCATCAAGTTTTATTTCTACAAAATATTTTTGGGATTTCTTTAAATTTTATTTTATTTTATTTTATTTGAGAATATTTATGTAATAAGGCCCCTAGTTTTATTCAACTAAGTAGTTTTCAATGTTATGCAACTTATGAATTTATGAGAAGGTTTATTTATACGTAATAATAATACAAAGAGGTTTATTTCCAAAAAGTCACTTCTTTATTCAAATTTTAAATAATTAACTTGTGTTTTCAAAATCCGATAAAGTGTTATGTGTTCCATAACATGCCAGATCTGGTCGACATGCATGGGCCGGGTTTGGGGTGTTACAAGCACATAATACTCAAATTCATCAAAAAATCACTTTATAAAACATGTATATCAACCACCAACTTGCATAACTCATCATCAAACATCACAAAACTCATGATTTCATCAATGGCTTAGCTTACAATCTTTATCAAAGTTAGAAATATAGGCATGGGCTTAATAAAATACTAAGCAATGATCACAAAAACATAAAAAATACTAAAAACCGAGCTCAAAGCATACCTTGATTGAGCTTAGACAATGGCCGAATGTGAAAAAGCTTCTAACCCTTATTCTTTCTTCAATTTTTGGAAAACAAGGATGATAATGGCTTATTTTTTTCATGTTTGTTTTATTATTATTAACATTAATAACCATTTTACAAATGTAACCTTAATATAACCATTAAAATTCCACTAACTAATGTCCATAATTGTCCATCCGCATTATCAAGGGTCTAATCACAACATATGGACTTCTCATTTAATAAGCCATGATAATTAAACACTTTAGCAATTACCACACAGCTTTTGTATTTTTTGCGATTAAGTCCTTTTTCACAATTCGGCACACAAACGATAAAAATTTCACATAGAATTTTTACACATGCTTTATCACATATTATAGACACTAAAAATAATATTAAAATATTTTTTGACCTCAAATTTGGGGTCTCAAAACAACTATTTTGACTAGGGTCTAAATCGATCTATTACACGGGAAACTTATCCGTGCTATATAACGGGAAGCTCATGAGAGCCATAATCGGGAAGTTCACAAAGAACTATATTGGGAAGCTCACGAAGAGCCTATCAGCAAGCTCACAAAGAGCCATGTAATGAGAAGCTCCGGATAGCCATATATCAGGAAGTTCAGGCAAGCACTATCAGGAAGCTTACAAAGAGCCAATTTAATAGAAAGCTCACAAAGAGCCTATAATCGGGACGCTCATAAGAGCTAAGGTGTGTCTACAACAAATGTAGGATCACAACTTATCTGGATGCTCCAAAGATCTATATCGGGAAGCTCAAAAGAACCATATATGGGAAGCTCAAGAGGGCTAAAAATGGGACGCTCTTTCGAGCTATGGTGTGTCCACAATATATACAAGACCACAACCAATTAGAAAAAAACTCGTATCCATCTAATTTCATCTATTCAAATGGGACTTAACAATTTTAGGGCATGTCGGATATATATAATCAATTTCATATACATAAAAAATTCATAATTCACATATTTATCATTCAATTCAAACATGAAAATGTATGAAATTTAGTTACACGAACTTACATCAATAAATGTTCGTGTACATAAAATCTACTGATTCGATACTTTCTCTTTTCCTCGCTCTAACTCCGAATTTGGTCTATCTGGATCTATACGAGTAAATTTGACATCAATTTAATACAATCCATACTCAATTCAGTCCAATCACATCTTAGGCAAAATTACCATTTTACCCCTAATCTTTTAATTAATGACAAATTCGTCCCTAGGATCAGAAAATGAAATTCATGCAATTTAATCAATATTCCAAGCCTAGCCGAATTTCTCATACAATATTAACATCCCATGTATTTCATAAAAATTTAGAATTTTCCATGAATTTTACAACTTTACAATTTAGTCCTAAAATCATAATTTCATCAAAATTCACTTTACAAAAGTTGTCTATCTATCAACAACCTTTCATTTTCTACCATAAATTTCAAAATTTCAGTATACTCATCCATTGAAAAACCCTAGTACTTTAATGGCTTTACAAATTTGTCCCCCGAATAGCTAAATTAAGATATTACGATCTCAGAAATATAAAAATCATCAAAAACGAGACAAGAAAACATACCTAATTGAGCCAAGAAAGATTTTGTTCTCTTTCTTAGGGTTTCCATGTATTTTTGGGGAAGGAGGTGATAAATTGATGATATTTTCATTTTTTATCTTTATTTTTTTCACTTTCCAATTTCATCCTTTTCTTTATTTTATTTTCCATGGATGAATCATTATTCTTAACAACTAAGCATTTTTAATGGTCTATTTACCATTTAATGACCTCAAATTTTGAATTCCATGGCTATTTAATACCTTTAGCTATTAGAACTCAACTTTTACACTTTGTGCAATTTGGTCCTTTATCAAATTAGACATGTAACCGGTAAAATTTCTTTACGAAATTTTCATATGACATTTCATTCATACTATTGACCATAAAATAATATTAAAATAAATTTCCCTTCCGAAATTGAATTTGTGGTCCCGAAACTATTATTCCATTTTTTATCGAAAATGGGCTGTTATATGATCTTTCTCGTTTTATATGTCGATGAAATTCTACTCATTGCAAATGATTTATGGACATTTTCATCAGTTAAACTGTGATTAACTCAACAATTTAGCATGAAGGACTTGGGAGAAGCTAATTTTGTTCTAGGTATTTAATCGTGCCCTAGTGTTTATGCGCTAGCTTAGGAAAATTAAGAAAAATTAAGATGCAATCGAATAAAAAATTAAGTGTGGTGTCTACAACTGTACAGGTCAAATGGTCACATCCCAAAAAAGCGGGTTAGTAGAATTGGACATTATGTTGTGGGCTCGAGTGAAAAATCGGGTTTTGTGTCATAGGAATTAAAATAGGATAAAATAAATAATTAGTTAATAATATTAAAAATAATAATTAAATAAAATAATAATGGAATTAATAATTGGGGCATTAGTAAAAATTAATAGAGACTAATTTGGAATAGTGGTTAAAGTAGAGGTTAAATGTATAAATTAAGACTAGTGGTTAAAAAGGGAGTTATTAGAACAAGAGAGAAATAAGAGAGGACTTAGAGGGTAAATAGCCTAATTTTTTTTTAAAAAATTGTTGGCTATAAAGCCACTTGCCTTCCCAATTTCTTTCCCTACTTTTTCATTTTAAAAATTTGTTAGATATAAATTGAAAAATTTTCTATCAAAATTTTCTACATCTTTAATATTTTCTTGGCATCCAAACACTCTCTATTCTTTCAATTTTGCAAGAAAATCACTCTTTCTTCTCCAATTTCTCACCTAAATTTAGCTCATTTTTGCTCAACTGGTACAAATTCGTGGAGGTTTTTAAATTAAAGGTAAATCTAATATTTTCTTATGTATTAAATTTTTATTAGGTGTTTTAAATTTGAATTTTCATAGATCTAAGTAAGAACATTAAAGATCCATGGTTTTAAATCTATCTTTCGCATAAAAAAATGGTGAATGAAGAAATAAAGAGCTAAAAGGTGTTATTAAAATAATTTTAGTATACTTTGATGAGATTGAGTGGTTTAAAAATTCTATTTAATAAAATCTTTAAATATTTGCATGAATTATGTAACACCTCTTACCCGTATTCAACGTCGGAACAGGGTAGGAGGTGTTATTGGACTTACATCACAAACAATCATGCAATTTCGAGTTACAAAATTTGCGTCCTTATTAAAACCATTCACATTTAATCATAAAGTCCCTAATACGAGCCTATAAGGCCCAAAACATGCTTTAGAAAGGGTTCGGGACTAAACCGATAACTCAGGGAATTTCTTTTTACAAAACTTAGAAAGTTTTTGCTAGAAACAGGGGTCACATGCCCGTGTGGGTGGGCCATGTGGTCACACATGCCCGTGTCCCGACCCCGTGTAACTCTCTGACTTGCAAGTCATGAACAAATTGAGGTCACACGACCAAGTCACACACCTGTGTGATAGGCCGTGTGGATAATTAAATTATCATAAAATAGGTGCAGACTTCGCACGCCTAGGGCACACGTCTGCCTTAGGCCGTTTCATCCACAGGTATGAGACACAAGCCCGTGTCTCTGCCTGTGTGCTCAATTCTGAGCATTCTGTTTCTCAAAATTGAGGTGCAGGGGACACACTGCTGGAACACATGCCCATGACACACGGCCTAGACACATGCCCATGTGTCTACCCGTGTGGACAAAATAAAGGCTATTTACCAAGCCATTTGCCACCCTCATTTGCACATACACCTACACAATTTTAATAGCATGAAATGTAGTATACTTGGGTAGCCAAAACATCACAATCATGGCCAAAACATGTCAAGCATTAATAAACCACATCACCAACAAGGCATTGGCACATGTATGCATATATATAATATATAAGCTTACAACCAAGTTGATCAAAATGAGCCAATTCACATTGCCAAATATCAAATCAAGCCTATAACTATTACAAGCCAATACTTTTGGCCAAAACATGATGACACATAAAACAAAATGGCCAAGTCTCTATACATGCCATATACTCAAAATACTAAATTTTCATCATTTCTAAAATTATAATTTTGATAGTGTGAGGCGAGTCTCCGACAATCCCCAATTTCAAGCTAGCTTGGTGACACTATAAAATATGAAAAATAAATAGAGTAAGCTATATAGCTTAGTAAGCCCGTATGTAAGAAATAAGCAAACCTTACCATACATTGATCAAACCTTACCATACATTGATCATGCAAGTAACATAACATAAAATAACATAATATATCGTAAGTTCCACAATCATAATCCATTTCTTCACAAATTTACCTTGAATTTATCATTTCTCGAATTTCAATAAACATAGCTACATGTACATACCTGTACCATCTCAAAATGAACTTACACGTATTCTCATATTTGACATACCGTGAACCACTCGAAATAATAATGTCAGATACTCGGGACTCTTGCACACTAAGTGCCACATATGTAGCTCATGCTACCTAAATCTCATATTACGTAGTTGCTCGCTCTCGAGCTATCAACGGGCCTGCTCACACAAGCTGTCAAGTAACCACAATATATGCCGGTATACTCAGCCACAGGTAGGACGTACACAATCAGACCCCAGATCTCATAATCCATAACACATGGTAACCCTAGTGACATGTCACTTGTATCCCAATCTATTCTTAAGGTTCAAATGGGATTTCTTACTTGTCGAATCATTGTCGATCTTGTTCGTAGAGTTAAACTCATTCACATAGTCAATCATACAGTTCATGCAATATTAAAGCATTTAAATACAATTATATTAAAGCTTATTTAACATACGAACTTACCTAGGTTACAAAAATGACCAAAGGGAGCTATTCATTAATTACTTTATTTTTCCCCCGATCTTGACCCGAACTTTGTTTTTCTCGATCTATAATACCAAATTTAACTTATTTAATTATCACATTATTCAATTCAGCTCAAAAACACATTATAGAAAAAATTACACTTTTGCCCCTAACTTTTCAACATTTTACATTTTAGTCCTTAGGTGTAACAGCACGATTTAGACCCTAGTCAAAATAGTGGTTTTGAGACCACAAATATGAGGTTAGAATAATATTTTAATATTATTCTTGGTGATTATTATATGTGATATAGCCAGTGTGAAAATTCTGTGTGGTAATTTTATTGCTTGTGTGTCGAATTGTGAGAAAGGACCTAATTGCATAAATTGTAAAGTGCTGTGTGATGATTGTTAGGTATTTAATTGTTGTTGTCTTTTTAATTTGGAGGATTAAAGTTGAAATTAGTCAAATATATAAGTGGGTGGACGGCATTAAATATTGATTTGTATATATATATATATGTTTATATATATATTAATTTGATAAGTTAAAATTTATATTATATTATAAGTTATAATAAAACAAATGAAAGGAGTAAGTGGATTATTCATCCATCTCCACCAAAAAAAAAAAAGGAAAAGAAAAGAAATTTAAAGCTATGAACATTTGGCAAGCTTAAAGCAAAAATTAAGGTATGATTTTGACTCGGTTTTGATAATTTCTACATTTTTGTAATCATTGCTTCATGCTCTAGCTAACCCATGTTGTAATTTTGTGAATTGATGATGTTTTTGTGAAGAAGCCAGTATACATGCCCTATTTGACACGACCTGGACACATGGGTGTGTCTAGTAACCATGGGAGGCACACGGTTTGGTTGCACGGGCGTGTAACTTCAACAGTGTTGAATAATGCTTGAAATTTTGAAAACTTTTGTAAGCGTTCTGTTTAGTCCCAACCTTCTCTAACATTTGATTAAGGTCTTATAGACCAAGATGAGGGACCGTATGATTGTAATTAAGCATGTATGATTAATGATAGACTATGTGTTATGGAATGGATGTATGTTATTATGGTTGTTCGGTAATCCTCTTAACCCTATTTTGGTGACAGTCTCGGGTTAGGGTGTTACATTTTATTGGTATCAGAGCTATGGTTTAGTCAATTCTCGGACTAACGTAGCATGTATGAATCTAGCTATACATGCCATATATGAAATTGCGATAGTGTGATGAATTCTGACAGATGAAAATGTGTTTTCATATAGTAATGGATCCCGATCGAGTAATTGTGGATGATGTAGAGAATAACGCACCTGCTCCCGCTCAAAGGACAGCGCCGACCACATCTAGGCCAAATGAAAGTAGTGAGGGAGGAGAGGCTAAGCAAGCCTTCTTCCGTATGATGAGTGAGTGGTTTCAAAATTTGTTTGAATGAATTCGGCTGCTCCACAACCTCCACCCCCATAGGTACCTGTTGTACCACAAGTGATAGATCCAGTTCAACTGAATAAACCTCCGGTGGATAAGATTTGAAAGTACGGGGCCGAAGAGTTTAGGGCCACATCTGATGATGATACTTAGAGAGCTGAGTTTTGGCTCGAGAATACAATTCGGGTATTCAATGAGATGTTGTTAACTTCTGATGAATGTATAAAATGAGTTGTTTCATTGTTGAGAGATACTGCATATAGTTGGTGGAAAACCTTGATATTCATGGTTTTGAGAGAGAAAATTACCTGGGATTTCTTTCAAGTTGAGTTAAAAAAGAAGTATATGATCCAACAATTTATAGATCAGAAACGCAAAGAGTTTCTAGAGCTGAAATAGGGACGCTCGTCAGTTATTGAGTACGAGCGAGAATTTCTGAGATTGAGCCGGTATGCACGAGAATGTGTTCCCTAAAGAGTTACCGGATTACCTCCAATTCGGGAAGTTGAATTTGGTATTGAGTTAGTGCCAGGAACTACTCCTATCTCAATAGCTCCGTATAGAATGGCACCGGCTGAATTGAAAGAGTTGAAATCTCAGTTACAAGAGTTGACTGATAGAGGATTTGCACGACTGAGTTTCTCTCCCTGGGGTGCTCCTGTGTTGTTCGTGAAAAAGAAGGATGGTATTATGAGAATGTGTATTGATTACCAACAATTGAATAAAGTGACGATAAAGAACAAATATCCGTTACCTCGTATTGATGATTTGTTTGATCAACTGAGAGGGGCTACAATGTTCTTTAAGATAAATTTGAGATCGGGTTACTATCAGTTGAGAGTTAAAGAATCTAATGTGCCAAAAACTGGTTTCAAAACGAGGTACGAACATTGCAAATTCTTAGTGATGCCTTTTGGACTAACAAATGCTCCTGTAGTGTTTATTGATCTGATGAATCGGATATTTAGACCATATTTGGATCGCTTTGTTGTGGTGTTCATTGATGATATTTGGATTTATTCATGTGATGAGACGCAGCATGCCAAACATTTAAGAATAGTGCTACAGACTCTATGTGAGAAATAATTATATGCTAAGTTTAGCAAATGTGAATTTTGGTTGCGTGAGGTTGGTTTTCTGGGACATATTGTGTCAGCTGCGGGAATACGAGTTGATCCGGGTAAAGTCTCAGCTATTTTAGAATGGAAGCCTCCAAGAAATGTATCTAAAATTCGTAGTTTTCTGGGACTAGCGGGATATTATAGACAATTTGTGAAAGGCTTATCGATGATTGCAACTCCGTTGACGAAGTTGCTACAGAAAGATGTTAAATTTGAGTGGTCAAAAAGTGCCAGCAGAGTTTTGATCAGTTGAAAACGTTGTTGACGGAGGCACCTATGTTAGTTCAACAAGAAACGGGTAAAGAGTTTATAGTTTATAGCGATGCATTGTTAAATGGCTTGGGCTATGTACTGATGCAAGAAGGCAAAGTCATTGCTTATGCTTCGAGGCAACTAAAGCTGCATGAAAAGAACTACCCGACGCATGACCTTGAATTGGCCGCGATTGTGTTTGCATTAAAAATTTGGCGTTATTATTTATTTGGTGAGAAATGTCATATCTTTCCAGATCATAAGAGTTTGAAATATTTGATGACTCAGAAAGACTTGAATTTGCGACAAAGAAGATGGTTAGAATTGTTGAAAGATTATAAGCTTGTGATAGATTACCATCCGGGTAAAGCTAATGTTGTAGCTGATGCCTTGAGTCGAAAATCATTTGATGCCTTACGAGCTATGAGTACTCAGATAGATCTGTGTGATGATAGTGCGATTTTAGCCGAGTTGAAAGTAAAACTAATGTTTGTAAGTCAAATTTTTGATGCTCAGAAAGATGATGTTGAAATGATGGCTAAACGAACTAAGTTTGAGTTGAATGTTAATTTAGAACTTAGGGTTGATAATGATGATTGTCTGAGATTTAAAGATCGGATTTGCATCTCGAGAAATTCAGGGTTGATTCAGATGATTTTGAATGAAGATCATAATAGTAGTTTGACTATTCACCCGAGAAGTATGAAAATGTATAATGATTTGAAACAATTTTATTGGTGGCATGGTATGAAACGGGACATCTCTATAACAACCCTAGACCTGGCCCAGACGTTATGGCCAATCCAGTGATGTCATATCAAAGGGATAATTCCAAAATAACTTTGCTTAGTTAAAAACTTAAGTTTGAGATTCAAAATCCTTGCAACTTGTTAAGTTATGAAGAAAGCCCATGTTTTAAGAAAAACATCCTTATGTTATAGTTATTTCGAAAACCATGTTAAACTTTAGAAATTTATTTAAGTTTAATAATTAGGCAGTTGAAACAATAATAAAACCCAAATGTAAAGTCAAATTGGAGATACAAGGCCTTATTACATCCCAATAAAATTAAAGTAATTAGAATAAAGTCATTCGAAACTAATTAAAAACTTCTAAGTAGCTTGCAGTGTGGCCACCTCTGAGTCCTCTTCCATGTCGAGACGTTTACTAAGAGTCACCTGAAACATTAAATAAAAAGGGTGTGAGTTTTGAAACTCAATGTGTACGACCCTTGGTAATCCAACCAACATGCGAATATCACATTGGGCCAAAGCCCTATCAAAATCGGTGGTCTTGGGCCTTAGCCCACAATGACCTCATATCACATTAGTATCACATGAATGCAATGCTGTCCAACCATGCACTCCATTTCCCTTCCAACCCTACACTCATGTGGGGATATAAATAACAATCCACCCATCCCTACACTCCAAAGGCAGCACCAACAGCGGCACTACTCAAACGTTGTAGCAAGGCTGCTAAGCATATAATGGGTTCAAAGCCACCGGTGGATCCACGATCGTCAAGCGACTACGCGATCCTCACATATCTTTCTCCGTATCATCAAAACCACCCAAGTGCAACATATATCTCATGAATGCAACATACACATTTTCACACATTAAGCACTTAGGGGTATTTTAGTCATTTCACTACCTAGGGGCATTTTTTGTAAATCTACCCTACAAGGGTATTTTTGTAGCTTCTTCTCGAATGAGAAATTTATCATAGTCATTTGATGACAGTCATCATATTAATCATTAAGAAGACATAATGGTGAAAATGAGATAAAATGGGATTGTATTGAGTGAACGGATTTAACTCAAAGGAATCAAATATATCATATGAGGATAACACACACATGACTATGTCATTGGACAAAGTTGTTGGATGAATTGCTTTCATAAAGAGTATACAATCATGAGTTTTCAATCATGGTACTTCTTGTGGACTAACTCTATGATTAACTAATAGAAAATTATCTTAACGATGCTTCTGGACATAATTACAATTACTAGAGCCTAATTGTATGTGTCGATTGGTCCTTCTACTAGCACAACAAAAGCTCGATCGGACTACTTTAAATTTAGAAGAAAATGTTACGACTTTGGAAGTAATTTAACTGAGTCTATTTATTAAATGTAGAATTAAATTGGGCAGTCATAAGAATCGTTCAACTAGAGAATTTGATTAAAAAATTTTCTTGAAAAATTAATTTTGAAAATCTAAGTAATTGTTGAGAAAATTAATTTTGATAAAGTAAAATTAAATAAATCAAATTAATTAGAATTAATATGATACTTTTGGAAATTAACTTTCAAGTCAGACAATTGGCCCAATGGGTAATTGGACTTGAAAATTGGACCTGGGATCATAAATTGAGCCCGAGAGCCCAGAACCAAGACCAAGAACCAAAAACTAGTCGAACCGCATCAACGGTCGAATCGGTGGCTGGACCAGACCAATCGAACGTCATTCGCCCAGACTAAATCGGAATAAACTAAATCAGTTCGGGGTGCCAGCGGTTACGATTGCGGCATTTCTATGGGTAGGAAATGGTCGGCGACGATGGGTCTTTGGCGATTGAGCAGTGGAAGAATTACACTCCTACTAGGACTCTACTAGAGAATTTGATTACAGATTAACTATTTCAAAAATATTATTATTTTAATAGATTTAATATTTAATTTAATAATATTTTATTTACTTAATATTAAATTTAATTTAATGTTTATCTTGTAGATAAATATTCTACTAGTTAAATAAGATTTAATATTAACTTTAATATAATATTTATCTTGATAAATATTATATTAATTTAATATTAAAGTGATTAAGTTTAATTATAGTTGAACTCTAAACTCTCCTTATTTAAAAGAGTCTTAGATCATTATTTACACACACTTGAATTCAAAAGAAAGTTGTACAGAGAAAATTCTCTTAAAGAAATTATTACTGAAAATTTCTAGAGATTAAACTAATTACTAAGTGATCTACCGTAATTTGGTGTAGCATATTAAACTAATTTTCGCACTTTAGGAGATTGAAAACAAAGATTATCATTGCGTTTTAATTATGCTTTATTAAGTTTAACTAAATTCAATAAAATGTACAAATTGAGTCTTTTATTGACCTTAGGGAACGAATGAGGCCCAAGGGGGAGCTAATAAACTTTGCAACTATGCAGGAGACCATTAGAAGATGTACTAAACCAATGCATGTCACTATGTCGAAACACGGAGGGTTCGATGTCGCAACATAGAGAGAAAAATGGAGAAATCCTGACACAGCTTAAGGGTGCCACGACATACCCCTGAGGACATCTTGAAGAGGAGTATACTGACTTCTATGTCGCGACACAAGTCCTGATGTGTCGCGACATCGACTCTGGAGGGGAATTAATATGATCCAGGAGGTGTTTTGGTCTGTACAATCAAAATGAAAGATTGGGAATGTCAACTAACCTTGGGTTAAGGACGACGACCACCCTAAATCTATAAAAAGGCCTATTTGTCACACATTAATGACACCAATTACTTAGCTTAGAATTTCTCTTTTAATTCCAGTTTAGCTTTTCTCTTTTCTTAGATTTTAGATTTATTTTCAGTTTTTTCTTTGTTTTCTTTCAGGAGATATGATTGAGGATATAATCAACTCTTGTGGATTCACTTTTATTGATAATATACATCAGGCTTTTTCTTAAACCTTATACTTTCAATTCAATTATTATGTTTATGCTTTATGTTGATTCTATAGTGTTTATGAAAAGCATGAGAAACTAATTCCTCTATGGGGGATTAGTAAGTGGATGAATGAGCTATTAATTATTTCGTAGGGTTACTCAATGGATAGACTATTTGGGAAAGAAGAATCTAAACCCTAGGCTTGATATAACGCCCCAAACCTGGGCTAGACGTTATTGTCGAATCTGGCGATATCACATTGAAGTGTTTTTCGAAAACATAGTTACATTGGAAAATCCGTTCTATTATTAAATCTTTTTTATAATATTAACAGAAATTTTAAGGTATTCTGTTCATTTAAAACTCAAGTTGTTTTTAGCAGAAGGTTGATCGTATTAATTTGTTACTATAATTTAAAACAATGTTTGATGCGAAAGCTTTTATAGTATGTTACAAAATGTGGTGTTTTGGAAAGTATTTATCTTTTGAGAATCCGTCCTACTCCTCTAAGATATGAATTAAAATAAGTAAAATCCCAAATTATAAGTTAAAAATTTTAAAGAGGCCTTATTACAAAAGCAAATACCCAAATTAAATTTATTGGAAATAACCAGTCAATTATAGAAGTAGCTACGGTAGTGTGGCCACCTCCGAGTCCCTCACAGCACTGATCCGCCTAAGACTGGGGATTACCTGTACAGATAAACAAAATGGTGAGTTTACGAAAACTCAGTGTGTAACCCCATAAAAGTAAATAGCCAATCATGCCATAGGCAAGTACAGTCTGGGCCTAAGCCCAAATTAATAACAGTTAAGTTCAGTTAGGGCCTTAGCCCATTACAGTATCAGTAACAGTGTGAGCCTTAGCCCTGTAACACTCCAAACCCGGCCCATGCGTTATGACCGGATCTGACATGTCACATGAGAAAAATGTGTTAACTCCTTTTTGTTCGTACTAAAAATAGGTATTATTTTGTTATAATCAAGAAAACAAATTTGATTTGAAACATATGATAAAAATACGACTAATCTCGAAGGTTGGTTGACAATTCGATAATTTGAACTAGAGATCTTATAAACCGTGACTTTTGAAAATATCGTTGATAATTCGAGAGAAAATTTCCAAGTTAAAAATATTTGTAAAAGTTTGTTATAAAATCCATTTTTAATCTATTTTGGAAAAACGTTTATTTAAGTTTTAGAAAATTCCCATTTAAAACAATTTAAGCAAAATATAAGTACGTCAAACATAAAGTAAAAAATAAATTATTCCAGAGGCCTTATTACAACATAAAAACCCAAAATAGAAAGAGTAACAAAGTGAACGGAAATAGAAATCTAAAGTTCAATAAAAACCATTTCTGAAGTATGGCCTCCACAGAGTCATCCATAGCCCAAGTCCATAAGAATTAAGAAAGAAGGGGGTGAGTTACAATAACTCAGTGTATAATCCCCTTATTGTTGTCCACTGGGCTTAAACCCATTTAGCAATAACTTGGGCCGGATCCCATTTACAAAAAAAAAAAAAAAAACTGGGCCTTAGGCCTATAAACATGATAATGCAGATAATGTAATGCAATCCCAAACCAATCCTAATAATCCATCCACTACACACCACCCGTACCATCCATCACACCTGTGGGGATCAAGTCAACCCAGCCCGACAAACACACCAATTCGCAGGCATTATGCCATTTATAACAAATTTTGATTTGGCCAGAATCATATTAACAAATATTTTTGTGGCAATGCCACCGGAACTTCTCTTCATCATATTTTCCCATCCCATGCAAAATCATGTAAAGGCATCATACATAGCAAATCATGATATTTACAAATATAAACAACAATAATTAATTCAAAGATTAATTTAAAAAATTCGGCCCATTATAACACTTTGCAAATTGGCCCATTATAACACTTTGCAAATCGGCCCATTAGGGCAATATATCAAATCGTCCCATTAAGCAACATAACAAATCGGCCCATTAAGGCAATATAACAATTTGGCCCATAAGGGCATTTTTGTAATTTGGCAGATAAGGGCATTTTCATAAATTTCACAACCCAAAGGCATTTCTGTAATTTTTACCCATCGAGGGTATTTTCGTAATTTCACAACCCCGGACTTAACTACTATTTTGAGGCATAAAAATTGAAACTATCCATCTGTGTCACATTGACTAAATTGACTATAACTCGGGTTGGGAAACTATAAATTTAGATCCACAAATTTTCCTTGAAACTAGACTCATATATCGTCTTACCACAATTTTTACAGAATTTTTGGCTAAGCCATTTAGTACAGTTTATTTATTAAAGATCCCCTTGTTTCACTGACCAACAGTTCTGACATCTCTTACGTTAAATCCAAATACCTTATTGTACTGCTTTCATATGTTGCTCCCACTTGTTTCTATTGAAAATAGACTCACTAAGGAATCTGTACATATAAATTATAACTCATAATTTGTAACAGACCGAATCTGACCCTAATCGAACGGTGGTTTCGGGACCACAAATCCGAACCCGAGAAATATTTAAATATTATATTTAGTGCTTATTATATATGAATTTATATGTGGAAAGTTTCAGAGAAAAATTTTATCGTTTAAGTATTGAATTTGATAAAAGGACTTAATCGCGTAAAAAGTAAAAGTGGCCAACTAAAGTGTAATGTGTTAAATTGAGCGTGGCTTTTTAATGTGAGGTATTAAAAGGAAATTAGCCCATTTTTAGGTTAATGGCCGCAACCTTGACGCATGTAATAGTGTTTGAGTTTTTATAATATATAATATTACATTATATGTTAAAATAAACTAATAAATATATGTAAATAAAACAAACAATTAAAAAGCCATGTCTTGTTCATTTTTGGCCGAAAAACACAAAAGAAAAAGGGGAGAAAAGCTTTGAAACATTCGGCCTTATTCAAGCTTAAATAGGTAAGAAATCTAGCTCGATTTTTGTTAATTTTTACGTTTTTGAGATCGTTGCTTAGTATATTACCCGACCCATGCTAGAATTTCTAAGATTATTGTGTATGTATGAATCAGCCATTGATGAATTCTTGAGGTTTATGATGCTTGACGATGTTAGATGATAGATAGGTTAAAAATTAGTATATTATGTGTTGGAAGTTTTGGTGAATTTGTGTTTTTAGGGCCAAATTATAAAAATAAAATTTTAGAGGGGCTTAATTGCAAAATAAATGAAATAAATGGACTTGTATAGTCCTTATACATATTCGGCCCTTAAGGAGTATGGGGAAATTTGATGTATTTTGAGTTTTATGCAAATAAGACTAATTTGCAAAGTATTGAAATAATAGGGGTAAAATGGTAATTTTCCTATTTATGTGCTTAGGGACTAAATTGAGATGAAATGTACTTGAATGAGCTAAATTTTAATGTGTTTTAGATCAAGAGCAAAGAAAATGGATTTGGATCGGGGAAAGACGAAGGTTCTCGAATAGCCGATTTGCACGGTCTATCGACAACTGAGGTAAGTCCTTAAGCAAGTGTATGCTAAAGGAATATTTATGAACATTGCATATGATAAAGTTAGGAAATTTAAAGCATAAAATGTGTGTTGGCGAATGTGGTAGTATAAATTGATAATGAGTTTAATTTGTTAAATGTGATGTAAGTAAGTAAGTTTGGTTTGATAAATGAAAGTTGTATGAAGTATATAAGTTGTGGTGATTTCAGTATTAAGTAAAGTGTATTGAAATGTTAAATGCGTTGAATTCGGGCTAAATGCCTAGTAGGCCTAGTGCCGGTGACATGTTCAGGCTTATTGCCTAGCAGGCCTAGTGCCGGTGACATGTTCAGGCTTATTGCATAGCAGGCTTCGTGCCGGTGATCTATTTCGGGCTTTAATACCTAGCAGGCTTCGTGCCGGTGATCTATTTCGGGCTCTAATGCCTAGCAGGCTTCATGCCGGTGATTTATTTTGGGCTTCGTGCCTAGCAGGCCTTGTGCCGGTGATTTTCATAAAATGTATTTTGCATAAAATGTATTTTGCATGTTCAGCTTATGTTTGTCAATGTTTGTGCCATATATGATTTGGTTTAGTGGAAAAAAAAATATGGACATAGCAACTGAGGCTTACGATACTTGCATTATTTTGTGATTTTCATAAAATGTATTTTGCATGTTCAGCTTATGTTTGTCAATGTTTGTGCCATATATGATTTGGTTTAGTGGAAAAAAAATATGTTTTATGCATATGTAATTGTTTGCTTATATGTGTATTATTATATAAGTTTGTTTAAATATGATTGAATTGATTGAATAAAAGTAATGATTATCTGGTAATGCCCGTAACCCTAATTCGGCGACGGATACAGGGTTAGGGGTGTTACATTTTATTGGTATCAGAGCTAGGGTTTAGTCGATTCTAGGACTACCGTAGTACGTAAGAGTCTAGCTATACATGCCTCTGAATTTTATATGTGATAGTGTGGTGACTTCTGACAATTTCAATTGTATTCTATATAGTAAATGGATTCCGATCCCGATAGAGCTGTAGCTGATGATGTGGAGAGTGTTGCGCCTGGTCTCGCACATGGATCAGCGCCATTAGACTCTCAACCGCCATCTGGTAATCACGAGGAGAGGCTAAACAAGCCTTCTATCAAATAATGAATGAATGGTTTACCCAATTTGTTCAAAATAATTCTATTGTACAACAACCTCCACCCCGAATAATCGACTCGCATCTTTAGCAACCCCGATGATAGATCCAATGAGATCTAGTAGGCCCCTGTTGATAAAATCGTAAAATTTGAATGAGGAATTCAAGGCTAATGATAATGATGATGCGAACGAGTGAAATGTGGCTTGATAATATTATTCGGGTACTTGATGAGTTATCCCGCACTCCGGATGAATGTTTAAAATGTGCTATATCATTACTTCGACACCGCCTATCACCGGTGGATTACACCGGTATTAGTGGTTCCAAAAGAAAAGTGACATGGGATTTCTTTCGAATGAATTCAAGAAGAAATATATCACCGAGGTTCATTGACCGTAAACGCAAAGAATTTCTTGAGCTAAAACAGGGCAAATGACCGTGATCAATATGAGCGAAAATTTGTCGATTGAGCCGATATGCTCGGAATGTGTATCAACCAAAGCCATTATGTTCAAAAGGTTTGAAGATGGTTTGAATGAAGAATTAAAGTTGCTTGTTGGAATTCTTGAAATCAAAGAGTTTGTGACACTCGTGAGCGAGCTTGCAAAGTCAAGAGCTTGGGAAGGAGAAAAGAAAGGTGAGATGAACCTAGAGACACCCGTAAAAGATCATCGGGTAGAATTTCCATTCCACATCTAAGAAGTTTAGAGATGACTTCAATGACATAAAGCTACTTGATTCATTTAGACGTGATCGACCTCCAAAGGGCTCCCGAGCTACCTCGATGGCTGTGTTGGTAACGCCCCACAAAATCGAGTTGAATGCAAACATTGTGGAAAATGGCATTCGGGAGTTGTAGAGTTCGTGATCGGTCTTGCTTTAAATGTGGATCCTCGCACCATTTTATTCGAGAGTGCCCGTTGTTAGTCGAGTGAATACAAGACGTAACTCTAGACCGAGTAGTGCATCAAGACGGGCGCACCACCCGTGCATTCCGCAATGTAGGTGGTAGTCGAGAGGGACAAAGAACACAACAGATCGATCCGAGGCTAGAGCTCCACTAGAGCTTATGTTACTCGAGCTAGAGAGGATGTCGCTTCTCGTATGTCATTACCGTACTTTCACCCTTTATAATACTATCATTATTGCATTGATTGATCCCGGTTCAACCATTCATATGTATGTGAAACTCGGTATTCAAGAAGACTCGCCATTGAGTCTCTTGAGTTTGTGATTCGCGATCCAATCCTTTGGGTTGATGTGTGTTTGTTAATAAAGTGTGTAAAAGTTGCCCATTGATGATTTGGGATTTTTCCTTCCCAGTCGATTTAATGTTGTTGCCTTTCGATTAGTTTGATATAATTTTGGGAATGGACTGGTTAACTTCGCATGACGCAGTGGTGATTTGCAAAAGAAAGCTTATTGATTTGAGACATCGTAATCGGTGAGATCATTAGAATTGAATCTAGTGAT
The DNA here is from genome assembly GCA_025506655.1 of Gossypium rotundifolium. Taxonomy (NCBI): domain Eukaryota; kingdom Viridiplantae; phylum Streptophyta; class Magnoliopsida; order Malvales; family Malvaceae; genus Gossypium; species Gossypium rotundifolium. The sequence continues at coordinate 117,292,482 of CP106727.1, read as the reverse complement.
ATAAGTGGGTTTCCTCGCTTATATCCTCGATGTTAGCCTGTATATGTGAGAAAAGGTGCGAAGCTTATTTGGCTTATGTAATCGGATAATAAATTGTCCGAGAAATCCGTAACGATTGTATGTGAATACCCGGATGTGTTTCTGAAGAACTACTGGTTTACCCTCAAGACGAGAGATTGAGTTTGGCATTGAATTAGCTCCGGAACGACTCGATCTCAATAGCTCCATATCGGATGGCACCGATCGAGCTAAAAGAGTTGAAAGCACAGCTTGCAATAGTTAATGATAGGGCTTTGCGCGACCAAGTTTCTCTCCTTGGGTGCACCATTTTTTTATGAGAAAGAAAGATGGAACGATGCAAATGTGTATTGATTATCAAGAACTCAATAAAGTAACTATAAAGAATAAGTACCGCTACCTCGGATTGATGATTTGTTTGATCGGTTGAAAGGAGCTTCAGATTTTCAAGATAGATTTGAGATCGGGTTATTATCGGGCCAGAGTCGAGATACGAGATGTGCCAAAGACGCATTTGGACGAGGTACTAACATTTTGAGTTTTGGTTATGCCTTTGGGCTTACTAATGCACTGCTATTTTTATGGATTTGATGAATCGGGTTTTAGACGCCTTTTGGATCGATTTGTGGTGGTGGTTATTGATGACATATTGATCTACTCCAAAGATGAAATTGAACACGCCGAACATTTGAGGTTAGTGCTACAAACTTTACGAGATCATCACCGTGTATGCTAAGTTTAGTAAGTGTGAGTTCGGATGAAAGAGGTCACTTTTTGGGACATGTGGTTTCAAAGATCGTGCATTCGAGTTGATCCAACAAAATCTCGCTATACTTGATTGGAAGCCACCAAAATGTTTCGAGATTCAAGTTTTCTAGGACTTGCGGGTTACTATCAACGATTTGTGAAAGATTTTTCTATGATAGCTACCCCATTGACAAAGTTATTGCAGAAAGATGTCCGGTTCGAGTGGTCAGAAAAATGTCAGAAAAGTTTTGATCAGTTGAAAGCCTTTTTGACAGAAGCTCCAGTGTTAGTTTAGCCTGAATCGGGTAAAGAATTTGTTGTTTATTCTGATGCTTCTTTGAATGGTTTGGGCTGCATTTTGATGCAGGAAGGCAAAGTCATAGCCTACGCTTCAAGACAACTGAAGCCGCACGAAAGAAATTACCCGATGCATGACTTAAAACTTGCAGCCATTGTTTTCGCATTGAAAATTTGGCGTCACTATTTATTTGGCGAGAAATGTCACATTTATTCGATCATAAAAGTCTAAAGTATCTAATGACTCGTAAAGACCTGAATTTGAGACAACGCAGTGGCTAGAATCTGTTGAAAGACTATGAATTGGTGATTGACTATCACCCGAAAAGCTAATGTCGCTGCGGATCGTTAAGTCGAAATCATTATTTGCTCTTCGTGTATTGAATGCACAGATGGCTATGTCTAGTGATGGTTCGATCATAGCCGAAGTTACGAGCAAGACCGATGTTTATTCAAAGAAATTTGTGATGCATGAAAGTTGATGAAGATTTGATTGCTAGTCTAATTCGATTGTGAAAAGGGCACGTAATCGATTTTCGATTGATGCAAATGATTGTTTGAATTTTAAAAGTCGAATGTGTGTTCCAAAGAACTCGGACTTGATACGAGATGATTTTGAGTGAGGTCATAGTGGTTTACTATCGATACATCCGGTAGCACGAAGATGTATAACGATTTGAAACAGTTCTATTGGTGGCCCGGCATGAAACGGATATATCTCAATTTGTTTCTAAGTGCTTAATCTGCGACAAGTAAAAGTGAGCATCAAGCGCCATCTCGACTACTTCACCAATCATGATACCGAATAGAAATGGGATAGAATTACAATGGATTTTGTATCCGATCTCCTATGACTCAAGTAGGAAAGATGTCATCTGGTTATAGTTGATAGGCTGACTAAATCAGCTCATTTTGTGCTAGTACGTACAGACTATTCACTTGATAAACTTGCTGAATTGTACGTATCACAGATTTTGAGATTGCATGGTGTACCGAGTTCCATTATTTTAGACAGAGACCCGAGATTCACATCGCGATTTTGGAAGAAGTTGCAAGATGCTTTAGGTACTAAACTTCATTTTAGTACAGCTTTCCATCCGCAGTCAGACGGTCAATCCGAAAGAACTATTCAGATACTTGAGGACATGTTGAGATGTTGCGTTCTCGAGTTTGAAGGTACGTGGGAACGATACCTACCTTTGATTGAATTTGCTTATAATAATAGTTTTCAATCTAGTATCAAAATGGCACCTTATGAAGCCTTGTACGGGCGAAAGTGTCGAACACCATTATACTGGACTGAGCTCAGCGAGAATAAGATACACGGGTTGATTTGATTAAAGAAACCGAACCGAAAGCGCTATTATTAGAGACAATTTGAAAGTCGCTCAGATCGTCAAAAGTCTTATGCCGATATGAAACGAAAGACATTGAATTTTAGATTGAGATCGAGTATTTTTAAAGGTTTCTCCGTGGAAGAAAGTGCTCCGCTTTGGCCGGAAGGCAAGTTGAGCCCGAGGTTCATTGGACCGTATGAAATCATTGAACGTGTTGGGCTGTTGCTTATAGAGTGAAGCTACCCTCTGAATTAGAAAAGATACACGATGTTTTTCATGTTTCTATGCTCTGTAGATACAGATCGATCCGGCTACATGTGATTGCTCCGCTCGAGATTGAGATACAACCCGATATGACGATGAGGAAGAACCGATCCGTATTTTAGCTCGGAAGAGAAAGAGTTAAGGAACAAGAAAATCCCATTAGTGAAGGTACTGTGGAAAAGGCACGGAGTTGAAGAGGCTACATGGGAGCCTCAAGATTCAATGAGGCAACAATATCGACGTTGTTTAATCTGGAAGATTTTCGGGGACGAAAATCCTTAAGGGGAGAGTTGTAATGCATCGAATCGACCCTAATCGAATGGTGGTTTCGGGAACATGTATCCGAACCTGAGAAATATTTAAATATTATATTTAGTGCTTATTATATATGAATTTATATGTGGGAAAGTTTCGTAGAAAAATTTTATCGTTTAAGTATTGAATTTGATAAAAAGGACTTAATCGCGTAAAAAGTAAAAGTGGCCAACTAAAGTGTAATGTGTTAAATTGAGCGTTGCTTTTTAATGTGAGGTATTAAAAGGGTAATTAGCCCATTTTTAGGTTAATGGCCGGCCACCTTGATGCATGTAATAGTGTTTGAGTTTTTATAATATAATACTACATTATATGTTAAAAATAAACTAATAAATATATGTAAATGAAACAAACAATTAAAAAGCCATGTCTTGTTCATATTTGGCCGAAAAACACAAAAGAAAAAGGGGAGAAAAGCTTTGAAACATTCGGCCTTATTCAAGCTTAAATAGGTGAGAAATCTAGCTCGGTTTTGTTAATTTTACGCTTTTGAGATCGTTGCTTAGTATATTACCCACCCATGCTAGAATTTCTAAGATTATTGTGTATGTATGAATCGACCATTGATGAATTCTTGAGGTTTATGATGCTTGATGATGTTAGATGATAGATAGGTTAAAAATTAGTATATTATGTGTTGGAAGTTTTGGTGAATTTGTGTTTTTAGGGCCAAATTGTAAAAATAAAATTTTAGAGGGGCTTAATTGCAAAATAAATGAAATAAATGGACTTGTATAGTCCTTATACATATTCGGCCCTTAAGGAGTATGGGGAAATTTGATGTATTTTGAGTTTTATGCAAATAGGACTAAATTGCAAAGTATTGAAATAATAGGGAAAAATGGTAATTTTCCTATTTATGTGCTTAGGGACTAAATTGAGATGAAATGTACTTGAATGAGCTAAATTTGAATGTGTTTTAGATCAAGAGCAAAGAAAAATGGATTTGGATCGGGGAAAGACAAAGGTTCTCGAATAGCCGATTTGCACGGTCTATCGACAACCGAGGTAAGTCCTTAAGCAAGTGTATACTAAAGGAATATTTATGAACATTGCATATGATAAAGTTAGGAAATTTAAAGCATAAAAATGTGTGTTGGCCGAATGTGGTAGTATAAATTGATAATGAGTTTAATTTGTTAAATGTGATGTAAGTAAGTAAGTTTGGTTTGATAAATGAAAGTTGTATGAAGTATATAAGTTGTGGTGATTAGTATTAAGTAAAGTGTATTGAAATGTTATATGCGTTGAATTCGGGCTAAATGCCTAGCAGGCCTAGTGCCGTGACATGTTCATGCTTATTGCCTAGCAGGCCTAGTGCTTAGGTGACATGTTCAGCTTATTGCTAGCGGTGCTTCGTGCTTGATGATCTATTTCGGGCTTTAATGCCTAGCGTGCTTCGTCTTTGATCTATTTCGCTCTAATGCCAAGCGTGCTTCATGCTTAAGTGATTTATTTTGGGCTTCTTGCCTAGCAGGCCTTGTGTCGGTGATTTATTTTGGGCTTTAATGCCTAGCAGGCTCTATGCCGGTGATGTGTTTTACAAAGGAGAAACCGAATTGTTGATCAAGGTAAATCGTAGCTAATGTGTTTAGTTAAAGGCTTAGGTAAGTAAGTAAGGTTTGATATGTTTAATGTTACTAGAGTTTAACTAATATTACGAGTACAGTGATATGTATATTTGAGATTACGATTGATGTGCACAAGTATTATATGACTGAGTTTGAGCTTGAATGTACTATCATGGAGATTCGGTTTTCAAATAGTAGTGCTAAAGGTGTAAGAAATTTTAATATGATAACATGGTTGAGTTGAATGATTTAAATGTTTAAGTAATTGAATGTAGTATCATTTTGAGCTTGGGACTTGCTAAGTTAGTAAACTTATTTGTGTGTAATGTTCTCCTCTGCTTTTATAGATTAGGTAAAGGCTACCGCTCAACGGGATCGTCAAGACAACAACCACACTATTGATCTAATTTTGGTACTCTTTTATTTTGGTTTTGGATAGAGGCATGTTTAGGAAAGACTTGACCTTGTTGTTGAAAACCTGCTTGGTTCATGTATATAATAGCCATGCGAATATGGCTAAACTTTTGGTTAAGTATGTTTATCAAGCTTTTGGATATAATAGTCGGTATATATCGTTAATGTTTGTGCAAACCCAATCAAGTATTAATTCAATATGGTAAGGAAATATGTGATTGAGAAGTGCAAATATGAGTTGGATAATGTGGTATGAATAATTAGTTGTATACTCGATTATATTGAACCATAGTTGTGTTTTGTTCATAGGTTAGTAATGTTAGGTTATAAAAGATATTGGGTATGTGTATTTCTTTTTAAGTTCAAATGAGGTGATTTCATGATGAAATGATCAAATTATGGTGCTTTAGTTTGTTTATATTTGGCCTTTTTGCATGATTCTTAAACAGGTTAATTCGGCATAGTAAACAAGTATATTTAAGTACATTGCTCATGAATATGTCTAGTTAGTTATATATGTATGCTTAAAATGTGATATATGTTTGTGCATATGCTAAAGAATAGGAAATTGATAAAAATTTTGATAGAAGATGATTATAGGCGAATAGGTATTTGGATAACTAGATAATATGATTTGTTGGAAATGATAAAAGTGCATGAGTTGATATGATTTTATTAAATTATAATAAATGCGTATATGAATCTAACTATTACAAAAATAATGTATATACTGTATAGTTATTTTCGGTTCAACTATGTGCATGTAAACTAATTCATGTGAACATTGATCGATTGATTATTTGGATCTATTTGAACTTTGGTATGAGCTAGATACATATAATTGCCTATATGTGTCTATGTATATTTGGTCAAGTAGATATGTATTTATATGATGTTTATTGAGTTTGTAAGTTTGGACATCTTCTAATATATTTTATGTTGGTATATTCGGCCCTTTAAGTGGGTTAGTATAAAATGATAATTGAATTATGTTATTCAATCACATAGATACAAATGGGTTAAATTGCTTGAGTATTTTATAAGTAAATAAGGACATAGCAACTGAGGCTTACGATACTTGCATTATTTTGTGATTTTCATAAAATGTATTTTGCATGTTCAGCTTATGTTTGTCAATGTTTGTGCCATATATGATTTGGTTTAGTGGAAAAAAATATGTTTTATGCATATGTAATTGTTTGCTTATATGTGTATTATTATATAAGCTTGTTTAAATATGATTGAATTGATTGAATAAAAGTAATGATTATCTGGTAATGCTCGTAACCCTAATTCGACGATGATACGAGTTAGGGGTGTTACATTTTATTGGTATCGAGCTACGGTTTAGTCGATTCTAGGACTACTAGTAATACGTAAGAGTCTAGCTATACATGCCTCTCAATTTTATATGTGATAGTGTGGTGACTTCGACAATTTCAATTGTATTCTATATAGTAAATGGCTTCCGATCCCGATAGAGTTGTAGCTGATGATGTGGAGAGTGTTGCTTTGGTCTCGCATATGGATCAGCGCCATTAGACTCTCAACCGCCACTCAAGAATCACGAGGAGAGGCTAAACAAGCCTTCTATCAAATGATGAATGAATGGTTTACCCAATTTGTTCAAAATAATCCGGTTGTACAACAACCTCCACCCCGAATAATCCGACTCCTGTGCTTTTAGCAACCTCGATGATAGATCCAATGAGATCTAGTAGGCCCTGCTGATAAAATCGTAAAATTTAAATGAGGAATTCAAGGCTAATGATAATGATGATGCGAACAAAATGAAATGTGGCTTGATAACACTATTCGGTACTTGATGAGTTATCCCGCACTCCGGATGAATGTTTAAAATGTGCTATATCATTACTTGGACACCGCCTATCACCGGTGGATTACACTAGTATCGGTGGTTCCAAAAGAAAAAGTGACATGGGATTTCTTTCGAATGAATTCAAGAAGAAATATATCACCGAGGTTCATTGACCGTAAACGCAAAAATTTCTTGAACTAAAACAGGGCAAATGACCGTGATCAATATGAGCAAAATTTGTCGATTGAGCCGATATGCTCGGAATGTGTATCAACCAAGCCATTATGTTCAAAAGGTTTGAAGATGGTTTGAATGAAGAATTAAAGTTGCTTGTTGGAATTCTTGAAATCAAAGAGTTTGTGACACTCGTAGAGCGAGCTTGCAAAGCTGAAGAGCTTGGGAAGGAGAAAAGAAAGGCTGAGACAGAAGCTAGAGACACCCGTAAAAGATCGTCGGGTAAGAGTTTCCATTCCACATCTAAGAAGTTTAGAGATGACTTCAGTCGACACAAAGCTACTTTAGATTCATTTAGACGTGATCGACCTCCAGTGGGCTCCCGAGCTACCTCGATGGCCAGTGTTGGTAACGTCCCACAAAATCGAGTTGAATGCAAACATTGTGGAAAATGGCATTCTAGGAGTTGTAGAGTTCGTGATCGGTCTTGCTTTAAATGTGGATCCTCAGACCATTTTATTCGAGAGTGCCCGTTGTTAGTTGAGTAGAATACGACCTGTAACTCTAGATCGAGTAGTGCATCAAGATGGGGCGACCACCCGTGCATTACGCAATGTAGGTGGTAGTCGAGAGGGACAAAGAACACAACAGATCGATCGAGGCTAGAGCTCCAAATAGAGCTTATGTTACTCGAGCTAGAGAGGATGCCGCTTCTCCGGATGTCATTACCGTACTTTCACCCTTTATAATACTACCGTGATTGCATTGATTGATCCCGGTTCGACCCATTCATATGTATGTGAAACTTTGTTATTCAAGAAGACTCGCCATTGAGTCTCATCGAGTTTGTGATTCGCGATCCAATCCTTTGGATAGATGTGTGTTTGTTAATAAAGTGTGTAAAAGTTGCCCATTGATGATTCGGGATTTTTGCTTCCCAATCGATTTAATGTTGTTGCCTTTCGATGAGTTTGATATAATTTTGGGAATGAGCTGGTTAACTTCACATGACGCAGTGGTGATTTGCAAAAGAAAGCTTATTGATTTGAGACATCAGAACGGTGAGATCATTAGAATTGAATCTAGTGATATAAGTGGGTTTCCTACAGTTATATCCTCGATGTTAGCCCGGAAGTATGTGAGAAAAGGGTGCGAAGCTTATTTGGCTTATGTACTGGATAATAAATTGTCTAAGAAATAGATTGAATCCGTACCAATTGTATGTGAATACCCAGATGTGTTTCCTAAAGAACTATCGGGTTTACCCCCAGTACGAGAGATTGAGTTTGGCATTGAATTAGCTCCGGGAACGACTCCGATCTCAATAGCTCCATATCGGATGGCACCGACTGAGCTAAAAGAGTTGAAAGCACAGTTGCAAGAGTTAACAGATAGGGCTTTGCGACCAAGTTTCTCTCCTTGGGTGCACCATTCTTTTTGTGAGAAAGAAAGATGGAACGATGTGAATGTGTATTGATTATTGGCAACTGAATAAAGTAACTATAAAGAATAAGTACATGTTACCTCGGATTGATGATTTGTTTGATCAGTTGAAAGGAGCTTCAGTATTTTCGAAGATAGATTTGAGATCGGGTTATTATCAGTTGCGAGTCAGAGATACAGATGTGCCAAAGACTGCATTTCGGATGAGGTACGGACATTTTGAGTTTTTGGTTATGCCTTTTGGGCTTACTAATGCACCTGCAGCTTTTATGGATTTGATGAATCGGGTTTTAGGCGCTTTTGGATCGATTTGTGGTGGTGTTTATTGATGACATATTGATCTACTCCAAAGATGAAATTGAACACGCTGAACATTTGAGGTTAGTGCTACAAACTTTGCGAGATCATCAGCTGTATGCGAAGTTTAGTAAGTGTGAGTTCTGGATGAAAGAGGTCAGCTTTTTGGGACATGTGGTTTCAGCATCAGGCATTCGAGTTGATCCGAACAAAATATCGGCTATACTTGATTGGAAGCCACCGAAAAATGTTTTTGAGATTCGAAGTTTTCTGGGACTTGCGGGTTACTATCAACGATTTGTGAAAGATTTTTCTATGATAGCTACCCCATTGACAAAGTTATTGCAGAAAGATGTCCGGTTCGAGTGGTCAGAAAAATGTCAGAAAAGTTTTGATCAGTTGAAAGCCCTTTTGACAGAAGCTCCAGTGTTAGTTCAGTCTAAATCGGGTAAAGAATTTGTTGTTTATTCTGATGCTTCCTTGAATGGTTTGGGCTGTGTTTTGATGCGGGAAGGCAAAGTCATAGCCTACGCTTCAAGACAATCAAGCCGCATTTAAAGAAATTACCCGACGATGACTTAGAACTTGCGACCATTGTTTTCGCATTGAAAATTTGGCGTCACTATTTATTTGGCGAGAAATGTCACATTTATTCAGATCATAAAAGTCTAAAGTATCTAATGACTCAAAAAGACCTGGATTTGAGACAACGCAGTGGCTAGAACTGTTGAAAGACTATGAATTGGTGATTCACTATCACCCGTGAAAAGCTAATGTCGTTGCGGATGCGTTAAGTCGAAAATCATTATTTGCTCTTCGTGTCTCAATGCATAGATGGCTATGTCTAGTGATGGTTCGATCATAGCCGAGTTACAAGCAAGACCGATGTTTATTCAAAGAAATTTGTGATGCACAAAAGTTGATGAAGATTTGATTGCTAGTCGAATTCGATGAAAAAAGTACGAAATCGATTTTCGATTGATGCAAATGATTGTTTGAATTTTAAAAGCCGAATGTGTGTTCCAAAGAACTCGATTTGATCTGAGATGATTTTGAGTGAGGCTCATAGTGGTGTCGACTATCGATACATCGGGTAGCACGAAGATGTATAACGATTTGAAACAGATTCTATTAGTGGCACGGCATGAAACGGGATATATCTGAATTTGTTTCTAAGTGCTTAATTTGTCGACAAGTAAAAGTCGAGCATTAAGCGCCATCTGGACTACTTCACCAATCATGATACCGAATGGAAATGGGATAGAATTACAATGGATTTTGTATCCGGTCTCCCTATGACTCAAGTAGGAAAGATCTTTATCGGGTTATAGTTGATAGGTCGACTAAATCACTCATTTTGTGCTAATACGTCTGCACTATTCACTTGATAAACTTGCTGAATTGTACGTATCACAGATTGTGAGATTGCATGGTGTACCGAGTTCCATTGTTTTAGACAGAGACCCGAGATTCACATCACGATTTTGGAAGAAGTTGCAAGATGCTTTAGGTACTAAACTTCATTTTAGTACAGCTTTCCATCCGCAGTCAGACAGTCAATCCAAAAGAACTATTTAGATACTTGAGGACATGTTGAGATGTTGCGTTCTCGAGTTTGAAGGTACGTGGGAACGATACCTACCTTTGATTGAATTTGCTTATAATAATAGTTTTCAATCTAGTATCAAAATGGCACCTTATGAAGCCTTGTACGGGCGAAAGTGTCGAACACCATTATACTGGACTGAGCTCAGCGAGAATAAGATACACGGGGTTGATTTGATTAAAGAAATTGAACTGAAAGTAGCTATTATTAGAGACAATTTGAAAGCTGCTTCGGATCGTCAAAAGTCTTATGCTGATATGAAACGTAAAGACATTGAATTTTAGATTGGAGATCTAGTATTTTTAAAGGTTTCTCCGTGGAAGAAAGTGCTCCGTTTTGGCCGGAAAGGCAAGTTGAGCCCGAGGTTCATTGGACCGTATGAAATCATTGAACGTGTTGGGCCTGTTGCTTATAGATTGAAGCTACCCTCTGAATTAGAAAAGATACACGATGTATTTCATGTTTCTATGCTCCTTAGATACTGATTAGATCCGTCACATGTGATTGCTCAAATGAGATTAAGATACAACTTTGATATGACGATGAGGAAGAACCGATCCGTATTTTAGCTCGGGAAGAGAAAGAGTTAAGGAACAAGAAAATCCCATTAGTGAAGGTACTGTGGAAAAGGCACGAGTTGAAGAGGCTACATGGGAGCCTCAAGATTCAATGAGGCAACAATATCCGACGTTGTTTAACGGAAAGATTTTCGAGACGAAAATCCTTAAGGAGAGTTGTAATGAATCGAATCGACCCTAATCGAACGGTGGTTTTGGGACCACGAATCTAAACCCAGAAATATTTAAATATTATATTTAGCGCTTATTATATATGAATTTATATGTGGGAAAGTTTCGTAGAAAAATTTTATCGTTTAAGTATTGAATTTGATAAAAAGGACTTAATCGCGTAAAAAGTAAAAGTGGCCAACTAAAGTGTAAGGTGTTAAATTGAGCGTGGCTTTTTAATGTGAGGTGTTAAAAGGGCAATTAGCCCATTTTTAGGTTAATGGCCGCCACCTTGATGCATGTAATAGTGTTTGAGTTTTATAATATATAATATTACATTATATGTTAAAATAAACTAATAAATATATGTAAATAAAACAAACAATTAAAAAGCCATGTCTTGTTCATCTTTGGTCGAAAAACACAAAAGAAAAAAGGGAGAAAAGCTTTGAAACATTCGGCCTTATTCAAGCTTAAATAGGTAAGAAATCTAGCTCGATTTTTGTTAATTTTTACGTTTTGAGATCGTTGCTTAGTATATTACCCACCCATGCTAGAATTTCTAAGATTATTATGTATGTATGAATTGGCCATTGATGAATTCTTGATGTTTATGATGCTTGATGATGTTAGATGATAGATAGGTTAAAATTAGTATATTATGTGTTGGAAGTTTTGGTGAATTTGTGTTTTAGGGCCAAATTATAAAAATAAAATTTTAGAGGGCTTAATTGCAAAATAAATGAAATAAATGGACTTGTATAGTCCTTATACATATTCGGCCCTTAAGGAGTATGGGGAAATTTGATGTATTTTGAGTTTTATGCAAATAGGACTAAATTGTAAAGTATTGAAATAGTAGGGGTAAAATGGTAATTTTCCTATTTATGTGCTTAGGGACTAAATTGAGATGAAATGTACTTGAATGAGCTAAATTTGAATGTGTTTTAGATCAAGAGTGAAGAAAAACAGATTTGGATAAGGGAAAGACGAAGGTTCTCGAATAGCCGATTTGCACGGTCTATCGACAACCGAGGTAAGTCCTTAAGCAAGTGTATACCAAAGGAATATTTATGAACATTGCATATGATAAAGTTAGGAAATTTAAAGCATAAAAATGTGTGTTGGCCGAATGTGGTAGTATAAATTGATAATGAGTTTAATTTGTTAAATGTGATGTAAGTAAGTTTGGTTTGATAAATGAAAGTTGTATGAAGTATATAAGTTGTGGTGATTTCAGTATTAAGTAAAGTGTATTGAAATGTTAAATGCGTTGAATTCGGGCTAAATGCCTAGCGTGCCTAGTCTTAGGTGACATGTTCATGCTTATTGCCTAGCGTGCCTAATCTTAGGTGACATGTTCAAAGCTTATTGCCAGCAAGCTTCGTCTTGGGTGATCTATTTCGTGCTTTAATGCCTAGCGTGCTTCGTCTTGGGTGATCTATTTCGGCTCTAATGCCTAGCAAGCTTTCATGCTTGGTGATTTATTTTGGGCTTCGTGCCTAGCGTGCCTTGTGCCTTTAATGCCTAGCGTGCTCTATGATGTGTTTTACAAAGGAGAAACCAAATTGTTGATCAAGGTAAATCATAGCTAATGTGTTTTGTTAAAGGCTCGTAAGTAAGTAAGGTTTGATATGTTTAATGTTACTAGAGTTTAACTAATATTACAAGTACAGTGATATGTATATTTGAGATTACGATTGATGTGCACAAGTATTATATGACTGAGTTTGAGCTTGAATGTACTATCATGGAGATTCGATTTTCAAATAGTAGTGCTAAAGGTGTAAGAAATTTTAATATGATAACATGGTTGAGATGAATGATTTAAATGTTTAAGTAATTGAATGTAGTATCATTTTGAGCTTGGGACTTGCTAAGTTAGTAAACTTATTTGTGTGTAATGTTCTCCTGCTTTTATAGATTAGGTAAAGGCTACCTGCTCAACGGGATCGTCAAGACAGTCAACCACACTATCGATCTAATTTTGGTACTCTTTTATTTTGGTTTTTGGATAGAGGCATGTATAGGAAAGACTTGACCTTGTTGTTGAAAACTGTTTGGTTCATGTATATAATAGCCATGCGAATATGGCTAAACTTTTGGTTAAGTATGTTTATCAAGCTTTTGGATATAATAGTCAGTATATATCGTTAATGTTTGTGCAAACCCAATCAAGTATTAATTCGAATATGGTAAGGAAATATGTGATTGAGAAGTGCAAATATGAGTTGGGTAATGTGGTATGAATAATTAGTTGTATACTCGATTATATTGAACCATAGTTGTGTTTTGTTCATAGGTTAGTAATGTTAGGTTATAAAAGATATTGGGTATGTGTATTTCTTTTTAAGTTCAAATGAGGTGATTTGATGATGAAATGATCAAATTATGGTGCTTTAGTTTGTTTATATTTGGCCTTTTTGCATGATTCTTAAACAGGTTAATTCGGCATAGTAAACAAGTATATTTAAGTACATTGCTCATGAATATGTCTAGTTAGTTATATATGTATGCTTGAAATGTGATATATGTTTGTGCATATTCGGTTGTAATAGAATTTTTGCTAAAGAATAGGAAATTGATAAAAATTTTGATAGAAGATGATTATAGGCCGAATAGGTATTTGGATAACTAGATAATATGATTTGTTGGAAATGATAAAAGTGCATGAGTTGATATGATTTTATTAAATTATAATAAATGCCTATATATGAATCTAACTATTACAAAAATAATGTATATACCGTATAGTTATTTTCGGTTCAACTATGTGCATGTAAACGAATTCATGTGAACATTGATCTGATTGATTATTTGGATCTATTTGAACTTTGGTATGAGCTAGATACATATAATTGCCTATATGTGTCTATGTATATTTGGTCAAGTAGATATGTATTTATATGATGTTTATTAAGTTTGTAAGTTTGGACATCTGCTAATATATTTTATGTTGGTATATTCGGCCCTTTAAGTGGGTTAGTATAAAATGATAATTGAATTATGTTATTCAATCACATAGATACGAATGGGTTAAATTGCTTGAGTATTTTATAAGTAAATAAGGACATAGCAACTGAGGCTTACGATACTTGCATTATTTTGTGATTTTCATAAAATGTATTTTGCATGTTCAGCTTATGTTTGTCAATGTTTGTGCCATATATGATTTGGTTTAGTGGAAAAAAAATATGTTTTATGCATATGTAATTGTTTGCTTATATGTGTATTATTATATATGCTTGTGTGAGGTCTAGCAGCCGTCAAGCAAATAAACCTCCAAAACAATTTTGGAGATTTCTTCTGTTCATAGTCAAACCGGGTGGATTACGTAGAGGCCGACATTGGAAAAAGGTTGCAGCTTGGTTCGACAGTAAAATCAAAACTCTTGTTGCCGAGGCGTCGCTGTCTACTCAGATTGAAGTTTTGGTAATTTCGAAACCTTTATTTCACCCTGATTCATTCCTCACACAAGGATTCATGGTTTGGACCGTCAGAATTAATTTTATTTTGCTGCACCATAGGGGTGTCGTCGTTCCAACAAAATGGGCCCAAGGCCCATAATGCATGCCCATATGGGCCCACACGCTATTGTGGCCCACTTTGTCCAAAAATGGGCTAGGCCATGTAATTTACATAGCTTGGCCCAGTATTCTCCACACATTTGTGTGGTTTACCTGTGTGGGGCACACAAGCCTGTTGGGCCCACATGGCACATTTCGACCCAACATGGCCCAAAATGGCCCAAGACCATGAGATCGCTCACGATGGCCTCGGTAGCGTAACGCCCACGTTTTATGCATTCAGTTTAATACACGAGTGAGCACACGCTCGTGTAGCGTTAATATCATGCTTTTTCGGCTTTTTTGACTTACGATTTGGGCAGTGTTTACACACTTTTTCGGCATTTTACCGATACCATTTATTAGAGTACTGTTACACACCTGGATCCGAAAAGATACAATCCTCGATCACTCTAGAACCTATGTTCACCCATAACATTAAGTTACTAACATATAAATTGAATTTAAAACGAACCCAAATCAATATACATAACCACTTAATCCCCAGCCACTTACCTTGATTGAACAATCGAATCCCTACACACTTCACTCACTAGAAAATGATGATCACTAGAACTCAAGGTTATTACCTGCAATCCAATCGAAACCCCTTATTAACAAGTATCTATAAGCACGATTTAAGCCCAAAATGAGTATCAACTTAGTGAAAGTACCAAATTGTAGACTATCAATAAACATTAAATCGGTAGAGATCAGAGAAAAAGTTGACACAGTGGGGTAGAGGAAGAGAGAATCGGTGAAGTAGAAATAATAGCAAGCGTCATAATTATTGGAAAAGAAATGAGGAAGAGGCAAAGAAAGGAAGAAGGGATATTCAGCCAATAGTAGGAAAAAAGAGAGAAGAGAAGATGAGAAGAAGAGAAAAGGGTATGTTTGACCAACACAAGCAGGGTGTTAGGAGGAGTAGTCCAAAACGGCAGAGGAGACTAGGAGAATATGGTGATAGAAAGGGAGAAAAAAAAAAACGGTTTAGGGGAGGTGAGGTTTTGGCAGAGGGAAAAGAAAGAAGAAGAAAAAGATGCAAAAAGGGGAGGAGAGGTTTTGGCAGAGGGAAAACAAAGTAGAATCGAAAATGGGAAATTACCCCTCTAGCCAAATTCTTGAGTGCCTCAGAGTCCCAATTCGGCACACGACTCCCTCTCCCCTCTCTTCCCTTGATTTTCTCCTCAAATCACTCCTCCTGATCACACCTTCCCTCAACCACTCAATTCGAATTCATCTTAACCACTTCAGTGTTTCAGTCAAACTCCATCACCTCCCACAGTACAACAGCAAAATAAATATTCCCTTGCCATTACCAAGATTTGAACCTCAGTCCTCTAGCCTAGGTAACACACCACTTACCCTATAGACCAACAAGCTTTTTATGTCATGCTCTACCCACATTTATTTAAAAGCCTATTAACCAAAGGCAAGTGTTTTATTCCCCAAAAACCAAAATTTTGCACAAGCCCAAGCTCGAATCTAGGACTTCTCAGACATTCCCAAACACACCCAAATCACTCAACCACTGAAGCAACAGATATTTGTGTTAAAAACATGCAAAAATAAATACCTAAGTTTTAGGGCGTTGCAGGTATATTTCAAAGTTCTTAATAGTTTCAAAAACGAAGCTATGGGTTAGTTAGGCCTAGTTGCAACAATTTTGAAAACAAAAAGATTAAACGAAATAGATTTAAAATAAGCTTACATGCAACCCAATAGCTATGGAAAAACCTCAAGGTTGATAAAAATGGTGTTTTAATCCCCCAATTTTGGTTGCTACTAGAGAATGATGATGATACATCATTTGTATTTTATTTCTTTTAGTTTTATTTTATAATTACAATTTTATCTTTAGTTCTAAACTTACAATTTTAATAATTAATAGGCCTATAATTGTCCACCTATTAACTGTAACACCCCTTACCTGTATCCTATGTCGAAACAAGGTACGAGGCATTACCTAACTTAATAACATGCATACAAACACTTCCGGGTTATGAAATTTTGTTCAAATTTAAAACTTTTCAAAGTTCATCTGAAAATCCTCAATATGGGCCTATGAGGCCAAAAAATACTTTAGAAATGGTTCAGTACTAAACCAGGCACTTTAGAAAGCTTTGGAAAATTTCACTAAAAATAGGGGCACACGCCGGTGTGGACTAGGGGCACGGCTGTGTGGCTGGCATGGCCATGCCCTTAGCCCGTGCACGAGCCTAAATTGTGCTTCACGAAAAGTCAAGATGTCACACGGCCTGGCACACGCCCATGTCCATGGCCCGTGTCGTTCAAACGGCCATGACATGCCCGTATTGCCACCTGTGTGTTAAAACTTTGACATTCTGTTTCTGACCTCAGCAACATTTTAGGGTCACACAACCAAGGCACACGCCCATGTGCTAGGCTGTATGGTGAATTTAATTTCACATTTAAGTTGCAGACTTCACATGACTTGGGCACATGCCCATGCACGATGGCCGTGTCTTCCACACGGTTGAGACACACGGCCATGCCTCAGCCTGTGTGGTTACTACTAGACATTCTGTTTTACCAAATTAAGGTGTAGGAGACACACGGCTGGACTACACGCCCATAGGGCAGACCGTGTGTCACACATGACCTAGACACACGCCTTTGTGAATAAAAACAATGTAACACCCCTAGACCCGACCCAGACGTTATGGTCAAATTCGAGAATGTCACATCAAAGGTATAATTCAAAACGATTTTGCTATTTAACAATTTAAGGCCCAAAAGCCCAAAATCTAAATATATCTTGTTAAGTTAAGAGGAAAAGCCCACATTTTAGGAAATTGTTCATATGTTAAGTTATTTCAAAAACCATGTTATCTTTAGAAACTTTATGAAATTTATTAAGAGGATAGTTGAAACTATAATAATAAACCCAAAATCTAAAGTCAATTAGGAGTTACATGGCCCTATTACAATCCAATGAAAAAAAACAAAGTAGTTAAAAACATATTCATTTGAACAAATTAAAACATTTGATCAGCTTGTAGTGTGGCCATCTCCGAGTCCTCTCCCACGTCGAGTCGTCTATTTAGGATTACCTGAAATCATAAATTAAAGGGTGTGAGTTTCGAAACTCAGTGTGTACAACCCTTGGCAATCAAATCACTTACAAATATTCACATTAGGCCTAAGCCTTGTCAAAAATCAGTGGTCTTGGGCCTTAGCCCACAATGACCTCATATCATATCATATCATATCATATCATATCATATCATATCATATACAAACAAAATAATGCAAAACCCATCTCAATAATCCATCTACTACACACACCATTTCCCTTCCAACCATTACACACCTATGGGGATTTCTAAATCAACCCACCTATCCTTTACACACCAAAGGTAGCCTGGTTACGGTACTACCTAACGTTGCAGCAAAGCTGCTAATCATATAATGGGCTTAAAGCCACCGGTGGATCCATGGCCATACAACTATGCAATCTTCAAATCTTCCTTCGTACCATAATTCCCACCCATATGCATCCTAAGCAGAATATCATATGAATGCATCAAACACACGAGTAACATCCACAAACTCATACACGTCACGTAGGGGTATTTTCGTCATTTCACTACCTAGGGGTCCTTTCATCATTCTACCCTACGGGGGTATTTTGGTAGTTTGGCAAAATAGGGGTAGCTTGGTAATTTTAGAAAATAGGGGTATTTTGGTACATTTCCAAAATAGGGGTATTTTGGTAATTTTACAAATATAAGGGTATTTTAGCAATTTTATAAATATAAGGGTATTTTAGTAATTTTACAAATCAAGGATATTTTGGTAATTTACAAATATAAAGGTATTTTTTTAATTTTATAAATATAAGGGTATTTTAATCCCTCTCGGGTTTTAGTTTTGAACTTTGGCCCATCAACAAGTCCACGCGGCTAAAGTGAACAGGCACTACGCACCAGGTAGGATTCCAAGGAAGAGGATGTGGGCCACTAGGACCTCTTAAGTGCCAAGCTCTCCTAGATCCAATCCTAGACATGCGTATGCCCGTTGCCACACTTCAACCCAGCGACTTGTTCACAGACATGTTTAATTAGATTAAGTCTTATGAAATTTAAGAGTTGTTCAAACTAGGCCTAAAGTCTATAAACCCTAGCATACTTGTCTACGGCCCCATAAAGCCCATCAAACCCAAATTTCATCCCTACGGTCCAATAGGCCCAAATCACATCCTTATAGCCTGTTAAGCCCAAAACAATTCTAAATTATGAATCATGCTTAAATGACTCAATTTATACACCAAACCAAACGAACTCATCAAACCTAGCCTTAGGGCCCACCGGGCCCATTTAGCCACTTTTGACTTTTTATCTTTTTAGCATTTTCGATATCGTGTGTGTAGTTTTTGTACACACCTGGTAACCTTGCGTGCTACAAACCCCTTAGTCACGAACCTACAATCGACATTACTAGTGATTAACCAAGGCTTTAACACATTCTTATCAAAATCGAAACCTCACCGTACCCTTACCATGTGCCTTACGTTCTAGTATTCTTTCCTTTGCTACTATTTGCAATTATCCTCATGATCTTCATCCAAACACCTATATCGTCAAAACCAAGTGACCCATATTGTTCATAAGTCACCATTATGAGCCACATTAGATTCAGCCATTTACTAAACCCTGACTGAGTCGAGAACACTTACCACCTTGTTAGCAACCCCTTACCTACCATGCTTGCGATTGTCGAGCCTTACCCTTGTTAATACAAATTAACGACAAGGAGGGATTAGATAGCCCTTCGGCTTATAACAAAACTCACTAAAATGTCCAACTAAACTCTTACCAAAATTTTCCTTTGATCTTGCGACCTAAATCACTTCTGAACAAGATTCGACTTGACTAAAAGTGGGCTGCAATCGATTCTGATGAAGGAGAACTAACTAAAAATTGGCACAAGTGAACCTATATGATAAGAAGGTGTATTCGGCTTACAGGGACAGAAACAGAACACAACTCTGATAGGAATTTTTGGTAAAAAGAATGATGGGTTTCTTTTTCGGCAAATGGAAGAATTCGGCTATAGGTGAATTGGGTAATGGGAGAAACCAATTGAGGGGGGAGAAAGAAAAACTAAAGAATTCTCAAAGAACCTTTCAAGCCTTTGGCACCCTCCATTTATAGCCACAAGCTGAATATGCCATCCACCCAAAGTCCTATTCGACACCAACTCCTCCCTTTCCTCATTTCCTAATTTTTCTCCCTGATAACACCTTAATCTTATCTAAAATTTCCTCCACATCCATATCACCTGCTTACCTCAATCTCTCCACGGCAAGAGTTCAAGATCAGCACAACTCTCGTCATCCACCTATGCAAAATAAAGCACTCCAAAAATACACTCCTCTTGTTCGAACCTTAGACCTCTTCAACTTTCACACATGCCACCTCATAGCTCCCAAGTGATGCCACTTTCCACTCAACCACAAGCCCATTTGTGTCCTATTTCTTCTCTATTTAGTTAAAAGGCCTACTAACTAGAATCACTATTCCCTAGAGCTAAAACCAAAATTTTTCCTATACCCTTACTTGATCCCAAGACATCTCCAACACCCCTAGACACTCCAAATTCTTTAACCATCAAAGCCCACAATCCAACTAACTATTAATTGCACCGTTCAAGTCACACCACTATGCTTCCACTGTGCACTCTGATTTTAATAACACTAACACACTTTAACTCTAATTGAAACCTTTGCACTTACCCACTGGAGCAGATAAACATTGCTCGCATACAATTTTTATACCCAAAATATCGCATCCACACAAATGTACCTGACTTAATGATGATTTAACAATCCGAGTCCAATGCTCCTCAGACCCGCATCTAAAACACGCTTCTGACTTCCTCCAACATTCACCCGGATGACACCTTCTGCAATATTCACAAGCCAAAAAGTTTGGACGTACCTTAACATGCTTCACAGAATGAGACTACGACCCTAGAAAACTGCGATCTCTTTTTTTCTTACAGATCACGCACCTAACCTGAAGTGTTTTGCCAATTTCTTTCACCTCCTCCAATACCTCCCTAACTAGCTGAGTCAGCACATCAGCCCTAACACTTCCACAGCCTCTGCTGTGACCCCTTGCACTTCTTCTAGCGCTCATTGTTGATTCTCGTATTATTTGAGTTAGGAATTTTTATGAATTTAGTTCAT
This sequence comes from Gossypium rotundifolium, assembly GCA_025506655.1. Classification (NCBI taxonomy): domain Eukaryota; kingdom Viridiplantae; phylum Streptophyta; class Magnoliopsida; order Malvales; family Malvaceae; genus Gossypium; species Gossypium rotundifolium. Next base: position 117,271,672 of record CP106727.1, on the reverse strand, counting down.
AGTTCCACTATTTAAAGTACATGTCCTATGCAAGTAGCAATTTAGAAGTTGTTTCGTGATCGTGAATCCACTACAGGCTTATGTTTACTACGGGCTTTAGTCTTTAAAAACCTATTGTTTAAAGTAGCCCAATATCTAAATACAGTTCAATAATTCAAACAAGTAAAATAACAGAGAAACTTACTTGGCTCAACGTTAAGGGCTCGGTGAACCACACTCCAAGAATCCTGCAAAAACTTTTTATTCTACTTGAAAAAACCCAAAATCTAAGGCCCATCTCACAGCCCGAGCTTTGCAATTGGGCTCTAATACTACTAAATGTAGCACCCCCAGACTTGGCCCAGATGTTATGGCCAAATTTGGGAATGTCACATCAAAGGCATAATTCAAAACGATTTTGCTATTTAACAATTTAAGGCCCAAAAGCCCAAAATCTAAATATATCTTGTTAAGTTAAGAGGAAAAGCCCACATTTGAGGAAAATGTTCATATGTTAAGTTATTTCAAAAACCATGTTATCTTTAGAAACTTTATGAAATTTATTAAACTGATAGTTGAAACAATAATAATAAACCCAAAATCTAAAGTCAATTAGGAGTTACATGGCCTTATTACAATCCAATGAAAAAAACAAAGTAGTTAAAAACATATTCATTTGAACAAATTAAAACATTTGTTCAGCTTGTAGTGTGGCCATCTCCGAGTCCTCTCCCACGTCGAGCCGTCTATTCAGGATTACCTAAAATTTATAAAATAATGGTTATGAGTTTTGAAACTCAGTGTGCACAACCCTTGGCAATCAAATCACATACAAATATTCACATTGGGCCTAAGCCTTGTCAAAAATCGGTGGTCTTGGGCCTTAGCCCACATTACCTCATATCATATCATATCATATCATATCATATCATATACAAACAAAATAATGCAAAACCCATCCCAATAATCCATCCACTACACACACCATTTCCCTTCCAACCATTACACACCTGTGGGGATTTCTAAATCAACCCACCTATCCTTTACACACCAAAGGTAGCCCGGTTGCAGTACTACCTAACGTTACAGCAAAGCTGCTAATCATATAATGGGCTTAAAGCCACCGGTGGATCCATGGCCATACGACTATGCGATCCTTAAATCTTCCTTCGTACCATAATTCCCACTCATATGCATCCTAAGAAGAATATCATATGAATGCATCAAACACACGAGTGACATACACAAGCTCATACACGCCACATAGGGGTATTTTCGGCATTTCACTACCTAGGGGTACTTTTGTCATTCTACCCTACGGGGGTATTTTGGTAGTTTGGCAAAATAGGGGTATCTTGGTAATTTTGCAAAACATGGGTATTTTGGTACTTTTGCAAAATAGGGGTATTTCGATAATTTTACAAATATAAGGGTAGTTTAGTAATTTTACAAATATAAGGATATTTTAATAATTTTACAAATCTAAGGATATTTTGGTAATTTACAAATATAAGGGTATTTTAGTAATTTTACAAATATAAGGGTATTTTAATCCCTCTCGGGTTTTAGCTATGAACTTTGGCCCATCAACAAGTCCTCGCGGCTAAAGTGAATAGACACTACGCACCAGGTAAGATTCCAGAGAAGAGGAGGTGGGCCACTAGGACCACTTCAGTACCATGCTCTCCCTAGATCCAATCCTAGACATGCATATGCCCGTTGCCACACTCCAACCCAGCGACTTGTTCACAGACATGTTTAATTAGATTAAGTCTTATGAAATTTAAGAGTTGTTCAAACTAGGCTTAAAGTCCATAAACCCTTGCATACTTGTCTACGGCCCCATAAAGCCCATCAAACCCAAATTTCATCTCTATGGCCCATTAGGCCCAAATCAAATCCTTATGGCCTGTTAAGCCCAAAACAATTCAGATTATTGATAAACCGTAAAAATAACATATTTTAGGCCCACATTTAGTATGATTTTGGATGATTTAGCCCTTGATTTATGTAAAAAGGTACTCTTAATCCTTTCTTTTCATGTTTTTATTGAGGAAAGCACCCGAGGATGAAAAGAACAAGAAATGGGCTTAAAACAGGCCAATTTGGGCCAAAGAGGAAATCGACACGGCCTGGACATCAAGCCACACAACCGTGCATCGTCAAAATACTTCACACGGCCTGACCCTCGATTTACACGGCCGTGCCTCAAATAACAGAATCGAGACACGGCTTGAAATCGATTTGCATGGGCGTGTGCCATGGGTGTGTCCCTGTTGCGGCCAAGAGGAATTTCACTTGAATTTGGATACTTAAAGGCAAAGAAACACTTTCCAAAGCCTATTCAAAGACCCGAGTAGGAATTATACTTGAATTAGGATACTTAGAGGCCAAGTAAGGCATCTCAAAGCCTATATAAAGATTCTAGAGGTCAACCTTTAGGGGACATTCGGATTTCGCAGAAGCTGAAACCCAGGGCGTTAGGCGGCGAGCTAGGCCAAGGAGCCGAGCCAGGAAGATCACGCTTTGTGGGATCACTCAAAGATAGCCAAGTGGATCCATCTCGAAGAGCCAAAATTCTACTCAAGATGGTGAATTTCTCCTTTAATTCCTTTAGGGGGTTTTAGGGATTTTCTATGTATTGTTTTATCTTTTCTCTTGAGATGTTTTCTTTATTTGTTATGAACTAAACCCCTCTGATACCTGAAGGGGATGAAACCTAAATGAATTTTGTTATTAATTTCTAAATTATATGATAAATACTTAGTTTGTTCTTAATTATGCATGCTTAATCCAAATCTGATGTGCTTAGGTGGTGGAGGAATAGACCCTGCTTAAGAGTAGATCTAGCATAATTAAGCGGAGTTGATTGCACGCCTAGAGATAGGGTGACGAGATTTTGCCTGATTAGGGTGAAACCTAATATGGGAATCCATAGATCAATTTATTGCTATTTTAGGGGGTTATTATAAAAGAACGAGAGTTCCAGTATTTAACCTAGGGTTAGATGTTATTCGCCTCGAGAGAGGGTTTAATATACGTTAGGGAGTCTTACGGATAAAACTAAGTGAATAAATCATATGGTTCAGTGTTAAATAACAAGTGAAGTCTAGGTGGATTCTTACTGAGGGTATCATCGTGATCAATTGAGTTTTCTTCAAGTTATTTACCAATCTGTTCTTTTTGTCTTTACGTCTTTAGCTTAGTAGTTGTTAAACTAGATTAAATTAACCAATCACTCCATATTTTAGGCTAAATAATAAAAAGAAAGTGAGTATTAGTACTTTTAGTTCCTTTGGGTTCGATAATCTGGTCTTGCCTAAGCTATACTACTGTTCGATAGGTACACTTTGCTTTAATCATTGTCAGAGTTAGTCTCAAGGTTTGATCTCATTCATTATAAATTTTAAAGCTCTGGTTTGAGCGGTCAAGTTTTTGGCACCGTTGCCGGGGAACTAAAATATTAAGAAAGCTTAATTTTTATTACTTTAGCCATTTTTATTTCAATTTTTTATTATTAATTTTTTTATTATTAATTTTTTACTTTGCTAATTTTTTCCTCTATTTCGCTTTTGGCAAAAAAAATTATTCTATGGAAAAGATGGCACTGAATAATTATCAGTGGAAAGGCATGGAGGCAATTCCTACTAAAGTAACCAGTGTTATCAACCTTGACGTGGTCACCAGGTTATCTATTCAGTTAGAAATGATGAATAAAAATATTAATGATTGGTATAGTCCCTCGCAGGTACACCCAGAAATACAGTATGATTCGAATATAGAAGGCGTGGCGAATCCTGAGTACCCACCCTACGGATATGGCATGGAAAACAAGCAAGCTCATTATACATGTAATTATTCTAGATATCAAAATAATTTTTATAGTGACACTTATAATGCAGGATGAAAGTACCATCCTAATTTCTTGTGGGATGATCAAAATAGCCAAAGATTAGAACTTCCTCCAGATTTTCAACAACCACCTCACCAACAAGAAGAGGAGCCGAATCTTGAAGAGATGCTGACAAAATTCATGGCAAACACAGAAAATCGTTTCCAAGAAACTGAGAAAACAATTAAAAGCAACGAGAGCCAAATCGAGGAACTTACTAAGTCAGTCAAGGTAGCCACTAATGCAGTCGAACAACTCGTAAAGCTAATGTCAGAATGACCGCAAGGACGGCTACCAAGTAACACTGAGATTAACTTGAAAGAACAAATTCAAGCCGTCACAAGTGATGACATTAAAAGAGAAGATGAATCCAACTCAGTACAAGAAAATGAGGGAGACAAAAGTAAGATAGAGATAACACAAGAAAAGTCAAAACCGGTAATCAAGGAGTACCAACCTCGCATACCTTATCCCGAAGTAATGAAAAGAGACAATTCAGAGGAACAATTTGGTAAGTTTCTTAAACTCTTAAAGAAATTACATATTAACTTACCTCTTCTCGAAGCTCTTTTTTAGAAACCGGACTCAAGGAAATTTTTAAGACATCTCTTAACTAACAAACGCAAATTAGATGAAGAGCACCACGTGGAGCTAAACACAATGTGCTTAGCAATTTTACAAAATAATCTGCCACAAAAATTAAAAGATCTAGGGAGTTTTACAATTCCATGTTTAATTGGTAGTTTACCTATTGATAATGCGTTAGCTAATTTAGGGGCAAGCATCAATGTTATGCCTTACAAAATGTTTAAACAACTAGGTTTAGGGAAACCCAGACTAACTAGGATGAGCATTCAATTAATTGATAAAACTATCAGAATTCCTAGGGTTTAATAGAAAATGTTCTAATCAAAATTGATAAATCCGTATTCCCAGTAGACTTTGCCGTTTTAGACATGGATGAGGACAACATGATCCCCTTAATTTTAGGAAGACCCTTTTTAGCAACTTCCAGAGCTAAAATTGATATCTATGTAGGTGAACTAATACTACGTGTAGGCAACGAGATAGTTATTCTTCAAGCTCTTGACTCGGCCAGAACATCAAGTGATAAAGGTGAGAAAGTAAATTCAGTTGATAACCAACTTGTTCAACCTTCATTGCAGGAAACACCACAAAGCTACAAACCTGAGCTGAATCATAAACCTCATGCCAATAAAGAAGAATTACATGAGGAACGCAACCTTAAGGTCGACAAAATAGAATAGTGGAAGACACGCTTTAAAGAGGAACCAGAACCACACGAAGTTAACTCGAAGGAAACCCTAGATGAGCTGATAGGAACAACAAATCACTTCAAAATAGGAGGTCAAGTATTGTTAAATAAGGAAGACCCTTGAATCACCAATTCAGACCTCAAGACAAATAAATAAATCACTTTTGAGGTACTTAATGTCTTCCTATACGGGACAGTCGAGGTAAACAATCCTAAATTTAGCACTTTTGAGGTAAACAATCCTCAACTTAAACTTTATATCAAAAAAATGAGTTGATCGCATGAGAAAGGATTTTCACCTCCTCAAACCACCATGACCATAAAAATAACAGGTAAAGTCTAGCTCAAGACTTTAAACGAGCGCTTCTCGGGAGGCAACTTGAGCACTAACTGTACTAATTAGTTTGTTTTATTTTTTTCCGTATTTAGGTGTAGGTTTCCATACCTACATGGCCTTGCACACGGTCGTAGCCGTGGCCGTGTGGGCACCACAGGAAGGAACACGGGTGTGGGATGCATCCCTATTTAAACCCCATTCTTCCTTCCCCTTTCTTGATATCTTTCTTCTTTTATTTTTATTATTTACTTTTACTTTTAATTTTATTTTCTTTATTATTTTATTCTTATTCTTCATACCATTTAGAATTAGCTTAGGATTCAATAAAATCAGAACGAATGCTTTGAGGATTCAACTTCAAATAGTTCGAGACGCTTCCCCACGTTCACCTCCAATCCTATCCGATTCCTTTTTATTGACTTCATCCAAAATTCAGGAAGTTTCACTTCTCTCCCTATCTTATGATTACCAAATTGCTATTATCTATCTTTGTACATTGAGGACAATGTACAACTTAAATGTGGGGGGTTAACTTTTTGCATGATTCTCAAAATCTTGAATTTAATCTTGTTTTTAAGTATTTTTATCATATTACTACTTAGGATGAAATTTCTGTTGATTTATGATTTTTATTAATATGTTTTGGATTAAGTCATTGATAATTGTGCATTGATATTTAAACTTTAAGATACTAGAGAATCAAGCATGATAAGTCTATTTTTTAAGAATAAAAAATCTTTTAGGTTGTTGAACTAAATTTGAATATTACCTTGAAATTTTAAATATAAAGGATTGATGTCAAATACCCATAATTTTTGTGAGATATTGAGCCTTATAGAGCATATATTCTTTTTTGTGCTCATTTTATTGATTATGAATGTGTCAACTTTGAACTGTTATTCTAGAACTTGCCTCGATTATACATGTTGAGACCACATCTATGATTTGATATACTAAAATGATAAAGGCACCTAGGTTTTAACCCATTCACACCACTAAAAAGCCTACCCACATAATTAACCCCTAGTGTAACATCCATAAATTGGGGTCTTTGCATTTTACTTATCGCATGTAGATAGTAGGGCTGTTGTGCTTGTTTAGGGTGTCTTAGGGTCTAGGCTTAGGCTAGAGATAGGCTAGAGTCTTGTGGAAATTTTCATTTTTGGGCTTCTAGTAGAGGGGAGCTGATTGGGCTAGGTGTTAAGGGAAAGTATTGGAGCATTTAGACACAAGTATTCCAGTGGTAAAGTGGCAAGGGAGGCACCACTTAAGCACAAGGGGAGTGACGCCTCATGCAGGTGGGAGAGCCTTGGTTCGAGCTGCGAAGATCCCTTTCTATTTGTTATTTTAGATGCCAGAACAAGGGAGAGTTGCATTCAATTGGGACTCTGATGGATGAGTGTTGAAGGGGTCAACTGATTTGAATGTGTGGAGGGGAGAAATTTAAGGTGTTGGACTCATTCAAATTTGTTTGAACAAGTGGAAGAGAGAAATTTAAGGAGTAAAGGGGGGACGGCATAGTGTTTGAGGGGAGTTAGGATGTGTAGCCAAATTTGGGAGGAGCTAGAAGGGGGTTAAGCATTTGGTTTGTGTGTGGTAGGATGGTGGCCGAATGTGCCTGGGGGAGGGTGTATATTAGGCTAGCTAGGGGGCATTTAGAACTCTTTTTGTCCCATTCTTTTTGTGATGATTTCTCATTCTCTTTTCTCTCAAAGCTTTAACCGAATTCTTCTACTCTTCCTTTCATTTTGTGTCAAAACTGAAACCATCACCCCTCCCTCTCTTTTGACTTTTTTTCTTTCTCTTCTTTTGGATCCATAGTGAATCACCTTACCATTCTTTCCCCTCGTTCCTTTTCTATTGCTTCTTAAGGCCAAACTCCCTAACCCTCTTCTCACTTTTTGGTTTCTTGCAAACCAAATATCTTTGCTCATATTTCTATTTCTCTTATCGCATTTCTCTTAATCTCCTTAGGTGCCAAAATTTATTTTCTCTTCCTGATTCTCCAAGCCAAAATCTCTTCCCATATCACATCTCTAGTAAAAGCCAAATACTCCTTGTCCATACCCCTTCTGTCTCTTTTGCATTTTCTTTTAATCTCTTGGAAAGCCGAAACTTGTTTCTCATTTCTCTTCTTCTCTATTTGTGCACTCTTAAAACTGAAGTCATAAACTCCTTTCCTCTATTCCATTTCTTTTTACTTAGAAGCCGAAACCCCTAGACATTTCATTGAAGATATTTTATCCTATTTGTGGTTTTCACACCAGTTTCCCTCTTGTTTTAGCCATTGCCGATTCTTGTTGAAAGGTGGGTAGCCGAATCTTTCAGACTAAGGTAAGGGGTAGTTTATTTTAGTTCGTGCTATCTCTCTCTTGGATTTTTATGCTAAGGCCGAATGACTACTTGGCCTAATGGTGTTGTTTGGCCGAATGCAGGGGGTGTGGTGATGCCATCTTGTAGAGTTTTCGGGATTTATTAGTTGTGAGTCACGTTTGGAACCTTGGGTTCTTATCAATTCAAGTAAAGATTCTAGTTTTGGATTGTAGTTCCTTATGTTTTAGTTCACTACATTAACCCGATTTAGTGATAAGGTGTGTTATGGATTTGAAGGCAAACCAAACGTTAGGAGGGATTGGATCTGAGATCCCAGCCCCTAAGTTTAAGAAGAGGGCTGTATCTGCGGTTCACGATTGGCCACCGAGTGTGGACCAGCATCGAAACAGGAGGGTAGGCAGATTGCGGTAGTGTCGGCTAACGACAGTGTCGATGTAGAGAGCGTTGTATTGCGAGTAATCAGGTGTGTAACACTTACACACTTCGTAGGTTAATATGTTATTATCTTGTGATTTGTCCAAAGCCAGAATAATGGCAGAAAGCAATGTGTTATGATATGTTACCCTTGTGGGTACATGTGAGGACTCCTGGTAAGTCCATTCTGACTTGGCTAACATTGATTGCCTCGGTTAGGGTTGCATATGCCATGATATGTTATTTTTGAGTATTAAGCATGATTATTTTGCCATGAAAAGAATGTTCATAAAGATGGGTGATGAGAGGAGGGGAAAAGTATGTTTTCAGACTGTCACTAGTGCTTTTGACCACACAGTGGGTTGGCCCCGCTTATTATAAAATAGTGACTAAGTCTCAGTGGTTTTGACCGCCAGCGGTTTTGACCACACATGTATTAATTGTGACCTGGGTCACCAGTGGTTTTGACCACATATATATATTATTTGTGACCTCGGTCACCAGTGGTTTTGACCACACGGGGTAGACACAAGAGTTTCGGATGGTTAGGCTTTGGGATGCATGATATGCATATGCACTTATGAAACTGTGTAAGGGCTTATATCTTTCGGATGGGGACTTATACACTGAGTCTCAATGACTCACCCCTTCCTTTCTATTTTGCAAATGATTCTTAGATCGCAGATGGGGAGCCGGGACGGACCCAAGGTGGCCATGCATGATATTTCGAGTTTTTGTTTTAAATTATTACCTTGGACTTAATTTTAATTAAATTTGTTTTTTGTTGTAATAAGGCCATTTTAACTATTATTTTGGGATTATTTACTTCGTAAAATATCTTTGCATTTGAGTTAACCACTAAAGCTTTAAAATGGGAAAGAATCAATAAAATGAGTATTTTCCAAAAACCTTTACGAATTTTTGAAATTTTTCTAAAACATTACCATCGGGTAAATGACGAACTTATGATATCAACAACTTAACTTGATTCTTTTTTTTAAAAAAAAAGAAATTTGAAACGGTTTAAGCTTTTGATTCAAATTAACTTCGGTTTCCAATAAAACAAGATGTTTTTTTTTCAACTTAAGGCGACAACTGGTTTATCAAAAACAAGCTTTCTTTGTGACATGCCGAATTTAGTCGTAGTGTGTTGATCGGGTTTAGGGTGTTACAATTTTGGTATCAGAGCCTGGTTCAATAGCTCGGCTGTGGGCCCGAGGCCCAACATGTTTTCAATAATGGGTTGTGAAATAACTTTGAAGGAAAATGCATGTTTTGGAAAGCATGGCACCTGAGTCTCCGACACCTATCCGCAGCGGTAAGTCCCCTAACTATTGATTGCATGGTTTAAAAAGTAGTGTTATAGATACTAGTAATAGGAATCCACTCTAGAGACTGAAGCCCATAGGATTGTATGAACTTACGAGAACATCTCTAAGTTATTCATAAAATTGTGCTGTAATGACAGTGGAAGAAAGCTAATGCATAAAATTCTTAAATCAGATTAATTCGGGAACGGTAGACATGAGCACTCGAGGACGAGGTCGTAACACGCGTGGACATGTTATGGGTAGGATGACCGTATCAAAATCGATAGGGTTTGGTCAAGGGTCAGAGAATGAGGTACCACTGCTGCTAGCTATGGGCGCTGAGTTCTAGGATCAGACGAGTGGTGATGATGCGGTGTCGCGATGCTGTGGGTTTTAGAGAGAGTAGCTAGAGCTGGTGGGGGTACGGGGGCTCAGAAATTTGTGTCTGAATGACTCTGAGCCAATAGAGTAGAGGTGTTACGGGGTGTTTCTGGTGTGGCTCCCAATACAGCTGAGTACTGGCTTGAGGTGACTGAACGTATAATGGATGATTTGGACCTCACGGCGGAGGAAAAGTTGAAAGGGATAGTGTCTCTTCTCCGTAATGAATCTTATCAGTGGTGGCTCACGGTCCGGATGGTGCGACAGCTGATGACATCACTTAGGATTTCTTTAAGGCAACTTATCAAAGGAAGTACGTCGGGTCCGGTTATATAGATGCGCAATGGAAGGCGTTCTTGAATCTGGTTCAAGGGAATAAGTCAGTATTAGAATACGAGGCAGAATTCCTTCGACTGAGTTGTTATGCTAGGGGTATCGTGGCTACGGAACACGAGCGCTGTGTCAGGTTTGAGGACGGACTGAGAGATGAGCTGCGAATGTTGATTACTCCACAGTAGGAGAGAGAATTTATGGTCTTGGTAGAGAATGCCAAGATTGCAGAGGAGGTGAAACAGTCGGTGAGACGGAATCAGGATCAGAGTTGGATTAAGAGGAGGTCTAGGTCATCAGGGTCTGCCGAGAATTCACAAAAAATGGCTAGATATAGTGTGCTGAGTCAAGCTGCAAAACCTGCTGCTACTATCTAGTGGCCGCCACGGTGTGCTCGGTGTGGGAAGTCTCATTCGGGAAAGTGTTGGATCAAAAATAGAGGGTGCTTTGAGTGTGGGTCAATGGGGCACCAAGTAAGGGATTGTCCACAGAGATCAGCTAGGATCCAGTCTGAGGGTCAGGGACGTACACAATTCAGGAGGGATGGCCAGCAACCACAGAGGGGTCACGGTCCAGCCATGGGAGGTAATGGTTCTGGTCGAGGTCGTGGAGCACCGGGCAGAGGTGCTGGGAATGCTAATGCAAGACAGCCTGGGTTGGTCTACGCTGCGAGGCGTCGAGAGGAGGGCGACGCGCCGGACTTCATAATCGGTACGTTTTTAATTTTTGGATTGCCTTATACTGCTTTGATAGATGTTGGATCGACGCACTCGTATGTTGCTAGTAGTATAGTGGGAACTCTAAACTTAGTCCATGAGGTTTCTTCTACGGAGATGACCGTAATTAGCCTCTAGGTCACTCAGTAAAGTAAACAAATCAGATAGGATGTACCCTAGAACTCCAAGGGGTAGTGTTTTTGGTTGATTTGATAGAACTGCCATTCGGGGAGTTCAATTTGATCCTAAGGATGGACTGGCTAGTGAAGTATCAAGCAAGTATTAAGATGGCACCGTATGAAGCGCTGTATGGGCAGAAGTGTCGAACTCCTATGTGTTGGACAGAATTGGGTGAGTGTCAACTGTTGGGTCCAGAGTTGGTTACTAAAACGGAGGATAAGGTTAAGCTAATTCGAGCTCATCTAAAGAAAGCTTCGGACAGACAGAAATCTTATGTCGATCTCAAATGGAGGGATATATAGTTTGCGGTGGGTGACAAAGTCTTTCTAAAAGTGTCCACGTGGAAGAAGGTGTTGAGATTTGGTCGGAAAGACAAACTGAGCCCTAGGTTCATCGGGTCGTATAAGGTGTTGAAGTGTGTGGGACCAGTAGCTTATCAGCTTGAGTTGCCAGCAGAATTGAGTCAGATCCATGACGTGTTTCATGTTTCAATTCTTAGACGTTATCGCTCAGATCCTTCGCATGTTATGCCAGTGGAAGAGATAGAAGTAAACCCAGATTTGTCTTTTGAGGAGGAGCCAGTGCAGATCCTGGATCGGGATGTCAAGGTATTGCGTAGAAAGTTAGTTCCTTTAGTGAAAGTGTTATGGCAAAATCACAGAACTGAAGAGGCTACGTGGGAACCATAGGATGTGATACAGCAGCAATACCCTCAACTCTTTTGACCAGGTAATTTCAAGGCCGAAATTATTTTTAAAGGGCTAGAACTGTAACATCCACAAATCGGGGTCTTTGCATTTTACTTAACGCATGTAGATAGTAGGGTTGTTGTGCTTGTTCAGAGTGTCTTAGGGTCTAGGCTTAGGCCAAAGATAGGCTAGGGCCTTGTGGAAAATTTCATTTTTGGGCTTCTAGTAGAGGGGAGCTGATTGGGCTAGGTGTTAAGGGAAAGTATTGGAGTGTTTAGACGCAAGTATTCCAGTGGTAAAGTGCCAAAGGAGGTGCCACTTAAGCACAAGGGGAGTGACTTCTCATGCAAGTAGGAGAACCTTGGTTCGAGCTGCGAAGATCCCTTCCTGCTTGTTATTTTTGACGCCAGAACAAGGGAGAGTTGCATTCAATTGGGACTTTGGTGGATGAGGGTTGAAGGGGTCAACGTATTTGAATGTGTGGAGGGGAGAAATTTAAGGTGTTGGACTCATTCAAATTTGTTTGAACGAGTGGAAGAGAGAAATTCAAGCAGTAAAGGGGGATGGCATAGTGTTTGAGGGGAGTTGGGATGTGTAACCAAATTTGGGAGGAGCTAAAAGGGGTTAAGCATTTGTTTGTGTGTGGTAGGATGGTGGCCAAATGTGCCTGAGAGGGGGTGTACATTCGGCTAGCTAGGGGGCACTTAGAACTCTTTTTGTCCCTTTTTTTGTGACTATTTCTTATTCTCTTTTCTCTCAAAGCTTTAATCGAATTCTTCTACTCTTCCTCTCATTTTGTGTCAAAACCGAAACCATCACCCCTCCCTCTCTTTTGACTTCTTTTCTTTCTCTTCTTTTGCATCCATAGCCGAATCACCTTACCATTCTTTCCCCTCATTCCTTTTCTATTGCTTCTTAAGGACGAAACTCCCTAACCCTCTTCTCATTTTTTGGTTTCTTGCAAACCAAATATCTCTGCTCATATTTCCATTTCTCTTCCCGCGTTTCTCTTAATCCCCTTAGGTGCCGAAATTTATTTCCTCTTCTCTGGTTCTCCAAGCCGAAATCTCTTCCCATATCACATCTCTAGTAAAAGCCGAATACTCCTTGTCCATACCCCTTCTGTCTCTTTTGCATTTTCTTTTAATCTCTTGGAAAGCCGAAACTTGTTTCTTATTTCTCTTCTTCTTTATTTGTGCACTCTTAAAACCGAAGTCATAAACTCCTTTCCTCTATTCCATTTCTTTTTACTTAGAAGCCGAAACCCCTAGACATTTCGTTGAAGATCTTTTATCCTATTTGTGGTTTTCACACTGGTTTCCCTCTCGTTTTAGCCATTGTCGATTCTTGCTGAAAGGTGAGTAGCCGAATCTATCAGACTAAGGTAAGGGGGTAGTTTCTTTTAGTTCGTGCTATCTCTCTCTTGGATTTTTATGCTAAGGCCGAATGACTATTTGGCCTAATGGTGTTGTTTGGCCGAATGCAGGGGGGTGTGGTGACGCCATCTTGTAGAGTTTTTGGGATTTGTTGGTTGTGAGTCACGTTTGGAACCTTGGGTTCTTGTCGATCAGGTAAGGGTTCTAGTTTTGGATTGTAGTTTTTATGTTTTAGTTCACTGCGTTAACCCGATTTGGTGATAAGGTGTGTTATGGATTCAAAGGCTAACCAAATGTCAGGAGGGATTGGATCTGAGATCCCAGCCCCTAAGTTCAAGAAGAGGGCTGTATCTGTGGTTCGTGATTGGCCACCGGGTGTGGACCAGCATCGAACAGGAGAGTAGGCAGATCGCGGTAGTGTCGACGTAGAGAGCATTGTATTACGAGTAATCATGTGTGTAACACTTACACACTTCGTAGGTTAATATGTTATTATCTTGTGATTTGTCGAAAGTGGAATAATGGCAAAAGTAATGTGTTATGATGTGTTACCCTTGTGGGTACATGTGAGGACTCCGGGTAAGTCCATTCTAACTTGGCTAACATTGATTGCCTCGGTTAGGGTTGTATATGCCATGATATGTTATTTTTGAATATTAAGCATGATTATTTTTCTGTGAAAAGCAAGTTCATAAAGATGGGTGATGAGGAGGGGAAAAGTATGTTTTCAGACTGTCACCAGTGGTTTTGACCACACAATGGGTTGGCCCCGCTTATTATAAAATAGTGACTAAGTCTCAGTGGTTTTGACGACTAGTGGTTTTGACCACACATGTATTAATTGTGACCTCGATCACCAGTGGTTTTGACCACATATATATATATAGACACAAGAGTTTCGGATGGCTAGGCTTTGGGATGCATGATATGCGTATACACTTATGAAATTGTGTAAGGGCTTATATCTTTTGGATGGGGACTTATACACTGAGTCTCGATAACTCACCCCTTCCTTTCTATTTTACAGATGATTCTTAGATCGCAGATGGGGAGCCGGGATGGACCCAAGGTGGCCATGCACGATATTTTGGGTTTTTGTTTTAAATTATTACCTCGGACTTAATTTTCATTAAATTTGGTTTTTGGTTGTAATAAGGCCATTTAACTATTATTTCGGGATTATTTACTTCATAAAATATCTTTGCATTTGAGTTAACCATTAAAGCACATTTAAAATGGGAAAGAATCAATAAAATGAGTATTTTCCAAAAACCTTAACGAATTTTCAAAATTTTTCTAAAACTTTACCATCAGGTAAATGACAAACTTATGATATCAACAACTTAACTCGATTCTTTTTTTAAAAAAAAAAGGAAATTTGAAATGGTTTAAGCTTTTGATTCAAACTAACTTTGGTTTCCAAGAAAACAAGATGTTTTTTTTTCAACTTAAGGCGACAACTGGTTTATCAAAAATAAGCTTTCTCTGTGACATGCCGGATTCGGTCGTAGTGTGTTGATCGGGTTTGGGGTGTTACACCTAGTGGGTGCTTTTTAATCCTAACAACCCTTTTTATTGATTTACCTGCTAATATTAACCCAAAAAACCCTTTGAATTTGTTATTATTCTTTTGACTACCATTCTATCGAGAATTGATTTGATCAGTTACCTAATTAGTTTAATTCAGTTGATAAAGTCTTTCTTTATTATGCATCTGCTTTAGTTTGTTCTTAAAAAAAATCAAAAAATCAAAAAAATCAAAGTATATTCAGTATTAGTAGTATACAAAGTGAGCTTGAACATTTAAATTTTAATTATCGAAGAAAAAGCTCGTATTATCATTAGTTTTAAAAGTTTCAATTGATGTAATCATTTATTTTCTAGTTTTTTGTTTTTAGTTAGGTAATTAGTCAATTCGATCTCGATTTTAACCCTTTAATTTAGCCTTTATCCATACCCTTAAACCAAGCCCCGTTACAACCTGTTAAAGACCTTTTGATTTGTATATCATCTCATATAACAGTGGTGGAGATTTGATTTTCAGGCAAGCCTATGGGATTAACTTTTCAGGTTCGATCGTTGAGTGCTTAGTTGTGAACCCTAAACACTTTGAGTGATTTGAGTGAATCTTTAGTGAGGATGTCAATCCGTGTCAGTTTTGAATCAAAGGTAATTATTTAGAAGATGAGAGACACCTATGTTTTTCGTGCTACAAATATATGACTTAGAATTGTTTGAACCTTTATGAGTCTTTGAGTGAAATTATCCATATATGAATTATCTATGCATTATGATGAGGCATTGTTGATAGGAATTATGAATTATGGTAAGTTCATTTTAATTGTAAGTTGAGAATTTTTCTTGAGGACAAGCAAAAGCTTGAGTGTGGGGTATTTGATAAACCGTAAAAGTAACATATTTAAGGCCCACATTTAGTATGCTTTTGGATGATTTAGCCCTTGATTTATGTACAAAGGTGCTCTTATCCTTTCTTTTCATGTTTTTACTCAGGAAAGCACCCGAGGACGAAAAGAATAAGAAAAAGGCTTAAAACAAGTCAATTTGGGCCAATGAGGAAATCAACACGGCCTGGACATCAAGCCACACGGCCGTGCATCATCAAAATACTTCACACGGCCTGACCCCCGATTTACACAGTCGTGCCTCAAATAACAGAATCGAGTCACGGCCTGAAAACGAATTACACGGGCATGTGCCATGGGCGTGTCCCTGCCGCGGCCAAGAGGAATTTCACTTGGATTTGGATACTTGAAGGCAAAGAAACACATTACAAAGCCTATTCAAACACCCGAGTAGGAATTATACTTGAATTAGGATACTTAGAGGCCAAGTAAGGCATCTCAAAGCTTATATAAAGACCCTAGAGGCCAACCTTTAGGGGACGTTCGGAGTTTGGCAGAAGCTGAAACCCAGGGCGTTAGGCGGTGAGCTAGGCCAAGGAGCCGAGACAAGAAGATCACGTTTTGTGGGATCACTCGAAGATAGCCAAGTGTATCCATCTCGAAGGGCCGAAATTCTACTCAAGACGGGGAATATCTCTTTAATTCCTTCAGGGGGTTTTAGGGATTTTCTATGATTTGTTTTATCTTTTCTCTTGAGATGTTTTCTTTATTTGTTATGAACTAAACCCCTTAGGTACCTGAAGGGGATGAAACCTTGATGAATTTTGTTATTAATTTCTGAATTATATGATAAATACTTAGTTTGTTCTTAAATATGCATGCTTAATCCAAATCTGATGTACTTAGGTGGAGGAGGAATAGACCTTGCTTAATAGTAGATTGAGCATAATTAAGAATAGTTGATCGCACGCCTAGAGATAGGGTGATGAGATTTTGTTGGATTAGGGTGAAACCTAATATGGAAATCCATAGATCGATTTATTGCTATTCTAGGGGGTTATTATAAGAGAACGAGAGTTCCACTAATTAACCTAGGGTTAGACGTTATTCGCCTTGAGAGAGGGTTTAATATACGTTAGGGAGTCTTACGGATCAAACTAAGTGAATAAATCATATGGTTCAATGTTAAATAACAAGTGAAGTCTAGGTGGATTCTTCCTGAGGGTATCATCGTGATCAATTGAGTTTTCTTCAAGGTATTTCCCAATTCGTTCTTTTTGTCTTTGCTTCTTTAGCTTAGTAGTTGTTAAACTAGATTAAATCAACCAATAACTCCATATTTTAGGCCAAATAATAAAAAGAAAGTGAGTATTAGTACTTTTAGTTCCTTTGGGTTCAATAATCTGGTCCTGCCTAAGCTATACTACTATTCGATTGGTACACTTGCCTTTAATTGTTGTCAAAGTTAGTCTCAAGGTTTGATCTTATTCATTATAAATTTTAAAGCTCTGATTTCAGTGATCAATTATGAATCATGCTTAACTGACTCAATTCATACACCAAACCAAACGAACTCATCAAACCTAGCCTTAAGGCCCACCAGGCCCATTTAGCCACTTTCAGCTTTTTGGCTTTTCGGCATTGTCGATATCGTGTGTGTAGTGTTTGTACACACCTGGTAACCTCGCATGCTGCAAACCCCTTAGTCACGAACCTACGATCAATTTGTACACACCTGGTAACCTCGCGTGCTGCAAACCCCTTAGTCATACTTATCAAAACCAAAACCTCACCGTACCCTTACCGTGCGCCATACGTTCTAGTAGCATTTCCTTTGCTACTGTCTACAATTATCCTCTAGATCTGCATCCAAACACCTATATCGTCAAAACCAAGTGATCCATATTGTTCATAAGTCACCATTATAAGCCACATTAGATTCGGCCATTTACTAAACCATGATGAGTCGAGAACACTTACCACCTTGTTAGCAACCCCTTACATACCACGCTTGCGATTGTCGAGCCTTACCCTTGTTAATACAAATTAACGACAAGGAGGGGTTAGATAGCCCTTTGGCTTATAACAAAACTTACTAAAAAGTTCAACTAAACATTTACCGAAATTCTCTTTTGATCCTGCGACCTAGATCGCTTCTGAAAAAGATTCGACTTGACTAAAAGTAGGTTGCAATCGATTGTGATGAAGGAGAACTAACTAAAAATTGGCAAGAGTGAAGCTATATGATAAGAAGGTGTATCCGGCTTTCAGGGACAGAAACAGAACACAACTCTGATAGGAATTTTTGGCAAAAAGAATTATGGGTTTCTTTTTCAGCAAATGGAAGAATTCGGCTATAGATGAATTCGGCAATGGGAGAAACCGATTGAGGGGGGAGAAAGAAAAACTAAAGAATGCTCAAAGAACCTTTCAAGCCTTCGGCCCCCTCCTTTTATAGCCACAAGCCGAATATGCCATCCCCCTAAAGTCCTATTAGGCACCAACTCCTCCCTTTCCTCATCTCCTAATTTTTCTCCCTGATAACACCTTAATCTTATCCGAAATTTCCTCCACATCCATATCACCTGCTTACCTCAATCTCTCCACGGCAAGAGTTTCAAGATCAGTACAACTCTTGTCGTCCACCTATGCAAAATAAAACACTCCAAAAATACACTCCTCCTACTCGAACCTTGGACCTCTTTAGCTTTCACACACGCCACTTCATAGCTCCCAAGTGACGGCACTTTCCACTGGACCACAAGCCCATTTGTGTCCTATTTCTTCTTCATTTACTTAAAAGCCCTACTAACTGGACTCATTGTTCCCTAGAGCTAAAACCAAAATCTTTCCTATACCCTTACTTGATCCTAGGACATCTCCAACACCCCTAGACACTCAAATTCTTTAACCATCAAAGCCCACATGCCAAATGTCATTTTCTTGCTCACTTAAAATTTTTTTGAGACCCAAATCGCAAAGCCCAATAGGCCCAATACTTCTTGGCCAAAATTCAGGGCGTTACAAACAAGGCTATTTACCAAGCCTTTTTGCCACCCTTACTTGCATCAACATAAGCCACGTCAAGTAACACCAATCCACACATAAACATCTGACCAAATTAGCCACAACCAAGACATTCACACATCAAGGCCACTACACTCCAGTCACATGCAAAACTTATCACATACTTTATCAATCCAATCAGGCAACCTACTCATTCATGCATTAACACACCATATTTTTCACTATGTAAGTTGCACATTCATGACAAACATCATCATTTGCATATATCAATAACAAGTACTAGTCATCATCCATGGCCTTATACAAAATAAATCAATCTTCAAGACAAGCCAACACATTTGGCCAAAACAATATGACACTTGACAAAAGACCATGTCCCTATATATACCATACTCAAAATGATGAATCTAACTATACCAAATGTTCAGATTGATAGTGTGATCGAGCCTCCGACATCCTTTGATCCCTGAGCTACCTTGTCGATACTACAAGAAAATAGAAACGAAATGGAGTAAGCACAAAGCTTAGTAAGTTGCATGTAAATAAGTAACAACATCAACCATGCATCTTTAAACACATAGCATTTTATTAACTAGCACATCAATCTTGATTTAGCAATGGTATGTTTACTACATATTTACACGTCACAAATATAAGCCAAAGATCACAAGAAAGTACCAAAATCATTCTCATAGATAGAACTTACTCAATTTCATCCTTACCATTAAGGCATCATAACTAAGCTCATATCTCATGAGTTTCGAGTAAGGACCTGTACCACTCACAACATGATTATATCATTTCATATCTTTATTATAAGCTTTAAATAACCCGTGGAACCATTTGGAATACTAAAGGATATTTGATAAGCCTCACACAAGAGGGTAGAATATCGATGCCATGTCTCAAACATGGTCTTACACTGGCTCGCATCTCGAGGCTGATGCCATGTCCTAGACATGGTCTTACACTGACTCTCCTAATTTGGCCGATTCCATGTCCCAGACATGGTCTTACACTAGCACACATAGCAACGCCAATACCATGTGCCAGACATGATCTTACATTGGCTTTCATAATGTGGCCGTTGCCATGTCCCAGACATGGTCTTACACTAGCACACATTTCAACGCTGATGCCATGTCCCAGACATGGTCTTACACTAGCACACATATCACACAAATGTCATGGCATGGATATCCAATCTATTCCTAAGGTTCAACCGGGAGTTTTTACTACATCAATTCTCATCATGCATCTTCACAACAATAATCAAACACTTTATGCCATATTAATTGTTCAATACATAGTAACAATAAAGTTGTATTATTTACGTACAACTTACCTCGGTATACAAAATATGGGCGACTAGTTTGATTTAGTCCAATAGCTTGGTTTTCCCCCGGTCTAAGTCCGAATCCTATTTTTCTTGATCTATAATGACAAAATTTACTTATTTAATCACCACATTAATCAAGACATTCCAAAATTCCTACTTTGAAAAATTACCGTTTTGCCCTTAGACTTTCACATAATTACGATTTTTCCCCTAGGCTCATAAAATGATTTTAATCAAATTTCCTCTTTTAACAAGCCTAGCCGAATTATTACTCTTATAGTAACTCATGATTCCAATTATTTCACACATTTACTACCCATTTTATAACTTTTACAAAGAGGTCCATTTTAGGTGTTTTTAGGAAAACCCCTTTCACAAAAGTTGTTTATTTAAATCAAGATTCATTTTCTTCCATAAAATTTAAGAAATCAACATGTATACTCACATGGTAAAACCCTATACTCTCAACCATTTTGCAAAATAGTCCCTCCATTAGTTAGCTTAAGCTATAAGGGTCCCAAAAGTACAAAAATCAACAAAAATGACCATCAAAATGACTTACTTGCAAGGGTTGTAAGTTGCTGAAAATTTTAAAGTTTCCATAGTTGTTATCTTGGGGAAAAATCGGTGGAGGAAAGAAAGATGATAGCCTTTTCTTTTTGTTTTATTTTATTTTATCCATTAAGTCACCAAACCACCTGACCTTGACCAATTTCAAAATTAAAAATTCCATGTCCAGCCACCACATTTTTATTTGTCTATTTACACAATAAGGGCCTTAACTTTAATATTCCGTAGCTATTTAACACCTTTAGCTAGTATAACAAAACTTTTATACTTTATGCGATTTAGTCCTTTTCTGAAATTAATCATGAAATGGCTAAAATTAATTCACTAAAAATTTCAAACACTCATATAATCATGCTATAACACATAAAATAATATCAACAATATTTCCTCCGACCTCGAATTTGTGGTTTTGAAACCATTTTTCTAACTAGCCCCAAAATCGAGCTATTACAATTCTTCCCCTTAAGTATTTTCGTCCCCAAAAATCTTACCAGTGAAAAGGTTTGGGTATTGCTCTCTCATAGTCTACTCGGGCTCCCATATGGCCTCTTCAACCCCATGTCTATACCATAGTACTTTCATGAGTGCTATACTTTTATTTATCAATTGCTTGACCTCTCGGGCCAAAATCTTAACCAACTCTTCGGCATAAGTCATATCTGAACAAATCTCAACCTATGTTGGTGAAATCACATGTGATGGGTCAGAACGATAATGATGTAACATAGACACATGGAATACATTATTGATCTTTTCTAACTCGGGTGGCAAGGCTAAACGATATGCCACTAGCCCAATTTTCTTGATCACCTCATATGGTCCAATAAAACGTGGACTTAATTTGCCTTTCTTACCAAATCTGAGGACTTTCTTCCATTGGGATACTTTCAAAAATACCTTATCACCGACTTGAAACTCAATCTCTTTCTATTTCAAATCCACGTAGGATTTCTGTCTATCCGAAGCGATCTTCAAATAGTCACGAATTACCTTTACTTTCTCTTCGGTCTTTTTGACAAAGTCAACCCCGTGAATCTGATTTTCTCTGAGTTCAGTCCAATACAAGGGCATTTGGCACTTATGCCCATCCAAAGCCTCATCAGGCACCATTTTCAAACTCGACTGATAACTATTATTGTAGGCAAACTCTACCAACAGTAAGTGCCTTTTCCAACTATCTTGAAACTCAAGAACACAACACCGCAACATATCTTCAAGAATCTGAATTACTATTTCCGACTGACAGTCGGTTTGCGGGCGAAAAGTAGTACTAAAATTCAGTTCTGTCTCAAACGCTTCTTGCAAATTTTTCCAAAATCGTGATGTGAACCTTAGATCTTTATCCGAAATGATCGATAAAGGTACCCCGTGAAGTCTCACAATTTCAAAACACACTACTCGACCATTTTCTCAAGTGGATAATCGGTACATATTGGTATAAAATGAGCTGACTTAGTTAACCTATCAACCACAACCCATACAATATCTTTCTTCTTTGGCATCAACGACAATCCAGACACAAAATCCATGGTAAAACGGTCCCATTTCCACTCGGAATCCATCACGGGCGGAAGTAAACCCGAAGGTACTTAGGGTTCGGCTTTCACTTTCTGACGAATTAAATATTTAGAGACAAACTCTGAGATGTCTCTTTTCATTCCTGACCACCAATACATTTTCTTCAAGTCATTATACATTTTCACACTACTCGGATGGATAGACAAACAACCACTATGGGCCTCTTGCAAAATCTTCTGAATAAGCTCTTCATCCTTAGGTACACAGATCCTCTCTCGAATATCAAATAACCATCGGTACCAAATTGAAAATATGATTCAATACCCATCTCACACTGAGTTGTCTTGGCTTGTAACTTTTTATCACTTTTATGAGCTTTACAAATCTCTTGCAGAAACATCGGTCTCGCTCTTAAATTTGCTATGACCAAACCATCATCAGTCACAGAAAATTGGGTATTCATAGCCCTCAAGGAAAACAATGACTTCCTACTCAAAGAATCGGTGACCACATTCACCTTTCCAGGGTGATAGTTAATTATCAACTCATAATCCTTTATAAACTCTAACCATCTCTGCTGCCGTAGGTTTAACTCCTTCAAATATTTTAGACTTTTATGGTCGGTGAATACTCAGCATATCTCGCCATACAAATGGTGTCTCAAAATCTTCAATGCGAACACTATAGAGGCTAACTCTAAGTCGTGAGTCAGATAGTTTTTCTCATGCAGCTTCAGTTGTCTCGAAGCATATGCTATTACCTTGCCTTCTTGCATGAGCACACATCCCAATCCATTCAAGGATGAATCGCTATACACCACAAATTCCTTTCTCGGTTCCCATTGCACTAAAATTGAGGCTTCAGTCAACAATGCTTTTAGTTTCTCAAAACTCTTTTGGCAGTTCTCTGTTCATTCGAACTTGACATCTTTCTGTAGCAACCTCCTCATCGGTGTAGCAATCATAGAGAATCCTTTAACAAACCGTCTGTAGTATCTGGCTAAGCCCAAAAAGCTTCTAATCTCTGACACATTCCTCGGTTATTTCCAAACAATGATAGCTGATATCTTACTCGGGTCAACTCTAATTCCGTCACCTAACACGATGTGGCCCAAGAATTTGACTTCTTGAAACAAAAATTTGCTTTTGCTAAACTTAGCATACAACTGCTTATCTCTTAAAGTTTGTAAGACAGTTCTCAAATTCTCCGCATGCTCACTTTCATCACGAGAATAAATTAATATGTCATCAATAAAAATAACTACAAACTTATCCATGTACGATCGAAAAATATGGTTCATTAATTCCATAAATACTGCAAAAGCATTCATTAAGCCAAAGGGCATGACAAGGAACTCATAATGGCCATACCTCGTCCGAAATGTAGTTTTTGGTACATCTTGATCCTTAACTCTCAACTGGTAATAACCGTACCTCAGGTCTATCTTAAAAAACACTGTGGATCCCTTCAATTGGTCAAACAGATCATCGATCCTTGGCAAAGGATACTTATTCTTCACAGTCACCTTATTGGGTTGTTTGTAGTCTATATATAACCTCATCGACCCGCCTTTCTTTTTCACAAAAAGTACCAGAGCACCCCACGAGAATAGCTCGGTCTCGCAAAACCCTTATCCGTTAACTCTTGTAGCTGAACCTTCAACTTTTTCAACTCCAAAAGTTCCATCCTATATGGGGCAACCGAAATAGGTGCCGTACCAGGGACCAACTCAATACCAAACTTGACTTCCCTAGTTGGAAGCAATCCGGGCAACTCTTCCAAAAACACATTTAGGAACTGACATACAACAGGTACTGACTCAATCTTTACTTCTGACACTTGAGTATTCAACACAAATGCGAGATAAGACTCGTACTCTTTTCTTATACATTTCTCAGCCGCCAACGAAGAAATCACTACAGGTAAGCTATCCGATTCACTTGATTCAACCCGAAGGATATCCCCATTTTCACATTTCAGTTCAATAAATTTTCTCCCACAATTTACTATCACATCATGAGCTGTTAACCAGTCCATACCAAGAATCACGTCAAATTCATCAAACGGTAGCAACATAAGATTAACCGGAAAACAATGACATCTAATTGTTAAGGGATAATTTCTACATACTTGGTCAACTAGCACATCCTTGCCCAAAGGGTTTGACTCTTTTACCACAAATTCGATAGCCTCAACATGCATATTAATACTAAACATCAATTTCATACAAACATACGAATGGGTAGACCCCGGATCAACCAAAGCAACAATAGAGATACCATGAAGAGAAAAAGTACCTGTAATCACATCTAGGGATGAAGCCTCTTCGCGAGAGCGAATGACATATGTTTTTGCGAGCTTTACCCTCTGATCTCACAGTGGAATCTCTAGGCGGACCTCTACTACTAGCCCCACATCCTGGGTTCTTCTGTGGTCTACCTTTAGAAGGAGCATTACTCGCTCGCACATATTGCTTTTTGTCTTTCTCATCCATATCAAGACAGCTTTTAATGAAGTGGTCTAGTGAACCGCACTTGGAATAGCCTCTATCATTTCTTGGAGACTCACTGAAATGTCATCTACCACATTGTGAACACTACGGTTTAATTGGTTGAGCATTACCAACACTCGCAATAGAAGTGGTTTGAGCTTTAGATGCCATGTACTACTTATTCTTATTTCCACTCGAGAATCCCGTTGAAACATTTGATCGGGAGTGAATGCTCTCGATTTCTTGGATGAAGACTGAAATAATTTTCCCAACTATCTTTTCTTTGAGTCACGAGACTCAATATCAACCTTCTTTTTCTCATTGGCCAATTCTTCGGCCTTGCAAGCTCTCTCAATGAGCACCAAATTCCTTTAACTCTAGGATGCCAACCAAAAGTTGAATGTCTTCATTCAATCCATCCTCAAATCTCTTACACATTATGGCTTCAGTGGATATGCACTCCCAAGCATATTTGCTGAGCCTTACAAACTCACACCCATGCTCGGTTACCATCATTCGGCCTTGTTTTAGCTCAAGGAATTCCTTTATTTTCTAATCGATAAACCTTTGGCTAATATAATTCTTTCGAAACTCTTCTTGGAAAAACTCCCATGTAATCCTTTCCCTTGGTACAACCGACACAAGGGTGTTCCACCATTGGTAGGCCGAGTCATGCAGGAGTGACACAACACACTTCATGCATTCCTCAAGTGTACAAGACAACTCATCGAATCCCCTAATGGTATTTTCTAGCTAGAATTTTTCTCTCTCTAGGTCATCATCTATATTCACTCTAAATTCTTAGCCCCTTATTTTAGAATTTTGTCAACTAGAGGTTTTTCCTTTCTAAACATCTCTACCACTTGGGGAGCTACAGGGGGAGACTGGGGAATTTGAGGGGGTAGAGGAGGTGGAGCGTTCGGGTTTGCACAATCAAACTCCGAATACTAAACATTCATCATATGGAGAAAGGCTTCTCTAGCCCCTCCGCCCTGACTTAGTGTCACGGACCCACTTTCGACTGTCGCAGTCCCTTCTACGGGAGCCGGCGTATTACTTTTGACATCATCCACCACTACTTCGTCGAGATCCATTTACTATATAAAAACATATTTTAAATTGTCAATAGTCGTCACACTATCATAATTCGTATATGGCATGTATAGCTAGAGTTCTACACACGCTAGGTTAGTCCAATAATTAACTACACCATAGCTCTGATACCACTAAATGTAACACCCCTTACCTGTATTCTATGCTAGAACAAGGTACGAGGCATTACCTAACTTAATAACATGCATACAAACACTTTCGGGTTATGAAATTTCATTCAAATTTAAAGCTTTTCAAAGTTTGTCTTAAAATCCTCAATATGGGCCTACGAGGCCCAAAACATACTTTAGAAATGGTTCGGTACTAAACCAGGAACTTTATAAAGCCTTGGAAAATTTCACTAAAAATAGGGGCACACTCCTTGTGGACTTGGGACACGGTCGTGTGGCTGGCATGGCCATGTCCTTTGCCTGTGCGCGAGCCTGACTTGTCCTTCGCGAAAAGTCAGGATGTCACACGGCCTGGATATGCTTGTGTCTATGGCTCGTGTCCCTCACTCGGCCATGACACACCCGAGTATTTCCACCCGTGTGTTAAAACCTTGACATTTTGTTTCTGACATCAACAACATTTTAGGGTCACAAGACCAAGGCACACGCCTGTGTGCTATGCCGCGTGGAAAACTTGATTTCGCATTTAATGTGCAGACTTTACACGGCCTGGGCACATGCCCATGCACGATTGTCGTGTCTTCCATACGGTTGAGACACACGGCCGTGCCTCACCGTGTGGTTACTACTGGACATTCTATTTTACCAAATTAAGGTGCAGGGGACACACGGCCGGACTACACATCTATACGGTAGACCATGTGTCACACACGGCCTAGACACACACCAGTGTGTCTATCTGTGTGAACAAAAACAAGGCTATTTACCAAGCCCTTTTGCCACCCTTACTTGCATTAACATAAGCCACATCAAGTAACACCAATCCACACATAAACATCTGAACAAATTAGCCAAAACCAAGACATACACACATCAAGGCCACTACACCCCAATCACATGCAAAACTTATCACATACTTTATCAATCCAATCATGCAACCTACTTATTCATGCATTAACACACCACATTTTTCACCATGCAAATTGTACATTCAAGAAAAACATCATCATTTGCATATATCAATAACAAGTATTAGCCATCATCCATGGCCTTATACAAAATGAATCAATCTTCAAGACAAGCCAACACATTTCGCCAAAAAAATATGATACTTGACAAAAGACCAAGTCCCTATATATGCCATACTCAAAATGATAAATCTAACTATACCAAATATTCGGATTGATAGTTTGATCGAGCCTCCGACATCCTTTAATCCTTGAGCTAGCTTGGCGATACTATAACAAAATAGAAACGAAATGGAGTAAGCACAAAGCTTAGTAAGTTGCATGTAAATAAGTAACAACATCAACCATGCATCTTTAAACACATAGCATTTTATTAACTAGCACATCAATCTTGATTTAGCAATGGTAGGTTTACTACATATTTACATGTCACAAATATAAGCCAAAGATCACAAGAAAGTACCAAAATCATTCTCATAGATAGAACTTACTCAATTTCATCCTTACCATTAAGGCATCATAACTAAGTTCATATCTCATGAGTTTCGAGTAAGGACCTGTACCACTCACAACATGATTATATCCTTTCATATCTTTATCATAAGCTTTAAATAACCCGTGGAACCATTTGGAATACCATAGGATATCCGATAAGCTTCACACAAGAGGGTAGAATATTGATGCCATGTCCCAAACATGGTCTTACAATGGCTCGCATGTCGAGGCTGATCCCATGTCCCAAACATGGCCTTACACTTGCTCTTGTCTCAATGTTGATGCCATGTCCCAGACATGGTCTTACACTAGCACACATATCAACGCCGATGCCATGTCCCAGACATGGTTTTACACTAGCACACATATCACCTAAATGTCATGGCATGGATATCCAATCTATTCCTAATGTTCAACCGGAGTTTTTACTACATCAATTCTCATCATGCATGTTCACAACAATAACCAAACACTTTATGCCATATTAATTTTTCAATACACAATAACAATAATGTTTTATTATTTACGTACAACTTACCTCGGTATACAAAATATGGGCGACTAGTTTGATTTAGTCCAATAGATTGGTTTTCCTCCGGTCTAAGTCTATATCCCGTTTTTCTTTATCTATAATGAAAAATTTTACTTATTTAATCACCAAATTAATCAAGACATTCCAAAATTCCTACTATGGTAAAATTATCGTTTTCCCTTAGACTTTCACATAATTACGATTTTGCCCCTAGGCTTGTAAAACGATTTTAATCAAATTTCCTCCTTTAACAATCCTAGCCGAACCTTTATCACCCTTATAACAACTCACAATTCCAATTATTTCACACATTTACTACCTATTTTATAACTTTTACAAAGAGGTACATTTTAGATGTTTTTAGCAAAACCCCTTTCACAAAAGTTGTTTATTTAACAACCAAAATTCATTTTCTTCCATAAAATTTTAGAAATCAACATGAATACTCACATGGTAAAACCCTAGACTCTCAACCATTTTGTAAAATAGTCCCTCCATTAGTTAGCTTAAGCTACAAGGGTCCCAAAAGTACAAAAATCAACAAAAATGACCATCAAAATGACTTACTTGCAAGGGTTGTAAGTTGCAGAAATTTTTCAAGTTTCCATGGCTATTTTCTTGTAGAAAAATCGGTGGAGGAAAGAAAATATGATAGCCTTTTCTTTTGGTTTTATTTTATTTTATCTATTAAGTCACCAAACCACCTAACATTGACCAATTTCACAATTAAAAATTATATGTCCAGCCACCACATTTTTATTTGTCTATTTACACACTAAGGACCTCGACTTTAATGTTCCATAGCTATTTAACACCTTTAGTTAGTAGAATAAAACTTTTATACTTTATTCGATTTAGTCCTTTTTTGAAATTAATCATGAAACCAAAGATTTTCAACACTCATATAATCATGCTATAACACATAAAATAATATCAAAAATATTTCATCTGACCTCGGATTTGTGGTTTCGAAACCACTGTTCTGACTAGCCCCAAAATCGGGCTGTTACATTAACCTTATGGCTTAATTATTTTATAAGCCCTCTTCCATTAAATAATTAAACTATCAAGTCAATGCAATTCAATAATTACTAAGTTTTGTGTCTTCCACAATTTAGTCATTTTTTCAATTAACTAACTAAACATTAAAATTTCCTTACCAAAATTTAATATTACCTTAATGTAACTTAATAAACATCAATTAAATAATAAAATATCACTTCACATATCAAAATTGTGGTCCCGAAACCATTGTTTTCGAAACCACTAAAAAACAGGATATTACAAGGATAATCAAATTACTTGTATGATTTTTTGATGGATTCCTACATGAGAGACCCTTAATGCTGGTATACTTTGTAATGCACTGAACTTAGATGTATGAGGTCAAAACTGGTAAATCAATTATTCATCATGTCAAAATTATTCATAAATATGAAATGCTTAGTCATCTGCTCCAAAGTTAATACTTGTATCATATTTGCTCAAGGGTCGTCTCTTCTATATTTTGTTTTTGTTTGTGTTGCTTGAGGACAAGCAATGAATTAACTGTGGGAGAGTTTGATCTACTGTAATTCAATGTAGCAGATTATACTAATTTTTGCTCTTTAGGATCTTGAAAACAAGCATTATCATTTGGTTTTAATTATGTTTTAGTAAGTTTAACTAACTTCAATAAAATGTACAAATTAAGTCTTTTATTGACCTTAAGGGCCGAATGAGACCCAAGGGTGAGCTAATGAACTTTTCAAGTGTACAGGAGACCATTAGAAGGCTTTCTAAACTGAAATTGATCACTATGTCACAACACAGAGGGTTTGATGTCGCAACATAGGGAGAAAAATGGAGAAATCCCGACACAGCTTAAGGGTGTCAGGACATACCCTTTAGGACAACTCGAAGAGGAGTATACTGACTTATGTGTCGAGAAACAAGTCCAGATGTATCGTGACATCGACTATGGATGGGAATTTGAAACACCCCAAACCCAGCCCAAAAAGCCTGACCGGATTTGATATGTTCCTCGAATTAAACTTTAGCAATTTCTCGTTTTAAGAAAAACTTGATGAATTTGTATAAAATAGATTAGTTTAATATTTAGGTTAAAATCAAATTTAAATAAATTTGTATCTTCTTAAAACATTATTTTTAAGAGAAATTTATAAGTTAAAAGAAAACCAAATTTTTATGAAAAAGTTTACTTATTATTGTAAAATATATATATATATATAGTGTCAAAAACAATTTAAATTATTTATCGAAAACCATTTAGTTATTTAATTAAATATTGTTCATGGCGAATAAAAATTCAAGCATAAAAATTAAAAAAAAAGCAGTTCATAGTGGCCTTATTACAAAAATAGCAAAACCCATAATAAATTCTAAGTAATAAAATACGCTTAATAAGTTTAATTAGGAGAAACTCAGAAATACTTTGTTGAGCAATGGCCACCACGTAGTCCTCGCTGACCCGATCTGTCACGCTAAGAGTCATCTGAAAAATTATCCCACAAAGGGGTGAGTCATAAACTCAATGTGTAACAAAAACACTAAAAGCCCGATTGATCATGGCCGTTAAGCCCATTTAATAACACATATAGCCATAAGCCCAATTAAGTCATATTTAGCCATAAGCCCATTTTTATAGCAAATCAAATAAAATCATTTAGAAATTACATGGATAAATATATAATGAAATGCAAACCCGGCCCACCTAAATTTCCATCCGCTACACACCACCCGTACTAACCAATCACACCGTGGGGATTACTAAATCGACCCTCCATCCGCTACACACCATCGAAGGCGATTCTTTGCAGTCAACATGCACATCGCCCTTATAATTTTGTGGCATGGCCACCAGATAATTGTGACCGAAGTCACCGGATTTCAAATATGTGACCGAAATCACCAGATTCACATATGTGGCCGAAGTCACCGGATTCAAAATATGTGACCGAAGTCACCAAATATTGTGGTAAAACCACCATAATACTTCCCCTTTATCAATAACACCCATATGCCCATGCACATACATATTATTTAGTTTTCATGCCATTTACCCCAAAATCATAGCAAAATCATATTTATCTCACATTTAGGCATATAGCAAAATTAGCAAAATATTGAGGTTAAACATACCTGAATATCGTATACCACTGAATGGTACCCGCAACCATTTTTACACATATTTTCATACAAATCACATTTAATATAGATCTATGAGATTTTAGTATAATGTTACACACCTTATGACAGTGAGAATGATACCTTCCCGCTCGTCAACACCTAGTTAATTATCACACTTGATTATGTAATTTCTAAATGATTTTATTTGATTTGCTATAAAAATGGGCTTATGGCTAAATATGACTTAATTGGGCTTATGGCTATATGTGTTATTAAATGGGCTTAAAGGCCATGATCAATTGGGCTTTTAGTGTTTTTGTTACACATTGAGTTTATGACTCACCCCTTTGTGGGATAATTTTTCAAATGACTCTTAGTGTGACGGATCGGGTCAGCGAGGACTACGTGGTGGCCATTGCTCAACAAAGTATTTCGGAGTTTCTCCTAATTAAACTTATTAAGCGTATTTTTATTACTTAGAATTTATTATGGGTTTTGCTATTTTTGTAATAAGGCCACTATGAACTATTTTTTAATTTTTGTGTTTGAATTTTTATTCGCCATGAACAATATTTAATTAAATAACTAAATTGTTTTCGATAAATAATTTAAACTATTTTGACACTAATATATATATATATATATTTACAATAATAAGTAAAATTTTTCATAAAATTTGGTTTTCTTTTAACTTATAAATTTCTCTTAAAAATAATGTTTTAAGAAGATACAAATTTATTTAAATTTGATTTTAACCTAAATATTAAACTAATGCATTTTATACAAATTCATCAAGTTTTTCTTAAAACGAGAAATTGCTAAAGTTTTATTCGAGGAACATATCAAATCTGGTCAGGCTTTTTGGGCCGGGTTTGGGGTGTTTCAGAATTAATACGATCTAGGAGTCATTTTGGTTCGCACAATCAAACTTAAAGCACTAGAACATCAACTAACCTAGGGTTAAGGACGATGACCACCCTAAATCTATAAATAGGCTCACTTGTCACACATTAAGGACACCAATTACTTAGCTTAGATTTTCTCTTTTAATTCCAGTTTCGCTTTTCTCTTTTCTTTGGTTTTAGATTTATTTTTAGTTTGTTCTGTGTTTTATTTTGGGAAATCTAATTTGAGGATACAATCAACTCTTATGGATTCGATTTTATTGATAACATACATCAAGATTTTTATCAAACCTTATACTTTTGATTCGATTATTATGTTTATGCTTTATATTGATTCTATAGTATTTTTGAAAACCACGAGGAACTAATCCTTCTTTGGGGGATTAGTGAGTGGAGGTATGCACTATTAACTATTTTGTAGGGTTACTAAACGAATCAACTATTTGGGGAAGGAAGAATGTAAACCTAGGCTTGACAACCCTAGGAAGTCATCAATGTGGGAATTAACCCAAATTTGGTATGACCTATCCGTGAACACTTTCACCCCAAGCCTATCTAGGCTGTGAGGACAGAAGATAAGTAGTCCTTGTTGACTCGTTATTCTAGTGGATGTATCAAAAGATCTTGTTAGGGTATTGATGAGTTGATTGACGAGGATCTTGAAGCAATAGTTGATGAAGATTACCGAAGCGAGCTAATCACCCAAAACTACATTTGATTAATTCTACTTTTCAATCTCTTGATTTTTATTTTTCATTATATTTAATTATTATAAAATCCTAAAAAGTCCTTTTATTTATATTTGCATAGTATAACCTATTTTGAGTTCTAATTAGATCTTTTGGTGCTTAGGTTAAAATTTATCTAGTACTAGCCTCCTTTGGGTATGATCCTCGGAGTACTCACCTAGTTCATTATAACTATATTACAACTGGACCCGTATACCTGCCGATACTGCCTCATTTATATATCTTTTATTGCAGTATTTGCAATTTGAACGTTAGTACGTCCAGAGGCGGTCACTAACTTAAACATTTAAATAAAGGTATTGTGACTCAAATACATGCTTAGGGACCATTTAGTAAAAATTCTAAAGATTTCAACGTAGGTATTGATACACAATTGCAGGTGTCAATATTTTCTGAAATAAGTATAAATATTAATAAGATAAATGATACCAAATTAGCATTCAATCAAATTTTGATTAAAACTTTTTACTAATATTATATCGATATTTTTACCATGGGTATCGATGCTCATGAAAGGGTATCAATACCAAATTGAGCTATTATTTTCCTTAACATACGTTCCAACACCAAATTATCAATACTTAAGCCCCGAATATCAATACCTCTATACAAAATGGCGAAGACTTTGCAAAATAATAAACCATAAAAGTAACATATTTTAATCCCACATTTAGCATACTTTTGGATGAATTATTCCTTGATTATGTAAAAAGGTGCTCTTAATCCTTTCTTTTCATGTTTTATACTCAGGAAAGTACCCGAGGATGAAAAGAACAAGAAACGGGCTTAAAATGAGCCAATTTGGGCCAAAGTGGAAATCGACACGGCCTGGACTTCAAGCCACACGGACGTGCCTCATCAATTAACTAGAACAAGGCCTAACCACAATTTACACGGCCATACCTCCATCACTAGACCCAAACACGCTTGAAGTCGATTCACACGGGCATGTGCCATGGCCATGCCCCTGTCATGGAAGAGAGGAATTTCACTCAGATTTGGATACTTGAAGGCAAATAAACACATTCCAAAGCCTATTCAAACACCCGAGTAGAAATCATACTTGAATTAGGATACTTAGGGGCCAATCAAATCATTCCAAGAGCCTATATAAAGACCCTAAGTGTAACCTGATAGAGGGCGATCAGTTAGGTAGTCAGGTAGGCCAATAAGCCGAGCCAGAAGGCCAGGTTTGTGGGAATCACTCGAAGATAGCCAGTTGATCCATCCCAAGAAGCCGAAATTATACTCAAGATGGCAGATCTCTCCTTCAATTCCTTCCGGGTTTTAAGGATTTCTTATGTTTTGTCTTATCTTTTCTCTTGAGATATTTTCTTTTATCATTATGAATTAAACCCTTCAGATACCTGAAGGGGATGAAACCTAGATGAATCTTGTTATTGTTTTCTAAACTATATGATAAATGCTTAGTTTGTTCTTAATTATGTGTGCTTAATCTTTGTGTTGATATTTTTGAGATATTGATTCAAGTTGAATGTGCATAGGCAATGGAGCAAAAGTCCCTGCCTAAGAGTAGATCTAGCATAATGAAGCGGAGTTGATTGTGCGCCTAGAGATAGGGAGACAAGATTGTTTCAGATTAGGGTGAAACCTAATATGGGAGGCCATAGATCGAGTTAATGCGATTCTAGGGGTTTTAATTAGAAAGAGATTTCAATTAATCAACCTAGGGTTAGACGTTATTCACCCCGAGAGATGGTTTAATATAAATTAGGGAGTCTTACGGATCAATCTAAGTGAATAAATCATCTGGTTCAGTGTTAGATAACAAGTGAAGTCTAGGTGGATTCCTTCTAGGGTATCGTCGTAATCAACTGAGTTTTTCTAAAAGTTATTTTTTCAAATTTGTTCTTTTTGTCTTTGCATCTTAGTTTAGTACTTAGTTAATTTAAACAACGAATCATTTAATATTTAGGCCAAATAATAGGAAGAAAGTGAGTATTAGTAATTTTAATTCCCTTGGGTTTGACAATCTGGCCTTGCCTAAACTACACTACTGTTCGATAGGTGCACTTACCTTAAGTCGTTGTCAAAGTTAGTTTTCAGGTTCGATCATTTTCTTTATAAATTTTAAAACTCGACAATTCAGACGATCAAGTTTTTGGCACCGTTGCCGGGGAATTAAATATTAAGAAAACTCTATTTTTATTACTTTAGCGTTATTTTTACTTTTATTTTTATTTTCATATGTTATTTTATTTTATTGTTTTTGCTAATTTTATTTCTTTCTTTTCCTAGTAGGTACCTCTAGTTTATGACTAGAAGGAACTCGACAGCACCTCTAATATACGATAGTGATATTGAAGCTACCACTTGTAGGAATCGCAGAGAAATTAGGGGAGCCCTAAATTACCACAAAGCAGATCCAATCCTACTGAAGGGATGGACGAGAATAATCCACAACCACAAGGTGTGGCAAAAAACAATGCTTCATGTACTATGTATGATTATGCTAAATCTCATTTAACAGGAGTAGAATCTAGTATTGTTAGGCCTGCTATAGCTGCTAATAATTTTGAATTAAAGCCTAACACTATACAAATGATTCAACAATTTGTTCAATTTGATGGTTTGCAGGACGAAGACCCGAATACTCATATAGCTATTTTTTTAGAGATCTATGATACCATTAAAATAAATGGCATTTCTGATGATGCCATATGTCTTAGGTTATTCCCCTTTTCATTAAGGAATAAAGCCAAGTAGTGGCTGCTTGTTACCACGAGGGTCAATCACCACATGGGATCAAATGACTGAAAATTTTTTATTAATATATTTCACACCGACCAAAATAGCCAAATTACAAAATGATATCTCTTCTTTTGTGCAGATGGATTTACAGACATTATACGACGTATGGGAGAGTTACAAGCATCTCTTGAGAAGGTGTCCATACCATGGTTTACCCTTATGGCTCCAAGTCCAAACATTCTATAACGGTGTAAACCCCTCAACGAGGCAACTAATTGATTTGGTGGAACCCTGAACAACAGAACTCCTAAAGTAGCCTATGAATTTATTAAAGAGATGTCACTGAATAACTATCAGTGGCAGGTTACAAGGACAAAACCAACAAAATCAACTGAAATTTTCAACCTTGACACAGTAACCATGCTATCAACACAGGTAGAGATGATGAATAAAAGCTTGATAATTTGTGTTCTTCGCAGGTACATCTAGTAATGCAGTGTGACGCAAGTGGAACTATGGTGAAGCCTGAGTACCCACCCTACCAACCGGGCACCGGAAGCGAACAGATGAACTATATAGGTAATAATTTCATATATAATAATCATTATAGTAATACCTATAATCCAAGTTGGAGGAACCACCCAAATTTTTCGTGGGGAGGTCAAGGAAATCAAAGACAAAAACCTCCTCAAAATTTCCAAAATCAGCCATATCCACAAGAAAAGAAGCCAAACCTCGAAGTGATGTCGATAAAATTCATGGCAGCCACAGAAATTCATCTCCAAGACACCGAGGCAACACTGAAAACCCAACAAACATCGATGGAAGGGATCAAGAACCAAGTTGGGGAACTTACTAAGTTAGTCGGGGAAGTTACAAAGTCAGTTAGACAACTTGCAAAGTTAATGTCTGAACGACCGCAAGGGCGTCTACCAAGAAACTCCGAGATCAACCCAAAGAAGGAAATCCAAGCCATAATAGCTAAGGAAAATGTAGGGTTAGATAAACCCAATTCAATTAAAAAAGTGAGGTAAAAGAAGATAAAATTGAGGTAACAAAAGAAAAGCCAAAATCGGTAGTCAAAGAGTACCAACCTCGCATACCTTATCCCAAAGCGTTAAAGAGAGACGATACAGAGGAACAATTCGGTAAGTTTCTTAAACTTTTAAAGAAATTACATATTAACTTACCGCTTCTTGAAGCTCTGTCACAGATGCCAAATTCGAGGAAATTTTTAAAACAACACTTGACGAACAAGCAAAAGTTAGATGAGGAGTCGCATGTGGAGCTAAACGTAATGTGCTTAGTAATTCTACAAAATAGACTACCACGGAAGCTAAAAGATCCAGGGAGTTTTACAATTCCATGTTTAATTGGTAGTTTAGATCCAGGGAGTTTTACAATTCCATGTTTAATTGGTAGTTTAGATCCAAGGAGTTTTACAATTCCATGTTTAATTGGTAGTTTAACTGTTGACAATGCTTTAGCTGATTTAGGGGCAAGTATTCATGTCATGCCTTATAAAATGTTTAAACAGCTAGGTCTAGGGATACCCAAACAAACTAGGATGAGTATAAAATTAGCTGATAAAACTATTAGAATTCCTAGGGGTATTATTGAAGATGTTCTTGTAAAAATTGATAAATTCGTTTTCCTAGTAGATTTTGTTGTCTTAGACATGGATGAGGATACTTTGATTCCTTTAATTTTAGGAAGACCCTTTTTAGCAACTACCAGGACTAAAATTGATGTTTGTACAGGAGAACTCATTCTTCACGTAGGTGACAAATCAATCAGTCTACAAGCTTTTGACTCGGCCAGAACATCAAGTGATGAAGGTGAGAAAGTAAATTTAGTTGATAACCAACTTGTTCAACTTTCACCACAGGAAACACCACAAAGTTACAAATCTGAGCCAAATCATGGACCTCGTGCCCAAAAAGAAAAAGAATATGAGTAGAAAAGCCTTAGAGTCGATAAATTAGAAGAATGGAAGACACACTTTAAAGAAGAACTGGAACCACACGAAGTAAAACCGAAGGAGCCTCCAGAAGAGCTCGTAGGAACATCAAACCACTTAAAAATAAGAGATCAGGTACGGTTCGATGAAGTACATCCTCGCATCACCACACCAAACCTGAATTCAAACACACACATCCCTCTCGAGGTACGAAATATCTTCCTATACGGAATAGTCGAGGTAAGTAATCCCATATTTGGCACTCTTAAGGTAAATGCTTCCCGACCTAAAATTTATCATGAAAATAAAGCTGATTGCATGAGGTAGGATATTCAAACATTTAAACCACCCTGATTTTTCGAACACGAGGAAAGTCTAGCTTAAGACTTTAAACAAGCACTTCTCGGGAGGTAACCCGAGCACTAAAACTATCTCTTTATTTCTATTCTTAGTTATTTCTTTTCTATTTTTATTTTTTTCCTTCTCCAGAATTTTAATGAATTGAAAGTGTAGATTCCTAGACCACACGGCCCAGCACACAACCGTGACCGTGGTCATGTGGGTACTTTGAATCACCGTACTGATATGGAAAGGATGGTACGAGTCAGAACAAATTAATTTTTCGTAGTCACGGACTCAACCACTACACCACGGCCATGCGATGAGGTCGTGGCCAACACTGAGAGTTCATACACGAAACTACACATGGGCATGGGAAAAATTATATACCCCACACCACGGCCGTGCGATGCGGCCGTGGTCGACACTGACTTATCACACATGGGTGATACGATCCAAAACACGGTCGTGCAAGTTGGCCGTGTGCCTCGACATGCCCATGGTACATGGGTGTGGGACGGTGTCAGAATCAAAAACTCTATTTAAACCTCCCCACCCCTCCCTATTTCACCCATTAACCTTCATCCATATCTTCTCTCCCTTAGATTTCTCTCCTTTTCTCCTACCATTCTTACAACTCTTGAGGCACCAAAACCATGCCATTGAAGCGTAAGAGGCCAACCACATTCTCCTCAAGGAAGACTGATCTACATAAGTTCATGCCGCGCTTCAACCCTCCAACACGCCAAGGGTCTCCAAGACCTTTTTGTCTCTATTTTTCTTTTCTCTTTTGCTTCAATTTCCTTCCCTTTCACTATCTTATGCTTAGTTTAGCTTATTTTAATTTAGTTTCTTAGTGTCAGGTTCGTCAGGCTGCTTGAGAGTCACGCCACCTCCACCGCCGCCAGCACCTCCGCAGCCTTAGAGATCACACCCACCTCGCGAACCATCTATCAATAAGGACTTCTTAGTCCATTAATCTTTTCTTTTAATTTCAATTTTCTTTTAGTCTCCTCTTTATTTTCCTTGTCTTTAATTATATTATTAATATATTATTAATGTTTCTTTAGATTTCCTAGCTATATCTTTACAGGCTCCCCAATTTCTTCATCTAGTACAGAGATTGTCGGTAGCCACCCCACCAGGACCATATAAAATACCACCACCGCTCCTCCAACTCATCTTTTACCACGACCACTGCCAAACTCCTGGAGTCATCCAAAATTCTGTAAGTGTTACTTCTCCCGTCTCTTTTGATTTCATGATTATTTATCTATCTTTGTACATTGAGGGCAATGTACATCTTAAATGTGGGGGGTAAAAGTACCTAAATTTTTGCATTATTCTCATATCCCTGAATCTTAAATTTATTCTTAAGTACTTTTCTCATATTACTAATTAGGATGAAATTTCTGATGATTTATGCTTTTTATTGATATGTTTTAGAGTAAGTCATAGTTAATTGTGCATTGATGATTTAAACTTTAAGATACTAGAGAATCAATCATGATAAGTCTATTTTTCAAGAATAAAAAAAAATTCTAGGTTGTCGAACTGAATTTGAATATTACCTTAAAGTTTGAAATTTACAGGGATTGATATCAAAAACCCATAATTTTAGTAAGATTTGAAACCTTATAGAGCATATATTCTTTTTTGTGCTTACTTTTTGATTATGAGTGTGTCAACATTGAATTGTTATTCTAGAACTTGCCTCGATTATACATGTCAAGACCATAATTTTGATTTGATATGCTGAGATGATAAGGACACCTAGATTTTAACCTACTCACCCCACTAAAAAGCCTACCTTCATAATTAACCCTTAGTGAACGCCATTGATCCTAACAACCATTTTTATTGATTCACCCACTAATATTAACCCAAAACCCCGCTCGTATTTGTTATCACCATTCCTTTGACTACCCTTCTATCGAGAATTGATTTGATTAGTTGCCTAATTAGTTTATTTCAGTTGATAAAGTTCTTTCTTTATTATGTATTTATTTAGTTTGTTCTTAAAAAAAATAACGAAGTATATTCATTATTAGTTCTATGTTCTAAGAGCTTACATCTTTAAATTCAACATCTTGAAGAAGAAGCTCGTATTATTAGTATTTTCATGTGATGTAATTATTCAGATTGTTAGATCAATTCTTTTTCTAAAGTTAGGTAATTTGTCAATTCAATCTCGTTTCTAACCTTCTGTTTTAGCCTTTATCCACACCTTTAACCCAAGCCCCATTACAACCCTGTTAAAGACCTTTTGATTTGTGTATCGTCTCATATTACAGTGGTGGAGTTTCATTTTCAGGCAAGCCTATGGGATTAACTTTTCAGGTTTGACTTATGAGTGCTTTTTCCTAAACCTTAATCACTTCGAGTGCTTTGAGTGAATCTTTAGTGAGGATGTCAATCCTTGTCGATTTTGAATCAAAGGTAATTATTTAGATAAGGGGAGATGCCTATGTTTTCATGCTACAAACATATGACTTAGAATTCTTTGAATCCTTA
This sequence comes from Gossypium rotundifolium, assembly GCA_025506655.1. Taxonomy (NCBI): domain Eukaryota; kingdom Viridiplantae; phylum Streptophyta; class Magnoliopsida; order Malvales; family Malvaceae; genus Gossypium; species Gossypium rotundifolium. Next base: position 117,231,624 of record CP106727.1, on the reverse strand, counting down.
GGAGTCTTTGAGTTAAATTATCTATGTATAAATTATCTATGAATTATGATGAGGCATTGTTGATGAGAATTATGAATTGTGGAAAGTTCGTTTTAATTGTAAAATGAGAATTTTGCTTGAGGACAAGCAAAAGCTTAAGTGTGGGGGTATTTGATTAAACGTAAAAGTAACATATTTTGATCCCACATTTAGTATACTTTTGGATAAATTATTCCTTGATTTATGTAAAAAGGTGCTCTTAATCCTTTCTTTTCATGTTTTATACTCAAGAAAGCACCCGAGGATGAAAAGAACAAGAAATGGGCTTAAAACGGGCCAATTTGGGCCAAAGTGGAAATCGACACGGCCTGGACTTCAAGCCACACGGTCGTGCCTCATCAACTAACTAGAACACAGCCTAACCACGATTTACACAGCCGTGCCTCCATCATAAGACCCAAACATGGCCTAAAGTCGATTCACACAAGCGTGTGCCATGGCTGTGCCCCTGTCATGGAAGAGAGGAATTTCACTCGGATTTGGATACTTGAAGGTAAAGAAACACATTCCAAAGCTTATTCAAACACCCGAGTAGAAATCATACTTGAATTAGGATACTTAGGGGCCAATCAAAGCATTCTAAGAGCCTATATAAAGACCCTAAGTGTAACCTGAAAGAGGACGATCAGTTAGGCAGTCAGCTAGGCCAAGGAGCCGAGCCAGAAGGCCAGATTTTTGGGAATCACTCGAAGATAGCCAGTTGATCCATCCCAAGAAGCCGAAATTATACTCAAGACAGTGGATCTCTCCTTCAATTCCTTTAGGGGGTTTTAGGGATTTCTTATGTTTTGTTTTATCTTTTCTCTTGAGATGTTTTTTTTATCATTATGAACTAAACCCTTCAAATACCTGAAGGGGATGAAACCTAGATTAATCTTGTTATTATTTTCTGAACTATATGACAAATACTTAGTTTGCTTTTAATTATGTGTGCTTAATCCTTATGTTGATATTTTTGGGATATTGATTCAAGTTGAATGTGCTTAGGTGGTGGAGCAAAAGTCCCTGCCTAAAAGCAGATCTAGCATAATTAAGCGGAGTTAATCGCGTGCCTAGAGATAGGGAGACGGGATTTAGTCGGATTAGGGTGAAACATAATATGAGAGTCCATAGATCGAGTTAATGCGATTCTAGGGGTTTTAATTAGAAAGAGATTTTAATTAGAAGTCTAGGTGGATTCCTTCTAGGGTATTATCGTAATAAACTAAGTTTTTCTAAAAGGTATTTCTTCAAATTTGTTCTTTTTGTCTTTGCATCTTAGTTTAGTACTTAGTTAATTTAAACAACCAATCACTTAATATTTAGGCTAAATAATAGGAAGAAAGTGAGTATTAGTACTTTTAATTCCCTTGGGTTCGACAATCTGATCTTGCCTAAACTATACTACTGTTCGATAGGTGCACTTGCCTTAAGTCATTGTCAGAGTTAGTTTCCAGGTTCGATCATTTTCTTTATAAATTTTATAACGAATTCAGATGATCACAAAACATAGGGAACATTCATGCTCAATAATAGTTCCTTTCAACATGCCTTGCTAAAAATAATACCAATCATCAAATCATTCATAAATATAATTCCAAACAATACCAAAACTCCAAAGTCCAAAAATCATAATAAACAAGTAAAAATAATAATGAAAGCCAAAAAAAAAGTTTTAACCTATATTTCCCTTATTCAAAATGTCCAAAATAATTAATACGACACCTACTCAAACTTATTGCTTTCCTAGGATCACTTCCTTAGCCACACTACTCACATCAGAAAATGCTAACTCTCTGCAAGGATTTAGTGAGGAGTGTACAACCATAAACAAGCACAGTGGATGTATCAAAATTCACCACTAGCTTGCACATCAACATAGGTTAAATCATAGACATTTACAAGTACATTCACAACAAGAAATTTACTATAACCATGTTTCATTAACTCAATTAAACTAGCTTTCATTTTTCATGCACTTACATAAAACATACATATATATAATTATTCACAATAAATTGGCCACTTGAGACTATGAAACATAAGAGTAGGCTTTATGTAACATCCTGAATTAATGGGCCTATGCGTTCTATGTGTTTGGTTGTGCTTACTATGCTTGTTAGAATGTTTTAGGGGTCCAGAGTGGGCTCGAAGTTGGGCCGAGGCCTTAATCAAATTTTCTATTTGGACACTCTAGTGGAAAGCCTGATAAGTTAGGGCTTAAAAGAGGTTATCTGCGTTTTAAAATACAAAATGGGCTTATGGCCCAGTGGCAAAGTGGTGCCACTTAGAGAGAGCAGAGAAGTGGCGTCAGCTGAGGAGGCCCAAATTCAAGTTCCATAAAGCCCAATTCCTTTTAACTTAATCTAGTTAATTTTTGATAATTAAATGGGTAGAGGGGGATGAAAATGATGCTTGAAATTAGGAATTTTTAATGATGATAATGTGCTGATAAAGGAAGGGAGAGGTGGTGTTATCCATGACACTGAAGATGAGTGGTAGATAAAGATAAGGGAGGAAATTTAGGATTTATCTGCTGGTTACAGTGGTGGTGAAATTCTAACACTGAGTGCAAAGGGGGAAAACGACTAGATAGGGCTTAGGGGGTGCCGAATTCTCATTATTTTCCTGAAGCATAGCTTTTTGATTTTCTTTCACTTCTTCTTTTCTCCTCCTAATTTCAGCAACTAAGGGTTCTTCTTCTCCATTTCTGCCTAAACCGAAAACTCTTATCTCTAATTTCCTCTCCACTTTCATACCATAATCGAAATCTTTTAAGTATCATTCAGATCTACTGTGATAAGGTAAGAGTGTTCTCTTATTCCTTTGTTGTTTTTCGATTTTTGGAAATCATAGCCGAATGGCTAGTGGGTTATAAGACCATCATTAGTTGATGTTTGTATTCACTGATCTTGTACTCTTTTGGACTACATTTTGGGTTTTTGAAGGGGATCTAATCGCCTAGGTTTCTAAGCCAGAAATCGTTAGCCTTCGAACCACATTACTTTTTTGAGATTTCAAGGTAAGGGTTTCGATTCTCCCTAAGTGTTTAATCAGTTTCCTTTCTTTATTGTACCTTAACCTAATGCCTCATTAAGCAATCATTATAGTATCCTCTGACTAAGGTCATTCATAGACTTGAATGTCAGCAAATTGAAGGAAGGGGTTGGATCTGTAGTCCCAGCCCCAAAGTTCAAGAAACGCGCAGTGTCGGGATTGGCCGCCGGGTTATGGAACAGCTTCAGAACAAAACCATAGAAAGTTAGCAGTCGTATCGACTTCTGATAGTGGTGATATAGAAAGTATTGTTTTATCAATAATCAGGTGTGTAGATCGCTATCACACTAGTTAATCTGTATTATATGTATGTTATGGGCTAAAAGTCAAAAATGAGGTCAGATGAATAAATCGTGTTACCCAAAAGGGTAGGCAAGGGATGCCAGGTACTTAATCATAAAAACTTCTCTATATGTATCGAAGTATGAGAAAGTATGTGATCTATTTAGGTAGTTTAATGTTCTGATTCTTGCATGTATGTATGCATGGGATGGGATTGATATGATGAAGGGGAGCAGGTCGCATAGCGATCGGTGGCTTTGCCACATAAGTCACATAGTGATCGGTCTTTATGACAAGCAGCACACCTGTCGATATATTATTAAGGTTGCATAGCGATCGGTGGCTTTGCCACATAGGTCACATAGTGATCAGTCTTTATGATAAGCAGCACAGCTGTCTATATGGTGTGTAGTAGATGGAGGGTTGATTGTAGAAATCCCCACCGTGTGATGGTTGGTATGGGGGTGTGTAGAGGATGGACTCTTAGGTTTGGGATGGGCCATAGTGTATGTAAATATATTCTGTTGCCAATGTGTATGGCCCAAGGCCCATAATGTGTTTGTGGGCCTAAGGCTTTTATGTGTTTTCAGGAATTGCACACTAAGTCTTGGTGACTCACAATTTTATTTTTCCCAACTTTTCAGATGAGTAGTAGATCGTGGACATGGGAGCCGAGGCGGACTCGAGGGGCCATCAAGTCTTTTATCTTCATAGACTATTTTCGGTTTTCCTTTAAGTTTCAATTTTGGGATTATTTTTGTAATAAGGCCTCTATAACTTAGGTTATTGATTTATATTTTTTTATGTTACATCTTATAAACTTAAGTTTTCAAAGTCTTAATCATAAAGTGAAATGAAAATGGGCTTGTCAAGCATGTTCAACGCAAATAATAAAGTTTCTTCAAAAATGTCACAATTAATGATTAATCGGTTAAAATAAACCGAGCTTTTCAAAACCCATCAAGGTAAAGTTTTCAACGTTCAACCCGTAGCATACCAAATCCGATCATGACGTATGGGCCCAGTTTGGGGTGTTACATTTTTGGTATTGGTGCCCAGTTCAAAACTCAGGCTGTGAAATGGGTCCAGTAGTGATTTGTAAAAGTGATGTAAGTTTCAGAAAAGTTCAGTAGAGGTATGGCCTTCGAGTCTATCAGCATCCGATCCACGGAGGTAAGTATTCTAAAATCATTATGTGATATGCATGTTGGGCTTGATGGGCTCTATAGGGACGTAGGCTAGTATGCTAGAGTTTATGGACTTTAGTATAAACAAATCTTCAAATCTAATAAGACTTAATTTCTAATTAAACATGTATGTGAACAAGTCATAGGGTTAGGGTGTGGTAACAGGCATACACATGTCTAGGATTGGATCCAGGGAGAGCTTGTTATTTAAGAGGCCCCAGCGGCTCACCTTCCCTTCGTTGGAATCCTACCAGGTGCGTAGTGTCTGTTCACTTTAGCCGAAAGGATTTGTTGACAGGCCAAAATTTCTAACTAAAACTCGAAAGGGACCAATACCTTATTTTGTAAAATTACTTATATGCTCATAGTTTTGTGAATTACCAAAATACCCCGTATTTGCAAAATTACCAAAATACCCCCAGATTGCAAAATTACCTAAATACCCCTATTTTGTAAAATCACCAAGATACCCTATTTTGGAAAATTATAAAAATGCCCCTATAGGATAAAATTACGAAAGTACCTCTGGGTAGTGAAATGACAAAAATACCCTTATGTGAAGAATGTGAGTTCATGGATGCTACTTGTATGTTGATGTGTGATGGTTGAATGTATGTGGATTCTAGAGCTAGGAAATATAGACCTGAGAACTGAACCTTGTAGATAGGGTTCGAATTCAAAAGAACTACTATTAAAACTACTTTCCATAAGATTGTTTGTTATTAAACAGTGGAAGAAATTAATAATTCATAAAGTCCTAATAAGATAAACGTGAATCGATAGAATGAACACTAGAGGACATGGTGTGCGTGCCGAGGTAGAGGCAGGATTGCTGTGTTAGAATCGGTAAGGTCTGGTCACGAGTCAGGGAATGAGGTACCAGTGCCACTAGCTGTGGAGGAGGAATTTCAAGATCAGACAGCTAGAGATGATGCGGTATCTCAGGCGATGTTGAGGGTGTTAGAAAGGGTTGCTAGGGTAGGTATGGGCACAGGAGCCTAAAATCTGTGTTGGAGTGACTTAGAGTTAATGGGGCAGAAGTGTTTAGGGGAATTTCTGGGGTAGCCTCGAGTACAGCTAAATATTGGTTGAAAGCGGTGGAGCGCATAATGGATGATCTCAACTTTACGGAAGAAGAGAAGCTGAAAGGAGTAGTGTCTTTTCTCCGGGACGAAGCGTATTAATGGTGGCTTACTGTTAAGGATGGTACAATGGTTGACTGTATCACCTGGGATTACTTCAGAACGGCGTTCCAGAGTAAGTACACTAGAACGAGTTATGTGGATGCTCAGCACAAAGCATTCCTGAATCTGGTTCAGGGAAGTAGGTCAGTGGCGGCGTATGAAGTAGAATTCTTACGCTTGAGCCGTTATGCTCGAGGGATAGTGGCCACAGAACATGAACGGTGTGTTTGATTTGAAGATGGCCTGAAGGATGATTTATGTGTTTTAATAGCTCCACAGCAAGAGAGGGAATTTGTTGTGCTTGTGGAGAAGGCTAAGATAGCTGAGGAGGTGAAGCGAACGAAAAAGATGAATCAGGATAAAGATAGAAGTGGAAGTAGGAGGAATTTTGGATTGTCAGGAGCAGCTGGGCATACTCCGAAAAGACCTAGGTCGGATGGGCTGAACCGGGTAGAGAGACCTGCTGCTAACCAGACATGGAGGTGTGTTCACTGTAACACCCCAAACCCGACCCATACATCATGATCAGATCTGGTATGCTACGGGTTGAATGTTGAAAACTTTGCTATGAAAGGTTTTGAACATCTTAGCTTATTTTAACCGATTAATCTTTAATTGTGATATTTTGAGAAACTTTAAAATTTGTGTTGCACATGCTTGAGAAACCTATTTTAATTTCCCTTTATAATTAAGACTTTGAAAACATAAGGCTGTGAGATGTATAGGATAAATAAAATAAAAAAATATTAAACGATAACCTAAGTTATGGAGGCCTTATTACAAAAAAAATAGTTCCAAATTTAAACTTAAAGAAAAACTGAAGATAGTCTATGAAGATAAAAAAAAAACTTGATGGCCCCTCGAGTCTGTCTTGGCTCCCATGTCCACGATCTACTGCTCATTTGAAAAGTTGGGAAAAATAAAAGGGTGAGTCACTAAGACTCAGTGTGCAAATCTTGAAAACACATAAAAGCCTTGGCCCACAAACACATTATGGTCCTTGGCCCACACACAATGGCAACATAATATTTACATGCAACATGGCCCATCCCAAATATCCTAAGAGTCCATCCTCTACACACCCCGTACCAACCATCACACTGTGGGGATTTCTACAATCAACCCTTCATCCGCTACACTCCATATTGACAGCTGTGCTGCCTGTCATAAAGACCGATCACTATGTGACCTATGTGGCAAAGCCACCGATCACTATGTGACCTTAATAATATATTGACAGCTGTGCTGCCTGTCATAAGGACCGATCACTATGTGACCTATGTGGCAAAGCCACCGATCGCTATGTGACCTGCTCCCTTCATCATATCAATCCCATCCCATGCATACATACATGCAAGAATCAGAACATTAAACTATCTAAACAAATCATATACTTTCACATACTTCGATACACATAGAGAAGTTTCTATGATTACGTATTGGCATCCATTGCCTACCCTTTTTTGAGTAATACGATTGTTCATACATCCTCTCTTTCCAGCTTTTATCCCATAACATACATATAATACAGATTAACTAGTGTGATAGAGATCTACACACTTGATTATCAATAGGACAGTACTTTCTATGTCGACACTATCAAAAGTCGATACGATTGCTAACTGCCTAAGGTTTTTCTCCGAAGCCAGTCCACAACCCGGTGACCAATCTCGAACTAGTGACACCACACATTTCTTAAACTTTGGGGCTGAAACTAAAGATCCAACCCCTTCCTTTAATTTGCTAAATTTGAGTCCATGAGTGATCTTTGGTCAGAAGATACTATGATGATTGCTTAACGCAACATTAGTTTAAGACACGAATAATAAAAAGAACCCGATTAAACAACATAGGAAGAATTGAACCCTTACCTTGAAATCTCGAAAAGAGATTGAGACTTCGAGACTAGCATTTTTGACTTTTAAATCTAGGCGATCTACCTAAATTCCCGAATGTCGCCCAACACGAAATTATACAAAACCATTAAACCATTAGCTTTTTGGCTTTGTCTTCTAAATACCGAAAGAGAAAGTGAAGAGATAGGAAAATCGGCACTCACCTTACCACAAAGAATTCGATTGCCCCTTAGAGATTCTGGGTTTTGAGAAGATCAGAAGAAAAGATGATAGGAAGAAGTCTATGTAGATTCAGCTTTAGTGAAGAAATCGACAAAAGGGAATAGGAAGTATTCGGCTATGGGGATGAGAAGAGATTTTAGTGTTTCAACTTTTGAAAGAAAAGATGTTGAGAACAATTGGGAGGTTTTAGCTTTTGAAAGAAAAAGGAAAAAGAAATGAGAATAGAATAATTGACTTTCGGCTTTTGGCATAAAAGTAAGGGTGAGAGAATGGAAAAATAAAATAGGGACCAAATATCAGAATTGAAGAGATATCCCCTCTATTTAAAGAGAATTTTGACACCCCCTAAAGTTGGAAATTCAGCCACCACTGTGCTTAGCAGATAACTCCTAAACTTCCTCCCTTATCTTTATACGATCACTCCTTCAAAAGAGGCCTAAATAACACCACCTCTTCCTTCCTTTATCAGCACAATATCCACATGTTATTATCCTCCTATTTTCAAGTCCCTATGCCATCCCACTCTATCCATTTAAAATCCAAAAATTAGCTAAAATTGTATTAAAAGAATTGAGCTTCAAGTGACTCCAACTTGGGCCCTCTTCATCTGCTAATGATGCCACCCCGTGCCACTTAACCTTGGACCACAAGCCCATTTTGTAATTCAAACCATAGATACCTTCTTTTAAACCCTATAGCGCCCAAACTGAAAATTTAACCAGGGCCTCGTCCTATCCTGAACCCAATCTGGACCCCTAACAGTCTAATTAACACATTACACATAACCACACATTAAACACATAGGCCCATTAATTCAAGATGTTACATTCACTGTGGTAAATTACATATAGGTGAGTGTTGGGCAGGCAGTGGAAAGTGCTTTAGGTGTGGATCTTTGGACCATCAGATTAGAGACTGTCCACAGCCACGGAGTGGTGTAGGACCTGCAGGGCAGGGAAATGCTTAGCCAGGTAGAGGAGGTTAGCAGCCGCAGAGGGGTCGTGGTCCAACTAGAGGTGGTAATGATTTGATCGGGGCCGTGGAGCACCAGGCCAAGGGGCATAAAACACTAAGGCAAGACAGCCAGGGTTAGTCTATACTGCCAGACGTCATGAGGAGGCTGACGTACCGGATGTTATAACCGATATGTTTTTAATATTTGGTTTGCCTTACACTGCATTGATTGACATTGGGTCGACACATTCATATGTTGCTAGTAGTGTGTCTGGAAATTTAAGTTTAGATTTTGAGATTACTTCTAGGGCGAAGACTGTAATTAGCCCATTAGGACAATCTGTGTAGTAGATAAACTCTATCGGGAGGTACCCTTAGAAGTGCAGGGAATAGTTTTTCGGATGGATCTGATGGAATTACCGTTCGGGGAGTTTGACTTAATATTAGGCATGGACTGGCTGGTGAAGTATCAAGCTAATTTAGATTGTGCAACCAAGCGTATGGTGTTGAAAACCCCCGAGGGTGGTGAAGTGTTGGTGATAGGAGAAAGGGGGAACTATCTGTCAAATGTAGTGATTGCCCTAAGAGCAGAAAGGATGGTGAGAAAAGGATACAAGGCAGTTTTAATGTTTGTTCGGGCTCTGGAAGCCAATGATCTAACTGTTGGGGACATTAAGACGGTGAAGGAATTTCCTGATGTTTTCCGGAAGAGCTTCCGGGATTACCTTCGGATCGTAAAGTGGGGTTTGGTATCGATCTTCTTCTAGGAACAGCACCAGTATCTATCACTCCATATAGGATGGTGCCAAAGGAGTTGGTAGAGTTGAAAGCACAAATACAAGAGTTGTTAGATAAAGGATTTATTAGACCAAGTGTGTCGCCTTGGGGAGCGCCGGTGTTATTTGTTAAGAAGAAGGATGGATCAATACATATGTGAATTGACTACCATCAACTGAACAAGTTGACAATCAAGAATAAATACCCGTTGCCGAGGATCGATGACTTGTTCGATCAGTTGAAGGGAGCCTCAGCCTTTTCAAAATAGATCTGAGGTTAGGATACCATCAACTTAAGGTCAAGGAGGCAGATATTCATAAGATAGCTTTCAGGACCCGTTATGGCCATTACGAATTTTTGGTAATGCCATTTGGGTTGACTAACGCACCAGCGACGTTTATGGATTTGATGAACCGAGTGTTCCAACCCTACTTGGATCGATTTGTCGTGGTATTTATAGATGATATCTTGGTTTACTCAAGATTGAAAGAGAAGCATGATTCACATCTGCGAGTGGTTTTGCAGATTCTGAGGGGGAAGCAGTTGTATGCCAAATTCAGTAAGTGCGAATTTTGGCTAAGTGAAGTTACTTTTCTAGGCTACGTTGTGTCGGCAGCGGGGATTAGGGTTGACCCTCGATAAATTGAAGCGGTATTGGATTGGAAGCTGCCTAGGTCTGTGGCAAAAATTCAAAGTTTTCTTGGACTGGTGGGTATTATCGAAGGTTTGTTGAAGGATTTTCTTCAATAGCGGCACCATTGACTAAGTTATTACGGAAAGGAGTTCCGTTTGTTTGGTCCAATAAGCAGCAAGAGAGTTTCGAGAAGTTGAAATGGATTTTGACAGCGGCTCCGGTATTGATTAAGCTAAAGGTTGGAAAGGAATTCATAATTTACTATGATGCGTCACACACGGGACTAGGATGCGTGTTGATGCAAGATGGAAAGGTTGTTGCGTATGCATCTCGATAGTTAAGACCGCACGAAGCAAATTATCCCACCATGATTTGGAGTTGGCGGCGGTTTTTGCTTTAAAGATTTGGAGACATTATCTGTACGGGGAGAAATCTATTATTTTTACAGATCATAAAAGCCTAAAATACCTTTTGACCCAGAAGGAGTTGAATCTAAGGCAGAGGAGGTGGATTGTGTTGTTAAAGGATTATGATTGCTCGATCGAGTACCATCCGCGTAAAGCTAACGTGGTGGTGGATGCTTTAAGTCGTAGAGTAATCTCTAACTTGAGAGCAATGTTTGCTTTCCTTAGTTTATACGATGATGGAAGTTTATTAGCTGAACTTCAAGTGAAACCCTCTTAGGTCAGTCAGGTTAAAGAGAAGCAGCAGACCGATAAGTTGCTAAAGGAGAAGTTTCATGTAGGATCAAGTGATGGATCAACAGACTTCAGTATGAATGAGGAAGGACTGTTATGTTTTAAGGGAGAGTTTGCATGCCAAAGATCTGGAATTGAGGTATAGGATTTTGCAAGAAGCGCATGGAAGTTTATACGCTATGCACCCCGGAGGGAGTAAGATGTACCGGGATTTGCGGGATTAGTTCTGGTGGCTGGGCTTGAAGCGTGAGGTAACTGAATTGGTGAGTAAGTGTTTGACCTATCGCCAGTAAAGGCGAGCATCGCTTACCATCGGGGTTGTTGCGACCGATGAAGATTCCACAATGGAAGTAGGAAAGGATCATAATGGACTTTGTTAGTGGACTACCCCTCACGCATGCTAAGAAAGATTCAGTCTGGGTGATTGTTGATCGCTTAACGAAATCTACTCATTTCATACCAGTACAGGTCGATTACTCTCTGCAGAAGCTAGCTGGGTTATATATAGCAGAGGTAGTAAGGTTGCATGGGGTACTAGTATCCATCATATCGGACAGGGACCCGAGGTTCACGTCTCGATTCTGGAAGGCTTTGCATCAAACGTTGGGTACGAAGTTGGATTTTAGTACAGCGTTTCATCCTCAGACAGATGGACAGTTTGAGCGGGTAATTCAGATCTTGAAGGACATGTTGAGGGGATGTGTCATTGATTTTGGAGGTAGTTGGGAAGAGTTTTTACCATTGGGGGAGTTTGCTTACAACAACAGCTACCAGTCTAAAATTCAGATGGTGCCTTATGAAGCATTGTACGGCGAAAGTGTCATACTCCTACCTGTTAGACGAAATTAGGAGAACGTTGAATTTGGGGTCCAAAATTGGTTACCGAGATAGAAGAGAAGGTTAAGTTAATTTGAGCTCGACTAAAGAAAGCGTCGGATCGATAGAAGTCCTATGCAGACTTGAAGCGTAAGGACATAGAGTTTGCAGTGGGTGACAAGGTGTTCTTGAAGGTGTCACCATGGAATAAAGTGATGAGGACGGAAGGGTAAATTAAGTCCCAGATTTATCGGACCTTATCGGGTGTTGAAACGAGTGGGGCCAGTAGCCTATCAGCTAGAGCTACCTTTAGAGTTAAGGCAGATTCACAATGTATTCCATGTTTCTATGTTGAGACGATATCGTTCAAGTCCATCTCATATGGTGCCTGTGGAGGAAATCGAGGTAAGACCTGGCCTATCCTTTGAAGAGGAACCAGTGGAAATCCTAGATCGTGATGTCAAAGTATTGCGAAGGAAGATGGTTCTGTTGGTTAAGGTTCTATGGCAGAATCACAGTTTTGAGGAGGCTACATAGGAACCAGAGGAAGCGATGTGGCAACAGTACCCGCGTCTATTCTGATCAGGTAATTTCGAGGCCAAAATTTCTTTAAGGGGGTAGAACTGTAACATCCTGAATTAATGTGCCTATGCGTTCTACGTGTGTGGTTGTGCTTACTATGCTTGTTAGAATGTTTTAGGGGTCCAGAGTGGCCTTGAAGTTGGGCTGAGGCCTTAATCAAATTTTCTATTTGGACACTCTAGTGGAAAGCCTGATAAGTTAGGGCTTAAAAGAGGTTATCTGCGTTTTAAAATACAAACTGGGCTTGTGGCCCAATGGCAAAGTGGCACCACTTAGAAAGAGCAGAGAAGTGGTATCAGCTGAGGAGGCCCAAATTCAAGTTGCATAAAGACCAATTCTTTTTAATTTAATCTAGTTAATTTTTGGAAATTAGATGGGTAGATGGGGACAGCAATGATGCTTGAAATTAGGAATTTTTAATGATGATAATGTACTGATAAAGGATGGGAGAGGTGGTGTTATCCATGACATTGAGGATGAGTGGCAGATAAAGATAAGGGAGGAAATTTAGGATTTATCTGCTGGTCATAGTGGTGGTCGAAATTCCAACACTGAGTGCAAAGGGGGAAAATGGCTAGATAGGGCTATGGGGATGCCGAATTCTCATTATTTTCCTGAAGCATAGCTTTTTGATTTTCTTTCACTTCTTCTTTTCTCCTCCTAATTTCGACAACTAAGGGTTCTTCTTCTCCTTTTCTGCCTAAATTGAAAACTCCTACCTCTACTTTCCTCTCCACTTTCATACCATAGCCGATTGATATTGAAAAGCCGAAACCTCTGAGCCTCTCTATTTTTCTTTTTGGCTTTCTCATCCAGTTTTTCCTAATCATTTCCAAATCCTGTCCACTATTAGGCTAATACTGAAATCTCTTAAGTATCATTCGGATCTGCTGTGATAAGGTAAGAGTGTTCTCTTATTCCTTTATTGTTTTTCGATTTTTAGAGATCAAAGTCGAATGGCTAGTGGGTTGTAAGGCCATCATTAGTTGATGTTTGTATTCACCGATCTTATGTTCTTTTGGACAACATTTCGGGTTTTTGAAGGGGATCTAATCGTCTAGGTTTCTAAGCCAAAAATTGTTAGCCTTCGAACCACATTACTTTTTTGGGATTTCAAGGTAAGGGTTTCGATTCTCCCAAAGTGTTCAATCGATTTCCTTTCTTTATTGTGCCTTAACCTAATGCCTCGTTAAGCAATCATTATAGTATCCTCGACTAAGGTCATTCATGGACTCGAATGTCACCTTTCGAAGGAAGGGTTGGATCTGTAGTCCCACCCCAAAGTTCAAGAAACGCGTGTCGTCGATTCGGGATTAGGCTACAAGGGTTGTGGATCGACTTCAGAACAAAACCTTAGAAAGTTAGCAGTTGTATCGACTTTTGATAGTGGCAACATAGAAAGTATTGTTCTATCGGTAATCAGGTGTGTAAATCTCTATCACACTAGTTAATCTGTATTATATGTATGTTATGGGCTAAAAGCCGAAAAATGAGGCTGCATGAATAGTTGTGTTACCCAAAAAGGGTAGGCAAGGGATGCCAGTTACGTAATCATAGAAACTTCTCTATGTGTATCAAAGTATGTGAAAGTGTGATCTGTTTAGGTAGTTTAATGTTCTGATTCTTGCATGTATGTATGCATGGGATGGGATTGATATGATGAAGGGGAGCAGGTCGCATAGCGACCGGTGGCTTTGCCACATTGGTCACATAGTGATCGGTCTTTATGACAGGCAGCACAGCTGTCGATATATTATTAAGGTCACATAATGATCGGTGCCTTTTCCACATAGGTCACATAGTGATCGATTTTTATGACAGGCAGCACAACTGTCCATATGGTGTGTAGCGGATGGAGGGTTGATTATAGATATCCCCACGGTGGGATGGTTGGTATAGGGGTGTGTAGAGGATGGACTCTTAGGTTTGGGATGGGCCATATTGCATGTAAATATATTTTGTTGCCATTGTGTATGGCCCAAGGCCCATAATGTGTTTGTGGGCCCAAGGCTTTTATATGTTTTTGGGATTTGCACACTGAGTCTTGGTGACTCACCCTTTTATTTTTTCTAACTTTTAGATGAGCAGTAGATCGTGGACATGGGAGCCGGGTGGACTCGAGGGGCCATCAAGTCTTTATCTTCATAGACTATTTTAGGTTTTCCTTTAAGTTTCAATTTTGGGATTATTTTTGTAATAAGGCCTCTATAACTTAGGTTATCAATTTATATTTTTTTTTATGTTACATCTTATAAACTTAAGTTTTCAAAGTCTTAATCATAAAGTGAAATGAAAATGGGTTTGTCAAGCATGTTCAATGCAAATAATAAAGTTTCTTCAAAAATGTCACAATTAATGATTAATTGGTTAAAATAAACTGAGCTTTTCAAAACCCATCAAAGTAAAGTTTTCAACGTTCAACCCGTAGCATACCAGATCTGATCATGACGTATGGGCTGGGTTTGGGGTGTTACACTTTATCACCAAAGATCAGATACACAGATCTCCAACACACTAATGACTAAAAGAGTTGATCGTTGTTTTGTCGAGTTTAAAAATTTAGAAAGAGAATGATCGAACCTGGAAACTAACTCTGACAATGATTAAAGGCAAGTGTACCTATCGAACAGTAGTATAGCTTAGGCAAGACCGGATTTTCAAACCCAAATGAACTAAAAGTACTAATAATAACTTTCTTTTTATTATTTAGCCTAAAATAAGTGAAGTTGTTTTAATCTAAATTAACGACTACTAAACTAAAGACGTAAAGACAAAAAGAATGAATTGGAAAATAACTTGAAGAGAAACTCAGTTGATTATGACGATACCCTCAAGAAGAATCCTCCTAGACTTCACTTGTTATTTAATACTGAACCATACGATTTATTCACTTAGTTTGATCCGTAAGACTCCCTAACGTATATTAAAACCTCTTTCAAGGCGAATAATGTCTAACCCCAGGTTAATTAATAGAAATCTCTTTCTCAAATAATAACCCCCTGGAATAGTAGTAAATCGATCTATGGACTCCCATATTAGGTTTCACCTAATCTGGCAAAATCTCGTCACCCTATCTCTAGGCATGTGATCAACTCCGCTTAATTATGCTAGATCTACTCTTAAGCAAGGTCTATTCCTCCTCCACCTAAGCACATCAGATTTGGAATAAGTGCACATAATTAAGAACAAACTAAGCATTTATCTTATAATTCAGAAAACAATAACAAGATTCATCTAGGTTTCATCCCCTTCAGGTATCTGAAGGGTTTAGTTCATAACAATTAAAGAAAACATCTCAAGAGAAAAGATAAAACAAAACATAAGAATTACCTAAAACCCCCTAAAGGAATTGAAGGAGAAATCTACTGTCTTGAGTAGAATTTTGGCTCCTTAAGATGGATCAACTGGCTTTCTTCGAGTAATTCCCATAAATCTGACCTTCTGGCTCGGCTCCTTGGCCTAGCTCACCGCCCGCCTTCAGGATACACTTAGGGTGTTTATATAGACTTTTGGAATGCTTTACTTGGCCCCTAAATGTCCTAATTTAAGAATACTTCTTACTTGGTGTTTGAATAAGCTTTGGAAAGTGTTTCTTTGCCTCAAAGTATCAAAATCTAAGTGAAATTCCTCTTTTCCACGACTGGGGCACAACCATGGTACACGTCGTGTAAATCATTTTCAGGCCATTTCTTGATTCTGTTGATTGAGGCACGGCCGTGTAAATCATGGCATGGCCGTGTCTTAGTTAATTGTCAAGGCACGGTCGTGTGGCTTGAAGTCCAGGCCGTGTCGATTTTCTCTTTGGCCCAAATTGGCCTGTTTTAAGCCCGTTTCTTATTCTTTTCATCCTCGCGTGCTTTCCTAAATAAAAACATGAAAAGAAAGGATTAAGAGCACCTTTTTAATAAATCAATGGCTAAATCATCCAAAAGCATGTTAAATATGGGGTTAAAATATGTTGCTTTTACGGTTTATCAAATACTCCCACACTTAAGCTTTTCCTCAAGCAAAATTCTCAACTTACAATTAAAATGAACTTTCCATAATTCACAACTCCTATCAACAATGCCTCATCATAATTCATAGATAATTTATACATGTATAATTTAACTCAAAGACTCTTAAAGATTCAAACAATATAAGTCATATATTTGTAGCACAAAAACATAGGTGTCTCTCCTTATCTAAATAATTACCTTTAATTCAAAATCGAAAAGGATTGACATCCTCACTAAAGATTAACTCAAAGCACTCGAAGTGTTTAAGGTTCAAGAAAAAGCACTCATAAGTTGAACATGAAAAGTTAATCCCATAAGCTTGCCTGAAAATCAAATCACCACCACTATAATATGAGATGATACACAAATCAAAAGGTCTTTAACAGGGTTGTAACGGGGCTTAGGTTAAAGGTTTGGATAAATGTTGAATTAGAAGGTTTAGAATCGAGATTGACCTGACCAATTACCTAACTAAAAATAATAAACTTGAAAATAAATGATTACATCAATTGAAACTTTGAAACTAATAATATTATGAGCTTTTTCTTTGATAATTGAAATTTAAATGTACAAGCTCACTTTTATACTACTAATGCTAAATATACTTTGATTTTTACAAAAAAAATTAAGATCAAATAGAAACATAATAAAGAAAACTTTATCAACTGAAATAAACTAATTCAGTAACTGATCAAATTAATTCTCGATAGAAGGGTAGTCAAAAGAATGGTGATAAGCAATATAAAGGGTTTTGGGTTAATATTAGCGGTAAATCAATAAAAAGGGTTGCTAGGATCAAAATGGGTTCACTAAGGGTTAATTTGTGAAGGTAGGCTTTTTAGTGGAGTGAATGGGTTAAAACCTAGGTGCCTTTATCATCTCAGTATATAAAATCATTAATGTGGTCTCGATATGTATAATCAAGGCAAGTTTTAGAATAACAATTCAGTGTTGACACACTCATAATCAATAAAGTGAGCATGAAAAAGAATATATGCTCTATAAGGATCAAATCTCACAAAAATTATGGGTATTTGACATCAATCCTGTAAATTTCAAACTTCAAGGTAATATTCAAATTCAGTTCAACAACATAGGAAATTTTTGATTCTTGAAAAACAGAGTTATCATGCTTGATTCTCTAGTATTCTTCAAGTATAAATCATCAATGCACAATTATCAACGACTTACTCAAAAAATATCAATAAAAATCATAAATCATCAAAATTTCACCCTAATTAATAATATGAGAAAATTATTTAGGAACAAGACTAAAACTCATGATTTTTGAATAATGTAAAAAGTTAGGTACTTTTACCCCCCAAACTTAAGATGTACATTGTCCTCAATGTACAAAGATGGATAAACAATTATGTAATAATAAAATCAAAAGAGAAGGGGAGAAGTAACACTTCCTGAATTTTGGATGACTCCGAGAGTTGGCGGTGGTTGTGGTAGAAGGTGGTTGGAGGAGGCAGTGGTGGTGTTTTCTATGGGCCTGGTGGGGTGGCTACCAATGAGCTTTGTGCTAGATAAAGAAATTGGGTAGCCTTCAAAGATATAGCCAAGAAATCTAAAGAAACATTAATAATATACTAATAATATAGTTAAAAATAAAGAAAATGATACTAAGAAGAAAATTGAAAATAAAAGAAAAGACTAATGGATTGAAGAGTCCTTATTGATAGATGGTTTGCGAGGTGGGTGTGACTTCTAAGGCTGCGGAGGTTTTGATGGTGGCGAAAGTGGTATGATTCCCAAGCAGCCTTTAGAACCTAAAACCAATAAATAAAATGAAATAAACTAAATTAAGCATAAGATAGTCAAAGGGAAGGAAAATAAAGGAGAGGAGCAAAATAAAATAAAAATTAAATAATCGCTAAGACCCCTGTCTTGTTGAGTCGCTGAAGCTGCCGGCATGAACTCATGTGAATCAGTCTCCTTTGAGGAGACTATGATTGGCCTCTTACGCTTCTTCGACATAGCTTTGGTGTGGCTTAAGGGTTGGAGAGACTTGTGATGAAGAAGAAATCTGAGAAGAAGGAGGAAGAGAAGAGGTGGAAAGTAGAATAATAGGGAGGGGGAGGTTGGTGTTTAAATAGAAGCTTGATTCTGGTACGTTCTCACGCCCGTGGATTGAGGGTGTGTTAAATTACACGGTCGCATCGCACGGCCATGTGTCTAGGCATGTTGGTTCACCCACGCCCATTTTCCAGATGCCACGCCCGTTCTTAAAAAGGCAGTGTGTTGGCACGGTTGGGTAGCATGGGCGTGTTTTTCCCATGTCTGGTAAGTAAATAGCTTCACACGGTCGTAGAGCACAACCGTGCCACTTTACTTGTGCTCGTGAGGGAGTGGTTGGATCCGTGATGTTGAGAATTAGGTAGGATTTGATTCGTACTGCCTCTGTTATGTCAGTATGGGGACTCTGGTGGTCCACACGGCCACGGCCACGGCCGTGTGCAAGGCCGTGTGGCTTTGAAATCTGCACTTTTGTGTTAATTCAAAACTAAATTATTAGAAGGAAAATAAATTGAAAGTAAAATGGAACGATATATTATGTTAGTGCTCGGGTTACCTCCCGAGAAGCACTCATTTATATTCTTAAGCTAGACTTTCCTCGAAATTGAAAAAAATTAGAGAGGTTTAAAGGTTTGAATATCTTCCCTCCTACTTACAGTTCCATCTCCTTGAAAAAGTTTAAGGTGAGAAGCATTTACTTTAAAAGTGTCGAATGTTGGGTTGCTTACTTCGACTGTTCCATGTGGGAAGATACTGTGTACCTTAAGAAGGATTTCTCCCTTTGGCTTCAGGTCTATTGTGATGATGTGTGGATCTGCTTTGTCTAACAGTACCTGGTCTCCTATTTTAAAGTGATTGGATGTTCCTACGAGCTCTTCTGGTGGTTCCTCTGGTTTTACTTCGTGTGGTTCTTCTTTGACTTGTGTCTTATACTCTTCTAGTTTGTCGACCTTAAGGTTTTGATCCTTCTCTTTGTTGGTTTGGTTTTTATGATTTGGCTCAGGTTTTTCTTCATGTGGTGTTTCCTGTGATGAAGGTTGTACAAATTGATTACTAACTGAATTGCCTTTATTACCTTCATCGATTGTTGTCCTAGCCGAGTCAAGAGCTTGAAGACTAATTGATTCGTCACGTACACAAAGTATGAGTTCTCCTGTGGCAACATCAATTTTAGTCTTGGCAGTTGCTAGGAAGGGTCTTCCTAAAATTAAGGGAATTGTATTATCCTCATCCATATCTAAGACAACAAAATCTATTGGGATACCAAATTTATCGATTTTGACAAGAACATCTTTGATAATGCCCCTAGGAATTCTAATAGTTTTATTAGCTAATTGTATACTCATCCTAGTTTGTTTGGGCTTTCCTAGACCTAGTCGTTTAAATAATGTATAAGGCATGACATTTATGCTTGCCCCTAAATTAGCTAACGCATTATCAATAGCTAAACTACCAATTAAACATGGAATTGTAAAACTCCCTGGATCTTTTAGCTTTCATGGTAGTCTATTCTGTGACATTACTGAGCATACTGCGTTCAATTCCACGTGGTGCTCTTCGTCTAATTTGCATTTGTTAGTCAAGAGCTGTCTTAAAAATTTCCTCGAGTCTGGCATCTGAAAAAGAGCTTCAAGAAGAGGTAAGTTAATATGTAATTTCTTTAAGAGTTTAAGAAACTTACCGAACTATTCCTCTGAATCGTCTCTTTTCATCGCTTCGGGGTAAGGTATGCGAGGTTGATACTCCTTGATTATCGGTTTTGGTTTTTCTTGTGTTACCTCTACCTTACCTTCGTCTACCTTATTTTCTTGTATTTGATTGGGTTCATCTAACCCCTTACTGTCATGATCTGAGATGGCTTGAGTTTTCTCCTTTGGGTTAATCTCAGTGTTACTTGGTAGACGTCCTTGCGGTCGTTCTTACATTAGCTTTGCGAGTCGTTCGACTGCATTAGTGGCTTCTTGGACTGACTTAGTAAGTTCCTCGACTCGGTTCTCCTTGCTTTGAATTATTTTCTCAGTTTCTTGGAAATGATTTTCTATGTTTACCATGAATTTTGTCAGCATCTCTTCGAGGTTTGGCTTCTTATCTTACGGATATGGCTGATTTTGGAAATTTTAGGAGATTGTTTTCTTTGATTTCCTTGGCCTCCCCATGAAAAATTTGGGTGGTTCCGCCAACTTGGATTGTAGTTATTACTATAAGGATTATTATGGATCTAAAATTATTACCTATATAGTTCATCTGTTCAGTATCTGTGTTCGGTTGGTAGGGTGGGTACTCAGGATTCGCCATAGTTCCACCTGCGTTGCACTGCATGACTGGATGTACCTGCGAAGAAAACAAACTATCAAGCTTTTTATTCATCATCTCTACCTGTGTTGATAGCATGGTCATTGCATTGAGGTTGTAAACTTAGGCTGATTTTTGTAGGTTTTGTCCTTATAACTTGCCACTGATAGTTATTCAATGACATCTCTTCAATGAACTCATAGGCTGCTTCAGGAGTTCTGTTGTTCAGGGTTCCACCGGTGGCTGAATCGATTAGTTGCCTCATTGAGGGGTTTACACCATTATAGAAAGTTTGGACTTGTAGCCACAAGGGTAGTCCATGGTGTCGACACCTTTACAAGAGATCCTTGTATCTCTCCCATGCGTCGTATGGTGTCTCTAAATCCATCTACATCAAAGGAAGAGATATCATTCCGTAATTTGGCCGTTTTGGCTGGTGGGAAATATTTTAATAAAATTTTTTTGGTCATTTGGTCCCATGTAGTGATTGACCCTCGTGGTAACGAGTATAACCAATGTTTGGCTTTATTCCTTAATGAAAAAGGGAAATAACCGAAGATGAATGGCATCATCAGAAACGCCATTTATTTTGAAAGTATCACAGAACTCTAAAAAATTAGCTATATGAGTATTCGGGTCTTCGTCCTGTAAACCATCAAATTGAACAAATTGTTGAATCATTTGTATTGTGGTAGGCTTTAATTCAAAATTATTAGCAGCTATAGCAGGCCTAACAATACTCGATTCTTCTTCTGTTAAATGTGGTTTAGCATAATCATACATAGTACATGGAGCATTGTTTTCTGCCACATCTCGTGGTGGATTATTCTCGTTCATCCCTTCAGTAGGATTGGATCTGCCTTCTCACTCTTCTTCTGTGTAATTTAGGGTTCGCTTATTTCTCTATGATTCCTACAAGTAGTAGCTTCGATATCACTATCATATACTAGAGGTCCTGTCGGGTTCCTTCTAGTTATAAACTAGAGGTACCTGCTAGGAAAAGAAAGAAATAAAATTAGCAAAAATAATAAAATAAAATAAATTGCGAACTAACAATAAAAATAATGGCTAAAGTAATAAAAATAAAGCTTTCTTAATATTTTTGTTCCCTGGCAACGGCACCAAAAACTTAATCGTTGTTTTGTCGAGGTTTAAAATTTATAAAGAGAATGATCGAACCTGGAAACTAACTCTGACAACGATTATCCCATAAGTGCAGCATCAAGCTATCACTCTCCAACACACCGTCTTATCTCGGTGAATGAAGCTTAGCTCACATTCTCTTATTTCTCCAATCTTTCTTGGGCCTTAATGCCCCAAATCACAACACAAGAATAAGTACTCACAAATTCTATGGCATGCCATCTATATCCAATTATCTCAGAAGATCACAAGGCCAAAATATCCACAGTTATACACATTTTTACTTACCATTTTACTGCACACAAGCTCTGTTCTTGATCATCAAATACACAACATTATCACTATCACATGCCATGCGTATCACACTCACAATCGATGTACTTACAAGTTCAACCACAATGCTCAATGAGCCACAATCTCATTAGACCACATAACATATACTAAAATAATTTGTATATTATGTATTGTTTTGCTATATCAACTACCACAACCCACTACACATATTCATCACATTACAAAATGAAGCAAATGGAATAGGAAGACTTACTCTCTAAACATAGGATAGGGGTTCCGTCTACTCCTAAGCTCCCACTTAACACTATGAATCATGCTTACAAGCAGCGACTCCAAAACACTCACCGGTCACACTTCCGCTTGACAGCTGAAACCTCAAACTAATTTTTCTTTGCCTTTTTCCTTGCTCGAAGAGGGCTCCAACGGTTTTGAATCTTCACATATATAACCACACAACATATACAAACAACTAACATAAAAAACACATCTTTATTCAAACAAAAATGTATATTTAAAACTAGCTTATCTTGGAACCAAAATTTTCCATTAGATTGGCCAAAACTCAAATTTCTTAATCCATACTCATTCATATTACTTAAAATGAAATCAAAACATCTAATTACTCATTAAAGAATGATTTTAAACTCTCAAAATACCTAGAACTCTTTAGACTTGTGGCTATTAAAATTTTTTGACATCCATGGCTATTTTAATGAAATCCACACATAACATTCAAATCTTTTAACTAACAATTAAAGCGAGTTTAAAAACCTTTTAATCTCATCAAAACAAGTTGAAAAAACATAGAAATAATAGTTTCATTTAAAAATCTAAATTCTGTCGTTGACGACCCCAAATTCGATTAACATGGGAAATCCTTGACTCAATAGATTAAAACTCCATTTAAAAGAATAGTTTGCATCAAAATCTAATAGAAAAACAAAACCTTACCTTTTTTGAGGAGAAGAAAAATGGTTGATGGAAATCCAAGAAAAACCCACAAGATGAATGACAAAGAAATTAATGGTGTTCTTGAGGTTCCTCCTTGAATTTAGAAGAGATTTGGTGTGCGGAAGATAATAGAAATCAAAGAGATTAGTGTTTTGATGATCAAAATTGGTGAATGAGGTTTTAGAGGTTTCAATTGATGGCAAAGAAAGGGTAAGAGAGTTTTTTCACGTCTACTATAGGTTAAAGGGGAAAATAGGTTGATTTTTAAAATTTTTGGTATATTTTCCTTTGAGCTACTTTCAATTTGAACCCTTTTACAAAACAATTCACTTTTTAAATTAAAAACCTTTTTCTAATTTCTTTCATAAATAAATTTCATTTAAAAACACTACATGACAAAGACATTTTCTGGTTATCAAATCCTAAATTCTCGAACCCAATTTCGGGCCATTAATTTTCAAAACTACCCTTGAAACTTCTAGACCAAATTTTGGGATGTGGCAACTCATAAATGAAAGCGTGTCCATTGTGGGTGTTGAGTCAATGGTTACATACTCGATTATCGCTGCAGAGATTCTGGCTTGATTACTCGATGTTATATGTTAGCGAGCATGATTATTGTGTTACAAAAGCAACATGAGAATTTTTATACTGCCAAAGAGATCATGAAAAATTTTGAGGATTTGCTCGGAGGCCAAGTCATATTGGCACGACAATTTGCTATTACAAACTTGATGAACTCTCAACGGAAGCCCAACACTCTGGTCAAAGAACATATGCTTAAGCTTATGGGATTAGTAGATGTGGGGGACAATGAGGCTAAACAAGATATGAACACTCAAATTGAAATAGATTTTAAATCCTTAACCAAAGAGTTTGCTAGTTTTAGGGCCCCTTACAACGTGGAGAATAAGGCGCTTACCTTGAATCAGTTAAGGGAAACAAAATGCTAAGGGAAAGAAGAAACCAACTAATTCTTTAGCTCCACCTTATGTGGATAGGAATACGGCTAAGAAGTCAAAAGAAGGCTAAGAAACTAACTAATTCTTCTGCAATAGGAGAGGGCATTTCAGATCAAACTGTCAGAAGTATTTGGATTACCTAGTGAAAAGGGCAAATCTATGAAAATCTTTGTAGTTGAAGCTTGCTTAGTGGAAGAATCAATTAACAATTGGGTTATTGATTATGGAGCTACTAACCATGTGTGTGTTTCTTTACAAGGGTTTAACGAAACGAGAACTCTGTGTGACAGAAGCCTCTTTTTATGGACTGGAAATGGGAGCTATGTTTTAGTATAAGTAGTGGGAGAAGTTATTTTGATAATTTTAGGAAGATTGTTTTAAAGAACGTATTTTACTTACCTCATTTTAAGAGGAATTTAACTTCTATAGCATGTTTATTTTATGATGATTATACCATGACATTCAATAAAGGGATTGTTATTCACAAAATCGTTCTTTAATCTGTAATGAATGGATTGAAAACAATCTCTACTTTATCAAACTAAATAAGTACTCGATACTTCAAACTAAAATCTAAATAAAAAGCTTAAAACTTCTCACCCTAATGAGGGTGTAGCTATGGCACTTAAGACTTGGTCATATTAACCAAGAAAGAATCACTAGACTCATGAAAGATGGTCCCTTCAGTATGCTTAAGGAAGTTAGTCTTCCACAATGTAAATCTTGCTTGGATGCTAAAATGACTAAGAGGTCTTTTAATGCGAAAGGTACAAGGGCCAACCAACCTTTAGAACTTATGCACACTGATGTATGTTGTCCTATGAGCATCAATGCTCGAGGAAGTTACGATTATTATGTGTCTTTCATCGATGACTATTCTCGATATGGATATGTGTATCTAATGCACAAGAAAAATGTAAACTTTGATAAAATTTGAGAGTTTCGTGTGGAAGTTGAAAAATAATTAAGTTTATCCATAAAGAATATTTAGTTTAACCGAGTTAGGGAATACTTGTCTGATGAGTTCTTAAGATACCTCATAGAGAATGGTATTTTATCCCAATTAATTGCCCTAAACACTCCATAGATAACAATTCTAAAGATAATACGATCAAAGTTTCTACTCGTGCTACTTTCCTTGAGGAAAGCTACATTGACAACTTTAAGCCTCGAAGTAAAGTGGTACTCGAGGAACTTTTAGGTGTTATAGATCAATCACCAAGTTCAATTCTAAAGAAAATTATAGAAAAACCTGTAAACAATCAACAACATTAGGGAATCCGTCATATTGTGAGAGTTTTTAAGAAACTGAACTTTTTCATCTATGATGTTAGTATTTATAATACAGAAGCCAATAATAAGGATGATGATCCACTCACTTACAAGAAGGCTATATAGGACATTGATTCCAAGATCTCAAAATAGACCATGGATGTCAAGAAGGATTCTATGAAATCCAATATAGTGTAGGAACTTGTAGAATATCGGTTGGGATTAAACTCGTAGGGTGTAAGTGGATCTACAAGAATAAGAGAAATGCAGAAGGAAAAGTGGAAACACATAAAGCTAGACTTGTATGGATAGGATACAAACAAAAAGAAGGCATTGATTACGATGAGACCTTCTCTCCAGGTAGCCATGCTCAAGTCTATCCGCATAATCTTATTCATTGCCGCTTCTCTTGATTACGAGATCTGGAAAATAGATGTCAAGACAACATTCTTGAATGAATTTCTTAATGAGACCATTTATATGATTCAACCCATTGACTATGTTGTCAAAGGAAAGGAGGAGAAAGTTTGCAAACTACTAAGATCCATTTATGGACTTAAGTAGGCATCTCGCTCGTGGAATAAAATATTTGATCAAACGATCAAAACTTTTGGGTTTGAGAAAACACTAATGAACCTTGTGTTTATAAGCATATAAATGCAAAAATGTTGTCTTCCTCCTTTTGTAAGTCGATGATATTCTCCTTTTCAAAAATGATATAGGAGAATTTTCATCAATTAAACAGTGGTTAGCTCAATATTTTAGCATGAAGGACTTGGGTAAAGCTAGTTATATTCTTGGAATTCAAATCCTTAGGGATCGAAAGAATAAAATGATAGCTCTATCACAAGCTTCATACATTGATAAGGTATAGGAATGCTTTGCAATGACCGATGAGAATCCAGTGCTCAGTTGACCGCATCAGGTTGTTATTTTTCTTTATATGACTGTCCTAAGACAACATAAGAAAGAGAGCATATGAGTAAGGTTACATATTCTTTGGTAGTTGGAAATATTATGTATGAGATGCTTTGTACACGTTCAAATATTTATTTCACAGTAGGAATGGTTGGTCGATATCAGGCGAATCCTGGTCTCAAGCATTGGCAAGCTGTAAAGCATTTATTAAGGTATATTAAAAGAACCAGGGATTATATGCTTCTGTATTCTAGGGAGAACCTTACTCCTATTGGATACACAGACTCGAACTTCCAAACATATAAGGATTCGAGGAAATCGACATCGAAAAACTTATTCGTCCTAGGCCGTGGAACCATAGTATGAATAAGTGTAAAACAAAATTGCACTACTGGCTCTACTATGGAGGACGAGTATGTGGCTACTTCTGAGGCACGAAAGAAATAATATGGCTTCAAAAGTTCTTAACTGATCTTGAAGTCATTCCTGGTATGGAAAAAGCTATAACACTGTATTGTGATAACAATGTTGCAATATTGAATACCAAGGAAATGAGAAGTCACAATAGGAGAAAACACATTTATAGAAAGTATCACTTGATACGAGAGACAGTAGTTGAAGGAATTGTAAATATGGTGAAATTAGCTTCCGAAAATAACCTTTCCAATCTGTTTACTAAGACTTTTGTAACTAGGAGTTTTAACAAATATGTCGATGATATGGGAATGCAAAACATGACACGTTTACTTTACTAAGGCAAGTGGGAGATTGTTGGGAAATGTGTCCAGTTTATATTGTTTACTAGATCCATGAGGAACTAATCCTCCTGTGAGGGATTAACAAGTAAAGGTATGAATAAGTAACTATTTTGTAGGAGTTTCTTAATGGATCAGTTGTTCAGGAAAGGAAGAATCTAAACCCTAGGCCTGACAACCCTAGGAAGTCATCAAGGTGGGAATTAACCCAAAATTTATATGACCTATTCGTGAACACCTAAAACCTGAATCAGTGTGAACTGTGAGGTCGGAAGATAAGTAAGTCTTGCCGACTCAGCATTTCAGTGGACGTATCAGAAGATCCTACTGAGGTATTGACTAATTGGTTGAACAAGAAAACCTGATACAATAGTTGATTATGATTACCAACGCGAGCTAATCACCCATTCCTAGATTTGATACATATTTTCTTATTTGATTTCTTGTTTTTCATTTATGTAATTTTCTATTATGACCTTGCTTATTATTAGTATAGTTTATTAAAAATCCTTCTTTTAATTCCTCATACTATAATTCAATTAGAGTATTAATTAGATCTATTTATGCTTAAATTAGAATTAATTTAGTGCTCACCTCCCTTGGGTATGACCTTAAGAGTACTTATGTACTCCATTGTATCTATATTACAACCTGGCTTGTATACTTCCAAATACCACTTTTTCCCATATTTTGTGCAGGATTTCTACTCTAGACATTGGTACATCCGGAGGTGGTCAGTGCTCTAAAATGTGGGGGAAGTACACTAGGAATCATTTATATTAGGATTTAATCTTTTTCCAAAGTAGGTTATATTTACTCTGCACACTTTGAAATTTGATAAGAGGGGTCGAAATAGAGTCGGTGTCATAATAGAGAATCTCCATGTTATGACACCACTAACGGGTTCAAGAAATTGAGCAATTCAATTCGATGTCACGACAAAGTAATTAGTATACCTCCAAGTTCAAAATATCAAAGTGTGTTGCGATATTGAACCCCGATGTCGCGACATCGATATCCTGCAAGGGGTGTCGCAAGATGGAACCCATTTGTCGCGACATCATTGTAATTTTTGCAGGGTTAACCCTACTTGTCATGCAACTCGATGGCTTAACCCTTGTTTTAACCCAATTTTAAGGATAAAATACAAAAAAAAAATCAAAAATAATTTTAAATTGTTTTAACCATTCATTAGCATCAAAACCTCTCAACAACCTCTCAAAACCCCTAAACCTTAAAATATATTTTCTTCTCTTTTCTCTTTATTTTTCTACAATCTTTATTCTCCTCTTTTTTTTTTAAGTACAAGTTAAATAATCTAGACTCATAAAAGAGATTGGAACAAACCTTCGAATGGAGTAACGAGCTTTCAAGTCAAGGTTAAAAGTTCCAACTTAGAATTTTATTGTTTTATTGCATTCAAAATATATAGCTTGATATCTAGTTAGTTTTTCTAGTTAAAAATTTTATTGAAAATGCCTTCTGGAAAAGCCAGAAGGACTAGCAAACCCAAACCATCGGTGGTGACAAACCTCTAAAGTTTTTAAAACCCAAATGTCGAGAATTTTACTTAGAACTTCACGGAAAGATGTTTATACAGGAACATGGATTTAAACTATCAAAGATCTTATGTTGGAAAATTTGGACCTTGGCTCAAGACAATAAGTGGGAAAGCTTTTGCGTAACCCCTAAAGACTTTTTCGTAGTCCCAGTAGTTCAAGAATTCTATGCAACTTTTAGGGAAGAAGAGTCTAGGAGACTAAAGAGTGCCAAATGGGAAAGTATACCAGTACGAGGAAAAGAGGTGCTTGTCACCCCTAGAGCAATTTATGAGTTTTATAATGCTCCATATTATGAATCTGATTTTCTAGAAGAAAGTGATTTAGAATATTTTGGAGATATTAATATGGATAACGTTATAAACTATTTAACAAGGTAGATGTGAATGGAAATGTCACCTTGGCACTGATATCCCCATGTCCTTTAGTCAAGCAATTATGTTTCCAACTGCAAACATGTTGATACAATTTTTATGCACTCGAATTCCTCCTGCTTTAAATGTCTCTAGTGTCAATAATTTTTGAGCGATTTTGTTATATGTTGTTTTCCATAAGAAACATGTGTGTATAAGGACTTGGATTCGCCATAATATGAAGTGGTGCATTAATTGTTAGAAAGTCTGGGTTTTCTTCCTCCACTTAGTGACAACCTTGTGCAAAAGAACAACAGTTCCAATGACAACTACTAAATAGTTCATGAATCCAAACAAAAGTATCATAGGGGTTACATTATAAACACAATATACAGACCTTCAATGAAAACAAATAAGGTATTGGAACTAACACTGGAAAGAAAAAAATGGAAATCCTGGCCTCGCTCAAACGAAAAGCAAAATCAAGATCTCAAAAAAGAAATTAGCGAGAGTAGCATTCCATAAATAGAATAGATGATAAGATAGATACAAGAAATAATCCTACTTTTTTAAGAATATGTGCGATAGAATAATATGAGAATACCAAATTATTTGCCAGACATCTTTAGTCCAATACATTCCCATCATGAAGCAGAAGAGAAAGGAAGAGAGGAAGGGAGGATAGAGAAGATGGCGAAGGTCAAGAGGAAGGGGATGAGAATGATTTTGAGGAAAATGATGATTGCCCAAACTTTTTATTTTTATTTTTGGATTATAATTAATTTTGGACAATTTTTATTTTTTTAGAAATAGGTTAACAACAGATTTTGTATATATTTGTTTTATTTTTTGTTTCAAGTTTTCTATGCATGAATCTGACATGAAAGAAGCACACTATTTACGCGCTTGTAACAAAAAAAGAAGGAAGCACCCACCATTAGACTACGGGAATGTCACGATCAAGTGGGTAACTTTTTTCCTTATCTATAGTGGTGCACATTAGAGACAATGTGCTATCCAAAGTGTGTGGGTAACATAGGAAATTTGTTTTTAATTTTTTATGATTTTCTTTTAATTTCTATTGTCAAATGTTTGTTTGACCTTATAGAAATACAAGTGATTGGTTAGGAGCATGTATATAGGTTGATTGTATTTACTATAAATTTGACATGATACTAGATGAATTTTTTTTTATTATTAGACTACTATATTATACTATAAATAGACATTGATCAATTGAATGTACCAAAGGATATAGAGAATACAAAGAAACGAGAATGCTAGTATGTATGATATATTATTGAATTTGTGATTGTTTGATTGATTAAATTTGTGAATATTATGATACCTAGGATGACCTAAGGCATTGTTTGGTATACGCCCAGAGCCAAAAAGCTAACCCTATTTATTCATCTTTAGTACCTATATTTGTGCCAAAATACATTTCTTGATGAACCTTCATACAAAACCCGAGCAAAAATGCTAATTTCTATTTACCCTTTTTCCTTCATCCTGAACTGCACAGTTATAGATGTCTGGCCATACATATTGAGGGTTAAGTAGATACATCAAGGTGGATTTTGTAAAAATAAGAGTGAAATAGGACGAAACAATGTGACATAATGATTATAGGTTACCATTATGTGCCAAACAAAAGAAAAATACAAAAAGAAAAGAAAAATGAGAAGAAAAAGTACTTGAAAAAGAAAAATAAAAGCATTTGTGAGTGAGACTTATTGAAAAAGGAAATAATGTGACAAAATCACAAAACTAGAAGGAAAAAAACTTGTTCATTAGTGCACAAAAACTCGTGAGCTAGCCATAGTTGCTATATTATGTTGTGACATCTTATATGGAGAAATAAATAAGGTGGGAGAAGGAAAAATAAGTCAGTGAGCGGGTAATGTGGTGCCCTAAACCCAGCTGAAATGGTCTGACCCAAATTCAAAACATCACATTAGCCACTTATGTGACTTTCCTTACCGATCAACCAACACCTCACAAACCAACCATCACACTCATCTAAAACATGCTTAAATATATTATTTTTTAAACAAACAAACCTAAATCATGCTTTGTTTGTCATAATATAACGAAAAGGACTAGGGGTAAAATCATCATTTTAAGCAACACTAATGATAAACACGTAAATCGTAAAATTAATCCACAAGTGTCATGGGCAATTTATTTTAACCAATTGGAGAAAATTGCAGCCAAAAATGATATTTCTAACTCATTCAATTTCAAAACAAATTTTAAAGACTAAATAAAAATTTTATTCAAAATGTCCAATAAAACCATTTTAGGAAATTGAAGTTTCCATGTTAAAATTCAATATACAAAATCAAGTCATGTAAATTTTCAAAGAGTTCCGTTAAAAACATTTGCCCGAACCAATTTTAAAAGTTCTAAAAACCATTTAAACTGTCCATATTGTCTAGTTACAAACCATTAATAGTTTAAGTATAAAACCCTCTTGATTAGTCCCACATTGCCTTCCTTATTGTAACATCCTGAAAATGGGCCTATGTATTTCTGATTTAATTATACGAAATGGCATGACTTATGTATTATGAATGTATGATGAACATTTTTGGAAACTTGGAAATGTTAAGTTAAAATAGGAAAGTGAACATTTTGGAAACTTGGAAATGTTAAGTTAAAATAGGAAAGTGAACATTTTTGGAAACCTGGAAATGTAAGGAAATAATTTAGAAATGTTAAATGTAAAAGAGGAAACTAAAACAAGGTGGCCTTAAGAAAATTAATAGAAGAAATTTGACACAAACATAGGCTTGTTTAAATGGCTTGGAGGCACCACTTAAAGCCCAGTAGGTGACACCACAATCAAGGGGAATGAGCCTAGGTTCGAGTCACTTGGGGAGTAAATAAAGGAATTTTATTTTGGTGCAAGGAACAGGAGAGTTGGACGGCATTAAGGCACTTGAAAGAGGAGTTTTATTCTCTTTAAATTTTCGGATAAATAGTAGATAAATGGTGATTTAATATTAGATTATTTTAAGTGGATTAAAGAAGAGATAATTGATGAGATTAATAAAGGTGATAAATAAAAGATAAAATTTATCAAGTTGTGGAAGAGATGGCCGAATGGGGGACTCTTGGGGTAATAGTTTTGACAAATAGGAGAAAACAAGGCGATTCTTCACACTTTTCTTCCCTCCTATTCTCTGCCGAATTCCCTAAGCAACATTCTCTCTTCTCTTTTTATTTTGTCGAGCCGAAATCTACTTCTTCTTTATCCACCATTGCTGATTCTTTAAGCCTCAAGAATCAAAAGTGTTGACACACCTCTAGGCCATAGTCGACTAGTCTTCAAGACTCCATAGCCGAATCTTTGAGGAGCTCCAAGCATAGGTACTGTTGATTTCTTCAAGTAAGGGTAAGATCAAAAATTCGGTTTCCATTCTTCTACTTTTAGTATTGTTGAAATCAAGGTATTAATCCTATTAGTGATCTTTGGACGAAACTTGAAGGTTCTCCGGGATCTCTGCTATTGTCGATATCTCCATAGTCAGATAGTGCTTTCAAGATTTCAAGGATCTAAGGTGAGTCACTCTTTGACATTCAGCCAAAGGCCATTTAATAGTGATTAAGTGTTAAGAATCGATCTAACATATGATTATAGGGATTTCGACAGGCACCTAAGACAAAAGATTATTTTCGGGATTTAAGATTTGGAAGGTAAGCACATAGGTTTATTCGGCCAAGGCCTGTATTGATACTAAGATCTATTTCGTACATGTTAAAAAGCCAAAACTAACCTTTGTAGAGATCCAGTGTTTGGCCGAATACAAAGAGGAGTATAGCAAAGTTTTCAGGATTTGAGTGATAAACAAATTAGCATCAAGGTAAGTTTTAGTGTGCAAATCCTACTAAGATTTGGTTTGGTGGCCGAATGGATTTTTATTAAATCTTTAATATGGGTCGAATGTAGGAAATTAAAGATCTAAGGCGAGAGATCGGATTTGGATTCAAGTGAAATTGTTGTTTAATCGTGTGTACCCACACTACTTTTTAATAAGATTTATGGCATTAATTAATATGTGCATGTTTAAAAGAATGAGAATATGGCTAAGGTACCATACTATGGTACAAAAGCACTCAGGTATGTTTCCTACTTCTACTAGGACTATGAATATATGTTATTTTAACATGTGAAAAGTGATAAGAATGTGAATTAAGGCATGATTTTGCATATTGTGTATGAAATATAGGGGCATATGGGTTATATGAAAAGGGGAAGTTAATGTGGTGATCTAAGACCACGATAACTGAATGTGGTGACCTAAGACCACGAATTCTAAATGTGGTGACCTAAGACCACGAATCTTTATAAGGGCGATGAGCACGTCGACTGCAGCGACTGCCTTCGATGGTGTGTAGTGATGGAGGGCTGACTTAGTAGTCCCCACGATGTGCAGGTTGGTACGGGGGACGTGTAGCGGATGGCTATCTAGGTTTGGGTTCGGGTTGCATCATTATTTTCTTCTATTTGTTTATGAACATGTATTATAATGTATGCCTGAATTACTAAATGTTAGTGTTGGTTACACATTGAGTATGTTTGACTCACCCCTTGTGGGATTATTTTTTAGGTGACGATCAGTGATGGACCGGGCCGGCAGATGCTTAGTGGAGGCCATGTGAAGTTTAGATTTCTTTTATTTGGACTATTTTACTTTAAGTATTTTGAGTTTAAATTTTGGGAATTACTTGATGTAATAAGGCCTTAGTAGAACTATTTTATTCTGTTTTTATTTATTAAGCTTACAAACTTTTATTTATTAAAAGATTAAGTAAACCTATTTTTTAAAACAACGCCCAAATGTTTTGTCACCTAAAGTAAAGGATTTTAATAATGAAATAAACTTGTTTTCAACTCAAGCCCAACCCAAAATGATCTTTCTTCCAAATCACACAAGTTTTTCCTAAGTGACAAAAGAAGTTGAAACGGTTTACACCGGGGAACATACCAGATCCGGACAAGGCTCGTGGGCCAAGTTTGGGGTGTTTCAATTTGGTATCAAAGCCAGGTTTTAAAATCTCGGCCTTGGGTTTAAGGCCCAAAACATTTTCAAAGTTAAGCCCAAAAGGGATTTTGTGAACTAAGCAAGTTTTTCTGGCATGGCCCACTAAGTCTCCGACCCGAAGTCCACCAGATAAGTACTCCGATCTTTTGTGTGATTTATATTATGATTTGTAGAAGGGTAGAAATGGAACATAGAATAGAGATTAAGTACTTGAACCCTAGGACTAGTATACCCCAATAAAAACATATGACTTAAATGCCTAACTAAACAAACCTATGGTTAAGTCGCAGAGTTAGGGTGTGGTAACCATGTTGCGCATATCTAGGATTGGTTTTGGTGGGAGCTTGGTATTTAAGCAGTCCGCGTGACTCACCTCCTCTCCACTCAAATCCTACCTGGTGCGTAGCCTCGGTTCACCCTAACCAAGAGGACTTACACACAGGCTAAACCCCTAACTAAAACCCAAAAGAGACTAGCCGTATTTTTATGGAAACCCTAGTTTTAAAATTTCTAAATTACCCTCTTGATTTGAAAAGATTATTTTATAAATTTTCTTGAAATATTTCGATCTATAAAAATTACAAAAATGCCCTAGTGGTAAAATTACAAAAATGCCCTTGGTTTATGAAAATTTCAAATACCCACAATTCTTATCAAAATTTCAATACTTTATAAAATGTCCAAAAACTCTAATTTTCCAAATATCAAAACACCTTGATTTTGGAAAATTTTATGAAATTACCCCAACCCTACAAAATTATCGAAATACCCTCGAGTTACAAAATTATCAAAATGACCCCCGATCTTCAAAAATTTTTGTAACAACACTGATTTGGAAAACAAATTCTTAGAAACAACCTTCAAGTTTCGTAAATTCCAAAATATCCTTGATTTATTAAGATTTATAAATTTACCCGGGTTAATTACCAAAATACCCTCAAATTTCAAAATTTTTCAAAATACCCCTGGGAATGAAAAATTACCAGAATACCCTTATTGACTAAAATCACCAAGGAACCTTATCTTGACAAATTATGAAAATACCCCTGTAGGGCAAATTATGAAAATACCCCTGGGTAGTGGAAAAAACAACAATGAAAACTACAACATTTCTTTGAATGAACGAAAGTTCATAATTGATTGATGGATGTGTGAATGTAAAGACTGTGTGTATGTATGAATACGAAAGAACCAAACCTAAAATTCTTTTCATAAAACTTCTTCACGGTTAACCAGTGGAATAAATGCTAATACATAAAACTTTCTTAACTCAGATTAAAGCGCATCGTTAGATATGAGTTCTAGAGGACACGGTCATCATGGACGCAATAGAGGAAGAATGACTGTGTCAGAACCCGTTAGATCGGGTCAAGGGTCTGACAATGAGTTACCACCGCCACCACTACCCCAATTTGTTGGTGTCGGCGCGCAAGCTCGATGGGGATGATGCTGTGTCGCAGGCTATGCTACGAGTTCTTGAAATGGTGGCTTGTGCTGGTAGGAATACGGGAGCTCAGAAATTTGTACCCAATTGACTCCGAGCCAACGGAGCTGAGGTGTTCCGTGGAGTATCTGGTGTGGCACCCATTACAGCTGAATACTGGTTGAAAGCAACCGAGCATATTATGGATAAGCTCGATCTGACCCCTGAGGAGAAGTTAAAAGGAATGGTGGCGCTGCTACGCGATAAAGCGTATGAGTGGTGGCTAACAGTTCGGGATGGTGCCCCAGCTGAGGATCTGACCTGGGAATATGTTAAGGCCATATATCAGAAGAAGTATGTCGGCACACGTTATATTGATATGCAGAGGAAGGCGTTTTTAGGGCTGGTTCAAGGGAACAAGTCTGTAGCAGTATATGAAGTTGAATTTCTGAGGTTAAGTCGATATGCTCGAGGAGTAGTGGCTACGGAGCATGAGTGGTGTGTGCGGTTCAAAGACAGTTTAAGGGATGACCTAAGGTTACTGATAGCTCCACATCAAGAGCGGGAGTTTTTTCCGTTAGTAGAGAAGGCTAAGGTAGCCGAGGGAATCAAGGACTCGGTTAAGTAGAGCTCTGATAGGAATAGACCCAAGAGGGGTTATGGGTCGTCAGGATCATCGAGAAACGTGTAGAAAAGGCCCAGAGATGATGGGCCGCGGGGTTAGCAAGTAGGTGTAGGAGGCCAGTATCGTCCATGTGATCAGTGTGGAAAGAAGCACTTAGGAGAATGCTGGAAGAAGACAGGTGGATGATTCAGATGTGGGTCAAAAGACCATATGATCAAGGACTGCCCAAGGAAACCAGATGAGAATCGCCCAGCAGCTCAAAATGTTAATCAGGCTGGTAGAGGGGGACAGCAGCCTCAGTGAGGTCGTGGTCCAAATAATCAAGGAAATGGTAGAGGACGTGGAACACCGGGTCGAGGTGCTGCTAACACTAAGGCAAGGTAGCTGGGGTTGGTTTATGCGGTTTGCCGTAGGGAGGATGGAGATGCACCGGACGTCATAACCAGTACGTTCCTCATTCATGGCAAGCCCTATTTTGCTCTTATTGATGTGGGCTCGACCCATTCTTATGTTGCATGTAGTGTAGTGGAAACACTAGGCCTAGACTCTAAACTTTCTGATAGGGAGATGACTGTAGTAAGCCCATTAGGCCAGACTGTAGTGGTGGATAAGATCTTTCGGAGTGAACCCCTAGAAATTCAAGGAGTGAGCTTTCGGGCTAACTTAATGGAGTTACCCTTCGGAGAATTTGACCTCATACTTGGTATGGATTAGCTAGTAGAGCACCGGGCCGTGTTGGATTGTGCGGCTAAACGAATGGAACTAAGGACCCCGAAAGATGAAGTGGTAGTAATGATAGGAGAAAGAAGAAACTACTTGTCTAATGTAGTTTCGACGTTAAAGGCTGAAAAGATGGTTCATAAAGGGTGCAAGGCATTTTTAGCCTTCATAAGTGCGCTAGATGGAAAGGAAGAAGGTGTTAGTGGAGTTAGAATGGTAAGGGATTTCGAAGATGTGTTTCGGAGGAATTACTGTGAATACCCCACCGGGAGGTGGAGTTTGGAATTGATTTGTCAGGGAATAGCTCCGTGTCAATTGCCCCGCATGAAATGGCACCAAAGAAGTTGGTTGAGCTCAAGGCTCAAATCCAAGAATTGTTGGATCGTGGGTTTATCCGACCCAGTATGTCTCCATGGGAAGCACCGGTCCTGTTTGTGAAGAAGAAGGACGGAACGATGCGAATGTGCATAGACTATCGTCAGTTGAATAAGCTGACCATCAAGAACAAATATCCTTTGCCAAGGATAGATGACCTGTTCGATCAGCTTAAGGGGGTGGCAGTGTTTTCAATGATCGACTTAAGGTCAGGATATCACCAGTTGAAGGTGAAAGAGGCGGTATCCATAAGATAGCTTTTAGGACAAGATACGGTCATTTCGAGTTTATAGTAATGTCGTTCGGGTTGACAAATGCCCCAGCCGCGTTCATGGATATAATGAACCGGGTTTTTCAACCTTACTTGGATAGGTTCATCGTGGTGTTCATCGACGACATCCTAGTGTACTCTAAGACTGAAGAAGAGCATGATGAGCATCTTCGGACTGTGCTGCAAGTATTAAGGGAGAAGAAGCTTTATGCCAAATTCAGCAAGTGTGAATTTTAGCTTAGGGAAGTTGCTTTCTTAGGACACGTGGTGTCTGCTGAAGGAATAAGGTGGATCCTAGAAAGATCGAAGCAGTGTTGAATTGGAAACCATCTAAGTCGGTGGCAGAGATTCGTAGTTTCTTGGGATTGGAAGGCTATTACAGAAGGTTTGCGAAAGGATTTTCGTCAATAGCCGCGCCTTTGACAAAGTTGCTGAGGAAGGAAGTACCCTTTGTATGGACGGATAAACAGCAGGAGAGCTTTGAGAAGCTTAAGAAGGTTTTAACGGAAGCTCCAGTATTGGTTCAGCGAGGTAAGAAAGGATTTCACGTGTATTGTGACGCTTCCCATACAGGTTTGGGTTGCGTATTGATGCAAGATGAAAAGGTAATCGCATATGCATCCCGATAGTTGAGGCCACATGAGGTGAACTACCCGACGCATGACTTGGAATTAGCAGTAGTGGTCTTCACTCTTAAGGTATGGAGGCACTACCTTTATGGTGAAAAGTCGACGATCTACATAGACCACAAGAGTCTCAAGTACCTGTTGACTCAGAAAGAGTTAAACTTGAGGCAGCGTAGGTGGGTGGAACTACTAAAGGACTATGACTGTTCGATAAAATATCACCCGCAAGGTGAATGGAGTGGTGGATGCCCTAAGTTGGAAGGTGGTGTCGGATCTGAGGGCAATGTTCGCGCATTTGAGTTTGTATGATGATGGAAGCCTGTTGGCAGAGTTGTAAGTCAAGCCGACGTGGTTGAATGAAGTGAAAGAGGGACAGTTGGCTGATGAAGACTTAAGTGCTAAGTTACAACAAGTACAGAACGGAGAGTTAGTGGACTATGGTGTTAGTGATGAAGGAGTATTGTGCTTCAAAGGAAAGGTCTGTATGTCGAAGGACGAGGAGCTAAGACAGAGGATTCTTCGGGAAGTGCATGGTAGCCCTTATGATATGCATCACGGAGGCACCAAGCTGTACAGGGATCTAAGGGAACAGTTTTGGTGGCCTGGTCTAAAGAAGAAAGTTATTGAATTTGTTGGCAAGTGTCTGACGTGTCAGCAAGTTAAGACTAAACACCAAGTTCCACCGGAATTGCTTCAGCCAATCGAGATTCTGCAATGGAAGTGGGAAAGAATTGCCATGGACTTCGTTAGTGGGCTTCCCGTTACGCCTAATAAGAAGGACTCGGTATGGGTAATAGTGGACCGTCTGACCAAGTCCGCGCACTTTATCCCGGTAAGAGTTGATTATTCTCTTCAGAAATTGGCTAAGTTATATGTGGCAGAAATTGTGAGGCTACATGGAGTGCCGGTGTCTATCATTTCGGATAGAGACCCAGGATTTACGTCTCGATTTGGAGGGCACTTCATCAAGCTTTAGGCACTAAGTTGGATTTCACTACGGCTTTTCATCCACAGTCAGACGGGCAATCTGAACGGGTAATCCAAGTATTGAAGGATATGTTGAGGGGCTGTGTGATGGATTTCAGAGAAGTTTGGAGGAGTATTTGCCTTTAGCAGAGTTTGCCTACAACAACAGCTATTAGGCAAGTATTTGAATGGCACCTTATGAAGCGTTGTATGGTCGAAAGTGTCGGACTCCTACATGTTGGACGGAATTGGGAGAACGTCAAGTTTTGGGACCAGAATTAGTAGCAGAGTCTGAAGAGAAGGTTAGGATAATTCATGCACGGTTGAAAGAAGCATCTGATAGGCAGAAGTCGTACGCAGATCTCAAACGAAAGGAAATCAAATTTGATGTGGGAGATCAGGTATTCCTTAAGGTTTCGCCTTGGAAGAAGGTGATGAGATTCGGTCCCAAAGGGAAACTAAGTCCAAGGTTTATAAGACCCTATCGGGTGTTGAAGCGAGTTGGACTAGTGGCATACTAGCTAGAGTTGCTGCCAGAGTTGCAGCAGATGCACGACGTATTCCATGTATCCATGCTACGTCGCTACCGATCAGAACCATCCCATGTAGTACCAGTTGAAGAAGTGGAGCTAAGGCCAGACTTATCCTACGAGGAAGAGCCGATTCAGATCTTGGAACGAGACATGAAAATATTACGGAGGAAGTCAGTTCCTCTAGTCAAAGTGTTGTGGCGCAATCATGGATCGGAGGAAGCTTCGTGGGAGCCAGAAGAGGCAATGCGATAGCAATACCCTCATTCATTTTAGCCAAGGAATTTCGAGGACGAAATTTATTTTAAGAGGGGTAGAACTGTAACATCTTGAAAATGGGCCTATGTATTTCTGATTTAATTATACGAAATGGCATGACTTATGTATTATGAATGTATGATGAACATTTTTGGAAACTTGGAAATGTTAAGTTAAAATAGGAAAGTGAACATTTTGGAAAGTTGGAAATATTAAGTTAAAATAGGAAAGTGAACATTTTTGGAAACCTGAAATGTAAGGAAATGATTTAGAAATGTTAAGTATAAAAGAGGAAACTAAAACAAGGTGGCCTTAAGAAAATTAATAGAAGAAATTTGACACAAACATAGGCTTGTTTAAGTGGCTTGGAGGCACCACTTAAAGCCCAGTAGGTGATGCCACAATCAAGGGGAAGGAGCCTAGGTTTGAGTCATTTGGGGAGCAAACAAAGGAATTTTATTTTGGTGCAAGGAACAAGAGAGTTGGTCGGCATTAAGGCACTTGAAAGAGGAGTTTTATTCTCTTTAAATTTTCGGATAAATAGTAGATAAATGGTGATTTAATATTAGATTATTTTAAGTGGATTAAAGAAGAGATAATTGATGAGATTAATTAAGGTGATAAATAAAAGATAAAATTTATCAAGTTGTGGAAGAGATGGCCGAATGGGGGACTCTTGGGGTAATAGTTTCGGCAAATAGGAGAAAACAAGGCCATTCTTCACACTTTTCTTCCCTCCTATTCTCTGCCAAATTCCCTAAGCAACATTCTCTCTTCTCTTTTTATTTTGTCAAGTCGAAATCTACTTCTTCTTTATCCACCATTGATGATTCTTTAAGCCTCAAGAATCAAAAGTGTTGACACACCTCTAGGCCATAGTCGACTAGTCTTCAAGACTCCATAGTCGAATCTTTGAGGAGCTCCAAGCATAGGTGCTGTCGATTTCTTCAAGTAAGGGTAAGATCAAAAATTCTGTTTCCATTCTTCTACTTTTAGTATTGTCGAAATCAAGGTATTAATCCTATTAGTGATCTTTGGACGAAACTTGAAGGTTCTTTGGGATCTCTGCTATTGTCGACATCTCCATAGTCAGATAGTGCTTTTAAGATTTCAAGGATCTAAGGTGAGTCACTCTTTGACATTCGACCAAAGGCCATTTAATAGTGATTAAGTGTTAAGAATCGATCTAACATATAATTATATGGATTTCGACAGGCACCTAAGACAAAAGATTATTTTCGGGATTTAAGATTTGGAAGGTAAGCACATAGGTATATTCGGCCAAGGCCTGTATTGATACTAAGATCTATTTCTTACATGTTAAAAAGCAAACTAACCTTTGTAGAGATCCAATGTTTGGTGAATACAAGGAGGAGTATAGCAAAGTTTTGAGATTTGAGTGATAAACAAATCGGCATCAAGGTAAGTTTTAGTGTGCAAATCCTCCTAGGATTTGGTTTTGTGTGAATGGATTTTTATTAAATCTTTAATATGGGCGAATGTAGGAAATTAAAGATCTAAGGCGAGAGATCGGATTTGGGATTCAAGTGAAATTGTTAAGTTTAATCGGTGTGTACCCACACTACTTTTTAATAAGATTTATGGCATTAATTAATATGTGCATGTTTATAAGAATGAGAATATGGCTAAGGTACCATACTATGGTACAAAAGTACTCAGGTACGTTTCCTACTCCTACTAGGACTATGAATATATGTTATTTTAACATGTGAAAAGTGATAAGAATGTGAATTAAGGCATGATTTTGCATATTATGTCTGAAATATGGGGGCATATGGGCTATATGAAAAGGGGAAGTTAATGTGGTGACCTAAGACCACGAAATTTGAATGTGGTGACCTAAGACCACGATAACTGAATGTGGTGACCTAAGACCACGAATTCTAAATGTGGTGACCTAAGACCACGAATCTTTATTAGGGCGATGAGCACGTCGACTACAGCAACTGCCTTCGATGGTATGTAGCGGATGGAGGGTTGACTTAGTAGTCCCCACGGTGTGTAGGTTGGTATGGAGGACGTGTAGCGAATGGCTATCTAGGTTTGGGTTCGGGTTGCATCATTATTTTCATCTATTTGTTTATGAACATGTATGATAATGTATGCCTGAATTACTAAATGTTAGTGTTGGTTACACATTGAGTCTGTTTGACTCACCCCTTCTGGGATTATTTTTCAGGTGACGATCAGTGATGGACCGGGCCGGCAGATGCTTAGTGGAGGCCATGTAAAGTTTAGATTTCTTTTATTTGGACTATTTTACTTTAAGTATTTTGAGTTTAAATTTTGGAAATTACTTGATGTAATAAGGCCTTAGTAGAACTATTTAATTCTGTTTTTGTTTATTAAGCTTACAAACTTTTATTTATTAAAAGATTAAGTAAACCTATTTTTTAAAACAAAGCCCAAATGTTTTGTCACCTAAAGTAAAGGATTTTAATAATGAAATAAACTTATTTTCAACTCAAGCCCAACCCAAAACGATCTTTCTTCCAAATCACACAAGTTTTGCCTAAGTAACAAAAGAATTTGAAACGGTTTACACCGGAACATACCAGATCCGGACAAGGCTCGTGGGCCGGGTTTGGGGTGTTTCACCTATTGAGTTGGAAACACATCAACTGTACTCAAGGTAAATCCATTTCTTTGGATCAATTGGTACCACACTTCTCCTCGATTAAGCTATATCTCTACATTGTTAAACATAAAAGAGTGTGAACTTTTTCAAGCTTAGTGAGTTCTCAAAGATTGCCACAAGTAATTACAGTATCCGAAGTTAAAAGAAAGCATACAATCACAATTAATCATGGTAAGCATTGAAGCATAATCCATAGCATCACATTGATATGTTGGCAAAATGTAATTATGAAGCATATATACAAAATATATTATAAGGAATAACCCAATTTCCATATATGACCAATATAATGTGTAGCATAAAGCTATCACCTACACAACCAATCATAGCCTCCAAACACAACCAAATATAGCCTCCCAACACTACCAAATATACCCTCCAAACATGTCCACTTAAGCATGTATACTTACTATTTTATGCACACTTTCACATATCACACAACTCATGTTCATATCACATTTTCAAGTCTCATATCATATTCAATCTTAAACACATAACATTTTCGTTGTCATATCAATATACATCACATAACATATTCACTTACACATTTGCAAATCATTATTAGATTAAGTAGACACACTTACTCATGGAAATTAGTATAGGTGATTAGGCTACCGAAGCTCCATTTTAACACTTTGATCTGTGCTTAATTGTAGCACACCCAACCATTCACCTTCTCGGTACCTCTTGCACAACAATGTTAACCAAGCTTTTCTTTCCCTTTCTCCTTGCTCGTGGAAGCTCCCAAAGAGTCTGGTACTTTTCATTCACATCAAGTAAATTGCAAACATATTATAAACAATATCAAGCACATTCAAATCATATCAAAAATACAAACCACAACTCATCAATTATTGTAACATCCCGTTTTTAGTCAAATCAGAAAAGCAATTTTGGGACCACAAATTCAAGGTTTAAAATTTTTTTATTATTAAATTGAACTCTAAAGCATGATAGTATGATTGTGTGAAAATTTCGTTAAGAAATTTTATCGTTTGAGTGCTTAATTTGATAAAAAGGACCAAATCGCGTAAAGTGTAAAACTTGAGTTCTATTAGCTAAAGGTGTCTAATAGCTATAGAACCTTCAAGTAAAGGTCCTTATGTGCTAAATATTCCATTACTTAGATAGTGGATATTATTGGCTTGGCATTATTGAAATTTTGATTAAGTTTTAAGGTTAATTTAGTAAATTGGTAATTAATGATAATTAAAATAAAAAAAAGTGAGCATCATCTTCCATTATATTTTTACAAATGAAAATAGCATGATAAGGATCCATATTAATGGTTCTTCATTTGGCCATCCCCATTTCTTGCAATTAGGTATGGTTTTTGTCCTGTTTTTAATGATTTGTATATTTTTGAGATCGTTGCAGCTTAATCTAGCTAGCCCAGGGACTAATTTGTAAAATTGTTAAAGGTTTAGGGTTGTTCCATTGATTAATAAGTGTGTATTTTGATGTTTAATGATAGAAAATGTATGGTTTTTAGATAAACAACATTTGTTAAGTGATTTTTAGTAAAACATCCAAATAGGGTTTTAATTATGAAATGTGTAAAATTCATGGTTAAAATGTGAAATAAATGAAAAATGTGGGCTTATTAGGACTTAATTGAAATTTGGCTAGCATGGGTATAGGTTGAATTGCATGAAATTGAATTTTTAAGAGATAAGGACTAAATTATAAAAATGTTGAAATTTTAGGGGCAAAAGTCTAAAATTACCTTAATGTATATTTTGGACTAAATTGACTAGAGTGGTGGTTAAATAAGTTAACTTTGATTACATATAGATCAAGAAAAGTGAAATTTGGATTAGATTAGGGGAAAACAAAGTATCAGATTAATTAGACTTATTTCGTTGTTTTAGCATTCGAGGTAAGTTCATATGTTAATAAGCATTAATATAATTGTATTTTAAATGCTTTAATATTGAATTATTTGCAAATAAGACATTGCAAATATGTTCGACGACGATT
Organism: Gossypium rotundifolium; assembly: GCA_025506655.1. NCBI lineage: Eukaryota > Viridiplantae > Streptophyta > Magnoliopsida > Malvales > Malvaceae > Gossypium > Gossypium rotundifolium. The sequence goes on along the minus strand of CP106727.1, from coordinate 117,187,354 downwards.
CAAAAAATGAGAAATCCAGAGTGAACCTTAGGAGTAGATTAGGATACAAATGACATGTCATTAGGGGTTATGTGATTTGGGTCTTTGGTTCGACGTCCCACTGGTGGTTGAGTTATCCAAAGATGTGTTGCGATTCTAGTCACTTGTGTAAGCAAAGACCGCAGAAGCTTTGTCATTATCGTCAGCTTGTGTGAGCAGACCCGTTGATAGCTCGAGAGTGAGCATTATATGTGATGTGAGATTGAGATAGCTTCGGCTATATATGTGGCACTTAGTGTGTGAGATTCCTGGGTATCTGATAGTATTTCGAATGGCTCAATGGGCATATCAAAGATATGGATGAGTATGAGATCAATAAAAGCTTGTACAAGTATGTAAGTGAAATATACAATCATTGAATCGAAGAATTTGATGGAAGTTGTGTTTAATCTTAGATTGAGTACACATGTTAAGTTATGCTTCAAATTTGAATTGCATTATATGTTGTTTATATATTTGAATTGTTGGTTGGTAAGTTTTACTTATTCATCATATGAGCTTACTAAGATTTATAGCTTACTTTGTTTATTTCCTTGTTTATAGTGAAATTGAAGCTAGCTTAGATTTGGGAATCGTCGAAGATTGCATCACACTATCCAACTATCACTTTGGTACTTTTGAATCTATTTTTTTGGTATATGGAACGTATAGGAAGTATGGTCATTTTGGTTATGGTTTGGTAATGAATTTAGTCATTTGAAATGGATTGTAAATATTAAGTGTTTGGTTTTGTATATAGCCATAAGAGTTGGCTTATTTTGGTTGATTTGGGTGTGTATATATATGTGCAAATGGCCTATGTCTTGTGTTGATAATTGCTATGTCAATGCTTGTGGTGAATGGTTGATATTAGAGAAATTATATGCTTGTGAGATTAGGGTAAATGATGTAAAATTTGAAGTGTCCACATTGATGATTTAAGAATGTGAAATTTCGGTATGAGATTGAATGGTATATTGTGGTATTTGTGTGACTTGTAGTTGTTGATATTGAAATGGTATGGTTTATGCTTGGTTGAGGTGGATTGAATGCATATTTAAGCCATGTTTGTGTGCCAATTGGGTTGGTTTAAAAGTGTGCAAATTGGGTGGCAAAATGGCTTGGTAAATAGCATTTTTGTCCACACGGGTAGAGACATGGGCGTGTGTCTCAGCCGTGTGTGACACACGGTCATGTTACACAACCATGTGTCCCCTGGTGTTGAATGAAAAATTAAGTCAGTATGCTCTACATGGCCCAGCACACGAGTGTGTGACTCGGTCGTGTGGCATAAGTCAGTATACCTTACAATTTTCACATGACCTAGCATACGGCTTGGCACAAGGGTGTGTGTAGCCATTTCTTAGGCCACACGGGCTGGTCACACAGGTGTGTGGTTGGCTGTGTGACCCAAGTCAGAGAGTTACACTGTAATATCCTAAAATTTGAGTATCTTTTGTGTTGGCGTGGGTATGAATTTTTGTGTGTTAGCATAGTCTTGTGAAGGCTTGATTTTATTTAGGAAGCTAGAATAATTTTTAGTATGGATTATTTAATGAAGTGGATTAAGTGAGCTTGACACTTAAGTTAATTTAAGTGTTAAATTAAGCATATGAGGAGTTAGTGGCAAGGTGGTTATGATGCTTGGATAGTTGCTTGAGGTTAGAGGTTCGAGTAGCATGTTTAGCATTTTGAAGACTTTATTTTGTGTTCTAGCATTGATGGACGGTCAAACTTTATTCATGATAGGTTGGACTCTTAACTTTTGGTAAGTTGAATATTTGTTTAAGGAAAGCATGAAATTGGGGATAAGAATCTTAAGGTTTTGGTATGATGAGGGACAAAAGGCATGGAATATGGAGGATGTTTTGGAAAGTATTCCTAGGCCATTAGTGAATGTATGTGGACGGCATGGGTGTTTAGGGGTGGTAGAATGTTGTTAGGTGGTTTGGGGTATAGTTAGCCAACTTTTCATTTGTGCATCTTTTGGTATTGTTTTCTTTCTCTCCAAAAACTCCCACCTTGACCGAATGTTTATTGTGCTTTTGGTGCAAATTTGCCTTTGGTTTTAGCCTTATTTTGTTTGAACCAAATACCATTTTCTTTCTTTCATTTGCTCTTTTGAAACCTAAACTATAATTGAACTTTGTGCATTTTGTGCACTTTCTTTTTGGCAAAGAAGTGTTTGGCGAACCTCTCTCCCATATTTCTCTTTTTCTTCTCTTGAGATTGGTTCATAATCACATTTCTCCTACTTTCTCTTGGTCAAACTTCCTTCTCTCCATCTCTCTTTACTTTCTTTCATTTTTGTTCAAAGCCATAAACATTCCTCTCCCATTGAAATCTCTTTCATCTTTTCCTTTTTCCTTTCTCTTTCTCCACTTTAATCGAATCCTTTTGTTATTACAAATCAACCATAGCCGAATTTCTTTGACCATTTAATCATTTTGCGAAACTTCCTTTCTCTTATTGTTTTGTTTTGGTGAATATTCAAGGTAGATTCTCTTTGCTTTCTTCAATCGATTTTGGTTAATAAGTAAGTATTCTTGGCCGATTTTCCTATTATTTCTTTTCTCCTCTCTATGATATTTTCTTGTAGACAAAGGTCGAACCTATGGAAATTTGTTGCAAGGTTCTAACCATTTTAGGAACCGATTTTTTTAGGCTCCTCGACGTTGGAAGCAATCAATCTAAGCCTCACATCTTGATTATCGCTTTGGGTAAGTTTAGGTAAGACTTGGTTTTCAAGTGATAATTCATTGGATTTAGTGGTAGGTGAATGGCCTTTGTTTATAATTTAAGTATTGGTCGATTGTAGGACAAGGTGATTTAGTGCGATAGATCGAATCTCCTAAGTTAGTTCTTCCTTTGGTGAAAGGTGTGTATCTTACACACTTTATAACTTGGTTTATATATGTATTTATGTGTGTTATAACTAATCATATTATGAAAGTGGGAAAACGATGAGATTTGGATATGATACCATGATGGTATGAATGAGGATTCGGTAAGTCCGCTTTTGATATGTTGTAAATACATGTGGATAGAAATCATGATCTACGATTTATGATATATTTGTTATGAGATACATATCAAAGTATATTGACATGATTTGTTTATTTATTGCATTGGCATGGGCAATATGAGAGGAGGGGGAGATTGATATCGTGTCTTCGGACACCAGAGGTTTGGTACCTCCAGTGATTTGGTATCACATTCGTGTCTTCGGACACTAGTGGTTTGGCACCACCAGTGATTTGGTATCACATTCGTGTCTTCGGACACCAGAGGTTTGGCACCTCATAGCGACTCATCCCTGTGGTTAACACCACCGTAGGTTAGCCCCACTTTTGAGATATGGGATCGTCGCCAGTGATTTGGTATCCACGTGGATTGGCCCCACAGATGGTTATTCGTGACTTTGGTCACCAGTGATTTGGTATCACAATTATATCGTGACTTCGGTCACCAGTGGTTTGGCACCACCAGTGGTTTGGTACCACATGGGGTAGAAAAGGAGTTATGGATGGCTAGGTTGGGTGCATTATACATATATGTTGCTTTGTTATAATTTGTGTAAGTATGTGTTATTTTCCTGGAGAGGAAATATGCACTGAGTCTTGGTGACTCACCTTCTCCCTTATCCTTTCAGGTGATTCGTGAGATCGCGGATGATGAGCCGGATGAACTCGAGGAGGCTATGCAATAAAAGTTGGTTTTATATGAACTTCCATTTGGATATTTTATTTTAATGTCATTTTCATATTTTTATGGATTTGTAATAAGGCCTGTTTAATCATGTTTTGGATTATTTTTATGTTTTGAATATGTTTAAAATATGGCTTATAAATTACTTGGTTAATTTAACAATTGAGCCCAAAGTTTTCTAAATTAAAAACTCGCAATGGTTTTAAAATTCTTACCATCGGGTAACATGAATTGTAACATCCAAGGTTTAGGGGCTATGCAGTTGAGTATAATTTAGGTGTTGGAAGGTTTTTGGGTGTGCTTGGATGTGTTTAGAGGATTTAAGAATGCTTGGATGAAAGGAGAAGGCTTTGGAAAATTTTAGATTTCTAGTGTAAAAAGGGGAAATGGGGCGAGAAGGCCTTAAAATAATTTGGTGGAGTTTAGGACGCAAGAAATGAATTGGAAAAGTGGCTCTTATGCACCACTTAGGCGCTGGAGGAGAGAAAGGCGCAGTTCGAGGGTCGGAGCAAGATTTTGGCGTTTTATTTTGTTATGTGGTGATGGGTGAAGTAGAAAGGAGTTAAAATAAATGTTGGGGCTTTATGGACATGAAAGGCGGTGGGCGGAGTGGTGAGGCGCTACTTGAAAGGCGCTTAGGTGCGGTCGCGAGTTCGAGGCGCAAGGGAGGCGAATTTTGATATTTATTTTGCAAGTCGGAGTTGGAGATGTAAAGGGCTTAAAAGAATATATTGCGCGGTTATGTCACAAAACAACGCCTAGGCCGAATGGCCTGGGGCGCTACTTGTCGTTGGTTCCCTGTGTCCGTGTTCGAACCTTGGAGGCTGCAGTGGGGTTTTCTTCTTTTTTTTCACGATTGGCGTGAAGGTGGACGACACATGGGGAGCTAAGGTTGTTTAGTCCTTTTGGATTCTACCGAAGGAGTGATAAGGGTTTGTTATTTTATTATTTTAGATAAGTGTAGAATTATTTTAGTTGGTTTTAAATTAGAAATAAGGGATAATGGTGCTATTGGATTGTTTTTTAATAGGAGTAGGAGGTAAAATATGAGTTTAAAATAGGAAGGAATTTGGATTAGAATTAAAAAGAATTGGTGGTCGCCAAGGGTGGTCTTTTGCTTCGATTAAAGTGGTGATATTGGATATAGTTTTATTAGTGGTTTATTTGTTTATCTACTTAGTTATTTTAAGTATAAGATTATTATTTATTGGATTAAGTGAGGATAATTCAACTATTTGAAGGATTAATATAGGAGGTGGACTAATTCAAATTAAATTGAATTAGTGGCCATAGTGGTGGTGCATGTTGGCTTCTTCACGTGGGAGTAGTGACCAATGCTATAAATAGGAGAGCACCCTTTAGAAATTCTTTTCTCCTTTTTGTTCTCCAAGTCAAATTCTTCCCCATCCCACTCTTTTGTGCCGATTTTCTTTGTGAGAAGTCACCTATTCATTCCCATTTTCTTTGTCTTGTGACCAAACTCTTAAGTCCCTTAAAGGTATTTCATTTTCTTCTCCTTGAATTCCTTTTATATTTTTCTAGTTGACCAACCCCATCCCTCTCCTGCACTTTTGCAAAAATCCATAATAACACCTTTGTTAGCCGAACACTCCAACTTCATTGGGAAGCCTAACCAAACCTTTATCCTCTCTATCGCCTTCTATTTTATCAAGTCCCCAAGTTAATCTTATTCCTTGAGGTGGCCAATTATTGGTTGGGCAAAGGTTGGAGCGTTGGGGCTTTTCTTTAGTCGTTGTGGAAGGTAAGGTCGTATGTTATTAATCTATCTCTTCTAGTATTCGGCCTAGGGACCATACTCACGGACTTTAGTAGTAGCCGATTCTAATGGTCTTGTGTATAGGGATTTTCGGCAACTTCTTAAGACTATTGGTGTTTTAGGATCTGAGTAAGTGGGGCAAATCGGCAGAAGCAAAGGGAAGCCTTCGGGATCTCAGTATTTCGGTAAGGATGTTAATAGGTGATCTAGATTCGATATTTGTAGATTTTGATTGCTGTGATTAATTGTGTGGTTCGATTAAGTATCGTCGATGGATGCGAAAAGCCGCCAAAGTGGGCAAGGAAAACACCCATCCCAAGTTCAAGAAGAGATCCATTTCTGTGACGGATTGGCCACCGGTGTGGGCCAACAACAGAAAACTATAGGCAAGTGGCCATAGTTTCGTTAAGCGATAGTGTCGGGATCGAAGGTTTAGAGCTTCAGGTCATAAGGTGTGTAGTTAGCCATTGTTTCCGGATCGTATGATCTCTGTGTGCTATACGCTTACTAATGAATGCGTACCATATGTGAAATGGATACCCTTAAGGGTATGATGATGACCAAAGTTAGTAGAAAATTGGTTAATATGTGATAGTTGATTTTTTTTAATATGTGAGTATGCCTATGATTGTGAATGACATGCACATGCATCATCTTGTCATTATATCATGTTACATGTGCATGGGTGGGTTTTGAAAGAAGGTACGGGTGTACTTCTAGTACGTAGTTGATGTCAGCTTTGTGCTACATCGTGGATTGACGCTGACTGAGGTCGCGTTGTGGATCTTTGCAATTTAGTTCGCGTGGTTACCTGGACTGATATCGGCTTATGCCATATCGTGGCTTGATGGGTTGCTATGTGCCCCATCGTGGTTTGATGTTAGCTACGTGCTACATCGTAGATGTCATTGGTTGCCTTAGGAGGGAAAAGGAGAGGGTGATTCGATAATCCCCTGGTGTGTGGTAGGCTAGACAAGGGGGTGTGTAGCGGATGGACCTTAGGATTGGGTTGGGTATCATGATTGCATGGTTTTGTTATGAAATGATATGGAAATGGGCCAAGCCCAAGATGACATGTGGATAGGTATGTTTTGAGAACATACGTGGAAATGGGCCAAGCCAAAGATCGGTGGATCGATGAGAAAAGGGCCTAGCCCAAAGCTTGAATATGATTTGATTGTGGGCCAAGCCGGATCGTGGTAATGTCTATATGATTATGTTTACATGTTGCATTTGATAATTGGGTTGATTTGTGGCTAACATGTGGGTGGATATCGATGGTTTAATTACACACTGAGTCTGTGTGACTCACCCAATTATTTATCCAACATCGCAGGTGACTTGTTGATCGGACCGAGTCGGAGAGGATGCAAGGTAGCCCATGCAAAAGAAGTTTTCTTGCAAAAGCAGATTTTATGCAGTAGATGTTTTATTTGATTTAATTATTTTATATCATCAGTATTTTGGGTATTGATTTGATGTAATAAGGGCCCCTTTTGATTTAAAGTACTTTATTTATTATTGAAGTTTATACTATACTTAGAAATATCTTTACAAATGATTAATATCATACCAACTTATAATAAAGTTTTAATTCAAATCAAGCTTAGATTATTAAATAATTTTTAATGGACACATTTTCCAAAAGTTAACAAAATTTTCAAGTTCCACCACAAGTAAGAATATTTTTCAACATTTTTCGCAGTGACATACCAGATCCGGTCAGGACTTGTGGGCGGGTTTGGGAATGTTACTGATTTATATCGAGCCGATTCAAAACTCGACTTTGAGGGTTTTGGGTTCAAACATTTTCAAAATAGGCTTTTCGAAAATATGGGCTTTTAGGAAAAAAAAATTAGGTTATTCTGGCATGACACCTGTGTCTCCTACCAAGTCCACTGTAAGTACTTCTAAACTATTGAAGTGATTTGTTGATGTGAATTATTATGGGCTTAGTTTGGGCTCAGAGATTAGAATATTAGGGCTTTTGGACCCTAGGACTAGTCTACCCAAACATATGCATAAGACTTAAGGATCATTAAACCCACCGTGAAGCAAGTCACCGAGTTAAGGTGTGGCAACCCTGCACGCATGTCAGGAGTGGTATTCAAGAAGAGCTTGGTATTTAAGTAGTCCTAGCGACTCACCTCCTCTTTACTTGAATCCTACCTGGTGCGTAGCTGCGGTTCACCTTAACCAAGAGGACTTGTTCACAGGCTAAACCAATCATTAAAACCCGAAAGGGACTAGCTTTACTGTTTTAAAAACCCTTAGTTTTAAAATTTCCAAAATTTACCCCTTTGATTTGTGAAGCCCTAAATATGATTTTGAAAGACACTTGTTGATTTACAAAATTTCCCAAAATGCCCCTGTATTGTAAAATTACCGTACTACCCTCAACACTTGATAAAATGTTTTTTACTTTACAAAATATCAAAATCTTGAGGTTTCGAAATATTAAGATTACTAAAATGCCCCTGACTTTCAAGATTTCCGGTTCAACCCTAATTTTAATAAAATTCTCTCACTTTGCAAAAGTATCCAGTTTTCTGTATTTCAAAATAATACCCTGACTTTGGAAATTTACAGAATTACCTTGATTGACAAAATTACTAAAATACCCCTGTAGGAAGATGAGGTAATACCCCTGGGGTAGAAATGGGCAGAAATGTCCGAATAGTGAATGTGTGTGGTAGATACCACTGAATGAGTGTGTCTCTATTCATGAACATGAATGTGACTCCCGGATTAAGGTAGTGAACTTGAACCGAACCTTGTGTGATCGAAAGAACCACTTCTAGAATCTCTTCTCATAAAATTGCTCATGGATAAATAGTGGAACAAAATTTCTAATGCATAAAACTTGTTAATCAGATTAAATCGCGACGATAGAGATGAGTTTTAGGGGACGCGGTAGAGGTAGAATGGCAGCATCGGAACCGGTAGGGTCTGGCCATGGGTCGAAAGTGAAGTGCCGCCAAGAAGGGCGCGAGGAACAAGATCGATAGGTGAAGATGACACGATCGCGGGCCATGTTACGAGTGCTAGAACGAGTAGCAGGAGCTAGTAGGGGAAATGGAACCCGGAAGTCGGTATCGAAAAGGCTTAGATCGAACGGAGCTGAGATCTTTAGAGGAGTGTTAGGAGTAGCTCCGAACGTAGCGAAATATTGGTTGGAAGCAGTCGAAAGAATTATGGACGATTTGGACTGTACCAATGAAGAAAAGCTGAAGGGTGTTGTTTCATTACTTCGTGACGAAGCTTATCGTTGGTGGCTCACTGTCAAACAAGGTGTACCGGCAGATCGATTGGATTGGGATTACTTTAAGGCTAAGTTTGAAGGAAAGTATGTAGGAGCCAGTTATTTGGACTCGCAAAGGAAAGCGTTTCTAAATCTAGTGCAAGGGAATAAGTCGATAGCGGAGTATGAAGCTGAGTTTGTGTGACTAAGTTAGTACGCCAAAGGAATCGTGGCTACTGATTATGAAAGGAGTGTTCGATTCGAAGATGGGCTACGAGATGAGTTGCGGGAGTTGATAGCTCCGCAGAGAGAAAGGGACTTCGCCATTCTGGTGGAGAAAGCTCGGATCGCTGAAGAAGTTAAGAAGACTATAAGAGAAAACCGAGAGAAGAATAGGAACGAGAATAAGAGAAATGTTGGACCATCAGCATCGTTTGGTAATGTTCAGAAAAGACCAAGGATCGAGAATCCTGTTTGTACACCAGTGGATGTGAATGGGAATCATTCCTGTGCTAAGTGTGGGAGAACTCATTCAGGGGAATGTTGGGGAAATAGTAAGAAATGTTTTCGGTGTGGATCGAAGGCCCATTTGGTTAAAAACCTGCCTCGTGTAGCGAGAGGGCGAGGTTCGAGCCATGGAGGGAATGGTTCCAGTCAAAGTCAACCAAGGATGTGATATCAGGTAAGCTCCTTTGCTTTGGTACATGCTTTAATTACTTTGCTTGCTTATGAGTTAGCCCTTTTCTGTGTTGGTAAGGAGGTGTTTGGAATTTTGAGTGCAAACTTAGAGACCGTGGTTTGGAAGTATGGTAGATTAAGTTCAGAATGCGCAGCAGAGGTGTAGAATAGCGAGTTATGACTATCCGGTAATAAGTAATTTCGAGGACGAAATTATTTTTAAGGGGGGTAGAATTGTAACATCCAAGGTTTAGGGGCTATGCAGTTGAGTATAATTTAGGTGTTGGAAGGTTTTTGGGTGTGCTTGGATGTGTTTAGAGGATTTAAGAATGCTTGGATGAAAGGAAAAGGCTTTGGAAAATTTTAGATTTCTAGTGTAAAAAGGGGAAATGGGGCGAGAAGGCCTTAAAATAATTTGGTGGAGTTTAGGACCAAGAAATGAATTGGAAAAGTGGCTCTCATGCGCCACTTAGGCACTGGAGGAGAGAAAGGGCGCAGGTTCGAGGGCTAGAGTAGCATTTTGGCATTTTTATTTTGTTATGTGGTGATGGGCTGAAGTAGAAAGGAGTTAAAAATAAATGTTGGGGCTTTATGGACATGAAAGGCAGGTGGGCGGAGTGGCTGAGGCGCTACTTGAAAGGCGCTAGGTGCAAGTCGCGAGTTCGAGGCGCAAGGGAGGCAGAATTTTGATATTTATTTTTCAAGCTAGCGTTGGAGATGGAAAGGGCTTAAAAGAATATATTGCGCGGTTATGTCACAAAACAACGCCTAGGCCGAATAGCCTGGGGCGCTACTTGGTCGCTGGTTCCCCCAGGTCCTGTGTTAGAACCTTGGAGGCTGCAGGTGGGGTTTTTCTTCTTTTTTCTGCTGATTGGCGTGAAGGTGGACGGCACATGGGGGAGCTAAGGTTGTTTAGTCCTTTTTGGATTCGGCTGGAAGGAGTGATAAGGGTTTGTTATTTTATTATTTTAGATAAGTGTAGAATTATTTTAGTTGGTTTTAAATTAGAAATAAGGGATAATGGCTGCTATTGGATTGTTTTTTTAATAGGAGTAGGAGGTAAAATATGAGTTTAAAATAGGAAGGAATTTGGATTAGAATTAAAAAGAATTGGTGGTACGCCAAGGGTGGTCTTTTGCTTCGATTAAAGTGGTGATATTGGATATAGTTTTATTAGTGGTTTATTTGTTTATCTACTTAGTTATTTTAAGTATAAGATTATTATTATTTATTGGATTAAGTGAGGATAATTCAACTATTTGAAGGATTAATATAGGGAGGTGGACTAATTCAAATTAAATTGAATTAGTGGCCATAGGTGGTGGCCGCATGTTGGCTTCTTCACGTGGGAGTAGTGACCGAATGCTATAAATAGGGAGAGCACCCTTTTAGAAATTCTTTTTCTCCTTTTTGTTCTCCAAGCCAAAATTCTTCCCCCATCCCACTCTTTTGTGCCGATTTTCTTTGTGAGAAGTCACCTATTCATTCCCATTTTCTTTGTCTTGTGACCGAAACTCTTAAGTCCCTTAAAGGTATTTCATTTTCTTCTCTTTGAATTCCATTTTATATTTTTCTAGTTGACCGAACCCCATCCTCTCTCCATTTTTGCAAAATCCATAATAACACCTTTGTTAGCGAACACTCCAACTTCATTGGGAAGCCTAGTGAAACCTTTAGCCTCTCTATCGCCCTTCTATTTTATCAAGTCCCCGTCAATCTTATTCCTTGAGGTGGCCAATTATTGGTTGGGCAAAGGTTGGAGCGTTGGGGCTTTTCTTTAGTCGTTGTGGAAGGTAAGGTCATATGTTATTAATCTATCTCTTCTAGTATTCGGCCTAGGGGCCATACTCACGGACTTTAGTAGTAGCCGATTCTAATGGTCTTGTGTACAGGAATTTTCGGCAACTTCTTAAGACTATTGGTGTTTCAGGATCCGAGTAAGTGGGGCAAATCGACAGAAGCAAAGGGAAGCCTTCGGGATCTCAGTATTTCGGTAAGGATGTTAATAGGTGATCTAGATTTGATATTTGTAGATTTTGATTGCTGGGATTAATCATGTGGTTCTGATTAAGTATCGTCGATGGATGCGAAAAGCCGACCAAAGTGGGCAAGGAAAACACCCATCCCGAAGTTCAAGAAGAGATCTGTCATTGCAGACGGATTGGCCACCGGTGTGGGCCAACAACAAAAACTATAGGCAAGTGGTAGTAGTTTCGTTATGCGATAGTGTCGGGATCGAATGTTTAGAGCTTGTGTCATAAGGTGTGTAGTTAGCCATTGTTTTCGGATCTGTATGATCTCATTTGTGCTATACGTTCACTAATGAATGCGATACCATATGTGAAATGGATACCTTTAAGGGTATGATGATGACCAGTTAGTAGAAAATTGGTTTATATGTGATAGTTGATTTTTTAATATGTGAGTATGCCTATGATTGTGAATGACATGCACATGCATCATCTTGTCATTATATCATGTTACATGTGCATGGGTGGGTTTTGAAAGAAGGTGCGGGTTACTTGAGTACGGGTTGATGTTAGCTTTGTGCTACATCATGGATTGGCGTCGATCGAGGTCGCGTTGTGGATCTTTGCGATTTAGTTCGCGTGGTTACTGGATCGATATCGGCTTATGCCATATCGTGGCTTGATGGGTTGCTATGTGCCCCATCGTGGTTTGATGTTAGCTACGTGCATCGTGGATGGCATTGGTTGCCTTAGGAGGAAAAGGAGAGGGTGATTCGATAATCCCCGGTGTGTGGTAAATTTGGACAAGGGGTGTGTAGCGGATGGACCTTAGGATTGGGTTGGGTATCATGATTGCATGGTTTTGTTATGAAATGATATGGAAATGGGCCAAGCCAAGATGACATGTGGATAGGTATGTTTTGAGAACATATGTGGAAATGGGCCAAGCCCAGGTGATCGGTGGATCGATGAGAAAAGGGCCTAGCCAAAGCTTGAATATGATTTGATTGTGGGCCAAGCCGAGATCGTGGTAATGTCTATATGATTATGTTTACATGTTGCATTTGATAATTGGGTTGATTTGTGGCTAACATGTGGGTGGATATCAGTGGTTTAATTACACACTGAGTCCGTGTGACTCACCCAATTATTTATCCAACATCGCAGGTGACTTGTTGATCGGACCGAGTCGGAGAGGATGCAAGGTGGCCCATGCAGAAGAAGTTTTCTTGCAAAAGCAGATTTTATGCAGTAGATGTTTTATTTGATTTAATTATTTTATATCATCAGTATTTTGGGTATTGATTTGATGTAATAAGGGCCCCTTTTGATTTAAAGTACTTTATTTATTATTGAAGTTTATACTATACTTAGAAATATCTTTACAAATGATTAATATCATACCAACTTATAATAAAGTTTTAATTCAAATCAAGCTTAGATTATTAAATAATTTTTAATGGACACATTTTCCAAAAGTTAACAAAATTTTCAAGTTCCACCACAAGTAAGAATATTTTTCAACATTTTTCGCAGTGACATACCAGATCCGGTCAGAATTGTGGGCCGGGTTTGGGGATGTTACACGAATAGTTCAATAGTAAAATTACAAGTTAAATGTTTTCAACAAATTAAATGATTTCTAAAATTCAAGTTTCTATACTCAATTGCAAAAGGATTTTCAAAATGATATTTCGAAATTTTCTTAAAAAGATATAAATGTTTTTCTAACCTATGATTTATTCACTTATTTTAAAAGTTTTATGTAATTTCAAAGTAAATCTTTAGTTTTAACTTATTAAACATGTAATTTCTACAAATATAGAATTTCAAAGAGTTTTTCACAAAAATATAATTGTTAATTGATTTTTCAAAATATTTTCCTCAAGGACATACCAGATTCTATTAGGTATGTAGTGACCGGGTTTGGGGTGTTACATACACGGGGTCAGACATAGGGTCAGACACGGCCATGAAACACCCTTCACCCGTATTCCACGACAGAATAGGGTTACAAAACATTACTAGACTTATAACACATTTAAACATACATTTCTCATACATTTTCCAAATCCGTACAAACATCATTCACAAACAATCATATTGTCCCTATTATGAGCCTATGTAACATCCCGAAATTGGGCCTAGTAGGATTGGGCCCATTGGGTCTTGAGCACGGAAGCGTTTAAAATTTTGAGAACAAGAGTATGGCATTAATTCAAGTTGGACTTGTTAAGAAAGTAATTTTGGAAAGTTACGAGGTTTCTATGAAGTTCCGGGTTCAAGTTGGGCCTTAGTAAAATTTGTGTTTAAGCCTATTAAGGAGAGATAGTAAGTGACCTCAAAGCTTATGGAAATAAATGAGTAATGTGCTTGCATAAATGAGCAATTGGTAAAAAGGATATGGTGCCACATGATGGACTTTGAGGGAGGAGGTTCAAATCCCATGGTGTGCAAATTTTGACTTTTATTTTTGCATTCTTTCCCTAAATGTTGGCCAAAGTGTATATATGGCAAGGTGGACTTCTTTATTTTTGGTAAGGTGGCTAAAGAAATAAGGAAAAGTTGAGGTTGGGGAAAGAAATCAAAAGAAAAGATAAGTATGGGGGACATGATGGCACAAAAAGGGGAGAGTGTTATGGAAAGTATGGTTGGCCAATTTTGACCATTAAGGCCATGTATGTGGATGGTTTTGATAGGGAAAAAGGAGGAGCTAAATTATCCTAGCCTATTTGCAAGTTTGTGCTTGAAAAGCCTATTTTCTCTTTTGAACATTTTTGGTACTCTTTTCCAACCTTTTTCCTTTGTGTTAGCCGAATTACCTAACATTTCTTCTCATATCTCTTCTCTTCTTTTTATCATTCCGTAAACCTTTCTTCCATTTTCCTAAATCGACATTACCATATGATCAAATCTTCTTTATTATTTTCTCTTCAATAGCCGAATTTCTATCATCTTCTATCTTCCCCATTTTTGTGTGTTGGACATCTCTCCTTGGTTGAATCGGGTAAGGGCTTCATTTCTACTCCTTTCATTTTCTTCTGTTTCTAGCCGAATAGGTGTGTTCATCACTATATGGCTATTCCACTTTGTTTCTTATCAAAATATCACTCTCTCCATCACTGTCATATTTGATCAACTCTTTTTCGTAGAGTTCTAGTGGGTGGCCTAATACCAAATCCTTGTCGATTCATTCACAGTCATAAGCCAATTGGTGGGAATCGGATTATCATCGATTAAGGTAAGGAGTCTTTTCATAGTCCATTCGATATCGTTATTTGGTTATGGTGTTAATCGGATTGAAAGTTTGGGTAATCGATTATGTTGTTAGGCACGAAATCACTACATACTCTCTACTTGTGGATTTTTCAAAATAGTGGTAAAGTCGAACACCTATCTCTCATAATAAGAGACTCGGATTGTTGGTAAGTGATATAGATTATTAATCAATAGCAATACTTGGAAAAAAGTTGTAAATTGGGTTTTGGACTAATTGTTGACCGATTGTATCTTTAGGTGCCGTAGAGAATATCATGTTATGGATTCCGAATAAGGTGTGTAATCCCGTACCTTCTGAAAACATGTTTGATATGGTGTGTAATCTCACATCTCTCTGAAATTTTGTATGATATGTTTTGTGATTCTGTCGAAATACTGAATAAAATCGGGAACTGGCATCCGTGATCACTCGGGAGTGCGTATATTCGTAGTAGTAACCATATTTTGTAATAAAACAGTTCCGATTAGAAACAATAATGTGCTTTTGAAAAATCACGAAAAATATGAGAAAGGGAATTATAAAGTGAATAAGATATCTAATTAAAACTTATTGTGTCTATTTGATATGGAAGAAACGGAGAAGGAAAAGAAATTTTATATTCTGATATATTTTAGTTTTAGTGAGACTGGTTCTGATTGATTTCGTGGTTCCCTGTTCTGTCTTGGAAAAATCGGTTAAAATTGTACAAAGAGAATTATAAGGAATAATTTATATGTATAGATTCCCTAGTGATCCTATTTTCAATAGAAACAAGTGGGAGAAGTATATGAAAACCGTACAGTGAGATATTTGAAATTAAGACAAGAGAGGTCAGAATCATTGGACAGTGTAATAAGGGAAATTTTAAGGAATAAACTGTACTAAATGGTTAAGAAAAAAATTCTGGAAAAATTTCAGTAAGATGATATATGAGTCTAGTTTCAAGGAAAATTTACGGATTTAGATTTCGAGATTCCTAACACAAGTTATAGTCAATTTAGTTAGTATGATGCAGATGGACAGTTTAAATTGTTATGCCCAAATTAATAGTTAAGTTTGGATTGCAAAATTATCGAATTACCCTTAGTGGGTAAATTGCCGAATTACGAAAATGCCCCTATGGGCTGATTTGATAAGATTGCCTTAATGGGCTGATTTGATAAGATTGCCTTAATGGGCCGATTTTGCAAAGTGTTAATTTGCTATATGGGCCGATCTGATAATTTGTTATACGAGCCAATCTGATATTTTGCTAAATGGGCCGATCTGATATTTTGCTTAATGGGCCTAATTGATAAATTGTTATAATGGGCCATAATTTTGTAATAAATATCCGAATAAATTACTGTTGTTATATTGTAAAAATCATGATTTGTTATGCATCATATACATGATTTTGCATGGGATGGGATAATATTGAAGAGAAGTTCTGGTGGCTCTGCCACATATTTTGGTGACTTTGTCACAATCTGTTTGGTGGCCACGCCACGTATATTCTGTTATTCTGGTGGCTTGTCCACAATTAAATTTTTTATAAATGGCTTAATACTGCGATTGGTGTGTTGGCGGGGTGGGTTGACTTGATCCCCACAGTGTGTTGGTTGGTGCGGTGGTGTGTAGCGGATGGAATAATAGGTTTGGTTTGGGAACTGCATTTCATACACATGATATAATTGTTACATTATTTTGCTAAATGGGCTTCGGCCCAAGTTATTGTTAAATGGGCTCAAGCCTAAGTTTTTGCTAAATGGGTTTCAGCCTAGTGGATGACAGTAAGGGGATTGTACACTGAGTTCTTATAACTCACCCCCCTTTCTTTCTTAATCCCTGTAGGTAATGCTCAGTGACGAGGACTTGGGGCCATGAATGACTCGGTGGAGGCCATACTTCATAAATGATGATTGCAACTATTAGTAAACTACTTTTCGTATTATTTCGTTACCTTTACTATTTCGGGTTTTAAAGTTGTAATAAGGCCTCTGGTTTATTTTATATTGTTTTATGTTTGACGTATTTATATTTTGCTCAAATTACTTTAAATGGGATTTTTTCTAAAATCATAAACAAAGGTTTTCCAAAATAGATTAACAAATAGATTTCGTTACAAACCTTTGCCAATATTTTAACTTAGAGATGTTCTCTTAAATTATCAATGACATTTTCAAAAGTTACGGTTAAAGTTCACTACCTCAATTTTCGACTCATCAATCAACCTCTCAAAAATACTTGTATTTTATCTACGTTTTCGCAATGTTTTCAAAATGCTTCTGCAACTCTATTTGCAAACGTCATATTTTTGTAAATTGTTTTCTTTATTTTAATGAAGTGATACCTCTTTTACGTACGAATGAAAAGGACTTAAATGTTTTTTTTTCATGTGACATGTCAAATCTGGCCTTAGCTCCTGGGCGGGTTTGGGGTGTTATAGCCTTTGAGGCCTAAAACATGCAATCGAAATGGTTTGAGACTAAACCGATAACTTGGGAAACTTTTGAAACACTTAGAACATTTTTCAAACTACAGGGGACACACACCCGTGTGGTCTAGCCGTGTGTTTCACACAACCAAAGACACGCCCATGTCATAGGCCGTGTGGACATTAGAAATGAAATTAGGTGGCCGTGTCCCAGCCCGTGTCTGACCCTGTGTAACTCTCTGAGTTGGGTCACACGGCCAACACACACGCCCGTATGGCTAGCCAGTGTGCAAGGCAGTGAGCTAGGCCATGCCAATCCTATAGGGTATATTAACTTATGCCACACGGCCAAGTCACACGCCCGTGTGCTAAGCCATGTGGAGCATACTGACTTGATTTTTAATTCAACACCAGGGGACATGTGACTGTGTAACCTGACCCTGTGTCACACACGGCTGAGACACATGCTTGTGTCTCTGCCCATGTAGACAAAAATAGGCTATCTACCAAGCCATTTTTCCACCCAAACTTGTACACACCTTAACCAACCCAATTGGCACCAAAACATGGCATATATAGGCATTCATCTACTCTCAACCAAGCATAAATTATATCATTTCAATGCCAATCAATACATATCAAAACAAAACCACAATATGCCATTCAATTTCATACCAAAACTCATAATCTCAAATCATCAATATGAACACTTCCAATGTTGCATCATTTAGCCTAATCCCACAAGCATACCAAATTCAATTCTCAACCTTTTAATACCTATAGTTACCAAATATTAATAAGCATAACATAACCATATTTAAACAACTAACCAAAGCCATATACACAACCAAAACAACCAAATTAAGCCAAATCTCATGGCTATATACAAAACCATAACATTTACATTAACAAGCCAATTCAAATGGCTAAATTCATTATCAATCCATAACCAAAATGACCAAAGTTCCTATACATGCCATATACTCAAAATACTTAAGTTCAAAGGTACCAAGGTGATAGTTGGACAATTTCGAATCTGAGCTAGCTTTGAATTCACTATAAAACACGAAAAAACAAACAAAGTAAGCTATATAGCTTAGTCAGCTCGTATGATATAAACACAACTTAACAAAATATACCAATAAAAAATTGAACATATCTATATACAATTTATATAAATACACAAACCTATCACATTTTAAATAACAAGGTTAGAATTGAACTTCACAAGTTTCTTCGATTCAAAGCTTATACGGTTCATGTACATACATGTACCATCTCGTATCAATATCATACTCATCCGTATCTTTGATATACCTGTTGAACCTGTAACACCCAAAAAATTTGAGTATTTATTTTATTGCATGATTTTGGTGCTTAGATTATGAAGGAAAATTTTCTTACTTCATTTCATAGTTATTATAGTTCTGAAGAAGAGTTTAAAATTATTTGAGAAAGGAATAAATTTTTAATTTTGAGAAATAAATGAAGTGGATTAAGTGACATTGATACTTAAGTAAAAATAAGTGTCAAAGTGTAGCATAAGATGAGTAATGGTAAGGTGGTGTTGGCGCATGTGTTGTGGCATGAGGGGAGTGGTTCGAATCCCTTTGTTAGCATATAGGAAATTTTATTTTTGCTTTATTTTATGCATGTGTCGGCAATGGGATAAGGATGGATGGGTTGTATTGTTTCATTTTTGGTAAGTAAGACTAAAGGAAAAAGGAAATTTTTAACTTATGGTATGGAATCAAAGAACTTTAGAAAGATATGGGGACATGAGACAAGTATCAAGGGAAATGTTTTGGAAACAAATTCATGGTCATTTGACCAATGAATTTGGACGGCAATATGGCTAGGGGAGGAGGTTGGTCGAATATGCTAGTAGCTTAGCTAGGGTAGGGAGTTTGTTTTGGTCATTCCTAGCATTTTGTGCAAGCTTTGTTTTTCTTTTCTCTCTTTCTCTCAATCTTCTCTTTGGCCGAATTTGAGCTTTTGGTATGCCAAAATTCTCTTAACCATTTGGTCATTTTTGCTATCACATTAGTATTCTTTTGTGTGCCTTTTCATTTTGCCGAAATTACAACATCAAAGGTCATTCTTTTCTTCCTTCCTCCATTGCCGAATGTACCTTGCCCTAAACACATCTCTTACTTTCTCTTTTCTTCTTTTGAAAATCGAATCCTCATCATCATCCCTTTAACTCATCTTTTAATTTTCTTTTCAATCATACTATCTCCATAAAAATCTCTCATGGCCGAATGTTAGTGTGCCTTGCCGAACCATTTTTCTCTTCTCTTTGGTTTTCATAGCCGAATCTCTCTATTCATAAGCATCTTTCTCAATCATCTCTTTTCAACCGTGGAAAATAGGTAAGAGTTCTTTTAAGTTCATGTTAATTAATGGTGATTTTGGCCGAATATGGATGGAGGTAAGAAGGATTTCTTGGATCAAAATAATCGTTCATTTTATTAACGTTTCTCTTTATTATACTTTAGTGCGATAACGGAAGATCGGGACTTGAGTGTTCGTGTGTATCTTGGAGAGTTGGAATCGATTTAAGGTGTTGAAAGAAACATTTTTGGTCGACTCTCTTTTTGAGAAGCAAGAATCTTTGTGGTAAGGAAATCTCGCCTTTAAGATCTTTAGTATTTTCGATATATTATTATTAGGATTAACAATCTTTTGATATTGAAGACATTCAAAATAGGGAAGAAAAGGGCGGTGTTTAGTCTTCGTAAGAGGGGCGGATCCGCTATTCCCCCTAAATATAAAAGAAGGGCTATTTTGGGAATCCGGGATTTTCCATCGGGTTGCGGACCATCTTCCGAAGGAAATCAATTATTTGAAGTAGTACGAACTTTCGAGCCTTTGTACGTTAGTGGATTTTCAGCGAATAACTAATCGATAAACGAGGAGAAATCGAAAATTGAAGTGATTCAAAATCAAGAGGTAAGGATTTGGATCGATTATCGATAGTGTATTTTATACATGATAGTGTTCTAACGATCGTAATATGTTTTAGGTGTTGAGGAGCGAGAGGATTAGTACTCACGATATCACATTTTTCACATTTTTCGGGTTGGATGACAATTGTGGTATTGGGTAAAATCATAAAAACGACTAGATCGATATAATCGTAATAACTAGTATTTGGTGAAATTACATGAAAACGGTTAATATGGTGAAAATTATGAAAAAGCCCTCGATGAGTTAGATGGTAAACTATAAATTTTTATGTCCTCGTAAAATGGGCCGATAAGTTTGATAATTGGTAGACGGGCTGGAAAATATTGTTTGTTAGTAAAATGGGCCGAAATCCCTGATAATAATAAGTGGGCCAAAATCTCTACTAGATCGATAATTGGGCCGAAATCTCTGTTAGATCAAAATTGGGCCGAAATCTCTGCTAGATCGTAAATGGGCAGTAATCTCTGTTAAATTGTTAAACGGGCTGAAATCTTTGCTAGATCGATAAATGGGCCAAACTCTTTGCTAGATCGTAAATTTGGGCCTAAGATGTTAAATTGTTAAATGGGCCAAATGTTATTTTGTAATTTTGGGCCTTAATAAAAAAAAATTAGAAATATTGACTCCTATGTTAATGGGCCTTTTTAATAAAATCATTATATGATCATAGACTACTTTGCATACATGTTGCATGGGTTGGGAAAATGATGAAGAGAAGAAAGGCTTGTTGCCAAAATCTAGTTCGGTGGCTCTGCCACAAAATTATTAAATGGCTATTTGCCTCTAGTTCGGTGGCTCTGCCACAAAATTATTAAATGGCTATTTGCCTCTAGTTTGGTGGTTCTGCCACAAATAATAATTGGCTCAATGCCTCTAGTTCGGTGGCTCTGCCACAAATATAAAAGGCTTAATGTCTACGATTGGTATGATGGCGGGGTGGGTTGACTTTATCCCCACAGGTGTGATTGTTGGTGCGGGGTGTGTAGCGGATGGAAATTAGGTTTGGGAGGAAAATTCATTTTGCATGCATATCATTATTATTAATTTCGCTAATGGGCTCAAGCCCAAATCTATAACTTGATAATCGGCCCGATGGATAAAGAAAGTGAGTTATACATTGAGTTCTAAGTAACTCACTCCTCAAATTTTCTTCATCTCGGGTAATGGAATTGACGTGGACTTGGGCCGAGAGTGACTTCGTGGAGGCCATACTGCAAAACATGGGTTTATTAAGCTCTGAACTTTTTAATAAGTACTTTTATAAATTACTATTTTGGGTTGATGTAATAAGGGCCTCTATTAATATTTCATGGACTTTTATGTGTGGTTGGTTTAAAACTATATTTTGGACATTTCAATATGGGCTAATGATTATATGATGTTTTTCTTAAAATAATTTGGGTTTCAAACATATGAAATTCCTTTAAATATTTTTTTATATTTAAACTCTTTTATAAAAATTAATTTTACTTAAGGATTTTGATAATACAATATAAATGATGTTTTCTACTAATATTTTCTAATATACATCAAATATAAAATACTCTTTTGGTTTTTATTAAATCTTTTAATAAAATCATTGTGAAGATTCAATTCACCGAAATTTTTAAGATAGTTCGATCCATGTAACAAACCAAATCTAGTCTTAATGCATGCATCGGGTTTGGGGTGTTACATTTAATAATATCATAGCAGTTTCAAAAACTTACTGTGGTTTGGGTTCTAAATAATTTCGTATGAATTCATTCAATTATGTTTTAAAGATCAAGATGGCACCACAAGCACCGACAACAAGTCAAGTAAGTATTTATTACTTAATGATTACTATGATGATCATAGGAACACTCTAGAACTTTTAGTTTTAGATGTGAAAAATCGTAGAGATTGAGACTATAGGATATATTGTGAAAAACAACTTTATCTCTCAAATCTCATAAAACATCGTTACTAAACACTGAAATAATTTTCTGATTCATAAAACTTGTAATTAGATAAAAACGAATAAGCCATCATGAGCACTAGAGGACTGGCCGTGGACGCAGAGAACATGGCCGTGGTAAAAGGCCGAGGTGCTACAATCAAGCACCAAATCATATGCTTGAAAATGGATGCACTGCATCATTTGAGAGTGAGACGGATCACGCGATCACATGGAAGAAGATAATGCTTTGACACAAGCAATGTGCGAGTCCTAGAAAGGGTCATGGGAACTAGAATTGGGCCAACAACTCGTGGGTCAATTTGAACAACTCAAGTCAAATAATGCAAAAGTTTTAGAGGAGCTTCGGTGTAGCTCGAATGTAGTGAATATTGGCTCAAGCGGTGGAGCGAATTATGGATGATATGGAATGCAATTGTTGAGCAAAAAGCGAAAGGAGTGTGTCCTTGTTAAGAGGCGAGGCGTGTC
Source organism: Gossypium rotundifolium (assembly GCA_025506655.1). NCBI lineage: Eukaryota > Viridiplantae > Streptophyta > Magnoliopsida > Malvales > Malvaceae > Gossypium > Gossypium rotundifolium. Next base: position 117,164,910 of record CP106727.1, on the reverse strand, counting down.
GGTGGTGGCTCACCGTTCAAGAAGGCACCAAGTCGCCGATTACTTGGGAATTCTTTAAAGCTTCCTTCCAAGGAAAATACGTTGGAGCGAGTTATGTAGGCGCTCAAGGAAGGAATTTCTGAATCTTGTACAAGGGAGTAAAACAGTAGCAGCATATGAAGTTGACTTTTTACGTTTGAGCCACTATGCTCGGACAATTGTATCAACAGATCATGAACGTTGTGTGCGTTTCGAGGATGGGCTTAATGATGAGCTGAGGGTTCTGATTGCTCCACAACAAGTTAGAACTTTTTCCACGCTTGTGGAGAAGGCCAAGATAGCCGAGGAGGCTAAGAACTCAGAACGTCAGAACCGAGAAAGATTTATAAACAAGAGAGAGACACAGCAGTCTGGTTCTTCAAAGAGATTCCAGAAGAGACCTCGGAATAATGAACCAGTTCAAGGTAGAACACCGGTAACAAATAATTGAAGTCGAGACTGTGCTAAATGTGGAAAAAGACACTTTGGAGAGTGTTGGAGGAAAACGAGCACTTGTTACAAATGCGGTTCAATGGATCATCAGTATAGAAATTGTCCTCGACGTATGGATACGACTCAAGAAGTTCGTAATAATGATGCACAGCTGGCCAGAGGTACTCAGCAGCCACCGAGAGGTCGTGGACCAGGTCGTGGTGGTAATGGGGCTGGTCGTGGTCAAGGTGCACCGGGTCGAGGTAATGGTCCTAGAGGGAACGCGGATGCAAGACAGCCTGGACTGGTCTATGCAGTTAGACACCGCGAGGACGGCAATGCACCAGATGTGGTAATTGGTACGTTCTTCATCTTTGATGTACCTGTTATTGCCTTAATAGATATTGGTTCTACCCACTCATATGTTGCTAGCGCCATATCTGGAAACCTAAATCTAGAATCTAAAATTACCGATAGTGGGATGACAGTAATTAGTCCTTTAGGACAGTCGGTAATTATTAATAAAATGTTTAGAGGCGTGCCTTAAAAATTCAAGAGGAGGTATTCTTGGCGAATTTGATGGAATTGCCTTTCGTGAGTTCGATCTCATCCTGGGCATGGATTGGTTGGTCAAACATCGGGTGCAATTGGATTGTGCTGAAAAATGGATGTCAATAAGAACCTTGGATGATAAGGAAGTCATCATGATTGGCGAACAAATGAACTACTTGGCAAATGTGGTATCCGCGTTGAAGGCAGAGAAGTTGGTTCGGAAAGGATATGGAGCATTCCTAGCCTTTATATGTGCTTTGGATGCCAAAGAGTTATCTGTAAATGATGTGAGAACAGTGAAGGAATTTTTAGATGTTTTTCCCGAAGAACTTCCTGGTATACCTCCAGATCGGGAAGTAGAATTTGGCATTGAGCTTTTGCCTGGAACCGCTCCAGTGTCCATTGCTCCTTATAGGATGGCACCGAAGGAGTTGGCAGAGCTTAAAGCTCAAATTCAAGAATTGCTGGATCGAGGATTTATTCAACCAAGTGTGTCTCTGTGGGGAGCTCCAGTTTTGTTTGTCAAGAAAAGGATGGATCGATGCATATGTGCATTGATTATAGACAATTGAATAAATTGACGATCAAGAATCGGTATCCTCTGCTGAGAATTGATGATCTATTTGATCAATTAAAAGGAGCTTCAGTCTTCTCCAAAATTGATTTGAGATCGGGTTATCACCAGCTCAAGGTGAAAGAAGCGGATATTTATAAGACGGCATTTCGGACTCGTTACGGACATTATGAGTTTGTAGTGATACCGTTTGGATTAACCAATGCACCAGCTGCATTTATGGACATGATGAACCAAATCTTTCAACCATATTTAGACCGATTTTTGGTAGTGTTCATAGATGACATATTGGTTTATTCAAGAAATGATGGGGAACATGACACGCATTTGTGTATAGTATTACAGTTACTTCGTGATAAGTAACTTTACGCCAAATTCAGTAAATGCAAATTTTGGCTAAAGGAAGTGACTTTCTTAGGTCATGTGGTATCAGCTGAAGGAATAAGGGTGGATCCTCAGAAAATTGAGGCTATTCTGGATTGGAAACCACCAACGTCAGTAGTTGAAATTTAGAGTTTCTTGGGTTTGGCTGGTTACTATAGACGTTTTGTAGAGGGGTTTTTGTTGATTGTTGCACCCCTAACTAAGCTGTTGCGGAAGGGAGTTCTGTACAATTGGACTGAAAAACAACAAGAGAGTTTCGAGAAATTGAAGAAGATCCTGACTGAAGCTCCAGTTTTGATTCAAAGGAGGTGAAAAGAATTCACTGTTTATTGTGATGCGTCTCACACGGTGCAGGTTGTGTGTTGATGCAAAATGGAAAGGTGGTGGCCTATGCTTCTCATCAATTGAGACCGCATGAAGTAAATTACCCTACTCATGATTTGGAGTTAGCTCCTGTGGTCTTTGCCTTAAAGATTTGGAGGCACTATCTCTATGGTGAGAAGTCTATAATCTACACGGATCACAAGAGTCTTAAATACCTCCTTACCCAAAAGGAGTTGAATTTGAGACAAAGAAGATGGGTAGAATTATTAAAGGATTATGATTTCTCAATCGAATATCATCCTGAAAAGGCTAACGTGGTAGGCGACGCGTTAAGTCGTAAGGCGATGTCGATTTGAGAGCAATGTTTGCTCATTTGAGTTTGTATGAGGATGGGAGTTTGTTAGCGAAACTTGGTGAAGCCACCGTGGTGGAACAAATCAAGGAAAAATGTACATCGGATGAAAAGTTGGGACCTTTACTTCAGCAAGTTGAAAACGGAGAAATCGAGGATTTTGGAATAAACAAGGATGGTGTGTTGTGCTTTCGAGAAAGAGTTTGTATGCCTAAGGAACTCAGACCTGAGGCAAATGATTCTTCGGGAGGCGCATAGTAGCCCTTATGCTATGCACCCGGAGGAAATAAGATGTATCGAGATCTCCGTGAATAGTATTGGTGGCCAGGGTTGAAGCATGAGATTTCAGAGTTTGTGGGAAAATGTATGACTTGTCAGCAAGTGAAGGAAGAACATCAATTACCGTCTGGATTGTTACAACCGGTAAGTATTCCTCTTTGGAAATGGGAGCGGATAACTATGGATTTTGTTAGTGGGTTACCTTTAACACCTACTAAGAAAAATTACATTTGGGTAATTATTGATCGTTTGATTAAGACCGCTCATTTTCTTCCGGTTAAATACGGACTATTCATTGCGAAGTTGGCAAAGTCAGACGTATCTGAAATTGTGAGGTTGCATGGGGTACCGTATCTATTATATCGACGGGGATCCCGATTTACATCACGATTTTGGAAAGCTCGCATGAAGCCTTGGGGACAAAGTTGAATTTCAAGACGGCTTTTCATCCTCGATCGATGGTCGATCGAGAGAGTAATTCAGATATTGGAAGATATGTTAAGAGGATGTGTAATTGACTTGAGGGTAGTTGGGAGGATTATCTACCACCGCGAAATTTATGATAACAACAGCTTATCGATCTAGCATTCAGATGGCACCTTCGAAGCATTGTATGGTCGAAGGTGTCGTTCTCCTATTGTTGGGTGAGTTGGGTGAACGACGCTTGTTGGGTCTGAGATGATATCGAAGCAGAGGATAAAGTAAAGGTTATTCGAGCATGGTTGAGGAAGCATCGGATAGAGCGAAGTTGTATCTGACACTGCCGTAAGGACATCGAGTATCTTTGTGGGGATCAAGTTTTCTTGAAGGTCTCACCTTGGAAAAAGATTTTCGTGTTTGGAAAGAAGGGCAAGTTAAGTCCTAGGTTCATTCGACCATATCGTGTCTTTGAGCGTGTTGGTCCGATGGCTTATCGATTGAGTTACCTCCTGAGTTGGGCCAAATTCATAATGTTTTCATGTTTCCATGTTGAGGCGCTATAGATCGGACCCTTCGCACATAGTACCGGTAGAAGAATTGGAGTTGAATTCAGACTTGTCTTTTGAAGAAGAACCGTGGAAATCTTAGACCGAGATGTTAAAGTGCTAAGAAAGAAAACCGTGCCCGTTGGTCAAAATTTTATGGCGTAATCACGGAGCGGAGGAAGCTACGTGGGAGCCCGAGGAAACTATTCAGAAACAATATCCTCACCTCTTTTAATCAGGTAAATTTCGAGGACGAAATTTTCTTTAAGGAGGGTAGAGTTGTAACACCCAAAAAATTTGAGTATTTATTTTATTGCATGATTTTGGTGCTTAGATTATGAAGGAAAATTTTCTTACTTCTTTTCATAGTTATTATAGTTCTGAAGAAGAGTTTAAAATTATTCGGGAAAGGAATAAATTTTTAATTTTGAGAAATAAATGAAGTGGATTAAGTGACATTGATACTTAAGTAAAAATAAGTGTCAAAGTGTAGCATAAGATGAGTAATGGTAAGGTGGTGTTGGCGCATGAGTTGTGGCATGAGGGGAGTGGTTCGAATCCCTTGGTTAGCATATAGGAAATTTTATTTTTGCTTTATTTTATGCATGTGTCGGCAAGGGGATAAGGATGGATGAGTTGTATTGTTTCATTTTTGGTAAGTAAGACTAAAGGAAAAAGGAAATTTTTAACTTATGGTATGGAATCAAAGAACTTTGGAAAGATATGGGGACATAAGGCAAGTATCAAGGGAAATGTTTTGGAAACAAATTCATGGTCATTTGACCAATGAATTTGGACGGTAATATGGCTAGGGGAGGAGGTTGGCCGAATATGCTAGTAGCTTGGCTAGGGTAGGGAGTTTGTTTTGGTCATTCCTAGCATTTTGTGCAAGCTTTGTTTTTCTTTTCTCTCTTTCTCTCAACCTTCTCTTTGGCCGAATTTGAGCTTTTGGTATGCCAAAATTCTCTTGACCATTTGGTCATTTTTGCTATCACATTAGTATTCTTTTGTGTGCCTTTTCATTTTGCCGAAATTACAACATCAAAGGTCATTCTTTTCTTCCTTCCTCCATTGCCGAATGTACCTTTCCCTAAACACATCTCTTACTTTCTCTTTTCTTCTTTTGAAAACTGAATCCTCATCATCATCCCTTTCACTCATCTTTTAATTTTCTTTTCAATCATACTATCTCCATAAAAATCTCTCATGGTCGAATGTTAGTGTGCCTTGCCAAACCATTTTTCTCTTCTCTTTAGTTTTCATAGCCGAATCTCTCTATTCATAAGCATCTTTCTCAATCATCTCTTTTCAACCGTGGAAAATAGGTAAGATTTCTTTTAAGTTCATGTTAATTAATGGTTATTTTGGCCGAATATGGATGGAGGTAAGAAGGATTTCTTGGATCGAAATAATCATTCATTTTATTAACGTTTCTCTTTATTATACTTTAGTGCGATAACAGAAGATCGAAACTCGAGTGTTCGTGTGTATCTTGGAGCGTTGGAATCGATTTAAGGTGTTGAAAGAAACGTTTTTGGTTGACTCTCTTTTTGAGAAGCAAGAATCTTTGTGGTAAGGAAATCTCGCCTTTAAGATCTTTAGTATTTTCGATATATTATTATTAGGATTAACAATCTTTTGATATTGAAGACATTCAAAATAGAGAAGAAAAGGTCGGTGTTTAGTCTTCGTAAGAGGCGGATCCGCTATTCCCCTAAATATAAAAGAAGGGCTATTTAGGAATTGGGATTTTCCACCGGTTGCGGACCATCTTCCAAGGAAATCAATAATTTGAAGTAGTACGAACTTCCGAGCCTTTATGCGTTAGTGGATTTTAGCGAATAACAAATCGATAAGCGAGGAGAAACCGAAAATTGAAGTGATTCAAAATCAAGAGGGTAAGGATTTGGATCGATTATCGATAGTGTATTTTATACATGATAGTGTTCTGACGGATCGTAATATGTTTTAGGTGTTGAGGAGCGAGAAGGATTAGTACTCACGATATCGAGGTGTGTAACTTTACATTTTTTTTCTCGGGTTGGATGACAATTGTGGTATTGGGTAAAATCAAAAAAACGACTAGATCGATATAATCGTAATAACTGGTATTTGGTGAAATTACATGAAAACGGTTAATATGGTGAAAATTACGAAAAAGCCCTCGATGAGTTAGATGGTAAACTATGAATTTTTATGTCCTCGTAAAATGGGCCGATAAGTTTGATAATTGGTAGACGGGTCGAAAAATATTGTTTGTTTGTAAAATGGGTCGAAATCCCTGATAATAATAAGTGGGCCAAAATCTCTACTAGATCGATAATTGGGCCAAAATCTCTGTTAGATCAAAATTGGACCGAAATCTCTGCTAGATCGTAAATGGGCCATAATCTCTGTTAAATTGTTAAACGGGCTGAAATCTTCGCTAGATCGATAAATGGGCCAAACTCTTTGCTAGATCGTAAATTTGGGCCTAAGATGTTAAATTGTTAAATGGGCCAAATGTTATTTTGTAATTTTGGGCCTTAATAAAAAAATTTGGAAATATTGACTCCTATGTTAATGGGCCTTTTTAATAAAATCATTATATGATCATAGACTACTTTGCATACATGTTGCATGGGTTGGGAAAATGATGAAGAGAAGAAAGGCTTTGCCAAAATCTAGTTCGGTGGCTCTTACAAAATTATTAAATGGCTATTTGCCTCTAGTTCCACAAAATTATTAAATGGCTATTTGCCTCTAGTTCGGTGGTTACGCCACAAATAATAATTGGCTCAATGCCTCTAGTTCGGTGACTTTGTCACAATCTAGTTCGGTGGCTCTTCCACAAATATAAAAGGTTAATACCTACGATTGGTGTGATGGCAGGGTGGGTTGACTTGATCCCCACAGGTGTGATGGTTGGTACGGGGGTGTGTAGCAGATGGAAATTAGGTTTGGGAGGCAAAATTCATTTTGCATGCATATCATTATTGTTAATTTTGCTAATGGGCTCAAGCCCAAATCTATAAATTGATAATCTGGCCCAGTGGATAAAGAAAGTGAGTTATACACTGAGTTCTAAGTAACTCACTCCCTCAAATTTTTCTTCATCTTAGGTAATGGAAGTTGACGTGGACTTAGGCCGAGGGTGACTTCGTGGAGGCCATACTTGCAAAACATGGGTTTATTAAACTCGAACTTTTAATAAGTACTTTTATAAATTACTATTTTGGGTTGATGTAATAAGGGCCTCTATTAATATTTCATGGACTTTTATGTGTGGTTGGTTTAAAACTATATTTTGGACATTTCAATATGGGCTAATGATTATATGATGTTTTTCTTAAAATAATTTGGGTTTCAAACATATGAAATTCCTTTAAATATTTTTTTATATTTAAACTCTTTTATAAAAATTAATTTTTACTTAAGGATTTTGATAATACAATATAAATGATGTTTTCTACTAATATTTTCTAATATACATCGGATATAAAATACTCTTTTGGTTTTTATTAAATCTTGTAATAAAAATCATTGTGAAGATTCAATTCACTAAAATTTTTAAGATAATTTGATCCATGTAACAAACCAAATCTAGTCTTAACGCATAGACCGGGTTTGGGGTGTTACAGAACCATTCAGAATACTATCAGGTACTCGGGAAACTTGCACCCTAAGTGCCACATATATAGTCGAACCTATCTCAATCTCATATCAAATATAATGCTCACTCTCGAGCTATCAACGGGTCTACTCACACAAGGTGACGGTCATGAAGAAGCTACATGATGTTGTTCACACAAGCTGATGAGTGTCCGCAACACATGCTGGATAGCTCAGCCACTGGTAGGACATATGGACCAGCACCCAATCACATAACCCCTAATGACCTGTCATTCATATCCTAATCTATTCCTAAGGTTCAACCGAGACTTTCTCACTTGTCAAATCGTCATTGAACATGTCTGCAGTGTCATGTTCACAATTTATGGAATATCAAAGCATTAAAATACAAGTATAATAATGTTTAACACATGCGAACTTACCTCGAATGCAAAAATGGTGAAATAAGTCGATTAGTCTGAAACCTTGTTCTTTCCCTGATCTAAATTCGTTTTTCACTTTTCTTGATCTAAATGTAATAAAAATTAACTTATTTAATTATCACTCTATTCAATTTAGTCCAAAATACACTTTAAAGTCACTTTAGACTTTTGCCCCTAATATTTCACATTTTTACAATTTAGTCCTTATCTCATTAAAAAATTCATGCAATTCAACATAAACCCATGCTATCCAAATTTTGATTAGGTCCCTAGCAGCCCATATTTTTCATTTATTTCACAATTTAACCACAAATTTTACTCATTTAATAATTTAATCCCTAAATAACAAATTTATCAAAAAATCACTTTATAAATGTTGTTTGTCTAACAACAAGCATGTGTTTTCTATCATTCAACATCAAAATAAAGCAACATTCATCAATGTTAAAACCCTAAACCTTTAACAATTTTGCAAATTAGTCACTGTGCTAGCTAGATTAAACTGCAACGATCTCAAAAACATAGAAATCATTAAAAGGGGACAAAATACATACCAATTTGACAAAGATGAAGATGACCAAAACTTCAAGCTTAAAAATGGCTAGGTTTTCTTCTACAATCGGTGGAGATAGGAAATAAAAGATGAAACTTTGTTTTGGTTTTATTTAATTAAACATTATTTATATTTTTACTACTTTGCCATTAAAAAAATTCATATTACACAAAATGCCAAGCCATATCATCCACTATCTCACAATTGGGCTAAATAACACATAAGGACCTTTAATTTAAGGTTCTAAAGGTATTTGACACCTTTAGCTATTAGAACTCAAGTTTTACACTTTACTCGATTTAGTCTTTTTATCAAATTAAGCACTCGAATGATAAAATTTCTTAACAAAAATTTCACAAAATCATATTATCATGATGTAGACATTAAAATAATAATAAAATAAATATTTTGACCTCATATTTGTGGTCTCGAAACCACTATTTCAATTTGACTAAAAACGGACTATTATAGGCCGTGTGATACCATTTCGAATGTCCACACGGCCTATGACACAGGCGTGTCTTTAGCGGTGTGAGACACAGGTTGGGCCACACAGGTGTGTGTCCCTGTAGTTTGAAAAATTTTCTAAGTGTGCCAAAAAAATTCTTGAGTTATCAGTTCAGTCCCGAACCACTTTTAATGCATTATTTGGGCCTCGTAGGCTCGTATTAGGGACAATGTGATTGATTAAGAATGAATTATATTTGAAATTGATATTTGTATAAGAAATGTATGTTCGTTTATGTTATAAGTCTAGTAATGCTCCATAACCTTATTTCGACAATGAATACGGGTGAGAGGTGTAACATTTATACTTACCGAAAACAAGCTAGTTTTGCCGAAAATGTGATTTCACCACTCAAATCTAGTTTATAAACCTTAATTTTGATTCCAAACATCCTAAATATTATCTAGTTACATATTTAAACCTTCAATTTATGACAATTGCACGGATCTCATTTTTCCAAAAAAAATCAAGCTAAACATGTTCATTAAAAAGGGGAAAATGTCCAAATCCTTTGAATTCTTTAAAGATCTTGAAAATAGACTTTAAAACCTTTTAATAGAATCAAGATAAGTTGAAAATAGCTTTGAAATTGCAACATACCTTAAAATGAGATCCACCATTTTCAAGCTTAAAATCAAATGATTTATTGATATCATGATTTAATCGATTAAAACTCAATTTGAAAAGCTAACACACTTAGTTTGATCATGAAAAGTTAGAATGTAACCTCAATTTTGCAAAACCAAAGAGCTATAAAGCTAACTTCGAGTTTTGAATGTGTGGAGAACTTAAGAGAAATTGAGGTTAAAAACATGAGTATTCTTCAAAATTGAAGAGATATTGTGTGTTTGGAGAGCTTGAAAATCATAGATGATGAACTAATTTTGGGAGAAAAGCTTTGATTTGGTGTTTAGAAAATTTTTAAAGAAGATGAAGAATGGGAGGGAAGGAGATGGTGGGGGCTGTTAAAATAAGAAGATAAGTAGTTTTTTTTTTAAATAAAAGGAAAATTGCATTTTAAAAACTCCTAATTTTCCTCTCTCTTTTTTCAATTCAGTCCTTAGTTTAATTAAAATACTTCTTTTTTTCAATTATTTTCAAACCTGCTTTTTTAAAAAAATTCGTTTTAACCAAATTAATTCTCGAACACTCAATTTTAATTTCTTAACCTAAAATTATTAATTCTATTTATTTTAATATTTTAATTAATTAATTTCTAATTATTTTAATGATCTAACTTTATTACGGTTTTTGATTCGCCAACCCCCAATTTAATATCCCGATTATACTAGCCTAGTTTTTGGGATGTGACTGGTAAAGGTCACTAAGGGAGGACAATAGGGAACAATATAATGTACCAAAATATTTTTGTACATTAAACTATTTGATCCTTATTGTTCTTGAATATCATACGTGTCCTGAACCTCAAAATGTTACAAGTCAAAAACCCCTATCTGATCTAGGTAGACTTGTTTACGAATTGACATCATACTGAGTATTTACATTGACGACTGTTTGTATTCTACTAGGATAATCAAATTACTTGTATAACCTAATGATGGATCCCTACATCAGAAACCCATATTTCTTGTATGCTTTGTTGTAACACCCCAAACCCGGCGTAGACGTTACAACCGAATTGATGTGTCATATCGAAGTGTCATTTGAAAATTGGGCTTGTCGATAAAAGTTCGTTACTAAATTTTATATCCATTTTGAAAACGTTGGGGTTGTAAAATCAAAACTTGTTATTCGCTTATTGGTCATATCATTTATTAATCAATATTAAATAACGCAGAAGCTTTCCCAAATGTAACCTTTAAAATTTTAAAATGCGTGATTTTCTTTGGAAACAATTATTATTTTGAAAACCCGTGTTTCCTAATCTAGCAGGTGATAAACCGTGAAAGTAACATATTTTAACCCCATATTTAGTATGCTTTTGGATGATTTAGACTTTGATTTATGTAAAAAGGTGCTTTTAATCCTTTCTTTTCATGTTTATACTCAAGAAAGCACCCGAAGATGAAAAGAACGAGAAACGATCTAAAACGGGCCAATTTGGGGCCAAAGAGGAAATCGACATGGCCTGGACTTCAAGCCACACGGACCGTGCCTCGTCAAATTACTTCACACGGCCATGCCACGATTTTCACGGCCGTGCCCCAATCGATAAAATCGAGACATGGCACGAAGGCGATTTACAGGCGTATACCATAGCCATGCCCTATGCCATGAAAGAGCAATATCACTCGGATTTGGATGCTTAGAGGCAAAGAAACACATTCCTAAGTCTACTTAAGCATCCTAGGAGGAATTCTACTTGAATTAGGATACTTAGGAGCCAAGTAAAGCATCTCAAAGCGTATATAAACACCCAAGGTAGCAACTAAAAAAGAGAGTTCATGAGAAGTGAAACAGGGGCAAAGTTTTACGCGAGCTTTTATTGTGGAATTACTCGAAGATAGCAGTTGATCCATCTCAAGAAGCGAGTTCTACTCAAGACAGAGGATCTCCTCTTCAATTCCTTGAGGGGTTTTATGGATTTCTTATGTTTTGTTTTATCTTTTTCTTGAGATGTTTTCTTATTTTGTTATGAACTAAACCCTTGAGATACCTAAAGGGATGAAACCTATGATGAATTTTGTTATTTGATTTCTAAATTATATGATAAGTACTTAGTTTGTTCTTAATTATGTTGCTTAATTTAATCGATGTGCTTAGGTGAAGGAGGAATAGACCACGCTAAGAGTAGATCTAGCATAGTTAAGCGGAGTTGATCGGCGCCTAGAGATAGGGTTACGAGATTTTGCCGGATTAGGGTGAAACCTAATATAGGAGTCCATTGATCGATTTACTACTTCCTTAGGGGGTTATTATAAGAGAATGAGATTTCCACTAATTAACCAAAGGTTAGAAGTTATTCGCCTCGAGAGAGGGTTTAATATAGGTTAGGGAGTCTCACGGATCAAGCTAAGTAAAGAAGTAATATGAATTAAAAGTTAGATAACAAGAGAAGTCATAGGTGGATTCTTCCTGAGTGTATCGTCGTAATCAACTAATTTTTTCCACAGTCTTTTCCCAAAGTTTCGTTCTTTTGTCTTTGCATTTAGTTTAAGTATTTCATTACTTTTTAGATTAATAAACCAATCACTCCATATTTCAGGCTAAATAATAGAAGGAAAGTGAGTAGTAGTACTTTTAGGTTCCCTTGGGTTCGATAAGATACTCTTGCCTAAACTATACTACTGTTCGATACGTGCACTTGCCTCTATCGTTGTCATAGTTAGTCTACAGGTTCGATCATTCTTTTTATAAATATTAAAACTCGACTGTTTGACACGATCAAGTTTTTGGTGCCATTGCCGGGGAATACTAAAATATTAAGAAAACTCTATTACTATTACTTTAGCCAATTTTTTTATTTGCAATTTATTATTATATTATTCTTTATTATTATTTCTTTTTACTTTGCTAATTTTTTTCCTCTATTTTGCTTTTGGCAGAAAATTTTAGTCTATGGAAAAGATGGCACTGAATACTTATCAGTGGCAAGGCATGTGGGCAATTCCTACTAAAGCAACCAATGTTTTCAATCTCGACGTGGTCACCAGGTTATCTAATCAGTTAGAGATAATGAATAAAAAGATTGATGATTGGTATAGTCCCTCGCAGGTACATCTGGAAATACAATATGATTTGAATCTAGGAGGCGTGGAGAATCCTAAATACCCACCCTACGGATATGGCATGGAAAACGAGGAAGCTCACTATACAGGTAACTATTCTAGATATCAAAATAATTTTTATAGTGACACTTATAATGTAGGTTGGAAGTACCATCCCAATTTCTCGTGGGATGATCAAAATAGACAAAAATCGAAACTTCCTCCAGATTTTCAACAACCACCTCACTAACAAGAAGAGGAGCCAAATCTTGAAGAGATGCTGACAAAATTCATGGCAGCCACAAATTCTTGTTTTCAAAAGACTGAAGTAGCACTTGATGTGTAACACCCCAAACCTGGCCCATATGTCATGACCGGATCTAGTATGCTACAAGTTGAACGTTGAAAACTTTGCTTTGATGGGTTTTGAAAAGCTCAGTTTATTTTAACCGATTAATTATTAATGGTGACATTTTTGAAGAGACTTTATCATTTGCGTTGAACATGCTTGACAAACCCATTTTCATTTCAATTTATGATTAAGACTTTGAAAACTTAAGTTTATAAGATTTAACATAAAAAAAATATAAATGATAACCTAAGTTATAGAGGCCTTATTACAAAAATAATCCCAAAATTGTAACTTAAAGGAAAATCGAAAATAGTCTATAAAGATAAAAGACTTGATGGCCCCTCGAGTCCACCTCAGCTCCGATGTCCACGATCTACTGCTCATCTGAAAAGTTGGGAAAATAAATGGGTGAGTCACCAAGACTCAGTGTGCAAATCCCGAAAACACATAAAAGCCTTGGGCCCACAAACACTGTAACATCCTAGATTAGGGGTTATGCATTTGTGCATAATTCATGAATAGTAGGTTTTGGCAGTGTTTGGAAGTGAATTAAGGGTTTTTAAAATCTTAGGATGGAAGAGAAAGCTTTGGACAATTATTGGTTTTTAAGTTAAAAACAAGAAATGATGTAGAAAAGTGGCAAGGGGCGCCACCTAAGGTGCAAGGGTTATGGCATCAAGTGAAGTACTTTGAGGAAGAGGTTTGAATCCCATTGTGTGCATTTTTGCTTAATTTTATGAAATAGCATGTTTCTTGTGATATGTGGTGTGCATTTTAGAACCTTGGAAATGTATGGAAATATATGGAAATGTAAGAAAATGTAAGGAAATGTAGGGAAATGTAAGGAAATGTATGGAAATGTAAGGAAATGTATGGAAATGTAAGGAAATGTATGGAAATGTATGGAAATGTAAGGAAATGTAGGAAATGTAAGGAAATGTAGGAAATGTCACGGAAATGTAAGGAAATGCTTTAGAAATGATAAGTTTAAAGGAGGAAAGCGAATGTTTTGGAAACTTGGAAATGTAAGAAAATGTCATAGAAATGATAAGTTTTAAGGCAAGGTGGCCTTAAGAAAATTAATAGAAGAAATTTGACACAAAAGCGGGCTTGGAAAAGTGACAAGGAGGCACCACTTAAAGCCCAAGAAATGACGCCACCAACATGTGTGCAAGCTTAGGTTTGAGCAAAGAAGGAGAGCATTTCGAGAGTGTTTTGCATCCGAATTGGGCTTATGGCCCAATTCGTTATTAAAGCTAAACTAATCATAGGAGGTGACACTTAGGTGGATAATTTGGGCCTCGTATGGCCACAAGGAGTCCAATAGAATAAGATTAAATTTGGCTCATCAAGGGAAGAGGGTGGACGGCATCTAGCTAAGACTTTAAGTGATTTTTATTTAATTACTTAAAGAGGAAGCAATGGACGACAATAGGGACTCTTAAGGGAAGAGTTTAATTCTCCTTAAAACTCGGCTAAATAGATGGATAAATGATGATTTATTTTAGATTATTTTCAAAGAGATAATTGAGGGATTATTCTTTAATTTTTAATTAAAGAGATAAAGCTATCAAAATAGAAGAGTGATGGCCAAGTAAGGGATTCTAAGTTAGTAATTTCGGCTATAAAAGGAAAAGAGGGCCATTCATTCTTTCTTCTAACTCTCTCTCTGCTGAATTCTCTCTAGCAAATATCTCCTTTCTTCATTGTTTTGCCAAGCCGAAAATACACCTTATGTAGCAAAACTTCATTACCAAATTGCTCAAACTCTTTTCTTCTTCTTTCATAATCTTCCAAAGGCCAAAGTTTGCTAAAATCAAGGCCATAGCCGAATAATTTTGAGACTTCAAACAAGGGGTTGTCGACTTCTGTGTTAAGGGTAAGAACTAATTATCATTTGATTTTCATCCTTTTTCTTTTAAGATTTTCCGAAATCTAGGACTAACCCCATTAATATCTTGTCACCGAAACTTTGAAGAGATCTTTTCGAGATTTGTTTAAGTCAACTACAAGAAGGAGAAGTTCTTTTCCCGAAGGTACACCATAGGCCGCATGTTCCCTAGTTATTCGGTGAATTTCGGGATTTAAAATCCACAAGGTAAGACATGCGAATATTTAGCCAAGGCCTATTTTTGGTGTTTTAGATCTAGTTCATATTTATTCAAAAGCCGAAACTAATTTGTTAAAGTGATTTAAAGCTTTGCCGAATACAAGAAAGAGTATAGTGAAGATTTGGATTTGGCACCAAGGTAAGTTTTAGTGTACTAATCCTACTAGGATTTGGTTTTATAGCCAATAGGCTTTATGCTAACATACTAAGGTTGGTCGAATGTAGGGACTTGAGATCTAAGGCTTTAGATTGGATTTTCGGGATTTCAGTGAAATTGTTAAGCGAATTAGGTGTGTACCCCACACTATTACTTAATAAGTTTTATGGAAATGTTTAATATAAGTATGTGTATAAGAATGTGAATATGGCTAAGGTACCATGTTATGGTACAAAGTACTGTGTCGTTTCCTACTCCTACTAGGATTATGTTAAATATCCATTACGCACACATATGACATTATAAGAATGTGAAATAAGAATTTGGCATGTTAATGCATGATATGTATGATATGGGGCATATGGGTTATATGAAAAGGGGAAATGAATGTGGTGACCTAAGACCACGATATCTGAATGTGGTGACCTAAGACCACGATATCTGAATGTGGTGACCTAAGACCACGATATCTGAATGTGGTGACCTAAGACCACGATATCTGAATGTGGTGACGTAAGACCACAAATTTTATAAGTGCGATGAGCACGTCGACTGCAGTAACTGCCTTCGATGGTGTGTAGCGGATGGAGGGTTAACTTAGTAGTCCCCACGATGTGTAGGATGGTACGGGTGGTGTGTAGCGGATTGCATTTAGGTTTGGGTTTGGGTTGCATCATATTGTTTAAATGTTTTATGAACATGTATGATATTGTATGCCTGAAATATTAAATTTTAGTGTTGGTTACACATTGAGTCTTTTGACTCACCCCGTTGTGGGATTACTTTTTAGGTGACGACCAGTGATGGACCGGGCCGGCAGATGCTTAGTGGAGGCCATGTGAAGTTCAAATTTATTTTATTTGGACTATTTTACTTTAAGTATTTTGAATTTAAATTTTGGGAATTATTTGATGTGATAAGGCCTTAGTAGAATTATTTTATTCTGTTTTTATTTATTGAGCTTACAAACTTTTACTTATTAAATGATTAAGTAAATCTATTTTTAAAAAACAAATCCCAAACATTTTGTCACTTAAAGTAAAGGATTTTTAATAATGAAATGAACCTGTTTTCATCTCAAGCCCAACCCAAAACGATCTTTCTTCCAAATCACACAAGTTTTTCCTAAGTAACAAAAGAATTTGAAACGGTTTACACCGGGGAACATACTAGATCCAGTCAAGGCTCGTGGGTCGAGTTTAGGGTGTTTTAGTTTGGTATCAGAGCCCATTTTTAAACTCTCGGCCTTGGGTTTAAGGCCCAAAACGTTTTCAAAGTTAAGCCCAAAGAGAATTTTTGTGAATTAAGCATGATTTTCTGGCATGGCCCACTAAGTCTCCGACACGAACTCCACCAGGTAAGTACTCCGATCTTTTGTGTGACTTATATTATGATTTGTAGAAGGGTAGAAATGGAACGTAGAATAGAGATTAAGTACTTGAACCCTAGGACTAGTATACCCCAACAAAAATATAAGACTTAAATGCCTAATTAAACAAACCTGTGGTTAAGTCGCCGAGTTAGGGTGTGGCAACCATGGTGCGCATGTCTAAGATTGGTTTCGATGGGAGCTTGGTATTTAAGCAGTCCGTGTGACTCACCTCCTCTCCACACGAATTCTACCTGGTGCGTAGCCTCGGTTCACCCTAACCAAGAGGACTTATACACGGGCTAAACCCCTAACTAAAACCCGAAAGGGACTAGCCGTATTTTATGGAAACCCTAGTTTAAAATTTCTAAATTATTCTCTTGATTTGAAAAAGATTATTTTATAAAATTTTCTTGAAATATTTTAGATTTATAAAATTACAAAATACCCCAATGGTAAAATTACAAAATGCCCTTGGTTTATGAAATTTTCAAAATACCCACAGTTCTATCAAAATTTCATTACGTTATAGAATGTTCAAAACCCTATTTGCAAAATGACAAAATACCCTGATTTTAGAAAAGATTACGAAATTACCCCTACCCTACAAATTACCCAAAATACCCCTGAGTTACAAAATTACCAGAACGACCCCCGATCTTTAAAAATTTTTGCAACAACACTGATTTGGAAAACAAATTCTCAAAAACAACCCTCAAGTTTTGTAAATTCCAAAATATCCGTGATTTATTAAGATTTACAAATTCACCCGGGTTAATTACCAAAATACCCTCGAATTTCAAAATTTTCCAAAATACCCCCGGGAATGCAAACTTTCCAAGATACCCTCATTGACAAAAACACCAAGGAACCTTGTTTCGATAAATTGCGAAAAATACCCAGAGGGACAAATTGCGAAAATACCCACGGGTAGTGGAAAAACAACAACAATAAAACTACAACATTTCTCCGAATGAGCGAAAGTTCATAATTGATTGATGGATGTATGGATGTAAAGACGTGTGCATGTATGAATATGAAAGAACCACTTTTAAAAAAATTCTTTCCATAAAACTTCTTCACGGTTAATCGGTGAAACAAAATTTTTAATACATAAAACTTCTTAATCAGATTAAATCATGACGTTAGAAATGAGTTTTAAGGGGCGTGAACTTAGAAATTGTGCCTAGAAAGTATGATGGTTCTATTAAGATCGAGTCTTGATGTAAGCATAAGTCGGTGAGAAGGATTGTACATTGTTAGTAAGTAATTTTGAGGACGAAATTATTTTTAAGGAGGGTAGAAATGTAACATCCTAGATTAGGGGTTATGCGTTTGTGCATAATTCATGAGTAGTAGGTTTTGGCAGTGTTTGGAAGTGAATCAAGGGTTTTAAAATCCTAGGATGGAAGAAAGCTTTGGACAATTATTGGTTTTAAGTTAAAAACAAGAAGTGATGTGGAAAAGTGGCAAGGGACGCCACCTAAGGGGCAAGGGTTATGGCATCAAGTGAAGTACTTTGAGGGAAGAGGTTTGAATCCCATTGTGTGCATTTTTGCTTAATTTTATGAAATAGCATGTTTACTGTGATATGTGGTGTGCATTTTTAGAACCTTGGAAATGTATGGAAATATATGGAAATGTAAAGAAATGTATAGAAATGTAAGGAAATGTAGGGAAATGTAAGGAAATGTATGGAAATGTAAGGAAATGTATGGAAATGTAAGGAAATGTATGGAAATGCATGGAAATGTATGGAAATGTATGGAAATGTATGGAAATGTATGGAAATGTATGGAAATGTACGAAATGAAAATGTAGGAAATGTAAATGTAAGGAAATGTAGGAAATGTCACGGAAATGTAAGGAAATGCTTTAGAAATGATAAGTTTAAAGGAGGGAAACGAACGTTTTTGGAAACTTGGAAATGTAAGGAGATGTCGTAGAAATGATAAGTTTTAAGGTAAGGTGGCTTAATAAAATTAATAGAAGAAATTTGACACAAAAATGGGCTTAGAAAAGTGACAAGGAGGAACCACTTAAAGCCCAGTAAATGACGCCACCAGCATGTGTGCAAGCTTAGGTTCGAGCAGCAAGTAGAGCATTTCTGAGAGTGTTTTTACGTCTGAATTGGGCTTGCAGCCCAATTCTTATTAAAGCTAAACTAATCATAAGGAGGCGCCACTTAGGTGGATAATTGTGCCTCGTATGGCCACAAGGAGTCCAATAGAATAAGTTTAAATTTGGCTCATCAAGGGAAGGGGTGGGCGACATCTAGCTAAGACTTTAAGTGGTTTTATTTAATTACTTAAAGAGGAAGCAATGGACGACAATAGGGACTCTTAAGGAAGAGTTTAATTCTCCTTAAAACTCAACTAAATAGGTGGATAAATGATGATTTATTTTAGATTATTTTCAAAGAGATAACTAAAAGATTATTCTTTAATTTTTAATTAAAGAGATAAAGCTATCAAAATAGAAGAGTGATGGCCAAGTAAGGGATTCTAAGTTAGTAATTTTAGCTATAAAAGGAAAAGAGGGCCATTCATTCTTTCTTCTAACTCTCGCTCTGCCGAATTCTCTCTAGCAAATATCTCCTTTCTTTATTGTTTTGCCAATAGAAAATACACCTTGTATAGCCAAACTTCATTACCAAATTGCTCAAACTCTTTTCTCTTCTTCTTTCATAATCTCCCAAAAGTCGAAAGTTTGCTAAAATCAAGGCCATAGCCAAATAGTTTTGAGACTTCAAACAAGGGTTGTCGACTTACGTATTAAGGGTAAGAACTAGTTATCATTCGATTTTCATCCTTTTCTTTTAAGATTTGCGAAATCTAGGACTAACCCCATTAATATCTTGTTGCCAAAACTTTGAAGAGATCTTTTCGAGATTTGTTTAAGTCAACTACAAGAAGGAGAAGTTCTTTTCCGAAGGTACACCATAGGCGCATGTTCCTAGTTATTCGGTGAATTTGGGATTTAAAATCCACAAGGTAAGACATGCGAATATTCAGCCAAGGCCTATTTTTGGTGTTTTAGATCTAGTTCATATTTATTCAAAAGCGAAACTAATTTGTTAAAGTGATTTAAAGCTTTGCGAATACAAGAAAGAGTATAGTGAAGATTTGGGATTTGGCACCAAGGTAAGTTTTAGTGTACTAATCCTACTAGGATTTGGTTTTATAATAGAATAGGCTTTATGCTAACATACTACGGTTGGCTGAATGTAGGGACTTGAGATCTAAGGCTTTAGATTAGATTTTGAGATTTCAGTGAAATTGTTAAGCGAATCAGGTGTGTACCCCACACTATCACTTAATAAGTTTTATGGCAACGTTTAATATAAGTATGTGTATAAGAATGTGAATATGGCTAAGGTACCATGTTATGGTACAAAGTACTCAGGTATGTTTCCTACTCCTACTAGGATTATGTTAAATATCATTACGACACACACACATATGACATTATAAGAATGTGAAATAAGAATTTGGCATGTTAATGCATGATATGTATGATATGGGGCATATGGGTTATATGAAAAGGGAAGTGAATGTGGTGACCTAAGACCGCGATATCGAATGAACCTGTGGTGACCTAAGACCACGATATCTGAATGTGGTAACCTAAGACCACGATATCCTAAGACCACGATATGTGGTGGCCTAAGACCACGATATCCGAATGTGGTTTATTAGTGCGATGAGCACGTCGACTGCAGCGACTGCCTTCGATGGTGTGTAGCGGATGGAGGGTTGACTTAGTAGTCCCCACGGTGTGCAGGATAGTAAGGGTGGTGTGTAGCAGATGGCATTTAGGTTTGGGTTCGGGTTGCATCATATTGTTTAAATGTTTTATGAACATGTATGATATTGTATGCCCGAAATATTAAATTTTAGTGTTGGTTACACATTGGGTGCATTGACTCACCCGTTGTGGGATTACTTTTAGGTGACGACCGGTGATGGACCAAGCCGGCCAGATGCTTAGTGGAGGCCATGTGAAGTTCAAATTTCTTTTATTTGGACTAGTTTACTTTAAGTATTTTGAATTTAAATTTTGGGAATTATTTGATGTAATAAGGCCTTAGTAGAATTACTTTATTCTGTTTTTATTTATTGAGCTTACAAACTTTTACTTATTAAAAGATTAAGTAAATATATTTTCGAAAAACAAAGCCCAAACGTTTTGTCACTTAAAGTAAAGGATTTTTAATAATGAAATGAACCTGTTTTCATCTCAAGCCCAACCCAAAACGATCTTTCTTCCAAATCACACAAGTTTTTCCTAAGTAACAAAAGAATTTGAAACGGTTTACACCGGGAACATACTAGATCCGGTCAAGGCTCGTGGGTCGGGTTTGGGGTGTTTCAAACACATTGTGGGCCTTGGGCCATACACAATGGCAACAGAATATACTTGCATGCAATATGTCTCATCCCAAACCTAAGATTCCATCCTCTACACACCCCCGTACAAACCATCACACCGTGGGGATTTCTAAAATCAACCCTCCATCCGCTACACACCAATCGACAACTGTGCTGCCTGTCATAAAGATCGATCATTATATGACCTATGTGGCAAAGCCATTGATCGCTATGCAACCTTCTTCCCCTTCATCATATCAATCCCATCCCATGCATGCATACATACAAGAATCAAATCATTATACTATTTAAAAAAGATCACATACTTTTACATACTTCGATACACATAGAGAAGTTTCTATGATCACGTACCTGGCATCCCTTGCCTACCTTTTTTGGGTAACACGACTATTCATACAGCCTATTTCCGGCTTTTAGCCCATAACATATACATAGTACAGTTTAACTAGTGTGATAGAGATCTACACACCTGATCACCGACAGGACAGTACTTTCAATGTCGACACTATCAGAAGTCAATACGACTGCTAACTTTCTAAGGTTTTGTTCTGAAGTCGATCCATAACCCGATGACCAATCCCGAACTGCTGACACTGCTCGTTTCTTAAACTTAGGGATTGGTTTTACAGATCTAATCTCCTCCTTCACCTGATTGACATTTGATTCCATTAAAAGACCTTATCAATTGCTACCAGCACAACATATAGTTGTTAATCCATAACATACGGTTAAGATTATAAACACGATGAGCAAACCTAATGAAAATCTAAAGAGAACCCCTTACCTTGAAATCCCGAAAAGAGATTAAGACTCAAAGACTAGTAGTTTCCAGCTTTTAGATCTAAATGATCTACTTCGATTCCCGACGTCGCCCAACAAGAAAACATCAAACCATTAATCAAATGTCAACCTTACCAATCACATTATCCTTTCGGCTTTAGCTTCCAAAAACTGAAAGAAACGTGAAGAGAAGAAGATCGACACTTACCCTATCATAGGAGATTCAGCTACTCCTAGAAGATTTTGGCGTTTTACATAAACTAAAAAGAGAAGAGGATTCAAAGATTCTATGGAGATTCGACTTTTTAATGAAGAAATCAGCAGGAACAAAAAAAAAAGAAAAGAATAGACACTAAGGCATTCGGCTATGGCAGAAGAGAGTGAAGAGAAAGAATACTCAAAGGTTTCGGCTTATAAAAGGAATCAAAAAAAGGTGTAGAGAAAGGCTATGAGGTTTTAGCTTTAGCAGAGAATGAAAAAGAAGATTGAAATTTAGGGGTTTTTCAGCTTTTTGAGAAAAGAAACAACTAAGAGAAGAGAATGAGAAGAAATGCCGAAATTAAGAAGTACCCTATTTTCTAATCAAATTTTTGACACACACACACAACCAAAAGCCGGAATTGCCCTCTTAAACTCTTAAAGAAAATACATATTAACTTTCCTCTCTTTATCCCGAAGCAATGAAAAGAGATGATTCAGCGGAGCAATTCGATAAGTTTCTTAAACTCTTAAAGAAAGTACATATTAACTTTCCTCTCCTTGAAACTCTTTTTCAAATACCAGACTCGAGGAAATCTTGAAGAAAGCTCTTGACCAACAAATGTAAATTAGATGAAGAGCACCACGTGGAGCTAAACGCAATGTGCTCAGCAATTCTACAAAATAAACCGCCACAAAAATTAAAAGATCCAGGGAGTTTTACAAGTCTATGTTTAATTGGTAGTTTATCTATTTATAATGCATTAGCAAATTTAGGGGTAAGCATCAATGTTATGCCTTACAAAATGTTTAAACAACTAGGTCTAGGGAAACCCAGACAAACTAGGATGAGTATTCAATTAACTGATAAAACTATAAGAATTCTTAGGGGTATAATAGAAAATTTTCTAATCAAAATTGATAAATTCGTATTCCCAGTAGACTTTGTCATTTTAGACATGGATGAGGACAACACGATCCCCTTAATTTTAGGAAGACCCTTTTTAGCAACTTCCAGAGCTAAAATTGATATCTATGCAGGAGAACTCATACTTTGTGTAGGCAACGAGATAGTCACTTTTCAAGCTCTTGGCTCAGCTAGGACATCGAGTAATAAAGGTACGAACGTTAATAACCATTTGGTTCAACCTTCTTTACAGGAAACATCACGAAATCACCTAGCTGAGCTAGATTTTAGACCTCGTGCCAATAAAGAAGAATTATATGAGGAACGAAGCCATAGGGTCGACAAACTAGAAGAGAGAAAAACACAATTTAAGGAAGAACCAAAACCACATGAAGTGAAACTGAAGGAAACCCCAGACGAGCTGATAAGAACAACAAATCACATCAAAATAGAGGATCAGGTATTGTTGAATAAGGAAGACCCTCGAATCACCAATTCAGAACTCAAGGAAAACGAAGAAATCACTTTTGAGGTACTTAATGTCTTTCTATACGGCACAGTCAAGGTAAGCAATCCTAAATTCAACACTTTTGAGGTAAACATTACTTGACTTAAACTTTATATCCATAACCGAGTTGATCGCATGAGAATGGATTTCCACCTCCTCAAACCACCATGATTGTGCGTACAACAGGTAGGTCTAGCTTAAGACTTTAAACGAGCGCTTCTCGAGAGGCAACCCGAGTACTAACCGTACTAATTAGTTTGGTTTTATTTCTTTTTGTATTTAGGCATAGGTTTCCATACCCACACGGCCGTGGCCGTGGCTGTGTGGACACCACGACGAGGCACATGAGCGTGGACCTTATCTCTATTTAATTATTTACTTTTATTCATATTTTTATTTTTACTTCCTTTATTATTTTCTCTTTTTTCTCAATGGCATTTAGATTTAGCTTAGGATACAATAAAACCAAGCCGGCTACTTCGAGGATTCAATTTCAAATGGTTCGAGATGCTTTCCCACGCTCACCTCCAATCTTATCCGGTTTCTTTTCATAGACTTCATCCAAAAATTCAGGATGTGTTACTTCTCCCCTTCTCTTTTGATTTTATTATATAATTGTTTATCTATCTTTATACATTAAGGGCAATGTACATTTTAAGTGTGGGGGAGGCATAAAAGTACCTGACTTTTTGCATTATTCTCAAATCCTGAATTTAGTCTTGTTTTCAAGTATTTTTCTCATATTACTAATTTGGATGAAATTTCTAATGATTTATGATTATTATTAATATGTTTTAGAGTAAGTTATAGTTAATTGTGCATTGATGATTAAATTTGAAGAATACTAGAGAATCGAGCATGATAAATTTACTTTTTAAAAATTAAAAATTAATAGGACGTTGAACTAAATTTGAGCATTACCTTGAAATTTGGAATTTATAAGGATTGATGTCAAAAACACCCATAATTTTTTGTGAGATTTTGAGCCTTATAGAGCATATATTCTTTTTTGTGCTCACTTTATTAATTATGAGTGTGTTAACTTTGAACTGTTATTCTAGAACTTGCCTCATTTATACATGTCAAGACCACATTAATGATTTGATATACTGAGATGATAAAGGCACCTAGGTTTAACCCACTTACTCCATAAAAGCCTACCTACATAATTAACCCCTAGTGAACCCTTTTTAATCCTAAAAACCCTTTTTATTGATTTACCCACTAATATTAACCCAAAAACCCTTTGAATTTGTTATCATTCTTTTGACTACCCTTCCATCAAGAATTGATTAGATCAGTTACCTAATTAGTTTATTTCAGTTGATAAAGTCTTTGGTTATTATGTATTTACTTTAGTTTGTTCTGAAAAAAAAAAATCAAAAAATCGAAGTATATTCAGTATTAGTAGTATAGAAAGTGAGCCTGTGCATTTAAATTTCAATTATCAAAGAAAAAAAGCTCATATTATTATTAGTTTAAAATTTCAATTGATGTAATCATTTATTTTCTAGTTCATTATTTTAGTTAGGTAATTTGTCAATTCGATCTCGATTTTAACCTTCTAATTCAGCCTTTATCCACACCTTTTAACCTAAGCCCCGTTACAACCCTAATTAAAGACCTTTTGATTTGTGTATCATCTCATATACAGTGGTGGAGATTTGATTTTCAAGCAAGCCTATGGGATTAACTTTTCAGGTTCGACTTATGAGTGCTTATTCTTGAACCTTAAACACTTCGAGTGATTTGAGTGAATCTTTTGTGAGGATGTCAATCCTTTTCGATTTTGAATTAAAGTAATTACTTAGATAATGGGAGAAACCTATGTTTTCGTACTATAAAGGTATGACTTATCTTGATTGAATTTTTAGGGTTCTTTGAGTTAAATTATCCATGAATAAATTATCTATGAATTATGATGAGACATTGTCGATAGGAATTATGAATTATGGAAAGTTAGTTTTAATTGTATGTTGAGAATTTTGCTTGAGGACAAGCAACAGCTTAAGTGCGGGGGTATTTGATAAAACGTAAAAGTAACATATTTTAACCCCATATTTTGTATGCTTTTGGATGATTTAGTCCTTGATTTATGTAAAAAGGAGCTTTTAATCTTTTCTTTTCATGTTTATACTCAGGAAAGCACCCAAGGACGAAAAGAACGAGAAACAGGCTTAAAACGGGCCAATTTGGGGACAAAGAGGAAATCAACACGGCCTGGACTTCAAGCCACACGGCCGTGCCTCGTCAAATTACTTCACACTGCCATACCACGATTTACATAGCCGTGCCCCAATCGACAGAATCAAGACACAGCCTAAAGTCAATTTACACGGGCATGTACCATTGCCGTGCCCTTGTCGCGGGAAAGAGCAATTTCACTCGGATTTGGATGCTTGGAGGCAATGAAACACATTCCTAAGTCTACTTAAAAATCCTAGGAGGAATTCTACATCAATTAGGATACTTAGGATCCAAGTAAAGCATCTCAAAGCAATTATAAACACCCAAGGTAGCAACTAAAAAAGAGAGTTTGGCAGAAGCCGAAATAGGGGGTAGAGTTTTCTGCCTGAGCTTTTATTCAGGGAATTACTCGAAGATAGCCAGTTGATCCATCTCAAGAAGCTGGAGTTCTACTCAAGACAGAGGATCTCCTCTTCAATTCCTTCAGAGGGTTTTAGGGATTTTTATGCTTTGTTTTATCTTTTCTCTTGAGATGTTTTCCTATTTTGTTATGAACTAAACCCTTCAGATACCTGAAGGGTATGAGACCTATGATGAATTTTGTTATTTGATTTCTAAATTATATGATAAGTACTTAGTTTATTCTTAACTATGTTGCTTAATTTAATCTGATGTGCTTAGGTGGATGAGGAATAGACCCTACCTAAGAGTAGATTTAGCATAGTTAAGCGGAGTTGATCGAGCGCCTAGAGATAGGGTTACGAGATTTTGTTGAATTAGGGTGAAACCTAATATAGGAGTCTATTAATCGATTTACTGCTTCCTTAGGGGGTTATTATAAGAGAACGAGAGTTCCACTAATTAACCTAAGGTTAGACGTTATTCGCCTCGATAGAGGGTTTAATATAGGTTAGGGAGTCTCACGGATCAAGCTAAGTAAAGAAGTAATATGAATTAAAAGTTAGATAACAAGAGAAGTCATAGGAGGATTCTTCCTGAGGGTATCGTCGTAATCAACTGAGTTTTTCCACAGTCTTTTCCCAAAGTTTCGTTCTTTTGTCCTTGCATTTAGTTTAAGTATTTCATTAGTTTTTAGATTAATAAACCAATCACTCCATATTTCAGGCTAAATAATAGAAAGAAAGTGAGTAGTAGTACTTTTAGGTTCCCTTGGGTTCGATAAGATACTCTTGCCTAAACTATACTATTCTTCGATAGGTGCACTTGCCTCTATCATTGTCATAGTTAGTCTACAAGTTCGATCATTCTTTTTATAAATATTAAAACTCGACTGTTTGACACGATCTGCAGATTAATGTAAAAAGGTTAAAACCAAATAAAAGTTAAAAACCTAAAATAGCCTTATTACATAAACATCTCCCCAAAATAAACAACTTAAGGAAACTATGTATAAATCAAAATAATTGCGCACGTGTGGCCACCTCCGAGTCCGTCGCAGCTCTAAATCCTCTACTGTTGGGGATTACCTATATAGTTGAAAGAAAAAGGGTGAGTTACGAGAACTCAGTGTGTAATCCCTTATCATGCAGTAACAGTCTAGGCCCAAGCCCTATTCAGTAACAGATCAGTCTCGGCTTTAGCCCTATACAGTAATAGAGTGGGTCTAAGCCCAAAGTCATAACAGTGCTGAATAGAGATGCAACCCAATGCAGTCCAGCCAACACACCACCCGTACCAACCAGCACACCATGTGGGGACCAAGTCGACCCACCCAGCCAACACAATAATATCGCAGCATAGCTGGTAATAATAACGCAGCAAAGCGGCTAATAACAAAAATGTGGCCAAGCCATTAAAATCAAAATACGTGGCGAAGCCACTAGAACGGTAAAAATGTGGCAGAGCCACTAATACAGTACTTCCTCCAAATCAGAAACCCAACCCCAATGCAGAATGTCGTGTCACAAATATTACATGTATGCAGTACGTCATACTCATGATCAGTCATATAAATATCATACACACATCACTTAACCTACCACTAAGGGTATAATGGTCATTTTGACAGTTAGGGGTAAAATGGTAATTTTCACCATTAGGGGTATATTGGTAATCTACTCTACGAGGGTATTTCGACAATTTTAACATTTGAAGGTATTTCTATAATTTTACCCTCTGGTGGTATTTCGATAATTTTACCCTCCGAGGGTATTTTAATAATTTTACCCTTGAGGTATTTTGGTATAGGTTACAACCTTTCTAATGGCCTACTGTCATTTCGAACGACTTGAATAACTATAGGGCCAAAATAGTGGAATTGGGCCCAAAGCCCACTATTCGACCCAAGTGGGCCTACACTTACGTGTGATCCATTCAACCCAATTTCAATCACGGCTATGCGAATGTCGCAGCCCAACCCATTGTTTGTCACTATCGTGAATTTTTACCCATTGGGCCTACTTGGCCCATCTCAGCCCAATAAGGCCTATTACGGCCTAAGCCCAAGAGAACGCTCGTGGCGGCTCCTACAGTCTAACACCCTTGTTCATGGGCTCAGTTAACCACACGCCCGCTCGCCCACTCATGTGGCATCACACGCCATATTTTCGGCCTTTTGGCATTCAATTGACTCTACAATCTTAGTAGTATAACCATTACATACTTTCGGTTTTTCGGCCTATTATCGAAAGCGGCATACAATTACACACCTGTTCGTGAGACTAGAAAAGATCCACGCTCTTCGAATCCTTTAATCCACCAACATATCGTATCAGATTACACCAATCAGGTTAACGTATACACCTAATCCACTACCATTATTAACTTAAACCACAATCACTCACCTTGCTAGTACTAATCGATACTAGCACCTCCCTGCTGATCAAGGACCATCTTCCCCTCCTAATATGATTTGGCATAATAAAAGTTGTTAGAAACAATCAAACATTCGGCCCCTAGTAGAAAAATAAAAAGGGAAAGCCGAAGCTTGGTAATAGAGTCAAAAGAAATCTTTGCTAATAACAGAATAATAAAGTGGTTGAAGCAACCCCCTTACCAATATTGATAACCAACAAATACCAGTAGTAGTTAGTCAAGAAGGTTCGGCCCTAACCACTGAGAACAAAGAGATTTGAGAAGAAGGGAGTATGAAGATTTAGCCTACTAGAGAAGGGGAAAACGAAGTTTGAAAAAAAGAAGAGATGGAAGCAAAAGAGGGTTGGATATGGAAGAAGTGATTGGAAAAGAGATGAGAGAAAGACTTCAAAGGATTGGTCAAAATTGCGCACTCAGTATGATGTTCTGGCAAAAAGTGGGTAGCAGTTGAGAATAAAGATGAAGAGAACAAAGACCCGAATGGTAAAAAAAATGTACTAAAAAACAAAAATAACACCCGAAAACACCCGAAAAAATGTACCAAAAAGCGAAAATGCACCAAATGCCCCACCCTTGGCCAAATTTCCCCTTACTTAAGCTCTTCCAACCAGCCAAGACTCCCCTCACATTCCAACTCCCTCAAACTCTCCACCAAATCCTCCTTGAATTGCTCCCATTCAAATTTGTTGACCAAGTCCCCAACCTCCTCTACAAAGTTTGATTCAAACTCTACCTCTCGCATCACCAAATCATAATATAAAAGCCCCCTATTTGCATGCCATGGGATTCGAACCCCAACTCCCTTTGCCATCTTAGTGACACCACAACCATCAAGCCACGTAATCTTTTTGTGACATAGAAACACACATAATTAAACATAAGTCCTAAATGCTAACAACCAATTTCACTTAAGAGCAAAAATTAAAAATTTTCCAAGGCTCAGACTCGAACCCAGGCTTCCTAAAAACCACCCAAATACACTCAATTACTTAGCCATTGAAGCACACATGGAATTTAAGCCAAATCAGCAAAATTACAACCTTATATTTTTGGGGCGCTACAATTCTAACCCGTTAAAGAAAATTTGACTTTGAAATTTACTTGATCAGAAAAGGTGAGGGT
Source organism: Gossypium rotundifolium (assembly GCA_025506655.1). Lineage (NCBI taxonomy): Eukaryota > Viridiplantae > Streptophyta > Magnoliopsida > Malvales > Malvaceae > Gossypium > Gossypium rotundifolium. The sequence goes on along the minus strand of CP106727.1, from coordinate 117,135,351 downwards.
ATAATTGTCGCATCGCCTCCTCAGGCTCCCACGTGGCTTCTTCTGAATCGTGATTATGCCAAAGCATCTTGTCCAATCGAACAGATTTCCTCTTTAATACCTTAACGTCACGATCCAGAATCCACACCAGTTTTTCCTCAAAAGTCAGATTAGGTCTAATGTCAATCTCTTCCACTGGCATTATATGTGAGGGATCAAAGTGGTATCGCCTTAGCATGGAGACGTGGAACACATCATGTATCTGGTTTAATTCAGGAGGCAGCTCAAGTTGATAGGCGACCGGTCCCACACGCTTTAAAATCCAAAGAAAGTCTGATGAATCTATGGCTCAGTTTTCTTTTCGTCCAAATCTTAAAATCTTCTTCCATGGCGAGACCTTCAAGAAGACAAAATCTCCCATAGAGTACTCTATCTCCTTACGCTTTAAATTGGCAGATGACTTCTGCTTATCAGCTGCTTTCTTCAACCGATCTCGGATCAACTTTACTTTTCTTCGGTTTCAAAAACTAACTGTGGCCCCAAAGCTCACCAATCACCAAGTTCTATCCAACACGTAGTGGTGTGACACCTACGACCATATAACACCTCATATGGTGCCATTTGAATACTGGCTTGGTAGCTTTTGTTATATGCAAACTCTGCTAACAGTAAGTAGTCTTCCCAACTACCTTTGAAATTAACTACACAGCTTCTTAGCATGTGCTCTAATATCTAAACCACCCTCTCCGACTAACCATCTGTCTGAGGATGAAACACAGTACTGAAATCCAATCTTGTACCCAATGCCTCATGTAACTTTTTCCAGAATCGAGATGTGAATCTAAGATCTCTCTCAGATATGATAGAAACCAGTACACCATGCGGTCTTACAATCTCAACCACATAGAACTTAGCTAACTTCTGCAACAAATAATCAGTGCAGACTGGTATAAAATGGGTAGATTTAGTCAATTGGTCTTCAATAACCCATACCGAATCCTTCTTAGAAGACGTCAAGGGTAGCCCACTTACAAAATCAATGGTTACCCTCTCCCAGTTCTAAAGTGGAATCTTAACTGGTTGAAGTAATCTAGAAGGTAGTTGGTGTTCCGCTTTGATTTCCTAGCATGTCAGACACTTACCCACGAAATTCGTAACCTGGCATTTAAGCCCTAGCCACCAGTACAGTTTACGTAGATCTCGATACAGCTTGTTTCCACCAAGATGCATGGCATAAGGACTGCTATGTGCTTCCCATAAGATAGACTATCTCAGATCAGAATCTCTTGGGATACAAACTCTTCCATGAAAACATAGAACTCCCTCACTATTCAGCCCAAAATCCATTGTCTCCCCCTTTTCAACCAATCGGAAATGAGGGACCAACAATTCATCTAACAACTGCTTCTCCTTAATTAAATCAATCCAGGTCGGTCTCACTTGGAGTTTAACCAACTGACTACCATCCTCAAATAGACTAAGATGGAAAACATTACTCTTAGATTAGATATGACCTTACGGCTCAGTGCATCTACTACTACGTTAGCTTTACCCAGATGATACTCAATCGAGCAATCATAATACTTAAGCAACTCTATGCATCTTCGTTGCCTAAGATTCAATTCCTTCTGAGTAAGGAGGTACTTGAGGTTTTTATGGTCGGTGTAAATAATAGACTTCCCACCGTATAGATAATGCCTCTAAATCTTCAATGCGAATACCACCGCAGCTAACTCCAAGTCATGAGTGAGGTAATTCACCTTGTGAGGCTTCAATTGGCGAGACGCGTATGCAACCACCTTACCATCTTACATCAACACACAACCTAATCCAGTGTGTGATACATCACAGTAGACAATGAATTCCTTCTGATTAAGGAGGTACTTGAGGTTTTTATGGTCGGTGTAAATAATAGACTTCCCACCGTATAGATAATGCCTCTAAATCTTCAATGCGAATACCACCGCAGCTAACTCTAAGTCATGAGTGAGGTAATTCACCTCGTGAGGCTTCAATTGGCGAGACGCGCGTATGCAACCACCTTACCCTCTTACATCAACACACAACCTAATCCAGTGTGTGATACATCACAGTAGACAATGAATTCCTTCCTAGACTCTGGCTGTATTAACATTGGGGCTTCAGTCAGAACTTTCTTCAGTTTTTCAAAACTCCCTTGTTGCTTATCGGTCCAATTAAACAGTACCCCTTTATGCAGTAACTTAGTTAGAGGTGTAACAATCAGTGAAAACCCCTCTATAAAATGTTTGTAATACCCTGCCAGACCCAGAAGGCCTTGAATCTCAGATACAGTCTTTGGTGGTTTCCAATCCAATACGGCTTCAATTTTTTGAAGATCAACTCTAATCCCCTGGGCAGACACCATGTGACCCAGAAATGTCACTTCTTGCAACCAGAACTCACACTTAATAAACATAGAGTATAGATGCTTTTCCTTCAAAATTTGCAAGATAATTCGAAGATGTGCATCATGATCCTCCTTGATTTTGGAATACACCAGGATATCTCCTATAAACACCACTATGAACCGATCCAAATGGGGCTAGAATACTCGGTTCATCATATCTATGAAAGCAGCTGGTGCATTCATTAACCCAAACGGCATGACTAGAAACTCGTAATGCCCATAACGAGTCCTGAACGCAGTCTTATACACATCTGCCTCCTTAACCCTTAGTTGATGGTACCCAGATCAAAGATCTATCTTGGAGAAAATCGAAGCTCCTCGTAGCTAGTCAAATAGATCATCTATCTTCAGTAAAGGTTACATGCTTTTAATCGTTAGTTTATTTAGTTAAAAATAATTGATGCACATGTGCATGGGCCCGTCCTTCTTCTTCATGAATAACACTGGTGCTCCCCATGGAGACACACTTGGCCGAATGAATCCTCGGTCCAGTAGCTCTTGAATTTGAGCCTTTAACTCTACCAACTCCTTCGATGCCATCCTATAAGGGGCGATGGACACCTGGGCTATTCTCGGTAGAAGCTCAATACCAAACTTGACCTCACGGTTTGGAGGCAGCCAAGGAAACTCCTTTGGAAATACATCAAGAAGTTCCTTACGAGTTTGACATCTCCCATAGAAGGACCTTTTGAATTAGGAACACTGACATATGCTAGAAACGACTCACAACCCCTGCGCACCAGTTTCTTGGCTTTTAATGCTGTGATTACATTGGACAAATAGTCTCTTCGCTCATCCTCTGAAGGCCTCAACACCATACGCTTAACAGCCCAATCTAAAATAGTATGATGTTTCACTAGCCAATCCATGCCCAAAATGAGATCAAATTTTCCAAACAGTAGTTCCATCAAATCCTTCAGAAAAACAACCCCTTGGACCTCTAGGGGCATGTTTCTGAACAACTCATTCACCCTAACTGACTGTCCCAGTGGACTTAACACAGTCATCTCTCTACCAATAGTTTCAAACTGAGAACCCAGCATCCCAGACACCGTGTATGCAACATACGAGTGTGTAGAACCAATATCAATTGAAGCGGTGTATGGTACATTATAAGTTAAGAACGTACCAGTTATGATGTCAAGAGCGTCGCCATCCTTTCGGTGCCGAGCATCATAGACCAAAGCTGGCTGTCTCGCCTTAGTATTATCAGCACCTCTTCTCAGTGCTTCACGACTTGGTCCCAAATCATTTCCTCCTCTGGCTTGACCACGGCCTCCCGGTGGCTGCTGACCACCTCTCCCCGGCTGAACATAGCTCTAACCTGTGGCTTGCATCTTAATAGGCCTATGTGTACAATTATTGACTTGGTGATCAATGGACCCACATCTAAAACATGCCCCGGTTTATTTCTAGCACTCACCCTAGTGAACTCTCCCGCAATTTGTGCAAGGCTATGGTCTAGCAGCAGCAACAGGAGCCCTAGCTTGGACTGGCTCATCAAATCTAGGCTTCTTCTTAGGCCCACCAAAAGAACTTGAGGGCCCAAAATCTTTCTTATTTTTGTCCCAATCTTTTTCACTATTCTGGTGCTTTGAGCGCTTTACATCCTCGGTAATTTTTACCTTCTTCACAAGGGTAGCAAACTCTTACTACCTCTGTGGAGCTATCAGCACCTGCAACTCATCTCGGAGGCCATCCTCGAAATGCACATAGCGTTCATTCTCAGTTGCGACTATACCACGAGCAAACCAACTTAGCCGCAGAAACTCTGCCTCAAACTCTGCCACAGACCTATTCCCCTGGCTCATGCTCAGAAATTCCTTCCTCTAGACATCCACATAACTTGCTCCAACATATTTTCCATGAAAGGCCACATTAAAGAAGTCCCATGTCAAGCAGTCAACCTGCATACCTTCTCTCATAGTGAGCCAACATTGGTATGCCTCGTCCCATATTAAGGACACTGCTTCCTTTAACTTCTGTTCCACAGTACAGTCGAGGTCATCCATTATCCGCTCGGTAGCCTTTAACCAGTATTCTACAACATTCGGGGCTACACCAAAATGCCCCTGAAGATTTTCGCTCCATTAGACCAGAGTCGCTCAGAAATTGACCCTTGGCCCACTGACCAAGTACTTGTTCCAGCAACCCTTTCAAGAACACACATTATTTCTTGGGATAGAGCATCATCCCCAACTGCTCGATTATGAGATCCAGTCTCAGTTACTAGTGAGGCGGGTGCCCCTTAGCAGGCATGTGATCCGATGCTGAAGACCCCGCCCTCTCACCTCGGCCTCTACTGCAGCCTTGTGTTCCTCTTTCGCGAGTACCTATTGTGCTCATATCTATATAGCGTTTTTATATGTTTTAAAAGTCTTATGAACCAGTTTTAATTCTAATAATTAATAAAAGTTATTTTATGATAAATAGTAATTAGGGTTGTTTTCACAGATCGAGGCCTCACTATAGTTTTCGGTCTTCTATAGTCTCAGTTTACTCTAACTAAAGAGTTTTAGTATAATACTACTATCTATAGTGGTTTTCTTAGTATAACATTTAAATCTGTAACAGTAAACAATGTCGGAGAATATACAGATTTGGCACTGGAGACTCGGTGTAGCACACTTTCAGTAATAACCTTTCTTTCCAAACCAAAATTTAGATAGATTTAGAAAATTTTCAAAAGCCCATTCCACAGTCGAGTTTTGCAATCGAGCTCTGATACCACTAAATGTAACACTCTAAGCTCAACCTAGACATTATGACCAGATCTGATGTGTCACATCGAAGTGTCGTTTGAAAATCGAGCTTGTCAATAAAAGTTTGTTACTAAATTTTATATCCTTTTTGAAAACGTTGGGGTTGTAAAATTGAAACTTGTTATTCACTTATTGTTCATATCATTTATTAATCAGGATTAAATAAGCGAAAGTTTTCCCAAATGTAACCTTTAAATTTTGAAAATGCATGATTTTCTTTAGAAAAATTATTATTTTGAGAACCCGTGTTTCCTAATCTAGCAGGTTAACGTAAAAAGATTAAAACCAAATAAAAGTTAAAAACCTCAAATGGCCTTATTACATAAATATCTCCCCAAAATAAACAACTTAAAGAAACTATGTACAAATCAAAATACTTACGAACGTGTGGCCACCTCTGAGTTCATCACAGCCCCAAATCCTCTACGATTGGGGATTACCTGTATAGTTGAAAGAAAAGGGTTAGTTATGAGAACTCGGTATGTAATCCCCTATCATGCAGTAACAGTCTGGGCCCAAGCCCTATTTAGTAACAGATCAATCTGGGCCTTAACCCTATACAGTAACAGAGTGGCTCTAAGCCCAAAGTCATAACAGTGTAGAACAGAGGTTCAACCCAACCTAGTCTAGCCAACACTCCACTTGTACCAACCAACACACCATGTGGGAACCAAGTCGACCCACCCAACCAACACACCAATATCGTAACATAGCTGCTAATAATAACACAGCAAAGCTGCTAATAACAAAAAATGTGGCCAAGCCACTAAAATCAAAATACGTGGCGAAGCCACTAGAATAGTAAAAACGTGGCAGATCCACTAGTACAGTACTTCCTCAAAATTAGAAACTCAACTCCAATACAGAATGTCGTGTCATAAAAAGTACATGTATATAGTACATCATAATCATGATCAGTCATATAAATATCATACACACATAACTTAACCTACCACTAGGGGTATAATGGTCATTTTATCGGTTAGGGGTAAAATGATAATTTTACCCTCTAAGGGTATTTCGGTAATTCTACCTTCGAGGGTATTTTGGTAATTTTACCTTTTGAGGGTATTTCGATAATTTTACCCTCTGAGGGTATTTAGGTAATTTTACACTCCGAGGGTATTTTAGTAATTTTACCCTTCGATGGTATTTTGGTACAGGTTATGACCTTTCCAATGGCCTACCATCATTTCAAACGAATCGAATAACTTATAGGGCCAAAATAGTGGAATTGGGCCCAAAGCCTACTATTCGACTCAAGTGGGCCCATACGCGTGTGTGGACCATCAACCCAATTTTAGTCACGGCTATGCAAACTTCGTAGCCCAACCCATTTTTTGTCACTATCGTGAGTTTTTACCCATGCGAGGCCCACCCATTGGGCCCACTTGGCCCATCTCGACCCAACGAGGCCTATTATGGCCTAAGCCTACGAGAATGCTTGTAGTGGCTCCTACAGTCTAGCGCCCTTGTTCATGGGATCGATTAACCACACGCACGCTCACACGCTTGTGTGGCATCATACGCCATATTTTCGGCCTTTCAACATTCAGCTGACTCTACAATCTTAGCAATATAACCATTACATACTTTCGGCTTTTCAACCTATTATCGAAAGTGACATACAATTACACACCTGTTCTTGAGACTAGATAAGATCCATGCTCTTCAAATCATGCAATCCACCAACATATCATATCAGATTACACCAATCGGGATAATGTATACACCTAATCCACCACCATTATTAACTTAAGCCACAATCACTCACCTTGCTAGTACTAACCAATACTAATGCCTCCCTGCTGATCAAGGGCGATCTCCCCCTCCTAACATGATTTGGTATAATAAAATTGTTAGAAACAATCAAACATCCGGCCCCCAGTAGAAAAATAAAAAGGGAAAGCCAAAGCTTGTTAATAAAGTCAAAAGAAATCTTTGCTAATAACAGAATAATAAAGTGGTTGAAGCAACCCCCTTACCAATATCGATAACCAACGAATATCGACATTAGTCAGTTAAGAAGGTTTGGCCCTATCTATAGAGAACAAAGAGATTTGAGAAGAAGGGAGTATGAAGATTCAGCCTACTAGTGAAGGGGAAAACGAAGTTTAAAAAATAGAAGAGATAGAAGCAAAAGAGGGTTGGCTATGAAAGAAGTGATTAGGGATGAGGTGAGAGAAAGACTTCAAAGGATTGGTCAAAACTTGGCACCCAATATGATGTTTTGGCAAAAAGTGGGTAGGAATTGAGAATAGAGATGAAGAGAACAAAGACCCGAATGGTAAAAAATATGTTCCAAGAAGCAAAAATAACACCCGAAAATACCAAAGAAAATTTGGCACCTCTACACTCTCCCAAAGCTAAAAATGCACCAAATGCCCTACCCATGGGCCAAATTTCCCCTTACTCAAGCTCTCCCAATTGGCCAAGACTTCCTTCACATTCCAACTCCCTCAAACTCTCCACCAAATCCTCTTTGAATTGGTCATAGCCTCCCATTCGAATTTGTTGACCAAGTCCCCAACCTTCTCCGCAAAGTTTGATTCAAACTCTACCTCTCAAACCACCAAATCATAAAATAAAAGCCCTTATTTGCATGCCATGGGATTTGAACCCGAACTCCCCTTGCCATCTTAGTGACGCCACAACCATTAAGCCACATGCTCTTTTTGTGACATAGAAACACACATAATTAAACATAAGTCCTAACTGCTAACAACCAAATTCACTTAAGAGCAAAAATGTAAAATTTTCAAAGGCTCAGACTCGAACCTAGGCTTCCTAAAACCCCAAATACACTCAATTAATTAGCCATTAAAGCACACATGGAATTTAAGCCAAATCAGCAAAATTACAAACCTACATTTTTGGGGCGTTACATTTGTAATATACTGAATGTAGGTGTTTATATTAAAAATGGTAAGTCAGCTATATATCATGCCAAGATTATGTGTCAATATGAGATGCTTAGTCATGTGCTCTAAAGCTAACAATTGTACTATATTTGCTCAAAGGTCGTCTTTTCATTTATTGCTTTTGTTTGCCTTTCTTGAGAACAAACAATGCCTTAAGTGTGGGGGATTTTGATCTGTGGTAATTTGGTGTAACAGATTAAACTAGTTATCCCAATTGAGGAGCTTGAATAAAAGCACTTTAGTTAGGTTTTAGTTAAGTTTTCATTACTTTATTTAAATTTAATAAATTGTGTAATTTGAGTCTTTTATTGACCTTAGGGGTTAAATAAGGCCTAAGGGTGAGCTAATATGCTTTGTGAATGCGCAGGAGACCATTAGAAGGTGTGCTAACTTAATACTAGTCACTGTGTTTGAACACAAAAGATGGATGTCACAACATAGGGAGCAGAATAGATGGATTTCAAGACTTCCTTCAATGTCATGACACAGCCTGAGGATGTCACGACACACCCCTGAAGATACCCTAATGAGCATACTACCTTCGATGTCATGACACGGGACTTGGTGCGTCGCGACATCGACTCTGTCCGAGAAATAATTATGAGCTTGGAGGGTTTTGGTCCACACAATCAAATGTTAAAATAGAAGAACAATAGCTGACCTAAGGTTAAGGACGATGGCCAATCTAATTCTATAAATAGGCTCATTTAACACATGTTAGGGACATATTCTCATATTTTATAATTTCCTTCATAGTTTTAGTCTTTAGTTTTCTCTTTTCTTAGGTTTTAGGATTATTTTTAGTTTTTAATTTGCTTTTGTTGGGAGATCCGATCTGTGGAACTCAATCAAGTGTGTGTTGATTCGACATTATTTTCAATACAACTCAGTCTTCTTCTAAACTTTATTTTCTTGAATCGTTATTCATGTTTATTTTCTATATCAATTTTATGATGTTTACGAGATCTATGAGGAACTAATCCTTTCATAGGGGATTAGGAAGTAGAGGTATGATTAACTAATTATTTTGTAGGGTTTTTTTAATGGAATAGTTTTTTGGGAGAGGAAGAACATAAACCCTAGGCTTGACAATCTTAGGAAGTTATTTAGGTGGGAATTAACCCAAAATTGGTATGGCTAATCTGTAAACACCTTAGCCCCAAACCGATTTAGATTGCGAGGTTAAGAGATAAGTACGACTTGTTATTCTAGTGGAAAATCAGAAGATTCGGCTAGGGTAACGACTAGTTGGTTGAACGAGAAGCCCAAAACAACAGTTGGTTATGATTATTGAAGCAAGCTAATCACCTATGCTTAGATTTCATAGAGTTTACTTATCGATTTCCCAATGCTTCCCTATTTATATTATTGTCTTTATTATTATAAAAACCACAAAAATCTCTATTTATATTTATTCTTAATATAATTTAGTTAAAGTGCTAATTAGATCTATTTTTGTTTAGATTAGGATTAATTTACTGCTCGCATCCCTTGGGTACAATCCTTGGAATACTGACCTACTTCATTGTAACTATATTACAACCTGGCACGTATACTTACGGACAACGCCTATTTAACATATTTTGTGCATGATTTCTACTCGGACAATGGTACATCCAGAGGCAATCAGTATCTCTTAGCGTTTCCATATTTGGTAGTCCCACGTGATTTTTCTTGTGCTATATAATATTGATGGATTTTGTTTCTTTCACTATTTCAAGCGGACCTTCCACCCAAGGTAGTCCTCAACGGGCTTCCTCATTTGATAGCTCTCGCGAACTTTCCCTTGCTATATAGTCCTAATCAGACATCCTCTTTCTTTGTAAATATTTGGTCGAGTTTACCAATTAGACATATTGGGCAGACATCCTCTAAAGTGATCCTTGACGGACTCTCCATTCTTTTTGGTGACCTCTTTATCAATTTCACTAGAAATTTCAAAACCGTTGAATCGTTATGTACTCTTAGCCAATTATGATTTTGCATAAATTCTTGTAAATACTTGTTCCCAGTATCTCTAAAGGAATTACTTCTTCCTTCCACACATGCCATGTTTAAGATGTTTTAATTAATTTCTCTACTTTTACCTTTTGGCAATTTTTTCTATTTAATACGCTTATTCACGTTTCCAAATGTGCCCCAAATTTTTTCAACCTACTTGTCCCACGATTCATACAGAAATATCCCTCTTTTTATGCCCAGATAGGCTTCTTATTTTCCATCCTGGAAAACTCTATTTTTGTAATACTACATACCCAGTCCGATCGTCGAGCCTAAGCTATGGAACTTCACATTAGCCACCACGGTGACTCTCCATTAAATATCAACCTAATCTCTATCACACCACTATGTAAATATGAAATACATGCATAAGTTACTCACATGCAATAGAATATCATAAAGGTAAAAACACTTAATAAAAACACTTAACCTGTAACAGCCCGATTTTGGGTCTAGTCAAAATAGTGGTTTCGGGACCACAAATTTGACGCATTAAAATTTATTTTTATTATATTTTTATGGTCTACAATTTTATAGAATGATTTCGTGAAAATTTCATTCGAAAATTTTGATGTTTGGGCACTCAATTTAGTTAAAAGGACTAAATTAAAAAGGTGCAAAATATGTGTTCTAGAAGCTAGAAGTGTCTAATTGCTATAAGATCTTAAATTAGAGGTCCTTAAATGATAATTAGACCATTATACTTTAGTATGGACAAAAATGGACATGGTTAGGTGAAATTTCAAAGTTTGGCATTAAGGGAATTTTGGTAAAATGGTAAATAAAGACAAATAAAACTAATAAAAAGATGTCATCTTCTCCAATCTAGTCCCCTTGTGCCAAATTTGAAGAGTCACCATAGCTAGGGTTTTTTTCCAAGCTTCCAAGCTCGATCGTAAGTCAGTCATTGTCCTATTTTTAATGATTTTTACATTTTTGTGAATGTTGTAACTTGATTTAGCTATTTCAATGACTAATTTGAAAGAAAATCAAAGTCTAAAATTTTAACCATGTAAGATATATGTGTATTTTGATGTCTAATGGTAGATTATGCAAGTTTGATGTTGGATGAACAACATTTACTATGTGATTTTTGAAGAAAATGTTAAATAATGATCTATTTGTAAAAAGTTGTAAAATGTCTATAAAAATGTGAATAAATGAAAAATGTGGGCTGTTATGAGCATGAAATAGGTTCGGCTAGGTTTGAGAGTGAAGAAATTGGATATATTTCATTTTAGGGACTAAAATGTAAAATGTTAAAAGTTTAGGGGTAAAAATGTAATTTTTGCCATAGTGTGTTTTTGGGTTGAATTGAATAATGTGATGATTAAATGAGTTAAATTTGCTATTATAGATCAAGAAAAATGAAGTTTGGACCTAGATCGGGGGAAAAATAAAGTGTTTGACGATTAGGTCTATTTTCACTATTTTTGTACCGAGGTAAGTTCGTATGTTAATAATGCAACTTTACAATGGTATTTCATATGTTTTGATATTGCATTAATTGTATGTTTGACTCTATGGATGTAATTAACGAAGTTTCGACAAGCGAGTAAATCCCGATTGAACGTTAGGAATAGATTAGGATATAAGTGACATGTCACTAGGAACCCATATGAATATGTAATTATGTGATTTATGTGTCCCGGGTGCTGTTCCTATATGTCCTATGGGTGGATAGGTATACCGGCATATGTTGCGGATACCTGAAAGCTTGTGTGAGCAGCACCACATAGCTACGTCTCGACTGACAGCTTATGTGAGCAGGCTCGTGGATAGCTCGAGAGTGAGCCTATGTGTGTTATGAGATTGGTAGTAGCTTTAGCTACATATGTGGCGCTTATGTGCAAAGTTTTTTGTGTTTCTGATAGTATTCCAAGTGGTTCAATGGATATGTCAAAGATGAGAAAGTATGTGATTATGTTACGAGTTGGTACAGGTATGTACGAAAAACTCAAAGAAAATGGATTCAGTATATGATGAACTATTGGTAAGGATGTGATTGAATGAGTTATGCTTATGAAGTTTTAATGACACTTATGTTAGCACATGTTATGTTATTCCTATGATAAATGTATAATTAATGTTGTTTATTATTTGCATATGAACTTACTAATCTTTATAGCTTATTCCTCTTTCTTTTCCTTATCTTATAGTGTCACCAAGGTAGCTTGGGGATTCGAGATCGTCGGAGATCCATTCACACTATCAACCATTCTTTTGGGTATCATTGAAATGTCAATATTTTAAGTCATGGCATGTATAAGGATTTGGTCATTTTGTTATATGTGTCATTTGTAATGTGGCCAAATGTATTATCTTATAATGAGTAATGATTTCATTTTGTATATGGCCATGAAAGTTGGCTAATGTTGGTTATGAGTATCATTATATGTTAATACCATTCATGAATGTGGAAACTTGTATGATTTGTGTTGATAAATTATGATGTTAAAACATGTTAGATGTTAGCATGTGGATGTGATGTTAATACCTTGGTTGTGGATGTTTTGTTGCCTAAGTATGCTTGAATTGGTATTATATGATGTTGTGTAGGTATGTGCATGGAAGGGTGGCAAAAGGCTTGGTAAATAGCCTTATTTTGTTCACACAGGTTGACACACGGGCGTGTGTATAGGCCGTGTGCGACATATGGCTTGCCTCACAAGCATGTGTATTGGCTGTGTGTCCTCCGCACCTTAATTTTGAAGAACAAAATGTCCAGAATATAGCATACGGGCAGAGACACGAACATGTGTCTCAGCCATGTGTGCTACACGGCCTAAAACACGGGCGTGTGTCTTGGCCCTGTGAAACTTGCAGTTAATTCGAATTAAATGAATTAACCACAATTCATGCAAACTCATACTTGACAGACTTTTCACAACAAACTTGTTCATATCCTCAACACACACATAGCCACACTTTACTCATCCAGAAACTTTAACCATTAACCTTAGAGATCATATCTATATTCCATACGAATTATTCATTCAAGTTCATCATACATACATTTCTCACAGAATCATCACATCATGCATTCTTAGCTCATTTTCACAGAAGGTTCTAACATGCATAAGACATTTGCAAGGGTCAGCTTAGGGACTCACCTGTTAACCTTCACAGGAATTTAGGCTCTAAGTTCATGCATCCACAGGCAGACTCTTGAAGGTCACTGCTTGTAAGACATAGGAATAATATAAAAACTTAACTCTTATTTTCATCTAAAACCTAAACAAACTATATGCAAGGACTTACTTCTACATCTTTCTATTTATACTCAAGAAAGCTCACTTTCAAAGGCAAAACTCATGTGAGTCCAGAAGACTTACCCGGGGTGAACAAACTACCCTATACATGAACTCTGATCTTTAGTCTTACCGAAGTGGGAAAATTCCCTGATCAAGCACTATAGGAAGGTAGCAATTTTGCTCTTTCAAATAGAATGGAGAAGATAACTTTCCTTCCTTAAAAAGCTTTCGTAGTAAAAATCATTGCTTTTACCATAAGACTTGACTTGTGTCACTAAACTTTCAAGTCTACACTTATTTATGGCTTACAACTGTGAGGAAACGTGTATAAAGAGTCCAAAATCTTTTCATATTTTTTATTTGACTGATTGTACATTTCTAACTATCTCATTACTGTATAACCTACACATTAACTAAACTAATTGGGTGCACCTTAATCCTGGTGATATCCCTTACCACTCACGAACCCTTGACATCTTTTTCCAATTTCTCTTTCTACATTTACACATACTTTATAGAGGACATTCTTGGCTTTAAATTTCCATTATTGCCTTTTCATCCTACTAGCGCACCGAAACGTCAATTAGGCGATTAGAATCACACCAACCAAATTTCCTTTGACTTACAGACCCAGACTCAAGACTTCGCCAATTCTGGGTGTTACAGAGCATGTACTAAAAGCATAATTAAATGCTAATATTATTGTTAAACTAAAAGAGTACAAAGTGTACACTAACACTGATTATTGATATGCATGTTAAGCATGCCACTGTACTATGACTGATATTGATAGCATGAATAGTTCATTGATTGTATGCCATATTACAATTAATTCGGGTGGATTATTGTGATTAACAGAGGAGTTCCATAGAGTACCAGTGGTAGTTAAAGTTTTCATTATTGTTGTCGATGCACTGCACCAGGAGTATTGAAGACATTGGCGAATTTATCGCATTATTGACAGTTTTATCTACAACCATGTTGTGTATTCACAACCTACAGGTATAGTATTAACTTGAAAATTGTTATTAGTGGTTAATCTACAAAATTATTGGCAATTCGTCTGTGTAATTATTCGTAATTTAACTATACTATTGTATTGATGGTTTATCCATATCAGGATCCGACTCGCATTGATTGGTGATTGGAAAATGAATTTTGGGGAACTCGTGGTGTATAGCAGACGATTGGGTAGGAATCCTCCTTTGCATTGCATCATACTCATGACATATACATGCATAACTGTAATTTTATTAACATGTGTCATGTGCTGAATTTCAAGGTAATTGTTGACTGTTCATGCTATTGTTGAGTTACACTGAGCCATTATATGCTCATCCCCTAGTCTTAACTTATCAAGTAATGATTGAGACTATGATTAGACCCAGCATACAAACGTACCATGGACTTCAGATTATTTTCACTTTAAATAATTTTCCTTAAGTTTTTAATTGATTTTTTGGGACTGTAAAGCTTAATCTTGGATTGTACTTTGTGGTTTTGGGTTTTGGTTTTATGCATGCATTTATTCAAGACATATGAAAATATAAGATAACTGGAAAACACATGTTACTCAACCAAATTAAAACCTGACATGATTAGTATTTTTCACTACAATAAAAGATAACGAAATTTGGCAAAACAAAGTGACAAACAACATGTTTCTAAAAATGTCACTATAAATAATAAAAATGAAACTTAAAAGTAGACGGCTTAATACAATTACGTTTTCCAAACTAACTAGAGTGCAACTGTGGGTTTTACAAAGTGAGTCCAATTAGGGTTTTAATGGTTCATAGGGTTACATAGTGATTTTGGTAACTTATGTACTCTTCACGATCTGGCCATAAAGTCTATGCTTGGTTGGGGAGGTTGCATATCATATGAAAGCATATAAACATAGTTTATACCAAAATGACTCAATCTAGGTACATGCTATTTCAAAACACAAAGTAGAATTATTACACATGTTGCTAAGTTTGAGATTGTTGATTGGATGCTGAGTCGATATTCAAAATCATGAACAAAACCTAACCTGCGCACGGAAAATAAAACCATACACTAAGTAATAAACTCAGTGATATTTCTATAATAAAAAATTATAACACAACATAAGTTAATTATATGCATGAATAAAAATGCAATAAGGTTCAAATGCAAAATAATATATATTGTAACATAATATTTCATCATCTTAATTCATTCTATGAAAAGTTATACATTTTACATTTTAACTCCCTATTAACATAATCGAACCCGAACTGATACATAAATCCATCCAATCATGCCAGTTTGGCACCTAATGCCTCATTGGACATATTCGAAGTAAATAGATTCTGCCCTGCTCTTATTGGTATAACCGAAGTACAAATTACCTAGCACTCATTGACTAAGTCAAAGTAACTCGTACTCAATCTACTCTATGGTATGTCAATTATATATGAACCTCCCTGAACGGTTAATAGAGTAACGATTTCACAATTCTGAATATAACTCAATTTCATAGTTCACATTTTCATACCATCAACCCATCATTCATTTATAATTATATAACAACATAATTCATCACAATTTGAAGCAGATTTTATGCTTGCATCAAGATACAAGATTTTCAAATATATTCAATTTAGTCCATATCTCAAATAAGCCATCAAATCGTATCAATTCAACTCTATTAATCAATTTCAAATCACCTTAATATCTTACCATGCACAACAATATATATATATGAAACAATTGTAGTGGTTCGAATTATAGAAATACAAACAAAGAGTTTTGAGCTATTCGTCGGTGGCTTTAGCTTTTCCTTTCCCCCTCAAGGAATCCAGGTCTATATTAGATACAGATTAACCTAAGCATACCACATAATCAATATACAACCAAATTTAGAATCAATTGTCAATTTATACAAGTTTTACATTTTATTCAATTTAGCCCCTAAAACTAGGACTAACGTAACTTTCAATTTAAAACTACAAATTGAAATCTGATTTCACTATAATTCATTATGGATCTCCTACTTTTCATTTCTACAGTCAATTTTAAATTTATTCAATTCAATCCCTAATGTATGAAACAATCAATTTACTTCATAGTTTAGTCATTTTTTACATATATACTTAAAATCTATCAATTTAATATCTAAATCTTCCAATTCCTCAACTATTGAAACTTCTAGAATGTAACACCCTGAATTTTGGGCCTTGGGCATAGGAGCGTTTAAAATTTTTGAGAACAAGAAAATGTCATAATTGCATGTTAGATCTATTGGGTGAGTGATTTTGGAAGGTTAAGGGGCTTCTATGAAGTCCTGGGTTCAAGCCATGTCTTATGGAAAGATTTTATTTTTAGCATTAGGGAAACCCTAACTCTAGGTTGTAAGCCTTTTAAGTAATTGTGATTAAAAGGAGACACAAGAGAGCCTATGGTGGAGTGGTTGTGGCGTCATAGTGTGTCAAGGAGGACAGAGGTTCAAGTCTCACTGCATGCAAAAGGGGATTATTTATTTTGCTCATGTGTGGACAAGAGTTTGTGTTGGATTTGAACTCTGTGTTGGAGAGTTTGAATTGGTCAAGTGAGTGATTTAAGGAGTAGATTGTGGAAAGATAAAGGGGAGAAAGTTGTGGACTTTGGGTGGGAAGAGCTATGCCGTATAGGGACTTTGGGCACTCAGAAATTTAGAATTTTAGTGTGGTAGGGGAATGAGTGCCGATTCTTTCTCTCCATCTTGGGTTTTTAACACTTTTTGGAGCCAATTTTGCTAAGGGACGTTGGGGTTCTCTCGTTTCCTCTGTTGATTTCTTATTCTGAGTCTATTTTTCCCCTTTTCATCTTGCTTCCTTAGTCGAATATCTTTTTCTCTCAAGTCTGTCGGTCTTAGCATTTTCCTCTCATTGCATCTTGATTCTTCTTTTAGCTGAATGCACTTTCTTCCTTCATTCAATTTTTTTTGTTAACGAATTTCCTTTCTCTCCATCTTGCTATTAGGACAGAATTTTGCATCTTCTTCTCTCTGTTTGCCCTCAAATAGCTTTGCCAATCATCTCTTCTTTTTGATAACCTGGCCGAATTCTTCACGTCTCTCAAACTTTGTTCGGGTGGAGAAACTATTTTTGGCAAATTGGTGAGTAGTTTGTTCAACTTCTGTTTGTTCTTTTTATTCTTTAAAGAGTATTACGTCTCCTCTCTTCTGCTCTCTTCTAAACCAATTCCTTCCTTTTGTGGTCGAATCCTCCCTTCTCTTTGTATGGTATGTTGATTCGTTTGATTCCTAGGTTTTCTCGTGGAATGAAGGAGTTGTGAGTGATCTAAGATAGATGAAGCTTTTCTGTCGTCACTCGATCAAGATGCCCTTCAAGGGGTTTGTGTTCAATCTCCGTCAATGATTTAAGTGGGCTAAATTGCGCTCGTTCAATCAAGGTAGGTATCGACATTTTTTGATTTAAGTATTAGAAGAGGGTGTTTGACTCTGTCATTAAGTGACTAATAGAATATCATCATTGATTGTAGGTTCGGTGCTTGTGGGTTATTCACTCAATTTTGGTAAACAGGTGTGTAGCAATACCCTGTGACTGATAATCAGAAAAAGAGCTGAAAAGCGTGTGTACACACACACACACACACACACACCACTCTAAGTAGATCGACAAACGCCAAAAAGTTGAAATACCAGTGAATGATGCCACACGAGTGTGCGATCACACGTGTGGTGGACCGAGCCCACGAATATGGGCGTAAGATAATTGAGACCACCATGAGCGTTCTCATGGGCTTAGGCCATTTTTTGGGCCAAATGGACCAGAATAGGTCGAGTAGGGCCCGTAGGCCCTACGCAAGTAAATTTTGTGGATGGCTAGGCAATAATGAGCCGGCCATGACGATCACATGACCAAAGGTAGTTTTAGGCTGAACAGGCCATACGAGAGTGTGTGCCCACTTAGGCCGAATATTGGGCTTTAGGCCCAAATACACCGTTTTGATCATATATGTCATCAGTGTCACTCGAGGTAACTGTAGACCTTTGGGAAGGTTGTAAAATGACTGTAATATCCCTGTAGGGTAAAATGACTGTTATGACCTGAAGGGTAAAATGACTAAAATGCCCCTACTTGTTGTATGATTGTTATTGTATGCCATTTATGGTATGTTTGCATTCACGTGATATTATGCTGCATGGGGGATGGGATCATTGATTTGGAGGAAGTATATGATTTGTTAGGGTTGCATGGTCTCTCGACGACTGTGGATCCACCAATGGCTTTAAGCCGATTATGTGATTCGCAGCTCTGCTACAACATTGGTTAGTGCCGCAACAGGTGCTACATAAGGAGTGTAGGGATGGGTGGGTCGATTAAATCTCCACAAGAGTGCAGGGTTGGTTTGGGTATTCATGCATTGCATATACTAATTTTGATATTGAGATGGGCTTAGGCCTAGAGAGATGTGATATGTGACATTTGATATGGGTTAAAGCCCAACTAAGGCTATTATGGGCTAAGGCCCAATTGCCACCGCTACTGTAATGGGCTTAGGCCTGAATTGATGTGATGCATGCTTTATGATCAATGAGGGTTGTACACACTGATTTTTTGTAAACTCACCCTTCTTTTTAATTTTTTAGGTAATCCTTAGTAAGCGGTTCGACGTACTGGAGGACTCGAGGTGGCCACACTACGAAAAGCTTTAAATTTTAGTATTCTATTTTACCTTACTTAAATTGTTTTCTTATTGAGTTGTAATAAGACCTCTTTTAATTTTTGGTTTTTAATTTGGGATTTTAAGTTTATTACGATTTATATCTGCTAGAAGTAGAACGCGGTTTTCCCAAAATGATTAGTGTTTCAAAACACTACGTTTTCGCAACTTAATTTTTAACCATCACGTTTTTGTAAAATCATTTGTTTTAAATTAAGCTTCCGTAACAATAAGGTTTTGAAGGTAATAACTTCTTAATAAAATGACGATAAAAAAATAAACTGACATAACTGGGATTTTACTCATGCTTTTAATTAAGAAGGGTTTTCAATGAAAACATGGTTTGAAAAACACTTCAATGCGACACACCAGATTCGGGCCTAACGTCTAGGCCGGGTTTGGGTTGTTACACAGAACTTTAACAGTTTAACAAATTGAGACATAGGTTAGCTAGATTAGGCCCCCACCAATTAGTTGTTCTTGCAAAAGAAAAGAAAATATACTAGCAAACAAATTGGTGAGGAAGAAGAATACCAAAACAAAATAGAGGCTTGGGTCCATAGAACTAAAGTAGGAAAGATGGAGGATGCATGCGGCGACTACCAAGGCAGAGAATGAGGTGTAGAATTTTTCGAACTTGGTGTTTTATGTAACACCCCAAACCCGGCCTAGACGTTATGACTAGATCTAGCATGTCACATAGAAGGATTGTTTAAAAACTTGTGTGCTCATTTAAAAGTTTGTATTCTCTTTGAAAC
Source organism: Gossypium rotundifolium (assembly GCA_025506655.1). Taxonomy (NCBI): domain Eukaryota; kingdom Viridiplantae; phylum Streptophyta; class Magnoliopsida; order Malvales; family Malvaceae; genus Gossypium; species Gossypium rotundifolium. The sequence continues at coordinate 117,115,554 of CP106727.1, read as the reverse complement.
TTCGATCTTTGTTGTTTGTGAAAATCCGATTTGTCTTTATGTCTTTCTTGTAAAACATTATTGTTATTAATTCTGAAAACTTGTTTAGAATAGAAATCAGATTCAGTGAATTGCGAAGATATGATATTTTGAAAACAGTTATTGTTATTTCATGAAAACCACGTATTTATAAATTTAACATTTATTAATGAAAACTTAAAAGGAAATAAACCAACGGCCTTATTACAAAATATTAACCCAAAATAAATAAACTTGAAATAAGGTAAAACTAAATTTACTAAGTTAACGAGAAATATTCCCGATGTATGGCCACCCCTGAGTCCTCCACAGCTTCAAATCCTCTAATGCTGGGGATTACTTGCAAGGTTAAAGCAGAAGGGGGTGAGATACGAGAACTCAGTGTGTAATCCCATACTCGATCCTTAACTGGGCCCGAACCGATACAAAAATAGAATAGGCCAAAGCCCATATAGAAGCAAACTGGGCCGAAGCCAATACAGAAGCAGACTGGGCCAAAGTCCTATTCGGTAACATTCTGGGCCTTAGCCCTATAAGCATGATAATGCAAACAAAGTATGCAACCCAGCCTAATAATCCATCCACTACACACCACCCGTACCAGCCCAACACCCCTGTGGGGATTTCTAAACCGACCCATCCATCTGCTACACACCTCGATTGCAGTCAAAGCTGCTCATCACTGAATTTATGGTGAAGCCACCAAAGTAACAGAATATACGTGGCATAGACACCAAGCAAAATTGTGGTAGAGCCACCAGAATCAGAATATGGTAGAGCCACCAGAATACACTTCCTCCTATCATCAATATCCCAATCCCATGCAAAATGTCATGTATTGTAACTCCCCAAACCCAGTCAACACACCACGATCGAATTCAGTATGTTACAGAGTGAAAATAATTTGAAGAAAACAAGTTGCTGGTTTACTTTTGTGAAAAAGTGTTAACGAAAACATTTTGTCATTTTGAGTTTGAAAGAAAAACTCCCTTGAGAAGATCGTTTGTCATTTCTAGTTTTGGAAAGACGTTTGATTTTATAAAAACTCGAGTGAGTTTAGCATAATAAAGTTGTAAAACATTTTGTATCTGAACATAAAGAAAAACTTAGTTTGGAGAAAGTCAGAGTTAGTTTGTTGACTTCATTTGTTTAGTATTACCCGATGGTAAAGTTTGAAAAACCCGATAAGTTGTACAATTTTTGAAAACATTGATTTTAAAGGTTATTTGAACATGCTATGTTCTTTAACTTAAACACAATATGATAAAACTTAAAGCAGATAATCAAAAACCCAAGATAATAAAATTTAGCGGTCTTATTACAAATCCAAAACCAAATTTAGAAGTAAATTAACCCAAAATAGTAATTGAAATAAAACCCAAAAACATAGCGCATGGCCACCTCGAGTCCACCCCGGCTCCACATCCGCGATCTATGCCTCATCTGCAAAAATGTAAAGGAAGGGGTAAGACACCGAGACTTAGTGTATAAATCCCCATCCTAATAATAACAAGGCACTTACACATTTTATCAGTCAATATGCAAATCATGCAAACACAACCTAGCCAACCGAACTCCTGTGTCTACCCCGTGTGGTCAAAACCACTGGTGGTCAAAACCACTGGTGACCGTAGTCACAAATCACATACTTGTGGTCAAAACCACTAGTGACCATAGTCAAAAATCGTATGGTGGGGCCAACCCACCGTGTGGTCCAAACCACTGATGACAATCCCGTAATCAACATGTGGGGCCAACCCACTGTGGTACCAAACCACTGGGATGAGTCACAATAATCCATGTGTGGTCAAAACCACTGGTGACCGTAGTCACAAATAATATCCGTGTGGTCAAAACCACTGGTGGTCAAAATCACTGAGACTAGTCACAAATAATAAGGAAAGCGAGCCAACCCACTGTGTGGTCAAAACCACGGGTGATAGTCTAAATCATCCTTCCCCCTCCTCTCAACATACCCATCATCATGAACACATTTTCTGTGGCATATTAACATGTTTGTAATGCAAATATCACATAGCATAGCATAAAATAATATAACAACATATATCGATAGCCAATCCACATGGGACTTACCCGGAGTCCACGCTCATACCCACAAGGGTAACACACCGATTTCAATAGCTATTTCGACTTTTAACAGTAAACATAACTAGCAAATTAACTAATGAAGTGTGTAAGAGTTACACACCTGGTTATTCACGAAACTAATGAATCCCGAAGATCAAGATCTAACCCACGAATTGAGTGAAACCTGAAAATCCAATCACTTGCCTTCACCCTTCCTATATTCGGCCAACACCATATCATTAAACAAATAGCCATTCGGTTAACCAAGAAATCCCGAAGGATATAACGCACAGAGATAACCACCCTTACCTTAACACCTTTCGATCTCCACGCAAAACCCAAAGCCACACGATGGCAAGTATCCCCCCACAGCACTAGCAAAATTGATTGAGAGTGGATAGACAACGACGATCCGCCTCTACAAAAATCGAAGGAACGATTATGATAGCCAAGGGAATTTGGCTAAGGAACTACCCAACACCGATGCCAAATCCTGGCTTTCTTCCTTATAGAAAACGATAGAGGGGAGGGAATAAGGATAGAAAAGATTCGGTCAAAGTGCCAAGACTTACCCAAATGCCGAAAGTACTCCACTTGTGCAAGGAGAGAGATGAGATCGAAGGGAAATCCTTAACAAATGGTGTTTGGCTAGAGATTAAAGGAGAAGAGATGAGTAACAAAGGTTTCGACAAAGGGTGAGGCTCAAAAGGATTCGGCTATGGCTCCAAAAGAAGAAAAAAGAAAGGAGTCGAAAGAGAGGGAGGGTGATGGTTTCAGTTTTTGCTAACTCGAATGGAAGAAGAGAAGAAGAATGATACAGTTTTGGTGAGATTCGGCTATAAAGGGTTTCAAGAAAGAAGATGAAAACAAAAGTAAAAAGAAAGATAGATATGATGTTTCAAGCTTTTGAAGAAGATAGCAATTGGAACACAACTAATGGATGGTGGGCAAGGTAGATTCGGCTAACCAACAATATAGAAAAGAAAAGGGAGAAAAGCTTAGAAGACCATTTGATTTTGGCTAGGAAAAGAGGAGAAGGAAATGCAAAAAAATACCAAATGGGAGGGGTTTAATTTTGGCACACATGAAACTAAGAAAGAAGGCTCTAAATGCTCTCCCAACTAGCCTAATTTGCACACCTCACTAGAGCCTATAACCACATTCGGCCACCCCCTCTGACTACCAACCAAAATCGATAATGTAAAGAACCCACACTTCAAATTTTGACACACCTCCTTTCCACACATTAAAACCGAATGCTCACACCCATACCACTTCAAATTTCAGCCACACACTCCCTCTCCCTTGAACCACTAAGCCGTCCCCCTCCTTTCTCCTCAAATTCCTCCCTTCCACTCATTCAAATCGATTTGAATGAGTCAAGCTCCTACATTCACTCCTCTCCATCCAATTCAAATGTGTTGACTCCTTCAACACCCATCCAAGAGAGTCCATCCTGAGCACACTACCTCCTTAGCTTTGGCGTCAAAAACAACAAACAGAAAGAGAATTCTGCTGCTCGAACCTAGGCTCTCCCCCTACATATGGCGTCACTTCACTTGCACCTAAGTGGCGCCTCCCTTGCCACTTTACCACTGGGTTATTTGTGTCAAAACACTCCATTAACATCTCTTAACACCTAACTCCCTTGGCCCCGCCTTCCAAGTATCCAAAACAAAAATTTTTGCCATGGCTCAGGCCTACCCCAAGCTCATGCCAGGACCCCAAAACACCCTAAACTAGTACAGCAATCATACTAACACATACAACACACAAAAATGTAGAGACCCCGATTTAAGGATGTTACAGTTCTACCCCCTTAAAAATAATTTCGGCCTCGAAATTACCTGGTCAGAAGAGTTGAGTGTATTGCTGCCGCATCACATCCTCTAGTTCCCACGTGGCCTCCTCCGTACCATGGTTCTGCCATAAAACTTTCACCAAAGGAACTGACTTCATACACAGAACTTTGACATCCCGATCCAAAATTCGCACTGGTTCTTCTTCGGAGGACAAATCTGAACTCACCTCAATTTCTTCCACTTGCACAATATGCGACGGATCTGATCGATCATGAATCTGACTGAATTTTGACGGTAACTCGAGCTGGTAAGCTACCGGTCCCACTCGCTTCAACACCGTATATGGCCCAATAAACCTAAGGCTTAGTTTGCCCTTCCGCCCAAATCTCAGCACTTTCTTCCACGGCGATACCTTCAGAAAGACCTTGTCACCCACTTCATACTCCATATCCCTACGCTTGAGGTCGGCATAAGACTTCTGCCTGTCTGAAGCTTCCTTCAGACGAGCCCGAATCACCTTAACCTTATCCTCTGTTTCATAACCAACTCGGACCCAACATCCGCGTTCCCCGCCTTCATCCAACACGTAGAAGTGCACGATTCCGTCGATCTGATGCCTCATACGATGCCATCCGGATACTCGCTTGATAACTGTTGTTATACACGAACTCTGCCAATGGTAGATATTCCTCCCAACTACTGCTGAAATCCAAAACACAGCCCCTTAACATATCTTCTAAGATTTGAATTACCCTCTATGACTGTCCGTCTGACTGCGGATGGAAAGCCGTGCTGAAATCCAACCTCATACCCAATGCCTAATGCAAAGCTTTCCAGAACCTTGACGTGAATCTGGGATCCCTATCTGAAATAATCGACACCGGTACCCCATGTAACCATACTATCTTTGCTACATACAACTTAGCCAACCTCTGGAGTGAATAATCAATCAATCGGCATGAAATGGGCCGACTTTGTCAAACGATCAACAATCACCCGGTGAATCCTTTTGCTAGGCGTAAGGGTAGCCCGATGGACGAACTCCATCGTAATCCTTTCCCACTTCCACTGCAGAATCTTTACTGGCTGCAACAAACCTGACGGTAACTGATGCTCAGCTTTGACTTGTTGGCATGTCAGACACTTATTCACAAATTCAGTTACTTCTCTCTTCAAACTCGGTCACTAGAATTATTCCCGCAAATCCCAATACATCTTGCTACCTCCAAGATGCATAGCGTATGGGCTGCTATGAGCTTCCTGAAGAATTTACTGTCTCAACTCCACGTCCTTCGGCATTCACACTTTTCCTTGAAAACACAGCACACCCTCACTACTCAAGCTATAACACTCCAAACCACTATTCTGTACTTGTAACCTTTGAGCACTCAAAACCTCATCCACTAGCTGTCTCTCCTTAACTTGATTCACCCACGTTGGCTTTACTTGCAATTCTGCCAATAGACTCCCATTGTCATACAGACTGAGACGAGCAAACAATGCTCTCAGATTCGTTACCACCTTACGGCTCAACTCGTCAGCCACTACATTAGCCTTACCCGGATGGTATTCAATCGAGCAATCATAGTCTTTTAACAACTCGATCCACCTATGTTGCCTCAAATTCAATTTTTTCTGTGTCAACAGATACTTCAGACTCTTGTAATCCGTGTAGACGATAGACTTCTCCCTATACAAGTAATGCCTCCAAATCTTCAGAGTGAAGACCACTGCAGCCAATTCCAGATCATGTGTCGGGTAGTTACCTTCATGAGGTCTCAACTGCCAAGACGCATACGCCACCACTTTCCCCTCTTGCATCAGGACACACCCCAAACCAGTATGTGATGCATCACAATAAATCGTAAATTCCTTCCCTGCTTCAGGCTAAATCAAAACGGGAGCTTCTGTCAGAATCTTTTTTAACTTGTCGAAACTTTCCTCCTGCTTATCAGACCACACAAATGGAACCCCATTCCGCAACAACTTAGTTAACGGTGCTGTAATCAAAGAAAACCCTTCTACGAATCTTCTGTAATATCCTGCCAAACCCAAAAAACTCTGAATCTCTACTACTGACTTAGGTGGCTTCCAATCCAACACTACCTCAATCTTTCGAGGATCCACTCTAATTCCCTCAGTTGACACCACATGACCCAAGAAAGTTACCTCCTTCAACCAGAACTTGCATTTGCTAAACTTTGCGAATAATCGCTTCTCCCTCAAAATCTGTAGAACCACACGTAGATGCACGGCATGTTCCTCCTCAGATTTTGAGTATACCAAATTGTCATCTATAAACACCACGATGAATCGGTCCAAGTACGGCTGGAACACCCAATTCATCATGTCCATGAATGCTGCCGGCGCATTAGTTAACCTGAACGGCATTACCAAAAACTCGTAGTACCCATAACGAGTACGAAATGCCATTTTATGGATATCAGCCTCCTTCACTTTGAGTTGATGATACCCTGACCTAAGATCTATCTTAGAGAAAACTGATGCACCCTTAAGCTGACCAAACAAGTCGTCTATCCTGGGCAACGGATACTTGTTCTTGATCGTCAACATATTCAGCTGGCGGTAGTCTCTACACATCCGCATTGTACCATCTTTCTTCTCAGTAAAGAGCACAGGCGCTCCCCAAAGTGATAGACTCGGCCGGATGAAACCACGATCCAACAATTCTGAATCTATGCCTTCAGTTCCACCAATTCCTTTGGCGCCATCCTATATGGGGCAATAGACACTGGCACGATTTCGGGTAACAAGTCTATACCAAACTCAACTCCACGGTCCGGAGGAAGACCCAGAAGTTCCTCTGAGAATACATCGACAATTTCCTTTACCGTTAGGACATTCCCTAGAACTGATTCTTTGGCATCCAAGGCACAAACATGCAACATAAATGCCTCACAACCCTTCATCACCATTTTCTCGGCCTTCAGAGCAGACACAACATTAGATAGATAATCTCTTCTACTACCTATCATTACTACCTCTTCACCTTCAACTATCCTCAAAACCATGCGCTTAGTTGTGCAATCCAAACTAGCCTGGTACTTCACTAGCCAATCCATCCCGAGAATCAGCTCGAACTCCCGACAGCAGTTCCATCGATCACCAAAAACACTACCCCTTGAAGTTTTAGGGTACATCTCTATCTGATTTATTTACTTCTCTGAGTGACCTAGAGGGCTTATTACTGTCATCTCCCTAGAAGTAATCTCAAAGTCTAAGTTCATATTTTCGACTATACTACCGGCAACATACGAGTGCATCGAGCCAACATCTATCAAAGTAGTATAAGGCAGTCCAAAAATTAAGAACGTGCAGTTATAATGTCCGGTGCGTCGCCCTCCTCTCGATGCCTCACTGCATAGACCAACCCAGGCTATCTCGCATCTATGCTCCCAGCACCTCTACTCGGTGCTCCACGGCCTCGTCCCGAATCGTTACCTCCCCGGCCGAACCGCGACCCCTCTGTGGTTGTTGACCATCCCTCCTAAACTGTGTACGACCCTGATTCCCAGACTGAAGCCTAGCTGACCTCTGTGGACAATCCCTCTCTCGGTGTCTCATTGGCCCACACTCAAAACACCCTCTGTTTCCAGTCCAACATTCCCCCGTGTAAGACTTCCCACACCGAGCACACCGTGGCGGCCACTGAGTAGTAGCAACAGCAGCAGGCCTCGCAGCTTGATTCAGCCCACCATATCTAGCCCTTTTCTACTGATTCCCGGTAGACTGGATGACCTAGAATTCCTCTTATTCCTACCCTTATCCTGATTCCGTCTCATTGACAGTTTCACTTCCTCAGTAACTTTGGCCTTATCTACTAAAACTATAAATTCTCTCTCCTGCTATGGAGCAATCAACATCCGCAGCTCATCTCTCAACCCATCCTCAAATCTGACACAGTGCTCATGTTCCATGCCCATAATACCCAGTGCATACCGACTTAACCGAAGAAATTTTGCCTCATACTCTGATACTGACTTATTTCCTTGAACCAAATTCAGGGACGCCTTACGCTGCGCATCGATGTAACTAGCCCTAACATATTTTCTCTGATAGGCTGCCCTAAAGAAATCCCAAGTGATGTCGTCGGCCATTGCTCCATCCCTAACCGTAAGCCACCACTGATATGACTCATCTTGGAGAAAAAATACTATACCTTTCAGCTTCTCCTCAGCCGTAAAATCTAGGTCATCCATGATACGTTCTGTTGCCTCTAGCCAATATTCCACCGTACTAGGAGCCACACCAGATACACCTCTGAATACCTCTGTGCCATTAGCCGGGAGTCATTTGGACACCTGCACCAGCGACTCTTTCTAGAACCCGTAGCATCGCTTGCGACACTGCATCATTACCACCTGTCTGATCCTGAAATTTCGTGCCCATAACTGGCGGCGATGGTACCTCGTTCTCCAACCCATGTCCAGACCCTACTGGTTCCGACACTGTCGTCCTACTCCTACCTCATCCATGTATATTACGCCCACATCCTCGTGCACTCATGACTGCCGATACGAATTGATCTGATTTAATAGTTTTATGCGTGAGACTTATTCCACTATTATTAAAGCACAATTTTATGCATAGTTTACTATAGGGATTGTTTTCACAGATTCACAAAATCCTATGAGTTTCAGTCTCTAAAGTAGTTTCCTATTACTATTAGTCATACCACAATCATTGTAATCATATTAACAACAAATAGGGGTACTTACCTGGGCAGATCGGTGCCAGAGACTTGGTACCATGCTTTTCCAACTGTACCTTTTTCACAAAAACCTTTCATAACCCATTTTTAAAATATTTTTGGGCCTCGAGCCCATAGCTGAGCTTTTGAACTTAGCTCTGATACCAAAATTGTAACACCCCAAGCCCGGTCAACACACCACGACCGAATTCAGTATGTTACAGAGTGAAAATAATTTGAATAAAACAAGTTACTGGTTTACTTTTGTGAAAAAGTGTTATCGAAAACATTTTTTTGCTTTGAGTTTGAAAGAAAAAATTCCTTGAGAAGATCGTTTGTCGTTTCTAGTTTTGGAAAGCCGTTTGATTTTATGAAAACCCGAGTGAGTTTAGCATAATAAAGTTGTAAACCATTTTGTATCTAAACATAAAGAAAAACTTAGTTTGGAGAAAGTCAGAGTTAGTTTGTTAACTTCATTTGTTTAGTATTACCCAATGGTAAAGTTTGAAAAACCCGATAAGTTGTACAATTTTTGAAAACGTTGATTTTACAGGTTATTTGAACATGCTATGTTATTTAACTTAAGCACAGAATGATAAAACTTAAAGCAGATAATCAAAACCCAAAATAATAAAATTTAGCGGCCTTATTACAAATCCAAAACCAAATTTAGAAGTAATTTAAACCAAAATAGTAATTGAAATAAATCCCAAAAACATAGTGCATGGCCACCTCGAGTCCACCCCGGCTCTACATCCACGATCTATGCCCCATCTGCAAAAATGTAAGGGAAGGGGTGAGTCACCGAGACTCAGTGTATAAATCCCCATCCCGATAATAACAAGGCACTTACAAATTTCATTAGTTAATATGCAAATCATGCAAACCCAACCTAGCCAACCAAACTCCTATGTCTACCCCGTGTAGTCAAAACCACTGGTGGTCAAAACCACTGGTGACCGTAGTCACAAATCACATGAGTGTGGTCAAAACCACTGGTGACCGTAGTCACAAATCACGTGAGTGTGGTCAAAACCACTGGTGACCATAGTAACAAATCATATGGTGGGGCCAACCTCCGTGTGGTCAAAACCACTGATGACAATCCCGTAATCAACATATGGGGCCAACCCACTGTGGTACCAAACCACTGGAACGAGTCACAATAATCCATGTGGTCAAAACCACTTTGGTGACCGTAGTCACAAATAATATCCGTGTGGTCAAAACCACGGTGGTCAAAACCATCGAGACTAGTCACAAATAATAAGGAAAGCAGGGTCAACCCACTGTGTGGTCAAAACCACTGGTGATAGTCCAAATCATCCTTCCCCCTTCTCTCAACATACCCATCATCATGAACACATTTTCCGTGGCATATTAACATGTTTGTAATGCAAATATCACTTAGCATAGCATAAAATAATATAACAGCATATATCGATAGCCAATCCACAGGGCACTTACCCGAAGTACACGCTCATACCCGCAAGGGTAACATACCGATTTCAATAGCTATTTCGACTTTTAACAGTAAACATAACTAGCAAATTAACTAATAAAGTGTGTAAGAGTTACACACCTGGTTATTCACGAAGCTAATGAATCCCGAAGATCAAGATCTAACCCACGAATTGAGTGAAACCTGAAAATCTAATTGCTTGCCTTCACCCTTCCTATATTCGGCCAAAACCATATCATTAAACAAATAGCCATTCGACTTAACCAAGAAATCTCGAAGGATATAACGCATAGAGATAACCACCCTTACCTTAACACCTTTCGATCTCCACGCAAAATCCAAAGCCACACGATGGCAAGCCTCCCACCACAGCACTAGTAAAATCGATTGAGAGTGGATAGACAACGACGATCCGCCTCTATAAAAATTGAATGAACGATTATGATAGTCAAGGGAATTCGGCTAAGGAGCTACCCACCACCGATGTCAAATCCCGGCTTTCTTCCTTATAGAAAATAATAAAGGGGAGGGAATAAGGATAGAAATGATTCGGTCAAAGTGCCAAGACTTACCCAAATGATGAAAGTACTCTACTTGTGCAAGGAGAAAGATGAGATCGAAGGGAAATCCTTAACAAATGGTGTTCGGCTAGAGATAAAAGGAGAAGAGATGAGTAACAAAGGTTTCGACAAAGGGTGAGGCTCAAAAGGATTTGGCTGTGGCTCCAAAAGAAGAAAAAAGAAAGGAGTCAAAAGAGAGGGAGGGTGATGGTTTTAGTTTTTGCTAACTCGAATGGAAGAAGAAGAAGAATGATCTGATTTGGGGAGATTCACTATAAAGGGTTTCAAGAAAGAAGATGAAAACAAAAGTAAAAGGAAGATAGATATGATGTTTCAAGCCTTTGAAGAAAATAGCAATTGGAACACAACTAATGGATGGTGGGCAAGGTAGATTCGGCTAACCAACAATATAGAAAAGAAAAGGGAGAAAAGCTTAGAAGACCATTTAGTTTTGGCCAGGAAAAGAGGAGAAGGAAATGCAAAAACAATACCAAATGGGAGGGGTTTAATTTTGGCACACATGAAACTAAGAAAGAAGGCTCTAAGTGCTCCCCCAACTAGCCGAATTTGCACACCTCACTAGAGCCTACAACCACATTTGGCCACCCCCTCTGACTAGAAACCAAAACCTATAATGTAAAGAACCCACACTTCAAATTTTGGCACACCTCCTTTCCACATACTAAAACTGAATGCTCACACCCATACCACTTCAAATTTCAGCCACACACTCCCTCTCCCTTGAACCACTAAGCCATCCCCCTCCTTTCTCCTCAAATTCCTCCCTTCCACTCATTCAAATCGATTTGAATGAGTCAAGCTCCTACATTCACTCCTTTCCATCTGATTCAAATGTGTTGACTCCTTCAACACCCATCCAAGAGAGTCCATCCTGAGCACACTACCTCCTTAGCTTTGGCATCAAAAACAGCAAATAGAAAGGGAATTCTGCTGTTCGAACCTAGGCTCCCCCCTGTATATGGCATCACTTCACTTGCACCTAAGTACCGCCTCCCTTGCCATTTTACCACTGGGTTATTTGTGTCAAAACACTCCATTAACATCTCTTAACTCCTAACTCCCTTGGCTCCCCCTTCCAAGTACCCAAAACAAAAATTTTTGCCATGGCTCAGGCATACCCCAAGCTCATGCTAGGACCCCAAAACACCCTAAACTAGCACAGCAATCATACTAACACATACAACACACAAAAATGCAGAGACCCCGATTTAAGGATGTTACATGTATGCAAAACATATATCAAATATAATGTATGAAATGAATTACCATCATAGCTAGATAAACAGAGTGCATCACAATCATGCTATTCAACCCCTAAGGGTATAACAGTAATTTACCCACCAAAGGTATTTCGGTAATTTACCCACCAAGGGTATTTTTGGTCATTTACCAACTAAGGGTATTTTGGTAATTTTGCATTTAACAGCCTTTCCTAAGGCCTATTGTTGCCTCGAGCAACACGGGACCCTTACTGGGTCTCTACGGAGCTATTGGGCCTAAAATCCCTTTTAGGCCCAAAACATAATATTTCGGTTCCAAATTTGTAGATTTCCCGTTCGGATCTATCATTTGCTAGTTTTCCAATAGATTGGCCCAAATTGGGCGGATAGCCCATTGGGCCCACTTGGCCCGTTTTTGGCCTGGTTAGGCCGTTTAGCCTCAATATCGCGAGAGTGCTCATGACACTCACAGCGACTTAACATTGTCATTCGTATATCGATTTACCACTACAAACACTCGCACGCTCGAGTGGTCACAATTGCTAATTTTTTTAAATTTTAGGCATTTGGCCGTTTCACAAAACGTCTCACGCAAACATTCAGAGAGGTGTGAGATTACACACTTGTTACGAGCATTGAGAAATTTGTTGCTTCCAAACACCACGTGATGCACTCTTTCCCCACACCAAAGTAATCGACCTTATTCTCTTAACTATCAAGTCCCTAACAAATGTTGATGAGCAAAAGAGTTATGATCAACCCACTTCAGTCAACCCACTGGAATTATGGCAACATTCTTACCTTACTCGCTTGATGAATTACAGATAAATATTTGATTAAAGCAAATCGCTTGTGCTCCTTCACCTTAATGAAACCCTATACCCAATGATGGTCATACCACGACAAGAACATATATTAGATCCGACGAGAGAAAAGAAGAACACGCGATTAATAAAAAGGAACCGAATGACAACAGAGTTATAGCCAAAAAAAATATTACTTCTTACCTGATTTTCCAATTCCGTGCAGTGCCACTTTAGGAAAAATAAGACTATGATTTGGCCAAGAACTAACTCACCAGACGCAATTAGTATGTCCAACACAAAAAAATTATAGAGGGTGTTCGGTTAGGGAAAATAAACTACAACGAAACCGAATGAGGTAGAAGGAATAAGAAGAACCAATCAAAGACCGAGAGAAGAGAAAGAATTCGGCTTACCCCCAAATTGGCTAGCTTTGTATTATAAAGAGAAGAGCATCAAGGAGACAAGGTGTTAGTTTATGAACAAATGAATGGAGAATAGAGTAAAAGAATAATGGAGAATAAGAGAGGTTTTGGCTATGGTGAATATGAGAGGGGAAAGGTGAGAGGAGATTAGAAAAGAATGTGACAAAAGAGGTGGAAGGGAGAGGTTCGGCTAACAAGTGTTTTGGTAACAAGTAGAGAAAACAAAGTATCAAAACAAAATGAACAAGAGAGGAAGGATGAAGCTGAACAATTCGGCAAAGGCCAAAATAAGAAAATGAACCCAGATGATATACTCAAAATGTCCCAAAAAGAAACAACACCCAAAAGCAACTCTAGAAAATTCTGCACACCTACTAACCAAGGCTGAATATGCTACCAAATCCCCCACTTCAACTAAAATTCCCCCTTAAAGACCCCCACATTCGGCCAACACCTTCTTCCACTTGAATCCCACGATTTTCTCCCCTTTTTGCTCCACAAATTGCTCTCCACCACTCATTCAAACTCACCCAACAACCTTGACCAATTCAAACTCTTTAATCTCCTCTCCACCTTCTATTCAAACTTGAATGACCAAGTCTCCATCCACTCCAACCCAACCTCATATCTTCTCCTGAGCAAAATAAAAGCCTTTTATTTTCCATCTTTAGGATTTGAACCCTTCTCCTCATTGCTATCATACTGATGCCACCACCACTCCACTATGTGGCCATTTGTGTCTTAAACCATGCACAACAAAAGTTTAGCCTACAGCTAAAGTCTAATTCCCTTTAAAAAAATAATCTAAAAGAAAAACAAGTACCAAGACTAGAACCTTGGATCCCTTGCCTCCCTGTGGCATCACCCCCTTGCTCCCTAAGTGGCGGCACTTTGCCACTACACCACAATATCTCTTTGTGTCATTTATTTCCACATTTTATTCTTAAAGCCTACCTACTAACTCCCGGGTTTTATTCACCTAAAACCAAAATTTTCTTGAAGCCCAAACTTGAACCCGGGACTTCATAGAAGTGTCCTAACCTTTTAAATCACTCACCCAGTAGGCCCAACTTGCGTTAGGGCCATTCTCTTATTCTCAAAAATTTTAAACGCTCCCATGGCCAAGGCCCAATAGGCCCAATTCTACTAGGACCAAATTCGGGTCATTACATTTTAGGTCTGAAATTGTATGCCTTAAATAGAAAATTCATCAAGCCGCGTGTTTAAAAGGTCAAATATTGCAGAAAATAGCATCATGTCAGGACATAGGGTATGCAAGTTATGACACACCATCCTTTTTTCCCAAGATTTTTGGTTTGAAGTGTTGTGTCGCATCACAGGCTTATACGTGTCGCGATACACGCCAACATAGGGGGACTTGTGTTGTGACACGGCCTGTGGTTTTCCATGTAATTTGCTTTGATGTAGCGTGCCACAAAATAGTGAGGTTGTGTCGCGACACGCACTGTGTTTTTCAAAAAATTTAGGTTTGAAGTTACATGTTGTAACACAGGGATTCTTGTGTCATGACACATATTGGGCTTTGTTAAGTCAATGTTTTTGGATGTGTCTAACTCCCTAGGGTTATGCCTACTCACTTCAAAACTCTTCTAATGTCATCCTAGCCATAAACTAACCTAATTTTAACCTAATTAAAATTAAAATTCATACTTAAATTCCTTTAAAAATCTAAAAACAAAAATTACATATTTACAGAGATAATTTGAGACTATTAAAATTAAGTATAGTTACCAAACTCGTCCAGTAACTTGTTACTATCTGGCAAATCTATCCAGCATTGATGATCGTTGTTTTGTTGAGTTTTAAAATTTATAAAGTGAATGATCGAACCAGGAAACTAACTCTGACAACGACTTAAGGCAAGTGCACCTATCAAACAGTAGTATAGCTTAGGCAAGACCGGATTGTCGAACCCAAAGGAACTAAAAGTACTAATACTAACCTTCATTCTATTACTTAGCCTAAATATTAAGTGATTGGTTGTTTTATCTAAATTAACTAACTACTAAGCTAAAGATGCAAAGGCAAAAAGAATGAATTGGGGAAATACTATTGGGAAAACTCAGTTGATTAAGACGATACCCTTAGGAAGAATCCACCTAGACTTCACTTGTTATCTAACACTGAACCAGGCATTTAGTCACTTGACTTGATCCGTAGGATTCCCTATTTTATATTAAACCCTCTCTCGAGGTGAATAACGTCTAACCTTAGGTTGATTAATTGAAATCTCTTTTTAATTAAAACCCCCAGAATCGCATTAACTCGATCTATAGACTCCCATATTAGGTTTCACCCTAATCTGGCAAAATCTCGTCACTCTATCTCTAGGCATGCGATCAACTTCGCTTAATTATGCTAGATCTACTCTTAGGCAGGGACTTTTACTCCACCATCTAAGCACATCCAACTTGAGTCAATATCTCAAAAATATTAACACAAGAATTAAGAACACATAATTAAGAACAAGCCAAATATTTATCATATAGTTATGAAAATAATAACAAGATTCATCTTAGGTTTCATCCCCTTCAGGTATCTGAAGGGTTTAGTTCATAATTATAAAAGAAAACATCTCAGAAGAAAAGATAAAACAATACATAAAAAATCCTTAAAACCCCCTGAAGGAATTAAATGAGAAATCTTCCATCTTGAGTAGAATTCTGGCTTCTTGAGATGGATCAACTGGCTATCTTTGAGTGATTCCCACAAATCTAGCATTTTTAGCTCGGCTCCTTAGCCTAGCTAACTGCCCTGACAAAAGCCCTGGCAGAAGGCTTCTGCCGAACTCCCCGCTTAAGTTAGCCCCTAGGGTGTTTATATAGACTTTGAGATGCTTTACTTGGCCCGTACATATCCTAATTCAAGTAGAATTCCTACTAGGGTGTTTGAATAGGCTTTGGAATGTGTTTCTTTGCCTTTAAGTATCCAAATCCGAGTAAAACTCCTCTTGGTCGCGGCAGGGACACGGCCATGGAACACGCCCGTATGAATCAATTTCAGGTGTGGTTGAGTCCCCTGAAGAGACACGCCCATGTGTTTCAGGGTCTAGGTCGTGTTAGAGTAAAATAGGGAGGCACGGTCGTGTGGTCTTGGGCCCAAGCCGTGTCAATTTCATGAGTTGGCCCAATTTGGTCTGTTTTAAGCCTGTTTCTCGTTCTTTTCGTCCCTAGGTGCTTTCCTGAGTATAAAACATGAAAAGAAAGGATTAAGAGCATCTTTTTACACAATTCAAGGAATAAATCTTCCAAAAGCATGCTAAATGTGGGATTAAAATATGTTACTTTTACGGTTTATCAATTGACTTTTTATTTCTTTATTGATCATCACACTCTATCTATGGGAGGTTTATTATGTTTGAATCCATCCACTTGTCTTCCCTTAGGCCATGCTTTCCAAGACACGGCACACTCAAATCATACCTTTGATCAAGGCAAAAAGGGGTTACATAGAATAGTGCAAAACATTCACTCCCTAATTATTTTTCTAATCCCTCATCTTGGGAATCTTTGTTGCATTTAAACACTTCTAGTTTACTAACGATTTTCATTGTTAATTCATTTTTCTTGAGATCAAAGGTTGATCTAGAAGTTGCTAAAAATGACCTACCTAATAATATAGGGATCTCTTGATCTTCCTCGAAGACAAGGACTGCAAAATCAACCAAGACGATAAAATTCCTCACTTTAACCAATACGTCTTCAAGTACACCTTTTGGGTGTACTAGTGACCTATCAACTCATTATAGTGTTATCAAAGTATTCTCTAACTCCCCTAGTCCATGTTTTTTATAAGTGATAGGGGCATTAAATTAATGTTGGCTCCTAAATCACAAAGGGCCTTACAAAAATAAATATCCCCTATCTCTATGGGAATTGTAAAACTACCTGAATCTTTTAATTTGAGGGGTATCTTTTTAGAAATGAATCAATTTGTTCTCCTTTTTAATCTTTTTATGCCTAAGGATAATTTCTTTTAAGTACTTGGCATATTTTGATTTTTTTATCATTAATTCTAATAGGGTAAACTAACATTAAGGGATTTAAATAAGTTCAGAAAACTTACAAAATCTATTTCGTACCTTCAATCCTTGATAAGAATGTTATTTTTGTGATTGCGGTGTTTGTGATTACCAACTCAGCCATTGGTTCAGTCACTTGTTACTAGTCCAGCCCATAGTGTTGGGCCAACTCCATGATGGTTGGTTTAGTATCCACATCCAATCGGTTCAACTTCTTTAAAATGATTATATAAGTGTCCACTTTTTGGATGGCATTTTCTAGCTTGTGGTTTTGGGCAATACATGTAACAACCCAGTTTTGGTGGATTCAAGGTTTTGGCACATAGATTCAAAATAGTTTGTCTGGTGAAGTAGTATCCGCCCAAGTATTTCTATTGGGCATATAGGATAAGCGTATTCCAATAAAAATTTAAGTTAATGGTGGTTCTATGTCAGATTACTATGTTAATTTGATTATGATAATAGAAAAGTAAAAAGGTAGTTTCGATATGAGTTCATGCCTGAAGTATAGTGCGCATGTATGTCTGAAGTATTGTTCAAGTTATGATACAATGTAATCTAGTTATGAGTCAACAGGATTGTATCACCAAGTATTTAAAATATTAGATTTTCATTTGTTTCATTCTCAGATTCTATAGCCCATTATGGAAGAGAAGCTATGAATTCAGGTGACATGTGTTGAGCTATTGTCAGTGAGATTGGACTATATATATAAGTGTATAAGGTTAGAAAGGGATAATTTTTCCTCTTCTTTCTTCTTCTAAGATGCTGCTATTTGATTCTTTCTGGAAACAAAAGTATTCATTTCCCTTTTAAGTTGGAACAATAATTTTGGATCTTATCAATATTTACTACATGCCTGGGTAAGTTATTTGACTTTGCATGTTGAGTTCTGAGAGAGTAAGTCTGTTAGAAGCGATTAAACAGTAAGATAAAGATATAAGGTTTTGTATGGGGATTTCTAATGTTTTTTATGATGGTAATATGTATGTGAACAGATCTTAATGATGTTTCTATGTTCTGTGGTAGTGTTGTCGATTTGCTTAATGGATGTTTGGTTTGGAGCAGAGCAGTTGTAAGTGACACTATAACAAAATAGGTTTACCGTAATACATTTTTTTTACTTAAGATGGTGCAAAAAAGGTTGGAATAGTTGTCGTGATGCTTCTCCCGATGTTTATAAAAAGGTTGTGTTTAGTACAGTTGCATTGGTGTCTCGACACTTCTAAAAAGCGTTGGCATAGGTCAACATAAGCCAACCTTTATTGAAGGGTTGGCAAAAACCTAATCAAGACCAACCTTTAAAAAAGGTTGGGATAGGCCCGTCTAAGGCAACCTTAAAAAGGTTGGGATAGAACTTGTCTAAGGCAACTTTTAAAAACCGTTGGGATAGAGATGTCTAAGGCAACCTTAAAAAGGTTGGGAAAAACCTTGTCTAAGACAACCTATAAAAAAAAGGTTGGGATAGACTTGTCTAAGGCAACCTTAAAAGGGCTGGGATAGAATATGTTTAAGGCAACCTTTAAAAAATGTTGGGATAGACCTGTCTAAGACAACCTTAAAAAGGTTGGGATAGACCTTGTCTAAGGCAACTTTTAAAAAAGGTTGGGGTAGACCCATTTAAGGCAACCTTAAAATGGTTGGGATAAACTTTGTTTAAGGCAACCTTTAAAAAGTTTGGGATAAACCCATCTAAAGTAACCTTAAAAAGGTTGAGATAGACACGTATAAGGTATTTCTTTTTTCTATTTTTAATTATTTCAATATTAATATATTTTCATAAACATTTACAATGAATAATGATGGGAATTGTGCTTTAAATACAACTAAAAATATAAAATTAAAATTAACATGAAGATTGAATATTCACTACAAAAATCGATCCAACAATCAAAATACACTAACATTTAGCCGAAATGTATACCACCAACATTTAACTCAATGTACAAAAGTAAACAAATAAAAAAGTACCTAAGACGATGGACATTGATATTGATGTTGTACTATATAAAAGCTAATACATTTTGAAACTGCAACTTCAATTACAAGAAACTCTACTAATCTCTTATTTCTACAAAGGTAGTCCCACGTAATGAAACATATCCAGATCCAAGTATACCATATACCCTAACAATCCATTTTGTTTACTACCTTCTTGTAACATATGCGGTCTTCTCTCTTTTCACCTTTATTGCTTCCCCACTCTTCACTATATTTAGCATTATCCCTCGAGCCCCAACCTTTCTATAAGCCAATAGTAGACCTCATTCATTTATTTAGGGGTTCTGTAATGACCAATCCTACACAAACCGGATCAAAAACTTAAAACTTTGTCTGGTTTTGCATTCCCTTTAAGATAAAAAGGATTGAGATTAACAAAAGAAAAACAAAGGATTGAGTGTTTAAGGTTCTTGTACTTAATTTCATTTGTATTGTATCTTCTATAATATACCTTTATTTATCATAATTGCAAGCACAATGAATACTTTATTGTGATAGTTTATTACTATGAATGTTGGTATTACATATGTGTTACCATTGCATTCTAATATAACAATCAAAGAAGTTTTAGGTGGTTTGAAAGCTTCAAAAGGGAAATTACACTAATATGCATTTCAGAAAGAATAAGGTTTAACAAAAAAGTCACAATAAGATATAAATAAAGCCCTGTATGCAAATGTCATTTTGCAGCTACATTACCTTGCAACTTTTCTGATTTCATTTGTTGCTCCTTAATTTTTCTTTTTCATCGATTTAAAGCCACTTTTCCATTTATTGTTCCAACGAATTGAGGTGCTTCACTTAAGAACATCTACACTACTATATATTGTCTCCATAAGGTCGTTGGAAATACCTAAAGATATAATTGTACAAGATACTAGTGTACCAATAGTGTAACAACCTATTTTTAGGGTTAATCGAATAGTGGGGACCACAATACAAAATTGAAAATTTTATTTTATTATTATTTTAATATTTACAGCATGATATTATAGTTTTGTGAAATTTTCATAAAGAAATTTTATCGTTTAAGTGGTTAATTCGGTAAAAAGGACTAAATCGCGTAAAGCGTAAAAGTTGGGTTCTATAAGCGAAATGTGTCAAATAGCTATAGAACTTAAAAGTGAAGGTACATATGTGGCAAATAGCCCATTTATGAGATAGTGGATGTTATTGGAGTGGCATTTGGTGTAATTATTAATGTTTTTAAAGGTAAAAAGGTAAATAGGTAATTAAAGTTAATAATAAAAAAAATAAAAGCCAAAATCATGATATTTTCCTTCATCTTCCACCAATTATAGATAAGATAAACATCCATGGAAGCTTAATAGGGTTTGGCCCTCGTTGTTTTTAATTGAGTTATGTTTCGAGCTCGATTTTTTATGATTTTTATGTTTTTGTGATCGTTGCTTCGTGTTCTAGTTAGCCCGTACCCTAATTCCTAAATTTGTTGATGAATTTGTAAGTTTCCATTGATGATAGCTTGATGGTTTTGAGTATTGATGATGGAAAATGAATAATTTTTGATAGATTAATATGTTTTGTTAAGTGATTTTTGGTAAAAATGTCAAATAAGGATTAAATTGTGGAAAGTGTAAAATTCATGGTTAAATGTTTGAATAAACTAAAAACATGGGTTGCTAGTTATGGGTAGAATTCAGCCTAACATGGATTTAGTGAAATTTTGTGTATTTTGTGTTATTTTGAAATGAGGACTAAATTGAAAAAAAATGTGAAATGTTAGGGGCTAAAATGAAAATTTCCCATTTATATGTTCTTGAATGAAAACTGAATGAAATGTTAGATAAGTAAGTTAATTTTGATATTAATTAGATTGGCAAAAGTGGAAATCAAATTTGGATCGGGAAATCGAAAGTTATCGATTAGTCGTCCTGGTTCGTTCGCGTCCGTACGAGGTAAGTTCATAAGTAAATAAATGTTGTTAAATTTGAATGTATATATGTTAAGTATGCTGAATTGATTTATAATAAATATATGTGTATATGCTAAATTGAATTTAGAGTTAGAGAACTAGTTACGAGCTTGAATTGATAGAATTACGACGTCTGAAAAGCCTCATACAAACCATAGGAATAGTTAGGGTACATATGTCATGACATAGGATTCCAATATGTCTTATCGTGTAAGATCACGTTTGGGACTATTAGCTCATTCATAAGATTAAGCTTTCAAAATTTCATTACATACCAACCGAATCATGGTCATTTATTATAGTTTATTCACAAAAATATATCAATTTATTTTTATACACTTTCAAGACCGAATAACCATAACAAATCACACATCAAAACCATGTTCCATGTTTTATAATTCTTATGTCCGAAACATAGAACCATAATTTCATTTAACTAGCATATATAACACATCATTCATTATCATATACTTTACATATATCATCATTTTAATCATACTCACATTTCATATCAAAATTTCATATTCAAATCATTTGTACAGAATCATATATGGCGAAAACACAATTACAATTCTACATTTCTTATATGATTCATTTGTTCATAGTTCCCTTGCTAATATCCACATCTCATTTTCACATAAATTATAAAACAAATAATCATAATCATACTCACTTTCATTGCTCAAATTCATATTCATCACAACATACCTGATTTGGATGCACATTCATATATAGCCATGCGAAAATGGCTTGATTATGATGTTAATGGTTGTGTATCCGGTCATGTCTTAAGTTTAATTTGGAAGTATGTTTCATGGTAAATATGTTTGTAATGTTGGTTATATGATTAGCAGTGAGATATGGTAAGTATGATGTATAATCAGCTTTATAGTTAACTCATTTTGGAAGTATGAAAAGTGGTATACTTTGGCTTTGTAATAAGGTAAAGTGATGAATATATATATTTGATTGAGTATTGGTTATGTTGATTTGGCTTGAAATGGCAATGTATACACATTTATTACGCTTGAATGGATGGGTTTTTAGTTATGGTTCATGATGGAAAATGATGATTATATTTTGAGTATGTTTGATGGACATTTGAATAGCTAAAAGTGACATAGCCGTGTTGATATTAGGATATGAGATAGCATGTTTAGCTTAAAATGCAAGTGATGGTAATGTTGACTTATTAAGATTAAATTGATGGCCAAATAAGTGTTTATTTGAATGGTTGGACATATGAGGTTTAAACATGATAATTTGCATGCGAAATAGGTATGTTTCAATTGTCATTTGTGTTCAAAAGGGTCAACTTTTATTTTGATAAAATGGGTAATGATATTATGTTAACTTACGCATGTACTAGTAAAGTAGAAGACCATATTTATTTATGTGGTAATGTTTGATAATGTCTCATGTATAGATGTTATTTAGGTCATAAGGTTTTATGGTTTGGCTCTTGGACTCGCAAAGCATATGTAATATGTTTTGATATATATATTAGTTGGTTCGAATATGGAATTTATGATACGGTAAACATGGCTTTATGATATGTTAGTTTAGTTTGGAATGTGAATTGATAAATGACATTGATTAGATAAATTATTGAATATGTTTTGTATTTGTGAAAGAATTAAATAAGCATGTTTTGATGTGGCAAATTGGCCTTGCAAATGGCCTATACTTGCACACACGGTTGAGCACATGGGCGTGTATCTCTACCGTGTCTCTCAAGGTTGCAATTCGAACCAAGTCAGGAAGCCACACGGGCTGGACACACGGACGTGTCTTCTGGCTGTGTAGACAAGTCAGTATGTATACTCTATTTTGCTACGGCTTAGAAACACGGGTGTTTCTAATACCGTGAGAGGGACATGGCCTGCCCACACGGGCGTGTGGCCTCTGTAACTTTGAAAAATGTTTAAATTTTTGAAAAATTTTATTTGTGCTCGGTTTATTCCTGACCCCTTTCCAATGCTTGTTTAAGGTCTCTTAAACCTTTAAAAGGGACTCTATGTATATGATTTGCTATGATATGATGATGGTGCATTGTATGCTTGTGAAATGATTGTAAAAGTTTCGATATGTTTGATAATGCCTCTTAACCCCATTTCGGTGATTGTTACAGGTTAGGGGTGTTACATTTTATTAGTATTAGAGCTATGATTTAGTCAGTTCTAGGACTACCATAGCGTATGTGTCTAGCTATACATGCCATATTTAACCTGCGATAGTGTGATATCTCCCAACTCTGACGAAAATTATTTTGATGAGACAAATAAGTCCATAAGTAAATACTAAAAATTAGAGTGAAAATGTGTTGATGATGAGTTGAGACTCATAAAGGTATGAATAAGATATAAGATATTCTATTGTTAATAAATGCTAAAATGATATGAGTATACGAGTTGTGATATGTGGCCTAAGAGTACTATATGAAATGCTTTGATTATTAATTAGTGGTTTGAGTTGGCATATGAACTAGAGTTGGCATATGAACTATGTGTTAAGTACAAAATGTATTGATAAGTCAATGATTATTAAATGTTTTGAGAATGTGAAATTAGAAATGAACTGGTTATTTGTGATAGTATACGTTAAGTGCATGAATGTGAGAGTTAAATCTGAGGCGTTACTACCTCACCCCCTTATCTGTGAAATGTTATAATGAAATTTGTAAGATTTTGAGATGAAAAAGCTCACGAGTGTGGAGTTATAGAGGTCAGTGTTTGAGGTCAGTGTTTGAAAGACCAGAAAAGAGAATGAATCAACAAATGAAAATAATATTAAAGGAGATATTGAAAAGTTCTGAAGACTATTCAGATTATGCAAAGTCACTGTTAAAGAAAAAGTTAACTCCGATTAAATGACCTATTCAGGTATGTTATATAAAGAAAAGATTAACTGGAAGCTTTCCTGAATTGATTTCTGTTAGTGATGGGATAATGTGAAAAAATTTTATGACATAATTAAATAGTGGATTAATGTTTCAATTGTATTGATGGTTGAGTACAGTGGTTGTGGTTGAATTAATTACGACGATCACTTCTGAGTATGCAATGTGTTCATTTACTTTCAGAGCTATATGTAGCCGATTATGTTAAGATGAAATTCTTATCGTATGAGAATGTTAGCCAAATGTAATGATAGATGAAAGCATGGATGATCTGTTTGGGTTATGTTCAACATTGTTATGTCCTTCTCTGATAATTTATTCTATTGTGTGGATATGAAAGTCGACGGTAAAAAAATCTATATGAGGTTAATATTCTATTTCTACTGGTTATTGTTTTGTTGAATATATGTGAAGATTATATTGCTTCTATTACTGTGGATTTCAGTATTTATGAGTGACATTATTCTTTTGGACATTTTATGGGATATCATCGGAATTGATATCATTCTATATGAATTGTAATTTTCAGATATTCTGTGTAACTCCATATGTTAAAATTTCGCTACTCGGTTTTCTTATGATTCCTTATGATATCTGCAAGAGATCTTTATTTAACAGTGATGACTATGTCTATTATGATTATAATTTCTGTTTTGAAATTCGGGAACATTGCAGTACTGTTATCAAAGTTATAGAAGTTGTGCTTCAGCATTGATTGCTGTTTAAATCATATTTGATTTTCTTTTCTGTGTTCAAATGCTTCATTAAGAGCCAAATAATATTTATTATAGGGTTGAGACATCATTCTTAGTAAGGCCCAACGATTTTTATTTGGTTAAGGTGATTTCTGTATAATTCAGAGTTTCGATATGAGACAGCTTCATTATAAACTCCTTTCTAGTTCTCGTGAAGGTTCGACATTGATAAAAGTGAAAACGATAGAAGATCAAGATCAATCTGTATAATGATATGTCTGGGGTTATTCCTTCTAATGAGAAGAAATATTTCTTCGAAAAGACCGATTTAGTAGTTAGTATGTTTTGAATTATTTGATTGAAAAGTTAATTGGAAATAAAATTTAAACGTATATGTATGAATTGAAGGATATTCTGGAAGAAGAATGTAACACCCCAAACCTGGCCTAGACGTTATGGCCCAATCTGGCGGTGTCACATTGAAGTGTTTAGCGTAAAACTTGTTGCCGTTGAAATCCTCAAAATCAATTAATCATCTTGTTATTAAATAGTGATTCCAAAATGGGTTGTTCATTTCAAAAGCGTGCATCATTGAAAGCTAATCACTTTAAAACGTTATTAATTTTCAAAATCTCACTTATTGCGAAAGTTTTTTTTAGGAAATGTTGTGAAAACATGGTGCCTTTCAAAATAGTTACCTTTTGAAAACCCATCTTTTTCTACAACTTGCAGTTTATATCAAACTAAATAGATAAAAACCCTAATTTAAAGTTTATAACTTTAAAGAGGCCTTTATCACAAAAAATACCCAAATTCAGTTACTTATAAATCAAAAGCTAAAGATGAAAGCTGATGCGGTTGTGTGGCCATCATCGAGTCCCTCTCAGCACTAACCCACCTACGACTGGGGATTTCCTGTATAGTAAAACAGAGGGGTAAGTTTACAAAAACTCAGTGTATAATCCCCTAACAAGCAAACAATCAATTATACAATAGATAAATGCAGTTTGGGCCTGAGCCCATTACAATAACAGTCCAATTCAGTGTGGGCCTAAGCCCTTTCCTGTAATAGTAAATGATTGGGCTTGAGCCCATCACAATGCCAGTAATCAGTAGGGCCTTTGCCCAATTTTAGTAATAGTATCAGTGGGCCCTTGGCCCATAACAATAACAGATATCAGTCATGCAGTGAACAATATGTAATATCATTACTTGATGCAATAATAGTACAGTATCATTAATCAGTGCAGATATGTAGTCAGAAATCCTACCCAACCCAGCCTCTACACACCACTCCGTCCCGCCAAACACACCATGTCGGGATAAAGTTGACCCGCCTAGCTAGACATACCAAGATTAGCACTGGTTGTGTCACCAAGCAGTACTGCAGCAAGCTACAAGTAAAATAAACGATACAAAGCCATCAGTAGCTTCACAATCGTCTTGGGTGACCCGTGCGACCTTATCAGTACAGTACACTTCCTCCAAATATAACAACCCATCCCCATGCAATATGTCGTGACATAATATCATACGTGTATGCAAAATGTCATGCTCAATCATAGTCATACATATCATAGAGCAAATTAGTCATACAAAACATAAGGCCATAACAGTCATTTCATCTCCTAGGGGTATAACAATCATTTTACCCTATGGGGGTATTTCGGTCATTTTACCTTATGGGGTATATCGGCCATTTTACCCTATGGGGTATTTCAGTCATTTTACCCTATAGGGGTATTTCAGTCATTCTACCCCATAGGGGTATTTTAGTCATTATACCCTATAGGGGTATATAGGTCATTTTACCTTATGGGGGTATTTCGGTCATTTTACCCTATAAGGGTATATCGGTCATTTTGCTTTATAGGGGTATTTCGATTATTTTACCCTATGGAGGTATTAAGATCATTTTACCTTCTAGGGTATTTGACTATTTTACCTATTTATATCGGTCCCTATGGGATCATTTTACCTTGGGGTATTTGACATTTTACCCTATGGGGTATATCGGTCATTTACCTATAAGGGTATATCGGTCATTTACCTTATGGGGTATTTGGACATTTTACCCTATAGGGGTATATCGGTCATTTACCCTATGGGGGTTGCAAGACCCAATTCACAGGCCCAATTAACGATTTATTAAATTAAAGCCCAAAAATAAAACCAAAAAAAAATCAAATTGTTTACGGTCAAATTCTTGAATTTGTTAAATTAAATTTAGGATTAGATCCTAGCTTTGATACAAATCGAAACCCAAATCCATTGTTAACTAGCCCAATTAGTAACCCAATACATAACCCAATCTGGACCTAGCCTTTTTTAAACTAAAACAATAAATATAGCCCAATATTGAAGTTGGCGAATAGCCGGGTAGCTTCAAAGAACCGAAACCCTAAGGGTTACAGAGTATTCAAGCGTCATAATGACCTCGCTGCGCGTATCTCCACGCACGTCGCTTCAGCAACCCATGTGTATCACCACGCTCCTCCGTACCTTCAAAAGACCATCGTACACCTCGCGTCGAATGTTACGGCCTCTGTACCTGCACCAAACGACAAACCACAACAGCAGTGAAAACAAAGAAAGAAAGTTGTTTCTTTTATTATTTATTTTATTAATTTTCGATTTTGGCCGTTAAATGGACAGAAAAAAACTATTGTAAGGGTTCACGATTTTTCAAATACAGAATACAAAAAAAGAATCAAAATGTGATTTTTTATTTGAATTTTCTTTCAAAATTTTCGAGTTTATTCTATAGACTTTCGATATGTTTTCTTTTCCTTTCAAATCTATTGAACGTAAAAGAAATAAAAGTCAGAATACTTACCATTTATTACTGTCGTCGGAGTCCTCATCTCCTTCGTCAAAATCGAAGCTTGAGATTGGGATTTTGGAGTCGAAACGGGCGACTCCTTAGGCTTTGTTCCAATAGAGGGTAGGAGGGTGTCACTATGCGCCACCACACGCCGATTACAATGGCAGAATAGTGGTTGGACAGAGGTTCCTTTTGGAGTTTCGGCTGAGAAAGAAATGACAATGGGCTAGGGTTTGTTTTAGAAACAAAAGAAAAAAGATTAAGCTATTATGATTTTTTTGGTTTTATTTGCTGAATTAAATCATAAGAAACAACGTCGTTTGAAGCTTGATTAAGTGGGTTCAAAATGACATCGCATAAAGTAGCCTTGATTCAATCCGACCCGCCATGATCAGAATCCGCGTGTTTCTGAGCATTGGTTTTATTACGCGATTAGTCCTTCCTATTTGTGCGAATATTTGATTAAATCTTTTGTACATTTTATTGGTTTCTTAAAATTAGCCTCTATAATTTGTGCGGTATTTCAATTTGATACCTGTCTATACGATGCGTTTTGATGGCTTGGAATATTTGTATCTTTAATCCCTGATTATTGGCATGCATTCTACTTTAATTATTTTTTGTATAATAACTTTGTTTATTTCTAAATTAACCTTTTAATTTTACTTTTAATTCAATTGAGTTTTTTATTCTTTTATTTTTTTGTTTTAAATTGATTGATTTCTTTGTTTTTTTTTAAATAAACTGTTTTTGAATTAATTGATTCATTTTGATGTGTTTTAAATTAAATACATATATTTTTATTATATACATTTTATTTCTAAATTCTTTCTAAATGTTTGTATAATTCAAAATTGATATAATATCAAATACAAATATTCTTTTTGGCATCATATCTTAGAAATATTTAATTTAAATTATCCTTTGTTCATTTTAAATATTATTTATTTATGTAAATATATATTTGTTTGCATCGATTTTTCTTCAATAGGGACCAATTATTGCTTTGTATATATAATTTAAACTTATTTATATGTGCATGTTTTTTATAAATCTAATTGAATAATTTATATCTTTTTAAAATTTTCAACCTTATTAAGTATTTTTGTTTATTTTAAGAACTCTCTTTATATATAAATTATTAAGTTTTATGTCATATGTGTATTAATTTGATTTTGTAATATTTTGTACATAAATTTGTTTCAAATATAAGGCAATATTTGTATGTTTGGGAGTACGAAAAATTACATCCTAACGTGCTGGGTGTCGATTTTTCGTCCAACTAAATAACCAAATACCCCCTTTTTTACATGTTTTGAAGATCAAAGATGATCTCGGCATCAGAGTGTAAATGTGTTATATCCTAACGTGCTGGGTATGATACTTTTATTCCTTTGAAATGAATTAATCTTAAGATTCAATTCAGATCTAATGATTTTTTAAATTTTCACCCCAAATATTTTCAAGTTTTCAACATTAGGACAACGTTAATCAATTTGGTACCAACTTTGGGCATTGCAAGGGTGCTAACCCTTCCTTGCACGTAACTAACTCCCAAACCCGTTTTTTCAAATTTCGCAGACCAAAATATTTTTATAGGTGACCTGATCACACCTAAACAAAAAGGATCGGTGGCGAATCCCCATTTTTAAATTTTTTCCAAACTTTAAAATAAAAATGGAAGTTACAGCTTGGCGACTCCACTGGGGACGGGTTGAGAGCAGGCCATAGATTGGTTAATTCTAGTTCAGGGGAACAAGATTGTAGCAGAGAATGAGGAAGAGTTTCTGCGGTTGAGTCGGTATGCTCGGGTATAGTTGCAACTGATTATAAGTATTGCGTGCGGTTTGAGGATAGTCTCTGGGATGAGTTGCGGGTACTGATAGTTCTGCAGAGGGAAAGTGACTTTGCTGCTTTGGTTGAGAAGGCTAAGATTGCTGATGATGTTAAACGCTCAAGGCGTCAGAACTGTGAGCAGGACAGGGGCAGAAGTAAGAGGAATTTTGGGCCTTAAAGTTCTTCTGGTGGGGCTAATAAGAGACCTAGATTTGATGGGCCAGTTTGAACTGGAGTTTGGATTGTTGCAGGCAGACCGTAGCCTTGCACTGTGTGTGGGTTATCCCATCAGGGTGAATGTTGGAAGATAACGGGGGCGTGTTTCAAATGTGGGTCTAGGGATTACAGGGTTAGAGATTGTACGCAAAGGTTGGGTTAGATGCAAGCTGCGGGTTAGGGGTATGTTCAGCCAGGGAGAGGTGGTCAACAGCCACTAAGAGGCTGTGGTCCAACTAGAGGGGGAAATAGGTTTGGACGAGGTTGAGGAGCACCGGCAGAGGTGCTGGTAATACAGAGGCGAGACAGCCAGGGTTGGTTTATGCTACTCGGCATCGAGAGGATGGCGACGCACCTGACATCATAACTGGTACATTTCTCATTTATGTTGTGCCATTCACAGCTTTAATTGACATTGGGTCTACACACTCGTATGTTGCATGTACTGTGTCGGGAACATTGGGTATACAGTTTGAACTTGCTGATAGAGAAATGTTGGTGATTAGTCCTTTAAGACAGTCGGTGATAGTGAATAAGCTATTTAGAGATGTGCCCTTAGAGGTTCAAGGGGTTGTCTTTCTGGTGGATTTGATGGAACTGCCATTTGGCTAGATCGATCTCATTTTGGGCATAGACGGCTAAGTGTATGGTATTGAAGTCTTCGGATATTAAGGAGGTGGTCGTGATAGGGGAGCGAAGGGATTATTTATCTAATGTGATCTCCATATTAAGGGCCGAGAAGCTGGTTTACAAAGGGTGCGGGGCGTTCCTAGCTTATGTTAGTATAACTGATGTTAAGGGTTTGTCTGTTGGGGATGTCAAGACCATAAAGGAATTTCTGGATGTATTTCTGAAGAGCTTCTAGGGTTGCCACCAAATCGTGAGGTTGAGTTTGGCATTGAGCTCCTACCAAGATCAGCTCCGGTGTCCATCGCCCCTTATAGGATGGCGTCGAAGGAGCTAATAGAATTAAAGGCTCAAATCTAAGGGTTACTGGATCGAGGATTTATCCGGCCGAGTGTGTCTCCTTGGAGAGCACCGGTATTTTTCGTAAAGAAGAATGATTGGTCAATGCGCATGTGTATTGATTATCGTCAGTTGAACATGCTAACGATTAAGAACAAGTATCCGCTACCAAGGATAGACGATCTGTTTGATCAGTTGTCAGGAGCCGCGGTTTTCTCCAAGATAGATCTTAGATCGGGGTATTATCAACTAAGGTTCAAGGAGGCAGGTATATACAAGACTGCATTCTGAACTCGTTATGGACATTACGAGTTTCTGGTTATGCCGTCCGGATTAACGAATGCACCAGCTACTTTCATGGATATTATGAACTGGGTCTTCCAACCCTATTTAGACCAATTCGTGGTGTTGTTTATAGATGATATTATGGTGTATTCGCGAACTGAGGAAGAACATGATTCACATCCCCTTGTTGTGCTGCGAATATTGAGGGAAAAGTATTTTTATGCCAAATTTACAAGTACGAGTTCTGGCTGAAGGAGGTGACATTTTTGGGACATGTCGTGTCTACCGAAGGGATTAGGGTTGATCCTTGAAAAGTTGAGGTTGTGTTGGATTAGAAGCCACCAAAGTTGGTATCTGAGATTTGAAGTTTTCTGGGTCTAGCTGGGTATTATAGAAGATTTGTTGAGGGGTTTTCACTGATTGCCGCACTCCTAACTATGTTACTGCGTAAGGGAGTACCGTATGTTTGGGCTGATAAGCAGTAGGAGAGTTTTGAGAAACTGAAGAAGATTCTGACTGAAACTCCGGTATTAATTTGGCAATAGGCTGGAAAGGAATTCGTTGTCTACTGTGATACATCACACACGAGACTGGGTTGTGTACTGATGTAAGAGGGTAAGGTGATGGCCTATGTGTCTCATCAGCTTAGGCCGCACGAGGTGAATTATCCTACTCATGATCTGGAATTGGCTGCGGTGGTATTCGCACTAAAAATTTAGAGACACTACTTGTACGAGGAGAAGTCGGTCATTTATACCGACCATAAAAGTCTCAAATATCTCCTTTCTCAGAAGGAGTTGAACCTTAGGCAACGAAGATGGATAGAGTTGCTTAAGGATTATGATTGCTCGATTGAGTATCATCCGAGAAAAGCTAAAGTGGTGGCAGATGCACTGAGCTGTATGGTGGTATCTGATCTAAGAGCAATGTTTGCTCATCTCAACCTATTTGAAGATGGGAGCTTGTTAGCAGAACTGCAGGTGAAACCGACTTGGGTCAGATTAAAGAGAAATAGATGTTGGACGAGTCATTAGTTCCTCGGTTCCAACAGGTGAAGAAGGGAGAGACTGAAGATTTTGGGCTGAATAGTGAAGGAGTATTATGCTTCCATGGAAGAGTTTGTGTACCGAGGGACTCTGAGTTAAGGCAGTCGATTCTGTAGGAGGCGCATAGTAGCCATACACTATGCATCCTGGTGGAAACAAATTATATCGAGATCTACGTAAACTGTACTTGTCACTAGAGCTTAAGCGTGAGATTACTGACTTCGTAAGTAAGTGTTTGACATGCCAGCAAGTGAAGGCTGAGCACCAACTGCCTTCTGGATTACTACAACTTGTTAAAATCCCACTCTGGAAGTGGAAGAGGATAACCATGGATTTTGTTAGTGGGCTACTCCTGACACCTACTAAGAAAGATTCGGTGTGGGTAATTGTTGATCGGCTGACTAAATCTGCCCACTTCATACCACTTCGCACTGATTACTCATTGCAGAAGTTGGCAAAGTTATATATGGAGGAAATTATATGGTTATATGGGGTGCCAGTGTCTATCATTTCAGACAGGGACCCTAGATTCACATCTCTATTTTGGAGAGTATTACACGAAGCTCAGGGTACAAGGTTAGATTTCAAGACAAACATTTCATCCATGGTGATGGTCATCGAGAGGTATCTGATTTTGGAGGACATGTTGAGAAGCTGTGTGATTGATTTCAAGGGCAGTTGGGAAGACTATTTGTCCTTAGCAAAATTTGCTTATAACAACAGTTATCAATCTAGTATTCAGATGGCACCGTACGAGGCGTTATATGGTCGTAGGTGCCGTACCCCTACTTGTTAGACAGAATTGGGCGAGCAGCGACTGTTGGGTCCATAATTAGTTTTGAAATCGAGAAAAAAGTGGAATTAATCCGTAATCGATTAAAAGAAGCATCTGATAGATAGAAGTCGTACGTTCACTTAAAATGTAAAGAGATAGAGTACTCTACGGGGATTATGTTTTCTTAAAGGTCTCACCTTGAAAGAAGATTTTGAGATTTGGAGGGAAGGGCAAGTTGAACCCCAGATTTATCGGGCCTTACCAAATAGTAAAGTCTATGAGACCGATCACCTATCAGCTTGAACTGCCTCCTGAGTTAAACTGGATACATGACGTATTCCACATTTTTATGCTAAGACGATATCGTTCTGATCCTTCTCATATAGTGCCGGTGGAGGAGATTGAGGTAAGACCTGATTTGACTTTTGAAGAAAAACTGGTGTAGATTTTTGGATCGCGACGTTAAGGTATAAGAAGGAAATCAGTTCCGTTAGTCAAGGTGCTGTGGCGTAATCACAGTTCAGAGGAAGCCACGTGAGAGCCTGAGGAGACGATGCGACAGTAGTACCCTCATCTCTTTTGATCAGGAAAATTTTGAGGCTGAAATTTCTTTAAGGGGGTAGAGTTGTAATGCCCCAAAAGTTAGGGGTTAGTAATTTTGTTTAAATTCATGTTATACTTGTTTGGCTAGCTATTTGAGTGTGTTTGGGGGTCCTAAAGAGGCCTGGGTTCGAGTTGGAGCCTTAGAAAAATTTTGTTTTTGACCCTAAAGTGGAGAGGGGCTGTTGACAGTAGGGATTAAGTAAATTTGTGTGTGTTTTTGAAACACAAGTTGAGCATACGGAGTGGTGGTGTGGCATCAAGTAGAGAGCAAGGAGGAGTGGGGTTTGAAACCCACAAGCTACATGTGGAAGCTTTTATTTTATGCCTTGAGAGGGGAAGAAGCAGAGTTCTGATTGAACTCTTCAAGGGGAGTTGGTGACTTGGTCAAATGTTTCAAATGGATGATGGAGAGCAAAGTTAGGAGGAAATGGTGGAGAAAATCAAGGGATAGAGGAGTGTGCAAGTGGTGGTTGAATGTGGGGAAGTGGGGTTAAGTAATTTCGACCAAGAGAAGTCTTTTGGAAAAGTGCATATTCGGTTTGTGTGTGTTGGGAGTGCCGAATCTATCTTTGAGTTTTTCTTGGGAAAGTGTTTGCATTTTAGTACTTTTTGGACGTTTTGGGTCATTTCTTGTCATTGTGGACCTTTGCCAAATGCACTTTTCTTCAACCTTTCTCTCTTTCATTTTCTCTTGTTAATTACCGAATACACTCTTCTTCATCTCTTCCTTCTCCTTCTTTTCTCTTGCTAAGTGCCGAATTGGTGAGCATTTACTTCCATTTTCTTTTCTTTCCTCTTTACACTACTCTTCTTTCTCTAGCCGAATACAACACCCTCTCATCCTCTTATTATTCTTTCTCCCTTCCCTGCAAAGCATAAGTCGAAGCACTTTGTCTTTAGTGTAGGCCGAACCTATTAGAGTCTAAGCACACCCTTCTCACCATTTTTTTCAGCCTTCGAATCTTGGAAAGTGGTTGTTAAGTGTGATTGTGGCCGAATAGGGGTGGTAGTTTTCTCTTTATCTTTTTGAGTTCCTTGGGCCGAAAGGCCGTTTCTTTTAGTGTCTTGGAACAATGTTTTTAACTGGTTCTTTTGCTAGGTACTCGGTTCTTTAGTCAAGAGGTGTAAGCCGAACACTCTCCCATAGCAAGGGGTTTGTCGTTCTTTGGTAAGTGAAGGCAATTGATAAGGTATTTCTATATTTTGGTTTATCAAGGGTGAAGAATAACTAGTAGTCAACAGTGATCTCAGGTGCCTTGGATAGTATCTTGAACCACAAGTCATCACAGGTATGTAATCCCACACCTCTTAAACTGCCATTGTCATGATTTGTGAATCGGCTAAAGGCCGAAGTACTAAAAAGCCAAAATACCAGCAACTGAGATCACTCGAGTGTGTGAGCGCTCGTAGGGACAAACCGAGCCACTAGTGATGGCGATAGACCGTGGGATTGTCACAAACGCTCTCGTGGAATTGAGGCCATAATGGGCCTTGTTGAGCCAAAGCGGCCTAAATGGGCCCAACGGGTTAAGCGGGCCCATATGAGCGAAAACGATGAACAGGGTAAATTTATTTAATGCAATTGTAAGTCCATAGAACTGAGACTGAAAACAAACAGAATGGGCCATACGAGCGTATGGGCCCGTGTGGGCCAAAATCGGGTTTTAGGCCCAATAGCACTGTATTGATCGAAAATGGAAACTGAGTTGCTCGAGGTGACATTAGGCCTTCGAAAAGGCCGTTATAGGGGTAAATTACCCAAATACCTTTAATGGGAAAATTATCGAAATACCCTTAGTGGGCAAATTACTGAAATACCCTCGGTGGGTAAAATTACTGAAATACCCTTGAAGGGTGAAATTTTTGAAATACACTCGGTGTTTAAAATTATTGAAATACCCTTAAAGGGTGAAATTACTGAAATACCTTCATTGGGTAAAATTACTGAAATACCCTTAAAGGGTAAAATTATTGGAATGCCCTCGTTGGGTGAAATTATTAGAGTACCCGAGGGGTAAATTACCATTTTACCCCCAATTGATCAAATGACCATTATACCCCTAGGGGTAGATTTAGTGTGTGTGTCATCTATTTAATTGCTATGATGGTAATTTATTGCATACATTGAGTTAATATGTCACGACATGTTGCATTGGGTTGGGTTATGTTTTTGGAGGAAGTACTGTACTGGTGGCTATGCCATGTTATACTGATCCAGTGGCTCTGCCACGATATATTGATTTAAGTGGCTTAGACACGTATACTATTACTGGCAGCTTTGTTGCGTTGATATTAGCAGCACGACTGCGATATTGGAGTGTAGGGCTGGGTGGGTCGACTTGGTCTTCACATGGTGTGTAAGGTTGGTACAGGTGGTGTGATGGTTAGACTGGGTTAGGTTGCATTTTTTGTTTGCATTGACATGATTGTGGGCTTAGGCCCAAACTGATACTGCTTGGGCTTGGGCCTAGACTATGACTGTAGTAGGGGATTACACACTGAGTTCTTGTAACTCACTCTCTCTCTTTAACTGCATAGGTAATCCCCAGTCTTAGAGGATTTAGAGCTGCGAGGGACTCGGGGTGGCCACACGTCCTATATATTCTTGGGATTAACTTAGCTATTTTTTTATATATAGTTTACCTTACTTTAATCTTGGGTTAATAATTTCTGTAATAAGGCCATTGGATTTGTTTTAACTTTTATTTTGTACCTCTTTTCAAACTGCTAAGTTATTAATCACAGGTTTTTAAAATGATAACTATTGTTTTTTTTCAATACCTCATTTACATATTCGTTTTAAACAAACTTCCGTACCGAACAAGGTTTAATAAAATAAGATAATAGGTGCATAATAGTATTCTTGATTGAATTCGAGTAAAATATGTTTTGTTAAAAAGGAACGGAGATCAGGATTTCTAAACGCTAAAAGGTTTTATCGTAGATGAGTTTTCCAACGAACTCAAAGTTTTCAAACAACACCTGATGTCGCATCTTTGGATCTGGTCATAACATCTAGATCGGGTTTGGGGTGTTATATTTAGTTGTATCGAGCCAAAGTTGCAAAACTTCGATTATTGAAAGGGTTCTAAAATTTTCCAAATCTATTTAAACTCTGGTTTAGAAAAGTAGTTATAATATTGAACATGTAGCGCATCGAGTCTCTGGCACCAAATCTGTAAGTTTCTTGACTTTATACCTTATTATAAGCTGATATGATTGTACTACAGAAATACTAGAAATAGTAGCAGTATGCTGGAACTCCTTAGTTGTAGAAACCGAGACTATAAGAGACTGAAACTGTAGTAAATACGATCTACAAGAACAACCTTAACTAATGCTTTTTCATAAGATATTTATTAATAATTGCATGAATTATAAGATGATTCATAAAACTTTTAATCGTAAAATATGCTACATCGATATGAGTACAAGAGATCGCAGATGGGGTATACGTGACCATGGTAGAGGTTTGGGTGCTTGAGCTTGATCCTTAGCATCGAGCATATGCCTAAAAGGGAAGTGTCGGCATCACCGATGGCTCAAGCGGGTCTCATGACCTAGCCGAGTGGGGATGATGCTCTATCCCAAATGATGCTCTGAGTTCTAGAAAGGGTAGCTAGGCGAGTCTTTGGATATGTGGCCGAGAGTCAATTTCTAGCGACTCGATCTAAGGGAGAAAATCTTGAGGCATCTCTAGTGTAGCCGGATGTAGAGAATACTAGTTGGAGCGATGAGAGCAAATAATGGTTGATCTTGAGTGCAGTAGAGAAAAATTGAAGGGAGCGTGTCTTTCTTTGCGAGATGAGGCGTATCAATGGTGGCTTACCATGAGGAAGACACGCAGGACAACCAATTAACCTGGTATTTCTTTAAGATAGCCATCCAAGGAAAATATGTCGAGGCAAGTTACGTGTATGCTCGAAGAAAGGAATTCTGAATCTAGTTCAGGGGAACAAGTCTGTAGCAAAGTATGAGGCAGAGTTTCTGTGGTTGAGCCTGTATGCTCGGGGCATAGTCTTTTATATGCTTATTATGTTGTATTTGGTGATACACATGCCTTGCATAACTTGCAAGATTTTTGTGATTAAATTGTTTCAGGGTAAGGATACTTTTTTTCCTCACATAGTCTTTAATATGCTTATTAGGTTGAATTAATCGTTTGAATCGACATAGGAATATGCGAGAGATTATTTAATTTAATAAGTATGTATGTGCAATAACATGTTTACCTTTATAAATCTATTTAATCGGTCGAATTGGCATAGAAAATATGTACAAGAGATGAATGGATGTTGATTTGTAAATATGTTCATAAGTTAGCAAATTCTGAGTTGCCGTGCTTTATTAAATAATGGTATAAGCATAAGTTTAATAAGTTTAAGGTGAGGAAATATAATTAATCCAAAGACAATTATATCATCTTGATTAAAATC
Organism: Gossypium rotundifolium; assembly: GCA_025506655.1. Lineage (NCBI taxonomy): Eukaryota > Viridiplantae > Streptophyta > Magnoliopsida > Malvales > Malvaceae > Gossypium > Gossypium rotundifolium. Next base: position 117,077,887 of record CP106727.1, on the reverse strand, counting down.
GACTTTTGAAATCGTGCATTAGAACATTATTTTATTTTATTTTATTTTACTTTGTTTTCTAGTTTTAATCATTTCTCAAATCCAAATATTTTTCTTCACCAAAGTGTTTAAAATTACTTTCATAAATAACTCTTTTAAAGTCCCTATGGGTACGATAACTCGACATTTACTTGTCACTTTATTACTTATTGTGATTGTGTACACTTGCACATTTCCATCGTTCCAAATTTTTAGCGTCGTTGCCAGGGACTATTTTTCAAAAGCCATTATTTGTGAATTTGTTAGTCTTACATTTTGGTTTAATTTTCCATTTAATTTTTAACTTAATTAATTTTTCTATGAATATTTCAGGTGTTTATGAGTATTGACCAAATTATCAATTTACTCCATGTAGACCCTGAGATAGAACGAACCTTTTGATAGCGAAGAAGACAAGCAAACCAGAGAAGGACCGAAGAGATGAACTTCGAGAATATGAATCAAGGAAACGGAGCAAAACTTGGTCATAATCCTATCCTTATTACTAATGATAGGGATAGAGCATTACGATAGTATGCTATGCCAGTATTTAACGATCTTAATCTAGGTATTAGGAGACTCGAAATTGAGGCACAACAATTCGAGTTGAAGCCAGTCATGTTCCAGATGCTTCAGACATTGGGCCAATCAGTGGATTGCCTATCGAAGACCCTCATCTGCACTAGAGACTATTCATAGAGGTGAGCGATTATTTCAAGTTAGTCGGCGTACCCGAAGATGCATTACGACTGAAGCTGTTCCCATATTCCCTAAGGGATAGAGCTCGTGCCTAGTTGAACTCATTGCCACCGATATCCATTTCTACATGGCAATAGTTAGCCGAGAGATTCCTCATGAAATATTTCCTACCGAGCAAGAATGCCAAGTTGAGGAATGAGATCACTGCCTTCCAACAAATGGATAATGAGTCCTTACATGAGGCATGGGAAAGATTTAAGGAGTTATTACGAAAGTTCCCTCATCATGGAATCCCACATTGCATTCAACTTGAGGCATTCTATAATGGTTTCAACGCTCACACGAGAATGGTAGTGGATGCCTCTGCTAATGATGCTCTCCTTTCTAAGTCTTATAATGAGGCTTACGAAATTATTGAGAGGATTGCCAGCAACAATTATCAATGGCCAACCAATCGAGCAATGTCAGGAAGACGAGTTGCTGGAATACATGAAGTGGACGCTCTCACTTCACTCGCATCTCAAGTATCTTCAATATTCTCAATGCTTAAGAATCTTACCACCAATGGGTCTAATAGTTTTACAGCCCAATCACCTAATCAATTTGAGAATATAGCCTGTGTGTATTGTGGGGAAGGACATTTGTTTGAAGAATGTCCATCGAACCCCGAATCCGTATATTGCATGGGTAACCAGAACCAAAACTGAGGGGGGCAAGGACTGCAATCCAACTTTTATAACTCATCGTGGCAAAATCACCCAAATTTTTCCTAGAGTAACCAAGGGGTTGGAACCAGTAACACTTACGCCCAACCTAGATCAACTCAGCCGCCTAGCTTCCCCCAACAAGTTCAAAAACCAACCCAAGCAGAACCATCCAATAGCTTAGAGAATCTATTGAAGGCATACATGGCAAAAACGATGCCACTCTAAGGAATTTGGAGAATCAAGTGGGTCAGCTTGCTACTGAACTCAAGAATCGACCACAAGGTGCTCTACCTAGTGACACGGAGAATCTGAGAAATCCGGGGAAAGAACATTATAAAGCGTTGACATTGAGGAGCGGAAGGCAAGTAGAGCCCATTTGGGTGGGTCGACTTGGTCTTCACATGGTGTGTAAGGTTGAGTGCAATTGGTGTGATGGTTAGGCTGGGTTAGGTTGCATTTTTGTTTGCATTGACATGATTGTGGGCTTAGGCCCAAATCGACATCGCTTGGCTTGGGCCTGTATGGCTGTAGTAGGGGATTACACTTTGAGTTCTTGTAACTCACTCTCTCTCTTTAATCGCATGTAATCCCAGGTCTTAGAGGATTTAGAATTGCGAGGGACTCGGGGTGGCCTACGTCCTATATATTCTTGGGATTAACTTAGCTATTTTTTATATATAGTTTACCTTACTTTAATCTTGGGTTAATAATTTCTGTAATAAGGCAATTGGATTTGTTTTAACTTTTATTTTGTACCTCTTTTCAAACCGCTAAGTTATTAATCACAGGTTTTTAAAACGATAACTATTGTTTTTTTTCAATACCTCATTTCTGCAACTGTTTTAAACAAACTTCCGTACCGAACAAGGTTTAATAAAATAAGATAATAGGTGCATAACAGTATTCTTGATTGAATTCGAGTAAAATATGTTTTGTTAAAAAGGAACGGAGATCAGGATTTCTAAACGCTAAAAGGTTTTATCGTAGATGAGTTTTCCAACGAACTCAAAGTTTTCAAACAACACCTGATGTCGCATGCTGGATCTGGTCATAACATCTAGATCGGGTTTGGGGTGTTATATTTAGTTGTATCAGAGCCAGGTTGCAAAACTCGATTATTGAAAGGGTTCTAAAATTTTCCAAATCTATTTAAACTCTGGTTTAGAAAAGTAGTTATAATATTGAACATGTACCGCATCGAGTCTCTGGCACCAAATCTGTAAGTTTCTTGACTTTATACCTTATTATAGGCTGATATGATTGTACTACGAAATACTAGAAATAGTAGTAGTATCTTGGAACTCCTTAGTTGTAAAGCAAGAGACTATAAGAGACCTAAATCAGAGTAAATCGATCTACAAGAACAACCTTAACTAATGCTTTTTCATAAGATATTTATTAATAATTGCATGAATTATAAGATGATTCATAAAACTTTTTAATCAGAAAATATGCTACATCGATATGAGTACAAGAGATCGCAGATGGGGTATACGTGACCATGGTAGAGGCTGTGGTGCTTGAGCTTGATCCTTAGCATCTGAGCATATGCCTAAAAGGGAAGTGTCGGCATCACCGGTAACTGAAACGGGGTCTCATGACCTAGCCAGTGGGGATGATGCTCTATCCCAAATGATGCTACGAGTTCTAGAAAGGGTAGCTAGAGCGAGTACTGGATATGTGGCCCGAGAGTCAATTTCTAAGCGACTCCGATCTAAGGGGAGAAAATCTTCAGGGGCATCTCTAGTGTAGCCCCGGATGTAGCAGAATACTAGTTGGAGGCAGTAGAGCAAATAATGGTTGATCTTGAGTGCACGGTAGAGAAAAAATTGAAGGGAGCAGTGTCTTTACTGCGAGATGAGGCGTATCAATGGTGGCTTACCATGAGGGAAGACACGCAGGACAACCAATTAACCTGGTATTTCTTTAAGATAGCCATCCAAGGAAAATATGTCGAGGCAAGTTACGTGTATGCTCGAAGAAAGGAATTCTGAATCTAGTTCGAGGGAACAAGTCATGTGCAGTATATGAGGCGAGTTTACGTGGTTGAGCACGTATGCTCGGGCATAGTCTTTTATATGCTTATTATGTTGTATTTGGCGATACACATGCCTTGCATAACTTGCAAGATTTTGTGATTAAACTGTTTGAGGTAAGGATACTTTTTTCCTCACATAGTCTTTAATATGCTTATTAGGTTGAATTAATCGTTTGAATCGACATAGGAATATGCGAGATTATTTAATTTAATAAGTATGTATGTGCAATAACATGTTTATCTTTATAAATCTATTTAATCGGTCGAATTGGCATAGAAAATATGTACAAGAGATGAATGGATGTTGATTTGTAAATATGTTCATAAGTTAGCAAATTACCGAGTTGCTTAAGTGCTTTATTCGTATAACAGTATAAGCATAAGTTTAATAAGTCTAAGGTAAGGAAATATAATTAATCGAAGACAATTATATCATCTTGATTAAAATCGACTTTTGAAATCGTGCATTAGAGCATTATTTTATTTTATTTTATTTTACTTTATTTTCTAGTTTTAATCATTTCTCAAATCCAAATATTTTTTCTTCACCAAAGTGTTTAAAATTACTTTCATAAATAACTCTTTTAAAGTCCCTATGGGTACGATAACTTGACATTTACTTGTCACTTTATTACTTATTACGATTGTGTACACTTGCACATTTCCATCGTTCCAAATTTTTAGCGTCGTTGCAGGGACTACTTTTCAAAAGCCATTATTTGTGAATTTGTTAGTCTTACATTTTGGTTTAATTTTCCATTTAATTTTAACTTAATTAATTTTTCTATGAATATTTCAGTGTTTATGAGCATTGACCAAATTATCAATTTACTCCATGTAGACCACGAGATAGAACGAACCTTTTGACAACAAGAAGACAAGCAAACCGAGAAGGACCAAAGAGATGAACTTCGAGAATATGAATCAAGGAAACGGAGCAAAACTTGGTCATAATCCTATCCTTATTACTAATGATAGGATAGAGCATTAAGATAGTATGCTATGCCGATTTAACGATCTTAATCTAGGTATTAGGAGACCCAAATTGAGGCACAACAATTGAGTTGAAGCCGGTCATGTTCCAGATGCTTTACATTGGGCCAATCGTTGGATTGCCTATCAAGACCCTCATCCGCACTAGAGACTATTCATAGAGGTGAGCGATTATTTCAAGTTAGTCGGTGCACTCAAGATGCATTACGATCAAGTCGTTCCCATATTCCCTAAGGGATAGAGCTCGTGCCTAGTTGAACTCATTGCCACCGATCTCCATTTCTACATGGCAATAGTTAGCCGAGATTCCTCATGAAATATTTCCTCTGAGCAAGAATGCCAAGTTGAGGAATGAGATCACCGCCTTCCAACAAATGGATAATGAGTCCTTACATGAGGCATGGGAAAGATTTAAGGAGTTATTACGAAAGTTCCTCATCATGGAATCCCACATTGCATTCAACTTGAGGCATTCTATAATGGTTTCAACGCCACACGAGAATGGTAGTGGATGCCTCTCGCTAATGATGCTCTCCTTTCTAAGTCTTATAATGAGGCTTACGAAATTATTGAGAGGATTGCCAGCAACAATTATCAATGGCCAACCAATCGAGCAATGTCAGGAAGACGAGTTGCTGGAATACATGAAGTGGACGCTCTCACTTCACTCGCATCTCAGGTATCTTCAATATTCTCAATGCTTAAGAATCTTACCACCAATGGGTCTAATAGTTTTGCAGCCCAACCACCTAATCAATTTGAGAATATAGCCTGTGTGTATTGTGGGGAAGGACATTTGTTTGAAGAATGTCCATCGAACCCCGAATCCGTATATTGCATGGGTAACTGTAACCAAAAGCGAGGGGGCAAGGACGCAATCCAACTTTTATAACTCATCGTGGCAAAATCACCCAAATTTTTCCTAGAGTAACCAAGGGGTTGGAACCAAGAATACTTACGCCCAACCTAGATCAACTCAACGCTTAGCTTCCCCAACAAGTTCAAAAACCAACCCAAGCGAGAACCATCCAATAGCTTAGAGAATCTATTGAAGGCATACATGGCGGCGATGCCACTCTAAGGAATTTGGAGAATCAAGTGGGTCAGCTTGCTACTGAACTCAAGAATCGACCACAAGGTGCTCTACCTAGTGACATGGAGAATCTGAGAAATCCAGGGAAAGAACATTATAAAGCGTTGACATTGAGGAGCGGAAAGACAGTAGAGCCCATGTAACACCCCAAACCCGGTCAACACACCACGACCGAATCTGGTATGTTACAGGGAAAAAGGATTTTGAGAAAAATAGGTCTAAGTTTAGATGTTTGAGGAAAACACTTCGCGAATTTGTGTTTTTGAAGAAAACTCGAGTAGGCTTGATTAAAATCTGATGGTGTATTTGAAAACCCAGAGTTTTTTGAAAAACTTAATTCGATGTGTAGGTAAAACTAGTTTATCTCGTTTAGAAGTTTAAGTTGTTTCTTATTGTTACTAAAACATTTTTGACTTAGTAGAAAATCGTATTTAAGTTATAAAACATTTGAGTTCACTTTATCCCAAATCATAGTGTGATACCCGATGGTATAGCTTTAAATATCGCTTTTGTAGTTTTGAAATCGTTATCTTTCCAAGTTTTAGCACATTTTAACCCAATTAATTTGTTAAGGCATATTATAAATCTACTTTAAACATAAACATAGCAAAACATAATTTTAAGAGGCCATTTACAAACCCAAATAAAACCAAATAGTAATGAATATGTTTAAGTACCAAATTAATAAAAGTCTGAGCAAATCCTTATTTAAGCATGGCATGAGCACCTCGAGTCCATCCCGGCTCCATGTCCGCGTCTAAGTGTCACCTGAAATGTCAAAGGAGAGAGTGAGTCACAAGACTCAGTGCATAAATCCCTCTCCCGATATAACATGCCAACACACATCATAACAAAGTAATGCAAGTAATGCACCCGATCCTAACCAACCATATCACCTTTTCTACCCCGTGTGGTACCAAACCACTGGTGGTGCCAAACCACTGGTGACCCAAAGTCACGATATCCATAATGTGGTGCCAAACCACCGTGACCAAGTCACGAATAATCCAATGATAGGGCCAACCCATCGTGTGATACCAAATCACTAGCGACAACCCCATCTCTCATAAGTGGGGCCAACCCACGGTGGTGTCAAACCACGAGGACGAGTCGCAATGAGGTGCCAAACCTCGGTGTCCCAAAGACACAAGTGTGATACCAAATCACCGTGGTGACCGTAGTCACAAATCCGATGATGGGGCCAACCCATCGTGTGATACCAAATCACCAAGCGTCAATCTCGTATAATCAATCGTGGGGCCAACCCACCGTGGTACTAAGCCACTGGACGAGACGCCGAGGTGCCAAACCTCTGTGACCCAAAGTCACAAAATATGTGGTACCAAACCACTTGGAGGTGCCAAACCTCCGGTGTCCCAAAGACACAAAGGTCCCAAAGACACGGATATCATACTCCCCTCCTCTCATATCACCCAATAGCATATCATACTAAATGCAAAATCTTGCAATAATGCTATCATGCTCACATGCTTAATATGGCATCTCAAAGTATATACACCAATAACCATGATATCACATACCATCACATATTTCATAATGAAATGGACTTACCCGAATCCGTATCCATACCTCAATGGGTACCAAAATAGTCAACCACACTGTTTCATTTACACAAACAGGTTATCACATTACTTAGTTAAGAAAGTGTGTTGGTCTACACACCTGAATAGCGAAGATGTTAATCCTAAGAATCGGTCTATGTCCCTCGATCACTTCGACAACCCTGAGCCTACAATCGGCCAACAAGGGATTAACACTTAAACCATTCGGCCTCAACCATTTTAAACCAAAGGGTATATCGAATAACCCTTACCTTGCAAATGTTTGGTTTCCTACCAAACCCGAATCGACAATGGTTCCTCTTTTAACAATCGGCACACCCTATTAACAGAACAGTTAAACCATTGAAACTTTGGCTTATAGAATTCTAAAAGAATAGACTAACATGATAACCTCTTACCACTACCTACCACTTGACTTCTCCAATCGGCTGCTTCGAAATCCAAAGGCCCTATATGAAAATGATCATCAAAACCGAACGTTACTCCTTTTTAGCAAGCACCAACATCAGCTCTCAAACACCAAAGATTGACAAAGCACAAGAAGGGAGAAATGGCCATTCGGCCTAGCACTTACCTTCTTGTTAGACCGATTGAGCAAGATTCCCAACAAGGTCACACTCCTCCTTGATATACGGCAATAAAGAACTACCAGGTGGAACAAGGTTCGGCCAACACCCTTAACCAAAGGAGAAAGGTTTCGGCTTCACACCAAGGAAGGTTCGGCTAACAACGGTTTTGGAAAAGAAGAAAATAGATTGAAGATATGGAGAGGTGCTTTCGGTTCAAAGAAAAGAGATAGATGATGGTGATTTTGAAGGATGGTGTTTGACTAAAGGAGATTGAGAAAGAAAATGAAGGTTAGGGAACAAGGTGAAATGGTTTGACTTACACAATGAACAAAAGAAAGAGAAATGGGAGAGAAGAAAACTTTCGGCTACCAATGACAAAATCGGCAAGGGTATGATTGTTGAAGCTTTCGATTTGAATGAAGAAGAAATGGAGAGAGCGAATGGGGCGTTTGATTGGCAACACAAAATGTAGAAAGAGTACAAAGTTTGGCAAATAAAGTTGCTTTGTGTTTCGGTTTCAAGGAGCAAAAATGGAAGGGTTTTTCGGCTTAGGCTATTTGCAAATGAAGAGAGCTTTTGCTAGTTTTTGACTAAACGAAAATCAGCTTACCAAAAAGAAATTGTGACCGAAAATGTACATTTTCCTAAGTGAAAAAATTCGGCACTCTCCTCACTCCCTCACAACACTTACCAACCGGCCAAACTCCCCACAAATCTCCTAAAATCGCCAACCTCCCCAAACACTCCCAAGCCACTAATTCAAATTACTTTGAATTAGTCCACCTCTAGAATCACTCTCCACCCATCATTCCACCATTTGACTAGGTCTTAGGCGAGTTCGAGCGCCTACAACTCCTCCCTCCATGCCGTCAAAATGGAAGCCAAAATGGGGCATTTCGCAATTCGAACAGGACCTCTCCCCTTGCAATTGACGCCAAACACAAGCTCTAAGTGGCGCATGCTTTGCCACTTTGCTAGCTCCTCACTTGTGCTCAAGAACACCAATTAAAATATAAAAGACCCAGCTCCTTCAGCTCCTATCACATAAAACCCAAAAACTAAAATTTTCCCACCTACTTAGGCTCACACCTAGCCTACAACTAAGCCTCGAAACCACACAAACAACAACATAGCAAGCCATTAACATGCAAATAAATGCCAAAACAAAATAGCCCTTAACCCGGGATATTACAGCCCAACACTGTCGAAGTTGAAAAGGAGCCAGCTGACGCTCAAGATTTAAAAGAAGTTCAACCAAGTGTTGAAAGCCCAGTTTCACCAGAATTAGAATCTGCAAAACCCGACAAAGTAGCCTCAGGACCAGCTAAATCTAATCAACTAACAACTTCGTTAGGTGCAGAATTGCCGCCAAAGATGAATCAACCAGAATCAGTTTCAGTAATGAAACCACCACCACCATACCCTCAAAGACTTCATAAGTAGAAGCAGGATATTCAATTCAAGAAGTTCCTTGACGTACTCAGCAACTTCACATCAACATCCCATTGGTTGAAGCACTTGAGAAAATGCCGAACTTCGTCAAGTTCGTGAAATATATTTTGTCTAATAAACGAAGACTTGAAGAATTTGAGACGGTAGCGCTGGCGAAAGAATGCAGTGCATATCTTCAAGACAAACTACCCCCAAAATTGAAGGGTTCTAGATGTTTTACCATACCGTGCAACATTAGAGCAACATATTGTGGTAAGGCATTATGTGACTTAGGTGCAAGTAGAGGTGTACATGGGCCGGGTCGGGTCAGGCCCAAAAAATGGGCCTAAAACTTTGCCCAAGCCTGGCCCATATAAAAATGCTAAAACCCGAGCCCTGACTGAACCCTTAGTATTAATTTTTATATTATTTTATATAATTTTAAATATATATAATACATCAAAAATCTAAAAATCAAAATAAATATTTTTCAATAAATTGAAAATAAATTTTAAAAAATATGTAGACTTAAATAACACTAAAATAGATGCAACTTAACAAGCAAATGCCTCTAAAATAATAAAAATTAACAAATGTCTTTAAAATAATAACAAAATTAACAATAAAATAATTTTTATATAATATCTAAACAATAACAACAAAATAATAGAAACATAATAGTAAAATGGTAGCAAAATAAGGAGAAAATAATAAGAAAATAATATTTAAAAATACATTTTTTCCTTTAATTAATTGGTAGGGGGGGCCAAAAAAATGCCTTATCGAGCCTGGCCCATTTTAAGCGGGCCTTATTTTTTGTCCAAGCCCATTTTTGGGCCTATATTTTGTCCAAACCTCCCACATTTGGTGGGCCTTGGTAGTTGGTAAGCCACCCTACCATGTACACCTCTAGGTGCAAGTATCAACTTGATGCCTATGTCAATATTTAGGAAGTTAGGGATAGGAGAAATTATACCAACTACAGTTACGTTTCAACTAGCAGATCGATCCTTATCACATCCAGAAGGAAAAATTGGGGACGTATTGGTACGTGTAGATAAGTTTAACTTTCCTACTGACTTTGTAATTCTAGATTTTAAAGCAGACAAAGAAGTACCAATCATCCTAGGAAGGCCATTCCTAGCAACTGGAAGGACCCTTACTGATGTGCAAAAGGGAGAGCTTACTATGCGTGTTCAGGATGATCAGGTAACATTTAACGTCTTTAAGTCTATGCGATTTCCTAACACAATTGATGATTGCTCTGCAGTGTCCGATGTAAAGGATTTAATAGTGGAGAAGGAACTCAACTGTGTTGAGGACCTACTGGACATAATTTTGACATCGGATCCCCCAAATGATGAAGAGGAGGATGAATACTTATCTTTTCTAGAAGCTAATCAAAGGGGATTTAATCCACAATCTCGTTTTGAATCTTTGGAGTTAGAAAAGAGGGAACATTCCCAACCAAAAGTGTCGATCGAGGAGCCACCTAAATTAGAACTCAAGGTATTACCTTCTCACTTAAAATACGTTTATTTAGGTAATGTTTCTACTCTTCCTGTGATTGTTTCAGCAGAATTGACCACTAAGAAAGAAGAGAAACTTATCTTAGTTTTGAAACAATTCAAGAAGGCCATCGGATAGACCATAACTGATATTAGCGATATTAGTCCATCTGTATGCATGCACAAGATTATCCTAGAAGATGGCGAAAAAGGGACGATCGATGGACAACGGAGACTGAACCCCATCATGAAGGACATAGTAAAAAAGGAGATCATCAAGTGGTTAGATGCGATATTATCTATCCCATCTCAAACAGTTCATGGGTAAGTCCGGTCCAGTGCATGCAAAAAAAAAGAGGTAACATGGTCGTAGAGAACGAGAACAATGAGTTGATACCAACTAGAATGGTTAAGAGATGGAGAATCTACATCGATTACTAGAAGTTGAACAAGGCGACCAGGAAAGATCACTTTCCTTTGCTGTTCTTGGACTAGATGCTGGATAGACTCGCAGGACGAGATTATTACTATTTTCTCAATGGATACTTAGGGTATAATCAGATTACAGAAGCACCGGAAGATCAACAAAAAATGACATTGTAACACCCCTATCCCTTATCCATTTCTGGATTAGGGTTAAGAGCATTACCTGACAGATCGAAAACATTTACTGACATTATAAACAATCATTCATCAATCTCAGTCATAGTGTCCCTGAAACAGGTCATCGAGAACCAAATGTAACACCCCTATCCTGTATCCGTTGCCAAATTAGGGTTAAGAGTGTTACCTGATAGATCAAAAACATTTACTGACATTACAAACAATCATTCATCAATCTCAATCATAGTGTCCCTAAAATAGGTCATCGAGACCTTAAACATTCTTAGAAACAGGGTCGAGATAAAACCAGAACACATACAAAATTTCTTGAAAATTTAAAACTGTTCTAAGTTCAGGGGATACACGCCCGTTTGGGTAGGTGGTGTGCCTCCTACAGCTGCTAGACACCCCCATGCGTCCTCCCCGTTGTTGAAACTGATTTTACTTCATGGCCACCAAGCACGCCCGTGTTTCCTGGCCGTGGTCGATTCTGACTTTGCTCCACGGTTACAAACACCCCCGTGAGTTAAGGTTGTGTATTCTTAGGACATATACTGACTTCTTCACACGGTTACTAAGCACACCCGTGTACCCTGGCCATGTGCTCTTAAGCTAGCTACTGACTTTACCCCACGGTCACTAGACACGCCTGTGTGTCACAACTGTGTGACATTATAGGCCATTTGCAAGGCCAAAATGCCACCCACTTAGGGTCAAACCTACAAGCCAATCATCAATCCATCTCAAGCACATTTGACAACCATGAATATACCAACATAACAATTTAACCTATACATTCAATACCAATTCCATTCATGCCAACTTCACAAGACAAAAACTTATGAATATACAAGTGATAATTCATCCTTACTAACCCAAAAACTTGACCATTTCAAATGCTATTTCACCTTGCCAAAAACATTCATCATATAATAATTTCATCAAGGGAAAACATCAAGTTATAAATAGCCACATCACATAGCTAAGTTCATACAACAAACTTATACCATAAACTAGCCTATACATGCCATATCTAGCATTATACATTTCCAAAATGTACCAAAATAAGTTGAGTAGTGTGATGACGATCCTCGACGGTCCTTAGCCTTCAGTGGCTTTAACGATCTGTAAAACAGAGAAAACATACACACAAAGTAAGCTTTCCAAAAGCTTAGTAAGTCATATACAAATAAACCTATCATGTAAAGCATATAAGCATATGGAAACATTGGCAAAATTCATATTCATAGAAAGTTCATCACATGTATGCTTAGACCCATTTTCTTGGCCACATTTGTCACATTCATCAATTCATAAATCTTATATATACATAGCTCTTCCATAACCATTCTTGTATCTCATTCATAATCTCATATTCAATCATACATTTCTTCAAATCAAAGTCACATTGGTACTTACCTTTTATACACACTTAGTGTACATATCAAATGTACCTGAAACGAATATATGTTCACGAAATTGATCATAGCTCAGATTTTCCCGTTGAACCGATAAGAATCTAATAAGATACCCAGAAAGCTCGAAATAGTCATACACTGCAAACGACTTAGACGAGGTCTTATGTGTACTCCGAGATCGATGCCACTGTCCCAGACAGGGTTTTATATGAATTATTACGATGCTGATGTCCCAGACATCGTCTTACACGTAAAGCTCATATCGATGCCAATGTCCCAGATGTGGTCTTACACGAAATCTCAAATCAACGCCAACGTCCTAGATGTGGTCTTATATGATAAAACAGAATAGATACCTATGTCATGACATAGCTAACCCTATCTTTTCCTAGGTTCGTATGGGACTTATTGGATATCGACACTAAGTCAGCCTTATCTTGGAATTCATGTACGAATCATTTCATAGGCATTCATAGTTAACAATAGTCATATGATCATACACAATTTAAAACAAATACATGCATAATGACTTACCTCGGATTCGATTTTACGGAAATGGAAACGGCTACTCGATTACTTTTGCTTTCCCGCGATCTAAGTCCGTTTTCCTCATTTCATGACCTATACATATTCAGAATTAACTCTTTTATTCACTAACTCATTCAATTCAATCCAAGGACACACATTTAGGGCTATTTGGAATTTAACCCCCATATTTGCACAATTTATCAATTTAGTCCATTTTTCTCAAAACATCAAATTCACAAAATCATCATATACTCATGCTTAGCTAAATGTTCATACATCGCATACTAGCCCATATTTTCCATCAAATTTGTAATTTAGTCCCCCATGTTACTATTTTCTCAATTTAGCCCTAATTAGCTAAATTCATCAAAAATTCAAGAACAAAGTATGTTCATCTAGCTCAAATCTTTCATTTAACAACTAAACTCATCATAAAGCTCAACATATCATCAATGGCATATCTCACAAACATCATCAATACACAAAATTGAGAATGGGCTTGATAGTAGACTAAGAAACAATCTCAAAAACATAAAAATCATCAAAATCCAAAGTTAAAACTTACCTTAATTCAAGCTTGTAAGTGCCGAATGCCCTAGCTTCTTATTTCTTTTTCTTTTGTTCAATATTTCGACAAAAAGATGCATAAAATGGCTAATTATTCTAGCTTTTTATTTTATTAACATCATATTACTAATTTAGTTACTAATTTAGCCTTATACTTAACACATATACATGAAATATTAAGGGTATTTAAGACTTTTATCCATCCACTATCTATTTATAATGGCATAATAACAACATAAGGCCTGCACCTTAGTAAACCACAACACATAGGCACTTTAACATATAGCATATAACTTTCATATTTAATGCAATTCAACCCTTTTGTTAAATTAAGCACAGAGACAGATAAATTATCTTACGAAACTTTAGCACATGCATAATCACTTATCAAAGACACAAAAATAATATTAAAATATTATACAAACTCAAATTTGTGGTCTCAAAACCACTATTTCGATTAGGGTATAAACCAGACTGTTACAATTCTCCCCCCTTTAGAGATTTTTGTCCCCTAAAATCTTACCATTAAAAAGAGTCGGATATTGTTGTCTCATTGAATCTTCCAGTTCCTATGTTGCCTCTTCAATTCTGTGTTGATGCCATAATACTTTCACTAATGGTATTTTCTTATTTCTCAACTCTTTCACTTCACGAGCTAAGATATTAATCGGTTCCTCTTCATACGTCATATCAGATTGGATTTCAATTTTAGATGAAGTAATCACATGCGATGGATCAGATCGATATCTACGGAGCATCAAAACATGAAATACATTGTGTATCTTTTCTAGTTCAGATGGCAAAAGCAGTCTATATGCAATAGGCCCAACACTTTCAATGATCTCATACGGCTCGATGAACCTCGGACTTAACTTTCCTTTTCATCTGAATCGAAGCACTTTCTTCCACGATGACACTTTTAGAAATACTCTGTCGCCGATCTCAAATTCTATATCTTTTCATTTCAAGTTCGCATAAGACTTATGACGATCAGATGCTGCTTTCAAACAATCTCGGATTAGTTTCACTTTCTGCTCTGAGTCTTTTATCAAATCAACTCCGTGTAGCTTATTCTCACTGAGTTCGGTCCAATACAGAGGTGTACAACATTTATGTTCGTATTAAGCTTCATATGGTGCCATTTTAATGCTTAACTAAAAACTATTATGGTATGAAAATTCAACCAATGGCGGTACTGTTCCCACGAACCATTAAACTCAAGTATACAGCATCTTAACATATCTTAAAGAATCTAAATGGCCCGTTCAGACTGACCATCTGTCTGCAGATGAAAAGCTGTACTAAAATGCAGTTTCTTACCTAAAGCTTCTTGCAATTTCTTCTAGAACCTCGATGTAAATCTCAGATCTCTATCTAATACAATAGATAGTGGCACCCCATGCAATATCACAATCCTGAAATATATAGCTCTGCTAATCTACCAAGTGAGTAATCAGATCTTACCGGAATAAAATGGGTAGATTTCGTCAATCAATCAACAACGACCCATATCACATCTTTCTTTCTCAGAGTTAGAGGCAATCCCCAAAAAAATCCTTTGTTACTCTATCCCATTTCCATTCAGGAATTAAAATCGGTTGAAGCAACCGAGACAAAACTTGATGTTCAGCTTTCACTTGCTGACAGACTAAACATTTCAAAAAAAAGTCAGAAATGTCTCGTTTCATACCAGACCACCAATAGTGTCGCTTCAAATCATGGTACATTTTAATACTTCCCGGATGAGCAGATAGACGACTGTTATGAGATTCACTCAAAATCAACTGAATTAACTCTATATTTCTAGAACACAGAAACGACCTCGAAATCTCAAACAATCATCAACAACTTGAAATTCAGATTTTGAATTCGAATCACACTAAGCTCGTTTCGCTAACAACTCATTATCAAATTTTGAGCATCACATATCTGCTGTATAAACAACGATTTTGCTTTTAATTCAGCTATCACAGAATTATCATTAGGCAAATCTAACTGAGTACTCAAAGCACGTAGTGCAAACAATGATTTTCTACTCAATGTATTAGCAACAACGTTTGCTTTACCCGGATGATAATCTATCACAAGCTCATAATTTTTTTAACAGCTCTAACCATCTTCTTTAATGCAAGTTCAAATCTTTCTGGGTCATCAAGTACTTCAAACTTTTATGATATGAAAACACATGACATTTCTCACCATACAGATAATGACGCCAGATCTTTAGTGCAAACACAATTGCAACTAACTCAATGTCACGCGTCGGATAGTTCTTTTCATGCAGCTTCAATTGTTTCGAGGCATAAGCTACAACTTTTCCTTCCTGCATTAAAACACATCCCAGACCGTTTAACGAAGAATCACTGTAAATCACAAATTCTTGTCCCGATTTTAGCTTTACTAACACTGGAGCTTCTGCTAACAGAGTTTTCAACAAATCAAAACTTTTTTGACATTTATCAGACCATTCAAATCTAACATCTTTCTGGAGTAGTCTAGTCAACGGAGTAGCTATCACTAAAAATCATTTACACAAATCGATGATAATAACCAGCTAGTCCTAGAAAACTATGGACTTCATACACGTTCTTCGAAGGTTTCCAATCTAGAATAGCAAAATCTTTCTCGGATCAACTCGTATCCCAGAAGCAGACACAATATGTCCCAGAAAACTAACCTCATGCAACCAGAAATCACATTTGCTGAATTTCGCATTCAATTGCTTTTCTCTCAAAGTTTGCAACACGATTCTCAAATGTTCAGTATGCTCATCTTCATCACGTGAATAAATTAATATATCATCTATGAACACCACAACAAATTGATCTAGATATGGTCTGAAAATTCTGTTGATCAGATCCATAAAAACTGTAGAAGCATTGGTTAGTCCAAATGGTATAACTAAAAACTCATAATGCCCGTACCTCATTCTAAAAGCAATTTTTGATATATCTGAATCTTTCACTCTCAACTAGTAGTATCCTGATCTCAAATCAATCTTGGAAAATACAGTAGCTCCTTTTAATTGATCAAATAAGTCATCAATTCTAGGCATCGGATATTTATTCTTTATTGTCACCTTATTCAACTAACGACAATTGATACACATTCTCATCATGCCATCTTTCTTTTTCACAAACAGAACAGGAGCACCCCAAGGTTAAAAACTCGGTCTAACAAATCCTCTATCGGTTAGCTCCTATAAATGTGACTTTAACTCTTTCAATTTTGTTGGTGCCATTCTAGATGGAGCTACCAAAATAGGTGTCGTAACAAGAAATAGTTCAAAACCAAACTCAACTTCACGTATTGGAGGCAAACCCGGTAATTCTTTAGGGAACACATCAGAATAATCACAGACAATAGGTACTGATCCGGCTTTCTTTTCAGACACTTTCGAATCAATCATATAAGCTAAATATACTTCATATCCCTTTTTCACATATCTCTGAGCTTTCAATACCGATATCACGGTAGGCAGTCCATTTAAATCATTAGACTCAACCCGTATAATTTCATTATTCGAACATCTCAAATCTATAGTCTTTCTTTAACAGTTCACAACAGTATCATGCAATGTCAACCAGTCTATACCCAGAATAATATGAAACTCATCAAATGGAAAAAGCATCAAATCAGCAGAGAAACAAATATCTCGAAACATTAACAGACAGTTCTTGCATACTTTGTCAACAATGACACTTTTACCTAAGGGGTTCAATACTTTTATAGCAAACCCAGTAGACTCTATAGGCAAAGTCTTACTGAATACTAAATTCATGCATATATACGAATGCGTAGAACCAGGGTCTATCAATGCAATCAAAGAAGGTTTATAAAGTGTAAAAATACCCGTTATGACATATGGAGATGAAGCTTCCTCACGAGCTCGGATAGAATACGCTCTGGCAGGCGCTCTAGCTTCAGATCTTGCAATAGTGTCTCCGTAGTTCTCTGACTACCACTGACATTTCTTACATTCTTTGAAGGTCTACCTCTTACAGATGCATTATTAGGTTTGGATTCTGAACAATCTCTGGCTCGACAGACTCAGGACAATCACGAATAAAATGATGAAGTGATCCACATTTAAAACAAGCTATGTCATTTAGTCTACAACTTCCCGGATGCCTTTTTTCACAATGTTTACATTCAGGTCTCTCAATCCAAAATTTCCAACACTGGCCATTGAAGTTGTTGGGATTTTGGAACTCATTTGTGATCTAGCTTGACTTCTATCTGAATGTCCCACATTATCTCTTGAATGAATTTGATCATCTCTGAATCTTTTCGAAGTTGACTGAAATGATTTGCTCGAAAATCTCTTTCTCATATCTCGGGCTTCAGACTCAACTTTTCTTTTATCTTTCCCGAGTGCCTCAGCTTTGCATGCTCGATCAACGATTACAACAAACTCTTTTATTTCTAAGATCCTAATTAATAAGTGAATATCTTCATTAAGACCATCTTCGAATCTTTTGCACATTATTGCTTCGGTGGATACACATTCACGAGCATACTGACTCAATCTCACGAACTCTCGTTCATACTCCGAAACAGTCATTTGGCCCTATTTTAAATCTAAAAATTCCTTCTGTTTCTGATCGATGAATCTCTCACTGATGTATTTCTTTTGGAACTCTATATGAAAGAAGTCCCACATAACACGCTCTTTTGAAACAATAGAAATCAAAGTTTTCCACCATTGATAAGCTACATCTCGGAGCAAAGATACAACACATTTTATGCATTCATCCGGAGTCAGAGACATTTCATCGAATACTCTAATAGTATTTTCTAACTAGAACAAGGCCTTTTCAGCATTATCATCATTAGTAGCCCGGAACTCTTTAGCCCCATACTTACGGCTCTTGTCAACGGGAGGCTTATTCCATAAATTCAAATTTACAGTCGAAGGTATATCAGATGTCTGAGGGGGATTAATCGGGGGCGAGGGTTGTGAAACACTCGGGTTATTTCTTACAAATTGAATGAACCACTCACTCATCATCTAGAAGAAAGCTTGTTTAGCTTCTCCCTCTTGATTGTTCGTAGCCGGTCTCGAATCAAATGGTCGCTGTCCCTTTCGTGGGAGCAGGCTCATTACTTCTACGTCATCAGCTACGACTCTTTCGAGATCTATTGCTAAACAAAAATCACATTTTATACGTCAGGATTCATCACACAATCACAATTCAAGTATATGGCATGTATAGCTAGACTCTGACATACTACGTTAGTTCGAGAATCGACTAAACCATAGCTCTAATACCAACCAAATGTAACATTCCTATCTCGTATCCGTTGTCGAATTAAGGTTAAGAGCGTTACTTGACAGATCAAAAACATTTACTGACATTACAAACAATCATTCATCAATCTCAACCATAGTGTCCCTAAAATAGGTCATCGAGAACCAAATGTAACACCCCTATCCCGTATCCATTGCCAGATTAGGGTTAAGAGTGCTACCTAACAGATCGAAACATTTATTGACATTACAAACAATCATTCATCAATCTCAATCATAGTGTCCCTAAAACAGGTCATCAAGACCTTAAACATGCTTAGAAATAGGGTCGAGATTAAACCGGAACACATACAAAATTTTTTAAAAATTTAAAACTTTTATAAGTTTCAGGGGATACACGCCCGTGTGGGTAAGCCGTGTGCCTCCCACGGCTGCTAGACACCCCGTGTGTCCTCCCAGTGGTCAAAACTATTTTACTCCACGGCCACCAAGCACGCTGTCTTTGCTGGCCGTGGTCGATTCTGACATGGCTCCACGATTATGAAACACCCCCGTGAGCTTAAGGCCGTGTATTCTTAGGCCATATACTGACTTCTTCACACGGTTACTAGGCACACCCGTGAACCCTGGTCGTGTGCTCTTAAGCTAGCTACTGACTTTACCCCACAGTCACTAGACACACCCGTGTGTCACAACCATGTGACATTATAGGCCATTTGCAAGGCCAAAATGCCACCCACTTAGGGTCAAACCTACAAGCCAATCATCAATACATCTCAAGCACATTTGACAACCAAGAATATACCAATATAACAATTCAACCTATACATTCAATACCAATTTCATTCATGCCAGCTTCACAAGACAAAAACTTATGAATATACAAGTGATAATTCATCCTTACTAACCCAAAAACTTGACCATTTCAAATGCTATTTCTCCTTGCCAAAAACATTCATCATATAACAATTTCATCAAGGCAAAATATCAACTTATAAATAGCCACATCACGTATCTAAGTTCATACAACAAACTCATACCATAAACTAGCCTATACATGCCATATCTAGCTTTATACATTTCCAAAATGTACCAAAATAAGTTGAGTAGTGTGATGACGATCCTCGACGGTCCCGAGCCTTCAGTAGCTTTAACAATCTATAAAACAGAGAAAACACACACGAGTAAGCTTTCCAAAAGCTTAGTAAGTCATATACAAATAAACCTATCATGTAAATCATATAAGCATATGGAAACATTGGCAAAATTCATATTCATAGAAAGTTAATCACGTGTATGCTTAGACCCATTTTCCTCGGCACATTTGCCACATTCATCAATTCATAAATCTTATATATACATAGCTCTTCCATAACCATTCTTGTATCTCATTCATAATCTAATATTCAATCATATATTTCTTCAAATCAAAGTCACACAGGTACTTACCTTTTATACATAGTGTACATATCAAACGTATATGTTCACGTAATTGATCATAGCTCAGATTTTCTCAATGAACCAATAGAAATTTAATAGGATACTCAAAAAGCTCAGAATATCCGTACAATGCAAATGTCCCAGAGGAGGTCTTACGTGTACTCCGATATCGATGCCACTGTCCTAGACAGGGTCTTAAATGAATCATTACGATGCCGATGTCCCAGACATGGTCTTACACATAATGCTCATATCGATGCCAATGTCTCAGATGTGGTCTTAAACGAAATCTCAAATCAACATCAACGTCCTAGACGTGGTCTTACATGATAAAATAGAATAGATACCTATGTCATGACATAGCTAATCCTATCTTTTCCTAGGTTCGTACGGGACTTATCGAATATCGACACTAAGTCAGCCTTATCTCAGAATTCATGTACGGATCATCTCGTAAGCATTCATAGTTAACAATAGTCATATGATCATACACAGTATAAAACAAATACGTTTACATGCATAATGACTTACCTCGGATTTGATTATTCCATAATGGAAACGGCTACTCGGTTACTTTCGCTTTCCCGCGATCTAAGCCCATTTTCCTTGGTTCTTGATCTATACATATTCAGAATTAACTCTTTTATTCACTAACTCATTCAATTGAATCCAAGGATACACATTTAGGGCTATTTGGAATTTAACCCTCACATTTGCACAATTTATCAATTTAGTCCATTTTTCTCAAAACATCAAATTCAAAAAATCATCATATACTCATGCTTAGCCAAATGTTCATACATCACATACAAGCCCATATTTTCCATAAAATTTACAATTTAGTCCCACAAGTTACTATTTTCTCAATTTAGCCCTAATTGGCTAAATTCATCAAAAATTAAAGAATAAAGTATGTTCATCTAGCTCAAATCTTTCATTTAACAACTAAACTCATCACAAAGCTCAACATATCATCAAATCCATATCTCACAAACATCATCAATACACAAAATTGATACATGGGTTTGATAGTAGACTAACCAACAATCTCAAAAACATAAAAATCATCAAAATCCAAAGTTAAAACATACCTTAATTCAAGCTTGTAAGTGCCAGATGTAACACCCCAAACCCGGCCCAAACGCTACGGCTGAATCTAGAATGCTACTGAGGAAAAAGTTTGAAAAGAATTTGTCATAAGGGTGAAAACATAAAAATTTTCTGTCATTTATAAAAACATTGTATATTTAAAATTCTAAGTAAAATTATGTTGTTACAAATTTCTGAATTAAAACTTTAATATAAGTTTTGATGATGTAAATCTCTTTCTAAAATAAAACATTCCAAATATCATCTCGATCGTCGATCCAACTCGAACACAATAAAAGTCCCCAAACACTTTAAGTGGCCCTTATTACAATAAATATTTACTCAAAACAAAGCCCAAACATTTTGTCACCTAAAGTAAAGGATTTTAATAATGAATTAAACTTGTTTTCAACTCAAGCCCAACCCAAAACAATCTTTCTTTCAAAACACACAAGTTTTTCCTAAGTAACAAAAGAATTTGAAACGGTTTACACCGGGGAACATACCAGATCCGGTCAAAACTCGTGGGCCGGGTGTGGGTGTTTCAGTTTGGTATCAGAGCCCAGTTTTAAACTCTTGGCCTTGGGTTTAAGGCCCAAAACATTTTCCAAAGTAAGCCCAAAAGGAATTTTCTAAAAAATTTTTAGGTTTTTCTAGCATGGCCCACTAAGTCTCCGACCTGCAGTCCACCAGGTAAGTACTTCTGACTTCTGAAGTGATTTGAATATGTGAAATGTATGGGATTTTATGGCAACATAGATTAGTCTGATAAGTATTTGAACCCTAGGACTAGTGTACCCCAACAAATACATAAGACTTAAATATCTAATTAAACAAACCTGTGGTTGAGTCGCCGAGTTAGGGTGTAGCAACCATGGTACGCATGTTTAGGATTGGTTTCGGTGGGAGCTTGGTATTTAATCAGTCCGAGTGACTCACCTCCTCTCCACTCGAATCCTACCTGGTGCGTAGCTACGGTTCACTCTAACCAAAAGGACTTATACACGGGCTAAACCCTTAACTAAAACCCAAAAGGGACTAGCCGTATTTTTATGGAAACCCTAGTTTTTAAAATTTCTAAATTACCCTCTTGATTTGAAAAAGATTATTTTATAAATTTTCCAAATATTTCGATTTACAAATTTACTAAAATACCCCTAGTGGTAAAATTACAAAATGCCTTTGGTTTATGAAATTTCCAAATACCCATAGTTCTTATCAAAATTTCACTACTTTGCTTAAAGGAACCCTAAATTTACAAAATATCAACATACCTTGATTATGAAAAGAAATTTACTTAAAATATCCCCGATTTGGAAAATGACCAAAATACCTCGAAGGAAAATCAACGAAGTATCCTCAAATTAGAAATCTTCAAAAATGCCCTTGGTTTTAAATTTACCTTATTACCCTTGATTTCAATAAAATTTCCTCACTTTGTAAAAGTATTTAAAACCCTATTTTGCGAAAGTCCAAAATACCCCGATTTAAAAATTACTAATTACCTCGATTGACAAAATTACCAAAATGACCTCGATTTTTAAAATTTTGCAACATCACCAATTTGGAAAACAAATTCTCAAAAGAACCCTCAAGTTTTGCAAATTTTGAAATACCCTTGATTTATTGAGATTTACAAATTTACCTTGGTTAATTCATCAAATACCCTTATAATTTCAAAATTTTGCAAAGCCCTGGGATTTCAAAAATTACCAAAATACCCTTATTGAGAACATCACCAAGGAACCTTATTTTGACAAATTACAAAAATACCCCTGTAGGGCAAATTACGAAAATACCCATGGGTAGTGGAAAAACAACAACAATGAAAACTACAACATTTCTCTAAATGAATGAAAGTTCATAATTGATTGATAGATGTATGAATGTAAAGACTGTGTGCATGTATGAATACGAAAGAACCACTTCTAAAAATTCTTTCCATAAAACTTCTTCGTGGTTAATCAGTGAAACAAAATTTTTTAATACATAAAACTTCTTAATCGATTAAATCGCGACGTTAGAAATAAGTTCTAAGGGGCGTGAACTTAGAGATTGTGCCTGGAAAGTATGATGGTTCTATTAAGATCGAGTCTTGTAGTAAGCATAGTCTTGGTGAGAAGGATTGTATGATCATTAGTAAGTAATTTCGAGGACTAAATTATTTTTAAGGAGGGTAGAGCAGTAACATCCTAGATTAGGGTTATCGTTTGTGCATAATTCATGAGTAGTAGGTTTTGGTAGTGTTTGGAAGTGAATTAAGGGTTTTAAAATCCTAGGATGGAAGAGAAAGCTTTGGACAATTATTGGTTTTAAGTTAAAGAGGGGAGCTAGGCTAAGGTAGCCTTAAGAAAAGTTTTGGGAGTTTAGGACACAAGAAGTGATGTGGAAAAGTGGCAAGGGCGCCACCTAAGGTGCAAGGGTTATGGCATCAAGTGAAGTACTTTGAGGGAAGAGGTTCGAATCTCATTATGTGCATTTTTGCTTAATTTTATGAAATAGCATGTTTACTGTGATATGGATGTGTGGTGTACATTTTTAGAACCTTGGAAATGTATGGAAATGTAAGGAAATGTATGGAAATGTATGGAAATGTATGGAAATGTATGGAAATGTAAGGAAATGTATGGAAATGTAAGGAAATGTAGGGAAATGTAAGGAAATGTTGGGAAATGTCCAGGAAATGTAAGAAATGATTTAGAAATGTTAAGTTTCAAAAAGAGGAAAGTGAACATTTTAGAAACTTGGAAATGTTAAGTTAAAAGAGGAAAGTGAACATTTTGGAAATGCTAAGTTAAAAAGAGGAAAGTGAACATTTATGGAAACTAGGAAAATGATTTAGAAATGATTCAAAAGAAGAAAGTGAAGATTTATGGAAACTAAGAAAATGATTTAGAAATGATTCAAAAGAGGAAACTGAACATTTCTGGAAACTAGGAAATGTAAGGAAATGTTAAGTTTAAAGAGCCAAACGAAAATTTTTGGAAACTTAGAAATGACTTAGAAATGTCAAGTTTTAAAGTTTAAAAGAGGAAATTAAGGCAAGGTGGCCTTAAGAGAAAAAGTATGTGAAATTTGACACACAAACAGGCTTGGAAAAGTGGCCTGAAGATGCCACTTAGGGCCTCTGGAAATGGCGCCACATGCAAGTGTATTTGGGCCAGGG
Organism: Gossypium rotundifolium; assembly: GCA_025506655.1. Classification (NCBI taxonomy): domain Eukaryota; kingdom Viridiplantae; phylum Streptophyta; class Magnoliopsida; order Malvales; family Malvaceae; genus Gossypium; species Gossypium rotundifolium. Next base: position 117,053,186 of record CP106727.1, on the reverse strand, counting down.
ATTGAGTCACTTAAGAAGTAAATAAAAGAAGTTTTATTTTGCTACAAAGAGTAGAGAGGTGGACGGCATGTGGGCTCTTAAAGGAGGAGTTTTATTTCCTTTAGAATTTTGGCTAATTAGGAAATAATTGTTGGATTAATTCTTTTGATAAAGTGATAATTATCACATACGAAGAGTGGTGGCCAAGTAGGGGACTCTAGCCTAGTAATTTCGATTATAAAAGGAAAAGAAGGCCATTCATTCATTCATTCACTCTTCCTTTGCCAATTTTTTTAAGCAGATTCTCCTCTCTCTGCCGAAATTCCTACAGTTTTATTCTTCCTTCTCTTTTCTTTCTAATCCCTCCAAAAGCCGAAAGTTGTGAGAGCATCTTTTAGCCATAGCCAAATCTCTGAAGGTTGAAGTGAAGGTGCAATCGATTCCTTCAAATAAGGGTAAGATCCAAGTTTAGTTTCCATTCTTTTATATTTTAGACTTATCAAAATTTAGGGACTAATTTTGATTATTAATCTTGGCCGAATCATGGAAGGAGAAGTTCTTTTCCCGAAGGTACACCATAAGCCGCGTGTTCCCTAGTTATTCGGTGAATTTTGGGATTTAAGATCCTTAAGGTAAGTAACTATGAATATTCGGCCAAGGCCCTATCTTGAGTACTTAGATCTTTTTGTTTTAACCAAAAACTAACTGATTCAAGGGATCTAGTGATTAGCCGATTTCAAAGGGGAAGAATACAAGTTTTCGGGATTTGATTTTTATTCAATCGGCATTAAGGTAAGTGCACAAATCCTACTAGGGTTTGGTTTTATGGCCGAATAGGCCTTATATTAACATACTAAGGTTGGCCGAATGTAGGAACTTGAGATCTAAGGCGAGATCGATTTGGGATTTCGGTGAAGTTGTTAAGCGAATCGGTGTGTACCCCACACTAAATCTTGATAGATTTACTGACTTTAATTTTATTATATGTGCTAATATAAAAGTGTAAGAATATGGCTAAGGTATCGTAGTACCCTACACTAAATCTTGATAGATTTACTACTTTTAATTTTATTATATGTGCTAATATAAAAGTGTAAGAATGTGGCTAAGGTATCGTGTGTACCCCACACTAATCTTAATAGATCTATGGCTTAAACTTGATATATGTGTTATTATGAAAGTGTAAGAATATGGCTAAAGTACCATGTTATGGTACAAAGTACTCAGGTACGTTTTCCTACTCCTACTAGGATTACGAAATATGTTATACTTAACATGTGAAAAGTGACATGAATGTGAATTTAAGTGTGATATGCATGATATGAATAATATGGGGCATTCGGGTTATTTGAGAAAGGGGAAGTGAATGTGACGACTTTGGTCTCACTATCTGAATGTGGTGACTTCGGTCACATTATCTGAATGTGGTGACTTCGGTCACATTATCTGAATGTGGCAACTTTGGTTACATTATTTGAATGTGGTGTCTCATGACACAATTATTTGGTGGCTATGCCACGAATTTTATATGGGCGATGAGCACGTCGACTGCAGCGACTGCCTTCGATGGTGTGTAGCAGATGGAGGGTTGACTTAGTAGTCCCCACGGTGTGCGGGTGTGATGGCACGGTGGAGTGTAGCGGATGGCATATAGGTTTGGGTTCGGGTTTGCATCATTATCTTGAAACATTAAATGTGAAATTGTGATACATATGATTATGATTTGTTATGCCTGAATTTGTTAAGCCTTAGTGTTTGTGTACACATTGTGTCTGTTTGACTCACCCCGTTGTGGGAACATGTTTCAGGTGACGATCAGTAATGGACCGGGTTCGACAGAAGCTTAGGGATGGCCATGCACAGCAAGAAATTTATGACTTGGACTTTTATTTTATTTTAAGTATTTTGAATTTAAATTTTGGGAATTATTTGATGTAATAAGGCCTTAGTAGGAATATTTTATTTTGTTTTATTATTAAGCTTACAATTTTATCAATTAAAGATTAAGTAAATCTATTTTAAAACAAAGTCCAAGCGTTTTGTCACCTAAAGTAAAGGATTTTAATAGTGAATTAAACTTGTTTTCAACTCAAGCCCAACCCAAAACAATCTTTCTTTCAAAACACACAAGTTTTTCCTAAGTAACAAAAGAATTTGAAACGGTTTACACCGGGGAACATACCAGATCCGGTCAAAACTCGTGGGCCGGGTGTGGGGTGTTTCATAACCAATACTCCACTACATTCGGAGCTACCCCAGATACTCCCCTAAAAACCTCAGCTCCATTTGATCTAAGTCTCTCAGCTACTGACTTCCGAGCCCCATTTCCCATACTAGCTCCTACTACTCGCTCTAAAACTCACAGCATAGTCTGCGATACTGCGTCATCTCCTCCGGTTTGCTCTTGAAATTCTGCCCCTACAGCCGGTGGCGGTGCCTCATTTTTAGAACCCTGACCAGACCCAACTGGTTCCGACACAGCCATCCTACCTCTACCGCACCCACAACGACCACGTCCCCTAGAACTCATGTCTACTTCACGATTTAATCTGATTTAAGAAATTTTATGCATTAGTTTTTTTTTATTTCCACTGATTATCCACGAACAATTTTATGTAAAGAAGTTTTTAGTAGTAGTTCTTTCGATCAACCAAAGTTTTCATCTCAAGTTTACTACCCTAATTCAGAGAGTCACATTCATTCATCCATAACATCCACTACACTACTATGGGCATTTTATCCATTCCCAACCCAGGGGTATTTTCGTAACTCATCCTACAGAGGTATTTTAGTAATAAATCAGGATTAATTCAAAATCTTTACAAATCAAAGGCATTCCAGAATTTACAAATTTTGGGGTTATTTTGAAAAAATTTCCAAATCAAAGGTATTTTTGGAAATTCTAGAAATCGAGGTTATTTTGGTAATTTTGTAAATCATGGGTAATTTAGTAAATTTTCCAAACCAGGATATTTTAGTCAAAACAATGTAGTTTTTACAAAACTAAGGTTTGTATTCAATCTGAGGTAATTTTTTACAAAATAGTGTAGCTGGTCCCTTTCAGGTTTTAATTATCGGGTTTAGTCGGTGAATAAGTCCTCTTGATTAGGTTGAACCGCCGCTACGCACCAGGTAGGATTCGAGTGAAGAGGAGGTGAGTCACTAGGACTGCTTAAATACCAAGCTCTTACCGAATCCAATCCTAGACATGCGCACAATTGTTGCCACACCCTAACTCGTGACTTACTCACAGGTTTGTTTGGTTGTACTTAAGTCTTATGTATTTTGTGTTGGAGTAAACTAGTCCTAGGGTTCAATAGCTCCAAATCTACTAACCTACGATCCCGTAATGCCCATAAAGTTTCACATACCAATCACTTCAATAGTTAGGGTACTTACCTCGTGGACTTGAAGGAGATACAGTGCCATGCTAGAATAAACTCAAATAGTTCATGAAAGTTTATGTTTTGAAAAGCCCATCTTTGAAAAATGTTTTGGACCCAAAACCCTCAAAGCCGAGTTTTGAACCGGCTCGATACTAAATTGTAACACCCCAAACCAGCCCAAACGCTACTACCAATCTAGAATGCTACCGAGGAAAAAGTTTGAAAAGAATTTGTCATAAGGGTGAAAACATAAAATTTTCATCATTTATAAAAACATTGTTTATTTAAAATTCTAAGTAAAATTATGTTGTTACAAATTTCAATTAAAACTTTAATATAAGTTTTATTGATGTAAATCGCTTTCTAAAATAAAACATTCCAAATATCATCTCGATCATCGATCCAACTCAAACACAATAAAAGTCCCCAAATACTTTAAATGGCCCTTATTACAATTAATATTTACTCAAAATACTGAAAATATAAAGTGCATAAAACAATGAAAACCATCTTCTGCATGGCCACCTCATATCCGCTCCATTGGTCCAAGAATCATGTATCACCGCATTGTTTGTTAAAAAAATTGGGTGAGTCAAACCGACTCAAAGGTGTAATTAGTCCACAGATTTCCACACATGGGCTTAGCCCAAACCACACCAATCCACATATCAAATAATAATGCAAATGCACCCAACCCACCTAGGGTCCATCCTCTACACACCCCGTATCCAGCCACCACACACCGTGGGATTACTAAATCAACCCTCCAACCTCTACACACTAATTTGGCAAGCAATGCCATCCACCAAGTGGTCAAGCCATTGGTCCACGTGAAATAAATCACAGTATAATCCACAACATGACCTTAGTCAATGTCAATCCACGATGTAGCTCGTAGCTAACATCAAATCACGATGAGGCACATAGCCGTCACCAACCACGATATGGCACAAAGTGGATACCAACCACGATGAGGCACAGAGCCAATCATCAATCCACGTGAGGCTCGTAGCCATCACTAAACCACGTATATAAATGTACACCTTGTCCTTCAATAATCATATCCCAATCCATATGCATATGTCAGTATCATGGCCAAATAATAGTAAAATTCCAATGGGCATACATCACATGCTTACCACAATTCCACACATATACCATGGTAAAATAATATCATAAAACTGACCTAGTTAATCGAATACCCACTATGGGTAGCCACCATCTCATCCATTATTTTATGCTATCATACACATCTTATACGTATATATATATATATACATAACAACAAATCCAAACAATAGGAGATCAGTGCGATAACTACACACCTTTTTCGACACAGTCGATTAAATCTCAAAACCCAAAGCCTAAACGATTTGCACCTTGTGATTTGATGAACTCCCTCCTACGTAACTATGTTAGAATTGGCTTCAACCCATAAGACTTACAAAAAAAATGGCCTTTGGCCGAATATCACACTTCACTTACCTTGGAACCACAGAGATATTCGGCTACTATAGAGGAGTGATTGACTTTGGAAGAAGAAAGAGATGGAGAAATCGGCTAAGGCTTACTTGTGCTTTCGATTTTTGATGGATTGTGAAAAGAAAAGAGAAGGTTGAGACTTGATGCAATTTAGCTTTGGTATCCAAAGGAGATTCATCCTAAGCAAAGTAAAAAGAAAAGAAGAGAAAAAGAAGAAGATGAGGGAAGAGAGAAGAAAAGAAAAGTAACAAATGACCCTTATGGTCAATGGATGATTCGGCCAAAGTGTACAAATGAAAAATAATGGTCAATTTTTGGTGTGGTTCAACTTATGAAAGAAAAGGGTGAGGTTTATGAGAGAATGGAACAAGTTTTTGGCAAAATAAAATGGCCAAAATGGCACTTTGATGGCATTAGGATTTCGGCACCACCTAGAAAAAGAAAACCCAAAGAAAAAATAAACACCTAAACCCCTTAAGAGAATTTCGGCTACTCCTTTCTACCCACATGGCCGAAATGGTCATCAAAGAATTCCTTGGCTGGCCAACTCACATCTCATCACAAATCCCACATTTTCCTCCTCATTTCCTCCTAAATCTTCCTCTTAATCACTTTCAAAATTAAGCCAACCCCCTTAGTCCCCTATGCCGTCTACATTCATGGTCAAATAGCCGTAGAAAAAATTTCCAAAACATCACTTCATACTTCAAGCCTTATGTCCCCTTAACATACCAAAACTCCTTGATTCCATTCCTTAACTTAGCACTTGCCTTTTTCCAACTTTACCTTAATTAAAGTTTGACCAACACTTTCCAAACAAGTGCAAAATAAAAATCACCTTAAGACTATCCATGGGATTCGAACCTAAGTCCCACTCACACTGCTTGTGGCGTCACTTTCCAAGACCCTAAGTGGCACCTCCCTTGCCACTTTGCCAAGTGAATTATTGTGTCTTAACCTCCACATTAATTCCCTTAAGGCCTAGCTCCCCTTAGCTCCCTTTAACTAACACTTAAAACAAAATTTTTCCTACATTTCTGCCTACCCTTGGCTTAAACCTAGATCTTAAAACACCTTAATTAATGCACAATCAAGCCATACACATGCAAAACAATTTAAACCTAATAGCCCCTATTTTAGGATGTTACACCAAATGCCCTAGCTTCTTCTTTCTTTTTCTTTTGTTCAATATTTTAAAAAAAAGATTAATAAAATGGCTTATTATTCTAGCCTTTTATTTTATTAACATCATATTACTAATTTAGTTACTAATTTAGCCTTATACTTAACACATATACAAGAAATATTAAGGGAATTTAAGACCTTTATCCATCCACTATCTATTTATAATGGCATAATAACAACATAAGGCTTCCACCTTAGTAAACCACAACACATAGGCACTTTAACATATAGAATGTAACTTTCATATTTAATGTAATTCAACCCTTTTGTCAAATTAAGCACATAGAAAAATAAATTATCTTACGAAACTTTAGCACATGCATAATCACATATCAAAGGCACAAAAAATAATATTAAAATATTATACAGAACTCGAATTTGTGGTCCTAAAATAACTATTCCGACTAAAGTATAAACCAGACTATTACAGACATTCACCTGCCCGTACGGTACGTTTGCATTTAGACGCATGCCATTTCATTTATGTAATGCACCTGCTATATTTCAAAAATGTATGATTTTACTAACATGGTTGAGAATTATTTGGAAGTTTTTATGGACAATTTTTCAGTATTCGGAGATACTTACGATGATTCCTTAGCCAATCTAGCTAAGGTACTAAGGCGATGCGAAGAAACGAATCTCGTACTCAAATGGGAAAAGTGCCATTTTATGGTACGAGAAGGAATTATTCAAAGACCATCGAATAACGAGACATGGGATCGAGGTAGACAAATAAAAGTTAGACGTTATTGGGAAACTCCCACCTCCAACATCTATAAAAGGTGTTAGGAACTTTTTAGGCCATGCCAATTTTTATCGAAGGTTTATTAAGGACTTCTCCAAAGTGGCTAAACCCTTATGCAAACTATTGGAGAAGGACTCAATATTCAAGTTTGATGAGGAATTGTAACATCCTGAATTAGGGGTTGTTTGTAATTTTACTATTTTCATGTGCTTGCTTGAAAAGAAATGAATACTATGATCACTTGATATGTTTTAGGGTCTAGTCATAACCCCAGGCTAGGTCTGACTTAGGGCTGAAATTTCTTTTTAGTGCTTTAGAGGAGGAAGCAAGGTGAGATAGGGGTTAAGAGAAATTTCGGGAGAAGCATGACACAAGGAATAAATTGGCATAGCGGCTTGAGGCGCTGAGGTGCAAGGGAGTGCAGGAGGGAGGACTCACGTTCGAGTCCTGGTGGAAGCGCAAGAATGTTTTATTTTTTCCTTTGACGTTAAGGCAAAAGGGAGTTAAGGAAGGAGCGCTTAAAAGGGATTGCAAGGGGTTTATGTCACGAAATGAGTCAGTAGCAAAGTGGCTTTCATGCACCACTTAAGAGCTTGGAGGTGACGATGGGCGCAGGTCTTGGGTTCGAGCTACCGAGTTTACGCATTGGGAGTTTTATTTTCTTTTGTGTTATGTATAGGGTGATGGGCTAGGAAGGCCTTAAAAATAAATGGCGAGGATTATGGACATGAAAGTCAATGTGGTGGAGTGGCATGGAACGTTGTAAGAGGCTGCGGTTTGCTCCATCATGTCATATGTTCAAACCATGGGAGCTGCAGTTTGGTGTTTTTAATTTTCAGCTGACGTGAAGGGGGAGAGAAGAAGTTGGACGGCACATGGGCAATTGGAAGATAAGGATTAAGCTAATTTTGTTTTTAATTCGGCTGGAAGAATGGAGGATTATTATTTTATTTTGTTTATCTTTTTGAAGAGGTGGCTAAGTGATGGGATAAAGGATAAACTTTGTTTTAAATTAAATTAGATGGGTGATAATCAAAAGATAAGAATTATCAAAAAAAAAGGGAGAGGTGGCCAAATGAAGGGCTCTTGTGATGGCATATTCGGCCAAGTGAAAGGGGGGTTGCCGAAATTCATCTAATTGTTCTTCTTTCTTTCTAAATTTGTTTCCCTTCAATTGTTGCTGGCCGAATTCTCCCTAGCCACATTGCCAAAATTCTTCAAAATTCCTTGCTTCTTTTTCTTCTACTTGGCCAAACCTACCCCCTCTTCTACTCAAAATTTCACCTTCCATTTGTGTTGCTAGCCGAATATTCCCTACCATAAAGGGCATAAGCCGAAACCCCTAACATCACCAAGTGGTGCCGACTTGTGGTGGTTAAAGGCCGAGATAGTCATCAAGGTAAGGGGCGACAACTTCTTTTAGGTTTATGATTATGGCCGAATGGCCTTTAGCTCTCTAATGAGGTGATTAAACCGATTGTAGGGAAGGACTTTAAGCCAATTAAAGGAAGCTTTCGAGATTTGATTCCCTGAGATAAGGTGGTAAGTACTATTCGGCCAAGGGCCTTGATTATGTATGAGTGTGCAAGCCGATTTTAACAAGTGTTTTGGTAGGGATCTCGACAAGTCAAGTGACAATTTCAGGATTTCGGTAAGTTTGGTAAGTGGTTAAGCATATTCGACCAAAGGCCGTATTTCAGGTACAATTGATCCTTCGGGATTATTAGTATAGCCAAATAGGCCTATGTCACTAACCTTGTTATTGGCTGAATATAGGGTCAAAGGATCTAGCACAGTAGATCAAATCTTCGGGATCTAGGATTCGCGTTAGTAACAGGTGTGTAAAACTCTTTGCACACTTTATTAGTTAACATTGCTATATTGTTGCCTTTTTAATCATTGTGGTAGTGATTTGCTTGTGGATATGAGCATGGATTCCGGGTAAGTCCCCTATTACGTGATCTATGATGTATGCTTGAGTGTGCCATCACATGCTGTTGAATGCTATGCTATACATAAATGCATGATATATGGAATTATGATAATTGTTATGTAAGCATGATGATGGTGGGATTGATGAGAGGAGGGGGATGATCTTTATGGACTGTCACCAGTGGTTTTGACCACAAGATGGGTTGGCCCCATCAGATGAATTGTGACTTCGGTCACTAGTGGTTTTGACCACACCGTTGATAAATTGTGACTAAGTCCCAGTGGTTTGGTACCACCAGTGGTTTTGACCACATATTGATAAATTGTGACCTATGGTCATCAGTGGTTTTGACCACACGATGGGTTGGCCCCATCACTTGATTTGTGACTCTAGTCACCAGTGGTTTTAACCCCTAGTGGTTTTGACCACACGGGGTAGTTAAAGGAGTACGATGGTTAGTTGGGTTTCATGTTTGCATGTCTATTAATAATTTGTGTATGAGTTACATTTCCGGGTGGGGGATTTACACACTGAGTCTTGGTGACTCACCCCTTCCCATATTATTTTGCAGATGAGTAGATCGCGGAGATGGAGCCGGAGAGGACTCGAGGTGGCCATGCTTGTTCCTTGGATTTGGATTTAATTAATACAGTTTAAGTTTTTTTATTTACTAAATTCTTATTTTGGGTTGTAATAAGGCCACTAATTATTATTTGGATGTTTATATAGTTGTTTTATTTTACTTAAACTTTATTACAAATGAAATTATGAATGTTAAGTGAATCGGTTAAAAATAACATTTTCAAATTTAATAACTTCTACGGGTTTTCAAAGATGTTACCATAGGGTAGCAAAATTCACCAAGTCAACCATGGTTTTGAAAGTTCTTTAAATTATGAATGATCAAATGTTTTCAAAGGTTTTCAACACAACCAAGTTTGAAAAAAAATCAAACCCTCCTGAGTTTTATCAAACACTATTTTTAACAAAAATTTTAAATTTTTCACCACACATCAAAATCCTTCAAAACGTTTTTACCCTTTGACCTACCAGATCCGGTCAGGGCTCATGGGCCGGGTTTGGGGTGTTACATTTTTGGCATCAGAGCCCGATTCAAAACTCACTATGGGGGCCCAAGGCCCAAAATGTTTTGTTTATGTTAGTAGGCCTTATTGGAATGTTTTGAGAGACCATTTATGGTTTGAACAACATGGCACCGAGTCTCCGACACCACTCCACCCAGGTAAGTAATTCTATCTATTTTTGTGAATATGTGATAGGGGTAGAAGGGTAAATTGTGAACGTAGAATATTAGAGTAAGGAATTGTTGAACCCTAGGGTTAGCATACCCCAACAAACAATGCATAAGATTTAATAATTCCCTAAACAACCCTGTGGGTTGCCACTGAGCAAGGAATGTGGCAGTCATTGTACGCATGTCTAGGATTTGATTCGGTGGGAGCCTGGTATTTAAGCAGTCCTAGTGACTCACCTCCTACTCACTTGAATCCTACCTGGTGCGTAGTGACGGTTCATCCTAGCTGAGACGACATGCTCACAGGCTAAACTTAATAACTAAAACCCAAAAGGGACTAGCCGTTTTGCTTTTGAAGTAATTAAAACCTTGACTATAAAAAAATTACCAAAATACCATAGTGATAAAATTACGAAATTGCCCCTAACCTACAAAATTACCAGAATGACCCTATTTTTCAAAAATTTTGCAACACCATCAACTTGGAAAACAAATTCTCAAAAAGAACCCTCAAAGTTTTGTAACATTTGGAAATACCCCAAAATTATCAAACTCTACAAAGTTACCCTGGTTTATTACCAAAATGCCCTTGAGCTTCAAAATCACCAAAATACCTCAATTTCAAAAATTTTTCAAAATACCCCGAGAATTTAAAAGTTCCAAAATACTTTTTGACAAAATCATCCGAGAACTTTATTTTTGAAAAATTATAAAAATACCCCATAGGACAATTAACGAAAATACCCCTGGGATAGGAACGGACAGGAATATCCGTTGAGTGAATGTGTATGGGAGATACTAAGGAATGGATGTGTTTTTCTGTGAATTAGGATAGAAAACTTGAACTTTGAATGATCGAAAGAATCCCTATTAAGCTCTCTTCATAAAATTTCTTTGTGGATAACTAGTGAAACAAGTACTAATGCATAAAATTCTTAATCAGATAAACACAAATGAGAATAATGAGTACAAGAGGTCATGGACGTCGTGGTCGCGGTAGAGGTAGGATGACCTTGTCGGAGCCAGCAAGGTCTGGATATGGGTTTGGAAATGAGATGCCGGATCTGTCGGTGGTAAAAACTGAGTTCCCGAATCAGACCGATGGTAATGATGTAGTATCCCAAGCTATACTACGAGTGTTGGAATGAGTTGCTGAGGCAGGCGCAGGTGTAGGAGCCCAAAAATCTGTGGTTGAACGACTCTAGGCTAACGGAGTAGAAGTGTTTAGAGGAGTTTCTGGAGTGGCACCCAGTGCGGCGGAGTATTGGTTGGAATCAACAGAAAGGATCATGGGTGACTTGGATTTTACAGCTGAGGAGAAGTTGAAGGGTATAATCTCTCTGCTTCGGATGAGTCATATCAGTGGTGGCTTATCGTAAGGGATGGAGCGATAGCGGAGGACCTCACATGGGAATTTTTAAAGCTATTTACCAAAAGAAGTACATAGGAACTAGCTACGTGGATGCCCAGCGGAAGGCTTTCTTGAACCTGGTTCAGGGTAATAAGATAGTGGCGGAGTATGAGGCTAAATTTCTCCGGTTGAGCAGGTATGCCCGTGGTATTATGAGTACCGAGCATGAACGCTATGTCAGATTCGAAGATGGGCTGAGAGATGAGTTGAGGATGATGATAGCTCCACAACAAGAATGAGAGTTCGCTATCCTAGTGGAGAAGTCTAAGGTTGCTGAAGGGGTAAGACAGTCAGTTAGGCGGAATCAGGATAGGAGTTGGAATAAGAAGAGCTCCGGATCTTCAAAGTTTTCTGGTAATCAGCAAAGAAGACAAGATATGGTGGGTCAGATCAAGTCGCTAGGCTCTTCTGCCGCTAATCCTCAATGGTCGCCATGGTGTGCTCGGTGTGGGAAGTCTCACACGGGGGAGTGTTGGAATAGTAATCGGGGATGCTTCGAATGTGGGTCCATGGATTATTGAGTTCGAGATTGTCCGAAAAAGGCAGCTAGGCTGAGGTCAGAGGGTCAGGATCGTGCACCGAATAGGAGGGATAATCAACAGCCACCGAGAGGTCGTGGTGCAGGAAGAGGAGGTAATGGTGCTGGCATAGGTCGTGGGGCACCGAGGGGAGGTACCGCAGGTACTGAGGCTAGGCAACCTGGTTTGGTCTATGCCGCAAGGCGTCAGGAGGAGGGTGACACACCGGACGTTATAATCGGTATGTTTTTGATCTATGGAGTACCCTATAGTACCTTAATTGACATTGGCTCAACTCACTCGTACATTGCTAGTAGCGTAGTGAAAACTCTACACTTAGACTCTAAGCTTACTTTTGGGAGGATGACTGTATTAAGCCCTCTAGGTCACTCTGTAGAAGTGAGTAAACTCTATAGGAGCGTACCCCTAGAACTCCAAGGGGTCGTGTTCTTGGCTGACTTGATGGAACTACCATTTCGGGAGTTCGATCTAATCCTCGGATGGATTGGCTAGTAAAGTATCAGGTTAGCCTGGATTGCGCAGCTAAGCGCATCGTGTTAAAGACCATAGAGGGAGAAGAGGTGGTGATGATAGGAAAAAGGAGAAATTAACTATCTAATCTGGTTTCTGCATTGAAGGCGAAAAAGATGGTTAGGAAGGGTTGTGAAGCTTATATGGTGCATGTCTGTGCTTTGGAAGCTAAGGGTGCAGCGGTGAGAGATGTCCGGACCGTAAGGGATTATGTTGATGTGTTTCCAGAGGAACTTTCGAGTCTACCTCCAAACCGTGAGGTTGAATTTGGTATAGACTTGTTACCCAAAACTGCGCCAGTATCTATAGCTCCGTATCGGATAGCGCCGAAAGAATTGATAGAGTTGAAGGCTCAGATCCAGGAATTGTTGGATAGAGGGTTCATCCGACCAAGTGTATCACCTTGGGGAGCTCTAGTGCTTTTTGTCAAGAAGAAGGATGGGACAATGAGAATGTGCATAGACTATCGACAGCTGAACAAGCTGACAATAAAGAATAGGTATCCTTTGCCCAGAATTGATGATTTGTTCGATCAACTCAAAGGGGCATCGATGTTCTCTAAGATCGACCTTAGGTCAGGGTACCATCAACTTAAGGTGAAAGAGGCTGATGTCCACAAGACGGCATTCCATACTCGGTATGGGCACTACAAGTTTCTGGTAATGCCTTTTGGGTTGACAAATGCACCAGCCGCATTTATGGACATGATGAGCCGGGTTTTCCAACCCCATCTGGATCGGTTCATCGTGGTGTTCATAGACGACATTTTGGTGTACTCAAAGTCTGAGGAGGAGTATGACGCACATCTTCATGTGGTTCTGCAAGTTTTAAGGGAGAAACAGCTGTACACCAAATTTAGTAAGTGTAAGTTCTGGCTTAAGGAAGTAACCTTTTTAGGACATGTTGTTTCAGCCGAGGGAATCAGGGTGGATTCCCGTAAGATTGAGGCGGTATTGGAGTGGAAACCGCCAAAGTTGGTTACAAAAATCAAAAGTTTTCTGGGGTTGGCAGGATATTACCAAAGATTTGTGGAAAATTTCTCCTTAATCGCATCACCGTTGACTAAACTGCTGAGAAAAGGAGTTCCATTTGTATAGTCTGAGAAGCAGCAAGAGAGTTTCGATAAGTTGAAGAGGATCTTGACAGAAGCACCGGTCTTAATTCAGCCAGAGGCAGGAAAGGAATTCACTGTGTATTGCAATGCATTGCATACTGGTTTAGGGTGTGTGTTGATGCAAAAGGGGAAGGTGGTCGCTTATGCGTCACGGCAGTTGAGGCCTCACGAAGCTAACTATCCGACACACAATTTGGAATTGGCTGCGGTGGTGTTCGCCTTGAAGATTTGGAGGCACTATCTGTACGTGGAGAAGTTGGTAGTATACACAGATCACAAGAGTCTGAAGTACCTCTTGACTCAGAAAGATTTAAATTTGAGGCAGCGAAGGTGGATTGAGTTGCCGAAGGACTACGACTGCTCAATCGAATACCATTCGGGTAAGGCTAATGTGGTAGCTGATGCATTGAGTCAAAAGGTCGTAGCGAATTTGCGAGCAATGTTTGTTCACCTAAGTCTTTATGAGGATGGGAGCCTTTTGGCAGAGTTGCAAGTGAAGCCATCGTGGATTGATGAGGTCAAAGAAAGGCAAATGACCGATGAAGCTTTGAGTACGCAGAGGTTGCAAGTACAGAACGGTGAAGCCGAAGGGTTCAGCTTGGGTAGTGATGGAGCATTGCATTTTTAGGGGAGAGTGTGTATGCCTAAGGATGATGATTTGAGGCAGCGAATCCTTAAAGAAGCTCATAGCAGATCCGACGCTATGCACCCGGAAGCGAAGATGTATCGGGATTTAAGGGAGCAATTTTGGTGGCGGGTCTTAAGGGGAAGTAACCGAAGTTAGTGGGCAAGTGTCGACATTCCAAGAATTTAAGGTGAGCATCAATTGCCATCGTGGTTTATTACAACGGTAAAGATCGCTCGATGGAAGTGGGAGGAGATTACTATGGATTTCGTAAGTGGGCTTCCCCTTACGCCTAGTAAGAAAGATGCAGTTTGGGTGATAGTGGATCAGTTGACCAAGTCAGCCCATTTCATACCGATAAGGGTTGACAACTCGCTTCAAAGGTTAGCCAAGTCAGATATAGCGTAGATAGTGCGGTTGCATGGAGTACCGGTGTCCATTATCTCAGATCAAAATCCTCGGTTTACGTCGAGATTCTAGAAGGCTTTACATTAGGAGTTAGGCACGAAGTTGAATTTCAGCACGGCTTTTCACCCGCAGTCTGATGGACAATCTGAGAGGGTTATCCAAGTGTTGGAAGATATGTTAAGGGGCTGTGTCTTGGACTTCCGTGGTAGTTGGGAGGAGTACCTACCTTTGGCAGAGTTCGCTTATAACAATAGTTATCAAGCAAGTATTCAGATGGCACCGTATGAGGTTCTGTATGGTCGAAAATGCCGTACTCTTACATGTTGGACGGAACTAGGAGAGCGACAGATGTTGGGTCCAGAGTTAGTGGCAGAGACGGAGGATAAGGTTAGAGTAATTCAGGCTCGTCTTAAGGAGGCGTCGGACAGGTAGAAATCCTACGCTGATCTTAAGCGTAGAGAGGTTGAATATGCAGTGGGTGATAAGGTCTTCTTGAAGGTATCACCTTGGAAGAAGGTGCTGAGGTTTGGTCGAAAGGGTAAGCTAAGCCCTAGGTTCATCGGACCCTATACGGTGTTGAAACGTGTAGGACCGGTAGCTTACCAGCTTGAGTTGCCAAGAATTGAGCCAGATACACGACGTCTTCCATGTTTCGATGCTGAGGCACTATCGATCAGATCCCTCACACGTAGTGCCGGTTGCAAAAATTGAGGTGAACTCGGACTTGTCTTTCAAGGAGGAGCCAGTACAGATTTTGGATCGAGATGTCTAGGTTTTGAGGAGGAAGTCAGTGCCTTTGGTAAAAGTACTGTGGCAAAACCATGGTACGAAGAAGGCCACATGGGAACCCGAGGATGTGATGCAGAAGCAATACCCCCAACTCTTCTGATCCAAGTAATTTCGGGGCCAAAATTATTTTTAAGGGGGTAGAACTGTAACATCCTGGATTAGGGGTTGTTTGTAATTTTACTATTTTCATGTGCTTGCTTGAAAAGAAATGAATACTATGATCACTTGATATGTTTTAGGGTCTAGTCATAACACCGAGCTAGGTTTGACTTAGGGCTAAAATTTCTTTTTAGTGCTTTAGAGGAGGAAGCAAGGTGAGATAGAGGTTAAGAGAAATTTTGGGAGAAGCATGACACAAGGAATCAATTGGCATAGTGGCTTGAGGCACTGAGGTGCAAGGGAGTGCAGGAGGGAGGACTCACGTTCGAGTCTTGGTGGAAGTGCAAGAATGTTTTATTTTTGCCTTTGGTGTTAAGGCAAAAGGGAGTTAAGGAAGGAGCACTTAAAAGGGATTGTAAAGGGTTTATGTCACGAAATGAGTCAGTAGCAAAGTGGCTTTCATGCGCCACTTAAGAGCTTGGAGGTGACGATGGGTGCAGATCTTGGGTTCGAGCTACCGAGTTTGCGCATTGGGAGTTTTATTTTCTTTTGTGTTATGTATAGGGTGATGGGCTAGGAAGGCCTTAAAAATAAATGGCGAGGATTATGGACATGAAAGTCAATGTGGTGGAGTGGCATGGAACGTTGTAAGGGGCTGCGGCAATTTGCTCCATCAGGTCCTATGTTCGAACCATGAGAGCTACAGTTTGGTGTTTTTATTTTTCACCGACGTGAAGGGGGGAGAAGAAGTTGGACGGCACATGGGCAATTGGAAGATAAGGATTAAGCTAATTTTGTTTTTAATTCGGCTGGAAGAATGTAGGATTATTATTTTATTTTGTTTATCTTTTTGAAGAGGTGGCTAAGTGATGGAATAAAGGATAAACTTTGTTTTAAATTAAATTAGGTGGGTGATAATCAAAAGATAAGAATTATCAAAAAAAAGGGAGAGGTGGCCAAATGAAGGGCTCTTGTGATGGCATATTCGGCCAAGTGAAAGGGGGGTTGCCGAAATTCATCTAATTGTTCTTCTTTCTTTCTCAATTTGTTTCTCTTCAATTGTTGCTGGCCGAATTCTCCATAGCCACATTGCCAAAATTCTTCAAAATTCCTTGCTTCTTTTTCTTCTACTTGGCCGAACCTACCCCCTCTTCTAATCAAAATTTCACCTTCCATTTGTGTTGCTAGCCGAATATTCCCTACCATAAAGGGCATAAGCTGAAACCCCTAACATCACCAAGTGGTGCCGACTTGTGGTGGTTAAAGGCCGAGATAGTCATCAAGGTAAGGGGCGATAACTTTTTTTAGGTTTATGATTATGGCCGAATGGCCTTTAGCTCTCTAATGAGGTGATTAAACCGATTGTAGGGAAGGACTTTAAGCCGATTGAAGGAAGCTTTCGGGATTTGATTCCCTGAGAAAAGGTGGTAAGTACTATTTGGCCAAGGGCCTTGATTATGTATGAGTGTGCAAGCCGATTTTAACCAGTGTTTTGGAAGGGATCTCGACAAGTCAAGTGACAATTTTGGGATTTCGGTAAGTTTGGTAAGTGGTTAAGCATATTCGGCCAAAAGCCATATTTCAGGTACAATTGATCCTTCGGGATTATTAGTATAGCCAAATAGGCCAATGTCACTAACCTTGTTGTTGGCCGAATATAGGGTCAAAGGATCTAGCACAGTAGATCGAATCTTCGGGTTCTAGGATTCGCGTTAGTAACAGGTGTGTAAAACTCTTTACACACTTTATTAGTTAACATTGCTATATTGTTGCCTTTTTAATCATTGTGGTAGTGATTTGCTTGTGGACATGAGCATGGATTCCGGGTAAGTCCCCTATTACGTGATCTATGATGTATGCTTGAGTATGCCATCACATGCTGTTGAATGCTATGCTATACATAAATGCATGATATATGGAATTATGATAATTGTTATGTAAGCATAATGATGGTGGGATTGATGAGAGGAGGGGGATGATCTTTATGGATCGTCACCGATGGTTTTGACCATAAGATGGGTTGGCCCCATCGATGAATTGTGACTTGGTCACTAGTGGTTTTGACCACACCGTTGATAAATTGTGACTAAGTCCCAGTGGTTTGGTACCACCGATGGTTTTGACCACATATTGATAAATTGTGACCTATGGTCATCGTGGGTTTTGACCACACGATGGGTTGGCCCCATCACTTGATTTGTGACTCTAGTCACCAGTGGTTTTGACCACCAGTGGTTTTGACCACACGGGGTAGTTAAAGGAGTACGGATGGTTAGTTGGGTTGCATGTTTGCATGTCTATTAATAATTTGTGTATGAGTTGCATTTTCGGGTGGGGGATTTACACACTGAGTCTTGGTGACTCACCCCTTCCCATATTATTTTGCAGATGAGTAGATGCGAAGATAGAGCCGGAGAGGACTCGAGGCGGCCATGCTTGTTCCTTGGATTTGGAATTATTTAATACAGTTTAAGTTTGTTTATTTACTAAATTCTTATTTTGGGTTGTAATAAGGCCGCTAATTATTATTTGGATGTTTATATAGTTGTTTTATTTTACTTAAACTATATTACAAATGAAATTATGAATGTTAAGTGAATCGGTTAAAAATAACATTTTCAAATTTAATAACTTCTACGGGTTTTCAATGATGTTACCATCGGGTAGCAAAATTCACCAAGTCAACCATGGTTTTGAAAGTTCTTTAAATTATGAATGATCAAATGTTTTCAAAGGTTTTCAACACAACCAAGTTTGAAAAAAAAATCAAA
Source organism: Gossypium rotundifolium (assembly GCA_025506655.1). Lineage (NCBI taxonomy): Eukaryota > Viridiplantae > Streptophyta > Magnoliopsida > Malvales > Malvaceae > Gossypium > Gossypium rotundifolium. The sequence continues at coordinate 117,034,952 of CP106727.1, read as the reverse complement.
CCCTCCTGAGTTTTATCAAACACTATTTTTAACAAAAATTTTAAATTTTCCACCACACATCAAAATCCTTCAAAACGTTTTTACCCAGTGACCTACCAAATCCGGTCAGGGCTCATGGGCCGGGTTTGGGTTGTTACAGGAATGCTTAAAAGCTTTCAACAATTTGAAGAGTCGATTAGTCACGGCACCCATAATCGTCACACCAGACTGGGATTTACCATTTGTATTGATGTGTGACGCAAGTGACTTTGCAATTGGAGCTGCCTTGGGCTAGTGAAGGAACAAATTTTTTCATCCCATCTACTACGAAAGTTGAACTCTAACCGGAGCTCAACCAAATTATACGGTAACAGAAAAAGAGTTACTTGCTATTGTGTTTGCTTTCGACAAGTTTTGATCTTATCTTGTAGGTACCAAAGTGATTGTCTATACGGACCACTCAACAATTAAGTATTTACTGGCCAAGAAAGACACTAAGCTGAGATTGATCCGGTGGGTACTTCTACTTCAAGAGTTCGATTTAGAAATTCAAGATCGAAAGGGAGTAGAAAACCAAGTAGCAGATCGCTTGTCCAGATTAGATCCACAAGAGGAAAATCCTCCACTTGTACTTATTCAAGAGACATTTCCAAATGTACACATACTGAAGGTAAATCATGTCCATAATATTCCTTGGTTTGCTGATATTGCTAACTATTTAGCTTGTGGTTTGATGCCGATTGATAAAACGTATCAACAAAGGAAAAAGTTTCTTCACGATCCAAAGTACTATTTCTGGGAAGAGCCATATTTGTTTAAAAAGTGTGCAGATCAGATGATCAGGAGATGTGTAGTAGAAAATAAAATACCGAAGATTTTATACCACTGTCACTCAACTCTGAGTGGGGGATAATTCGGACGTACATATACAACGGCCAAAGTATTGCAAGCCGGATTCTTTTGGCCAACACTATTCAAGGATGCATACGCTTACGTAAAGAGTTGTGATGATGTCAGAGGGTTGGAAATGTCACCAACAGAAATGAGATGCCTCAAACAAATATCATTGACGTAGAATTGTTTGATGTTTGGGGTATTGACTTTCTTGGTCCTTTCCCTCCATCTTTTGGTCACAAGTACATATTGATAGCAGTAGATTATGTGTCCAAATGGGTCGAGGCTGAAGCTTATCCGACGCATGATGCTAAAGTTGTGATGAAGTTCTTGCAGGAACACGTGTTCACAAGGTTTGGAACCCCAAGAGCTATTATCAACGATGAAGGAACCCATTTTGTGAACAAGTGGTTAAAATGGTTGTTAGATAAACATGGAGTGAAACATAAGGTTGCTACAGCTTACCATCCCCAAACAAATGGGCAAGCTGAGCTGGCGAATAAGGAGATCAAAGGCATACTTGAGAAGGTAGTTTGCTCAAACCGAATAGATTGGTCCAAGAGACTAGATGATGCTTTATGGGCTTACAGAGCAGCATACAAGACACTTTTAGGAATGTCACCCTATAGGTTGGTCTTTGGGAAAGGTTGTCATCTAGCTCTAGAGTTAGAACACAAAGCTTACTGGGCTCTTCGACGAGTCAACTTGGATCTTAAGCTTGCTAGATAGAAATGGATGCTCCAACTCAACGAGCTAGAGGAATTTCGAATGTTCTCATACGAAAATGCTAAATTACTCAAAGAAAGACTCAAGAAATGGCATGACAAGCACATTCGAGTTAGAGAATTTGAAACAAGCCAGCAAGTCTTGTTATTTAATTCCAAATTGAAGTCCTTCCCAGGTAAGTTAAAATCACGTTGGTCCAGTCCATTCACGATTCATCGCATCTATCCATATGGAGTTGTTGAACTCCAAGGTAAGGGAGGTAAATTTCAAGTCAATGCTCAACATTTGAAACATTACTACGGAGAAAAACCTGAACAGAATCAAATCTTGTTCAGTTTATTAGAATTTAAATTTTCTAGTTTTTAATAAATTATTTAGGGTATATTTTCAGGTTTATTATGTTTAAATAAATTCTGTCTAAGAGATTGGAACTTAAGCGGGACCACTTGTGACCCCTCCAATCTTTCTTGGGAATTGATTTTTACATAATTTTCTGAGAAATTAGTCCCTAAATAAAAAAAAATAAATTTTGGTTTTTCAAATAAAAAGGTCAATTTTGACCCAAGTCTTAAATTGCAACTCAATTTCAAATTTTCATTGAGTTTAGAGACTTAATTGAATTATTTTCAAATTTTGGTTGCTATTTTCGTAAATAATAAAAACTAGGTGCCTCTTTTTGTAAATATTTCCAAAAGGCATCTAAAATAAATATTTTCTTAATATATATATTTTATATAATAATAATATGATAAAATTTAATATATAATTATATCTATTATAATTTATATATTAATTTTTGTCAACTTAGCATAGAATTAGGATTAGTTTAATTTTAATCATATTTTATTCTTGTTTTAATAAATTAATAGCAATGATGATTTAATAAGCATATATTTGACTATTAAATTGTTGTTAACATTGAGGAGAATTAGAATTAGAATATTTTAATTATTAAAATACTCTAAGAGTTCTACTCTAATTCCTAGTGCTCTCACTATAAATTCCACCCATACTTCTCCCCATTCATTCATCACTCAAAACCCTAAACCCTTAAGTGCTGAAACCTCCTAGCTGAAGCACCTAGCCGCATGCCCAAGCGCCAAGTAGCTCTCGCACACAAGCGCGCCAGTGGACTCCCCGCACCGCTATACTTGCTGCTCTAGCCTAGCTGCCCAAGCCGTGTCCTACTCCTGTGCGCCACATCTGCGCACGTCCTAGCAGCCCAGGCCTGCTTGCTGAAAGGTCTTGCTTGCTAGTGTCCACCCACGCACCTAGCAGCGTCTGTGCAACACACCAATACCGCACCCTGTAGACAAACCCTCCAACCTTTTCTAATTTTCCATCTTTTGTTTCATAAGTATATTTTATTTTAGGAGTTCTTAATTTTTACAAGAAAGGTGGTAAGAACAATTTTTTTCTTAAGTTTTAATTTTATTCAATTTTTTAATTTTTCAATTTATTGAAATATTAGTAATTTTTATTAATTAAATTTTTGAGAAAATAATTTTTCCTATCTTATGTTCAGGTCAATCATGCCTCACAAGAGAACTCGTGCTTCCGCTCAAATCGATGAAACGCAAAATAAGTTCCACTGTGAAGAAGCCAAAGTAAGATACAAAGTATCTTCAAAAATCAGCAGATGTATCCAAAGAAAGGCTTCACATTGAAGGAAAGCAACTACAAAGACTTTATGGCACGTATTCGTCAAGTTGCTAAAGCCCCCAATTGGGAATTGTTTTGTGAAAAAAGACCAAGTGTGGATGAGGAACTAGTTCATGAATTCTACGTGAGCTTAACCTCAAGCGAATTGACCGAAGTTCCAGTTCGTGGAATCAAGGTACCAATAAATTCAAATGCTATTAATGAGTTCTTTGAATTACATGATTTCGAAAACAATGAGTATTCTTCCTTGTTGAGCAACATTAAACCTAAAAATTTGCAAGAAATTCTCGAGGAGCTTACAGTTCTAGGTTATAAGTGGATTGTGTCAAAGCAAGGAATCCACACATGTCGAAAATAATATTTGACACCACTTGCGAAGGTATGGTTCTATTTCATCCGTTTCAACCTTATGCCTAGTTCGCATGGGACTACAATCTCATTAGAGCGAATGGTCCTATTATACTCGATTCTAACTAGAAAGGCCATTGATGTGGGAAAAATCATCCTAAGAGAAATGCAAAATTGTGCCGTTAGACGTTCTGGCCTAGCCTATTTCCCCTTTACGATAACAATTTTGTGCTTAAAAGAAAAAAATCTTGCGAACGTAAAGAAGACAGGCTATAGTCAGGGCATAATCACCTATTGGGACCTCCACCGAGTAGCTGGAGATTATGTTCTACAGCAACGAGTTAAAGAGAGTGAGGATCCTAAAGAAGCAGAAGATGACCCCACAAAAATCCCGCCAGAGCAATCAACTAAAGTCCCTAATAAGGTAAAACCAATAAAACCAGAAGCTGAACTTGATATCTAAACCTCAATATTTGGAGCTCCACCGCCTAGCCTAGATCTTCGTGATGAACTGTCAAAATTGATGGACTTAATGCAACACATGCAATGGCAACAACAAGCCTACTGGAGATACTCAAAAATAAGAGATGACTCGATGAGAAGTGCCCTTAAGAAAATTTATAATGACCCATTTATTTTTGTGTCTGAGTTTCCAGATTTCATTTTTGAACCATGGAGTTCATTATCGAAGAGAGAGCAAAGTGATTCATGCAAAGGCAATCACGATGGAGCAAAAGATGAGTAGAATTCGAAGGGATCGGTGAACAAATAAAAAAAAAAAAAAAGGGAGGACTTCAACTTTATTTTATTTTTATTCTTAAGTTATTTTAGGATTAGGTTAATTAAGAATCTTTATTTTTGCACAATAAAACTAGAGATAGGAATCATGAATAAAATCTGAACAAGTCACAAAGGCTAAAGTGTGGCAATAGGTATATACATGTCTAGGATTGGATTTATAGAGAGCTTGGTACTTAAGCAGTCAATTTGACTCACCTCCTCTTTTCTAAAATCCTACCTGGTGTATAGTATCTATTCACTTTAAACAATGAGGACATTGTTCACTTTAAGTAGGGGGACCGAAAATTTGAGTTAATTCCACTCAGAATAATTTTTTTTTTAATTATGATTAGGATATATTTCGTTCAATAATTTGAAATTTCGTTAAGTATGCTAAACTTCAGTATTAATAAAGTTCAATTATTTCAATAAGTTATTATGTTGGCTTAATAATGATATGAATGTATTTTAATAAAGCATGGAAATTCATGCCATAAAATTTTTAGTTCCCTATGGAAAAATTAGGTATGCATGAAAGTTTAAGTCTTTAGATTTGACTTAGTAATTTCTTAAGGCAAAATCCTAGGAAGCATGGAATAATGAAAATGATTTAGGCAATCATTGTTTGGACCATTTGTACCTTTCAAGCCGACCATGATAAACTTACCCTTTGAAACCCAACTTTAAGACTATATGGCCTAGTTTTATTTGGACCTTTGCAATATTTAGCCATCACTTTTCTCTTCATTATCTTTAAAATTGTCCCAAACACTAGACTCAGTACTATTTAGAATATCATTTGAAAATAAGTTTGGGGGAATTAAAAAGAAGTATCAATTGCTTGGAAATTGTAGTACATGAAACAAGTGCTCGAATTCAAAAAAAAAAAAAAAGCACATGCACTTGAAATAAAATAGATGCACAAAGGAGAATAAGTTGGTGTATCAAGGGTAACAATTCTGAAGGTTCGATTTTACGCTGAGTCTAGGGTTTTAAATCTAAAATTATCTATCTTTTACCTACTGATAAACCATAAAAGTAACATATTTTAACCCCATATTTAGTATGCTTTTAGGATGATTTAGCCCTGATTTATGTAAAAAGGTGCTTTTAATCCTTTCTTTTCATATTTATACTCAGGAAAGCACCCGAGGATGAAAAGAACAAGAAATAGGCTTAAAATGGGCCAATTTAGGCCAAAGAAGAAATCGACATAGCCTAGACTTCAAGCCACACGGTCGTGCTTTGAAAATTAACTAAGACACGGCCATGCCACGATTTACACTACCATGCCCCAATTGAAAGAATCAAGACACGACCCAACCACGAGTTACACGGCGTGTGCCATGGTCGTGCCTCTGTTACGAGAGAGAGCAATTTCACTCGAATTTGGATACTTAGAGCCAAAGAAACACTTTCCAAAGCTTATTCAAATACCGAGTAAGAAGCAGACTTAAATTAGGACACTTAGAGGCCAAGTAAAGCATTCTAAGAGCCTATATAAACACCCTAAGTGTATCCTGAAAGGGAGGCTATGAGCTAGGCCAAGGAGCCGAGCCAGAAGGATCACATTTGTGGGAATCACTCGAAGATAGCCAGAAGATCCATCTCGAAGAGTTAGAAATCTACTCAAGACGGTAAATTTTTCCTTCAATTCCTCTAGGGGGTTTTAAGGATTTCTTATGTTTTGTTTTATCTTTTCTCTTGAGATGTTTTTATTCATTATGAACTAAACCCTTTAGATACCTAAAGGGGGTGAAACCTAGATGAATTTTGTTATTATTTTCCAAATTATATGATAAATACTTAGTTTGTTCTTAATGATGTTGCTTAATCCAAATCTGATGTGCTTAGGTGGAGGAGGAATAGACCCTGCTTAAGAGTAGATCTAGCATAATTAAGCGGAGTTGATTGAACGCCTAGAGATAGGATTATGAGATTTTGCCGGATTATGGTGAAACCTAATATTGGAATCCATAAATCGATTTACTGCTATTCTAGGGGGTTATTATAAGAGAATGAGAGTTCCACTAATTAACCTAGGGTTAGATGTTATTCGCCTCGAGAAATGGTTTAATATAGGTTAAGGAGTCCTACGGATCAAGCTAAGTAAAGAAATCATATGATTTAGTAATAAGTAACAAGTGAAGTCTAGGTGGATTCTTCCTGAGGTTATCATCGTAATCAATTGAGTTTCTTCAAGTTATTTCCCAATTCGTTCTTTTTGTCTTTGCGTCTTTAGCTTAGTAGTCGTTAAACTAGATTAAATCAACCAATCACTCCATATTTTAGGCTAAATAATAAAAAGAAAGTGAGTATTAGTACTTTTAGTCCTTTGGGTTCAATAGTCCGGTCTTGCCTAAGCTATACTACTGTTCGATAGGTACACATGCCTTTAAATCGTTGTCAGAGTTAGCTTCCAGGTTTGATCATTCTATTTATAAATTTTAAAGCTCTGATTTCAGCGATCAAGTTTTTGGCGTCGTTGTCGGGGAACTAAAATATTAGGAAAACTCTATTTTTATTACTTTAGCCATTATTTTATTTCGCAATTTATTTTATTCCATTACTTTTTTCTAAATTTTATTTTTCTTTCTTTTTCCTAGCAAGTATCTCTAGTTTATGACTAGACGGAACCCAACATGACCTCTAGTATACGATAGTGAAATTGAAGTTACCGCTCAAAGAAATCGCAGAGAAATTAGGCGAGTTCTAAATTGCACAGAAGAATAGCGAAGAGCAGATCCAATCCTATTGAAGGGATAGACGGGAATAATCCACCATGAGATGTGGCGAATGCTCCGCACATTATGTATGATTATGCTAAACCCAATTTGATAGGAGCAGAATCTAGTATTGTTAGGCCTGTTATAGCTGCTAATAATTTTGAATTAAATCCTAATACAATACAAATGATTCAACAATTTGTTCAATTTGATGGTTTGCAGGACGAAGACCCAAACACTCATATAGAAATTTTTTTAGAGTTCTTTGATACTTTCAAAATAAATGGCGTTTCTGATTATGCCATTCATCTTTGGTTATTCCCTTTTCATTAAGGAATAAAGCCAAGCAATGGTAGAACTCGTTACCACGAGGGCCAATCACTACATGGGAACAAATGACCGAAAAAATTTTATTAAAATATTTTCCATCGACCAAAACGGCTAAATTACGAAATGATATTTCTTCTTTTGTGCAGATGGATTTAGAGACATTATACGATGCATGGGAGAGATACAAAGATCTCTTGAGGAGATGTCTACACCACAGATTACCATTATGGATTCAAGTCCAAACCTTCTACAATGGCGTAAATCCCTCAACGAGAAAACTAATTGATTCAGCCTCGGTGGAACCTTGAATAATAAAACTCTGAAGCAGTCTGCGAATTCATTGAAAAGATGTCGTTGAATAATTATCAGTGATAGGTTACAAGGATAAAATCGAAAAAATCAGTCGGAGTCTACATCATTGATGCAGTAACCATGCTATCAAATCAGGTAGAGATGATGAATAAAAAGCTTGACAGTTTATGTTCTTCGCAGGTACACCTAGTCATGCAATGGAATGCAAGTGGAATCGTGGCAAATTCTGAGTACCCACCCTACCAACCGGACGTGGAGAACGAACTGATGAACTATATAGGAGATAATTTTAGATCCAATAATAATCCTTATAGTAATACTTATAATCCAGGTTGGAGGAACCACCCAAATTTTTCATGGGGAGGTCAAGGAAATCAAAGACAGCAACCTCCTCAAAACTTCCAAAATCAGCCTTATCCACAAGAGAAGAAACCAACCCTTGAGGAGATGCTAGCAAATTTTTCGGTAGACACAGAGAAACGTATCCAAGAAACTGAAAGAACAATAAAAAGCAATGAGAGCCGAATCAGGGAAATTTCTAAATTAGTCAAGGAAGTCACCAATGCAGTCGAACAACTTGCATAGCTAATGTCAGAACGATGGCTAGGATGTCTACCAAGTAACACCGAGATTAACCTAAAGGAGCAAATTCAAGCCATCTCAGCTCAAGAAAGTAAGGAGTTAGATGAACCAAAATCAATACAAGAAAACAAGGTAGACGAAGGTAAGATAGAGGTAACATAAGAAAAACCAAAATCGATAATCAAGGAGCACCAACCTCGCATACCTTATCCCGAAGCGATAAAAAGAGACGATTTAGAGGAATAGTTCGATAAGTTTCTTAAACTTCTAAAGAAAGTACATATTAACTTACCTTTCTTGAAGCTCTTTTTCAGATGCCAGACGCGAGGAAATTCTTAAGACAACTTATGACTAACAAATGCAACATGCTCAGCAATTTTACAAAATAGACTACCACGAAAGCTAAAAGATCTAGGGAGTTTTACAATTCCATGTTTAATTGGTAGTCTAACTATTAATAATGCGTTAGCTGATTTAGAAGCAAGCATAAATGTCATGCCTTATTCATCGTTTAAATGACTAGGTCTAGGGAAGCCCAAACAAACTAGGATGAGTATACAATTAGCTGATAAAACTGTTAGAATTCCTAGGGGCATTATTGAAGGTGTTCTTGTCAAAATAGATAAATTTGTTTTCCTAGTAGATTTTGTTGTTTTAGATATGGATGAGGATAATACCATCCCCTTAATTTTAGGAAGACCTTTTATAGCAACTAGCAAGACTAAAATTGATGTTGCCACAAGAGAACTCATACTTTGTGTAGGAGACGAATCAATCAGTCTTCAAGCTCTTGACTTGGCCAAAATAATAATCGATGAAGGTGAGAAAGTAAATACAAATGATAATCAAATTGTTCAACTTTCATCGCAGGAAACACCACAAGAATACAAACTAGAGCCGAATCATGGACCCCAAGCCAACAAAGAAGAGGTACATAAGGAACAAAGCCTTAGGGAAGACAAACTAAAAGAATGGAAGACACACTTTAAAGAAGAGCTAGACCCACACGAAGTAAAACCAGAAAAACCACCAGAAGAGCTCGTAGGAACATCAAACCACTACAAAATAGGAGACCAGGTACTGTTAGACAAAGCAGGTCCACACATTACCACAACAGACCTAAAGACAAAGGGAGAAATACTTCTTAAGGTACAGATATCTTCCCCCATGGAACAATCGAGGTAAGCAATCCAACATTTGGCACTTTTAAGGTAAACATTTCTCGACTTGAACCTCATCAAGAAAATAAAATTTTAAGCAAGAAGGAAGATATTCAAACCTTTAAACCTCCCTAATTTTTCTAATCTGAGAAAAGTCTAGCTTAAGACTATAAATGAGCGCTTTTCGGGAGGCAACTCGAGTACTAAAATTAATTTTTATTCTATTGTCTTAGTTTTATTTTTATTTCTATTTTCTCTTTTAGAATTTTAATAAACTGAAAGTGCAGATTCCCAGACCACATGTCCTAGGACACGGCCGTGGCCATGGCCGTAGCCGTGTGGGTACCCCGAATCAACGTATTGACATAGCAGAGGCCGTGCAAATCCTTCCCCAACCAACTACAAAAGTCACGGGCTCACCTACCCCCAACGACCATGCGAGGTGGCCGTGGGTCAACACTGCCATTATAGAAATGGGCGTGGCATCAGAGGAATGGGTGTGGCATACCAAACACGCCTAGCACACGGCCGTGCGATGCGACCGTGTTAAGACACTGACTTATCGACCATGAACATGGTAACCTGACCATGGCCGTGTAAACAAACACACCCTCCATACACGGGCGTGGCACACCAACAGAGGGCAAAACTCTATTTAAACCCCACAACCCTTCCCCTTATCCCCATCCTCTTACCTTATACTTTTTCATTCTTCTCTCTATTTCTTTCCTTAGAAAAAGTGTCCAGACTATTGAGCTACACTAGAATCATGCTGAAGAAGCGTAAGAAGCCAAGCATTGTCTCCTTAAAGGAGACCTCAACATATAAGTTCATGTCGGCCGCTTCATTCAAAAACCAAGCCAACGGTCTTTTAGACCATTTAAATTCTTATTTATGTTTATTTTCCCCTTTATCCTACTTATCTATAATTCTCTTCTGCTTAATATATTTTAAATTCTCTTAGTTTCTTGGTTTTAGGATCTAAAGGCTACTTGGGAATCACGCACCACAGCCTTAGAGGTCACACCCACCTCGCGAACCATCCAACAATAAGGACTCCTTAGTCCATTAGTCTTTTCTTTCAATTTCAGTTTTCTTCTTAGTCTCTTTCTCTTTATTTCCTTTGTCTTTAATTATAATATTAGTATATTATTAATGTTTCTTTAGATTTCTTGGCTATATCTTTGCAGGCTACCCAATTTCTTTATCTAGCGTAAAGATCATCGATAGGCACCCCACCAAGCCCAAAGAAAATGCCACCACCACCTCCTCTACCTACTTTCTAACACCAAAGACGCTAACTCCTAGAATCATCCAAAATTTAGGAAGTGTTATTTCTCCCCTTTTCTTTTTATTACATAATTGTTTATTTATCTTTGTACATTGAAGACAATGTACAACTTAAGTGTGAGGGGGCAAAAGTACCTAACTTTTTGCATTATTCTCAAATCCTGAATTTTAGTCTTGTCTATAAGAAATCTTTTCATATTATTAATTAGGGTGAAATTTCTAATGATTTATGATTGTTATTGACATTTTTTTGAGTAAGTCATTGATAATTGTGTATTGATGATTTATACGTAAAGAATACTAGAGAATCAAGCATGATAAGTCTATTTTTCAAAGAATCAAAAATTTCCTAGGTTGTTCAACTGAATTTGAATATTACCTTGAAGTTTGAAATCTACAGGGTTGATGTCAAATATCCATAATTTTTATGTGATTTGAGCCTTATAGAGCATATATTCTTTTTCATGCTCACTTTATTAATTATGATTGTGTCAACACTAATTTGTTATTCTAGAACTTTCCTTGATTATACATGTTGAGACCACATCAATGATTTGATATACTGAGACGATAAAGACACCTAGGTTTTAACCCATTCACTCCACTAAAAAGCTTACCTACATAATTAACCTTTAGTGAACCCTTTGATCCTAATCCCTTTTTATTGAATTACCCACTTAATATTAACCCAAAACCCTTTGTATTTATTATCACCATTCTTTTAACTACCCTTCTATCGAGAATTGATTTGATCAGTTGCTGAATTAGTTTATTTCAATTATTAAAATTCTATCTATTATGTTTCTAGTTTATTCTTAAGAAAAAAATCAAAAGTATATTCAAGTACTAGTATATGATTAAAGGAGCTTATGTATTTAAATTCTAAATTGTTGAAAAAGCTCGTATTAAAAAAGTATTATTATTAGTTTCATTTGATGTAATCATTTATTTTCAGGTTTGTTATTGTTACTTAGGTAATTAGTCAAGTCAATCTCGATTCTAAACCCTCTAATTTAGCCTTTATCCACACCTTTAACCCAAGCCCCGTTACAACCCTGTCAAAGACCTTTTCATTTGTGTATCATCACATATTACATTGGTGGAGATTTGATTTTTAGGCAAGCCTATGGGATTAACTTTTCAGGTTCGACTTATGAGTGCTTTTTCTTGAAACTTAAACACTTCGAGTGCTTTGAGTGAATCCTTAGTGAGGATGTCAATCCTTGTCAGTTTCGAATTAAATGCAATCATTTAGATAAGGGGAGACACCTATGTTTTCGTACTACAAAATTCATGACTTATATTGTTTGAATATTTAAGACTCTTTGAGTTAAATTATCCATGTATAAATTGTCTGTGAATTATGATGAAGCATTGTTGATAAGAATTGTGAATTACGGAAAGTTCATTTTAATTGTAAGTTAAGAATTTTGCTTGAGGACAAGCAAAAGCTTAAGTGCGGGGGTATTTGATAAACCATAAAAGTAACATATTTTAATCCCATATTTAGTATGCTTTTAGAATGATTTAGCCATGATTTATGTAAAAAGGTGCTTTTAATCCTTTCTTTTCATATTTATACTCAGGAAAGCACCTGAGGATGAAAAGAACAAGAAATGGGCTTAAAACGGGCCCAAATAGAAGAAATCGACATGGCCTGGACTTCAAGCCACACGACCGTGCTTCGACAATTAACTAAGACACGGCCATGCCATGATTTACACGGCCACTCCCTAATCGATAGAATCGAGACACGGCCCAACCATGATTTACACGGGCTTGTGCCATAGCCGTGCCCCTGTTACGAGAGAGAGAAATTTTACTCAAATTTGGATACTTAGAGCCAAAGAAACACTATCCTAAGCTTATTCAAATACCCAGTAAGAAGCAGACTTAAATTAGGACACTTAGAGGCCAAGTAAAGCATTCCAAGAGCCTATATAAACACCCTAAGTGTATCCTGAAAGGGGGCAATGAGCTAGGCCAAGGAGCCGAGCCAGAAGGATCACATTTGTGGGAATAACTCGAAGATAGCCATAAGATCCATCTTGAAGAGTCAAAAATCTACTCAAGACGGCGGATTTCTTCTTCAATTCCTCTAGGGGGTTTTAGGGTTTTCTTATGTTTTGTTTTATCTTTTCTTCTTGAGATATTTTTATTCATTATGAACTAAACCCTTCGGATACCTAAAGGGGGTGAAACCTAGATGAATTTTGTTATTATTTTCTGAATTATATGATAAATACTTAGTTTTTTCTTAATTATGTTGCTTAATCCAAATCTGATGTGCTTAGGTGGAGGAGGAATAGACCTTGCTTAAAAGTAGATCTAGCATAATTAAGCGGAGTTGGTTGAACGCCTAGAGATAGGGTTACGAGATTTTATCGGATTAGGGTGAAACTTAATATTGGAACCCATTGATTGATTTACTACTATTCTAGGGGGTTATTATAATCGAACGAGAGTTCCACTAATTAACCTAGGGTTAGACATTATTCGCCTCGAGAGAGGGTTTAATATAGGTTAGGGACTCCTACAGATCAAGCTAAGTAAAGAAATCGTATGATTCTGTAATAAGTAACAAGTGAAGTCTAGGTGGATTCTTCCTCAGGATATCATCGTAATCAATTGAGTTTCTTCAAGTTATTTCCCAATTCGTTCTTTTTGTCTTTGCATCTTTAGCTTAGTAGTCATTAAACTAGATTAAATCAACCAATCACTCCATATTTTAGGCTAAATAATAAAAAGAAAGTGACTATTAGTACTTTTAGTTCCTTTGGGTTCGATAATCCGGTCTTGCCTAAGCTATACTACTGTTCGATAGGTACACTTGCCTTTAAGTCATTGTCAGAGTTAGTTTCCAGGTTTGATCATTCTATTTATAAATTTTAAAGCTCTGATTTCAGCGATCACCTACCCCTAAGCCCAACCACGTTACAACCTTGTTAGAGACCTATTGATTCAAAGTTCCAATGTTACCTACACTAGTGAAGAGAAATTGCTCTGTTCAACATATGAAGACATCAGTTAAACTTAATGATTGCAGTTTAATTTTGAATAAGGGATTAAAATCAAATTGTTAGGGATTAACATGTCTTTATTAAGAAACATTTAGTTTAATTTTGCTATTGTAGTAATTGTTGATATTAATTTGAACGATATATATACTTGAGTAGCATAATTATAAAATTTCTTGTTTTTTGAGCATAAGTATATTGATTTCATGATTTGGGGAAGATGTTGTTCTGAAGGAGTTTTTCAAAAGTGTTTCCTAGAAAATTCTTTTCAAATTTGTGCATTAATCAGGACGAGCAATGAATTAAATTTGGGGGTGTGGTAACACGAAAGTTTATGTGTTTTTACATGCCTTTTTTAACTTAAAATCATGTTATTTCGGTTAAATTCTTATCAAAAAATAAATAAATATTATAAAATAATTAAATTGTGTTAAAAATATGAACATGATGAATTTTAATTAATTTTATAGTTAATTTTGATTAATTTTGACTATTTTCAACAGATTCGCACAAAGGGCAAAAATTGGCTCGGTAGACACTACTCGAAGAATAAAATCGAGAAGCAATTTGAAGTATCGAGGCAAATTTATTTCCAGCCTAAGACGGTCCAATTATGAATATTAAATTATAATATAATTAATTTTAATTTATTGCCAATTTAATTTGGGCTAAATAAATTATTATTAATTAATTATGGAAAAAGAGTCCAGTTAAACCGCACTGGTTAAACCGAATTTAGTGAACCGAACCAGCCACCAATTGGCCTGCCCAAAATTGTCCATATGCTGGCCCAAATCAGCTTATTATCTGATTAATTAAGCTTGCAAAGAGGCCCTTGAAGACTTGTCAAAGTTGCATTCAACCCCCTTCATAATTTGTGGCTTTGTAGATTTGCCCCAAGCCATATTTAGCAAATTTGAAGCCATCAACTTTGCCACATAGGTCGCCAGCCATGTAACATCCCAAAATTGGGCCTAGTAGAATAGGGCCCATTGGGCCTTGGGCTTGGGAGCGTTTAAAATTTTTGAGAACAAGACAACGGCATTATTTCAAGTTGGACTTATTAGGAAGGTGATTTGGAAAGTTACGGGGTTTCTAGGAAGTTCCAGGTTCAAGTTAGGCTATAGGAAAATTTTTGTGCTTAAGCCCTTAAGGGGGAGAACGTAAGTGGCATTAATGCTTATGGAAATAAGTGAGTAAATTGCTAGCATAAATGAGCATATGGTAAAGAGGATGTGGCGTCACATGAATGGCTTTAGGGGAAGAGGTTCGAATCCCACTTTGTAACATCCCGAAATTGGGCCCAATGGGCCTTAGACATAAGGAGTGTTTAAAATTTTTGAGAAACAAGATAACGACATTATTTCAAGTTAGACTTATTAGAAAGGTGAATTTGGAAAGTTATGGAGTTTCTAGGAAGTTCCGGGTTCAAGTTAGGCTATAGGAAATTTTTTGTGTTTAAGCCCTTAAGGGGGAGAAGGTAAGCGGCATCAATGCTTATGGAAATAAGTGAGTAAATTTCTAGCATAAATGATCATATAGTAAAGAGGATGTGGCGTCACATGAAGGGCTTTAGGGGAAGAGGTTCGAATCCCACTTGGTGCAAAATTTGTTTTTTTTTGTGCTATCCATCCATAGTGTCGGCCAAGGCTTCAATTATGGTAAGGAGGACTTTTTCTTTTAGGAAAGATGGCTAAGGAAATAAGGAAAGGATGAGTGGTAGGAAAGAAGGAAAAAGAAAAGGTAAGGGAGGGGAACATGTTGGCCTATTATATGGAGGATGTTTTGGAAAGAATATTTTGGGTCAACACTCATCTTTTTGGTAAAGATGATAAAAGGTTTTGGTAGGGAGAAAGTGGGAAGCTGAATTTCTATAGTCCTTTTTGCAATTTTAGTGGATGAGAGGCTTGTCTCTTTTTAGCATTTTTGAGTTTGCTCTTTGGCAATTTCTTCCCTCCCTTGTCGGAACTCTAAAGCCAATATTGTGCACCTTTCTCCTTTGTTTTGCCGAAACTTTCAAGCCATTCTTTGCTGCTACTCATCATTCTCTTAGCCTTGGTTTCAGAAGTTGATTGGTAAATGGGTGATTAGGCCGAATATTGGTGGTAAGATGTTACTCTTTATTTTGATGTTTTGCACCGCTCATGTGATTCTATTTTGTGGTGATGATATCAACTTCTTGCTCTTGTGGAAGGGGCGAATATTGGATGAAGGCTAACCCTTTGGTACATCACTTATTTATTTTTAGTAACTCGTTTCAATAGCCAAAGTGCAAGGCTAGATTTTAGAACCTAGTAGGGAAGGATCACGATTGTGGGGGCAACGAAGAGTGGTTCTTTAGGAAATCCAAATCAGGTGTGTAATCTCGTGCCCTTCCGAATACATGTTTGAAATGGTGTGTAATCTCACACCTCTCTGAATAGTTGCATGAAATGTTTTGTGATTCAGTGGAAAGATCAAAAAATCAAAAACTGGCATCTATGATCACTCGGGCGTGCGTATGTTCGTAGTGGTAACCATATTTTGCAATGAAACAGTTTTTGGTTAGCAGCAGTGACGTGATTTTGAAAAATCATGAAAAATAGGAGAAAGGGAATTATAAAGTGAATAAGATATAGAATGAAAGCTTATTATGTCTATTTTTATATGAAAGAAACAGAGAAGGAAGAGGAATTTTATGTTCTGTGATATTTTAATTTTAGTGAGACCGACATTGGAATGATTTCATAGTTCCCTGTTCTATCTTGGAAAAATTATTCAAAATTGTATGAAGTGAATTATGAGTTATAATTTATATGTATAGATTCCTCAATGAGTATATTTTCAATAGAAATAAGTGGGAGAAACATATGAAAATTGTACAATGAGATATTTGAATTTAGGGTAAGAGAGGTTAGAACCATTGGTCAGTGAATTAGGGGGAATTATAATAAATAAATTGTACTAAATGGCTAAGCCAAAAATTCTGGAAAATTTCTAGTAAGAAGATATATGAGTCTAGTTTCATGGAAAATTTACGGATATAAATTTTGAGTTTCCTAACTCAAGTTATAATCAATTTAGTCAATATGACACGGATGGACAGTTTAAATGTTTATGCCCCAAATTAGTAGTTAAGTCCGGGGTTGCGAAATTACGACAATACCCTCGATGGGTAAAATTACAAAAATACCTTTGGGTTGTGAGATTTAGCGAAATGTCCCTATGTACTGATTTACCGAAATGTCCTTATGGACCGATTTACCGAAATGTCTTTATGGACCGATTTACTAAAATGTCCCTATGGACCGAATTACCAAAATGCCCATATGTACCGAATTACAAAAATGCCCCTATGGGCCAAATTACCGAAATGCCCCTATGGGCCAATTTGTCGAAATGCCTCTATGGGCTGATTCATTAAAAGTATTCAATAGTTTAATGGTTTTTATTTATATGTGGATATTTTATGTTATTATATATGTTGCATCTCTAAATATTGCATGGGATGGGAAAATTGAATGAAGAGAAGTGTAGCCCGGTGGCATTGCCACAAATTCTGATAATGGCTATGTGCCAACATAAATATGGCTTTGTGCCATCGTGATTATGGCTTTGTGCTAAACGTATTTACCCAAGGCTGTGTGCCGATTATATTACCGTATATGATACTCTGGTGGCTCAGCCACAAATATTATAAAAGGCAGTTTGACTGCAAATGGGAGAGACTGGCGGGGTGGGTTGACTTGGTCCCCATAGGAGAGATTGGCTGGTTAGGGAAAGATTGGCTGGATTGGGTTGGGTTGCTTTACATTATTTGCATTATCATGATTATAGGGCCAAGGCCCAGTTTGTATATATATGGGCTTTGGCCCAATTATTTCTGTATGGGTTTTGGCCCAGTTAATGACCGGTAAGGGGATTATACACTGAGTTCTAGTAACTCACCCCTCCTTCTTAATCCTTGCAGGTAATACTCAGTGAAGTGGACTTGGGCCATGGATGACTCGATGGAGGCCATACTTTAGAAATGGTGTTCTTGAACTTTAGTAAATTTTATTTTTTGCTTTATTTTACTACTTTTACTATTTTGAGTTTTGAAGTTGTAATAAGGCCTCAGGGATATATTTTATTTGCTTTACGTTTAGATGTACTTAATATCTTACTTAAAATTTTTTAAATGGGGATTTTCTAAAATCATGAATAACGGTTTTCCAAAAATTGATTAACAAATGGATTTCATAATAAATATGAACAAATAATTTAACTTGGATTTTCTTTCGAAATTATCAACGTTATTTTCAAAAGTCACGATTTTAAGGATCATTAGTTTGATTTTTGATTTATCAATCAACCTCTTGAAATTAGTAGTATTTAATCAAATATTTATAACCAAGCTTGTTTTCTTAACCATAACCAAACAATGCCTACTTTAGTACAAATCACAAGACTTTATACGTTTTCCTTATGTGACATACCAGATCTGGTCATACCGTATGGGCGGGTTTGGGGTGTTACATTTTATGATATCAGAGCCAGGTTGCAAAACTCGGCTGTGGTTTGGGTTCAAAAACATTTTCAAAGCTGTTTAAAATTTTAATTTATACATGCATGTTCTAAAGGAAGTATGGCACCACGCGTATCCGGCACCAAGTCAAGTAAGTTTTGTTTTTTTTTTATGATTATTGTGGTATGACTGTAGAAATACTCTAGAACTTTTAGCTTTAGGAGCTGAAACTATAGAGATTGAGACTTTAGGTTACGTTTTGCGAAAACGACTTTACTTCCTATACTCCATAAAACATTGTTTAATAAACATTAAATATTTTACTGATTCATAAGACCTGTAATTGGATTAAATCGACTTAGCAAACATGAGCGCTAAAGATCGTGGAAGAGGTACACGCGACCGTGGTAGAGGCTGAGGTGCTAGAGCTAAATCTTCAGCATCGAGGCATGTGCCCGAAAGGGAGGCGTCGTCATCACCAGTGGCTGAGACGGGATCTCATGATTGAGCTAGGGTTGATAAGCTAACTCAGATAGTTAAAGAGGTATTAGAGGAGGTCAAAAGAATCGGTGAATCACTTCAAGTCGGGTCTGTGGACTATAAGAAGAAAAGAAATCGCAGTTCTCTGAGGTCGCAGTCTGGTTCTGTGAAACATGTTAAGGCACGTCCAAACTTTCCAGCTTGCGATTATTTCAGAAGGCATCACTCTGGAGAATGCTGGAGGAGGTCAGAAGCATGCTTGAGATGCGGTCTAAGAAGCATAAGGCTCGGGATTGTTTCATCACCATCAAGTCAGGTATGTTTTGGTTGTGTGAAAGAGGATTCAAGATTTAGTTAAAAGTACCTTAGTGTTATTAAGATTAGAGTGCGCAGCGAAAGCATATTGGTGTGACTTGAGCGGCGTGTTTAGTAGTTGGCTAGAAATTTCGAGGATGAAATTTCTTTAAGGATGGTAGAATTGTAACATCCCAAAATTGAGCCTAGTAGAATTGGGCCCATTGGGCCTTGGGCTTGGAGCATTTAAAATTTTTGAGAACAAGAGAACGGCATTATTTCAAGTTAGACTTATTAGATAGGCGATTTTGGAAAGTTACGGGTTTTCTAGGAAGTTTCGGGTTCAAGTTAGGCTATAGGAAAATTTTTGTGTTTAAGCCCTTAAGGGGGAGAAGGTAAGTGGCATTAATGCTTATAGAAATAAGTGAGTAAATTGCTAGCATAAATGAGCATATGGTAAAGAGGATGTGGTGTCACATGAAAGGCTTTAGGGAAGAGGTTTGAATCCCACTTGGTGCAAATTTTGATTATTTTTTTTGTGCTATTCATCCATAGTGTCGGCCAAGGCTTCAATTATGGTTGGTAAGACTTTTTCTTTTAAGAAATATGGATAAGGAAATAAGGAAAGGATGAGTGGAAGGAAAGAAGGAAAAAGAAAAGGAAAGAATAGGGAACATGTTGGCTTAAAGTGTGGAAGATGTTTTGAAAAGAATTATGGTCAACATTCTTCCTTTAGGCAAAGTGATGCACGGCTTTGGTTAGGGAATAGTGAGAGCCAAATTTCTCTTTTCTCTTTGGTCATTTGGCAAAATTTTGGTGAATGAGAGGTTATTTTTCTCCTTAGCATTTTGGTGACCTTTTCATTTTTTTTCCAATTTCTTCCCTCTATTGCCGAAACTCTAAAGCCATAATTGTGCACCTTTCTCCTTTGTTTTGCAGAAACTATCAAGCTATCCTTTTCTGCTACTTATCATTCTCTTAGCCTTGGTTTTGGAAGTTGATTGGTAAGTGGGTGATTAGGCTGAATATTGGTGGTAAGATGTTACTCTTTATTTCGATGTATTGCGGCACTCATGCGATTCTTTTTTTGTGGTGATGATATCAGCTTCTTGCTCTTGTGGAAAGTCCAAATATTTGATGAAGACTAACTATAACATCCTAAAAAAGGGCCTATGCATTTCTAGCTTAAATGTACGAAATGACATGTTTTATGAGTTTTGAATAAATTTTGAACATTTTTGGAAGCCTGAGAATGTATGGAAATGTTACATTAAAAAAAGGAAAGTAAACATTTTGGAAACTAAGCTAAAAGAGGAAAGTGAACATTTTGGAAACTAAGCTGAATTAGGAAAGTGAACATGTTAGGAAACCTAAGAAATGTCAAGTTTACTGAGTAGAACAAAAATTTTTGAAACCAAGAAATGACTTAGAAATGTCGAGTTTTAAAGTTTAAAAGAGGTAATTAAGGCAAGGAGGCCTTAAAAGAAAAAGTACGTGAAATTTGACACACAAGCGGGCTTGGAAAAGTGGCTGAAGATGCCACTTAGGGCCTTTGAAATGGTGCCACATACAAGGGTGTTGGGCCTGAGTTCAAGTCACATGGGAACCAAATAAAATAAGTTTTAATTTTGCTTCTAGAAGCCCATGAGGTGGACGGCACAAGACTTGCAAAAGAGGAGTTTCACTCTCTTTCAAATTCGGCTAATTAGAAGATAATAAGGATTATACTTTATTTTTTTTAAAATTAAAGAGATAAAGTTATCACATAAGGAAGAGTAGTGGCCAAGCAAAGGATTCTTTGCCTAATTTCGGCTATAAAAGGATGAGACTAGGGCTATTCATTATTCATTCTCCTCTCTTTTCTTTTGCCAAATATTCTTTCTCCTCTCCTCTGCGAAATTCTTCTTGAGCATCCATTCTTTTTTCTTCTCTTTTAACATCCTAGCCGATTCCTTCTAAGCCTATTATTCCTCTCTTCTTTCATCTTTGAAATCGAATACATAAGGGATCATAGCCGATTGTTCATCAAGTCTCTAAGTCGAATCTCCAAGTGGTGTCGGGAGGATCATCAATTTCAATATAAAGGGTAAGGATCTATAGTTATAATTGTATTCCTTTCTTTTAAGCCAAAAGTTAGTCTAATCCCTCCTATATCTTATTGATCGAAATATGGAAGGTGAATTTCGAGATTTCAGATCTAAGATATTTCGGCATCTCCATTAATCAAGAAGAGAGTTTCGGGATTTAAAAGATTTAAGGTAAGATATATGTATATTCGGCCAAAGGCCATGTTTATGTTTTAATGTTAGATTAAATCTAACATATTTTAACACCCCTAACCCGTATCCGTCGTCGGAATAGGGTTACGAGGCATTACCAGTCAAAACACAGTTCCACATAGTCATTTATCATTTTTCATACACAAGGTTATATCAATTTCTATACGATATAACTTCTAAATCCAATAGCAATCATCCGCTAAATCATATTAGTTAAATTTGCACATATGGAACACACAACTAGATAAATTTATCATGCTTAGTTACTTATAATACATATACCAACCATGCTTCAAATTTCAACCATATTAATATCATCTATATATATCCACATAATCGAATTAGCTAATATGCAACAAAGCCATGTTACATGTACTTAATACATATGGCTCTAATATTAATGGCATTTGTATACTTAAAACATATTGCAACATATATCATTATATTTCATACATCAATATATGTCAATATATCTATTTCATTAGTTGAATATCAAACATATCATTTCATTGCTTCTACACAAGCACATAATAAAACCATTCAAACCATAATACATTAATTATTATCCAATCACATATGCGACTTTAGTAATATTACAACATGGCCGAACATACTATTGATGCATATATATATATATATAGTGCGCATTTTACCCTAAAAACAAAAGCCATATTTAACATTTGAACACAAATAACATTTCAATGTACACCTAATTCACATATATATTAGTATACCTAAACTTCATATTTCATCTTATTAACTAATCATTGATTCAGTCACACCATAATCAAGATCACATGCTTATCAAAATGAACCAAATATCATAACCGAATTTACAACCACACATGTATGCATACCTATATTAATATTAACATCAACTTGGCACTTTTAACTATCCAATAAAACTAACCAAAACATACCTAAATCATAACCTTCATTTACCATTTGGATCCGTACCAAAACAATCAACAAAAATAGTCATGAAACATGTTCATTACTTATCATTTAGCAATCGAACCTATATAGCCAATACACAATCAAATACATATCCATCATTTTACCTCATTACCATGCCAAATTATACCATCATCCACCACCCAAATTATTCTACATTTCATACTTCCAAAAGAGCTAACTATTAAACCTATTATACATCATACTTACCATTTCTCATTCTTAGAATCATATAACCAAACATCACAAAATATATACTAAAAAAAAAACATGCTTTCAAAATAAGTTTAGGTCATAGCCACATACACACAAGCTTTAACATTATAATCAAGCCATTTTCGCATGGCTATCTATATACAAATTTCAAAACCAAACATATAAAAACCAGCCTATACATGCCATAGGTTCGAAGTTCAAGCTTTTAAAATACCAAAATAGTGATTGATAGTGTGGTCGACTGTCTTGACGATCCCATTGAGCAGGTAGCCTTAACCTAATCTATAAAACAGAGGAGAACATTACACACAAATAAGTTTACTAACTTAGTAAGTCCCAAGCTCAAAATGATATTACATTCAATCACTTAAACATTTAAATCATTCATCTCAATCATGTTATCATATTAAAATTTCTTACACCTTTAGCACTACTATTTAAAAACCGAATCCCCATGATAGTACATTCAAGCTCAAACTCAATCATATAATACTTGTGCACATCAATCGAAATCTCAAATATACATATCACTGTACTCGTAATATTAGTTAAACTTTAGTAACATCAAATGTATCAAACCTTACTTACTTACCTGAGCCTTTAACTAAACACTTTAGCTACGATTTACTTTGATCAACAATTCGGTTTCTCCTTTGTAAAACACATCACTGGCATAGAGCCTGCTAGGCATTAAAGCCCCAAATAAATCAACGGCACAAGGCCTGCTAGGCACGAAGCCCGAAATAAATCACCGGCATGAAGCCTGCTAGGCATTAAAGCCCGAAATAGATCACCGGCACGAAGCCTGCTAGGCATTAAAGCCCGAAATAGATCACCGACACGAAGCCTGCTAGGTAATAAGCCTGAACATGTCATCGGCACTAGGCCTGCTAGGCATTTAGCCCGAATTCAATGCATTTGACATTTTAATACACTTTACTTAATACTGAAATCACCACAACTTATATACTTCATACAACTTTCATTTATCAACCAAACTTACTTACTTACATCACATTTAACAAATTAAACTCATTATCAATTTTTACTACCACATTCGGCCAACACACATTTTTTATGCTTTAAATTTCCTAACTTTATCATATGCAATGTTCATAAATATTCCTTTAGTATACACTTGCTTAAGGACTTACCTCGGTTGTCGATAGACCAGTGCAAATCGGCTATTCGAGAACCTTCGTCTTTCCAGATCCAAATCTGCTTTTCTTTGCTCTTGATCTAAAACACATTCAAATTTAGCTCATTCAAGTACATTTCATCTCAATTTAGTCCCTAAGCACATAAATAGGAAAATTACCATTTTACCCTACTATTTCAATACTTTGCAATTTAGTCCTATTTTCATAAAACTCAAAATACATCAAATTTCCCCATACTCCTTAAGGGCGAATATATATGAGGACTATACAAGTCCATTTCTTTCATTTATTTTGCAATTAAGCCCTCTAAAATTTTATTTTTACAATTTAGCCCTAAAACACAAATTCACCAAAACTTCCAACACATAATATAATAATTTTAACCTATCTATCATCTAACATCATCAAGCATCATAAACCTCAAGAATTTATCAATGGCCGATTCATACATACACAATAATCTTAGAAATTCTAGCATGGGTCTGGTAATATATTAAGCAACGATCTCAAAACGTAAAATTAACAAAAAGCGAGCTAGATTTCTTACCTATTTAAGCTTGAACAAGGTCGAATGTTTCAAAGCTTTTCTCCCTTTTCTTTTGTGTTTTTCGCCAAAGATGAACAAGACATGGCTTTTTAATTGTTTGTTTTATTTACATATATTTATTAGTTTATTTTTAACATATAATGCAATATTATATATTATAAAAACTCAAACACTATTACATGCATCAAGGTGGCTACCATTAACCTAAAATGGGCTAATTGCCCTTTTAATACCTCACATTAAAAGCCATGCTCAATTTAACACTTTACACTTTAGTTGGCCACTTTTACTTTTTACGCGATTAAGTCCTTTTATCAAATTCAATACTTAAACGATAAAATTTTTCTACGAAACTTTCCCACATATAAATTCATATATAATAAGCACTAAATATAATATTTAAATATTTCTGGGTTTGGATTCGTGGTCCCGAAACCACCGCTTCGATTAGGGTCGATTCGATGCATTATAACTCTCCCCTTAAGGATTTTCGTCCCCGAAAATCTTACCGTTAAACAACGTCGGATATTGTTGCCTCATTGAATCTTCAGGCTCCCATGTAGCCTCTTCAACTCCGTGCCTTTTCCACAGTACCTTCACTAATGGAATTTTCTTGTTTCTTAACTCTTTCTCTTCCCGAGCTAAAATGCGGATCGGCTCTTCCTCATACGTCATATCAAGTCGTATCTCAATCTCAGACGGAGCAATCACATGTGACGGATTTGATCTGTATCTACGGAGCATAAAAACGTGAAATACATCGTGTATCCTTTCTAATTCAGAGGGTAATCTCAACCTATAAGCAACAGGCCCAATACGTTCAATGATTTCATACGGTCCGATGAACCTCGGACTCAACTTGCCTTTCCGATCAAATCGGAGTACTTTCTTCCACGGGGAAACTTTTAAGAATACACGATCTCCTACCTGAAATTCAATGTCTTTATGTTTCAAATCAAGATAGGACTTTTGTCGATCCGATGCGACTTTCAAATTATCTTTGATTATGGCCACTTTACATTCGATCTCTTTAATCAAATCAACCCGTGTATCTTATTTTCACTAGCTCGATCCAATATAATGGTGTTCGACATTTTCACCGTATAAGGCTTCATAAGGTGCCATTTTGATATTTGATTGAAAGCTATTATTATAAGCAAATTCAATCAAAGGTAGGTATCGTTCCCACGTACCTTCAAACTCGAGAACGCAACATCTCAACATGTCCTCAAGTATTTGAATAGTTCGCTCGGATTTGACCGTCATCTGCGGATGGAAGGTCATACTAAAATGAAGTTTAGTACCTAAAGCTTCTTGCAACTTCTTCCAAAATCGCGATGTGAATCTCGGTCTCTATCTGAAACAATGGAACTCGGTACACCATGCAATCTCACAATCGTGATACGTACAATTGACAAGTTTCTCAAGTGAATAGTGCATGCGACTTGGCACAAAATGAGTGATTTAGTCGACCTATCAACTATAACCCAAACAGCATCTTTCCTACTCGAGTCATAGGAGACCGGATACAAAATCCATTGTAATTCTATCCCATTTCCATTCGGTATCATGATTGGTCAAGTAGTCCAGATGGCGCTTGATGCTCGGCTTTTACTTGTCGATGATTAAGCACTTAGAAACAAATTGAGATATATCCCGTTTCATGCCGGGCCACCAATAGAAGCTGTTTCAAATCGTTATACATCTTCGTGCTACCCGGATGTATCGATAGTCGACCACTATGAGCCTCACTCAAAATCATCTGTATCAAATCTGAGTTCTTTGGAACACACATTCAGCTTTTAAAATTTAAACAATCATTTGCATCAATCGAAAATTTGATTCCGTACCCTTTTCACACCGAATTCGACTAGCAATCAAATCTTCATCAACTTTCCGTGCATCACAAATTTGGTGAATAAACATCGGTCTTGCTCGTAACCTCGGCTATGATCGAACCATCACTAGACATAGCCATCTGTGCATTCAATGCACGAAGAGCAAATAATGATTTCGACTTAACGCATCCATAACGACATTATCTTTTCCGGGTGATAGTCAATCACCAATTCATAGTCTTTCAACGATTATAGCCACTGCGTTGTCTCAATTTCAGGTCTTTACGAGTCATTAGATACTTTAGACTTTTATGATCCGAATAAATGTGACATTTCTCGCCAAATAAATAGTGACGCCAAATTTTAATGCGAAAATAATGGTACGCAAGTTCTAAGTCATGCGTCGGGTAATTTCTTTAAATGCGGCTTGATTGTCTTGAAGCGTGGCTATAACTTTTCCTTCCGCATCAAAACGCAGCCCAAACCATTCAAGGAAGCATCGGAATAAACAACAAATTCTTTACCCAATTCAAATTGAATTAACACCGGAGCTTCTATCAAAAGGGCTTTCAACCGATCAAAACTTTTCGACATTTTTCGACCACTCGAACCAACATCTTTCTGCATAACTTTGTCAACGGGTAGCTATCATAGAAAAATCTTTCACAAATCGTCGATAGTAACCCATAAGTCCCGAAAACTTGAATCTCAAAAACATTTTTCTGGCTTCTAATCAAGTATAGCCGAGATTTTGTTCGGATCAACTCGAATGCGATCTTTGAAACCACATGTCCCAAAAAGTGACCTCTTTCATCCGAACTCACACTTACTAAACTTAGCATACGGTGATGATCTCGCAAAGTTTGTAGCACTAACCTCAAATGTTCAGTGTGTTCAATTTCATCTTTGGAGTAGATCAATATGTCATCAATAAACACCACCACAAATCGATCCAAAAGCGTCTAAAACCCGATTCATCAAATCCATAAAAAGCAATGAGTGCATTAGTAAGCCCAAAAGGCATTACCAAAAACTCAAAATGTCCGTACCTCATCCGAAATGGAGTCTTTGGCACATCAGTATCTCGACTATAAATCGATAATAACCCGATCTCAAATCTATCTTCAAAATCTGAAGCCCTTTCAACTGATCAAACAAATCATCAATCCGAGGTAACGGTACTTATTCTTTATAGTCATTTTATTCGATTGCGATAATCAATACACATTCGCATCGTTCCATCTTTCTTTCTTACAAAAAAACTGGTGCACCCAAGGAGAGAAACACGGTCAGATAAGCCCCTATCTGTTAACTCTTGCAACGTGCTTTCAATTCTTTTAGCTCGATCGGTGCCATCCGATATGGAGCTATTGAGATCGAGTCGTTCTCGAGCTAATTCAATGCCAAACTCAATCTCTCGTCTTTGAGGGTAAACCCGTAGTTCTTCAGAAACACATCCGGTATTCACATACAATCAGTGCAGATTCAATCTGCTTCTCGAGACAATTTATTATCCATTACATAAGCCAAATAAGCTTCGCACCCTTTTCTCACATATACGGGCTAACATCGAGGATATAATCAGAGGAAACCCACTTGTATCCTTGGATTCAATTCTAATGATCTCACCGCTACGATGTCTCAAATCAATAAGCTTTCTTTTGCAATTCACCTGCGTCATGCGAAGTTAACGATCCATTCCCAAAATTATATCAAACTCATCGAAAGGCAACGACATTAAATCGATCGAAGCAAAAATCCCGAATCATCAATGGGCAACTTTTACACACTTTATTAACAAACACACATCTACCCAAAGGATTGGATCGCGAATCACAAACTCGATGACTCAATGGCGAGTCTTATTGAATACGAGTTTCACATACATATGAATGGGTCAAACCAGGATCAATCAATGCAATCACAGTAGTATTATAAAGGGTAAAAGTACCAGTAATGACATCCGGAGAAGCGAGATCCTCTAGCTCGAGTAACATAAGCTCTAGCTAGAGCTCTAGCCTCAGATTGATCTGTTGTGTTCTTTGTCCCTCTCTGACTACCACCTACTGTAATATCCCGGGTTAAGGGGTTAATTTATTTCTGGCAATTGTTGCATGTTTATTTCTTGCTATGATGTTGTTTGGGTGTTTTCAGGGCTTAGCCGTAGACTAGGAGTGTGCCTGAGTAGGTGGATAAGTTTTTATTTTTGGGCTTTAGGGGATAGGAGCTGAAGGAGATGGGGTTTTTAATTAAATTAAGTGAATCTAAAGCACAAATAAGGAGCTAGCAAAGTGGCAAGCATGCGCCACATGGAGTGTGTGTGTGTGGCGTCATCTACAAGGGGGAGGTCTTGTGTTCAAGTCGTGTGAATCCCACCCCTTTTGACTCCCATTTTGGACGGCATGGAGGAAGAGGTTGTGGGCAACTTGAACTCTACCATGGACTTGGTCAACATATTCAAAAGAGGGGTGGAGAGTGAAAGTAGGAGGAAGACTTGGTAAACTCATTTGAATTGAATGGTGTGGAGTGTTGTGGGGATTATGGCGAATTTTTGGGGTGTTTGGAGTGGGGAGTGGGCGGCTTGGTGTGGTGTTGGAGGTCTTGAAATGCATTTTCCCCATTTGGTGCATATTCGGTCTTTGTTTGTAAAACAAAAGTCTCATTTTGGTTTTGTTAGTCAAATTTTCTTCCAAGGTTTTTCTCTCATCTTTTGCACTTCTTGAAGTCGAAACACCAAACCCCTATAGTAGCAGAAACTTCATTTGCTTCTTCCATTTTCTTCTTGAAACCGAAAGTCCAAGTTGCATATACCGAAATTTGCCTTATTCTTTTGGTACTCTCAATAGCCGAATGTTCTCTCCTCTTTCACCTCTCTTTCTTCTTGAAGCTTTGTGTCCAAAAACTAGTGATCATTCCTCTCATTTTCTTCTTTTTGCTTTCACAACCCTTGTGCGAATTCTCCTTTGTTTCATACCATTTCTTCTTGGAAATTTCTCTTCTAAACACACCTTATTCTTTTCTTCCCTTTTCAAACCGAAAGTGACCCCCTCCACTCATCTCTCTTCGTTTCATCTCTTTTCCAAAACCATTAGTAGAATCCTCCTTGTGTTGGTAGATTATTGGGTGTTGTTGGGTGATTGTGTTCAATCGGTCTTGTAAAGGGTAAGTACTAGGCCAATGGCCATTTCCTTTCTCTAGTATTTTACCGATTTTTGGTATGATAAGGTGACTTTGGTATCGGGTAAAAATGTATTAACTTCTTGTAAGTAATTGTTTTCGATAGGGTCCCTTGGGTTCGAAATCAAGCAAGGCGAGGCTTCTTACTCATTAAGCAATCGGTAAGTGAGGTGAAATGATTACTCGTGGTTGATTTGTTTAGTTTCGATTATGAATATGGTTTCAAGGATTAACCACTTTCTTTCTAGGGAAAGCGATTCTTTGAAAGAACCCTTTGTTGGATTCGGTTTGGTAGGAAACCAAATCCGAGTTAAGGTAAGGTAAACCGGTGTACCCTTTGATTTATTTGGTTATGGCGAATGATATGTGTGCTAACCCTTTGGTTGGTTGATTTTAGGATCAAGTTGTCAAGGTGGTCGAGGGTCTTAGGCCGGTTCTTAGTATTAAAACCTCCGCTAATTGGTGTGTAAACTAACACACTTACTTTAGTAATATAATTGATAACCGGTGTGATGATTAATGAAAGCAGTGATGATTGATGTGATACCCTAATGGGTATGATTACGGACTCGGGTAAGTCAAGATTATTATTATGAGTTTCTTGATGATCTATATGATACCATGGTTGTGGATATATGTGACATGGGGTATGAGTTTAGACATATTAGCATGATATGCATGATTATATGATATGTATGATTCCATGAGTGTGGTATGTTGATGGGTGATACGAGTGGAGGGAGCAGTGATATTTTGTGCTGACGAGCACCAGTGTTTTGGTAACACACTTTGTGACTTTGGGTCACCAAAGGTTTGGCACCTCCAGAGGTTTGGTACCTCAGCGTCTCGTCCCTGTGGTTAACACCACCGTGGGTTGGCCCCACTTGTGAGATATGAGATTGACGCCAATGATTTGGTATCACACGATGGGTTGGCCCCATCAATGATTTGTGACTACGGTCACCGTGCTTTAGTAGCACAATTGTGTCTTTGGGACACGGAGGTTTGGCACCTTATTGCGACTTGTCCTGTGGTTTAACCACCGTGGGTTGGCCCCACATGAGATATGGGATCGTCTGCTAGTGATTTGGTATCACACGATGGGTTGGCCCCATCATTGGATTTGTGACTACGGTCACCAGTGCTTTGGTAGCACAATTGTGTCTTTGGGACACCAGTGTTTTGGTAACACATTGTGACTATATGTCACCGGTGGTTTGGCACCACCAGGTGGTTTGGTACCACACGGGTAGAAAAGCGATGTGGATGGTTAGGTCGGGTTGCATTAATTATGTTGCTTTGTATGATGTGTGATAGCATGTTGTTCTTCTAGAGCGGGATTTACACCTTGAGTCACTCGACTCACCCTCTCCTTTGACTTTTCAAGTGACGCTTAGACGCGCCATGGGCCGGGATGGACTCGAGGTGCTCATGCCATCTTGAAATAAAGTTTTGCTCGACTTTTAAGAAAGTTGGTACTTAAGTTTTATTATTACTATTTGGTTTTATTTGGGTTGTAAATGGCCTTTTAAATTATGTTTCGCTTATTTATTAAGTTAGATTTATAATATGCTTTAACAAACTACTTGAGTTAAAATGTGCTAAAACTTGGAAAGACAACGTTTTCAAAGCGCAAAACGATGTTTTAAACTATACCATCGGGTATCATACTATAACTTAGAACAAAATGGACTCGAATTGTTTTTCTAACTTAAATATGGTTTTCTACTAAGACGAAATCTTTTAGTAATAATATGACACGACTTAAACTTCAAACCGATATAAATTAGTTTTACCTACACTTCAGATAAATTTTCAAAGCTCTCGGGGTTTTTTCAAAAACAACGTGAATTTTTAATCCAAACCTACTCAAGTTTTCCTCAAATACAAAGTTTCGCAAAGTGTTTCATCGAACTTCTAGACTTCAACCTAAACCGCCCAAAACCTTTTTCCCTGTAGCATACCAGATTCGGTCGTGGTGCATTGACCGGGTTTGGGGTGTTACATTTAATGGTATCGAGCTAAGTTCAAAGCTCACCA
Organism: Gossypium rotundifolium; assembly: GCA_025506655.1. Taxonomy (NCBI): domain Eukaryota; kingdom Viridiplantae; phylum Streptophyta; class Magnoliopsida; order Malvales; family Malvaceae; genus Gossypium; species Gossypium rotundifolium. The sequence continues at coordinate 117,003,675 of CP106727.1, read as the reverse complement.
GGGCCCGAGGCCCAAAATGTTTTAAAACTATAGTCTTCAAGCATTACATTTTAAAAAGTATGGTCTCGAAAGGCATGACACCGAGTCACCGCACCCGCCTGCCTGTAAGTACCGTACTATTGGTTGTGATATTAATTGATATGATTGAATGGCTAGTGATAGTAAGATTACTTTAGAGACCAAACCGATAGGACTTTGTGGACTCATGAAAACAAAGCTTCTTTAAAAATTCATAAGACTTTGCTTTAAACACAATGGAATAATGATCGATACATAAAATTCTCTAATTCGATTTAGATTTAGTCATGAGTACCGAGGTGGACGTGGTCGTGGGCGTGGTCGCAGAGGATGATCGCTTCGAGCCCGTAGGTTCAAGGTGGTTCGAGAGAATGAGATACCGATTCGCCACCACCGGAGGTGGTGAGTTCGAGAGCGAGCCGGCGATGACGCAGTGTCACGAGCGATCTTTGCGGGTGTTAGAAAGGGTAGTGGAGCGGTGGAGGTGTAGGAGTTAGGAAATCGTGCTGGCGACTTGGGCAAGCGGGGCTGAATTCTTTCGGGTGTCTCGGTGTTGCTCCTAGCACTCTTGATCTTGGCTAGAAGCGACGAGAGCGGATCATGGACGATCTGGACCTAACGGTGAGGAGAAATTAAAGGGGATCGTATCACTTCTTGGGATGAGTCATACCGGTGGTGGCTCACGGTCCGTGATAATACCGCACCAAGATCGACATGGGACTATTTTCGGCCGCTTATCGAGAAAAAATACGTCGGAGCTAATTACATAAATGAGCAATGAAAGCATTTCGAAGTTAGTCGAGGGAGCAAATCGTAGCCGAGTCGAGGCGAGTTTCGAGGTCGAGTCGGTATGCGGGGTATGGTGGCCATGAGCATGAGAGATGCGTTCGCTTCGAGGATGGCTGCGAGACGAACCGAGGTGATAATTGCGCCCAATGGGAGCGTGAATTTGCGCTTCTAGTTGAAAAGCGAAGGTTGCCGAGGGCATTAAAGAGTCGTGAGGCGGTATGGATAGAAACCGTCACAAAGGAGTTTTGGATCTTCCGGGTCATCGAATAATCGCCAGAAGAGGGCTAGACCGAGTGGGCGAATCGATCGTGTAGGTTTGTTCTTTGTTAGGCGGGGACCGCCGCATTGTAACCGCTAGGGAAGGCTCATTGGGGAGGATGTTGGGTGATGGTAGAGGTTGTTTTGAGTGTGGCTCATTGGACCACCGAGTGAGGGATTGTCCGTGCAAGTTAGCTAGAATTGGTCCGAGAATCGGGCGTGTCGATCTGAAATAATGGACCACCGCAGAGGGCCGAGGTAATGGCGAGAGGAGGTAATAGCTCTGGTGGGGCCGTGGAGCACCGCAAGAGGTGCGAGTAGTTCTGAGGCCGAACTGACTGGATTGGTATATCTTTGCGGCGCGAGAGGAGGGGCCTTGCCGGACGTCATCACCGAGACGTTTTGATTTTGGTTCTCCTTATACTACTTTAATTGATGTGGGTTCTACGCACTCTTATGTTGCCAGTAGTATAGTAGAGACAATGGATTTAGACTCTGAGATATCTTCTAGGCAGATGACCGTAATAAGCCCTCTAGGTCACTCTGTAGTGGTAGATAAACTATATAGAGACGTACCTCTAGAACTCCAAGGGTATCTTTAGGTCGATCGATGGAGCTAGCTTGGGAAGTTCGATTTGATTTTGGGGATGGATGGTGAGTAAGCACCAAAGCGAAGTTGGATCAAGCACTAAGCGCATGGTTACGAGCACGTTGAGGGTGATGAAGTAGTTCGATCGGTAATAGGAGAAACTACTGTCCAATGTGGTATCTGCCTCGAAAATCGAGAAAATGGTCGAAGAAGGTCATGAAGCATATATGGTGCATGTGTATGCCTTGGAGACTAAGGAGTCTGCTGTGGAGACGGTTCGGATAGTTAGGGAATTTGTGGATGTGTTTCCTGAGGAGCTTTCGGGTTTGCCACGAGATCGAGAGGTAAAATTCGTAATAGATCATTACTTAATCGCACTGTATCCATTGCTCCGTACAGGATGGCACCTAAAGAATTAGTGGAGCTTAAGGCTCAAATCCAGGAGTTATTGGACCGAGGCTTTATCAGGCCAAGTATTTCGCCGTGGGGAGCGCCGGTACTCTTTGTAAAGAAGAAAGACGGTACTATGCGGATGTGCATAGACTACCGCCAACTAAATAAGCTGACGATTAAAAACAAGTATCCACTGCCTCGGATAGATGACTTGTTTGATCAGCTGAAGGAGGCGTCGGTTTTCTCGAAGATCGACCTAAGGTCTGGGTATCACCAGTTGAAGGTAAAAGAGGCGGATATCGTAAGGCGACATTTCATTTTCGGTATGGGCATTTTGAGTTCTTGGTTATGCCGTTCGGGTTGACTAATGCACCTGCTTTCATGGATCGATGAGCGGTGTTCCAAAGATATCTAGATCGATTCGTGGTGGTTTTTATCGACGACACCTTGGTATACTCAGGGCGAGGAAGAGCATGATGCTCATTTACGGTGGTATTGCAGATTCTAAGGGAGAAAGCATTTCTATGCGAAGTTCGATAAATCGAGTTACGGCTCGGGGAGGTGACATTCTTGGGTCATGTAGTGTCGATGAGGGATTAGAGTGGACCCCGCAAGATAGAAGCGGTTTTGGATTGGAAGCCGCCTAAGTCGATGCGGAGATTCGGAGTTTTACGGGCTTGGCGGGATACTACCAAGATTTGTAGAGGGTTTCGTTGATCGCGTATAATGACCAAATTATTGAGAAAGGGAGTTCCGTTTAGTTGGGTGAGAAGCAACAGGAGAGCTTCGACAAGTTGAAGAAGATTTTGACCGAAGCTCGGTTCGATTCAACTTTGAGGTTGGTAAGGAATTTACTGATGTCTTCGCGATGCATCACATCTGAGCTTGGGTTGTGTCTTGATGCGGGAAGGAAGGTTGTGGCTTACGCATCCCGGCAATGAGACCACATGAGGTCAATTATCCTACGCACGATCCGGAGTTAGCAATTGTAGTATTTGCCTTAAAGATATGGAGGCATTACTTATGCGGAGAAAGATCGATAGTCTATCTGACCATAAGAGTCTGAAGTACCTTGACTCGAGAAAGACTTGAATCGAGACGGTGGCGTGGATTGAGCTGGCGAAAGACTACGATTGCTCAATTGAGTATCATCCGCAAGGCTAACGCCGTGGCGACGCGTTGAGCCGTAAGGTTGTTTGGATTTAAGGCGTTGTTTGCCCACTTGAGTTTGTACGACGACGGAGTATTCAGCGAAGCTGCAGTTAAGCCTACTTAGGTTGAGCGGATCGAGAAAAGCGTTGTTAGATGAGGTTTTGGCGCTTGAAGACTCGGTGCGAGTGATGGGTTGAAGGGTATAGCTTGTCTAATGATGGGGTTACGTGTTTCGGGAAGGCTTGTATGCCGAGAGATGCTGAATTGAGGCAAAAGATTCTTCAGGATGCTCATAGCAGCCCCTACGCTATGCATCCTGGAGGTAGCAAAATGTATAAGGATCTCGAGGAACGATTACGGTGGTAAGATGCAAAAAGGAGGTGACAGAGTTTGTAGGAAAGTGTCTGACATGTCAGCAGGTCAAGGCTGAGCATCAGTTGCCGTCTGGGTTGCTTCAGCCAGTAAAGATTCCACAGTGGAAGTGGGAAAGGATCACTATGGATTTCGTCAGTGGATTACCGCTTACCGAGCAAGAAGGATTCATCAGGTAATTGTGGATCGGTGACTAAATCAGCTCACTTTATTCCGGTGAGGGTGGATTACTCACTACAGAGGTTGGCAAAGCTGTATGTATCGGAGATAGTGAGACTGCACGGGGTGCCAGTATCGATCATCTCGGATAGGGATCCGAGATTCACGTCAAGGTTTTGGAAGGCGTTACATCGAGCTCGGGTACACGTTAGATTTCAAAGACCTGACATTTCATCCGCAGACTAACGGGCAATCGAAAGGGTTATCTGATCTTGGAGGACATGCTTGAGGGTGTGTATTGGACTTGAGGGTAGTTGGGAGGAGTATCTCTGGTTGGTGAATTCGCCTACAACAACAACTACCAAGCGAGCATCAAGATGGCACCTTATGAGGCGTTATGCGGTAGGAAGTGTCGTTCACCTACTTGTTGGAGCGAGTTAAGTGAGCGTCGCTTATTGGGACGAGTTGGTGGTGAGACCAAAGATAAGGTTAAGTTGATCTGAGCTCGATTGAAGGAAGCTTCGACCGCGAAGTCCTATCCGATCTTAAGGGAGAGATATTGAGTTTGTTTGTGGGAGATCGGGTTTTCTGAAGGTCTCACCGTGGAAGAAAGTATTAAGGTTCGGGAAGAAAGGCAAGCTAAGTCCGAGGTTTATTGGGCGTATAAGGTATTAAGACGAGTGGGACCGATTGCATATCATTTCGAGTTGCCGAAAGTTAAGTCGATTCACGACGTGTTCCACGTTCGATGCTTCGTCGATATCGTTCGATCCATCACATGTGGTAACAGAGAGGAGATCAAGTAAATCCAGATATGTCCATGAGGAAGAGCTGTATAGATTTTGGATCGGGATGTGAAGGTTCTACGAGGAAGTGCATGCCTCGGTTAAGGTTCTTTAGCGGAATCATGGCGTGGAAGAAGCGGCGTGGGAACCCGAGGAAATGATGAGACAACAATACCCGCAACTCTTGACGACTGTAATTTCGAGGTCAAAATTATTTTAAGGGGTAGAAGCGTAATATCCGGGTTAAGGGGTTAATTTATTTCGCAATTGTTGCATGTTTATTTCTTGCTATGATGTTGTTTGGGTGTTTTGGCTTAGCCAGTAGACTAGAGTGTGCTGAGTAGGTGGATAAGTTTTTATTTTGGGCTTTAGGGGATAGGAGCTGAAGGAGATGGGGTTTTAATTAAATTAAGTGAATCTAAAGCACAAATAAGGAGCTAGCAAAGTGGCAAGCATGCGCCACATGGAGTGTGTGTGTGTGCGTCATCTACAAGGGGAGGTCTTGTGTTCAAGTCGTGTGAATCCCACCCTTTGACTCCCATTTTGGGCGGCATGGAGGAAGAGGTTGTGGGCAACTTGAACTCTACCATGGACTTGGTCAACATATTCAAAGAGGGTGGAGAGTGAAAGTAGGAGGAAGACTTGGTAAACTCATTTGAATTGAGTGGTGTGGAGTGTTGTGGGGATTATGGCCAAATTTTGGGGTGTTTGGAGTGGGGAGTGGGCGGCTTGGTGTGGTGTTGGAGGTCTTAGAAATGCATTTTCCCATTTGGTGCATATTCGGTCTTTGTTTGTAAAACAAAAGTCTCATTTTGGTTTTATTAGCAGAAATTTTCTTCCAAGGTTTTCTCTCATCTTTTGCACTTCTTGAAGTGAAAACACCAAACCCTATAGTAGCTTAAACTTCATTTGCTTCTTCCATTTTCTTCTTGAAAACCAAAGTCCAAGTTGCATATACCGAAATTTGCCTTATTCTTTTGGTACTCTCAATAGCCAGAATGTTCTCTCCTCTTTCACCTCTCTTTCTTCTTGAAGCTTTGTGGCCAAAACTAGTGATCATTCCTCTCATTTTCTTCTTTTGCTTTCACAACCCTTGTGTCAATTCTCCTTTGTTTCATACCATTTCTTCTGGAAATTTCTCTTCTTCTAAACACACCTTATTCTTTTCTTCCCCTTTTCAAAACCGAAAGTGACCCCCCTCCACTCATCTCTCTTCGTTTCATCTCTTTTTCCAAAACCAGTTAGCCGAATCCTCCTTGTGTTGGCCGATTATTGGGTGTTGTTGGGTGATTGTGTTCAATCGGTCTTGTAAAGGGTAAGTACTAGGCCGAATGGCCATTTCCCTTTCTCTAGTATTTTACCGATTTTTGGTATGATAAGGGCTGACTTTGGTATCGGGTAAAAGGTATTAACTTCTTGTAAGTAATTGTTTTCGTATAGGGTCCCTTTGGTTCGAAATCAAGCAAGGCGAGGCTTCTTACTCTGTTAAGCAATCGGTAAGTGAGGTGAAATGATTACTCGTGGTTGATTTGTTTAGTTTTGATTATGAATATGGTTTCAAGGATTAACCACTTTCTTTCTAGGGAAAGCCGATTCTTTGAAAGAACCCTTTGTTGGATTCGGTTTGGTAGGAAACCAAATCCGAGTTAAGGTAAGGGTAAACCTGTACCCTTTGGTTTATTTGGTTATGGTAGAATGATATGTGTGCTAACCCTTTGGTTGGTTGATTTTAGGATCAAGTTGTCAAGGTGGTCGAGGGTCTTAGACCGGTTCTTAGTTTTAAAACCTCCGCTAATTGGTGTGTAAACTAACACATACATTTAGTAATATAATTGATAACCTGGTGTGATGATTAATGAAACAAGTGATGATTGATGTGATACCCTAATGGGTATGATTACGGACTCGGGTAAGTCAAGATATTATTATGAGTTTCTTGATGATCTATATGATACCATGGTTGTGGATATATGTGACATGGGGTATGAGTTTAGACATATTAGCATGATATGCATGATTATATGATATGTATGATTCCATGAGTGTGGTATGTTGATGGGTGATACGAGTGGAGGGAGCGGTGATATTTTGTCTTGTGAGCACCGAGTGTTTTGGTAACACACTTTGTGACTTTGGGTCACCGAGGTTTAGCACCTCCAGAGGTTTGGTACCTCGGCGTCTTGTCCCTGTGGTTAACACCACCGTGGGTTGGCCCCACTTGTGAGATATGGGATTGGCGCCATGATTTGGTATCACACGATGGGTTGGCCCCATCAGATTTGTGACTACGGTCACCATGCTTTGGTAGCACAATTGTGTCTTTGGGACACGAGAGGTTTGGCACCTCATTGCGACTTGTCCACGTGGTTTAACCACCGTGGGTTGGCCCACATGAGATATGGGATCGCCTCGCTAGTGATTTGGTATCACACGATGGGTTGGCCCCATCATTGGATTTGTGACTACGGTCACCGTGCTTTGGTAGCACAATTGTGTCTTTGGGACACCAGGTGTTTTGGTAACACATTGTGACTATATGTCACCGGTGGTTTGGCACCACCAAAGGTTTGGTACCACACGGGTAGAAAAGGCGATGTGGATGGTTAGGTCGGGTTGCATTAATTATGTTGCTTTGTATGATGTGTGATAGCATGTTGTTCTTCGGGAGCGGGATTTACACACTGAGTCACTCGAGTCACCCTCTCCTTTGACTTTTCAGGTGACGCTTAGACGCGGACATGGAGCCGGGATGGACTCGAGGTGCTCATGCCATACTGAAATAAAGTTTTGCTCAGACTTTTAAGAAAGTTGGTACTTAAGTTTTATTATTACTATTTGGTTTTATTTGGGTTGTAAATGGCCTTTTAAATTATGTTTCGTTTACGATTAAGTTAGATTTATAATATGCTTTAACAAACTACTTGAGTTAAAATGTGCTAAAACTTGGAAAGACAACGTTTTCAAAACTGCAAAACGATGTTTTAAACTATACCATCGGGTATCATACTATAACTTAGAACAAAATGGACTCGAATTGTTTTTCTAACTTAAATATGGTTTTATACTAAGACGAAATCTTTTAGTAATAATATGACACGACTTAAACTTCAAACCGATATAAATTAGTTTTACCTACACTTGAGATAAATTTTCAAAGCTCTCGGGTTTTTTCAAAAACAACGTGAATTTTAATCCAAACCTACTCAAGTTTTCCTCAAATACAAAGTTTCGCAAAGTGTTTCATCGAACTTCTAGACTTCAACCTAAACCGCCCAAAACCTTTTTCCCTGTAGCATACCAGATTCGGTCGTGGTGCATTGACCGGGTTTGGGGTGTTACACCTACATTACCAGAATGCCTGGGTGGTCTGCCTCGTACTGATGCACTACTCGATCTAGAGTTTTGTGCTGTATTCGTCTCAGCTAACAACGGGCACTCTCGAATAAAATGGTCTGAGGATCCACATTTAAAACAGGACCGGTCACGAACTCTACAACTCCCAGAATGCCATTTTCCACAATGTTTGCATTCAACTCGATTTTGTAGGACGTTACCAACATTGGCCATCGAGGTAGCTCGGAGCCCAATGGAGGTCAATCACGTCTAAATGAATCTGAAGTAGCTTTGTGTCGACTAGAGTCATCTCTAAACTTCTTAGATGTGGAATGGAAATTCTTACCCGACGATCTTTTACGGGTGTCTCTAGCTTTTGTCTCAGCCTTTCTTTTCTCCTTTCCAAGCTCTTCAGCTTTGCAAGCTCGCTCTGCGAGTGTCACAAACTCTTTGATTTCAAGAATTCCAACAAGCAACTTTAATTCTTCATTCAAACCATCTTCAAACCTTTTGCACATAATGGCTTCGGTTGATACACATTCCCGAGCATATCGGCTCAATCTGACAAATTTTCGCTCATATTCATCCACGGTCATTTGCCCTATTTTAGTTCAAGAAATTCTTTGCGTTTACGGTCAATAAACCTCGATGATATATTTCTTGAATTCATTCTCAAATAAATCCCATGTCACTTTTTCTTTTGGAACCATCGATACTAGTGTAATCCACCGGTGATAGGCGGTGTCCCAAGTAATGATATAGCACATTTTAAACATTCATCCGGAGCACAGATAACTCATCAAGTACCGAATAGTGTTATCAAGCCACATTTCACTGCTCGCATCATCATTATCATTAGCCTTGAATTCCTCAACCCCAAATTTTCTGATTTTATCAACAGGGGGCCTACTAAATCTCATTGGATCTATCATCGGGGTTGCTAAAGGTATCGGAGTCGAATTATTCGGGGGTGGAGGTTGTTGTACAGTCGGATTATTCTGAGCAAACTGGGTAAACCATTCATTCATCATTTGGTAGAAGGCTTGTTTAGCCTCTCCTCGTGGTTACCCGTGAATCGGTTGAGAGACTAATGGTGCCGATCCATGTGCGAGACCAGAGCAACACTCTCCACATCATCACCACGGCTCTATCGGGATCGAATCCATTTACTATATAAAATACAATTGAAATTGTCAAGTCACCACACTATCAATATATATAACTATGGCATGTATAGCTAGACTCACACGCTTACGGTAGTCTTAGAATCGACTAAACCATAAGCTCGATACCAATAAATTGTAACACCCCAACCCATATCCGCTGTCGTAATAGGGTTACTAGGCATTACCGATCAAAACACGCCCACATAGCCATTTATCATTTTTCATACACAAGGTTATATCAATTTCTATACGATATAACTTCTAAATCCAATAGCAATCATCCGCTAAATCATATTAGTTAAATTTGCACATATGGAACACACAACTAGATAAATTTATCATGCTTAGTTACTTATAATACATATACCAACTATGCTTCAAATTTCAACCATATTAATATCATCTATATATATATATCCACATAATCGAATTAGCTAATATGCAACAAAGCCATGTTACATGTACTTAATACATATGACTCTAATATTAATGGCATTTCTATACTTAAAACATATTAAAGATATATCATTATATTTCATACATCAATATATGTCAATATATCTATTTCATTAGTTGAATATCAAACATATCATTTCATTCCTTCTACACAAGCACATAATAAAACCATTCAAACCATATTACATTAATTATTATGCAATCACATATGCGACTTTAGTAACATTACAACATGGTAGAACATACTATTGATGCATATATATATATATATATATATGCGATTTTACCCTAAAATCAAAAGCCATTTTTAACATTTGAACACAAATAACATTTCAATGTACACCTAATTCACATATATATTAGTATACCTAAACTTCATATTTCATCTTATTAACTAATCATTGATTCAGTCACACCATAATCAAGATCATATGCTTATCAAAATGAACCAAATATCGTAACCGAATTTACAACCACACATGTACGCATACCTATATTAATATTAACATCAAATTGGCACTTTTAACTATCCAATAAAACTAACCAAAAAATACCTAAATCATAACCTTCATTTACCATTTGGATCCATACCAAAACAATCAACAAAAATAGTCATGAAACATGTTCATTACTTATCATTTAGCAATCGAACCTATATAGCCAATACACAATCAAATACATATCCATCATTTTACCTCATTACCATGCCAAATTATACCATCATCCACCACCCAAATTATTCTACATTTCATACTTCCAAAAGAGCTAACTATTAAACCTATTATACATCATACTTACCATTTCTCATTGCCGAATCATATAACCAAACATCACAAAAATATATACTAAAAAAAAAAAACATGCTTTCAAAATAAGTTTAGGTCATAGCCACATACACACAAGCTTTAACATTATAATCAAGCCATTTTTGCATGGCTATCTATATACAAATTTCAAAACCAAACATATAAAAACCAGCCTATACATGCCATAGGTTCGAAGTTCAAGTTTTTAAAATACCAAAATAGCGATCGATAGTGTGGTCGACTGTCTTGACGATCCCGTTGAGTAGGTAGCCTTAACCTAATCTATAAAACAGAGGAGAACATTACACACAAATAAGTTTACTAACTTAGTAAGTCCCAAGCTCAAAATGATACTACATTCAATCACTTAAACATTTAAATCATTCATCTCAATCATGTTATCATATTAAAATTTCTTACACCTTTAGCACTACTATTTGAAAACCGAATCTCCATAATAGTACATTCAAGCTCAAACTCAATCATATAATACTTGTGCACATCAATCGAAATCTCAAATATACATATCACTATACTCGTAATATTAGTTAAACTTTAGTAACATCAAACGTATCAAACCTTACTTACTTACCTGAGCCTTTAACTAAACACTTTAGCTACGATTTACCTTGATCAATAATTCGGTTTCTCCTTTGTAAAACACATCACCAAGATAGAGCACATTAGGCATTAAAGCCCAAAATAAATCAAGCAACACAGGCACGCTAGGCACGAAGCTCGAAATAAATCACCTAAGATGAAGCCCGCTAGGCATTAAAGCCCAAAATAGATCAAAGACGAAGCACGCTAGGCATTAAAGCCCAAAATAGATCAAACGCGACAAAGCTCGCTAGGCAATAAGCTCGAACATGTCACCTAAGCACTAGGCACGCTAGGCATTTAGCCCGAATTCAACGCATTTAACATTTTAATACACTTCACTTAATACTAAAATCACCACAACTTATATACTTCATACAACTTTCATTTATCAACCAAACTTACTTACTTACATCACATTTAACAAATTAAACTCATTATCAATTTATACTACCACATTCGCCAACACACATTTTATGCTTTAAATTTCCTAACTTTATCATATGCAATGTTCATAAATATTCCTTTAGTATACACTTGCTTAAGGACTTACCTCGGTTGTCGATAGACCGTGCAAATCGGCTATTCGAGAACCTTCGTCTTTCCCCGATCCAAATCCATTTTTCTTTGCTTTTGATCTAAAACACATTCAAATTTAGCTCATTCAAGTACATTTCATCTCAATTTAGTCCCTAAGCACATAAATAGGAAAATTACCATTTTACCCCTACTATTTCAATACTTTGCAATTTAGTCCTATTTTCATAAAACTCAAAATACATCAAATTTCCCCATACTCCTTAAGGGCCGAATATATATGAGGACTATACAAGTCCATTTATTTCATTTATTTTGCAATTAAGCCCTATAAATTTTATTTTTACAATTTAGCCCTAAAACACAAATTCACCAAAACTTCCAACACATAATATACTAATTTTTAACCTATCTATCATCTAACATCATCAAGCATCATAAACCTCAAGAATTTATCAATGGCTGATTCATACATACACAATAATCTTAGAAATTCTAGCATGGGTCGGGTAATATACTAAGCAACGATCTCAAAAACGTAAAAATTAACAAAAACCGAGCTAGATTTCTTACCTATTTAAGCTTGAACAAGGCCGAATGTTTCAAAGCTTTTCTCCCCTTTTTCTTTTGTGTTTTTCAGCCAAAGATGAACAAGACATGGCTTTTTAATTGTTTGTTTTATTTACATATATTTATTAGTTTATTTTAACATATAATGCAATATTATATATTATAAAACTCAAACACTATTACATGCATCAAGGTGGCTACCATTAACCTAAAAATGGGCTAATATTAATACCTCACATTAAAAAGCCATGCTCAATTTAACACTTTACACTTTAGTTGGCCACTTTTACTTTTTACGCGATTAAGTCCTTTTTATCAAATTCAATACTTAAACGATAAAATTTTTCTACGAAACTTTCCCACATATAAATTCATATATAATAAGCACTAAATATAATATTTAAATATTTCTCGAGTTTGGATTTGTGGTCCTGAAACCACCGTTCCGATTAGGGTCAGATTCGGTCTGTTACACATATGGTTATAGAAATTTCGACATCCTTAAAGAAAGCAAGAGATCAATTTTGGGATTTGAATAATAGGGAAATCGACAACAAGGTCAAGAGATCTAGCATCGTAGATCGGATCTTCGGGATCTAGGATTCGTGGTAGAAACAGGTGTGTAAGATCTCTCTACACACTTTATTAATTTACATGACTTTAATGTTTGCCTTAATCTTTTGGTTGTGATTAGCTTGTGGCATAATTTTGGACTTCGGGTAAGTCCCCTGACTTGTGATTTTTTATATTCTATTTGCATGCCATCACATGATATTAAATGCTATGACATGATGATTGATGTATAAGCATGTGATGGTGGGATTGATGAGAGGAGGGGGATGAATTATGGACTGTCGTCAGTGGTTTTAACCACAAGATGGGTTGGCCCCATCAGATTATTTGTGACCTATGGTCATCAGTGGTTTTGACCACAACGATTGATTATTTGTGACTAAGTCCCAGTGGTTTGGTACCACCAGTGGTTTTGACCACATTTGATATATTGTGACCTATGGTCATCAGTGGTTTTGACCACACGATGGGTTGGCCCCATCATTTGATTTGTGACTCTAAGTCATCAGTGGTTTTGACCACCAGTGGTTTTGACCACACGGGGTAGTTAAGGAGTATGGATGGTTAGGTTGGGTTGCATGTGCATGTTTATTAATGACTTGTGTATGAGTCGCTTTCTTGGGTGGGGATTACACACGAGTCTTGGTGACTCACCCCTTTCCTTAACATTTTGCGATGAATAGATCGCGGAGATGGAGCCGGAGAGGACTCGAGGCGGCCATGCTTATTGTTGGATTTGATTTACTTTACTATTGTTAAAATTAATTATTTTCTAAGTCTTTTATTTTGGGATTGTAATAAGGCCGCTATTATTATTTTGGATGTTTGTTTCACTGTTTTATTTTACCTATGTTATGTTACAAATGGAATTTTATACATATTAATTGAATCGGTTAAAAGTAACCTTTTCAAACTTAACAAATTTAACGGGTTTTCCAAGAAGTTAACATCGGGTAACAAAATTCACCAAGTCAATTATAACCTTGACGATTTTAAAATTTTAAATGATCAAATGTTTTCAAAGGCTTTCAACACAACCATGATTATAATAAGCCCAACTAAGTTTTCAAACACCGTTTCAAAAACCTTTGCCATATTTTAACAAGTTTTCACCAGAAAATCAATGTCTTTCAAAATGCTTTTACTCCGTGACATACCAGATCCGATCAGGGCTCATGGGCCGGGTTTGGGGTGTTACATTTTTAGTATCAGAGCCCGGTTCAAAACTCAACTGTGGGGGCCCAAGGCCCAAAATGTTTTGGTTATGATAGTAGGCCTTATTGAAATGTTTTGGAAATTGTTTTTGGCTTGTACAGCATGGCACCGAGTCTCCGGCACCTATCTGCCCAGGTAAGTAATTCTATCCATTTTTGTGAATATTTGATGAGGGGTAGAAGGGTAAATTGGGAACGTAGACTATTAGAATAGAAATTATTGAACCCTAGGGCTAGCATACCTCAACTAAGCATAAGATTTAATAATTACCTAAACAACCCTGTGAGTTGTCACTAAGCAAGGGATGTGGCAATCGTTATACGCATGTCTAGGATTGGATTCGGTCGGGGCTGGTATTTAAGCAGTCCTCGTGACTCACCTCCTACTCACTTGAATCCTACCTGGTGCGTAGTAACGATTCATCCTAGCTGAAGATGACACACTCACAGGCTAAACTTAATAACTAAAACCCGAAAGGGACTAGCCGTTTTATTTTGAAATAATTAAAACCTTATTTTTTTAAGAAAATGACCAAAATACCCCTCAATTTGAAAAATGACTAAAATACCCCTGGCTTGTAAACTACCAAAATGCTCTCCATATGAAAAATTTTCAAATAGAAATTTTCAAAATGTCCTCCTTTTGTGAAATCACCTAGAACCCAATTTTTGGAAACCATTTTGTGAAAATACCTTGATTATGTGAAATTACTAAAATACCCTTAAGGGTAAAATTACGAAAATGCCCTTGAATTATGAAATTCCCAAAATACCCACAGTTTTAATCAAAATTTTCATCACATAAAAAGTACCCAAAAACCTTAAATTGCAAAAGCATCATGATTTTAGAAAATTACAAAATTGCCCCTAACCGACAAGATTACAATAATGACTCTAAATTTCAAAAATTTTACAATACCATCAATCTGGGAAATAAATTCTTAAAAAGAACCTTCAAAGTTTTACAACATTTGAAATATCTCTGATTTGCTAAATTTTATAAATTCACCCCGATTTGTGAAAAATTACCAAAATGCCCCTGAACTTTAAAATTACCAAAATACCTCGATTTTTAAAATTTTCCAAAATACCCCAGGAATTTAAGTGTTTCAAAATGTTTTTGACAAAATCATCCGAAAACTTTTATTTTTGAAAAATTACGAAAATACCCCTATAGGACAAATTACGAAAATACCCATAGGTAGTGGAAAAACAATCACCATGAAAACTACAACGTCTCTTTGAATGAATGAATGGAAAACTACGTGTGCGTGTATGATACGAAAGAACCACTCCTAAATTCCTTTTCATAAAATTTCTTCGCGGGTAAGTGAAACAAAAGTACTAATTCATAAAAAACTTCTTAAATCAGATTAAAGCGCATCGTTAGATATGAGTTCTAGAGGACGCGATCGTCAAGGACATGGTAGAGAATGTGCCTAGAAAGTATGATAGTTCTTTGAGATCAGAGTGCGCAGCAATAGCGTAGTGTAGTGAGTTAGACTGTACGGATGAACGATAGTAAGTAATTTCGAGGACAAAATTATTTTAAGGGGGGTAGAACTGTAACATCCTAAAAAAAGGCCTATGCATTTCTAGCTTAAATGTACGAAATGACATGTTTTATGAGTTTTGAATAAATTTTGAACATTTTTGGAAGCCTGAGAATGTATGGAAATGTTACATTAAAAAGAGGAAAGTAAACATTTTGGAAACTAAGCTAAAAGAGGAAAGTGAACATTTTGGAAACTAAGTTGAATTAGGAAAGTGAACATGTTAGGAAACCTAAGAAATGTCAAGTTTACAGAGCCGAACAAAAATTTTTGGAAACCTAGAAATGACTTAGAAATGTCGAGTTTTAACATTTAAAAGAGGTAATTAAGGCAAGGAGGCCTTAAAAGAAAAAGTACGTGAAATTTGACACACAAACGGGCTTGGAAAAGTGGCCTGAAGATGCCACTTAGGGCCTTTGGAAATGGCGCCACATACAAGGGTGTTGGGCCTGAGTTCAAGTCACATGGGAAGCAAATAAAATAAGTTTTAATTTTGCTTCTAGAAGCCCAAGAGGTGGACGGTACAAGACTTGCAAAAGAGGAGTTTCACTCTCTTTCAAATTCGGCTAATTAGAAGATAATAAGGATTATACTTTATTTGTTTTAAAATTAAAGAGATAAAGTTATCACATAAGGAAGAGTAGTGGCCAAGCAAAGGATTCTTGTCCTAATTTTGGCTATAAAAGGATGAGACGAGGGCTATTCATTATTCATTCTCCCTCTCTTTTCTTTTGCCAAATATTCTTTCTCCTCTCCTCTGCCAAATTCTTCTTGAGCATCCATTCTTTTCCTCTTCTCTTTTAGCATCCTAGACGATTCCTTCCAAGCCTATTATTCCTCTATTCTTTCATCTTTGAAATTGAATACATAAGGGATCATAGCCGATTGTTCATCAAGTCTCTAAGCCAATCTCAAAGTGGTGTCGGGAGGATCTGTCAATTTCAATATAAAGGGTAAGGATCTATAGTTATAATTGTATTCCTTTCTTTTAAGCCGAAAGTTAGTCTAATCCCTCCTATATCTTATTGATCAAAATATGGAAGGTGAATTTTGGGATTTCAGATCTAAGGTATTTTGACATCTCCATTAATCAAGAAGAGAGTTTCGGGATTTAAAAGATTTAAGGTAAGATATATGTATATTCGGCCAAAGGCCATGTTTATGTTTTAATGTTAGATTAAATCTAACATATGGTTATAGGAATTTCGACATCCTTAAAGAAAGCAAGAGATCAATTTTGGGATTTGAATAATAGGGAAATCAGCAACAAGGTCAAGAGATCTAGCATCGTAGATCGGATCTTCGGGATCTAGGATTTGTGGTAGAAACAGGTGTCTAAGATCTCTCTACACACTTTATTAATTTACATGACTTTAATGTTTGCCTTAATCTTTTGGTTGTGATTAGCTTGTGGCATAATTTTGGATTTCGGGTAAGTCCCCTGACTTGTGATTTTTGATATTCGATTTGCATGCCATCACATGATATTAAATGCTATGACATGATGATTGATGTATAAGCATGTGATGGTGGGATTGATGAGAGGAAGGGGATGAATTATGGACTGTCGTCAGTGGTTTTAACCACAAGATGGGTTGGCCCCATCAAATTATTTGTGACCTATGGTCATCAGTGGTTTTGACCACAACGATTGATTATTTGCGACTAAGTCCCAAGAGTTTGGTACCACCAATGGTTTTGACCACATTTGATATATTGTGACCTATGGTCATCGATGGTTTTGACCACACAATGGGTTGGCCCCATCATTTGATTTGTGACTCTAAGTCATCGATGGTTTTGACCACCAAAGGTTTTGACCACACCGGGTAGTTAAGGAGTATGGATGGTTAGGTTGGGTTGCATGTGCATGTTTATTAATGACTTGTGTATGAGTTGCTTTACGGGTGGGGATTACACATCGAGTCTTGGTGACTCACCCCTTTCCCTTAACATTTTGCGATGAATAGATCACGGAGATGGAGCCGGAGAGGACTCGAGGCGGCCATGCTTATTGTTGGATTCGATTTACTTTGCTATTGTTAAAATTAATTATTTTCTAAGTCTTTTATTTTGGGATAGTAATAAGGCCGCTATTATTATTTTGGATGTTTGTTTCAATTGTTTTATTTTACCTATGTTATGTTACAAATGGAATATTATACATATTAATTGAACCGGTTAAAAGTAACCTTTTCAAACTTAACAAAATTTAACGGGTTTTCCAAGAAGTTACCATCGGGTAACAAAATTCACCAAGTCAATTATAACCTTGACGATTTTAAAATTTTAAATGATCAAATGTTTTCAAAGGCTTTCAACACAACCATGATTATAATAAGCCCAACTAAGTTTTCAAACACCGTTTCAAAAACCTTTGCCATATTTTAACAAGTTTTCACCAGAAAATCAATGTCTTTCAAAACGCTTTTACTCCGTGACATACCAGATCCGGTCAGGGCTCATGGGCCGGGTTCGGGGTGTTACACTAACCCTTTGGTACATCACTTGTTTATTTTTAGGAACTTGTTACAATAGTCAAAGTGCAAGGCTGAATTTTAGAACCTAGTAGGGAAGGATCACGATTGTGGGGGCAACGAAGAGTGGTTCTTTAGGAAATCCAAATCAAGTGTGTAATCTCACACTCTCTAAATATTTGCATGAATTGTTCTATGATTCGGTTGAAAGATTGAAAAGCCGAAACCAGCATCTGTGATCACTTGGGTGTGCTAGGTTCGTAGTGGTAATCATATCTGCAATGAAATAGTTTTTGGTTAGCAGTAGTGGCGTGATTTTGAAAAATCACGAAAAATAGGAGAAAGATAATTAGAAGGTGAATAAGATATAGAATTAAAGCTTATTGTGTCTATTTTTATATGAAAGAAATAGAGTAGGAAGAGAAATTTTATATTCTGTGATATTTTAATTTTAGTGAGACTGGTTTTGAATGATTTTGTGGTTCCCTATTCTGTTTTGGAAAAATAAATCAAAAATGTACAAAGTGAATTATGAGTTATAATTTATATGTATAGATTCCTTAATGAGTCTATTTTCAATATAAATAAGTGGAAGCAATATATGAAAACTGTACAATGAGATATTTGAATTTAGGGTAAGAGAGGTCAGAACCTTTGGTTAGTGAATCAGGGGAAATTTTAATGAATAAACTGTACAAAATGGCTAAGACAAAAATTCTTCAAAAACTATAGTAAGAAGATATATGAATCTAGTTTCAAGAAAAATTTACAGATCTAAATTTTGAGTCTCCTAACTCAAGTTATAGTCAATTTAGTCAATATGATGCGGATGGACAGTTTCAATTTTTATGCCCCAAATTAGTAGTTAAGTCCGGGGTTGCGAAATTACGAAAATACCCTCGATGGGTAAAATTACAGAAATACCTCTGGGTTGTGAGATTTTCTGAAATGTCCCTATGGACCGATTTACCAAAATGTCCTTATGGACAGATTTATCAAAATGTCCTTATGGACCGATTTATCGAAATATCCCTATGGACCCAATTACCAAAATGCCCTATGGGCCGAATTACGAAAATGCCCTTATGGGCCGAATTACTGAAATGCCCCTATGGGCCGATTCATTAAAAGTATTCAATAGTTTAATGGTTGTTATTTATATGTGGATATTTTATGTTATTATATATGTTGCATCTCTACATATTGCATGGGATGGGAAAATTGAATGAAGAGAAGTATAGCCCAGTGGCATTGCCACAAATTCTGATAATGGCTATGTTCCAACCTAAATATGGCTTTGTGCCATCGTCATTATGGCTTTGTTCTAAACATATTTACCCAAGGCTATGTGCTGATTATATTGCCGTATATGATACTCTGGTGGCTCAGCCACAAATATTATAAAAGGCAGCTTGATTGCAAATGGGAGAGACTGGCGGGGTGGGTTGACTTGATCCCCATAGGAGAGATTGGCTGGTCGGGGGAGAGATTGGCTGGATTGGGTTGCGTTGCATTACATTATCTGCATTATCATGATTATAGGGCTAAGGCCCAGTTTATATATATATGGGCTTCGGACTAGTTGTTTCTGTATGGGTTTTGGCCCAGTTAATGATCGGTAAGGGGATTATACACCGAGTTCTAGTAACTCACCCCTCCTTCTTAATCCTTGCAGGTAATACTCAGTGATGTGGACTTGGGCCATGGATGACTCGGTGGAGGCCATACTTTTGAAATGGTATTCTCGAACTTTAGTAAATTTCATTTTCTGCTTTATTTTACTATGTTTACTATTCTTGGTTTTGAAGTTGTAATAAGGCCTCAAGGATATGTTTTATTTGCTTTACGTTTAGAAGTGCTTAATATCTTGCTTGAAATGTTTTAAATGGGGATTTTCTGAAATCATTAATAACAGTTTTCCAAAAATTGATTAACAAATGGATTTCATAATAAATATGGACAAATAATTTAACTTGGATTTTCTTTCAAAATTATCAACGTTATTTTCAAAAGTCACGATTTTAAGGTTCATTAGTTCGATTTTTGATTTATCAATCAACATCTTGAAATTAGTAGTATTTTATCAAATATTTATAACCAAGCTTGTTTTCTTAACCATAACCAAACAACGCCTACTTTAGTACAAATCACAAGGACTTTATACGTTTTCCTTATGTGACATACCAGATCTGGTCATACCGCATAGGCCGGGTTTGGGGTGTTACAGGCCAACGGGTGCTTCTTTGGCTGCTATTTTTAGCAGATTTCAACTGCCACATTCAGCTATAAAAACCCCCTTGTCTGATCATTCAAAGCATCCCTCATTCACATCTCTTCTCTCCTCTCTCGCTTTTTCTCTCATTTTCCCATGCAAAGTTCCTTGCTCTTGTGTCGATTTGTCCTCTTGGGAAAGGGGTCTTCTTCAGCCATTTTGGAGTAGCAATTGAGTGTTCATAGCAGCCCTGATTGGTGAGGACAACAAAGAAGGAAGAACCGAGCAACCTAGTCAAGCCACGGAAAGCCACTGGATTTGATTCTTGTTCCCTATCTCTTTAATTTTTGTTGTTTTTATGATGAACATATCTATGAATATTTATGTTGTTGAAATGGTTAATTTAATCAGCTTAGCTTGAATTTAATTCGTGTTGGGTTGATTGCATTTCATCCTATTGATTTGTTAAATTTATGTTTATACTGTTATAGGCCTCGGTAAAATGCTTGATTAAGTAAAATCATGCCTAAGTTATTCTGGCATTATAATTTTTTAGATAACTAAAGAATTAGTTATTTAAACGCATTGAAATTGTAATTAATGGACACAGTACTTAATCAGTCCATGGTTAATTCTTCTAAGGTAGCTGAAGATTAGATTAGCATTGTATTTGGCGATACACATGCCTTGCATATATTGCAAGATTATTGTGATTAAACTATTTCAAGGTAAAGATACTTTGTTATCTCACAGTCTTTTATATGATTATCGGGTTGAATTAATCGTTTGAATCGACATAGGAATATGCGAGAGATTGTTTAATTTAATAAGTATGTATGTGCAATAACATGTTTACCTTTATAAATCTGTTTAATCGGTCGAATTGGCATAGAAATATGTACAAGAGATGAATGGATGTTGATTTGTAAATATGTTCATAAGTTAGAAAATTATCGAGTTGTCGTGATGTATTCGTAACAGATATAATTAGAAAATTATCGAGTTGTTGTGATGTATTCGTAACAGGTATAAGCATAAGTTTAATAAGTCTAAGGTAAGGAAATATAATTAATCCAACACAATTATATCATCTTGATTAAAATCAGCTTTTGAAATCGTGCATTAGAACTTTATTTTATTTTACTTTGTTTTCTAGTTTTAAATCATTTCTCAAATCCAAATATTTTTTCTTCACCAAAGTGTTTAAAATTACTTACATAAATAACTCTTTTATAGTCCCTGTGGGTACGATAACTCGACATTTACTTGTCACTTTATTACTTGTTACGATTGTGTACACTTGCACATTTTCATCGTTCCAATCTTATCAGGTAATGAACAGTTGTTAGCTGAATTAGAGGCTAAATAAATGTTTATTTAGTGAAGTTATGAAATTCAGAATTGAGTAAGCGAATTATAAGTTAAAAAGTGGTTCAACATAAATTGATTTCTGATTCAAAACATCAAATGTGGTATCGATGATTTTTTGTTATTTTGAGATAGAGTGTGTATACTGAAAAGCTCTATGAATATACAACAACTGCAACAGAAAACTCTCAGTGGTAGTTTTTTGTTCATATGGGATTAACAAGATATATAACAGTCCAAGATATGATATCGATGATGAGTGTGAAATGTGATATTTCTAACTTTTTTTATTATAGAAATTGACGGTTTATGAATTCTGTATCAAAATTATCTTTATCATTGAAAAAGATAAAGTTATCTGATATATGGTTAACTGTCTAAGGAAATCTCTCTATACGTATAGATTTTCTCTTTTGATAAAACAGTTGAGTTATCCGTTTCTGTGCTGGTAAGTTTGTATATGGTGATAGTTATCATTGTTTTGGATTGAGATCTGAAACTTATATGATAATTCTGAGAGAGATTACAGTAATCTGTGAGTATGAAATTGCATTGAAATTGGGAAATGCAAACTAAATTCTCAAAATATTTATTTGTCATTGTGTTTTAGAGTTTTAAAGCAATTAAGAAAGAGGTATCGTATGTGGCATTTACTTAACTCTGTTATTTCATGATTGAGCTTTGTGAGAAAATGATCCACGAAATTAATATCGTCAGAGGAAGTGAGTAGAAAATGAAAACAATTTAATACAATTATAAGCAGTCTCAGCTAGAGATAATGTACAGTAAGTGTCAGATCAGAATTTCAGTTGTGAGATTAAATAGATTTGAAATCCGAAGCTATGTGTGAATTTGAAATATATGGTGTGGAAGAAAATCCTTACTCTACTTTCTGGTAAGATTTTTGGGGATGAAAATCCCTAAGGGGGGAGAGTTGTAATAGCTCATTTTTAGGGTTAATCAGAACAGTGGTTTCGAGACCACAATCTAAAATTTAAAAAATTATTTTATTATTATTTTAATATTTATAGCATGATATTAGAGTTGTGTGAAATTTTCGTAAAGAAATTTTATCGTTTAAGTGGTTAATTCGGTAAAAAAGACTAAATCGCATAAAGCGTAAAAGTTGGGTTCTATAAGCTAAAGGTGTCAAATAGCTATAGAACTTAAAAGTGAAGGTCCTTATGTGGCAAATAGCCCATTTATGAGATATTGGATGTTAGTGAAGTGGCATTTGGTGTAATTATTAATGTTTTTAAAGGTAAAAAAGTAAATAGGTAATTAAAGTTCTTAATAAATAAAATAAAAGCCAAAACCATGTTATTTTCCTTCATCTTCCATCGATTATAGATAAAAGAAATATCCATGGAAGCATAATAGGGTTCGGGCCTTGCTGTTTTTAATTGAGGTATGTTTTGAGCTCAGTTTTTGATGATTTTTATGTTTTTGTGATCGTTGCTTCGTGTTCTAGCTAGCCTGTACCCTAATTTCTGAATTTGTTGATGAATTTGTGATTTTCCATTGATTATAGCTTGATGTTTTTGAGTATTGATGATGGAAAATGAATGATTGTTGATAGTTTAATATGTTTTGTTAAGTGATCTTTGGTAAAAATGTCAAATAAGGATGTGAATAAACTAAAAATATGGGCTACTAGTAGTATGGGTAGATTTCGGCCTAACATGGATTTAGTGAAATTTTGTGCATTTTGTGTTATTTTGAAATAAGGACTAAATTGAGAAAAATACAAAATGTTAGGGGCTAAAATGAAAATTTCCCATTTATATGTTCTTGAATGAAATATTGGATAAGTAAGTTAATTTTGGTATTAATTAGATTGACAAAAGTGAAAATCAAATTTGGATCGGGAAATCAGAAGTTATCGATTAGTCATCTCGGTTCGTTCGCGTCTGTGCGAGGTAAGTTCATAAGTAAATAAATGCTGTTAAATGTGCTGAATTGATTTATAATAAATATATGTGTATATGTCGAATTGAATTTAGAGTTGGAGAACTAGTTAAGAGCTTGAATTGATATAATTACGACATCCGAAAAAGCCCCTTAGAACCATAGGAATAGTTAGGATACATATGTCATGACATAGGATTCCGATATGTGTTATCGTGTAAGACCACGTCTGGGACGTTGGCATCGATTTGAGATTTATGTGTAAGACCATGTATGGGGCATCGGCATCGTATTTGATTTTGTGTAAGACCCTGTCTAGGACAATGGCATTGATATTGATTACATGTAAGACCACGTCTGGGACGTTGGCATTGTATGAGTTTTCTGATCTATCCAAGTATCCTATTCTATTCTGAATGGTTCAACGGGCATTCCGAGAAATAAATGAGTATATGAATGTGCATCCGAATCAGGTATGTTGTGATGAATATGAATTTGAGCAATGAAAGTGAGTATGATTATGATTATTTGTTTGATAATTTATGTGAAAATGAGATGTGGATATTAGCAAGTGAACTATGAATAAATGAGTCATATAAGAAATGTAGAATTGTAATTGTGTTTTTCCATATATGATTCGGTACAAATGATTTGAATATAAAATTTGATATGAAATGTGAGTATGATTAAAATGATGATATATGTGAAATATATGATAATGAATGATGTGTTATATATGCTCGTTAAATGAAATTATGGTTCTATGTTTCAACATGAGAATTATGAAACACAGAGCATGGTTTTGATGTGTGATTTGTTATGGTTATTTGGGCTTGGAAGTGTATAAAAAGAAATTTATATATTTTTATGAATAAATTGTAATAAATTACCATTATTCAGTTAGTATGTAATGAAATTGTGAAAGCTTAATATTATGAATGAGCTAATGATTGATATATAAATTTGAAAACATGGTTTATATGTCCATCCATAATTAAGCCTAGTGAAGTTACCTAATGTGGTCTTAAGAAATTTCGATTATGATGAATGTATGTGTGGTTGAGATTTGTTAAATTTGGCCTAATTAAATTGAATTATAAACATTATTAAAATGATTTATTTGCTTATGGCTTACTAAGCTTTCAAAGCTTACTCCGTGTGTTTATCCTATGTTTATAGAGTTTCAGAGACTTGCTTGGGTTGGAAGTCGTGGGAGATCTCATCACACTATCCAGTATTCATTTCGGTAAATAAATGTTTTGAGATTGGGTTATGTGGCATGTATAGGCTAGTTTTAATGTATTTGGTATTGAAATTTATATATTCATATAGCCATGCAAAAAAGGCTTGATTATGATGTTAATGGTTGTGTATCCGGTCATGTCTTAAGTTTAATTTGGAAGTATGTTTCATGGTAAATATGTTTGTAATGTTGGTTATATGATTGGCAATGAGATATGGTAAGTATGATGTATAATCGGCTTTATAGTTAGCTCATTTTGGAATTATTAAAAGTGGTATAATTTGGCTTTGTAATAAGGTAAAGTGATGAATATATATATTAGGTTGAGTATTGGTTATGTTGATTTGGCTTGAAATGGCAAAGTATACACATTTTTTATGCTTGAATGGATGGGTTTTTAGTTACAGTTCATGATGGAAAATGATGATTATATTTTGAGTATGTTTGATGGACATTTGAATAGCTAAAAGTGACATAGTCGTGTTGATATTAGGTTATGAGATAGCATGTTTAGCTTAAAATGCAAGTGTTTATTTGAATGGTTGGAGATATGAGGTTTAAACATGATAATTTGCATGCGAAATAGGTATGTTTGAATTGTCATTTGTGTTCAAAAGTGTCAACTTTTATTTTGATAAAATGGTTAATGATATTATGTTAACTTGCGCATGTACTAGTAAAGTACAAGACCATATTTATTTATGTGGTAATGTTTGATAATGTCTTATGTATAGATTTTATTTAGGTCATAAGGTTATATGGTTTGGCTCTTGGACTTATAAAGCATATGTAATATGTTTTGATATATATATATATATATATATTAGTTGGTTCGAATATGGAATTTCGTCACGGTAAACATGGCTTTATAATATGTTAGTTTAGTTTGGAATGTGAATTTATAAATGTCATTGATTAGATAAATTATTAAATATGTTTTGTATTTGTGAAAGAGTTAAATAAGCATGTTTTGATGTCGCAAATTGGCCTTGCAAATGGCCTATACTTGCCCACACGGTTGAGCACACGGGCGTGTGTCTTGACCGTGTCTCTCAAGGTTGCAATTCGAACCAAGTCAGGAAGCCACATGGGCTGGACACACGGGCGTGTCTTGTGTCCGTGTAGACAAGTCAGTTTGTATACTCTGTTTTGCCACGGCTTAGACACACGGGTGTGTCTAATGCCGTGTGAGGCACATGGCCTGCCCACACGGGCGAGTGACCTCTGTAACTTTGAAAACTGTGTAAATTTTTGGAAAATTTTGTATGTGCTCGGTTTAGTCCTAACCCCTATCCAATGCTTGTTTAAGGTCTTGTATACCTTTAAAAGGGACTTTATGTATATGATTTGCTATGGTATGATGATGGTGCATTGTATGTTTGTGAAATGATTGTAAAAGTTCCGATATGTCCAGTAATGCCTCTTAACCCTATTTCGGCGATCGCTATGGGTTAGGGGTGTTACAAATAGCCCTAAAAAGCATGATGGTGATAAAGTTACGAAAAAATGCATCTTTTTCACCTGAAACCTGGAAGAGAAAGCAGAGATTAGAAAGGCTTTAGGAAAGCAAAATATTAACTAAGTGCCGCCATCATTTTTACTATAAAGGAATTTAAATAACATTAAACCTTAACAAGTAGAAAAGACATCTATGTTCCCCTGTTTACAACAATGAAAACATTGGGGAATTCTCAATGCACTCAAGTTCAAGACAAAATAGAAACTCAAGAATGGCTATTTAAACAAAACAAAGCTTCACATTGGAAAAGTATTATATGTCCATCTATTTTACCTTTTACAAGGTATAATAAATTATCTACATATTTTCCATTCACAAGATAAATTAAAATGAAAATGAAAGATAACAAACTTACCCAGCATTGACTATAATAGGGGGCAGAAGATAGATAAAGAACAGATATTGACTGAAGACTAAAAGATGAGAACTTTTACCCCCACTTCTCAACAAAATAATGACCCCAGTAAAAACACCTTGCCAACAAAAGTAATTTAAATCAAATATATCAAACAAGAAAAACATACAAAACCAAGTAACTAAAACTTAGCTGAGTTGTCCATGAATGACAAAATCCACGTCAAAAGATGTCAATAGAGAAACTCTCAATGATAAGGGAAGTAATTGATTCATTCATCCATCTATTCTCCACCAAAAGATGACCAATCACAATGCAAGCACAAAGAAGCGCTACAAGTATGTTCATGGAGACCACAGATGCATGGTCTGAAGTAGATTGTGTCTGCAACTTAGTAAAGGCAGCAGCTAACTCCGAAACCACAATATTGATCTTTTTTTAATCAAATTTTATTAAATAACCAATTTCTTCTAAATGAAACAAAAAATTCCTTTTAAACAACATGAAATCAATAATAACTTTAAAATTGAACAAAAATTTATTCCCACTTTTATGAATAACAAAAAGTTATTCTCACTTTTAAAATTTAGCAGCTAAGCAGAATAAATTGGTGTGGTCTGCTTGCGCAGTATAGATTGTGGTAGCCGAGAGTGCTCAAATAGCTATAATGGTAGACTCAACATCACTACTAAACTCTTTTCTAAGATATAAAAAAACAAAACAAATGAAAATGAAATGAAATGCATAAGTAAAAAAAAATTCAAAACCCTAATTTTCAAATAAATGAAAGCCTAGATTATAATCAAATCTAAAAGAAATAGAAAAGTGAAAGCGAAAGCAAAAAGTACCCAAGAGGCGGTGGTCGGGTTTGATAAAGAGCTTGGAGTTGACAAAGAGTAGGATACCTTGCTTTATGGAATCGAATCTGGTGACTCCCACTATTTTCATTTCAACAAATGACTCTGCATCCACATCAATGCAAAATATTATGTCCTCACTGCTTATTCACATCGGATAAAAAATGTAACGCCCTAGTCCTCCCACCGAGCTATCTCCTTTGATTCCCCTCATTTTCATTTTTCCTCGATTTCCTTCCTTTGGAAGAGAAGAGGAAGACATTCGTAACCAAACAAAAAAGGGGAGAGGGGGAAATGAAAGTGCCAAACAGACGTGATGTGTTTTGAACTTGCAAACGATGCAAAAGAGAGTCCGATAAAATGCTGCGTTTTGATTTTCTTTTCCGTTTGTTTTGGCTGTGTTTTGATTTTCATTTCCCTTTGTTTCGACTACTTTGCTCGTTTGACAATGGAAATTAATCACATTTTACTTAATCATTGTTAAAAGTAAGAAATATTTTTTTATTAAGTTAATGTATATTCTTAAAATTAATTAATTTTATAATCCATTGTGATTATTTATCATTTATTCATCCTTTTCAATTTGTATGATGTATAACAATGACACCATATATTATAATTTTTAATTTTATTAAAATTTTCCTTTTGTAATTACACCCAACAAAGACAGGTTTTATTTAATGTTAAAAGAAGAAGAAGAGGAAAGTGATAGGTTTTCTGCTTTGATCCAATTAAGAAATGAAAGCTTACACTTTTTAATAAATCAGGAAAAGGAAATAAAAATAAAGAGAAAAGGCATAAGTTGCTAATTAAAATAATTATTTTTATTGTATTTTATAAACTATTGCCAATACAAATAAGAAAAAAATTTAATATCATAGCAATTCTTTAATTTCTAATTTGATTATGAAACTTTTTCCATTAACAATGATTTTGGTTATCAAACATGCTCTAACCTTAAAAATTCATCTTTAAAGAAAAAAAATAACAATTATGTCTAATATGAATATGGCATTTTCTACGCTTGTCATGAAAAATGCAGTGAGGATATATGAATCTAAAACCTTTGTAACATCCTGGAATTAGAGGTCTACATTTTATGTGTTGCTGTGTGTTTGGCATGCTCTATTTGTTAATTTGGTATGTTTGGGGGTCTCGGGAAGGCTCGGGGTCAAGCTTGAGTCTTGGTTTAAATTTTGTTTTTAGGCTTTTTAGGGGAGAGCTGGGTGAAGCAGGTGTTAAGGTTAATCTCTTGTGTTTGTTGACACAAGAAGAGGCGTGGTGGAGTGGCAAGAAGGTGCCACTTAAGTTGTAAGAGTGTAGCGTCACAAGAGAGCAGCAGGGGTAAGGAGTTTGATTCGCGGCAGCAGCATTTAGAAGCATTATTTTTGCGTTTAGGGAGCTAAGGTAGTGGAATTCAACTGGACTCTTCATGGTAGTTGGTTGAATGAGTCAAAGACTTTGAATAAGTGGCCATGAGGTGATAGTGGTGTTTGAATGGTTCAAACCACTTCAAATTGATGAAGGGGAGTGAAAGTAGGAGCAAAGCATGGGATTTGATGTTGGTTGAAGTGAGGGTCGAATGTTGGAAGCTTGAAGGGGGGAGAGAATTCGGTTTAGTGCTAGCTAAGTGGGGTGCTGAAATTCTTGAAGTTGAGGCATTTGTTTCAATTCTTTTGTTTTGCATATTCGGTCAATTGTGCCACTCTTTGTTACCAAAACCGTAACACCCTTTACTTCTTTACTTCTCCTTCTTATCTCTTTGGTGACAACCATATATTAGAGAGGCCAGTAGTCCATTCTTGTTTCCCTTCTTTTCCACCCTCTTTGCTATTTGTTTCTCCTTTATAGCCGAACCTTGTTCTTCATCTTTACATCTCCTTTTCTCTTCTCTATTCATTTCTTCTGCAAGTTGAATCCTCTTCTACTCTCTAACTCTTCTCTTTTCTCTGTTAGATAGTCACCATATATCCCTGTAATCGTTCGTTTGGGAGAGGGCCAATCCATTTCTTTTCTCTGTGTTTGGTATTTGCTTGTGGAAATGTAAAGTCTTATTGATTTCCCTGTCGGCGATTTTGCTTTCTTTTCTTTCTATCTTCTTTGCCCTTAAGAGCCGATAGCCTTACACTGTTTCTTCTTCCTAGGTCAATCTGTTGAAGTTAAAGCACACCTTTCAAGCCTTTTTAATCGGCTTTTTCTTTGTTATTTCGGTAAGGGTTCTTCTTCCTCTATTTCTTTCATTCTATACCTCTTCTCTCGTTATGTGATTTAACCGAAGTTTTTGACTCACTTCTTTTGGGCATTTGCCGATTGTGGAGTGGCTCACTCTCATATTTTTTTCTTCATCTAGCCAACGTTTGGAAGGTCACTGGTAAGTTGGATGTTGGCTGAATGGTCAGAAACGTTGGTTCTTTTTGTTTTGACTTGGCCAAAAGGCCGTTTCTTTTGTTCTATTACAGGAATCGATTCTAACTTGGTGATATCTAAGGACTCATTCGGTTTCATCTAGCCAACCTTTTGGTGTTCAGTTTTTGTTGATCAAGGTAAGGTATCCCCTTTTAGTTTCCCTTCATCTCCTTTACTCTTATTTAACAAACCAACCACTCATTCTTCCATAACTCATCTTTCATTTTTCATGTCTAGTGGCCGAATATCAAGAAGAGTAGTGTTAAGGTTTCTTCAGTTGCCGGGAGCTCTTTTCCAAGTGGTCTTGCTTGTTTGCGTTAGTAACAAATGTAGGAGTCGCTTCTTTTCGATTTTTGGTTATTATATCCCTTGTGGGTTATAGTCTTATTTAATCAATTCTTTTGATGGTCAAGCCGTGGTGGGGGGCGAACCTGTAACCCCTGCTCCTAAGTTTAAAGGGCGTGCTGTATCGACAATTCGAGACTTTTAGTTGGGGTGTGGTAGAGAGCCGACATCTGCCTGGGATAGGCAAATAACTGTTGTCCCTGCTAATGAAAGCATCGACATAGAAAGTTTAGTGTTACGCGTTATCATGTGTGTTCGTTCACACTTTACCTTAGTGATTTTTGTTATTAACTGTGTTGGTTGAAAGCCGAAATGACTATTTAGATAGTCGAGATAACCTCATGGGTATTGGCAACATCGGGTAAGTACCTATATCGTTCTACTTTTGATTATATGAATGTATGATATAATTCACCATTGTGCTTTGGGAGAATGTTTGCATTCATATTAATATGTCAATATGTGCATGGGCTTGGGATATGATGTGAAAAGGGGAAGTGTGATTCTAAGACTGTCACCAGTGGTTTGGTACCACAGTGGGTTGGCCCCACATAATTTATCCAGTGACTATGTCTCAATGGTTTGGTACCATAGTGGTTTGGCACCACATAGTTTATTTCTGTGACTCATCCTAGTGGTTCGGTACCACAGTGGGTTGGCCCCACATATATATTATCAGGGATTGTCACCAGTGGTTTGGTACCACAGAGGGTTGGCCCCACATATTACATTTAGTGACTTTGCCACCAGTGGTTTGGAACCACCAGTGGTTTGGTGCAACAGAGGATTGGTGCCACGGGCGTTTGGCTGGTTCGGGTGATGTAGAGGATGGAAAAGGGTTGGGCTGCATTGCATACATGTTTAATATGTTGAATTGTGTGGGCTAAGGCCCAATGGGCCCCGTGGGCATAAAGCCTAGATTTCGTTAAATGGGGATTTATACACTAAGTTTCGGTGACTCACCCTTTACTTAATTTTGCAGGTAAACACTAGAACGCAGAGTTGGAGCCGTGGCGGACTCGAAGGTGGCCATGCAGTATTTTGTAGTAATTTTGTTTTCTTTATTTTAAACTTCACTATTAAGCTTGGATTTTGGTGTTGTAATAAGGCCACTTTAACTTTAATTTGGTTTTTATTATGAAGTTGATATAGCATAGTTAATAAACTATAAAAGTTGGAGTTTTTCTAGGATTAAGAACTTTGATTAATTGATTTTCAAATGACTAATGAAAGATTGATAGCGAGTAATAAATTGATTCAGAGTTTTCACTTAAAACCGCAACATCAATTTCAACTAGCAAATTTAATGGAATTTTCTTAAATTTAACTTTTAACAAATGAACCCGATTTTGTAATTCGGTCTAAGTTAAACAATTACTTTTATCTAAAGGTACAACAACGAAACACGAAGTTTTACCAACTCATGATATTTAGTTAGTTTTCCAGATGTCCTTTCCTGTAGCATACCAGATTCGGTCGTAGTGTTTTGACCGGGTTTGGGGTGTTACAACCTTATTCTCACTTGAAGGTATTAAGCCATTTTTTAATTTGACTATATAAGTATTAACACTCATTATGTAAATTTTTAAGAATATTCATATTTTAAATTCAAATATATTAGTTAAAAATATTAATACCATAATTTTTATTTAAAATAAAATTAATTTCTTAGAAAAGTGATATATACAATTATAAAATTAGTGATTGGTGGTATCGAGAGTTAGGACATAAGAGTTTTTCTTTTCATATGGTAACAGTTTAATATAGTTGGGAAAGGTATAACACAAGTCGGCATAGTGTTGGAAAAAACTGACTCTTATTTAAGCGTTGCCTTAGGCATCATATCCCGACCCTTATATAAAGAGTTGGCCAAAGCATATGTCTACAAGTCTATCCCAACACTTAGGAAAGTGTTGGCCCAAAAGTGTCGACATAGCGTTGGAATAAGCCAACTCTTATTTAAGTGTTGCCTTAGGCATTCATATACCAACTCTTATACAAAGAGTTGGCCAAAACGTATGCCAAAAAGTCTACCCCAACACTTAGAAAAGTGTCTACATAATGTTGAACAAAGCAGACTCTTATTTAAGCGTTGTCTTAGGCATGCATATCCCAACTCTTATACAAAGGGCTGGCAAAAGTGTATATTGACAAGTCATCCCAATACTTAGGAAAGTGTCAGCCTAAAAATGTCGGCATAGTGTTGGACAAAGCCAACTATTATTTAAACGTTGCATTAGGCATGAATATCCCAACTCTTATATAAAGAGTTGGCCGAAGTGTATATCGGCAAGTTTAAACCCAACATTTAGGAAAGTGTTAGCCCAAAAGTGTCAACATAATGTTGGACAAAACCGACTCTTATTTAAGTGTTGTCTTAGGCATGCATAACTCAACTCTTATACAAAGAGTTGGCCAAAACGTATGTCGACAAGTCTATCCCAACACTTAAAAAAGTGTCACCCCAAAAGTGTCACAATAAGCATGTTTGTTGTAGTGTGAGTTTCATGAAGTTCTAAGCTGACTCATGTATGTACACTGTTCATATAGAGAATTACCTGTAGGAAATTCACTGAACTAAAAATCTGATACCATGAAAAGTATTGTATGTATATTTGATAGGGAATCTAATAATTCATATATGTAATGATTGGTGAATGACTATTGAAACGTTGAAGTATGGTTGTATATGTATGTCTAGGCTATATTCTATGAGATGTGTGTTCTGTAGGCTGTATGTTAGGGAATTAAAATGTTAGGCTTAGATTGTGTCAGTGTATGAAGAGTTTGTAAAGTGAGTCTATTTCAGTACACTGCGGTGGTGAATGATGGAGTCCTTCAGGACAGAAAATATGAACTCTAATATGAAACTTTGAAGGAAAACCCCATGGCCATGGCATACTTTGAAAAATATTTATTGAATGGCATTTTACCTAGTGGGGTTTTCTGTGTGTTAATAACTCTTGAAAAGAGCTAAAATTCATGCCTTTAGATTGGGTTATTTGTCCGTACTTAGTGAACTTTTTTGCATTTTAGGATATTATTTTAGCATTTTTAGAACATTGCATAAAAAGCTTTGACAATGCTTAAATATTATTATTTGTTACTTTTAATTGCATGTGGAAAGGTTGTGCAGGTTGAGGAACAAGAGATAAATGAGTGAAGGTTTATCGAGGTAAAAGGTTGGACATTTTGTCAGTACAAATGTCGTGGAAATTATAGTAAGACGAAGTCAACACTGAACCCATACCAGTTTCAGCCCAACTATACTTGTACTAGAAAAATTTGCCTAAAAAAGAGGAGAAGATAATCCTAGGCTGTTGGTTTTTATCCTAGAAAAAAAATAAGGTAATTTTAGGTGTTGAAAAAAGAATTTAAAAAGAGGAGAAGATAAACATGGGATTTACCCTAGGAAAAAGCCTATAAAAATCCAAAGGAGGAACCCCAAAAAGACGAACAAAAAGGAAGAGATTCTTAGGCAAAAATAAAGGGTAGCAACTAACTAGAGATGGAAAGAGGAAGACAAAAGTAGTCCCTCTCAACCACAGTAGGACACTATGCCGCTGAAGTGTGAACTAGACAAGCGAAAGCTGTCTTCCCAAATCTTCCATATGTATAACTTTGTTCTTCGATGAATTGAATGATAAAATGGTGTTATATGTTATTTTAGTTTTGAATTTTATGTGTCAACACATGAGCTAAATCTCATACGATTGGGATTACATGATGAAACTTTTATTTTCTTTAATGATTAAAGCATAGATCCGAATCAATTTACTATTTCATTCAATTGTTTTATTTTTAATAGTATGCATGCAATCCCTAAACATAAATGACTGTACAGCATGCCCATAAACTAATCTAATTTTTAAAAAGGTTGGAGTAGTTGGAACAAAATTGAATTTTATGAGCAAGTACTCGACCGATATTTGCAGTAGACTCTAGACATAGAGCAGCATTCATACAAAAGGAAAATAATGCAGGGTACTATATTAAAAGCTCATAGACACTAGCAAGGTAACTTGAGGTTTTTGCTCTCAAAAGAAGTAGACCATTTTAGAACTCTTCTGAGTAGTAAACTTAGTATGATTTTGCTGAGGCATTATTGACAATAAAGGTAGATTCTTAGTAATCCCAACCTTTCAAATAGACATCATATATCCTTTATTCTTTGCCGCTATATCTTTACCATATCACTCTTAGTTATTTACATGATTGTTTACATAATATTCCCATAATAACTCTCATAATTGCCATTACATCTCTACTCTTATATTATCATAGCATTTTCAGTTATTCATTAATTCCATGTGTTGCTTCCACTAATTGCCACTACATATTTATCATTGACTTTGCCATAGCATTAATCACATTTTATTATAATAACTTGACCATTTTTGTGCCTAAATTCGATCCTCATTGGAATGATACTCACTCGTCACTTTATTACTTAATGCAACGTGTATACTTGTACAAAATCGCACATCATTTTACACGTGACAAGTTTTTGGCGTCATTGTTGTGTATCGACAATTTGGTGAATTTTTGTTTGGTTATTTTACTTAATTCCATTAGTTTTATTTAACTTAGTTTAATTTCATCTTTATAGATCTACTGACATCAGAGGTATTCTTGCTACCAAAGAGTATCCTTTTAACCCAGAGATCGATAGAACTTTTCGAAGAAGGTGAAAAGAACTGAGAAATATGGCTAGAAACAGGAATGATCCTGGTCCCAATGACAATCCAAATGGTCCTAGTCTCAATGAAAATCCAAATGATTGAGATGCTAATCCTCTTATTGGACGTGTGATAAATGACCAAGATAGACTAATTCGAGAGCATATTGTCCCGATGCTGGTTGATTAGAATTCAGGGATAGTCAAACCAATTATACAGGTTTTGCAATTTGAACTAAAATCTATAATGTTTCAGATGTTGAAAATAGTAGGGCAGTTCGGTGGACTACCCACTGAAGATCCAAGACTGCATTTAAGACTTTTTCTAGAAGTCAGTGACTAATTTAGAAAATAGGGTGTTCATGAAGACACTCTAAGCCTTAAGCTATTCCTATATTATTTAAGAGATCGTGTGAAAGCGTGGCTGAATACTTTACCATTGGGAACAGTGGCATCATGGAATGATCTTTGCTAGAGATTTTTGCTACTGTATAATCCTCAAAATATTAATTCCAAGCTTAGAAATGACATCACGTATTTTCAAAAATCAGAGGATGAAACATTATATGAAGCTTGGGAACAATTTAAAGATTTAATTCAAAAATGTCTGATGCATGGATTTCAGCACTGGACACAGATGAAAATATTCTATAATTGATTGAATGCACATACAATGATGGTAGTTGATGCATTTTCCAATGGTACTTTGTTGGATAAAACTTATAATGAAGCATATGAGATCTTGGAAAAGATTGCCAACAACAATTATCAGTATCCAACCACGAGAGTTGGGACGAGTAAGAGAGCTATTAGTACCTTCGAGATTGATGCAATTATTTCATTAACAACTCGTGTATCTTCTCTAGCTAATATGATTTAAAAATTAAAAATCCAATTGTAGTTTAGGACATCAACGCAGTCGAGCCAGCATGTGTTTATTGCGATAAAGACGTGTTTAACAAATGCCCATCAAACCTAGCGTCAGTGTACTACATGGGTAATTTCAACCGGAATAATAATCCCTATTCTAACATGTACAATCCAAGGTAGAAGCAACATCAAAACTTTAGTTGAAATAATAAAGGTTTAGGGAATTTTAACAATGCTAAAATACAGAATGCCATCAGTGTACCACCTAATTATATTCAACCTATGCCGAGTCAAAATGTGCAACAAGGTTAGGCATCATCATCTACTAAAGACTTGTTGAAAGAGTATATGGCCAAGAATGATGTCGTAATTCAAAGTCAAGCTACATTTCTACGAGCTCTTAAGAATTAGCTAGGGCAAATAGCGAATGCTTTAAATTCGAGGCCACAAAGAGCATTGACATACGATACCGGAATTGGAGAACACAAGGGAAGGAGCAGTGCAAGGCCATCACTCTTAAAAGTGGGACCCAACTGGATGAAGTTGTTCAAGATGCCATGGCAGAAGAAGAAAAATCCAACCACAGTTAGGAAAAGATCTCAGAACCTACTGAATGACGACAGACAGCACCTGAAAAGAGTACACATAGAAATGTTGTGACAGAATCAAATCATGTTGCCACCAAAAATTCCACAATGATAAACCATAATATGAACATATTTTAATCCCATATTTAGCATATTTTTGGATGATTTATCCCTTTAATTATGGAAATAGGTGCTCCTAATCCCTTGTTTTCATGTTTTATACTCAGTAGAGCACCAGAGGATGAAAAGAATGAGAAACAGGCCGAAAATGAAAAAAAAGGGCCAAAGCATGAAATCCACACGGTCGTGCCCCGTAAGAAGAGCTGACAATGGCTTGGACCCTGAAATACACGGTCGTGCTTCATCAACAGGTTCAACCACGACCTGGCCACAATTTACACGGGCGTGTTCCATGGGTGTGTCTCTGTTGCAGATGAGAAGAATTCTATTCGGATTAGGGTACTTAGAGGCAAAGAAACATATTCCAAAAGCCAATATAAAGACCCTAAAGGCCAAACTTTAGGGGACATTTATCTAGGCCAAAGAGCCGAGCCAGAACAGTTAAATTCAGGGATTTACTCGAAGAAAGCCAGTTGGTTCTTCTTAAGAAGCCAGAATCATACTCAAGATGGAGGAACTCCCCTTCAAATCCTTCAGGGGCTTTTAGGGTTTTCTTTATGTTTTGTTGTATATTTTCTTCTGAGATTTTTTCTTTTATAATAATGAACTAAACCCTTAGATACTTGAGGGGGATAAAACCTAAGACGAATCTTGTTATTGTTATCTGAGCTGTATGATAAATACTTGATTTGTCCTTAACTATGTGTTCTTGTAACAGCCCAAACCCGGCCCAAACGTTAGGACCGAATATGGGTCGTTACGGAAAAACTTTTTGAAACCCATTTGAGGGTCCAATTTAAGTTTTGTTGAAAACAATTCGTTTTGGTTATCTTGTTGAAAACCTTTTTGGACTAAATTCGTAAGTTTAGTTAAGTCAAGTTATTATACAAACTTCAGATGTGCTCGATGGCACGATAAAACATTTTTCGTATTAATTTTATAAAACGCGTGATTTAAATTCATAGTAAAAATAAATATATCAACATAATAAAAAAACTAAAGTAGAGTAAAATGAGGCCTTATTACATCCAAAATAAAACAACCCAATAACCAAATTTAAAATAACAAAATCAAAGTCTATTTAAATTTAAATCCACCGCATGGCCTCCTCAAGTCCCTCGGCTCCATGTCCGCGATCTAAGCATCACTGAAAAATTAATGGAGAAGGTGAGTCACCAAGACTCGAGATGTAACCCTTCCTGTTTAAAAATATTTTCATACACAACATATAACATTTAATATGCAAAATAATGTGTACCCAACCTAGCCAACCATACGCCACTTGTCTACCCCTGCTGTGGTACCAAACCACTGGTGGTGCCAAACCACCGGTGACATATAGTCACAATGTGTTACCAAAACACGGTGTCCGTAGACACAAATCGGGTGATGGGGCCAACCCATCGTGTGATACCAAATCACCGCGCATCGATCCCATATCTCAAGTGGGGCCAACCCACGGTGGTGTTAACCACGGGGATAAGTCGCTATTGAGGTACCAAACCTCCGGAGGTACCAAACCTCTGGTGACATATAGTCACGGTGTGTTACCAAAACATTTGGTGCCCGTCGGCACGATTAATCTGCCCCTCCACTCATCAATCCCACAAGATAAACATACATATGTTTCATGCCATCACATTCTTAAATTTCATGTGTCAATACATCACGCTTACCAAAAGCATTAATAATAATAAATCACATTAACAGGTACTTACCTGAATCACCACTTATACCGATTTGGTATTAATTCCAATGCTACATTAATAAAAATGAGCATTCACAAAGTTAAGCATAGTTAACATATTATATAGTGTGTATGTACACACTGTCACCACCGAGTGATCTAAATCCGAATGAAGGAGTCGACCACCTAGATTTCTTTGTACCTACATTCGGCCAACCATGGGGTTAGCCCTATGGCCTATTCGGCCAATTCAAGGAATTTAAAGGGGTAACCTTTTGTACCCGAATCCTTACCTAGTCTCTTTGAATACTAGCCTCGGTGCCCAAATCACGAATCTGATTCACAAACTACAATCGGTCAATATAAATAATCATAGCCCTTTTTAAATGAACACCAATCTATATGTAACTCCTTACCGAAGATTGATTGACTAATGTTGGCGAACTTACTTGCTTATCTCCAAATCCCGAAGATCCTACAGCGGATTAGTTTAATCTGTGATTAGTATTCTTAATCAATAGTTGCCGAAACCATACTTATCTTTACCAAAGTCGACATAATAAGATACCAATAATATAGGCATTCGGCCTAAGATCCTTACCTTCTGAGATCGTCAACAAAAAGATGCCTACTTCTCATGCACACAATTCGGCCAAGTAGAGTTTAAAGAAAAGGGATTTGGCACTTTGATAGAAGTTAGATTCTCGCTAGGGTGGTTTAAAACAAGGCTGGACTTTTGGTGAGAAAAGAAAGTAGAAAGGTAAATAGGAATAGAGGATTGGCTAGTAGGAAATAAAAGAAGAAGGGATTAAAGAATTAGGTTTCGGCAAGGATAAGTAATGAGGGTTTCGGCTATGGTTTTGGAGAGGATGTAAAAAGAAAAAGAAAATATAAGATGAGGGGGTGTAGAGATTCGGCTAGCAAACTTGGAAAAAGAAAATAAGGTGATCACTTAGGTGCTTATATAAGCATTCGGCACCCCCCCTAGTGTCCTTGCCGTCCACTTCTTCTAACAAAGAGTTCAAGATTCATCAATCTTCCTTGAATCACTCTAGGCCACCCATTCAAACTAATATGATTTAATAAGTAATAATCCCTTAATAATCCATGTAATATCCCCTATTATCCTTAAAATAAAATCCCCTATTATCCTTCTTTTAACTTATTATTTATCATCAATAAATAAATAATAATAAGAGTTTAAAGAGAGAGAAACTCTCCCCATGTGCCGTCAAAATAAAGAACAAAGAGGATTTCATGACTCGAACACAAGCTCTCCCTTGCTCCTTGGTGGCGTCACATGTAGCTCTTAAGTGGGCTTGCTTTGCCACTTAATCTAAGCTCATTTTATGTCCAAATTATCCCCATTTATTCTTATAACACCCTCTTGCTAAGGCTCCCTACCTTAAAAGTTAAAAACTAAAATTTCCTACCAAATCGAGCCAACACAAAAACTTAAATTGATCATGATTATTCCATAAATAATGCCTCAACCATTCATACATAGGAAAAATAATTAAATTCCAGGTAACCCCATTTTTGGGATGTTACAGTTCTACCCCTCTTAAAATAAATTTCGTCTCGAAATTACATAACTAAAACAGATGAGGGTATTGCCGCCGTATCACATCCTCAGGTTCCCACGTAGCTTCCTCAGCACCATGGTTCCGCCATAGCACTTTCACTAAGGGCACTGACTTCCTACGTAGAACCTTTATATCTCTATCCAAGATCTGAACAGTTCTTCCTCAAAAGATAAGTCCGCGTTAACCCGATTTACATCACGGGCACCACATGTGATGGATCGGACCGATCCGTCTCGGCATTGATC
This sequence comes from Gossypium rotundifolium, assembly GCA_025506655.1. Taxonomy (NCBI): domain Eukaryota; kingdom Viridiplantae; phylum Streptophyta; class Magnoliopsida; order Malvales; family Malvaceae; genus Gossypium; species Gossypium rotundifolium. The sequence continues at coordinate 116,963,889 of CP106727.1, read as the reverse complement.
GTGAAAGGCGTTATGTATCGACTTAACTCTGCTTTGGCGGTTCAAGGTAAGCTACGGTCCTACTAAACTTCAAGATCAGTATATGGGCCAATGAATCTTGGGCTCGACTTCCCTTCGTCCAAATCTTAACACCTTTTTCCAAGCGACACCTTTAGGAAGACCTTATCTCCCACATACTCCATTTCCTTGCGTTTGAGATCGGCATAAGACTTACGCTTATCGATGCTTCCTTGAGACGAGACCGAATCACTTTGACTTTGTCTTGGTCTCTGCTACCATTTGGGCCCAACACTTGTCGTTCACCCAACTCCGTCCAACACGCGGAGTTCGGCATTCAAATCCATCTGATTAGCTTCGTATGGTGCCATCTGAATACTTGCTCGGTAGCTATTGTTGTGGCGAACTTCGGCTAGGGGTAAGAATTCCTCCCAACTACCTCGAATTCAAGACACAACCCTCAAAGATATCTTCTAAGATCTCAGATGACCCTTTGGACCGCCCATCCGTCTCGAGGATGGAAAGGCATCTTGAAATCAACCGCGTACCAACGCTTGATGTAATGCTTTCCAAAACCTCGAAGTGAACCTTGGGTCCCTATCTGAGATAACTGATACGGGTACACCATGCAATCTGACTATCTCGGCCACATACAACTTCGCTAGCTTCGGGAGTGAGTAGTCCATTCTCACCGGTATAAAGTGGTGATTTAGTCGACGGTCTCACGATTACCCAAAGCGCATCTTTCTTCTTTGGGCGTAAGGGGTAGACCACTGACGAAATCCATAGTGATCCGTTCCGACTTCCATTGAGGGATCTTAACCGGTTGAAGTAACCCCGATGGTAACTGGTGTTCAGCCTTAACCTGCTGACACGTCAAACACTTCCCTACAAATTCCGTTATCTCACGCTTCAACCCGCCACCGTAATCGCTTCCGTAGATCTCCATACATCTTGCTTCCTCCGGATGCATAGCGTATGGTAATGCTATGAGCATCTGGAGAATTTTCCGCCTCAACTCCATATCTTTTGGCATACAAGGCCGTCCTTGAAAACATAACACACCATCACCCGTCACACTATACCCTTCTACACCACCATTCGAACTTGTATTCTCTTCGCATAACCCTTCATCCACTAACTGTTTATCCTTAATCTCCTCGATCCACGTTGGCTTAACGAAGTTACGCCAAAAGGCTTCCATCGTCATAGAGGCTCAACGAGCAAACATAGCTCTTAAATCCGCCACGACCTTAGAACTTAACGTCGTCCACCACGTTAGCCTTACGGATGATATTCGATGGAACATCGTAGTCCTTCAACAGTTCAATCCATCGGTGTTGTCGATTCAGATCATACGTGTCAAGATACTTCAAACTTTTGTGGTGCATGTAAATTACCGACTTCTCCCCATAAAGATAATGTCTCCATACTTTCGGCGACGATCATGCGGCTAACTCCGGATCGTGAGTTGGATAGTTAACCTCATGCGGTCTCGGTGCCGGGACGCATAGGCTACTACCTTCCCATCACTGCATCAACACACACCCCAAACCAGTGTGAGATGCATCACAATAGATGTGAATAATTTCCACGCTCGGGTTGTACTAAAGCCGAGCTTAGTCAAAATTTTCCTTAGCTTATCAAAGCTTTCTTGCTTCTCCGTCCATACAAATGGAACACCTTTCCTTAGCAACTTAGTCAGCGGTAGCTGCGATCGAGAGAACCCTTCCACAAATCTCGATAATACCGCTAAACCCGAGAAAACTTCGTATCTACGCCACCGACTTAGGCGGTTTCCACTCAATACCGCTTCAATCTTGCGAGGATCCACTCTAATCCCTTCTGCTGACACCACGTGACCTAAGAAAGCCACCTCCCTTAGCCAAAATTCGCACTTACTGAATTTGGCATACAACTGTTTTTCCCTCAACACTTGTAAGACTATCCGTAAATGCTTGTCGTGCTCCTCCTCCGTCTTTGAGTAGACCAATATGTCGTCTATGAACACTACGACAAATTGGTCCAAGTACTGTTGAAAAACTTGGTTCATTAGATCCATGAACGCCGCCGGTGCATTGGTCAACCCGAATGGCATTACTAGAAACTCGTAATGCCCATACCGAGTTTGAAACGTCGTCTTGTAAACATCGCCCCCTTCACCTTAAGTTGATGGTAACCCGACCTAAGGTCTATCTTGGCTACACCGCGCCCCTTCAATGGTCAAACAAGTCATCAATCCGCAGAATGGGTACTTGTTTTTGATCGTTAACTTGTTTAATCGACGATGTCGATGCACATTCGCATAGAACCGTCCTTCTTCTTGACAAACAATCAGCGCTCCCCACGGAGATATGCTAGGTCGAATAAACCCTTTATCCAAGAGCTCACGAATTTGAGCCTTGACTCCACCAATTCCTTTGGTGCCATTCGGTGGTGCTATAGACACAGTGCTGCTTAAGTAGCGGTCTATCTTGAATTCGACTTCCTGATGCGAGGTAGACCCTAAGTTCTTCTGGGAACACATCAACAAATTCTCCAACTGTTCGGACCTTTCCCACTCCTGACTCCTTAACTTCCAAAGCACAGATTTGAACCAAGAACGCCTTACAGCCCTTCTTGACCATCTTCCCAACCTTCAAGGCGGAAACCACGTTGGATAGGTAATTCCTTCTATCACCTATCATCACCACTTCATCATTCTCACCGTCTTAAGAACTATGCGCTTAATGCGCATAATCCAAATTCACCGATACTTAGCCACCAATCCATTCCAAGGATCAAATCGAACTCCCGAATGGTAGTTCCATCGGATCACCCGAATCGACCCCTTGGAGTTCTAGGGTGCGTCTCTAAAAGTTTATCTACCACTCTGAGTGACCTAAAGGACTCACTATACCATCTCCCTAGCAGCGATCTCGAGTCTAGGTTCAAAGTCTCTACCACACTCACGGCTACGTGCGAATGTGTAGACCCCACATCAATCAATGCATAATAAGGAGACCAAAATCGAAAGCGTCTGGGTTATGACATCCGGTCGTCACCCTCCTCATGACGCCTTGCGCATAGACTAAGCCAGTGCCTAGCCTCTGTGTTGCTGAACCTCGCCTGAGTTCCTCAACCTCGGTTAGGACCATTGCTTCTTCCGCCATTACCACGACCCTCTGCGGTCCCACATTTCGGTCCCGAGTGCAGTTCGCCCTCCGGTGATTTCGAGCTCGCTTCGGGACAATCTACGACCCGATGTTCTAAAGACCCACACTCAAAACATCCTCTATCGCGGTCGAGCAACCTCCCAATGGGACTTCCACGCCGATTGACCGAGGCCGGCCTCGATTAGTAGCTCTGAGGCCTTCTTTGCTGATTTGGCCCTCTGCCTAGCCTTCTTGATCATTACCATCGGATCCAAATGACCCAAAACCTCTCTTCGATTATTTCTACTATAATTCGCCTCACGCCCTCCTTGATCCCTCGGCTACTTTAGCCTTTTCACCGAGATGAAAACTCACGAACTTGTCATGGGCAATCGGTAACCTCAAGTCATCTCGAGGTCGTCCTCAAAGCGGACGCAGCTGCTCATGCTCGATGGCTACGATTCCTCCGCATACCTACTCGGCCTTAAAAACTCCGCCTCATACTCGGCCCATGACTTAGTTCCTTGTACTAGACCGGAAAAGCCTTCCTCTGCAGCGTCGGTGTAGTGGTGCCCACATACTTCTTACCGAAAGCGGTTTTGAAATAATCCCGGTCAAATCATCTGTAGTAGCGCCATCCCGAATCGTCGACCACCAGCGACGCGCCTCATCCTTTAGAAGCGATCTGACCCTTTCGACTTTTCCTCCTCGGTCGGTCAAGATCATCTATTATCCTTTCCAGATTCCAACCAATACTACTACTACCTGGGTGCCACTCGACACACCGAAACACCTCATTCATTGGAGCGAATCCGCTCGGGACAGATTTTGAGCTCCTAAATTTCCACCAGCCCGACCACCAATTCGAGGACTCGCAACACGACTTGCGTCGCCTCTCCTCGTCGATCTGCTCCTCTGCTCCAAAAGCCGGAGGTGGTGGTGGCGGTGGTACATCGTTTTAACCTTGTCCCGACTGACGGGTTCGACACCGTCATCCTACCCCTACTGCGTCCACGGCGTCCACGTCCTCTAGAACTCATCCTATCTCGCGCTTTTAATCGATTAAGAGAAATTTTATGTATTAGCGTTTGTTCCACTTCATTACTCATGAAGAAATTTTATGAAGAAATTTTAATTAGGGATTCTTTCGTGCAAACAAGGTTTAGATCTTCTATCCTAGTTCACACAAAGAAGTTCTTGCATCCATTCCTTAATACTTTCCATACCTATTCGCTCTTGGACATTTACGCCATTTAACCCGAGGTATTTTCGTCATTTTCTCTGAGGTATTTTTGTAATAAAATTGAGAGATTTCAAACTTTGATAAAGCGGTCACTTTGAAATTCCCAAACCGGAGAGCATTTCTAAAAATTTGTAAAATTTGAAGTTATAGCATTGCTTCGGAAACCAGGGGTATTTTGGTAATTTTGTCCATTAGGGGTAATTTGTAAATTTTTTTTTAAAACAAGGGTGTTTCAACCATTGTAAAACTCTGAGGGTCCCTTTTGAGAATTTTTCTTTCTTAAAACGGTGATGTTGCAAAAATTTTGTACTCAGGGGCGTTTTGGTAATTTTACACGTTGAGGGCGTTTTCGTAATTTTCTAAAACCAAAGTGTTTCATTGAGGATTCCCAAAGCTGAGTTGATTATTGGAGAAGTAGTTAAAATTTTGGACAAAATCATTGAGTTGATGTTTTATGGACTAAGGGTATTTTAGTAATTTTACCCCTAAGGGCATTTTCGTAATTTTCCACAAATCAAACTTTTCGGGGGAAAATATTGTAAAAAAAAGAGTTGTTCTTACTTTTGAAGGGGTGATTTGAAAAGTTTTGAAACCAAGTTTTGTTGTTTCTTTTCTTTTTCGAAAATCAAGGCTAATTCCCTTTCGGGTTTTAGTCATTATGTTTAGCCTATGACCGAGCCCTCTTAGTCAGAGTGAACCCAAGCTACGCACCAGGCAGATTTCGTGTGGAGAGGAGGTGAGTCACACGGACTGCTTAAATACCAAGCTCCCACCGAACCTTTCTAGACATGCGCACAGAGGTTACCACACCAGAGCCTCTAAGTTAGGGTGAACCCAAGCTACGCACGGTGGGATACTGCGAAGAGGTGGTGAGTCACTCGGACCGCTTAAATACCGAGCTCTTAGGTTCCAATCCTAGACATGCGTCTGGGTTACCACACCCTAGCTCAATGACTAAGTCATAGATTGGTTTAGTTCTTTAAATCTTATGTTTAGCTTGTGTGTTTGAGTAATCTAATCCTAGGGTTCAAATTCCTATAAGTCTATCTCGTTCCATGCTTCCTACCCTTCTGAAATATAATTCACAAAGGAGTTTAGAGGTACTTACAGGCGGATCGGTCTCAAGAGACTAAGCCATGCCGCTTTAAAATCCAAAAACAATTAATAAGGCCTACTAAAACATTTTTGGGCCTTGGGCCCCACAAATTAGTATTGAACTGGGCTCTGATACCAATTTGTAACAGCCCAAACCCGGCCCAAACGTTAGGACTGAATATGGGTCGTTACGGAAAAACTTTTTGAAACCCATTTGAGGGTCCAATTTAAGTTTTGTTGAAAACAATTCGTTTTGGTTATCTTGTTGAAAACCTTTTTGGACTAAATTCGTAAGTTTAATTAAGTCAAGTTATTATACAAACTTCAGATGTGCTCGATGGCACGATAAAACATTTTTCGTATTAATTTTATAAAAGCGTGATTTAAATTCATAGTAAAATAAATATATCCAACATAATAAAAAAAACTAAAGTAGAGTAAAATGAGGCCTTATTACATCCAAAATAAAACAACCCAATAACCAAATTTAAAATAACAAAAATCAAAGTCTATTTAAATTTAAATCCACCGCATGGCCTCCTCAAGTCCCTCGGCTCCATGTCCGCGATCTAAGCATCACTGAAAAATTAATGGAGAAGGTGAGTCACCAAGACTCAAGATGTAACCCTTCCCGTTTTAAAATATTTTTCATACACAACATATAACATTTAATATGCAAAATAATGTGTACCCAACCTAGCCAACCATACGCCCTGTCTACCCCGTTGTGGTACCAAACCACTTGGTGGTGCCAAACCACTGGTGACATATAGTCACAATGTGTTACCAAAACACCGTGTCCGTAGACACAAATCGGGTGATGGGGCCAACCCATCGTGTGATACCAAATCATCCGGGCGACGATCCCATATCTCAAGTGGGGCCAACCCACGGTGGTGTTAACCACGAGATAAGTCGCTATTGAGGTACCAAACCTCCGGAGGTACCAAACCTCACGGTGACATATAGTCACGGTGTGTTACCAAAACACTGGTGCCCGTCGGCACGATTAATACTGCCCCCTCCACTCATCAATCCCACAACAGATAAACATACATATGTTTCATGCCATCACATTCTTAAATTTCATGTGTCAATACATCACGCTTACCAAAAGCATTAATAATAATAAATCACATTAACAGGTACTTACCTGAATCACCACTTATACCGATTTGGTATTAATTCCAATGCTACATTAATAAAAATGAGCATTCACAAAGTTAAGCATAGTTAACATATTATATAGTGTGTATGTACACACCTGTCACCACTGAGTGATCTAAATCCCGAATGAAGGAGTCGACCACCCTAGATTTCTTTGTACCTACATTCGGCCAACCATGGGGTTAGCCCTATGGCCTATTCGGCCAATTCAAGGAATTTAAAGGGGTAACCTTTTGTACCCGAATCCTTACCTAGTCTCTTTGAATACTAGCCTCGGTGCCCAAATCACGAATCTGATTCACAAACTACAATCGGTCAATATAAATAATCATAGCCCTTTTTAAATGAACACCAATCTATATGTAACTCCTTACCGAAGATTGATTGACTAATGTTGGCGAACTTACTTGCTTATCTCCAAATCCCGAAGATCCTACAGCGGATTAGTTTAATCGTGATTAGTATTCTTAATCAATAGTTCTTGAAACCATACTTATCTTTACCAAAGTCGACATAATAAGATACCAATAATATAGGCATTGACCTAAGATCCTTACCTTACGAGATCGTCAACAAAAGATGCCTACTTCTCATGCACACAATTAATGAAGTAGAGTTTAAAGAAAAGGGATTTGACACTTTGATAGAAGTTAGATTCGGCTAGGGTGGTTTAAAACAAGGCTGGACTTTTGGTGAGAAAAGAAAGTAGAAAGGTAAATAGGAATAGAGGATTGGCTAGTAGGAAATAAAGAAGAAGGGATTAAAGAATTAGGTTTGGCAAGGATAAGTAATGAGGGTTTGGCTATGGTTTTGGAGAGGATGTAAAAGAAAAAGAAAATATAAGATGAGGGGGTGTAGAGATTCTTTAAGCAAACTTGGAAAAAGAAAATAAGGTGATCACTTAGGTGCTTATATAAGCATTCGGCACCCCCTAGTGTCCTTACCGTCCACTTCTTCTAACAAAGAGTTCAAGATTCATCAATCTTCCTTGAATCACTCTAGGCCACCCATTCAAACTAATATGATTTAATAAGTAATAATCCCTTAATAATCCATGTAATATCCCTATTATCCTTAAAATAAAATCCCTATTATCCTTCTTTTAACTTATTATTTATCATCAATAAATAAATAATAATAAGAGTTTAAAGAGAGAGAAACTCTCCCCCATGTGCCGTCAAAATAAAGAACAAAAGAGGATTTCAGCGACTCGAACACAAGCTCTCCTTGCTCCTTGGTGGCGTCACATGTAGCTCTTAAGTGGGCTTGCTTTGCCACTTAATCTAAGCTCATTTTATGTCCAAATTATCCCCATTTATTCTTATAACACCCTCTTACTAAGGCTCCCTACCTTAAAAGTTAAAACTAAAATTTCCTACCAAATCGAGCCAACACAAAAATTTAAATTGATCATGATTATTCCATAAATAATGCCTCAACCATTCATACATAGGAAAAATAATTAAATTCCAGGTAACCCCATTTTTGGGATGTTACAGTTCTTAATTCTTATTTTGGTATTTTTGGGATATCGAATCAATCATTTTTGCTTTTAAGAAAAGGAGGAAAAGACCTTGTTTAAGAGTTGATTTAGCATAGTTAAGCGGAGTTGAATGCAACCCTAGAGATAGGATGACGTAAATTTACCGTTAGGGTCAAACCTAATATGGGAGTCCATAGATCGAGTTAATACAATTCTAGGGGTTTTAATTAGAAAGAGATTTCAATTAATCAACCTAGGGTTAGACATTAGTAGCCTCAAGAGAGGTATTAATATAAATTAGGGAATCCTACGGATCAAGTCAAGTGAATAAATCGTCTGATTCAGAGTTAGATAACAAGTGAAGTGTAGGTGGATTCTTCCTCGGGTATTGTCTAATTCAATCGGTTTTCCTCAAGTCCTTCCCCAATTTCCTCTTTGTCTTAGCATATTTAGCTTAGCTAATTAGTTAATTTTAGATTAGATTAAAATTCCCTTAATTTGTAGGCTAAATAATAGAAAGTGAGTTAATATTAGTACTTTTGGTTCCTTTGGGTTTGATAATCCGATCTTGCCACTAGCTATACTACTGTTCGATAAGTGCGCTTGCCTCTATCGTTGTCTTAGTTAGTTTCTAGGTTTGATCATTCTTTTATAAATTTTCAAGACCCAAATACTTAAGTTTTTGCTGTCGATTCTAAAATATTAAGAACGCTCAATTTTTATTACTCAAGCCATATTTTATTTTTGCAATTCAATTTTGCCATTTTTTCTAAATTTTTTCTTTTTCTTTTCCTAGTAGGTACCTTTAGCTTATGACTAGAAGGAACCCAATAGGCCCATTACTTTACGATAGTGATATTGAAGGAACCGTGCGCAGAAATCATAGAGAAGCAAGGCGAGGCTTACATTACGTACAAAAGAGTAAGAGGAGAAATAAAGCCAAATAATGGTTACATAATCTTCAACATCAAGATATCACCATCATGCTACATCGAGCCAAATGATTATGCTAAATCTAATTTAGCGAAATATTTATTACTAGGCCTACTAAAGACCAAATTAAGGAATGATAACCTCACTATACTGATTCAACAGTTTGTTCAATTTGATGGTTTGCGGGATGAAGACCCAAATACTCATTTAGCTAATTTTCTAGAATTTTGTGATACCTTCAAAATAAATGGAATTTCTGATGTTGCCATTTGTCTTCGGTTATTTCCCTTTTCTTTGAGAAATAAAGCCAAATAGTGGTTACATTCTCTTCCACGAGGATCAATCACTACATGGGACCAAATGACCGAAAAATTTTTACTGAAATATTTTCCACCGGCCAAAATGACCAAATTAAGGAATGATATCTCTTCTTTTGTGCAGATGCATTTAGAAACATTATACGATGCATAGGAGAGATACAAAGATTTGTTGAGAAGGTGCCCACACCATGGTTTACGCTTGTGGTTACAGGTCCAAACTTTTTACAATGGTGTGAACCCCCTAACCCGACAGTTAATTGACTCAGTAGTCAGCGGAGCCCTAAATAACAAAACTCCTGAAGCGACTTATGAATTCATAGAGGAGATGTCACTAAATAAGTATCAGTGGTAAGTTACAAGGACAAAGCCGACCAAAGCAGCCAAAGTTTTCAATCTCGACACAGTCAACATGTTATCAAATCAGGTAGAGATGATGAATAAAATGAATGATGGTTTGTGTGAATCTCTGTAGGTACATTTAGTTATGCAGAACAATACGAATGGAGGATGGATGAACAATACAGAATATCCACCTTACAACCCAAGTATTGAAAACGAACAAGTTCACTATATGGGTAACAATTTCAAACCTCAAAATAACCCTTATAGTAGTACTTATAATTCAGGTTAAAGATACCACTACAATCAAAGATAACAACCCTACCCACAGGAAAGGAAGCCAAACCTTGAAGAGACTTAGCAAAATTTATAGAATTGTCAGAAACCCGTTTCAAAAATACTGAAACGATATTGACTAATCAGCAAACATCAATCCAAGGGCTTAAGGATCAAATTGGACAACTAACTAAGTTAGTTTCTGATAGGTGACCAGAAAGTTTAACTAATCAAAAAGAGCATGTGATGGCAGTTATACTAAAGAGTGTAAAAGAGTTGGTTGAAACAAAGAAGAAGGTACCACGTGAAGCTGATAAGGCAAAGGACGAAGAAGTTGAGAATGTAACACTAGTACGTAAAGAATTTAAACCATCAATCCCATATCTAGCAAAGTTGAAGAAAGACCGTTTAGTCACACAATACGGTAAATTTATTGAACTTTTTAAACAGTTATATATCAACTTACCTTTTGTCGAAGCTATTTCACAGATGCCAACGTACGTGAAATTTCTAAAAGAACTTTTAACAAATAAAATGAAGTTTGAATAGATATCAACATTGGAACATAATGAAGAATGTTCAACCATCCTCCAAAACAAGCTACCAACCAAATTGAAAGATCCAAGAAGTTTCACTATTCCCTTTTTAATCGGTAGTTTAACCATAGAGAAAGCACTAGCTGATCTAGGTGCCAGTATTAATTTAATGCCCTATAAAATGTTTAAGCAACTTAGTCCCGAGGAACCTAGACCCACTAGGATGAGTATTCAGTTAGCTGACAGATCTATTAAATATCCTAAGGGAATTATAGAAGATATTCTGGTAAAAGTTGATAAATTTATATTCCCTGTTGATTTTGTTTTGCTCGACATGGATGAAAACGTTGCGGTACCTTTAATTTTGGGACGCTCCTTTTTAACCACTGCTAGGGCTGTTATTGATGTAGGTGATGGTAAACTTGCACTAAGGGTAGGCGACGACGAAATTATTTTTCAAATTTACGATGCTATGCCATATTCTAGAGAACAAGATGATTCCTATTATTTTATTGATGCCATTGATCATTCTATTTAAGATTCTTTGTAGGAAATCTTACTTAACGACACGTTGAAACTGTGTTCTACTCAAGATGAGGGGGTAGATGATGATACCGATGAATTGATCCTAACACATTTCCCTCTAGACAAATGAAAGAAGAAGGAATTGAAATCAATGACAAACTAAAACAAAAACCCTCTATTAATGAGCCACCCAATTTAGAATTAAAACAGTTGCCAAAACACTTAGAATACGCATTCCTCGGGGATAATTCTACACTACCAGTAATTATCTCCTTAGAACTGGAACCCAAAGAGAAAGACGAGTTGCTACAGGTACTAAGGGAGCATAAAAGGGCCATAGCTTGGAAAATCTCTGACATTAAAGGAATAAGCCAATCATTTTGCACCCACAAAATTCTAATGGAAGAGGAGTACAAACCATGCGTGCAACCTCAGTGAAGATTAAATCCCAACGTGAAAGAAGTTGTTCAACCTGAGGTAATTAAACTTCTAGACGCTGGAATAATTTATCCTATTTTTGATAACACTTGGGTAAGTCTTGTACAGGTCGTTCCGAAGAAAGGAGGCATGACTGTTGTAGAAAACGAAAAGAATGAATTGATTCCTACAAGAACAGTCACAGGATGGAGAGTATGTATTGATTATAGGAAGTTGAACAATGCAACCAGAAAAGATCACTTTTCCTTGCCCTTTATTGATAAGATGTTAGAAAGATTATCCGGGCACATGTACTACTACTTCTGGATAGGCTTTCTAGCTGCTTCCAAATCCTAATAGCCGTTGAGAATCAAAAGAAAACTACATTTACATGTCCATATGGTATGTTTGCTTATCGTAGAATGTCTTTTTGATTATGTAATGCTCCTACTACTTTTTAGCGCTGCATGCTAGCTATATTTGATGAACTTATGGAAGACATTATGGAGGTCTTTATGGATGACTTTTCGGTATTTGGTAATTCTTTCCATCTTTGCCTTAAAAATCTAAAGCAAGTTCTAATGAGATGTGAGGGAACGAACCTTGTGCTAAATTGGGAAAAGTGTCACTTTATGGTTCAAGAGGGAGTTGTATTAGGACATAAAATTTCTAGTAAAGGGATTGAGGTAGATAAAGCAAAGGTCGAAACCATAGAAAAATTATCTCCTCCTAGTTCAGTTAAGGCTATTAGAAGTTTTTTAGGACATGCTGGGTTTTATAGAAGATTTATTAAGGATTTTTCTAAAATAGCTAAGCCTTTAACAAAATTACTAGAAAAGGATGTACCTTTCAATTTTGATCAGGAATGTTTAGATGCATTTAATATCCTCAAAGATAAATTAATAAATGCTCCAATTATGATTGCACCTGATTGGAACCTACCCTTTGAACTAATTTGTGATGCAAGTGATTTTGCAATAGGTGTAGTTTTGGCATTGCGAAGAGACAAACACTTCCAGCAAATTTATTACTCTAGTAAGACATTAACGCCGCACAAGAAAATTACACAACCACAAAAAAAGAATTACTAGTTGTAGTCTTTGCATTTGATAAATTTTGACAATATTTGATCCTATCTAAAGTTGTCGTTTACACTGACCATTCAGCTCTTCGCTATCTTTTAACTAAACCTGATGCAAAACCTTGACTTATTAGATGGATTTTACTCTTACAGGAATTTGATTTAGAAATTCAGGATAAGAAAGGAGCTAAAAATCTTGCAGCAGATCATCTTTCTAGGCTTGAAAACCCACATATCAAATAACTCGACGAGAGTGAAATAAATGACTCGTTCACCTGAAGAACAACTCTTTTCTATAAACAACTCTGAGGTACCTTGGTTTGTAGATATTGCAAATTACTTAGCTACCAACATCTTACCAAAAAGGTTAACACATCATCAAAAGAAACAATTATTTGCTGATGCAAAAAAACTATTTTTGGGAGGATCCTTTTCTTTTTCGTATATGTGCAGATCAAGCAATTTGAAGATGTGTTACAAAAGCAAAAGCAAGCAAAATCCTAGAACATTTCCATTCAGGACCTTCAGGAGGACATTACAGTGGGATTAAGACAGCGCACAAAACACTCGGATCAGGTTTTTATTGGCCCACCCTATTTAAAGATGCCAACAGGTATGTTGCTTCATGCGATAAATGCCAGAGAATAGGTAATATCTCTAAACGAGATGAAATGCCTCAAACATATATGCTATCTTGTGAAATATTTGATGTATGGGATATTGAGTTTATGGGTCCATTTCTATTTCATTTGGAAATAAATGCATCTTAGTAGTAGTAGATTATATGTCAAAATGGGTAGAAGCTCAAGCCTTACCTACCAACGATGCTAGAGTAGTAGTAAGGTTTCTTAAGAAACTTTTCTCTCGATTTGGAACACCCAGAGCAATTATTAGTGATAGGGTACTCACTTTTGTAATACTCAATTTGATAGAGTCTTAAAGAAATATGGAGCACACCACAGCACAGCTATGCCTTATCATCCTCAAACCAGTGGACAAGTAGAAATAACAAATCGAGAACTTAAGCATATTTTAGAGAAAACAGTAGAATCAAACAGGAAAGATTGGGCATTAAAAGTAGACGATGCTTTATGAGCCTATAGAATAGCTTTTAAAACTCCCATAGGAACATCCTTATACAAACTTGTTTACAGAAAGAGTTGTTATCTACCATTTAAGTTTGAGCACAAAGCTTTTTGGGCTATAAAATTTCTAAATTACGATATTAAAACTGTAGGTGAAAAAAGGATGATGCAGTTGAACGAGCTTGATCAATGGCAAGCTAATGCCTATGAGAACTCACGATTATATAAGGAGGCAACAAAGCGCCGCCATGATGCTCGTTTAAAACAACCAAAGTAATTCAAAGTAGGAGATTTAGTCCTGCTATACAATTCAAGGTTAAAATTGTTCCCTGGAAAGCTGAAATCAAGATGATCAGGTCCATTCGTAATACAAACTATTTTCCCTTACGGCACGATAGATGTAACTCATCCAACTCGTGGCACATTCAAGGTAAACAGTAAGCAATTGAAAATTTATAATGGTGAAGATTTTAGGGATACAAGAGAGGAGCTTAAGCTCTGTGATCCTTCATTTAGAAATGAAAATAGGGGAAGTCTAGCTTAAGACTTTAAACGAGTGGTTCTCAAGAGGTAACCCGAGCACTAACCCTATTTATTTTCATTTTTTTTCTTTTAGCACCTAACTACAGACTAACCAAGTTAATAAAGTGTAGGTTTCCCTACCACACAACCTTGAACAAGGGCGTGGCCGTGGCCGTGTGGAAACCATGAACAGGTACATGGGCATGGCAAAGATGGTGTAGAAACAGGACATAATTTTTCCAAGCCACGGGCTCCGAATAAATGGCACGGCCATGCGACGTGACTATGGACAAAACTGATTAAATGACACAGGCTTGGGACACGCCCATTCCTTCAACCCGTGCTCGATCATGAGTAAATGACATGGGTATTTGAAATGCCCGTGCCTTGAGACCATGGATGACACTGACTTATGGGCACAAGCGTAGGACCATGAACACGAGCGTGAGAGAAGCAAACAAGGCCAGGTACGCTCAGGTAACACGGGCGTAGAAGACATCACAAATGCGCTTAAATTTAAATTCGTGAAAAACATGGTCTAAAGAAATGGGAACACGGGTGTGGCCCCTAACCGTGTCCCTTCCCCTATTTAAAGTAGCAAACGGCCTCACATTCCCCCCCAAAATATTTTCAACCCTAGCCACTTCTCCTCCTAAATCTCAGACCAACTCTAGCCACCAGTAACCTTTTTCCCTCCTCTTGACCTCCCCCGCCCCTTACCTCTTTCTCCCCTTCATGTTACACATAAAATAAAGTACACGCCCGTGCTGACATACTCGAAATAGTCGTGTAGCACCCCTCAAAGCATGTGTGCCAACCAGTTGTACCACTCCTCCCTAAGAACTCCACGGGTCACCTCTCCTCATGAAATCTATCTCTTTTAGAATTTTTATCACTAAATTTTATTTAGTTCCAAATTAGTTCATTCTTACTTAATATTAGTTTTATTCATTTCATTCATTGTTAGATAAGAGCAATTAGTCTCTATGCAAAATAGGAGTTTACCCTTATTGTAACATCCGGGATTTAGGGGTCTCGTATTTTAATTTATTTCTATGTGCTAGTATGCTTTGGGTGTTGTTAGAGGGTGTTTGGGGGCTTTGGGAAACCTTGGGGTTAGGTAGGAGCCTTAGTAAAAATTTTTGTTTTTAAGCCTTTAGGGGAGAGCTAGGGGAGCTAGGCCTTAAGGGAATTAATGAGGAGGTTATGACACAGGAAAGAAAGTGGTAGAGTGGCAAGGTAACGCATGGGAGCAAAGGGAGAGTTTGTGTCAAAGGAGTTCCAAGGGGGAGGAGGTTCGAGCAGCATGAGGAGCATTTTGGGGTTTGTTTTTGCATCAAGAGGAGTAGAGAGTTGGATTCAGCTATGGCACTAGAAAGTGGGAGTTTACATTGGTCAAGGTGTTTGAATGTTTGGTGGAGAGTGGGATAGAAGGTTTGAATCATTCAAATGAGTTTGAATGAGAGGTGAAGAGGAAAATGAGTAGGAAAAAGGGGGATTTGGTGAAGGGAGGAGTGTTAGCCGAATTTGAGACTCTAGGGGATGGCAATTTCGATCATGTAAGGGGAGAGTAGGTGCCAAAATTGAGCTAGTATATGTGTGTCCATATTTTTTTCATTTTTTTCCTTTCTTTAGTTTTTTTTGCCGAATGTGTTAGTCAAGAGCTCCTCAATTCTTTTTCTCTCCATTTGACCAAAAATCAAGGTAAGGATGACCATCTAAGCATCTTGTTCACTCTTGTTTCCTCTTTTCTTTATCTCAATTCAAAGGACCGAACCACAACTCTCTCTTCTCTTCCTTTTTCTTCTTCACTTTGTCAACTTTGAGCCTTCACTCTCCAAAAGTCGAGACACACCTTTACCCTCACCATAGCCAAAACCTCCTAAGCCTAAACTCTTCCTTCTTTTTTATTTCTTTTCACTTTGGAAGCCTTCAACCTTCATCTCTATTTCAAAGCCGAACCATACCTCCCATTCCTTCTTATTTCTTTTTCTTCATTTGGAGAACCCTCATTTCTTTTTGTCAAAAAACCGAATAATCTCTTTCTCTTGGTGGTGAATCTGTGAAGGAAGGAGATTAGGTTCTCTGTATAAGCCAACGATAGGAGTATTAAGGATCTTTCGAGATTTGACCAAGCAAGGTAAGAAGATATTTGGTATGGCCAAAGGCCATTTCTTTGTCTATTAAGGTTAGGCCGAATCTAATATTGGCGTATGTAGGGATTTTGACAGCTTTCAAGATCAAGTGAGAATCTTTGGGATTTGAGTTGACTTTGGTAAGGTTATTGATTTAGATGTTATTTAGCTTCGTTTAAGATCTGATTTAACATTTAACCTGCGTCTTCTAATTAAGTACTATTCGATGGATGTGAGTACCAGCCAAGGAGAGAAAGGGGTTGGACACGCAGTCCCTACCCTAAGTTAAAGAAGCGGTCAGTTTCAGTAGTTTGGGATTGGCCACTAGGGTGTGGGCCAGTGTCAGAACAAGATCATAGGCAAATAGCGGTAGTGTCGGTAGTGATAGCGTCGACGTTGAGAGCGTGGTATTACGGGTTACCAGGTGTGTAATTAGCACACTGTTTCTTTACTTTCCTTGTTTAAAATTAACTAAATGTATGTGATATATGTGGTATCCAAATTAGTGGCTGTGGTGGTATTGTTATTACTCATGTTGGGTAATCCGGTAATGAGGTTAGTATAATACCTATGTGGTGGATGTGGTTAGTAATTGTGGATCTATGTAAGCATGTCATATTTGCATATCGGGTATGTTTATATGTTATGTTACCATTTCATCATATTATGCTGCATGTGCATGGGGTTCGAGATATATTGAAAAAGGGTGAAGTGTGTACATTTATGTATGTGGTTTGATGATGGCCTCGAGCCACATCAGGGATTGATGATGACCTTGAGTCTCATCGTGGATATTTGTGATTTTAATCACGTGGATCAGTGGCTAGACCACTAAGTGGACTTTGAGCAGCTTGGCTGCTAAAGAGGTGTGTAGTAGATGGAGGGTCGATTTCGTAATCCCCCGGTGTGTGGTGGTTGGATGTACGGGTGGTGTGTAGCGGATGGATGCTACGTTGAGGTGGGTTAACATAATGCATGATAATATGTGGTATATCGATTTGATGTGGTTTTGGGGCCAAGCCCAATTGTGGATATGTGTGGTTTAATTGAACACTGAGTCAAAATGACTCACCCTATTTTTCAAACAATGCAGGTAATACATGATACTTTGGTCCGGCCTAGAGTTGAGTCAAGGTGGCCATGCAGAAGCCGTTTTTATGCTTAAAGTACATTATAAACTTTTAATTACTTTTTGGGGTATTTTATTGTAATAAGGCCGATTTAAATACTTTGGGATTTTTAAGTTTTAAGTTGGATCCACTATCAAATGGTTAATTTATAAAGAAACTCTAAGATATCTGCAATACTCGAATTTAAATGAAGTTTTCAAAATATAGATTACTTATAAAGCTTTCGATTTCCCAAAATTTTCGTATAAATAATGATTTGAACTTGTGCAACCCAAACATTTTATTTTTTAAATAAATTGCTAAGTTTAAATGAGAAACCTTTTTTTTTTAAATGGAGTTTAATTTTAGAATTTTAAATTCATTTTCTTCATCTTTAAAACCTAAATTTTCTCGACACCTTTCCAGTAACATTTCAAATTTAGCCGTGGTGTTTAGGCCGAGTTTGGGGTGTTACAAGTTGGTATCAGAGCCTGATTCTAAACTCGACCTTTGGGGGTTTTGAGGCCCACAGTGTTTTCAAACTTCGAAATTGGTTTAAAAGAAAATTTTTTGGGAAATGACTTTGTGGAAGAATGGCACCTGCGTCTCCGGCCCAAGTCCGTTAGGTAAGTATTCCAAATCTTTATGTGGTATATATGAGTAGGCTTGATGGGTTTCATGGGATGTAGACTATTTTAATTAGACTTTGATGGACTATAGGCTTAGTTTGAACAACTTCTTAAAAATCATAAGACTTAAACCGAGCAAACAATCCTGTGAACCAGTCACCGAGTTAGGGTGTGGCAACAGGTGCACGCATGTCTAAGACGGGATTCAGGGAGAGCTTGGTATTTAAGCAGTCCTAGTGACTCACCTCCTCTTCGCTGGAATCCTACCTGGTGCGTAGTGATTGTTCACTCTAACCATGAGGATTTGTTGACAGGCTAAACCTTATAATTAAAACCCAAAAAGGGACTAGCCACCCTGTTTTGTAAAATCCTATGGTAAACCCTAGTTTTTAAATTCCCAAATTACCCCTGATTTGTAAAAATTACCCCTAGTTTTGGAAAATAACCAAAATACACCTGATTTACAAAATTATCGAAATGCCCCTGAGTTGAAAATTACCAAAATACCCTTATTTTGGCAAATCACCTGAAACCTTACTTTGGAAAATTATGAAAATACCCCTGGGTAGAGAAATGATGAAAATGCCCCTCTGTGATGAATGTGAATTCGTGGATGCTATCTGTGTGATGATTGATGAGTGTATGTGGTTTATGGAATTAGGAGATAAGCCTAAAACTGAAACTATAGTTAGGTCTAAATTCGAAAGAACCACTATCGAAATCACTTTTCATAAAATTGTTAGTGATTAATAAGTGAAAAGGAATACTGATGCATAAAAATTTCTTTAAATCAGACTAAAATGGACGATAGACATGAGTTCAAGGGGCGTGGTCATAATACGCAAGGGCACGGTAGAGGCAGGATGGCTATGTCAGAACCAGCAGTGTCTGGTCAGGGGTCAAGAAATGAGGCACCACTGCTGCCAGCTGTAGAAGCTGAGTTTCAAGATCAGACGCGTGGAGGCGTTGTAGTGTCTTAGGCTATGCTACGGGTTCTGGAGAGAGTTACGGGAGCGAATATGGGTACTGGGGCTCGGAAGTCCATTCCTGAGCGACTTCGAGCTAATGGAGCTGAAGTGTTTCGAGATATTTCTGGAGTAGCTCCGAATGTGGCAGAGTATTAGTTAGAGGCAGTCGAGAGGATCATGGATGACCTGGACTGCATAGCTGAAGAGAAGTTGAAGGGCGCTATTTCTTTACTTCGGGATGAGGCCTACCAATGGTGGCTCACTGTCAGAGAGGGTACTCCAACGGACCGAGTGGATTGGAGTTTCTTTAAAATAAAGTTTGAGGGGAAGTACGTCGGAGCTAGTTACGTGGACGCACAGAGGAAGGCATTCTTGAACCTAGTACAAGGGGGTAAGTTAGTAGCTGAGTATGAAGCAGAATTCTTGCGGTTGAGCTGGTATGCTCGGGGAATTGTTGCTACAGACTACGAGCACTGTGTGAGATTTGAGGATGCGCTGCGAGATGAGCTGCGGGTATTGATAGCTCCTCAACGGGGGAGGGATTTTGCGGAGTTGGTGGAAAAAGCCAGGATAGCGGAGGAGGTCAAGCGAACTGAGAGGCAAAATTGGGATAAAGACAGAGGTAGGAATAAGAGGAGTTATGGACCTTCGGTATCATCGGGGGTTTCTAGAAAAAGCCTTGGGTTGAGGGACCTACTCGTGTTTTTGCGCCAGTTACTGGAGGTTAGTCCCGTCAGTGTGCTCAGTGTGGAAGGTCTCATGTAGGAAGTGCTGAGGAAGGAATAAGGAGTGCTACAGGTGTGGGTCAAGGGACCATCTGATTAAGAATTATCCTCAGGACGTGGCTAGGACTCGGACAGTAGGCCAGGGGTATGTGCCACCATGAAGGGGTGGTCAACAGATGTCAAGAGGTCGTGGGTCGAATCGAAGAGGGAATGGTTTCGGTCGAGGTCGCGGAGCACCAAGCAGAGGATCAGGGGATGCTGAGGCAAGGCAGCCTGGGTTCGTGTACGCAGCCAGACGCCGTGAGGAGGGGGATGCACCAGATGTTATCATGGGTATGTTCCTCATTTTTGGGTTACCCTTTACTGCTTTAATTGATGTTGGATCGACTCACTCCTATATTACTAGCATGATGTCTGGAACCTTGAGTCTGCAACCTAAAATTGCCCCTAGGAAGATGGCAGTACTTAGTCCTTTAGGACAATCAGTAGTGGTAAATAGAATCTTTAGAGATGTGCCCTTAGAAGTTCAGAGGTCTGTGTTTCCAACTGACTTAATGGAGCTGCCATTTGGGGAATTTGACTTGATCCTTGGAATGGACTAGTTAGTAAGGTATCATGCAAATTTGGACTGTGCTGCTAAACGCATGATGTTGAAGACTCCCGAGGATGATGAGGTTGTGGTGATAGGGGAAAGAAGAGACTACTTGTCTAATGTAGTGTCTGCTCTTAAGGCGGAGAAGATGGTGAAAAAATGGTGCTTGGATTTTTTAGTGGTTGTTAGTGCCTTGGATGCTAAGGAGGCAGTTGTGGGGGAGGTAAGAACAGTAAAGGAATTTATGGATGTTTTTCCGGAAGAACTTCTAGGGTTGCCTCCGGATCGTGAGGTGGAGTTTGGAATCGACACCTTCTCAGTCTGATGCAGTCTTGGGTGTCCTTCGCTCCTTATAGGATGGCACCGAAGGAGTTGGTTGAACTTAAAGCCCAAATCTAGGAGTTGTTAGATCGCAGTTTCATTTGACCCAGTATGTCTCCGTGGGGAGCACCGGTGTTGTTTGTAAAGAAGAAGGACGAATCTATGCAGATGTGCATAGATTACCACCAGTTGAATAAGCTGACGATCAAAAATAAGTACCCGCTCCCGAGGATAGACGACTTGTTTGATCAGCTCAAAGGGGCTGCGGTCTTTTGAAAGATAGATTTAAGGTCGGGATATCACCAGCTTAAGATGAAGGAAGCAGATATCTATAAGACGGCATTTCAAACTCGATACGGGCACTATGAATTCCTGGTAACGTCATTCGGGTTGACGAACGCATCGGCTGCTTTCATGGATATGATGAATTAGGTTTTTCAACCCTATTTAGACCAGTTCATTTTGGTGTTCATAGACGACATTCTGGTATATTCCAAGTCTAAAGAGGAGCATGACGCATATTTACGGGTGGTTTTGTATATTTTAAGGGAAAAGAAGTTGTATGCCAAATTTAGCAAGTGCGAGTTTTGGTTAAGAGAAGTAACTTTTCTGGGTTATGTGGTATCTGCAG
Organism: Gossypium rotundifolium; assembly: GCA_025506655.1. NCBI lineage: Eukaryota > Viridiplantae > Streptophyta > Magnoliopsida > Malvales > Malvaceae > Gossypium > Gossypium rotundifolium. The sequence goes on along the minus strand of CP106727.1, from coordinate 116,942,626 downwards.
ATAGGATAAGAGTGGATCCTCGGAAGATCGAGGCGGTATTGGATTGGAAACCACCTAAGTCGGTGGTAGAGATTCACAATTTCTTGGCGCTAGCCGGTTATTACAGGAGATTTGTTAAAGGTTTTTCCTCTATAACAGCACCTCTAACTAAGTTGCTGAGAAAGGAGGTACCTTTTGTGTGGACAGACAAACAGCAAGAGAGTTTTGAGAAGCTAAAAAGGGTTTTGACTGAGGCTCCAGTTTTAATTCAGCCTGAGGCGGAAAAGATTTTCTTGTATATTGTGATGCATCACATACGGGGTTAGGTTGTGTGCTGATGCAGAAGGGGAAGGTTGTTGCTTTTGCATCTCGGCAGTTAAGACCACACGAAGTTAACTACCCCACACATGATCTAGAATTGGCTGCAGTGGTTTTCACTTTGAAAGTGTAGAGATATTATTTGTATGGAGAGAAGTCGGTGATCTACACAGACCATAAGAGTTTGAAGTACCTGCTGACTTAGAAGGAGCTGAACTTGAGACAACGAAGGTGGGTGGAACTATTGAAGGATTACGATTGCTCGATTGAATATCACCCAGGTAAGGCAAATGTAGTAGCAGATGCACTGAGTAGGAAGGTGATATCGAATTTGAGAGCAATGTTCGCTCACTTTAGCCTTTATGACGATGGAAGTTTATTAGCGGAGCTACAGTGAAAGCCGACGTGGTTAAGTCAGGTAAAGAGAAACAGTTGGTGGATAAGGTTCTAAGTGTTCAACTTCTGTGTTTCCATGGCAAGGTTTGTATGCCAAAAGATGTGGAATTGAGGCAAAAGATTCTTCGAGAATCACATAGTAGCCCTTATGCTATACATCTTAGAATGAGTAAGTTGTATAGGGATCTTCGAGATCAGTTTTGGTGGCCTAGTTTGAAGCGGGAAGTTACAGAATTTGTGGGGAAGTGCTTGACGTGCCAGCAAGTCAAAGCTAAACATCCAGTGCCTTCGGGACTGCTGCAACCAGTGAAGATTCTACAGTGAAAGTGGTAAAGAATCACAATGGACTTCATTAGTGGGCTTCCTCTTACGCCTACTAAGAAGGACTTGGTATGGGTAATCGTGGATCGGTTGACAAAAACTGCTCATTTTATACCTGTTCGTATGGATTACTCTCTACAGAAGTTGGCGGCGAAAATTGTGAGACTACATAGGGTGTCAGTATCGATCATATTGGATAGGGTTCCTAGATTTACGTCGCGATTTTGGAGGGCGTTTCATCAGGCATTAGGCACCAAGTTGGACTTTAGAACAGCATTTTATCCGCAGATAGATAGCCAGTTTGAAAGGGTGATTCAGGTGTTAGAGGATATGTTGAGAGGATGTGTTATCGACTTCAGAGGTAGTTGAGAGGAATTCTTGCCCTTAGCAGAGTTCGCGTACAACAATAGTTATCAGGCTAGTATTCGAATGGTGTCGTATGAAGCATTGTACGGGCGAAAATGTCAGACTCCTACTTGTTGGACAGAACTGAACGTCATGTTTTAGGTCCAGAGATGGTGGCAGAATCAGAGGAGAAGGTTAAGACAATCTGAACTCAGTTGATGGAGGCATCTGATAGACAGAAATCATATGCGGATCTTAAGCGGAAAGAGATAGAGTTCGCAATGGGTGATTGGGTATTCCTGAAAGTTTCACCTTGGAAGAAGGTAATGAGATTTGGACGTAAGGGTAAGCTGAGTCCCAGGTTTATAGGACCTTATCGAGTTTTGAAGTGAGTTGGACCAGTAGCGTATCAGCTAGTGTTGCCTTCAGAACTGAAGCAGATGCATGATGTGTTTCATGTCCCAATGCTAAGACGTTACCGATCGGATCCGTCTCACGTTGTGCCAGTTGAGGAAGCTGAGTTGAAGCGAGATTTGTCCTATGAAGAGGAGCCAATTCAGATTTTGAAGCAAGATGTGAAGGTACTATGGAAGAAATCAGATCCTCTAGTGAAGGTGTTGTGGCGGAACCATGGTTCAGAAGAAGCGTCATGGGAGCCAGAAGAGTCGATGTGACAGCAGTACCCTCACTTGTTTTGATCAGGTAATTTTGGGGCCAAAATTTCTTTAAGGGGGTAGAACTATAACATCCGAGGATTTAGGGGTCTCGTATTTTAATTTATTTCTATGTGCTAGTATGCTTTGGATGTTGTTAGAGTGTGTTTGGGGGCTTCGGGAAACCTTGGGGGTTAGGTAGGAGCCTTAGTAAAAAATTTTATTTTTAAGCCTTTAAAGGAGAGCTAGGGGATCTAGGCCTTAAGGGAATTAATGAGGAGGTTATGACACAAGAAAGGAAGTGGTGGAGTGGCAAGGTAACGCATGGGAGCAAGGGGGAGAGTTTGCGTCAAAGGAGTTCCAAGGGGGAGGAGGTTTGAGCAGCATGAGGAGCATTTTGGGGTTTGTTTTTGTGTCAAGGGGAGTAGAGAGTTGGATTCGGCTATGGCACTTGAAAGTGGGAGTTTAAATTGGTGAAGGTGTTTGAATGTGTGGTGGAAAGTGGGATAGAAGGTTTGAATCATTCAAGTGAGTTTGAATGAGAGGAGAAGAGGAAAATGAGGAGGAAAAAGGGGATTTGGTGAAGGGAGGAGTGTTGGCCGAATTTGGGACTCTAGGGGAATGGCACTTTCGGTCATGTAAGGGGAGAATATGTGCTGAAATTGAGCTAGTATGTGTGTGTCCATCTTTTTGGCATTTTCTTTCCTTTCTTTAGTTCTCTTTGATGAATGTGTTAGTCAATAGCCCTTCAATTCTTTTTCTCTCCATTTGACCAAAAATCGAAGGTAAGGATGACCATCTAGGCATCTTGTTCACTCTCGTTTCCTCTTTTCTTTATCTCTATTCAAAGGACTGAACCACAACTCTCTCTTCTCTTCCTTTTCTTCTTCACTTTGTCAACTTTGAGACTTCACTCTCCAAAAGCCGAGACACACCCTCCACCCTCACCATAGCCGAAACCTCCTAAGCCTAAACTCTTCCTTCTTCTTTATTTCTTTTCACTTTGGAAGCCTTCAACCTTCATCTCTATTTCAAAGCCGAACCATACCTCCCATTCCTTCTCCTTTCTTTTTTTTCATTTGGAGAACCCTCATTTCTTGTTGTCAAAAAAAAAATCGAATAATCTCTTTCTCTTGGTGGTCGAATCTGTGAAGGAGGGAGTTTGGGTTCTTTATATAAGCCAGCAATAGGAGTATTAAGGATCTTTCAGGATTTGACCAAGCAAGGTAAGAAGATATTTGGTACGGCCAAAGGCCATTTCTTTGTCTATTAAGGTTAGGCCAAATCTGATATTGGCATATGTAGGGATTTCGACAGCTTTCAAGATCAAGTGAGAATCTTTGGGATTTGAGTAGACATTGGTAAGGTTATTGATTTAGATATTATTTAGCTTCGTTTAAGATCTGATTTAACGTTTAACTGAGTCTTCTGATTAAGTACTATTCGATGGATGCGAGTACTAGCCAAGGAGAGAAAGGGGTTGGACACGTAGTCCCTACCCCTAAGTTCAAGAAGCGATCAGTTTCAGTAGTTTGGGATTGGCCACCTGGGTGTGGGCCAGCGTCGGAATAGGATCGTAGGAAAATAGTGGTAATGTCAGTTAGTGATAGCGTCGACGTTGAGAGCATGGTATTATGGATTATCAGGTGTGTAATTAGCATACTATTTATTTACTTTCCTTGTTTAAAATTAATTAAATGTATGTGATATGTGTGGTAGCCGAATTAGTGGCTGTGGTGGTATTGTTATTACTCATGTTGGGTAATCCGGTAACCAGGTTAGTATACTACCTATGTTGTGGATGTGGTTAGTAATTGTGGATCTATATAAGCATGTCGTATATGCACATCGGGTATGTTCATATGTTATGTTACCATTTCATCATATTATGCTGAATGTGCATGGGGTTCGGGATATATTGAAAAAGGGGGAAGTGTGTACATTTATGTACGTGGTTTGATGATGGCCTCGTGCCACATCGTGGATTGATGATGACCCTAAGTCTCATCGTGGATATTTCTGATTTTAATCACGTGGATCAGTGGCTAGACCACTAAGTGGACTTTGAGCAGCTTGACTGCCAAAGAGGTGTGTAGCCGATGGAGGGTCGATTTAGTAATCCCTCGGTGTGTGGTGGTTGGATGAACGGGTGGTGTGTAGCGGATGGATGCTAGGTTGTGGTGGGTTAACATAATGCATGATAATATGTGGTATATCAATTTGATGTGGTTTTGGGGCCAAGCCCAATTGTGGATATGTGTGGTTTAATTGCACACTGAGTCAAAACGACTCACCTTATTTTTCAAACAATGCAAGTAATACGTGATACTTTGGAACGGGCTAGAGTGGAGTTAAGGTGGCCATGCAAAAGCCATTTTATGCTTAAAGTACATTATAAACTTTTAATTACTTTTTGGGGTATTTTATTGTAATAAGGCCGATTTAAATACTTTGGGATTTTTAAGTTTTAGGTTGGATCCGCTATCAAATGGTTAATTTATAAAGAAACTCTAAGATATCTGCAACACTCGAATTTAAATGAAGTTTTCAAAATATAGATTACTTATAAACCTTTCGGTTTCCCAAAATTTCCGTATAAATAATGATTTGAACTTGTGCAACCCAAATGTTTTATTTTTTAAATAAATTGCTAAGTTTAAATGAGAAACCTTTTTTTTAAAATGGAGTTTAATCTTTGAATTTTAAATTCATTTTCTTCATCTTTAAAACCCAAATTTTCTCGTCACCTTTCCCAGTAACATTTCAAATTCGGCCATGGTGTTTGGGCCGGGTTTGGGGTGTTACATTTATGATGATCTTTGTTTTATACTTGATATTATTGAGTTCTTAAAGATTATGCAATATGGCTCAAAATGATACTTGAATCGGTGCATATCTGTTACTTTCAGGACCACAATGTCATCATCCCGATGAAAGAAAACTGCGGCCCCTACTTCTAAAAAACGAAAGGGGCCCGGCTCATCATTAGCCAGTGCATCCGCTGAACTACGCCATCCGTTATTGCAATTTTCGCAAGGACCCCAGGAAGACCTCCACAAGATACTTCACGCACGACCCCTAGGCACAGGGAGGTACATTGATTGGGTTGCCTTAGAGCAGGTCCGATTAACTGACGACGTACGAGCTCTCTTAACCACCGATCCATGGGACCAATTTTTACAATCATTGAGCTAACATATCTATAGCTCACTTTGGAACTCTACTCCACGTTCCGCCTCCAAACGGTGATGAAGAACCACAATGACCCCGGCACAATCCAATTTCGTCTTGGAGGCATCGTAAGAGAAATGAATGTACAGCAATTCGGGGCCGTATTGGGACTTTACACTGATGAATTTATGGAGGAACATGATCTCTCAGATCTCCACCGCCACATTTACAACACTCCGACAAGATTTTGGTATAATATAGCCCCCTATTCAGACTGATATGACCCTAGCCACTCGAAAGCAACAGCTGTCACCCCATCTCTATGATACCTACACGCCATTCTAGCCCACACATTGACAGGGAGGCGAAGAGAGCACCGGCGTCGTCAACACTCATGATGCCTATTTCCTATGGTGCATGGAAAACGGACACGTTTTCGACCTAGCTTATTTCATAGCCCATGCCATTCAACACCAAGCAGAGCAATATAGGAGGGATCATATCTATGGGCCCATACATCACACGATTGGCTTGATATTTCGGCTCCTCAACACTGCCACTCAGATCTCCTCACTCACACTGATAGGACAGATGTCCCCACAGGGCATCCAGACAATGCTGCACATGAGGATGATCCAACATTGAGTGGGACCAATTCTTCCCAATATCGACTAGCTCTTACAACTAAGGAGAAGGACCTTGCGGACATTACTGACTATGTCCCACACCCAAATCAAGAGCCACATCCAAGTCATTGCCCATCTCATGTGGCTACTTCACTTTCAGACATTTCTACACGGCTTACTTAGTTCGAGAAGTATTGTACTCAACAATTCAATGACACCGCTCGATGATTCGATGGCATTGAGTCAACTCTTCAGCAGAGTTGTCATCACTTTCACATATCACCACCACCTCCACCGACCGATCCAGCCAATGATGAGGACCTTTAAAGCCCTTCTAATTTTTAGTGTTTATTTTCATTTTAATTCTTTTTCAATTTTTTTATGAAGCTTTTTACTCTTTTTGTTTCAAACTCTTATTATTATAGTTTAATCCCTTTTACAACTAACTGCCTAACCCTCGACAATCCCTAACAACATCAAATTAAATAGTTCTCCCTAGAAATTAAATTGATGACTTCACAGGTTAAAGGTTCAATGTGCCACTCCAAGAATGGAAAACATCACTAGGAGTATTCACCACCACACTCACTTATGTTTAAAGTCATCATCATTAAACTTCCAACTCAAGGTATCCAACCAAAAAAATTCAGGAAGTTTCACCTCTCTCCATTACTTTTTGATTTTCTTGTTATATGATTGTTATCTATCTTTGTACATTGAGGGCAATGTACGTCTTAAGTGTGGGGGGTGAAAGTTTATTAGAAAAAGTGCCTAAAGTTTATTAGAAAAAGTGCCTAACTTTTTGCATTATTCTCAAATCCCTAAATGATATTCTGTCTTAAAGTAATTTTCTCATATCACTAATTACAATGAAATTCTTGTTGATTCATGATTTCCATTAATATGTTTTAGATTAAGTCATTGATAATTGTGCAATGATGATTTAAACTTTAAGATACTAGAGAATCAAGCATGATGAGTCTATTTTCAAAAAATTCTGTTAGGTTGTCTACCTGAATCTAAATTGTTACCTTGAAGTTTGAAATTTACAAGGTTGACATCAAAATACCCATAATTTTTGTGAGATTTTGAGCCTTTTAGAGCATACATTCTTTTCATGCTCACTTTATTGATTATGAGTGTGTCAACATTGATTTATTATTCTAGAACTTGCTTCGATTATACATATCGAGACCACACTATTGATTTGATATACAGAGATGATTAAGGCACCTAGGATTTAACCCACTTACTCCACTAAAAGCCTACCCTCATAATTGACCCTAGTGAACCTCTTTGATCCTAACAACCCTTTTTATTGACTCAACCCACTAATATTAACCCAAAAACTCATCTTGTATTTGTTATCACCATTCCTTTTGACCACCCTTCTATCGAGAGTTGTTTTGATCAGTTGCCTAATTATATTATTTCAGTTGTTAAAGTTTTATCTTATGTTGTTTTGGTATTTCAAAAAAAAAATCAAAGCATATTCACATTTAGTTTTGTGATTAAGCGAGCCTATACGTATAATTTCAACATCTTGAAAAAGAAGCTCATATTATTAGTATTACAAGTTTTCAATTAATGTTATTATGCATTAGTTCATTTTTCTAGTTAGGTAATTTGTCAATTCAATCTCGATTCTAACCCTTCTAATTCAGCCTTTATACACACCGTTAACCTAAGCCCCGTTACAACCCTTTTTAAAGACCTTTTGATTTGTGTATCATCTCATTTTACAGTGGTGGAGATTTGATTTTCATGCAAGCCTATGGGATTAACTTTTCATGTTCGACTTATGAGTGCTTTATTTTTGAACCTTAAACACCTTGAGTGATTTGAGTGAATATTTAGCGAGGATGTCAACTTTTGTCGATTTTGAATTTAAGGTAATTATTCGGACAAGGAGGAAACACCTATGTTTTCATGCTAAAAACTCATGACTTTGATTGTTTGAATCTTTAGGACTCTTTTAGTTGAATTATCCATGTCTAAATTATCTATGAATTATGATGAAACATTATTGATGAATATTATGAATTGAGGAAGTTTGTTTTAATTTTGAGTTGAGAATTTTGCTTGAGGACAAACAAAAGCTTAAGTATGGGGGTATTTGATAAACCATAATATAAACATATTTTAATCCCACATTTAGCATATTTTTGGATGATTTATCCCTTTAATTATGGAAATAGGTGCTCCTAATCCTTTGTTTTCATGTTTTATACTCAATAGAGCACTGGAGGATAAAAGAATGAGAAACTGGCCGAAAAAGGAGAAAATGGGCCAAAGCATGAAATCCACACGGCCTGGGCCCAAGACCACACGGTCGTGCCCCATAAGAAGAGTCGACCATTGCCTGGACCCTGAAATACACGACCGTGCTTCATCAACAGGTTTGACCATGGCCTGGCCATGATTTACACTGGCGTGTGCCATGGGCGTGTCTATGCCGCAAATAAGAAGAATTCTATTCGGATTAGGGTACTTAGGGGCAAAGAAACATATTCCAAAAGCCTATATAAAGACCCTAGATGCTAGCCTTTAGGGAGCCAAAGAGCCAAGCCAGAGCAGTTAAATTCAGGGATTTACTCGAAGAAAGCTAGTTGATTCATCTCAAGAAGCCGGAATCACACTCAAGACGAAGGAACTCTTCTTCAATTCCTTCAGGGGGTTTTAGGGTTTTTTTCATGTTTTGTTTTATATTTTCTTCTAAGATGTTTTCTTTTACAATTATGAACTAAACCCTTAGATACCTGAAGGGGATGAAACCTAAGATGGATCTTGTTATTGTTATCTGAGCTGTTTGATAAATACTTGATTTGTTCTTAACTATGTGTTCTTAATTCTTATTTTGGTATTTCCGGGATATCGATTCAAGCATTTATGCTTTTAAGCAAAGGAGGAATAAACCCTATTTAAGAGTAGATTTAGCATAGTTAAGAGAAGTTGAGCGTAAATTTAGACATAGGATGACGTAAATTTGCCGGATTAGGGTCAAAGCTGATATAGGAGTCCATAGATCGAGTTAATCCAATTCTAGGGGTTTTAATTAGAAAGAGATTTCAATTAATCAACCTAGGTTTAGATATTAGTAGCCTCGAGAGAGGTATTAATATAAATTAGGGAATCCTACGGATCAAGTAAAGTGAATAAATCGTCCCATTCAGAGTTAGATAACAAGTGAAGTCTAGGTGGATTCTTCCCCGGGTATTGTCTAATTCAATCAGTTTTTCCTCAAGTCTTTCCCCAATTTCCTCTTTGTCTTAGCATCTTTAGCTCAGTTAATTAGTTAATTTTAGATTAGATAAAAATTCCCTTTATTCGTAGGCTAAATAATAGAAAAAGAGTTAATATTAGTACTTTTGGTTCCTTTGGGTTTGACAATCCGGTCTTGCTACTAGCTATGCTACTGTTCGATAGGTTCGCTTGCCTCCATAATTGTCTTAGTTAGTTTCCAGGTTCGATTATTCTTTTTATAAATTTTTAGCACTCGACAGACACAATCACACAACAAAACAATATCAGTAACCTGAAGATGACCACCTTTACCTTTTCCTCAACTATTTCAGAATTTTAAACAAGATATTCAGTTTAAAAGGTTTTTAGATGTTTTGAACTCCACAACAAAATAACGTAAGTGGAAGCTTTGGAGCATATCCCAATTATGTGAAATTTATGAAAGATATATTGTCAAAGAAGCACAGATTGGGAGAATTTGAAATTATTTCTCTCTAAAGGATGCACAAGAATGTTGAGGAATAAATTACCTCCAAAGTTGAAGGACCCAAGGAGTGTCACTATCTCATGGTTCATTAGAAATCATTATATTGGTAAGGTGTTATGTGATTTAGGAGAAAGTATAATTCTAATGCCTATGTCTATTTTTAGAAAGCTAGGAATAGGGAAAGCAAGGCCTACTACGGTTATATTGCAACTGGCTAATCGATCCTACGCTCATCTAGAAGGTAAAATTGAAGACGTACTGGTAAAGGTAGATAAATTTATATTTCTACGGATTTCCTTATTTTAGAATGTGAAGCTAACTATGATGTGTAAATTATTCTTGGAAGACATTTTCTTACTATTGGCAAGACTTTAATTAATATGCAGAAAGGTGAGCTAACCATGAAGATGAATGATCAGTAGATCACTATAACAATCCTAACCCGTAACCATCACCGGAATAGAGTTAAGAGGTATTACCAGACAAACAGAATCGTTCAGAGTCATTTCATATCATAATTCAACAAAACAAATCAAAATGTCCCTTAAATAGGTCTATAAGACCTTAAACATGCTTTAGAAATAGGCCGGGACTAAACCGAACACATACGAAAGATCTCAAAAATTTAACAAATTTTCAAAGTTACAGAGGTCACATGCCCATGTGGGTAGGCCGTGTCCTCCCACGGCCTTAGACACGTCCGTGTACCTCACCCATGGTCGACACTGACTTGCACCACACGGCCAGTCACATGCCCATGTGTCCAGCCCGTGGTCAAGTCTGACTTGTTTTGAAATACAACCACGATGGACACGGTCAAGCTACACGCCCGTGTGCTCAACCGTGTGGGCAATTATAGGCCATTTTCAAGGCCAAATTGCCACCCACACTTTGGATCACCCATACAAGCACATACAAGTATCAATCCAACACTTTTGGCAACCAAAAACACACAAAATTAATCATCTATTTTACTCATTCAAGAACATTTCATCTCAACATCTTGTACATCATTTAGCCCAACTAAATCACATGTAAATCCAAGCATATTTCATCCATAAGTTACCATTTCATTATAACATCCATTCATCAAATATGTGCTCACCTTTTATCAATAAGTTTACCATAATTTGACCATTTCATTCATATCACAACCATTTATCTAGCCGTAACACATAGCTATATACATAACACTCATTCTTTATCCATACCTAATTCTCTTGATTTAAATTATATCAAACTACCATAGCAAATCATACCAAGCATATCACACACACATATATATATATATATATATCATGACCAAATCTCAAAAAACTTAAATACCATATTTAGCCATTATAATCAAAGGCATAGATACTAAGCTCAATCCAAAAGAAATAAGCCATTTTTGTATGGCTCAATATTACATAACCCAAAGCCAAGTATTCCAACTATGCTATACATGCCATATGCCCAAAATCAACTTAGTAAAATACTGAAGAAACAGTCGATAGTGTGATAGACTTTGCTGACAATCTCCGAGCTCGTAACGTAACTCCAAAATCTATATAATAGAGGCAAACAAAAACACACAAAGAGTAAGCTACTTGAGCTTAGTAAGTCATAAGCAAAAACATATATAACAACAATTACATATTAACATTTTGATAACAAAACCGAATATGTATAATATCATTTATAAGTTGTCATTTACCACCAAATCACATTTGAAACTCACATACATATATCATATGGCCGAACATAATCTATCATATACAAATACATAATTTCAATTTCATTATTACAAATACATCAATAAGCCAAATCATATATAATCAAATAAGTTAACACATAATTCATATTCACATAACCTTTTATTATTTCAAATAACTAACTTACCTCATTTTCGTATAAACAAATAACTAACACATATCTGAACCTGTAATTCAATTTTTCACATTCAGTCTTTACTTCACATTGCCTGTTGAACAGTTTGAAATTAAAAAGATACACGGATAGTCAAAAACTCGTACAATGCCAACGTCCCAGACGTAGTCTTACATGTAATCACATATTGATGCCACTATCCCAGACAGGGTCTTACACGAATCAAATACGATGCCAATGTCCCAGACATGGTCTTACATGTAACAGTCCGGTTTATACCCTAGTCAGAAACAGTGGTTTTGGGACCAAAAATCTGAGTCAGTAAAATATTTTAATATCATTTTTGTGCCATTTGTAAGTGATTAAGCATGTACTAAAGTTCCGTAAGTTCTGTTTGTGTGCATAATTAGATAAAAGGATCAAATTGCATTCAATGCAAAATCGAATCATGCTGTATAAAAAGTAATCTATTTGTCATGACTTCTTAAGGGTGGAGTATTTATGTGGATATATACGCTTGTTCATAGTAGTTGACATTTATGTCCATCTTATACATGATTTTTGTAAGTATTAATAAAGGCTAATTATGTCATTTGTGTATTAATATGTTTATAATAAAAACAAACTAAAAAATAGTGGAAATTCATATGTTCTTCCACTAAAAATCAAACAAAAGAGAAAGAAATATGAAGATAAGGCATTCGACATTCTTTTAGCTAGATTAAGGTAAGTTTAAACTTCAGTTTTTAATAATTTCTACGTTTTCGTAATCGTTGCTTCGAATGCTTCAAAACCCATGTCTTAATTTTGAGAATTGATGATGTTTTTGAAATGAGACTTTGATGAAATCATATTATTTATGATGATTTATGGTGTTAAATGAAAGATATGTGTTAAATGAACATGTTTTGTTCTTGAATTTTTTGATGAATTTAGCTAATTAGGGCTAAATTGTGAAAATAGTAATTTGAGGAACTAAATTGTAAAATAAATGAAATTTTTGGACTTCTATGATATATATGAGCATTCGGCTAAGCATGGGTATAGGGTGATTTTGTGTATTTGATGTTTTGAGAAAAATGGACTAAATTGATAAAATGTGCAAATGTGAGGGCTAAATTACAAATTGTCCTAAATGTATATTCATGGATTAAATTGATTGAATTAGTGAATAAATGGATTACATTTGAATATGCATAGATCAAGAGTCGAAGAAAACGAACTTAGATCGCGGAAAAGCGAAAGTAGTTCAATAATCGAGTTCAAGCGAATATCCGATTACGAGGTAAGTTAATATACAAATAAACGTATTTGAATTGAATTATGTATGTTTATATGACTATTGATATTGATGAATACACATGAGATGATGTATACATGAATTCTGAGATAGAATCGATTTATTATCACAGTCCGAGAAGTCCCGTTTGAACTTAGGAATAGGATTTACTATGTCATGACATAGGTGTTTGTTAAGTGATATCATGTAAGACCACATTTGGGACGTTGGCATTGATTTATGATTTCGTGTAAGACAACTTCTGGGACGTTGGCATCGATATGAGATTTATGTGTAAGATCATATATGGGATATTGGCATCGTATTGACTCGTGTAAGACCTTGTCTGGGATAATGGCATCGATATTTGAGTCCATGTAAGACCTCGTCTGGGACTTTGGCATTGTATGACTATTCTGATCATTCTGAGTATCCTATTAGATTCCGAATGATTCAGCGGGAAAATCAGAGATACAAATGACTATGTGATCTGTAAATCTATTTCAAGTATGTTTGATATGTACACTAAGTGTGTATAAAAGGTAAGTATCTATATGAATTTACTATGATGAAATGTGTTATTGAATATGAGAATGTGAATGTGATACAAGAATGGAAATATGCTTGAATGAGCTAAGTACATATGTGATATGTGAATAAAAGTTGTGGCAGGCTTTGTGTAAGCAAATGTGCCAATGATCATGTGATGAATTGGCTATGAGAACTATAAGTACTAATGTATTAATTTTTTTATATGCATTGTATGTTATGTTTATTTGTATATGGCTTACTAAGCTTTCGAAAGCTTACTCTGTGTGTATTTGCTCTATTTTATAGATCGTCAAAGCTACTAAAGGCTCGGGACCGTCGAGGATTGTCATCACACTACCTAAGCTCATTTTAGGACTTTGAAATGTGTATATAGTTAATATGGCATTTATAGGTTAGATATTTTGGGTATATGTTTTGAAGTGTAAATAGCCATGTGATGTGGCTAAGTAAATGTTGATAATGTACATGAATGAATATGGCATATGATGCAAGTTTGGTATGGTTTGATAACAAATGAAATGGTAAAATTATGGTAAGTATATGAATGCACTATGAGTATGCATGATTGACAAAGAAGTGGATATATGAAGGGTAAAGGTAAAAGAATCATGCTTAATTGCATATGTGTTTAGTTGTACAAATTGGTATGTTTGGAATTGTATTTGAATGTAGAGATTTGATATGTTCTTGGTTTCCAAATGTGCATGATTAGTATTGGTATTTTGCTTGTAGGTATGACCCTAGTGTGATGGCATTATGGCCTTTCAAATGGCCTATTTTGAGTACACGACCTTGGGACACGGGCGTGCCTAGTGGCCATGGGTGAAAGTTAGTAGCCAGCCTAAGTGTGCATGGCCTTGGCACATGGACGTGCTTGGTAGCCGTGTGGTTTAGTCAGTAGATGACCTAAGAGCACACGACCATGGTACACGGATGAAAAGTCAGTATATATGCCCTGATTTGGCACGGCCAAGACATAAGGGTGTGTTTTGTGTTCGTGGGAGACATACGGCCTGCCCACATGGGCGTGTGTCCTGTATAACTTAGAAAAGTTTTAAATTACTGAGAAATTTTGTAAGTGTTCGGCCTAGTCCTAGCCCTACTTTAAAGCATGATTAGGGTCAAGTTGACCTATTTAAGCCACACTTTTAATGCTATTGATGAATGATTGAAAGTAATGTCTATAAATGTTTCCGATATATCTAGTAATGCATTTAACCCTAATTCGGAGACAGATATAGGTTAGGGGTGTTACATTTGGTTGGTATAAGAGCTATGGTTTAGTCGATTCTCGGACTAACATAGCGTGTCAGAGTCTAGCTATACATGCCATATATTTGAACTGTGATAGTGTGATGAATCCTGACGTGAAAAATGTGATTTTTATATAGTAATGGATCACGAAAGAGTCGTGGTTGATAACATAGAAAGTAATGCGCCTACTCCTATGCAAGGGATAGCACCTTCGATCTGAGGCCGGCTACGACCAGTCAAAAGTGAGAAGCTAAACAAGCATTCTTAGAGATGATGAGTGAGTGGTTCTCTCAATTTGTAAGAAATAACCCAACTATTTTGCAACCTCCGCCCACGGTTAATCCACCTCAGACATCTACTATGCCTCCGACTATAAATTTGAATCTGTGGAACAAGCCTCCGGTCAATAAAATCTGTAAGTTTGGAGCTGAAATGTTCAGGGCTACCACTGATGACGATGCCGAGAAAGTTGAGTTCTGGTTAGAAAACACTATCCAGGTATTTGATGGGATGTCTTTGACTCTGAAAGAAAGTATTAAATGTGTTGTTTCATTGCTAAGAGATGTGACCTATCAGTGGTGGAAAACTCTTATTTCTGTTGTTTCGAAAGAATGAGTTACATGGAACTTCTTTCAGATTGAGTTTCGAAAGAAATACATCAGTGAGAGATTTATCGATTAGAAACAGAAGGAACTTCTGGAATTGAAACAGGCCATATACTGTTACAGAATATGAATGAGAGTTCGTGAGACTGAGTCAGTATGCTCGAGGATGTATATCATCTGAAGCAATAACGTGCAAAAGATTCGAAGACGGCCTTAATGAAGATATCCGTTTATTAGTCAGGATTTTAGAGATAAAAGAGTTTGTTGTACTCATTGACCGAGTGTGCAAAGCTGAGGCACTTGGGAAAGACAAAAGAAAAGCTGAGTCTGAAGCTCGAGATGTGAGGAAGAGATTTTCAAGCAAATCATTTCAGTCTGTCTTGAATAAAATTAGAGATGAACAAAACCGATCAAGAGATAATGTGGGACATTTCAATAGAAATCAAGCTAGATCACAAATAAGCTCCAAACTCTAGCAACTTCAGTAGCATGTGTTGAAAATGTTCAATTCGAGAAACCTGAATGTAAGCATTGTGTAAAAAGGCATCCGAGAATTTGTAGATTAAATGATAGAGCTTGCTTTAGATGTGGATTACTTGATCAATTTATTCGTGATTGCCCTGAGTCAGTTGAGCCAGAGACTGTTCAAAATCTGAGATCCGATAATGCACATGTGAGAGGTAAACCTTCCCGAAATGTAAGAAATGTCAGTGGTAGTCAGAGAACTACGAGAGATACTGTTGCGAGATCCAAAGCTAGAGTGCCTGCCAGAGCGTATGCTATCCGAGCTCAGGAGGAAGCTTATCTCCAGATGTTATAATGGGTACATTTATACTTTATGATACTTTTGTGATTGCATTAATAGACCCTGGTTCTACTCATTCGTATATATGCATGAACTTAGTATCCAGTAAGACTTTGCCTGTAGAGTCTACTGAGTTTGTTATAAAAGTATCGAACCCCATAGGTAAAAGTGTTTTGGTTGACAAAGTATGCAAGAACTGACTGTTAATGTTTCGAGATATATGTTTCCCTTCTGATTTGATGCTTTTGCCATTTGATGAGTTTGATATCATTCTAGGTATGGACTGGTTGACATTACATGATGTTGCTGTGAATTGTAAAAGAAAGACTATTGATTTGAGAGGTCCGAATGGTGAAATGGTTCGGGTTGAGTCTAATGATTTGAATGGATTACTTGCTGTAATGTAACACCCCAAACCCGGCCTAGACGTTACGACCGGATCTAGTATGTCACAAGGAAAGATTGTAAAAGAAACTTCGCGATTAAAATTTTTGAGTTTTGTTTTACAATACAAAAATCAAGGTCGATGGCTTTAGGAAAATGCACCGTTTTGAAATAGTTTTTGAAGTTCTAAGAAAATCCCAAGTTTAATTATTTATTGCTTGTGATCCGTTTGTTCACGTTTTGGAAAATGGTTATTACGTTTTTAGGGAAACCCCGTATTGATCAATTCATAAGAGAGAACAACTGAATAAAAGCAAAATCCAAATTAAAATCCCGAAGGCCTTATTACATAACAAATTCCTAAATTTAAAATAAGTTAAAAATAAAGAAAAATGGAGTTTACGAAAGAAGTAACGTATGGCCACCTCAGAGTCCACCTCAGCTCAAAATCCGTAACTAGGGGTTACTTACAAAATTAAGCAGAGGGGTGAGTCACCAAGACTCAGTGTGAAAATTCCCATATAACTCAAATTGGGCCTTAGCCCATTTAGTATGGCATATGTCACATGTATGCAATGTAGCCCAGCTTAATCTCACTATCCACCCAAACACCCATGGCATTATGCCACTGTGGTTTTTTGACCACCGTGGTCCTAGACCACTCGTGACAATATTCACTCATGACAAAGTCACTATTATATACCCGTGGAGCCAGCCCACTATGGTACTTGACCACCATGATGATCT